>ML058446.1:767365-2045836 GCA_003013855.2 Liriodendron chinense
GGATCTCCTTCTCCAATCACCTAGGCTCACCAAAAACTCTCTCTTAACCCTCCAATCTCACCCACTAATCTCTTTCTTTTCTTACTTCTCTCTCTCTCTTTCTCTCTCTTCTTAGTCTCTCTTTCTCTTTCGCTCTCCTTCTCTCTAATGGGGTGGCTACGTATGCACTTCTTGTAGGGACTTTAGGACATGGATGGCATTAGAAAAGGGAATGATGATAGCAAGGGGATGGGGTAATTATGAGAGTGGATGGCTTAGGTATGGGCTTAAGTTGACTTGTGAGGAGAGAGAGATGTACTTGATTGATTGATGCTTGATTGATTGATGGGATGTTGATTGATTGATGGGACAACCTAGGAATTTGTGCAAGTGGGGCCCACACCATGCATGTGTAGCGTGTCCTGCCTTGATTTGCGCACATGTACGCATCTTTCAAACTAGGTATCGAAACGGAGCGTGCCACACGGCGTTGGAGTCGTGGCGTCTGCGCGGTTGCCGGGGTACAAGTCTCAGGTCGTTGCGGTACTAAAATAGGATGTCTGATCGAAACTCATCGGTTTGGACTATTCCAAGTATGCCGAGTTCGAAAAAGAGGTGTACGGAGGGCTAATTAAGGTACGGGTGTTACACTCAGTGAGTTGACTCGGTGGGTCGACTCAGCAGGTTGACTCGGTGATTTGACGCAGTGGGTTGACTCGGCGATTTGACTCGGTGTTTTAACTCGGCGGTTTGACTTGGTGGGTTGACTCGGTGATTTGACTCAGAGGGTTAACTCAGTGAGTTTGACTTTTTTAGGATTTTTGACTGGTTTTTTTATGAGGGGTTTTTCAGGTTGATGTTTAGAGGTGAGTTGGGCCATGGATTAGGGCTTACAAGGGTGAGTTTGGCTGGGTTTGGACATGGGATTTGGGGGTATGGTCCTCCATTCATCCAGCTATCTCTACCAACAGTGTAGCCGAAGGTGGGGTGTCTGCAGATGCCCCTCTTTAGCAGAGGTTGCGTGCAACCGAATACCAAAGCGAGTGGACACCCCACTTCTGACTCGGTCATTCATAGATCATGGTCTGAAATCTTTGCTTGCCTTTGCATCTGTGCCAGTTGATAGTCTGAAATCGATCACTCGCACATACTGCGGAAGTTTGGAGAAAACGTTGCGATTATCCCTACAGTTTGCTGCAACCTGGGTACCCAATCGCAACCCTTCCATTCCTGATCGGTACTAACATCAGAAAGGTACAGCAGAACCTTTGCGTCGTAGTCTTACAAGGTTGCTAACCCTGAGATTGATTGTGATGTTTAATGTTTTCCCGGATCACTCCAGGAGTACTTGTTTCGCTTGACTGTCAAAGTGGTTAGATGCCCTGCGTCATGTAGTCTTACGGGATTCTACTACGCCGACTTGGACTCAGTCTAGGTACTTCAGGCATCCACGCCTAGGTATGTGCGGGTGGACTTTTTCCACCCGATCTGCTGGTTTTGATGCTTGGTTTGCAATTCATTCTTTCCTAAATCGTGGTCTGGAATCTTTGTTGTCATTTGTATCTAAGTCAGTTGATTGTTTGGAAATTGATAACTCGCACATACCGCGGGAGTTTGGAGAAAACGTTGAAGATTGTCCCTGCAGTTTGCTGCAACCTGGGTACCCAATCGCAACCCTTCCATTCCCGATCAGTACTAACATCAGAAAGGTACAGCAAAACCTCTGCGTCGTAGTCTTATGAGGTTGCTGACCTTGAGATTGATTGTGTGATGTTTGATGTTTTCCCGGATCACTCCAGGAGTAGTTGTTTCGCTTGACTGTCAAAGTGGTTAGATGCCCTGCGTCATGTAGTCTTACGGGATTCTACTACGCCAACTTGGACTCAGTTAAGGTACTTCAGGCATCCACGCCTAGGTATGTGCGGGTGAACTCTTTCCACCCAATCTGCTGATTTTGATACTTGGGTTACAATTCATCGTTTCTACCTGTTCAAATGGTTTCTTTGACCGAGCCTTTTGGCTTTCGTCTTTTCGTATCTTGGCATGTGGTAAGACTGAACTAATACTGGAGTTCAGTTCGACCGTACTTTGAGTGCATTGGATCCGATGGTCTCCGGGGAAATCGTGAGACATCGAATCTTATTTGATTTTTGCATCGGCTCCTACCCAGAGATATGGAAGATCTCCTGGTGTTTTGGAGGCAGAACGCTCTACTGGAAAAATATTTTTGGATTTGTGAAAAGATACCCACTCTGGGAGTGATAATCCTTGGGATTTTTATTTGTAAATAGGAATATATATATATATATATATATATATATATATATATATATATATATATATATTTGTCTTTTGAAATAGAAATCTGGTCTACACGTGCCTCCACTAGGGATGCCTGTGGGGTCTTTGGCTAACCGACTTTTATTTTGAAAACGGGTAAACATGATGATTGATGCCATGCATGGGGATGCATGGAGGTGCATATTTGATGATGAATGCATGGTTTGGCTTATTCTCTTTTCGTTTGATGACTTTGCTTTTGCTGAGGATGCAGAGAGCTTTGAACTTATTGCTTGCAGGGTTGTGCTCCCCTGGGGATTTTCTTTTTTATATGGGTGTTTGGTCAGCCGGTTGGTCAAGATCCCGACCCGTGGTCGATCAGGTCCATCGTCCCAATGTGCTGTTTCTTTGCTAATGAGAATGTACGAGGATGTTATCCAACTTCAAGATGTTCTTCTGGGTATAAATGCAATTAAGACGGTGCATGGTCGCCAGTTTTGGTCAAGATTCCAATTTGCGGGCGATCGGATCCGTCATCCCAAATTGTGAAGTGAGCGGAGTTCGAGACTCCTGAAGTGTAGTGTTGGTGATAGTGACAATTTTTATGGTTTTTGTAAATATTTGGTCCGAATCTTTACCTGAGTGGTCAGCAAGACAAGTCTCACATAGTTAAGTGTCGTAGTTTTACATCTTCGAATGAGGAGATTTTTGAGGGTTTTCAGTCAACACAACCACAAAGTTGCCTGTTCCTCATGTGCAATGCACAGACCACGTATTGTTCGACGGACTCCTTCGGCCACAAAATGAGCCACATCCTCACATTTCCCTTTGTCAATCCAGTTTGGGGCCTTACGTCGCTCACAATTCCGTGAGGGTGCGCTTCACCTCCCAACTGCCTTAATCCCCTTCATGAGTTTTAGGACAAGGGAACATCCGTCAGATTCAACAGTTACTTCCAGATCAAGGTTGTCTATCACGGTGCGTTCAACACGAATAGGATTGTAGGGTTCTGCCCGCCTCAGCCTTTACCTGTTTAAAAGATTTCGGACACCCGTACGATCAACTGTCAGCCATGTCCGGAACAGGTTAGGAAAGAAAGCCCCCGAGAAGTTAATCCCAGTGTAGTTTTAGGTCTTCGGACCGCTGGGCATGAATTTGTGAAATTGATGGTGATTTTTTTTTTTTGAGAAAGTTCTAGTTTTCAACTCAAGTAATCGAGGTTGATGCTGGTTTTTATGAAAAGCTTGAAATCTCTTTGGTATTTTTGAAAATGATCCGGGTTATCGAACCTTAATCTCAGCGGTTGAGGCCGATGCCGGTTTTTAGTTGAAAGCAGGAAATGGTCCCCCGAGAAATTAATCCCAGTGTAGTTTAAGGTCTTCGGACCAAAAATATGTACATGCTGAAAATACATTCTTTTTGTGACTTTTCGAAATGTTCCAGGCTGTTAAATCTCAATTTGAGCGATCAAGATTAACACTGGTTTTTATTGGAAATCTCTCGGGATTTTATTCCCGACGTAGTTTAAGGTCTTCAGACCGAAAATATGTACATGCGATATATATATATATATATATATTTGGTTTTCAGAAAATGTCCGGGGTCGTCGGACCTTGAACTGATGCCTGTTTTTGTTGAAAGTCCCTCGGGATCTTGATCCCGACGTAGTTTAAGGTCTTCAGACCACTGGAGATAAATTTGTGCAGTTGAAATTGATGGTAAATTTTTTTTATTTTTTATTTTTTATTTTATTATTTTTTTTGCAATTTTTTTTTGAAAATGTTCCAGACTTCAACTTGGGTAATCGAGGTTGATGCTGGTTTTTATGGAAAGCTTGAAATCTTTTTGGTATTTTTGAAAATGATCCGAATTATTGAACTTTGATCCCAGCAGTTGAGGCCGATGCTGGTTTTTAGTTGAAAGCAGGAAAAGGTCCCCCGAGAAATTAATCCTAGTGTAGTTTAAGGTCTTCGGACCAAAATATGTACATGCTGAAAATACGTTCTTTTTTTTTTTAGAAAATGTCCGGGGTCATCGGACCTTGATTCGAGCAATCAAGACTGATGATGGTTTTTATTGAAAATCTCTCGGGATATCGATCCCGACGTAGTTTAAGGTCTTCGGACCACAAAACTGTACAAAACAGGGCAAACACATTTTGTTTTTTGAAAAATTTCCGAAGTCATCTGATCTTGATGTGAGCAAACAAGACTGACACTAGTTTTTATTGAAAATCTCTCAGAATTTTGATCCCGACGTAGTTTAAGGTCTTCGGACCAAAACTTTGTACAAGTAAGCAGCAATCAAGGTTGGAGATTCCGGGATTCTTCTTAGAATGGTTCAGATCATCAGGTCATGACTTTAGATGGTTGAGATCACTGTTTGACCAAGTCAATTCTTTTTCCTTTTCTTGAAAAATTCCATGGAACTTTTTCCACATCATCAAGCCAATTTCTCACCAATTTCTCACAAGATGAGATTTTGGTGAGATTCCTTACTTTTTCTCATCATTCTCTTCCATCACTTCATTCTTACAAGGAGGTACAAGATTCACTTGCAACCACCCTTCCCAAGGAGGAGTTCTTCCCAAGGAGAGAGGGTGAGGGGTCATTTCAAGTAGGTGGGAGGGAGGACGGCCCCCTGGGCGCCACCCGAACCGTCTCTGCCCACTGGTTTTTCCAGTGGGTCGGGTAAAGGGGTGCATCCCCTTTTCTATATAACATGGGGCACCCTTGGCCCCTCCAACGTGTGATCTCTCTTTTCTCTCTCTCATATTCTCTCTTTCTTCAACCTTTTCTCTCTCTCTTGGTGGTTCTTTGCTCTTTTCAAGTGGTGGGCCTTAGTGAAGCTTTGGGACAGCAAGGTGGTCCCCCTTTGGTGAGTGGTAAAGGTATGTACCACTCCCTTTCTTTCTTGTCTTTTTCCTCCTTCATTGTCTTTTCTCATGACTCTTTCTTTTTCCATGTAGCTATTCCAAAAGGAGTGAAGGTGGGCCCAAGTATTTCTGGCCTTTTTCTAGATCTCAAATCTCTTCTGAAGGTGGTGCATCAGAAAGACCTTGCAAGCTTCCATTTCATTCTTTCTTTTCTTCTTTCACACTCCCTTCATGTGTATGTAAAGGGTAATTTTGCCTTGTCCATCAAGTGTGCATGGCAAAATATCCCATCTTTTTCCATGGGAGTTAGACCATTTTTCATATGTATCAAATGGGCTCAAAGTGAAGTCATGGCCCTTGGTGTATTTGATGGGCCCAATGCTTCATTTTGGGCTTCCTCTTGCTTTCTTGCCCTTGTCATTTTTCCTTAGAACTTTTTCTTTTCTTTTCCATCTTCTTTTCAAGGTTTGGGCCCATGGGAATGGTAGGGCCCACCTCAAGTTTTGGGCTCATGGGGCTCACTTTGGGTGGCCTCATCTTTCCTCACATGTGTATGGACAAAGGTGACTAGCCCATTCTTCATTTGGATCTTCAAGTGGGCTAAATTTCTTAATTGGGCCTTTATGGACAAGTGGCCCAAATCTCCCACCATCTCTTGATTATGATGTACATCCTTATGTACAAAGTGTGGTGGGCCCCTTAGGGTTTTCCATATGGATGGGCTTTTGGGCCCTCATTGAAACTTGGATTTCTTTGGACCATGTGTGCACCACTACACTTTGTTCATGTAAGATTTTTTCTTTCATGCTTTTTCTTTTGATGGATGGAGGACTTGAGTTTCTTGATCATCTACAAGTCCCATGAGTGAGTTGTCTCAACAATCTCACTAGGTTCAAATGGTTTTTCCATGTGGTAAGAAAGTGGTTCTCAAGAGTTTCCCTTTAATGTTATCAACCTCAAATGGATGATCCTCCTTCAAGTGAGCTATCCATGCAACCATAGCTCCTTGAACTTCTCTTTGGGGTGCTTGGTGGGTCATCTACCATCATTGTCAAATATGTGTTATTTTTCTTTCAATTTGTGAGAAAGAATGATACCCATAAGTTGCCCAATTTTGTCCCATGCTTTGGGGCATTTTGGATTTTGATCTTCAAGTGGGCTATGTATACCATTCTTAGCCATTTTCGTGATGGTTGGGTGACTCATCAAGCCATGCCCTCTTGTGCTCAAATGGTCCCCCTTTTTGGTAAAGAAATTGGTGCACATAAGTTGCCCAAACTTGTCCTTACATGGACATTTCCAACTTTGATTCTTCATGTGGGCTATGTGCATCAAATTTTTACCATTAGCTTCTTTGATTCATATGTTTGTGGGTAGACCGCCATGTTGTACTCTTATAGTCAACACTTTCATCAAGATGATGCACATAGGGGTGCCCCTGGTCAACCCATGAATGGGTCCTCATGTTCTTCAAGTGGGCTATGTGCTCCCTTCAATCCATTGAGGTGAGGCATTTGGGTTGCTCTTGGGGGCCATTTCCTTCCTATTCCCCACTTGTCCATGTACATGTGTAAAAAAGATGGAAACATCTTAGATGAGAATCATGGCCTTGGTATAGAAAGTGGATCAATCCTTGGCCACATATGGACTTTGAAGAGGGACTTCTCATGTGAAGTAAGATCCTTATCCCTTGTTGATCTCATGGCACTTGAGTGCATTTGTTGTCCAAAGTGTGACCTTGGATGATGGACTTTCCTTGCCTAAGACATGACATGCAACCTTCTTTAAGGTGGGCCTTGCTTTCTTCAATGGGCCCAACACATATCTTAGGTAACACATGGAGTCGGACTTTGGATTTTGCATTTGAATGTGAGCCCAATCCCATGGATTCCCTGGATGATAATTTGGATTTTAACGGGTAAAGGATAGGGACTTACCTTGCCAAGCTTGTAGGATTCAATGGCGGACGGTACAAGAGGACGTCGGGTGACTGATGAGGATGATCCCGCCTTCATCATCCGTCGAGGGGCCCATATGTGTTCTTTGGCTCAGGAGCACCAACCTCTTCCCTTCATCAAGGGTCGAGGTACCAGAAATCATTGGGATAACTGGGTGAAACACCCACAGCCTTTGCTTGAACGAGTTTTAGCTGACACTCCTTCTGCTGGCCTCCTTACCTTACGCTTCCATAATAACAGTGCCAACCGCATGTTGCTTACGGCTCTTTGCGAGAGGTGGCGGGATGAGACCCACACCTTTCAACTCCCTTGTGGCGAGAGGGGAATAACTCCCCTGGATATATATATATATATATATATATATATATATATATATATATATATATATTGCAAATCAGCTTTCCATTTCATGGGGCAGTTGTTCCCTAAGTCGGCTCTCTTGCTACCCATCACTTCCACTGACTGGCTACGGCTTGTTGGTGATGTCCCGCCTGAAGATGAATTCCAAGGCCATCAAGTAAAAATATGATGGTTCTACAACACTTTTGCTACCGTCACCCCTACTACCGAGCTAGAGGCCCTCCACAAAGCAGGGGCCATGATTACTTATTCCTTCGGGTCCTTCCTTTTATGCCACGCGAATGAGAGGGTCGATCCTAAATTTCTTCGCTTGGTTAAGGATCTTCATCATCTCTACAATTGGAACGGGGCTATCTTGACTCATGTTTTCCAAGGTTTGGATAAGACCTCTTGGAATAGCCGGTCCTTCATAGGTTTCTGGCCTGTCGGTGAGGTACTTCTTCTTTAACCTTCCTTGGAGACATTTGTCTTCTTTCTTTCTCTGATCGTTAGGTGTACCCTTGCCCAGACTTGCTTTTATGACCATTTTGCCCACCTCACGCCGAGGATGCGGGATGGCATTGAGCCGCCTTTGTATCGTCACATGTATTGGCATCAACAAAATCGTCAGCGGAACTCTCGAGTCTCTGGGGACAACTGGCGTGCTGACATAGACGGATTGACCGTTGAAGATGTAAGTATCTTGCTTTCCTTATCCCTCATGCTACACTGTAACTGATCATGATGACCCCCTTTGTTGTAGCTTGCTCGGATGCCGTACGCCAACTTTCCTCTCTACTACACCCCTCAGCGTGTGGAGACCTACGATGCTTCATGCCTCCAGATCATACTTTCTAACGCTACATCATTTCAGTGGTATTTGGGTGAGAGGCTGCTTCAACAGATTACCGGGGTGGCTAGAGTCCCTTATTCTGCACCTCCTCCAGCTGCTCAGATCCTAGCTGATGAGATAGCTGATGCCCTTGTGGGCCAGCCCGGGTTTCGTTTCACGATCCCGGATCGCGACTATGATGAGTGGTACTTGTTGTACGGCCAGGGGCCTCTGCTTCCTCCGCTCTATGTTCTTGGGGGCCGTCGCAGATACGCTGGAGGCTCAGTGACAGCTCCTTTGATGGATCTTCATCGTCGAGAGTGGGACGAGAGGAGGGATGACGACGACTATGTTGGTGACCTGTAGCATGCTTTTGTATTCAGCTTTCTCGATGTATGACCTTCTTCTTTTTCTTTTACCCCCTTTTGTATCAAAATCTTCTGAATGAATATACAACCTTTGACTTGTCTCAAATTATTTGATGATGCCTACATGCTCTGAATGATTTGTGGAAGATGAGACTTTTTAACTGCATGGAGATGACTTGAACGGCTTTGATTGCTTGATTTGGCCCTGTGGGCCCCTTCCAGATCTCAGCTTTGCTTTGGAGCACCTTTTCTTGATGTCTTGTGGGGCTAAGAAGGCTTCTCATGGTGTGGATGATAACTTGAACGGCTCAGATCGCTTGATTTGGCCTTGTGGGCCCACTTGATGATCAGATCTGGGATTCTGGCCTTCTTTCTTGACGATTAAGCCTTCGATCTTGCTATTTCATGACTCATGCAAGCTCTTCTATGGTTTAAATCATGATGATCTAGTCTTTGAACGGCCCAGATTGCTTGTGGGCCCCTCTTGATCAACTTTCCTTCTCTTTGACCCGATCAGGCCCATGTTGGCCGCATGACTTCCTGATTGGATAGGTGGGGTACCTTCCAAATGATTCTGATCAGCCTCAAACGAAATCTGGAGTGGATTGGGGCCTTGGTTGGCCCTCAGGGTGCCATCTGCTGTGTGGACTGTCAGCCTCACCTACCAACGACCATGGAGCCAATCCCGCGGAGAGAGAGGAAGTGCGTCCGTATGGGCGGCCCACAGCGGGCTGCCCAAGATTCGCCTCTTGTGCGGCCTTGGCTAGCTCGTGCTCGGACATTCTCCACAGTCCACTGTCCCTGTCCCCACATTCTCTGTACTCTCAGGTTCGATTGTAGCCATGAATCTCCCTTTTGTCTCCTCTTTCCTTCTCTTTTTGTCTTTTTCTTGCTTGGTCCTTTCTTGGGCGGCCATTGATGATGGCTTGGGGGCCCTTGTGGGAGAGATTGATGGGTTCCATACTTCAGCAATTGATGAAGGCTTTAAAGGTGGTGAGATGCCTTTGATTGATGGTGTAGATGAAGCATTGAATGAGGGCATTGATGGGGGTTTAAGGATGGTGGTAGGTGGAGTTTTTAATGACTCCATTAATGGTGGGATGACTAGAATTTCATATTTGGGTAGGTCTTTGATTATGGGAGAAATGGATGGTATGGATGGGATGAGGAGATGGGACATAGGTGAGGCTATGCATCCCTTGAATGGGGGCCATATGGATGATGTGATTGATGGTGGTGATGGGGCCATGATGGACATAGATGGGATGATCTCATGTTTGGATGGTATGGATGGTTCAGACGATACCTTTGATGGTTTGGATGCTCTTGATGATGGCCGAGATGTGCGGCATACTTGTTTGGGTGGACTTGATGTGATCATTGATGATGTCCTCTTGATGATGGATGGTGTGGATGCCTCGATGATCCCTTTGATTGGACAGGATGATGATTGGATTCACGACTTTATGCTGGAGAGGGCCGCAGGTCCGGATCTGACCGTTGATTCTTCGATCGGGGTTGTGGGACCCTTCTTGATGGTTCAGATGCATTTTTCGACGGTCAGATTGGTCAGGGTGCCACGATGTGTGGTGTGATCTTTGCTGATAGCCCTTTTGATGGAGAGTGTCATCCTTCTCCTGATCGTCGGTCCTTTGCGCACTCTGTTCATGAGGTGGGCAAGTCTTCTCATGCGGCTGAGGTCGTGACAGTTTCAGACAATGATGCGACTATATCAGACATAGCCGTTATTAAGGGCAGGTCAGGGGCTGTTGAGTCTGCAGAGGTTCCAACTTTTCCTTCTCCTTCGCCCGTTGATCTTCCGATCCTCGATGAGCTGTCATTGATTTCTGGGCCTTTTGTTCTGGAGGGGGTACCCGTGAGGACTTGTTAGCTACTTCCTCATCCTTCTTGCTCGCCACGACTGCTTGCTTGGCTTGACAGCTTGTCAGCTTATGAGATTCGGGATTTGGAGTCCTATGGCTTCGGCAGTCTGATCCATATGGCTAGAGTTGACATTGATTGGAGGATGCTCGGGGCCGCACTGATTGACTGGGTCCCTTCGTTGAACTTGTTTGCGTTCAACGACATGGAGATGGGACCCTCTTTGGAGGAGCTTGCGTGCTTGACCGGCCTTCCTTGGGATTATACTCAGTATTTTTCGCCGAAGACATTGCCGAAGACTGCCACACCGCAGAACTGGTTCGGGATCCCCTATCTTGTTCGGCCTGCTGCTGCCGGCCAGGATGCTGTAGTGTTTTCCTTGGATTTACTGTATGATCTTTTTTCAGGTCCTCGGAGTGTGGCCGGATCTATTCTTGCTCAGAACGCACTGATGTTCTGTTTGATAGTTGAGGTGCTATTCTCGGGATGGCGCAAGTCCCAGAGTTCTTTGCTTTTTGAGGTGATGAGCCGAGCTACCCGACGGCAGGGGATCATTTCTCTCGTCCTGGCAGAGCTGTTTAATGGGCTGACTGACTGTGCCCTAGGCCGCACTCGGGTCCTTCGAGGCTGCTATGCCTTTCTTCAGGTATCTTTTCTGCACCTTTCTCTTCTTACTTTTTAGGAATTGCTTTGCTCTAGCTGAACTTCTTTTCCTTGTTGTGATAAGGTCTGGCTATGGGAGCGTCTTTCGTTGACTGTTCCTGTACCATTTCCTGACACCCGTCGCCCAGACCTTATGCGACACATCATGAAATTTCTTCCTCATACGGCTAGGATGAGTGAGCCCTTATATCGCAGGATGTTCGCTGATCTTCGTGACTGGAATGTTCGTTGGGAGTCATCTTGGCTTTCACTTCCTTCAGTGCTTTGTGATGTGCACCGCCTTCCTCTGATGTTGGTAGGCTTTCGATCTTACTTTTCTTATCATCCTATCCGGTTCCTGTGGCAGTTTGGGTACGAGCAGGATGTTCCTCTTTTTGCTTTCGCGGGTATCGGGCGTCGAGCACTTCCATCTACAACCTCTGACTTTAGGACTCAGGTCGATGGATCTTGGGCGAGTTACTTGATTGCCGATTTGCTTGGTTTTGAGCTGCGGGCTTTTCCGATGGCGACTGCCTCATATCAGTACTGGGTTGCTAAGCAGTCTTTGTATCGACGTATCCCTTGCTGGCACCAGACTGCTGATGAGGATGAGCAGGATATCCTTGGAGATGTTGGCTCTTCATCTGGTTCATATGAGCCTTTTAAAGAGCGCCCATTCATCGATACTGGCTTCCTTTTGGCCACTCATGACCATTTGCTGTCTGAGATTTCCGCACTTCGGTATCATTGTGAGATGATGTCAAGGAGGTTGGCTACCGATTAGAGGTTGTCTGATGAGGAGACAGCGATCCGTACCCTTGAGCGCGATGAGGGGCATTACCTGCGTATGGAGGTGAGCAGGTTGAGAGCAAGACTATTTCATTATGAGTCAGTGGACTTACCTAATATGGCCGAGGAGGAGGGTAGAGATTGATTGTGTTGGCCACCTGCACATTCCTTTTTGCATAGTATACGATTGATGGTGATGCATTTTTTGTATTTTTTGAAAAAGATGACATGATATGAGTAAAAGAAATATGATGCTTTTAATGAAAAAGAAGAAATCTTTTTTGAGAATCTATTGTGCCATGAGTTGTCATGTGAGTGTGTCTGGATTTTGTGTCGGGATATGGGAATCAGAACTGGGGCTCGGCCAATGCTTTGACCGATGTCTCGAGATTTAACTTGTGTGCTCCTTTGGTTCCCTAAAGGTGTAGGTAATGGAAACTGTTGCTTCCTAAGATTGTCAGAGTTTGCAGAGCTCTTCGTTCCTGACTGCACTTCTTCTTGTTCTTGAACTGTAACTGCTTGAACCGATCTGGACTGTCTGATTTCTTGGTACCTACACTTTTCATTTTTCTTTTTTCTATTTAAGTCATTTTTGCCTGCAGCGCTCTTTCGAGTTTTCACTACAGCCGGCCTTTTCCCGTCATTTTTACCCGTAGCGCCCTTTCGGGTTTTTACCACGTCCTGGGTGTTTGATCTTGCTTGCCCCTTGGCAGCTATGCTGTTTTTACCCTCGGCGCCCTTTCGGGTTTTCACCAAGTCCGCTATATGCCCACTGTTTTTGCTCGGAGCTCCCTTTCGGGTTTTCACTCCGCCCTCTTTGTTTAAGCACACATTTTTTTTCTTTTTTTTTCTGAATCTTTGGATAACTGCGGCGGCTAGAGGTCGGGAATCCGTCGTTGCCGGCCGATGGTAATCTTTCAGCCCTTATCCTAAGTTACGATGACAGAGCTGTTGGTCTTAGCTAAAGACCCTTCTGAGATGAATGGATGGATGACTGTGTTTCTTCTTGGGTTGAGTTTTCTCGGGTGCCTTGCTTTGGCTTCCCTTTTTCTCTCTCTTTTTTCTTTTGTATTTTTTTCTCTCTTTTTTTATTATTTTTTTCCTCTCTTTTTTCCTTTGAATCCCCTTATTTGAAACACTTGTTGGTGGACGGAAATGATTTCTCAGAGGTTTTAGCTTCGACCTCTTGACTTCAGCTCTATTAAAGTAACTCTTGATAAAGTCAGAATGACTTACCCGTGAAAGATCTTCACTTTGTCGGCGTTGATTAGCTTAGGAAGATCCACCCCTCTCATGCTGGTGAGTTTGAGGGCGCCTCCGGGAAGTACTTCTCTAAGTACTTCTCTGATGATCAGCGGCCCGTCTCACGAGGGTTTGAACTTTCCTTTGGGATCCGGAAGGTGCGACGGTAGAATCTTCTTCATGACCATGTCGCCTACCTTGAAACTTCTTTTTCAGACTCTCTTGTTGTAAGCCCGAGCGATCTTTTTCTGATAACACTGAGAATGACTTAGCGCACGCATGCGCTTTTCATCTGCTAGTTGTAATTGATCGAATCTGGCCCGTTGCCATTCTCCTTCTTCAACTCCGCTTTCTAGTAACACTCGTAGTGAAGGTATTTCCACCTCGACTGGCAGAACTACTTCCATTCTATAAGTAAGCTCGAAAGGAGTAACGTCCGTAGTAGATCGTACAAACGTTCGATAGGGCCAAAGTGCATATGGGAGCATATCTTACCAATCTCGATAGCTCACGAACATCTTCTCGAGTATCCTGATGATTGTCTTAGTTTGCGGCTTCTACCCCACCATTCATCTGAGGACGGTAGGGGCTTGATTGATGACGTTGAATCTTGAATTTGCTGAGGAAGTCATCCATCTTCTTGTTGACGAACGGGGTCCCATTATCTGTGATGATAGCATTGGGGATTCCATATCGGCATATGATGTTGTTCTTCATGAATTTGATCACCTGAGGTGCTGCAATCGTGGTGTAGGAGGCTGCTTCTACCCACTTAGTGAAGTAGTCGACTGCCACAAGTATGTACTCATGACCATTTGATGCTTTGGGACTAATCTTCCCAATGATGTCAAGTCCCCACATAGAGAAGGGTCAGGGAGTTATCAGGTTGTATAATTCTGATGATGGGGCAGTGAATCTGGTTCGCATGCTCCTGACATTTGAAGCATTTTCTGACGTGCTGGCAGTAGTCTATCTCCATGGTGAGCCAATGGTAGCCAAGTCGCAAAATCTTCTTTGCCATCATGTGCCCGTTCATGTGTGGGCCACAAATTCCTTCGTGTATTTCTTTCATGATCTTTGCAGCTTCTGTTTCATTGACACATCGAAGGAGGATGTGATTATAGGATCGCTTGTAAAGAACTTCGCCACTGATGGTGAACTGGCCAGCCAAATGCTCGATGGTTCGGCGATCTGTTGCTGTTGCTGTCTCCGGATACTCCTGGGTTTTGAGATATTGCTTGATGTCGGCATACCAGGGTTTGTCAGGGATAGCTTCGGCTTCTTCTATTTACAGGCAAAAAGTAGGTTCATCTTGAGTTTCGACTGTAAGCTCCCATTCTGAAGCTACTTTCGGGATCTCGAGCATTGACGCGAGTGTGGCGAGAGCATCTGCAAACTGATTCTTGGCTCTGGGCATGTATGAGAAGGTGATTTCTTTGAATTCTTCGATCAGATTTTCAAGATATGCATGATATGGTATCAACTTCTCGTCCTTGGTTTTTCATTCGCCATTGGTCTAATTGATGATAAGCTGTGAGTCTCCAAATACTCGTAGCTTCTTGACGCCCAAGATTATGGCTTCCCTTAGGCCAGCGATGCATGCTTCGTACTCTGCCATGTTGTTGGTGCACTCGAATGCTATGTGCCTTGAGATAGGAATAGGGACATCATCTGGAGAGTAGAGGATCGCTCCAATACCACTCCCTTTAGAATTTGCTGCATCGTGGAAGAATAACGTCCACTCATCTTTTTTCTTCTTTTCTTCACCTTCGATAAGTAAGAGATCTTCATCAGGGAAGAATGTCTTGAGCAGTTGATAATCCAAGAGGGAGTGGGCGGCAAGATAATCGGCGAGGGCCTATCCCTTAATTGCCTTCTGAGTGACATAGGTGATGTCGAATTCAGAAAGGAGTAGCTACCATTTAGCTATCCTTCCAGTGAGTGCCGGTTTCTCGAACAGGTACTTGAGCGGATCCATGTGAGTGAGTAGGAGAATAGGGAATGCAATCATGTATTGACGGAGTCGCTGAGTTGCCCAGACTAGGGCGAGGCAAGTCTTCTTGATCGGGGAATACCTAGTCTCGTAGTCGGTGAACTTTCGGCTCAAACAATATATTACTTGTTCCTTTTTTCCAGTCTCGTCGTGCTAGTCGAGGACACAGCCAATGGCTTCTGCTACTACCGAGATGTATAACAATAGTGGTCGTCCGGGAGTGGGTAGCACTAGAACTGGAGGATTCATGAGATATTTCTTGATGCGGTCGAAGGCGACTTGGCAATCATCATTCCATTCTTTTGGAACGTTCTTCCGGAGGAGCTTAAATATGGGCTCACAGATAGGTGTGAGCTGTGCGATGAAGCGACTAATGTATTGAATTCTGCCGAGGAAGCCACGAATTTCTTTCTCTGTTCTAGGAGGGGGCATCTCGATGATTGCTCTGGTTTTGGTCTCGTCGACCCTGATGCCATCCTTACTCACCATTAAGCCGAGGAGCTTACCTACCATTGCACCGAAGACACATCTTTTAGGGTTGAGGCAGAGCTTGTACTTTTCTAATCTATTGAATAACTTCTTCAGATCTTCAAAGTGTGCTTCGACTGTGTGAGATTTGACGATCATATCGTCCACATATACTTCAAGCTCTTTGTTCATCATGTCGTGGAATAGTGTTGTCATTGCTCGCTGATATGTTGCTCCTGCGTTCTTCAGACCAAAAGGCATTACCCTGTAACAGAAGGTTCCCCAGGGAGTGATAAACGATGTCTTTTCGTGATCTTCGACGGTGTTCGCTCACCTCAAGTGTAAGGCTGCGATGTAGTAATAAAACTCGGTAAGACCGAGGTCGATCCACAGGGAATTAGAAACAACTTTCAAACTATTCCAGCAACTCAGTTTTGCAAGAAATAAGATTCAATTGAGTAATTAAACTAAAACAAAAACTTAATGGAAAAGCAGTGATTTAAGGTACTAAGGCATTCAAGGATCCACTTGTAGCAATCCCATGTCAATCCAATCAACCCAAGTAGAGAACACAACTAGATTTGAAGTCCTATCTCTCATATAGTTGGAAAACAAAGCATTCAAACATTCAATTCCAATCAAGCTGAACTTCCAAGTTCTAGGTCCCATTCAATCAATATAGAATTCAAAATCATAGCCTTCGGAGTAACAACCATGCCTATGGACTATGGCCTGCTCAAGGATTACTATAATTCGAATCTAAACAAGCATCATATGGTAATCTCAGAGAATTGCAAGGAATTCATGTCCGGAGCACATGAACTCTCATAAAACATCTCAAACTACCAACTTAAGAACTAGAATATGAAAAATCCAAACTTGAATTGAAAATTACTTGAATTAACTTGAATCAAACATGAAATTAGCTACAAGCTTCACCTCTCAGCCTTAGCTGAGAGATTCTAGCTGAGCATTGTCATACTACAACTAGAATTCAAATAAGAAAGCATAAAACTAGAAAAACCGAAAATTGGAGGGTTGCTGACGCTCCACGACGACTTCCGTCCGTTCCCACGACCTTCCTTGGCTTCTATGATGACCTAAGAAGAGCCCCTAGGTGTCCTTTTATAGTGTGGAAGCCCCTTGTGTCGAAAACATTCAGAAATTGCGCAAGGTTATGCAATGCATAGAAATTCTCGGAGCTTCACGGAGAAGCTTTATTACACAGACGACCGGTCGCACGACCGGTCTGAGCTCTCTGACGACCGGTCGCACGACCGGTCGCAAAACATCACTTTTTAGTCCAGAGAGTTTTGCTATAATTCCGATTTAAATTTTTAATTCAAGGACTGGTCGTACGACCGGTCTGGGCATCAGACGACCGGTCGCACGACCGGTCGTGAATAGTCCAGTGGCCTCTGTGAAAAAATCTTCTTCTGTAAATAATCGGACCGGTTAGGCGACCGGTCCTGGCGATGGACGACCGGTCGCACGACCGGTCTTGGCCTCTGTTTCTGCTTTTCTCCTTTTGCTTCTTTCTTCCTTTCTTCTCCTCTCTTTCTGCTTTCTTTGGTCCTTCTTTCTTCTTCATCCAATGGCTTCAAATGGCCCTTTTTAGTCTCCAATTTGGTGAAGTCCGCTCTCATCCTGAAATCACAAAACATGCATTAGATAGGCCTTTTGAGCATGAAAACCGTGCATATAATGTGATGTACTGGGCAATGCAATGTATAAATTGGAGGTTCAACACACCCCCCAACCAGCTTTTTGCTAGTCCCGAGCAAAACATGCGTGAAACAATATCAAACCTCCAAACCCAACTCTCTTTCAGAAACCATGTTTCTATCCATTCCAAGACATATAAGTATAAAATTTGGAGAAACTAGGTGATAGAAATTGCAAACTTAAACTCTCAAAGCATAAGAAGTGTCTACATGAAATTCCCGCTGATTGATTGATAAATAGAAGGACTCGAACAATTGCAACCCAGTGTGCATAGTGAAAGTTCATCTCATGAGTCTCTGGGATTACCTTCTTCATAGATTAAGTAAACCAAGGATTTTAAGGTGCATAGAGCAACAACAAGCTTATGACAGGAATTTGCCTTACCGTCCTTCCGACGGCTTTCACACTACGTCCCATTTCCGGCTTTGGTTACGGTTCGACCATCCCCCGGTTGGTAATAGGTAGCCCTTTTCGGAATTTTCCACCATTTTTCCTTCATTCTCGATTTCATCCTTTCTTTTCCTTTTTCTTTTGATTTAGATAGGATTTTTAAAAATCCATATCTTCCGTTATTTTCCCATGGACAAGGATGGATAAAAATACCCCGGCTTGGTTTCTCAACACCTTTAAATCAAAGTCTAGCTAATCCACAAATCACATAAACCGTTCAACTCATGAAAATCGTGTAATGTGAACTAGGTGTAAAAAGTGTTCAAATTTTCTATCAATCACAACAATAGGGGATCTAACATATAAAACCATTATGTTGGGAGAAATTCAAGACTTACAACGTTGCACACTTCGTATCTCCTCTTCCTATACTCATATCATCTCGAATGCATGGAAATAAGGTTTTCTAAAAGAGTTTTGAAATTTTAGAAAATTCGAAAAAATTTGCACATATGAAGCTCGAAATGTTGCAACATGCTAGATGAAGAATCTCATCTCACCCCCCAACCAATTCTTCTATTGTCCTCAATATAAAAATATATGCAATGAGCATGAACATGAGAGCAATGGTAAAATATGAGAGAGTGAGAACAATAGTACCTGAGAGAGCGATCATGGAAGTCTACAACCAAACAACTAAAACCTACTAAAACAGTAAAACTAAATAAAACTAAACCTACCTATGCTATACCTCCATCAGACTAGGAGATCAATCATCTTGATAGACAGGATCATTCAAAGTGATGGACGTGTCCTCTGAATCAAATTTTTCAACAAATGGTTTAAGGCGTTGTCCATTAACTTTAAAACAGTTACCATTCGTTGCATTCTCAATCTCAACAGTCCCATGAGGAAAAACTTCTTTGATAACATATGGGCCGGTCCATCAAGATCGTAATTTTCTCGAAAAAAGATGAAGTCGGGCATTGTACAAGAGCACTTTCTGTCCTTTATGAAAAGATTTCCTTAAGATGTACTTGTCATGAAAGGCCTTCATCTTGCTCTTGTAAATTCTCGAATTCTCATATGCATTGTTCCGGATCTCATCAAGTTCATTTAATTGAAGTTTGCGAAGTGAGCTAGCCTTGTCAATGTCAAAATTTAAAGCCTGAATTGCCCAATAGGCTTTTTGTTCTATCTCCACAGGCAAGTGGCAAGCTTTCCATAGACAAGTCTATAAGGGGACATTCCAATGGGTGTCTTGTAGGCGGTACGGTGAGCCCAAAGTGCATCATCTAATCTTAGGGACCAATCCTTGCGATCCGGTCTCACCGTCTTTTCTAAAATCTGTTTGATTTCCCTATTGGAGATTTCAGCTTGCCCACTTGTCTGTGGGTGGTATGGGGTACTCACTTTATGCCTAATACCATATTTCTTCATTAAAGCTTCAAAAGGTCTATTGCAAAAGTGAGAACCACCATCACTAATGATGGCTCGAGGCGTCCCGAATCTAGAAAGTATGTTTTCTTTGAGGAACTTAAGAACCGTACGATGATCGTTAGTTCTACATGGGATAGCCTCTATCCATTTAGACACATAGTCTACGGCAAGCAAAATATAGACATGTCCAAAAGATGAGGGGAATGGTCCCATGAAATCGATGCCCCAACAGTCAAAGACTTCAAGATGTTGAATTGGGGTGAGAGGCATCATATTTCGATGGGATAATCCTCCTAACTTTTGGCAATGCTCGCATGCTTTGTAAAACTCATGGGTGTCCTTAAATAGCGTGGGCCAATAAAAACCACACTGCAGAATTTTTGCAGTTGTTTTCTTGGCTGAAAAATGACCCCCACATGCTTGATCATGACAAAAGGAGATGACGGAATTATGTTCATCATCAGGAACACATCTCCTTATAATTTGGTCTGGGTAATATTTAAACAATAAAGGTTCATCCCAAAAAAATCTGCGCACTTCCCTTAGAAATTTACGTTTGTCCTGCGCAATCCAATGAATTGGCATCGCACCTGTGGAAAGATAATTAACTATATCAGCATACCATGGTGGATGCATAGCAACAAAGAGTTGCTCATCAGGGAATGAGTCCTCAATAGGTAACTCGTCAATGGAATTAGGTAGGACTAGGCGGGATAGATGATCCGCCACCACATTTTCTACCCCCTTCTTGTCTTTGATCTCTAAATCGAATTCTTGAAGGAGTAGGATCCATCTAAGCAAGCAGGGCTTGGAATCCTTCTTAGAAAGAAGGTGTTTCAGCGCTGCATGATCTATGTAAATGATTACTTTGGATCCTATTAAGTAAGGCCTGAATTTGTCCAAGGCAAAGATGACGGCTAGGAGCTCTTTCTCCGTAGTCGAGTAATTGACTTGGGCTGAATTCAAGGTCCTACTTGCGTAGTAGATAACATGGGGCTTCTTATCCTTCTTTTGGCCTAACACCGTCCCAATAGCATAATCGCTCGCATCGCACATCAACTCAAAAGGAATGGACCAATCTGGTGGTTGCATAATAGGAGCGGTTGTCAACATGTCTTTTAGCTTTGAAAAAGCTAATTGACATTCGGCACTCCACTCAAATTGGTTCTCCCTTTGTAGAAGGTTGCATAAAGGCCTTGAGATGTGACTAAAGTCCTTTATAAACCTTCGATAGAAACCGGCGTGTCCAAGGAAGGACCGCACATCACGTATGCTTTTGGGTGGTGGTAGATTGGAAATTATGTCAATTTTCGCCCGGTCTACCTCTATTCCATTGGACGAGATGATATGTCCAAGGACTATTCCTCTATGTACCATGAAATGACACTTTTTTCAGTTTAAAATGAGATTCTTCTCCTCACACCTCATCAAGACCAACTTCAAGTGCTTGAGGCACTCATCAAACGTACAACCAAAAATAAAAAATTTGTCCATAAATACCTCAAGAAACTCACCCACCATGTCCGAGAAAATACTCAACATGCATCGTTGGAATGTGGCGGGTGTATTACATAGCCCGAATGGCATTCTTCAGTAAGCGAAGGTACCAAACGGGCATGTAAATGTGGTTTTCTCTTGGTCCTCCGAAGCTATCTCAATTTGGTTGTATCCGGAATAGCCATCTAGGAAGCAATAATAGGAATGTCCTGCTAACCTCTCCAAAATTTGATCCATAAATGGGAGAGGGAAGTGGTCTTTCCTAGTAACCGTGTTGAGCTTTTGATAATCAATGCACATACGCCAACCGGTGGTCACTCTAGTCGGTATAAGCTCGTTATTGGCGTTTTCTATGATGGTAATACCGGATTTCTTGGGGACAACTTAGGTAGGACTCACTCATTGGCTATCTGAGATGGGGTAGATGATACCCACATCTAATAGCTTTAACACCTCTGTTTTGACAACCTCCATCATGTTTGGATTTAGCCGTCTTTGAGGTTGCCTAGTCATTTTTGCATTTTCTTCAAGGTGTATACGGTGAGTGCAAACCGAAGAATCTATCCCTTTGAGATCCGCTATTGTCCAACCTATGGCTTCCCTATGTTCTTTGAGTAGCTCAATTAACTTGAGCTCTTGGTCTTTCTCTAAGTGAGAGGCAATGACAACTGGGAAAGTTTCCTCTTGACCCAAATATACATATTTAAGCTCAGATGGTAATGGTTTAAGGTCAAGCCTCGGTGGTTTGATGTTAGCCGGTAGAGGCCTTGATGTGGTTGGTGGCAACTTTTCAAAATGGGGCCTCCACTGGCTAGTACCAACTACCGGTCTTTCTATATTCAATGCTTGCACAATTTCACTAATGATGGGGTCTTCGGAATCCATGAAATGTGCTAAGCATGTCTCCAAGCTTTCTAGTGATTCAAGTTGGAGGAGTTCTTCTTCTTCAAAAGATTCAAGCATGTTTACCTCGAAGAACTCATCATCATCGACATCCTTATGTCTTTTGCCCAAGTGAAACACATTCACCTCTAATGTCATGTTTCCAAAAGATAGTTGCATCACCCCATTCTGCAATTGATGATTGCGTTTGATGTGGCAAGGAATGGGCGGCCTAATATTACCGGTATTTGGGTGCTAGCATCCAAAATCGGTTGTGTGTCCAAAACGATAAAATCTACTGGGTAGTAGAATTTGTCAACTTGAACTAGAACATCCTCAACTATCCCCCTCGGTACACGGATAGATCTATCAGCGAGTTGCAACGTGGTTTTGGTGGGTTTTAATTCACCAAGAACCAATTGCTCATATACCAAGTATGGGATCAAGTTCACACTCGCCCCCAAATCTAGCAAGGCACGTTCAATCCGGTAGTCTCCAATGATACATGAGACGGTGGGGCTACCGGGATCTTTGAATTTTGAGGGGGTCTTTTGAGTGAGAATGGCACTCACTTGCTCAGTTAAGAAGGCCTTTTGCTGCACATTATATTTGCGTTTTGTTTTGCATAGGTCCTTTAAAAACTTGGCATAAGAGGGGATTTGTTTTATGGCATCAAGCAAAGGGATATTAATCTTGACTTGTCTGAAATTCTCTAGAATATCATGAGAGTTTGGAAGAGATTTTGGGGCAACCAATCTTGAAGGGAATGGTGCTACGGGCTTGTAAATGCGTTCCGGTTCTTGTGGGGCTAAGTTAGATCCATCCTCATCCTCAGAATTTACCGGATCATTAGGGTCATCGGCCTTCACCGGAATAGATTTGTCAATTTGTTTACCACTTCTAAGAGTGGTGATGGATTTAGCTTGCTCCATGTTTTGGTTGGAAGGATTAGGGATGCTCACTTCATGTACTTGCTTTGGATTGGGCTGAGGTTGGGCCGGAAAGGTCCCTTCCCTAGCATTCAAGCGTCCCTTAATCTCATCAACCGAGACTTTAAGCTCTTGGAACATTTGTTGATTTGTTTGATTGATTTGCGTTTGCCCTTGTATAAATGCTTTCAAGGTATCCTCCATTAAGAAATGAGGTGGGGCCATATTTTGCATGGGTGGCCCTCTTTGAGAGTTGGTAGGATTGCCTGTAGGAGCATTCTTCCAACTAAAATTTAAGTGGTTCTTCCAACTCTCATTGTACGTATTAGCCACCGTTGCATTGAAAGGCCGTTGATACCCATATGTGGCAGTTTGCATGTTCATGTAATACCTCTTAAAATGCAGGAATTGTGGGACAATCTTGTGTAGCATGTAAATCGGTGAGACAAATCCCACATATGGTTTCAACAGCTTCATTGGACTTTAGAACTCCACTTTTACTAAGTTCCATGGCTTCAACCTTCCTTGTGAGGTTGGCTATCCTTGCATTCACGTCGTCTTCCTCCTTAAGGATATAGATCCCTCCTTTCTCTTGAATAGGCTTGGGGTTATTGGGTTTATCCGAGGTATCCCAAGATTGGGCATTTTCAGCCAACATGTCCAAGTAACTCCAAGCCTCATCTGGATTTTTACTCATAAACTCGCCATTGCACATCATCTCTACAAATTGGCGCATACTAGAACTTAATTCATCATTGAAAAAACTTATAATTCGCCAACTCTCATAGCCATGATGTGGGCAAGCAAGTAGGAGGTCCTTAAATCACTCCCAACATTGAAAAAAAGATTCACCCTCTTTAGCCGAGAAATTCATTATGGCTCTTCGAAGGGTGTTCGTTTTATGAGCCGGGAAGAACTTTTTCAAGAATTCCCGGGTCATCTCAACCCATGACCCAATCGAATGTGGTCTAAGAGAGTGAAGCCAATCTTTGGCTCTTTCTTTCAATGAAAAGGGAAAAAGTTTAAGTCTAATGGTATCTTTTGAAACATTGGTGTACTGCAAGGTAGCCACCACTTCTTCAAATTCTTTCAAGTGTAGATATGAGCGGTCAGAGTCTAGCCCATGGAACTTTGGTAAGAGTTGAATTACACCTGGCTTTATGTCAATGTTTCCCCCGTTTGGTGGTAGAACCACACAAGAGGGTGTAATTGCACGGGCTGGTTGTAGGTAATCCCGCAATGATCTCAGTGGAGGAACATTATGTACCTCATTCTCTCCTACTCCTTGATTTGCGTTTGTAGTTGGAGTGGGGGGAGGAGGATTCCTTAAAGGTGTTTGATCCATACTCCCCAAACTTTCATAATGCTCTTGGTAATTTCGGACTCGTCTATGGACTGATAATGGTCCAACTAAACCACCTTCAGATTGGAGACGATTTGAGTAGTTACGTTCCTAACGGGACATAAACTACTCAACAAAAACTACACTAGTCCTAAATCCTAGAAATCTGAAATTAATCTGAAAATAGAAAATCTGTAAAAAGCTAAGTTAGAAAGTTATCACCTGATGCGCTTTTAACGAGAGAAGAAATCCTACAAAACCAAATAATTTGTTAGTTCTAGAAAAAATCAGAAAACCTATTTACTTCTACTTCTACAGCCACTCAAACAATTTGAAAACCGTTATCTAAGTCCCCGGCAACGGTGCCAAAAACTTGTTCGCTCGCCTCAAGTGTAAGGCTACGATGTAGTAATAAAACTCGGTAAGACCGAGGTCGATCCACAGGGAATTAGAAATAACTTTCAAACTATTCCAGCAACTCAGTTTTCCACGAAATAAGATTCAATTGAGTAATTAAACTAAAACAGAAACTTAATGGAAAATCAGTGATTTAAGGTACTAAGGCATTCAAGGATCAACTTGTAGCAATCCCATGTCAATCCAATCAATCCAAGTAGAGAACACAACTAGATTTGAAGTCCTATCTCTCATCTAGTTGGAAAATAAAGCATTCAAACACATTCAATTCCAATCAAGCTGAACTTCCAAGTTCTGGTCCCATTCAATCAATGTAGAATTCAAAATCATAGCCTTTGGAGTAACAGCCATGCTTATGGACTATGGCCTGCTAAAGGATTACTATAATTCGAATCTAAACAAGCATCATATGATAATCTCAGAGAATTGCAAGGAATTCATGTCCTGGAGCACATGAACTCTCATAAAACATCTCAAACTACTAACTTAACAACTAGAATATGAAAAATCCAAACTTGAATTGAAAATTACTTGAATTAACTTGAATCAAACATGAGATTAGCTACAAGCTTCACCTCTCAGCCTTAGATGAGAGATTCTATCTGAGCATTGTCATACTACAACTAGAACTCAAATAAGAAAGCATAAAAACTAGAAAAATCAGAAATTGGAGGGTTGCTGACGCTCCACGACGACTTCCGTCCGTTCCCACGACCTTCCTTGGCTTCTATGATGACCTAGGAAGAGCCCCTAGGTGTCCTTTTATAGTGTGGAAGCCCCTTGCGTTGGAAGCATCCAAAAATTGCGCCAAGGTTACGCAATGCGCAGAAATTCTCGGAGCTTCACGGAGAAGCTTTATTACGCAGACGACCGGTCGCACGACCGGTCTGAGCTCTTTGACGACCAGTCGCATGACCGGTCGTAAAACATCACTTTTTAGTCCAGAGAGTTTTGCTAAAATTCTGATTTAAATTTTTAATTCAAGGACTGGTTGTACGACCGGTCTGGGCATCGGACGACCGGTCGCACGACCGGTCGTGAATAGTCCAATGGCCTCTGTGAAAAAATCTACTTCCGCAAATAATCAGACCGGTCGGGCGACCGGTCCTAGCGATGACGACCGGTCGCATGACCAGTCTTGGCCTCTGTTTTTGCTTTTATCCTTTTGCTTCTTTCTTCCTTTCTTCTCCTCTCTTTCTGCTTTCTTTGGTCCTTCTTTCTTCTTCATCCAATGGCTTCAAATGGCCCTTTTTAGTCTCCAATTTGGTGAAGTCCGCTCTCATCCCTAAAATCACAAAACATGCATTAGATAGGCCTTTTGAGCATGAAAACCGTGCATATAATGTGATGTATAGGGCAATGCAATGTATAAATTGGAGGTTCAACAGACGGCCATCTTGATCTGATTGTAACCTGAGAACCCGTCCATGAATGAGAAGATCTTGTATCCAACAGTATTGTCGACCAGAGTATCGATATGTGGCAAAGGGAAGTCGTCCTTAGGACTGGCTTTGTTTAGATCTCGGAAGTCGATGCACATTCGAACCTTGCCATCCTTCTTTGGTACTGGTACGATGTTGGCGAGCCATTCAGGGTAGTTGGAGACTACCAAGAATCCCACATTGTATTGCTTGATGACTTCATCTCGGACTTTCAGAGCCCATTCTGGCTTCATTCTTCGAAGTTTCTGTTTCACGGGCTTCATATCTGCCCTGGTTGGCAGATGGTGTACAACGAGCTCTTCATCGAGCCCCGGCATGTCTTCATATGAGAACGCGAAGTTGGACAATCTTGGAGCTAGGAACTCTATCATTCTCTGTTTCATCTCAGGTGGCAACGATTTTCCAATGCGTACTTCCCTAGGGATCTCAGGTGTCCCTAAGTTTACTATCTCAAAATCATCGGCTACAACATTGGCTTTGGATTCGAACTTTTTGAGGAGATCCTCTAGTTCGGGAGCTGGATCATCATCTTCCTCATCCCGAGCTTCGTCCAGATCCATGAGCTCAAAATCTAATTCGAAGTCAAAATCATGTGATTCGACTTCAAACTCATGCAAATCTTTAGACAAACTTGGCACACTATTGAATGCAGGAAAAGAAATGTTTTTTGGTTTTTGAGAATTTTTGAAATTGAGATGCTAGATGTTTTTGGCTTTTGAAAGTTTTTTATTTTTTTGGATTTTTGAAATTCACGGGACTTTGAACAAGCGGGCATTGCAGACCATGATTGATCCCAGCTTGTTCCAAAGTTCCGATCGCTGCTTAAACAGGCATTTTTTTAAGCCAGAGCCCTTAAATGACTCTCTGGCTGATTCAGAAGTTAGGGGAACAGATGACCATTCAGGACCCCACACTTCCTCCCCTGAAGAGGTGGGGGTTGATGATTGGGGCGAAGAATCACAGTCTAGCCCAATGACCATGATTTCTCGCTGGTTGGGTTCGAGATCTGAGTCGTACTCAGTCCCTCCCGGATCACTTACCTCGCATTGCAATTCGTCTGGTTCCACAACGAGATACAAGTTCAGAATCTGGACATCGGACCAATCCAGGGCTGGCCATTTCCCTTTCTTGGTCCAATGAATGGGCTGCTTCTGCCCGTGGCTGATGATTGATGATGCTGATTCTGTAGAGATGGGCGAGTCGTGCCCCTGGCTGGCTGGAATTGAAGCGGGCAGGTTGTGCCCCTGGTTGATTGATGCTGAAGTGCGCAGGTTGTGCCCCTGGTTGGGAGCAGGTATCAGAGTAACCTGGTCCTGAAGCTGTTGTATTTGACTTTCTTCTTCATCTTCGTCCTTTCCTTTTTCTGGAGACTTAGACGGTTCAAGAATTTGATCCCATCGAATGGGGGGCCATGTGGCCCAAGCTAGGCTCATTGGGAGGCCTTTGTGTAGTGCAGTCGGTTGATTCCCTCCTGGATCTTTGCAAGGTTCTCCTGGCTTGATAAATTGGATGGGTGAGCACCGAATTTTCTTCCTTCTTTTGTCCATGAAGATTGCCCTGTATTCGAGTCCCCATTTGCGTTGGTTATATACCAGCGGTATCTTTCTGGACTTGAAATGATTCTTCATTCGGTATTTGAGGCTCAGACATTCTGTCGGTGAAAAGACACAGTCCACCCTTATTGGTTCCGGGTTGGCAATAGAGTTCACAGTCTCGAATTCAAAAATATGAAACCGGGCGTCTTCTTTAGAGTGCTGGATATCGATGACCGGGATGTCTGGTTCAGTGGCAGCAGCATTGGAAGGAATGATGAGCTCCTTCTCTGCATGGATAGAGATCACTTGATTTCCACAGATGTATTTCACTCATTGATGCAGAGTTGATGGCACAGCTCCCACCTTGTGCAGCCAAGGTCGTCCAAGCAACATGTTGAAAGAGGCTGATATATCCAGGATTTGAAATGTGATAATGGAGATTTTCGGACCTATCTATACCTCTATGTCGACCTCCCCTTCCACTGATCGACGGGTGTTGTCGAATGCTCTGACGCATATGGTGCTGGGTCGAAATGAAGAAGGACTGATTCCCAGACGTCCCGCAGTCTTGAGTGGGCAGACGTTTAAGCTTGAGCCATTATCGATAAGGACCAGCGGGACACAGAGGTCTTTGTATCGTAAAGCTATGTTAAGGGATCGCCCATGATCACGTTCTTCCGGTGGCAACTCATTATCGGTGAAGGTGATGGCGCGTGGAGCCAGGAGTTGTCCAATCATCAATGCTATCATCTCTGGTGCCGTATCGGAGGAGACGTGAGCATCACTCAAGGTTTTGGCAAACATTTCTCGGTGTATACGAGATGTGCAGAGTAGCTCCCATACTGAGATTTGAGCAGGGATTAACTTGAGCTGAGTCGCCACATCGTATGCGGCTTCATTTTTGTTGCAGAGACCTGAGAGAGTGCCTTTGAGATCTCCTCTGTTCTGATTATCTCTTTGGATATAACGCCCATTGGGACTCATGTTTCCCACTTCCGTACATTCTGGATAGTGCCATGGGACCTCTTTATAATTTTCCTCACCTTTGCCTTCTAGGACCACTGGTTCTTGCAACGGTGCTGGTGTGGGTACCAAATCCTCCTCGTATGGAGCTTTTGCCTTGAGGACTACATTGTTACCTGTGCTGAAGGGAAAATATCGAGGCTTGTCTTCATAGATCACATAAGGTCACGGTCCTGGCTTGACCGTTCCTGGAGCAGGAGGCTCCCATGGAATGAATACTGGTCCTCTTGATATGGCAGGGGGTTTCTCTGTTCGTCCCAGCTGTCGTAGTGTGATTGACACGCCTTCGGGATTTACCCCTTGCAATATGACTGGCTCAACTGGAGGAGCTCCTTCCAAGACAATGGGCTCTTGCTGCTGATGAGTATGGTTTCTCCATGGCGAATTGTATTGTTCCTGTGCTAAAATTGCCCCTTGCAAGATGACAGGTTCGTATGTGTGCTTGATGTATGATTGTGCTCCTTCTAGAATGACTGGTTCCCAATATGAAGGGCTGTAAGATGCCCCTTGCACAACTGGCACATCATATGGAAGTGTTCCTTCGAGTATTACTGGCTCAGAGACTGAAGGAGGAAAGCGACTTACCCCTTGCATGATCGGAGGGGGATTTGTTGGCCTATAAGTGTAGGCATGAATGGACTGGATAGGAGAGAAGAAGCGATCGAGGTGCTCTCCTTCTTCTATGCTGTTGACGGTGGGGCCATGAGATGAACTGGGATCCGTCGGATGTTGAGGCAGAGGATTCTGAAGAATGTTGGTGGAAGCTGCTACAGGAGTTCCAGGGACCGAGATGACGATCTTTCGGTCGTTGATCAGATCTTGTATGGCATTCTTCAAAGTAAAGCATCGATCAGTGGTGTGGCCACGTCCTTGATGGTAGGCAGAATACTCATTTTCTCGGTAGTTTGGAGGTAGAGGATTTGAAGGAGGCCTGGGTGTCATTAGAGTGAGTAACTGCTTTTGTACCAGCATAGTCATGACTTGACTAAGTGGTTGAGTGAGTGGAGTGAACTTCCTGAGCTCCCTGTAATTCTGCCTATTCTGGTATGAGTATTGGCCGTTCCCTCTGAACTGCTGCTGCTGCCGAGGTGGTTGTGGCTGTGGTTGCGGATTTGGTCGTGGTTGATACCTCTGAGGTTGGTGTTGAACCTGATTCTACTGATGCTGTTGATGTCCCTATGGGGAGCATATTGATTACCCTGAGCAGTAGTGTTGATGTTGTTTACCTCTGTCGAGCGGGGAGGAGAACCGCTGCGGTTTCCGTTCCCATATCCAATGGGTCTTCCCTCCACTATGTTCCTCTTGACTGGAGTGGCTTGATGAGGCCATGGGGAGATTGTCCCGGCACGGATTCCTGCTTCAACTTGCTCTCCAACACTGGATCAACTGTGAGAAATTTGCATATAGGGTGCGAAATGATATATGCAGATATGACTGGATATGTTGAATGAACAATCATGGAGATTTGTTCTTCGTCGTCGATAGGTGTTCGCATTCTGGCTGCCATAGCTCGCCAACGTCCCACATAAGCTGATAGTGTTTCATCACTCCTTTGCTTGAGAGCCGCGAGGTCAGCTCTTCTGGGTGCCATGTTGAGATTGTATGCGAATCTGTTGACGAAAGCCTGGGAGAGTTGTTCCCAAGTCCTGATGCGATGACAGTCCAATGAAGTGTACCAATCTAGGGCATCGCCTTTCAGGGATTTTTGGAACAAGCGAATGAGGACCCCTTCATTTCCTGAGATTGCACTCAGCACTCCACAGAAGGCCTTGAGATGTGCTGTGGGATAATCGCTGCCATCGTATCTTTTGAATTTTGGTACCTCAAAGTTTTGAAGTACTTGAGCATCTGGGAAAGGACACAAGTCTCTGAACTTGGTCGAAGGTAGATCGATTCTTTGTTGTCGCTGAAGTTGATTTTGCAAGATCTGGAACTACTCCCGCAACTCATCCAGTCCTGAGTGATCCGTTTGAGCGACTAGTGCCTCTTGGAGTAAGGCACGTTCTTCTTCGGCATAGTGGTTGATGTTTTCGACCCTATGGGTTTGCTGAAAAGCAACCGCGGGTTGCTGAAATTGATTTGATGACTGAACTGGATTCTGATGAACTTGTGTTTGAAAGGACTATAATTGAACTGGAGATTGTACTGATGGTTGAACTGGAACTTGCTGGAAATTAACTAGAGATTGTGGAGTTTGCTGAATTGAAGATTGCTGAAAATTAACTGGGATCCCATCGGTGGGGATGTGCTGGAATTGAAAAGTGCTCCTGTTTGCAGGAGGCTGAGATGCTAGGAAGTGACCTCCTTGTTGGGTATTCGCCACTGTCTGCTGATTGATGTGGGCTTGACACTGACCCCCATTGTGGGCATTCGTCAGTGCTGTCCCTGTTGCTGGAAATTGAATTGAAATCCCATCGGCGGGGATGTGCTGAAATTGAAAAGGGGTCCCATCGGCGGGGACATACTGAGATCTATTGAGACTGTTGTTTGTAAGATTGACTGGAAGCTGACTGGAAGTTCCTACGACATGAGTGCTCTGAGGCGGCCTTATCGTCGCGGGAAGGTACTGAGGAGGATGCCTCATGGGGAAGGGCTGAGATGAGTGCTGTCAGTAGTCTTGGGCAGACTCCGATGGTTGTGCTTGATTTGAACTGGAGGCCAGAGGGACTCGGTATGGCTGCTGAGATTGCTGAACTGGGCCAACCTGATTGTTGGCTGCTGCGGTGGCTTGTGCTTGCATAAATTGCAAGAGCATTTCTTGCATTGCTCTCATTCATTGTGCCAATTCTTGCATGATTAGCGTATTCTCAATTGGCTGTTGCGCTGGAGGTTACGCTTCGGTCATTTCAATAGCGGGGAAGAGGTGAGTTTCCTCTTCGTGGTCAGACATGGCTTGCTGAGCCCGAGTGTGGATTATGCTGCGGAAGGGAAGTTGTTTCCGAACACGTTGAGCCCGAGGAGGAGCAATGGTGAGGACTATACTCTACTCGTTTTTTTTGGGTTTTGGGATTTTCTTTCTTTTTTTTTTTGGTTTTGGGTAGAATACTATGCAGATGAGATAGTATGAGGACTAATGACTTTCAAGTACGGGAAGGATTCTGTTTTTTAAGTCGGATCACGACTAGTGGGACTAGCTTATCCCCAGCGAAGTCGCCATTCTGTGGACCCTCGCCGTTCTACGCTCCCGACGACGTTCTCCCTTTCCTTTCAGAAAAAGAAGAAGAGGTGCGTGCGTGCGAATCGCCGTTTGTGCCACTGGCTTGCCTCGATCTCGAGGGCTTTGTTTGGTTGTTGTGTTAAGCTGGATGTGTTTAGATGAGTTTATATAAGACCAGAGTCGCCACTAGCTAGTTACTTCGAATCTACAGTCGGCTAGACCCCGTAGAAACGTTAGAGAAGGGGATCCGAAGATTCCTTCCTCTAAAGTGACTCCTTTTGATCTGCGGCAAGAGATTCGAGGTAAGGGATCACGGTTACAGGGTGGGAAGAGGTTAAGCACCCCACACACTGCCTGTACCGAAGTACGGTCTCTACTTCACAGAATCGAACTAACACTTGAAAGTCTGTTTTGATCCTCATATATTCTCATAGATGACATGATGCATGAATGCAGGTCTGAACAGTAAGAGTTTTTGATGGGCAGGTTTCCATTAACAGGCAAGCCCAGATCATACGCTCGAACTGACAGGTGCTTTATGCGAGATGCATGCTGTGTGTTTGAATAATCAAAGTGCCTATAGTGACTAATGTATGAATGCAGGTCTGAACAGTAAGAGTTTCTGATGGGCAGGTTTCCATTAACAGGCAAGCCCAGAGCATACGCTCGAACTGACAGGTGCTTTATGCGAGATGCATGCTGTGTGTTTGAATAATCAAAATGCTTGTAGTGAAGCAAGGGGTTGGAAGAAAAGTAAATGTTGCACTTATGCTAGATGCAAATGAGATGATGTTAGTAAAAAAGTAGCTGGATGGACGGAGGTGTCGCAAGGATTGGCTTCGAGTGGCTGGATCAAGACTTGGATGGCTTGGGAGACCTAGACCAGTGGTCAAGCTAGGCTGGACCAGGGCTAGACTCTCCTCACTCGGGCTCTCCTTGGTGGAGGAATGGGCTAAAGGGTGGAGAGATGGATTGCACTCGGGCTGGATGGCTTCGAAGGGATTAGATGCTGAAATGAGAAGGGGAGGGGGGTATTTATAGTAGCGGGCAGTGGCAGAACCCGTAAATAAATTTGGGCAGCTCTTAGGGGGCCGCCCGTACGGACGCTCCTCGGGATCCAGCGCGTGGTATAGACATGTCTTGGGCTGCTGCTTGGGACTCAGTGAGTTGACTCGGTGGGTCGACTCAGCGGGTTGACTTGGTGATTTGACTCAGTGGGTTGACTGGGCGATTTGACTCGGTGTTTTAACTCGGCGGTTTGACTTGGTAGGTTGACTCGATGATTTGACTTAGCGGGTTGACTTAGTGAGTTTGACTTTTTTAGGATTTTTGACTGGTTTTTCTTATAAGGGGTTTTTCAGGCTAATGTTTAGGGGTGAGTTGGGCTATGGATTGGGGCTTACAAGGGTGAGTTTGGCTGGGTTTGGACATGGGATTTGGGGGTATGGTCCTCCATTCATCCAGCTATCTCTACCAACAGTGTAGCCGAAGGTGGGGTGTTTATAGGATGGAACCTTCTGTCATGCTTGTTCTCACCATGTAGAGGGCGATCGACATATTTCAAGTCAGCTCAACCTCGTAGGGACAGGGTAAGAACTGAGTCTATATAAAGCTAGGACGTTCGTAGGAGAATACATGTGAAGTGAAATTTTACGATGAAATATTTATCTGATAAGGATGGAACCTTCTATCATGCTTGATCTCACCATTCAAAGGGCAATCGGCATATTTCGAGTTAACTCAAGCTCGCACAGACAGGGCAAGAACTGAGTCGACATAAAGCTGGGACGTTCATAGGAAAATACGTGTGAAGTGGAATATTACGATGAAATATTTGTCTGATGGGGATGGAATCTTATGCTGCCCTTGTTCCTACCATGTAGAGAGGGCAACGACATATTTTCAATCGACTGTAGTCCTCCCAGAGAGGTCTTGTACTCAGTTCACACCAACCCGGTCATTTGCAGGAGAATTCATGTGAAGTGGAATGATACGATGAAATAATCGTGTATGATCTTGATGGAATCTTGTCGTGTGCTTGTTCCCAGCATATAGAGGGCGATCGACATATTTTGTGACGGCTCTGGTCCGCTCAGATGGGATAGCAATTGAGATCACATTGACTGGGACGTTCATAGGAGAATACGTTTGAAGTGGAGTGTTGCGATGAAATATTCATTCGATGGAGATGGAACCTTCTATCATGCTTGTTCTGACCATGGAGAGGGTTTATGACATATTTCATGTCGGATTTGACAAAAAATGTTGGATCTTGAACAGAGTATACATCAATTGGGGACGATAACCACAATTACACTCTAGTAATGGTGCTTGTTTACTCAAGTGGGATCTTGAATGCTATTCATAATGTTGATAATTTAATTACACTCTAGCTTATGGTGCTCATTTACTCACCATTAGCCCTGATTTTGTGGCCTATCTGATACTTTTTATGATGGGATATATGGTATCATCGTTTGGGGACGATAACCAACCACAGGATGGACGACGTTGATTTTAAATGGAGGGGTTTCGGTCGATCCCTAAAGGTGGGGCTCGATGTGATGTATGTTCTTTACATCCACACCATCCAAACATTTTGACAGATGATTTTAGGGCATAACCCTAAAATTGAAGCAGATCCAAAAGTTAGGAGACCATACCACTAGATACATTTTTTATTGAATCCTCATCACTATAAACTTCATGGGGTCCACTGGAATGTTTAATTTTCATCCAACCTGTTGATCATGTGACAAATACCTGGCTGAAGAGATTTAATAAATAACCCGTTGATCCAAAACTTTTGGGTCTGAGCAAAAGTTTTTAATGCTGGTTTAGCACTATATTCTGTAATATGGTCCATTTGTATTTTGGATCTACTTCATTTATGGTATAATGCCCTAAAATGAGTATTCAAAACAGATACATGGCCTGGATGTAACAAACCTACATCATGGTGGAACCCACATTCAGGGATCCACCCACGTCAATGGATCCCTAGATCCACTGAACGTGATGTCGATTATAAATGCTTTCCCCGAACATAGGACCCATCCAAATGTCGCAACATGTGTGGTTACTTATCACCGCGCGTGTGGAAGTTGGGTGTGGGTCTTCCTAGAAGAAAACCCTAATTCTTCCCCCTTTTCTAACCTCTGCTTCACATCCTGGCTCTCGTCCTCAGAGCGCCCACTATTCTCCTCACCTTCAAAATCGAACGGCAGTTCCATCTCGTCTTCGGAGTTGCTGTGTCTCTCCTGCTCAGTCAATAACTGCCTTCCTCTTATCCATCGTGTCTCTTTCTCTACCCCGCTCCATAAATGGAGTCGTTTATATCTCGCTAGAGGTAAACAACCGACCCACTTTCCACAATTAGAACAGAATTTCAGTTTCGAGTATCACTTGTGTAGGTTGTCTCAATTGGTTTATCATTTTTTCTATTTAAGTTAATGTCCCCTATTAATTTCCCCTCTTGCATCTCATTATTCAGTGGAATCGATAATCGATTGTAGAGTTTAATTTGGGGGATGAAGAAATAGACGTTGCCGATTGTGTAGTACAATGTATCACCCATTCTGGTTTGGGATATTAATTGATTATTAGATTGAAACACTTGTTATCGATGGTACTCAACTGGCATCGATCCCGAAGGCCTAACCTACAAACACCACACGTTTGCCAAATGGCGACCGCCCCATTTTCAGACAGTGCATGTTGTGGTTCGCGCATTATAAGTAGTAGTTACCAGTTGCATAGAAGGATGGGTGAATGGGAGCGGGAAATTCGTAGTGCAGAGCGACTAATTGCCAAATGTAAACGGATGAAACTTCGAATTCCCAAATGACGCGCACAATATATGCGACACAATTCGAAAGAAGAAATGGAGATGGCTTTGGGAAGGCTTAAGAAAGAGAACAATAGGATGAGTCAGCGCGTGGCTTGGGTTTTGGTTTATGATGTTATGACGAATCCACCTTATGTATCCAAATCAGAAATGTCGGATGAGCTAGAGGGTAGCTCATCAGATTTTGATCACAATGACTAACCATGCCTTGACAACGTTGACAATAGATCCAACATTGGAGTACTTTTTTTATGTATGTAAGGTGGCATTTAATATGAGATAATGATAGATGTTTGTTAATTTGTGTGAATAGAAGATCTACATGATACTAGAACTTGTTAGTGGTCGTTCCCTACTTCGATAGGTGATCATGTAGACCTTAATAAATGATCATTGTTGTTGCTGGTGAATAATATTTATTTCATTTCTCTGCTTTCCCACAATTATAGATGTTTTTGTCAATTGTCAAAAAATTCATTTTTTTTTGCAACAATACTATGTTGGTATCCATACTATTACCAATTTACATTAATTACTTGACATCTGCAAATCGTCTATCATTGACTTTATACAAGATTCACATAGTGGAAGTTATTACTCCCGTTCAGCACATGCAATGGATACTTTGTCATTAAGCGAAGTAGAAATTTATGATGAAAGTGATGAAGATTATTGTGAAATGACTGATGGCATAGAGGATGAATGCAAGCCTCGAATAGGAATGGAGTTCGATACTAAGGAGGAGGTGGTCAAATATAATGATTACGCGAGGATTGTAGGATTTAGCACTTGTAAGAATCAGACGAGGACGTTAGGTCATCTTGGACAAATCGTATGGCGTACGGTCTGCTGTTCAAAAGAAGGTTTAAATAGATCAAAGGCTCATGAAGGTTCGGTTGAGGATAAGATAAAGAGGAACCGTTCATCAACTAGAGTGGGTTATCCTGAGAAGATAGCCTTTGCTCGCAGTCCTATTGGTCTGTGAACAGTATTAGATTTTGTAGAGCAACACAACCATGATATGACATCCTCAAGAGAAAAACATCTGCTTAGGTCTCATCGTGTCGTAGACGACGAGACACGTGAATTTCTTTACCACTGTAAATGAGTTGGGATAAAGCCCTCTTTAGCACATGAATTTAAAGTTGACTCGAACGGAGGATACGAGAGAACACCTTTCACTAAAACAGATGTGAAGAATGTGTTTCAAGGTATGCATGCTAAGATATGTGGGGATGATGCACTTCTTATGTGTAGCTATCTAAGTGAGCGTCGAAAGTTGGATCTGGATTTTTACTTCTCTGAGTGTAGAAACGAAGCGAAAAACTAGTATCAGTATTCTGGTGTGATGGGAGGTCGAGAATTGATTACATAACATTTAATGACGTTATGTGCATTGATACCACTTATAGAACAAACAGATATAATATACCATTTCCCTATTCGTTAGTGTCAATCATCATAACCAGACTGTTGTTTTTGCCTGTGGCCTCATCTCCAACAAACCAACAGAATCCTTTATATGGCTATTCGAGCAGTTTATGATCACAATGCAAGTAAAATCGCCCATTAGTATTATCACTGATCAAGACACTGCCATTAAGGGTGAAATTAAGAAAGTCTTTCCAATTACGCATCATAGGCTATGCTTATGGCATATTCTTCACAAAATTTTTGATAAAATTGGGTTATTATTTCAAGCATAACAACAGTTTTCTGGATGACTTCAAATGATGTGTGTACGGTAGTGATAGTGTAGACGACTTCAAAGAAAATTGGTTTGATTTCCTCGACAGATATAAGCTTCAAGGTAATGAGTGGTTGTGCTTCCTATACAAGATTCGAAAAAGTGGGTTTCGGTATTTGCGCGAGGGTTATTTTTGACGAACATGACAACAAACTAGAGGAGTGAGAGTATACATTAATATTTTGATAAGTATCTCAGACCGAAAATGATGCTCCTCGACCTCATCAAACAGATTGATAAGGCAATCTCTCGAAGATGTGAGGTGGAGACAGTGGCTGACTTCACCACAAAGAACTATCAAATGAATGCCAGGACGCCCTTGTCTATGGAGGAGTCACTGCACAAACTCTACACACTCACACATTTTGACGTTTTATAGACGGAGCTGTACAAAAGCTCTACATACTCGGTGTCCATCTTCGGCGAGACCATTAACTTTATCCTGTATGAGGTCATACAGTCAGCAATTCACAATAATGCTAAGGTTGTGAAGTACTTGAAGGACACGATTCACTACACATGTTTCTATAAGATGTTCAAGTGCAGGGGGTACGTTTGTCGTCACTTGTTTCTTGTCCTCAGATCAATCCGTATACATCAGTTACCTTAGCATTATATTCTAAAGAGGATGACATGCGGACCACTGTGGGGCATAACGATCGAATCCGACCAAGGCGAAGGTGTGGAGGAAAACGTTAACAAACAACTCAATCAAGTAACGAAGCTATTGTTTCGTATACCCCAGATGGCACATAATAATAGTGAAGCAACTCGAATTGCTGCTGGAAGCTTGTAAGAGCTATTGATGGAACTCCAACATCTCGTTGGTGTTGGCAGTGGAGATGGTTCGCACGAACGTGTGGAAGGAGGAAATTGTTGCTCATATGATTTCGATGGACGACATGCAAAGGATACAATGCGGGACCCAGATGTAGCGAAGACAAATGGATGTGTTTCTAACAAACGAGTCAAGGCATGGATAGAGAAAGGGCGAGGAAAGGGAAAGCACAAACAGAAAAAGAATACTGCCAAGGACCTGAAGAATTTCTCTGCCCTATAAATGCAAATGATGTGTTCTTTGTTTTATTATAAGGCTACGTGGTAAGATACTTATGTAGATGCAGTTTCCTTTGTAGTCTTCTGTTAATGTTTCAAATAACTTGCTTATTTAGTTGTTTCATTATGACACGTGGGTGAATTTGACTTGCATGTCGTCAATGTAATTGATGTAGATGATACAATTTAGGAGACATTATCTGCGTGTCGTATCGCAAATATGTCCTCAATTTGCTTAACTGAAGTAGATAGTATAACTGATGTAGATCGTATAACTGATGTAGATGATACAAATCATTTAGTGTCGTAATAATATCAAATATGGTTGCGAGTGTTCGCTTCCCCAAGTGTAAGGTTGCGATGTAGTAATAATCTTGGTAAGACTGAGGTCGATCCACAGGGAAGGAAGTAAACAATTCGAATTATCCTAATAACTAGAATCTTAAAAGTGGTGTATGAAATCAATTTTAAACATCAAACAGGAAAATCTGACAATAAAGAGAACTAGAGCATCGATGATCCACTTATAGTTATCTTTGATGTATAATTCACATAGGTTTCTCATTTACACAACTAGAATTGAAATCAAATCCTATCTAACCGGAACATAGAGCGGTTATAACAAACAATTTATCTTATGAATGATTCATATACATGATTCCCTCGAATCAAGTTAGGACTTGAGCACACTCAATTGCATAGGTCAATCCTAATTCCAATATGTTAAGATCACAACCATGATAATCATTAAACTCTGTCACAAAGCATAACTATACCATGATTTGAACTTCATTCAAATCACATAAACAATCACACATAATTTAGAATTTTCAGAAAAATAAAACTTTGGTTTGAAGTTCCCACATGAAGATCCAAGCTCTAGAGTTCTTGAATCTGATTCCTCAAAGCGTACAGGTCTAGATCTTTGCAAAATAAGTAAGAAACTAATGCGATTCTTCCAAACATCCATGAGTCATCATAAGATTAAGAAAAATTACTTAGAAATTTATTTAAACTTAAGCAAAACCATTGTTCAACATTAAATTCAAAATTAAAACCTCAAAAACGAATTAAACAATCTAAGAAACTATAAGGTTCACCTCTTAGCCCTAGCTAAAAGGTTAGCTAATGAAAAACATATTAAAAACTAAAACTAGAACTAAGAAAATGAAGAAAAACTAGCTGTAGGAGGCTAGGAAGCCTCCTATGACTTGAACTCCTTGCTCCCCATGACCTTGCTTGTTTGAAAGAGAAGAGAGCACCTCCTTTTATAATGTAGCAATAGTACAACAATATAACAGATTTTGTTTCGCTTGATGTGGCTTAACCAATGATCGGATTGCCTTCAAATTTGATTTGTAGCTTCCTTGTAATGTGATCTTCCTCATGGTAATTTAGATTTTCATTATTATCTTCTGAATGGGTCCACCAATCATATCAGCAACCGCCTCTCAAAATCACGCAATTTGGGTACCTTCAGAGCTAGTCATCTTGCTTTCAATCCTACGAAGTGTACAGAGGTCAGATTGATCTCAAATTTTGAACATTGGTAGAAAACCTCCTCCTTTAAATGATAGATGGATTAGATTATCCAAAATAATTCAACAATATGGTCCGAAAATTAGAACACTTAGGGCTTTTTATAAAATCAGCGTAGTTGAAATCTCTCTCATGGTCCATCTTTCTTCGACCGGTACGATCAAACCACACATCCTTTTGACATGAAACTTTGTGGTTATTCATATATCTATGTGCTATAGAAGATGGTGAAATTATATTCTTCATATCATCATTGATGAGCCACCTAGACCGGCCCAGAGTTGAGTAGGCGGAATCTAGAAACTTTCTGGACAGTTCGTATTTTTTTGGCCAATAAGGTCAATCCATAGCTCCGATCGACATGAAACCACTGAGGTTATTTTGGCGTCGAGATCCTCTTCGACATCGATAGGTTTGATTTCTAAATATCATCAAGATAGGCCCTGAAAACTGGGTCAAAAAACTAAAAACGGGACTGCTGCTGTTTGAAATCTGGATTCTGAAAGTGCACGGCCAGCCTGTTAGCCGGCCAGCCGGACCACAGGTCGGCCTTCATAAAATTAGTCCAGAGAATTTGTTGTTTCTGGAGGGTTTGGCTAATCAGGCTAAAAACATGTGTTTTTCTTAGTTTTTTCTCCTCCATCTTTATTACTCCTTTGCTCCACCCTTTAGTCCTTTGTTCTTTGGTCTTCCAAGCATGTAATACGGGCCTCTAAGCATCTAAATGGTGAAGCCTCTCTCTCATTCATACAATTACAAATCCATGCATTAGATTAGTCTTTAAATCATGAAAACCACACATAATGAGTGATGAATTGGGGCTAGAATATGCACAATTAAGAGCTCAACACCCCCCCCCCCCCCCCCCCCCAACCAGCATTTTGCTAGTCCCGAGCAAAACATGCGTGAAACAAGTTTCATCCTCCAAAGCCCAACTCTCCTTCAGAAACAACACTTCTATACATTCTAAGACACGCAAGTACAAAAATCAGCAAAACTGAGTGATAGAAGTTGAGACCTTAAACTTTCAAAAACATAACAAGCGTTCAAATGGAATTCCCGCTGATTGATTGATAAATAGAAGAATCCAAACAAATTTAACCTAGTGTGCATAGTGAATATTCATCTCATGAATTTCTAAAATTAGCTTCTTTATGAATAAACTAAATTAGAGATTTGAAGGTGTACAGATCAACAACAAGCCTATGACAGGAATTTTCCTTACCGTCCTTCCAACGGCTTTCACACTACGTCCCATTTTCGACTTTGGTTACGGGTAGACCATCCCCCGGTTGGTAATAGGTAGCCCTTTTTGAAAATTTCCATCATATTTTCAATCATTCCTATATTTTCATCCTTCCTTTCATTTTCATACACATTAGCCATGATTTTTAGAAATCCATATCTTTCGTTATTTTCCCATGGACAAGGATGGACAAAGTACCCTGTATTGGTTTCTCAACACCTCAAATCTAAACCAAGCCAATCCACAAATCTACATAATCCTTTCAAAACATGAGAATTGTGTAAAGTGAACTAGGTGTAAAAGTGTGTCAATTTTTCTATCAATCAAATCAATAGGGGAATCCAATTAAAAAACCATCATGTTACAAGTCCTTTAAGAGTTTCAAAATCATCTCACTACATCTTTCTTCCTTTTGTACTTACGACATCCCAAGTGCATATAAACGCGGTTTTCCAAAAAAGTTTTGAATTTTCAGAAAAATTGAAATTTTTTACATAATTGCTCGAAATGTCATAAAAGCTAGTAGATTCATCTAAGGAATCTCTCACCCCCCAAACAAAATCTTACATTGTCCTCAATGTACAAAGATATGTGATGTGCATGACATGAGAGCAATGATATAAAACAAAGGAGAGTGAGAACGAGAATACTTGAGGTAGTAAGTTGATAAATTCTAGCATCTTCCATTATCTCGATAGGACTTATTCAAACCTAAATGTAGAAAGGAAATCCTAACCTAACTACCTACCTTTGATTAGTCCGATCGATTACATGACCAAATTTGAGCAAGATCTTCATGAATTTCAATAGATTTCTCATGAGGACCATCCAAAGTCCTGCTCGACACACATGGGTGCTTTTCTTCATTAAAGTCCAATCATAATGTGCACCATACGCATGTAAGGATGAGATAAGAGCAACAAAAAGATATCTCCTTAAATTCTGAATTGGGTTGTGATTTATTAAAAACGGGTTATCCCAATCAGAATTTTTAATCAGTTGAAGAACCCATGATGGTGGAGAGACATTCATTAAGTATTCTTTAGTTTGGGTTGTCTCCTCTACAAATTCAAAATTGCACGGTGTTTCCACAAATAATGGTAAAGAGTGCAAATCAGTGGAATGGTGTTCTTCAAGCATCGACACTGTGTCTAACAAAATGTCTAACTCCATAATCATCTCATCATCCAGATCATAGGGGCGGGTCATGCATTCCTTTAGGAAATCGAGAGAGTCGGATGAAGGGTCCTCGTTCTCCCTAAGTGATTGAGGAAAGTCTATTTCAATGGCAAGCAATTCCTCGAAATGGAGATAACCCGTGATAGAAGCAGCATGAGGCTTTGGTTGTCATAAGAGAGATATATTGGGAAAGTCCTAGAGCAAGTCGGGTCCCGTGCATGCATGATTAGTTTCATATTTATTTTAGTTTAACATACAGTCAATTTAATGATGTTTAAGATCAACGATCGCTCTTTACCCCATCCCACGGTTCATCATAACGTAGAATAGTCGTTTCCCTTCAACAGGGGGCCAACCGTGAAAGGACGTACACATCATAGTTAAGACAAAGCACATGGCATGTAAATATCGACAATTTCTTAAGGATTCATCTCAAACATTCACCTTTAGATCCGTTGGGAACTCACCAACAATACATTCATATGGCTTTGCCAAATTATTCCATCCAACACAATCCTCATGGTTCAATCCTCTTTAACGTATAATTATATTACTTATGGGGCAAAGGGCTTCCATCGATTAAACATCCGCATGAGTAATCCCGTATCACATAACACTCTATTCATCATATATACCACAAGCATATAAACATCATTTCTTAAGCATAAACTTCACATATATCTCATGTAGGCATGTTTAATGTCATGATTTCACTTTCAAAACACACATCACACATTATGGTTCATATCAAATAAAAATTCAGCAAGAGTTTATTAAAGTATTCCATACATCAACACATGTTCACATGAAAAAATTCAATAATTATAGATCATATATAACAATGTAGCAAAAACTCCTTATATCATGCATAAGATGGTTAAATAAATCAATATTATTGTGGCTATACTTTGAAGGAAATCCTTACCTCTAATATTGGTAGATTCGAGATATTGTTAGAGTCGTGAGAACCCTCCTAAGTTCAACCCTAACATGTTTAACATAGATTACATGGTTAGGAAATGATCTTCACAAATGATCGCCTACGATTAGATCTCCATCTATGGTTAGAGAGTAGGGATAAATCTAGAAAATAAATGTGACTTACCACTTCTCAACAGCAGATCTGGAAGGACGAGGAATAGCAACGTAGAAGTAACAGCAAGAGAACGTGGGTTCTCCTCTCTCTCTCTCCTCCCACGATCTCTCTCTCTTTACTTTCGATTTCTCTCTCTTTCTCTCTACTGTCGATCTTTCTTTCTCTTTCTTAAGGTTTTCTATAAAGTAGAGGACGTCTAGGGGAGCCATATATGGAGCCCCGTTGTCGATGCAATGTAAAATGGGATTGGTTTCCTAATTGGAGAAGGAAAGTAGTGGGTCCTCTTCTAACGACCTATGTCTCATGTAGACCGTCCAAGACGAAGGTAGGGTCCATAAGAAGTCATGGTTTCAATCCTAGGCACTCATGCAAATGAATGGCCCCGATCTAAATCATTTTTTAAAGCAATGGCTTTGAATGGTGAGTGTAGCGGGTCGTATGGATCGAGGAAAGTAGCAAAACTTTAGGGGCATGGGTTTTGGTGGAGTACAAGACAAATGAACGGAATGTATCTGGTTGTGGGGCCCATCCTAGAGGACGGTGTGGGTCACCAAGATGGCCGCAGCGTCCGCCGAAGAAGAAGGAAGAAGAAAAAGAAAAAACTTCTTTTTACGTGTAAAAGTTACGTAAAGAACTCGCTTAACACTCGGGATTGACAAGTGAGGTCCACTATGATGGATCGGGGTTTTTCGCTCCGTCCAATAGGATGGTGAGATGAAAATAACCGTTGACGTGAAATGTGGGAAAATTCTGAGCTGAGGTGGGCCATTTATTGGCTATTTTCTGATCGGGACATTTGTACTATGATCTAAGGGCCAAAATTTGACATGTACGGTTATTTTGGGCCTAATAGAGTTCTCCTAAAGTTTTAGCCTAAACGGAACATGGAAATCAGTTTACTTAAAACGTGGGGTTTATTTAGTAGCATTTTCGTAATAAACATAAAACGGAGAGTTTCTCAAAATCTGATACTTCTATACTACTCCAAAGATTATTCTAGGCAACTTTTACAAAAGGATCTCTCTTTAATTTTCTGCGGATGATTTGTTATGAATTTTTCAAATTTAAATTTTGAATAAAAATTAAATAATCAAATAATTAAATAAATACGTAAATAAATTAATAAATAAATAAATTTATACTAAAAATACAGGGTGTTAAACTCCACCCCACTTAAAATTGAACTTCGTCCTCGAAGTTTACCTAAAATGAGTCCGCGAATAGTTGGGGGTATTCCTTCTTCATCTCCTCTTCGCTTTCCCACGTCACTTCTTCTTCTCCATGGAATGACCAGAGAACTTTAACTAGAACAATGACTTTAGTACGAAGGACATGCTCTTTTCGGTCTAGAATGCGTACTGGCTCTTCGACGTACGATGCGTCATCTCGAACCTCAATCTTCTCCCACTCAATCACATGGGAATCATCTCGCTCATACTTTCTTAACATTGAGACATGGAAGACGTCATGCACGTTCGACAATTGGGGTGGCAGGGCAAGACGATATGCTACATCTCCCACACGCTGTAAGATTACAAATGGGCCGATACAACGTGGTGCTAACTTACCTTTCTTCCCAAACCGTAACATTCCCTTCATCGGTGATACTTTCAGAAACACGAAATCACCTTCTTTAAACTCGAGCTCCCGACGTCTGGTATCTGCATAACTCTTTTGTCTACTCTGTGCTGTCTGTAACCGCTTATGAATAATTTCTATTTTCTCTGAAGTGAGCTGCACAATCTCTGGCCTGATCAAACTACACTCTCCAACTTCCGCCCAACAATGCGGCGCATGACACAGGCGACCATACAAAGCTTCAAAAGGTGCCATAGCTATACTTGACTGGTAACTGTTATTGTAAGTAAATTCCTGCAAGGGGTAAGTAATCTTCCCACTTTCCTTTAAAATCAAGCGCACAGGCTCTAAGCATCTCTTCTAATATTTGATTAACTCGTTCGGTCTGACCATTGGTTTGGGGGTGAAAAGCTGTACTATACTTGAGAGAGGTACCCGTTGCCTGTTGCATCCTTGACCATAACGAGGACGTATAACGTGAATCCCTATCCGAAATGATGGATACTGGCATACCATGCAACCGTACTATTTCTTTCACATACAACTCTGGCAATTCTGATACGGGGGCTGATACACGGGTCGGGACAAAGTGTGCTGACTTAGTAAGGCGATCCACAATAACCCATATGGCATCATGCTTCTTAATTGACCTCGGGAGTCCTGTAATGAAGTCCATTGAGATGTGCTCCCATTTCTAAGTAGGAATTTCTGGTTGGTTTAATAATCTGCCTGGCTTCTTGTGCTCTGCTTTCACTTGCTGGCATGTGAGACACCTTGACACAAATTCTGCAATTTCACGCTTCTATTGTTCCACCAGTATTGCCTTTTCATATCTTGGTACATCTTCGTACTTCCAGGGTGGATCGTTAATTTAGACCTATGTGCATCATCCATTATTTCACATTTCAATTCTAGGTCGTTCGGTACACACAGGCGATTGCGAAAACGTATTCCTCCATCAGAGCCTACTTGCCAATCCTTGCTACTTTCTGAATCCCTTTCCTTGGTTATTTCTTCTTGAAGTTCCTCATCTTGACATTGAGCATTGATAATTTTTCGAATCAACATTGGTTCTAACACAACATTGCTCAACCATGCCTTTCGCCCACCTAAGCTCAACTTGAGATTGAAATCCCTAATAAAGTTTAACATTTGCCACTTCTTAATCGCATAAGACATTACCTTCTCATGGGTTTTCTTCATACTGAGTGCATCGGCTACTGCATTAACCTTGCCCGGATTGTAGCACAATTCGATCTGAAAATCCTTCAATGTTTCCATCCAGCGGCGCTGTTGCATATTTAGGTCTTTCTGCTTAAACAGGTACTTCAAACTCTTGTGATCCGTATTCAATTTAAACTGCTCACCATACAAGTAATGCCTCCATATTTTGAGTGCAAAAATCACCACAGCTAACTCTAGGTCATGCGTAGGGTAATTTTGTTCATGTGTCTTCAATTGTCAAGAGGCATATGTGTTCGCTTCCCCAAGTGTAGGGTTGCGATGTAGTAATAAACTCGGTAAGACCGAGGTCGATCCACAGGGACTTGTGTAGGAATTCACAAACACATCCAATAGTGTCTATTGAGAGCTAACAACCAGATTTTGTATGAAATTGATGTAAGTAACAACTTTAAATTAAATTGAACAATTATAAAAAGGCACTAGGGGTTCAAGGATCCACTTGTAGCAATCCTTGATGTTCAATCCGCTGTAGTTTCTCATTCTCTCAACTAGAATCGATATTAAGATCTATCTAGTCGGATGATAGAGCTGTTTAACCAAACAATCTGCCATATGTAAGACCAATGCATATAACTCACTCAATGCAAGCTAGGATGAGCATGCTCAATTGCATAGGTCAATCCCAATTCCAATAGGCTTAGTTCACAATCATAACCATCCTCAAGTCCTGTCACAAGACAAGGCTAGATTATGATTTGAACTTGATTCAAATCACGTACACAGTCCCACATAGCACAGAATTTCAGAAAAGTAGAACTTTGGTAGGAAGTTCCCACATGAAGATCATAGTACTAGAGTGTACTCCAATTCCTCGGATCATACAGGTCTAGACTAGCACAAAGCAATTAAGAACTTAAGTAATTCTCCCAAACATCCATGAGTCATCATAAGACTAAGAAAAACTACTTAAAACTTGTATAAACTTCAAACCATTGTTCATAAACATTAAAACCAATCTTAAAACCATCTTAGCACGAATTGAAACATCTTAGATTCACTACAAGCTTCACCTCTTAGCCCTAGCTAAGAGGTTTAGCCGTTCATGATCCAAGGAAACATGAAACAACAAAAAAAAAACATAAAAATAGCAAAACAAACTAGAAGGAGTTATGGAACTCCAAAATCCACTTCCGCCGCCTCCAACCTTGCTTAAACTCCTCTCAGATACCCTAGGAACGATCCCTAGGTGTCCTTTTATAGTGGGGAGGCTCTGCAACTTTAGAAGATTCGAGAATTTGCATAACACTTATGCAGTGCGCAGAGAAAATCGGACTGAAAATAGAAAGTTCTGATTTTTCATGTGGCCAACCGGCCGCACGACCGGTCTGAGTAACTGGCCGACCGGTCGCGACCGGTCTGGCTGGTTTTCTCATCAGTCCAGCTTGTATACAGGATCCTCAGACCTGTTGGCCGACCGGTCACGACCGGTCGGACTCACTTGTCCTGCGTCCAGCGTTTACAAGAGATTGGACGACCGGTCTTGACCGGTCTGGCTCCTGTGGCCGACTGGTCGGACGACCGGTCTTGGCCTTATTTTTCTTCAGTTTCTTCTTTATTTCTTCTTTTCTTCTTTCCTTGCTTCCTTCTTTCTTTGGTCCTCCTTCGATCTTCATCCAAATGGTTCTAAATAGGCTCTTTTTATCTTCAATTAGGCAGAGTCCATTCTCAATCCTACAATCACAAAACATGCATTCAATTAGTCTTTAAATCATAAAAATCTCGCACAATGAGTGATGAATTGGGGTTAGAATATGCACAATTAAGAGCTCAACAATATGCTATCACTTTATCTTTCTGCATTAACACACATCTTAGGCCGGATCTTGATGCATCAGTATGCACCACATATTTGACTCCCTCTTCTGGTAGGGTGAGAACCAGAGCTGTGGTTAATAATCCCTTCAGAGTTTGAAATGCTTTTTCTGCCTTGTCGCCCCACTCAAATCGCACACTTTTTCTAGTCAGTTCTGTTAGAGGGCGAGCGATTTTATAGAACTCTTTGATGAATCTCCTGTAATATCCGGCTAGACCAAGGAAACTTCGAACCTCTGTAACTGTAGTCGGTTGGCTCCAGTGTCGAACAGCATCAACCTTGGACTGATCCACTGCTATACCCTCGCGTGTCACCACATGACCAAGAAATTTCACTTCTTCCTTCCAAAAGTCACACTTTTTAAGCTTGGCATATAATTGGTTGTTCTTTAAAGTCCTCAGGGCTACCTTCAGATGCTCGGTGTGCTCTTCCTCACTCTTGGAATAAATTAAGATGTCATCGATAAATACAATCACAATCTTGTCTAAATAGGGATTGAACACGTGATTCATCAAATCCATGAACACTGCAGGGGCATTAGTTAACCCAAAGGGCATAACTAAAAATTCATAGTGACCATATCTTGTCCTGAAGGCGGTCTTCGGGATATCTTCCTTCTTAACCCACAACTGATGGTACCCGGACCTTAAATCGATCTTAGAAAAGAATTTCGCTCCTCTCAACTGGTCGAACAGATCATCTATGCGCGGTAAGGGGTATTTATTCTTGATGGTGGCCTGGTTCAACCTCTTGTAATCTATGCACAGCCGAAGTGAACCGTCCTTTTTCCACACAAAGAGAACAGGAGTAGCCCAGGGTGAAACACTTGGGCGAATGAATCCTTGGTCCAGGAGTTCTTCTAAGTGTACCTTCAGTTCTTGCAATTCTACTGGTGCCATCCGGTATACAGGTAAAGCTATTGGAGACGTGCCAGGCATGAGATCAATAGCGAAGTCTACCTCACGCTCAGGAGGCAACCCGGGAATATTCTTGAAAACTTCTGGAAACTCTGCCACTACAGGAATTCGATCAACAGTTAACTCGGGCTGCTCTTCTTCTATTATGCTCATCAAACGTTCAATCACTTCCTTCCTTTTCTTGCCCTGGAAGACTAATGGGTCTCGACCAGGGAGAGCTAGAGAAATAGACCTGGCGTGGCAATCCAAGCTCACAAAATGTTTAGAATGCCAGTCCATACCTAAAATCACATCGAATGCTCTCATATTCATTACCACTAGATCGGCTTTGAAAGTGACCCCGCCGATAGTCAAAGGACATTCTCGACATACCCTTCTCAATTCCACAATTCGACCTATGGGTGTAGCTACTACAACTGATTCGTCTAAGTGATCAATCTGAAGGTTTAATTATGCTAGCATAGATGCAGAGATAAAGCTAATAGACGCGCCACTATCGAATAAAATCACAGCAGGAACGTCATGAATGTAAATTGTACCTTCGACGGCTCGAGGTTCTTCTTCCACATTGTCTGGCGGTGCCATGGCGAAAAGACGGCCCTGATTCCTCTGATTCGAGCCCGATGTCTCTTTTCTCTGCGCTGGAGGACGAGCAAGTTGTGCTGGGTTTGGTGTTTGCTGAGGTCGCTGAATTCGGTTGTCCCCACGCGAAGCTGCCTTCTTTTCATCTACTATCTTCTTATAACAGTCCGCGATCTGATGTCCTAGCTTCCCACAATAGAAGCATCCTCTCTTCTCTTGAGTCTGACGTTGTTCGGGCACATTGTTCTGATGGTAAGCTGGCTTGAGTCTCTTCTCAGGAATAGGTGCGATACTTGGTGGTACCCTATTCTTTAGTGTTGCTGGCCTGACTTGATTACGATGTTGCAAGTAACGTTCAGTGTCCTTCTCTGCTATCATAGCATGGTCCACAATTTCTTCGTACGAATGGAGTTTCAGTATACTAATCTTGGACCGGATGCTTGGCCTTAATCCCTCTTGAAGTTTATGAATCTTATATTCTGGATCTTCCACTGCTTTAGGCATATAACTTGCCAATTCTGCAAACTTGTCTTCGTGTTGGGCTTCAGTCATGCTTCCTTGTCCTAACTTAAAGAATTCCGTCATCTTTTCCTTTCGATAGGCTTCAGGGAAGTACTTATCATGGAATTTGACACGAAAGGTCTCCCATGTCCACTGATAATCTGTTGGGGCCCATCTCTTAGTCGCTTTCCACCATACGTGAGCAAGTCCTTCTAACATGTAGGCAACTAACGTGACTCTTTAATGGAGGGGGCATGCCATGGTGTTTAGCTTCTTTGCCATCTGTTTAATCCAATAGTCTGCTTTGGTCGGTTCAGGGCTACCAACGAATGGCTCTGGACGCAGCTTCATAAACTTTTCTATCAATATAGTTTCTTCTGGTAGGGCAAATCTAGGCTGCATCACAGGTGCCGCTTGATTGGGTGCTGGGGGTGGTGTTCGGGCCTCTGGGCGATCCTGAGGTATAGGTGGTGCTTGACTGGGTGTTACAGGTGGTACTTGGGTCTCTGGCTGGTTCTGAGGTGTAGGTGGCACTTGAGTCGAGGTTTGGCCCGGTGTCATTAAGGTCACGAGTCTTTCCAAAAGGAACTGGTGTCTAGCTTGTTGCTCTTGCTGTTGTATTTGTTGTTGGTGCATCATGCCTGTTAGCCGGTCGAAAGCTCCAAATATGGCTTCCCAAGGTTATAGGCCGGTTGGAGGAGGTGAGGCATCGTCCTCAGATGGTGGTTCCTGTCGGAAAGTAGTTGTGGGGATGGACTTTACACTCTTCTTACTTTTTTGGGGCCATCACCAACTGAAAAATAATCATTTATAGAGTTAGGTAAGGGTTCTGGAGTGGTATTCAGTATCTACGAACTAAGATGCGGAGGTTTCGGGGCTCACCTATGGTAAGGTTCACGAATCTGATGTGCAGCACCTGATTGCACTCCCGGAATTTTATCTTTCAACCTAGGTGTCTGTTTCCTCTGAAATTTGAAACATATATAGTATATTAGGTGAGGAACATCTCAAATTTTTTTAAAATTAAAATTCGGAATGTAAACTGGACTTCTGACGGCTGTTACCTAAAAAATTGCTGCAGATCAGCACTGATTTTTGTAGGATCTCGCCCATTAACGGAATTTTCCTGATTTTTGTGTTCGTCCAACTGATCTGAAATTTTACAGAGGTATTCTAGGTTGAGTTATAAGTCTAAAAATAAACTTTTAAATTTTTATAATCTCTGGATGTCCCTATATAACTGTAGCATTACATATAGGTTGAACAATCTGTCCTAAGTAAAAAATCATGGAAAAATTAGAAACTTGTGTTTTCCGATAGAGTTACACTATTCTACTCAACGGGTGTGTTGAGATAGGTATGGGGAATGAATAAGAGCTTAAAAAAATAAATGGTATGTGAGAGTTCTCCTCACAAGACCCTAAACTCACATCTCTACGTCCAACGGCTACCCTATTGATTCCAAGGGAAACCTAGGTGTGGGTTTCTAAGTTTAAGCACTTCATACAACCATTCGTGGGTGTTCCTAGATTTAATTTATCACTAATTTCAGGGGCTTAATCCCTAAGGTGAATTCATTATGCGATGGGTTGGGTCACGCCCAAGGTCCCGTTTTATGCTTTGATACCAACTTGTAACGCCATAAAATTTAGACTCTCGTGGATGACACGATTGACCAATTTTTATTTTTTATTTTTGGTGTTAACTCAATGTGTTAGGGTGGCGTTTCCAGACATTCACTCATAAACACATACATGTGTGGCATTCATGTCATAACGACGGAAAATTAACGTTCTTATTCCATAACTTTCTACTCTAAATTCTCAATCAAATGTATGAAAAGAAATCATGTCCAACTCAATGTTTTAGTTAGTGTCTCTCTGAGAGACTTATTACATAATCAAGGGAAATCAAAACTCTAATATGAAATTAAACAAAAACATCTTCATGCTACTTCGGCTTCATCGTCTGCCATTTGCTGCCACGAGCCTTCATACTCCTCACCTTGTAAATCGGCCTCATCTACTGAATCGTTACCTGCAATGTCTGGAATGGTGTTTTAAAAACACCGTCCCAGAAGGATGTGAGTTGCTCGCGATCAACTCAGTAAGGGTCACCCACCAAGAATAGTACAACAATATTTAAACACAAAGAGCATACCCAATTCAAAACACACATGAGAAATCTTGTTTTAATGAAATGCATGATATGCATACTCTAGCTAAGGCACCCTGACTAATGAGACGGGACTTAATCAAACTCTTCTCACTAGTCACTAGTCACTAGTCACCAGAGTCCACGATGAAGCGGGTAACTCTACAACTTCATGTCAACAAACACAGCCAATGGAGGTGATAGCAACCCACCACACTACCATAAGCTAGCGCCGTAGTTCCCGCAGGGCTGACCCACCAAGTCGGGTCCCGTGCATGCATTATTAGTTTCATATTTATTTAAGTAGTTTAACATACAGTCAATTTAATGATGTTTAAGATCAACGGTCACTCTTTACCCCATCCCACGGTTCATCATAATGTAGAATAGTCGTTTCCCTTCAACAGGGGGCCAACCGTGAAAGGACGTACACATCATAGTTAAGACAAAGCACATGGCATGCAAATATCGACAATTTCTTAAGGATTCATCTCAAACATTCACCTTTAGATCCGTTGGCAACTCACCAACAATACATTCATATGGCTTTGCCAAATTATTCCATCCAACGCAATCCTCATGGTTCAATCCTCTTTAACGTACAATTATATTACTTATAGGGCAAAGGGCTTCCACCGATTAAACATCCGCATGAGTAATCCCGTATCACATAACACTCTATTCATCATATATACCTGTGGACCCTCGCCGTTCCGCGCTCCCACACGACGTTCTCCCCTTTTCTCTCGGAAGAAGAAGAAGAGGATGCGTGAGTGCGAATCGCCGTTTGTGCCACTGGCTTGCCTCGTTCTCGAGGGCTTTGTTTGGTAGTCGTGTTTAAGCTAGATGTGTTTAAATGAGTTTATATAAGACCAGAGTCGTCACTAGCCAGTTACTTTGAATCTACAGTCGGCTAGACCCCGTAGAAACGTTAGAGAAGGGGATCCGAAGATTCCTTCCTCTAAAATGACTCCTTTCGATCTGCTGCCAGAGATTTGAGGTAAGGGATCACGGTTACAGGGTGGGAAGAGGTTAAGCACCCCACACACTGCCCGTACCGAAGTACGGTCTCTACTTCACAGAATCGAACTAACACTTGAAAGTCTGTTTTAATCCTCGTACATTCTCATAGATGACATGATGCATGAATGCAGGTCTGAACAGTAGAGTTTCTGATGGGCAGGTTCCACTAACAGGCAAGCCCAGAGCATATGCTCGAACTGACAGGTGCTTTATGCGGAATGCATGCTGTGTGTTTGAATGATCAAAGTGCTTGTAGTGATATGTACATAAATGCAGGTATGAGCAGTAAGAGTTTCTGATGGGCAGGTTCCAATAACAGGCAAGCCCAGAACATACGCTCGAACTGACAGGTGCTTTATGCGAGATGCATGCTGTGTGTTTGAATAATCAAAGTGCTGGCAGTGAAGCAGGGGGGTTGGAAGAAACGTAAATGTTGCACTTATGCTAGATGCGAATGAAATGATGCTAGTAAGGAACAACTAGATGGACGGAGGTGTCGCTAGGATTGGCTTCGAGTGGCTGGATCAAGACTTGGATGGCTTGGGAGACTTGGACCAGTGATCAGGCTAGACTGGACCAGGGCTAGACTCTCCTCACTCGGGCTCTCCTTGGTGGAAAGATGGGCTAAAAGTGTGGAGAGGGACTCAGATGGACGGGTCGCTGGACTGGGTGGATTGGATTGTGAAATGAGGGGGGGGGGGGGGGGGGAGAGGTGAATTTATAGCAGAGGGCAGTGGCAGTTCTCGTAAATAGGTTCGGGCAGCCCCTTGTGGGCCGCCTGTACGGATGCTCCTCGATTTCCACCGCGTGGTACTGTCATGTCTCAGGGTTGTTGTTTTGACTCGGTGAGTTGACTCAGCAGGTCAACTCGGTGATTTGACTCGACGGGTTGACTCGGTGTTTTGACTCAGCGGGTTTACTCAGCGAGTTTGACATTTTTAGGATTTTTTGACTGGTTTTTCTTATGGGGGGTTTTTCAGGCTGATGCTTAGGGGCGAGTTAACTGGGTTCAGGCTTAAGTCGGGCTATGGATTGGGGCTTACAAGGGTGAGTTTGGCTGAGTTTAGACTTCGAATTTGGGGGTATGGTCCTCCATTCATCCAGCTATCTCTACCACAGTGTAGCCGAAGGTGGGGTGTCTACAGATGCCCCTCTTTGGTAGAGGTTGCGTGCAACCGAACGCCAAAGCGAGTGGACACCCCACTTCTGACCCGGTCATTTATAGATCATAGTCTGAAATCTTTGCTTGCCTTTGCATCTGTGCTAGTTGATCGTCTGGAAATCGATCACTCGCACATACCGCGGAAGTTTGGAGAAAACGTTGCGATTATCCTTGCAGTTTGCTGCAACCTGGGTACCCAATCGCAACCCTTCCATTCCCGATTGGCACTAACATCGGAAAGGTACAACAGAGCCTCTGCGTCGCTAGTCTTACGAGGATACTGACCCTGGTGATTGATTGTATGTTTGATGTTTTCCTGGATTACTCTAGAAGTACTTGTTTCGCTTGACTGTCAAAGTGGTTAGATGCCCTACATCACGTAGTCTTACGGGATTTTACTACGCCGACTTGGACTCAGTTAAGGTACTTCAGGCATCCACGCCTAGGTATGTGTGGGTGGACTCTTTCCACCCGATCTGCTGGTTTCGATGCTTGGTTTGCAATTCATTCTTTCCTTGATTGTGGTCTAGAATTTTTGTTATCCTTTGTATCTGAGTCAGTTGATTGTCTGGAGATTGATAACTCGCACATACAGCGAGAGTTTGGAGAAAACGTTGCGATTGTCCCTGCAGTTTGCTGCAACCTGGGTACCCAATCGCAACCCTTCCATTCCCGATCGGTACTAACATCGGAAAGGTACAGCAGAGCCTCTGCGTCGCTAGTCTTATGAGGTTACTGACCCTAAGACTGATTTTGTGATGTTTGATATTTTCCCAGATCACTTCAGGAGTACTTGTTTCGCTTGACTGTCAAAGTGGTTAGATGCCCTGCGTCATGTAGTCTTACGGGATTCTACTACGCCGACTTGGACTCAGTCAAGGTACTTCAAGCATCCATGCCTAGGAATGTGCGGGTGAACTCTTTCCACCCAATCTGCTGATTTTGATACTTGGGTTACAATTCATCGTTTCCACCTGTTCATATGGTTTCTTTGACCGAGCCTTTTTGGCTTTCATCTTTTCGTATCTTGGCATGTAGTACGACCGCACTGACACTGGAGTTTAGTTCGACCGTATTCTGAGTGCAATGGATCCGATGGTCTCCGGGGAAACCGCGAGACATTGGATCTTATTTGATTTTTTTGTCAGCTCCTACCTAGAGATATGGAAGATTTCCTGGTGTTTTGGAGGCAGAACGCTCTACTGGGAAAATATTTTTGGGTTTTTGAAAAGATACCCACTCTGGGGAGTGATACTCCGTGGGGTTTTTATTTGCAAATAGGAATATTTTTTTATCTTTTTGGAATGGAAATCTGGTTTGCGTGCGCCTCCACTAGGGATGCCTGTGGGGTCTTTGGCTAACCGGCTTTTATTTTGAAAGCAGGTAAATATGATGATTGATGCGATGGGTGCTGATGCATGGAGATGCGTATGTGATGATAGATGCATGGCTTGGCTCATTCTCTTTCAGTTTGATGATTTTGCTTTTACTGGAGATGCAGAGAATTTTGAGCTTATTGCTTCCATGGTTGTGCTTCCCTGGGGTTTTTCTTTTTAATGCGGATGTTTGGTCAGCAGGTTGGTCAAGATCCCGACCCGTGATCGATCAGGTCCATCATCCCAAGATGCTGTTTCTTTGCTTAATGAGAATGTACGAGGATGTTATCTGACTTTAAGATGTTCTTCTGGACATAAATGCTATTGGGACGGTGCTTAGTTGCCAGTTTTGGTTAAGATTTCAATTTGCGGGCGATTGAATCCATCATCCCAAATTGTGAAGAGAGTGGAGTTCAAGACTCCTGAAGTGTAGTGCTGGGGTATAGTGACAATTTTTGTGATTTTTGCAAATATGTGGTCCGAATCTTTACCTGAGTGGTCAGGATGGAGATCGGTTATTGAAGACAAATGAAATATTTTTTTTTGTAGTTTTGAAAATATTTTGGTTTGAAAGCAAGGGAAATATTTTTGTGATTTTTGAAAAGGTGATTTTGCAATGTTTTGGTATTTTGTGATTTTTCTGAAATGCAGGGAAAAGGTATAGAATTTTCATCCATTTCCAGCTTCTACTACTGGTAAGGCACCCGATCCATTTTACGTCAGCGAGCAAGACGAGTCTCACACAGTTAAGTGCCGTAGTTTTACATCTTCGGATGAGGGGATTTTGAGGGTTTTCAGTCAACACACCCACAAAGTTGCCTGTTCCTCATGTGCAATGCACATAGACCACGTATTGTCCGACGGACTCCTTCGTCCACAAAATGAGCCACATCCTCACATTTCCCTTAGTCAATCCAGTTTAGGACCTTACGTTGCTCACAATTCCGTGAGGGTGCGCTCCACCTCCCAACAGCCTTAATCCTCTTCATGAGTTTTAGGAATAGGGAACATCCGTCAGATTCAACAGCGACTTCCAAATTAAGGTTGTCTATCACAATGCGTTCAAAATGAACAGGATTGCGGGCTTCTACCTGCCTCAGCCTTTACCTATTTAGAAGACTCCGGACACCCGTACGATCAAGTGTCAGCCATGTCTGGAGCAGGTTGGGAAATGAAGCCCCCAAGAAGTTAATCCCAGTGTAGTTTTAGGTCTTCGGACCGCTAGGGATGAATTTATGCAGTTGAAATTGATGGTGAAATTTTTTTTAATATTTTTTTATATTTTTATATATATATATTTTTGAAAAAGTTCCAGACTTCAACTAGAGTAATCAGGGTTGATGCTGGTTTTTATGGAAAGCTTGAAATCCTTTTGGTTATTTTTGGAAATGATCCGGGCTATCAAACCTTGATCCCAGCAGTTGAGGCCGATGCCGGCTTTTGGTTGAAAGCAGGAAAAGGTCCCCCGAGAAATTAATCCCAGTGTAGTTTAAGGTCTTCGGACCAAGATGTGTACATGCTGAAAATAAATTTTTTTTTTGTGATTTTTCGAAATGATCCAGGTCATCAGATCTTGGCCTGAACGGCTGGGATTGATGCTGGTTTTTATTAAAATCCCTCGGGATATTGATCCCAACGTAGTTTAAGGTCTTCGGACCCAAAATATGTACAAGCTGAAAATACATTCTTTTTGCGATTTTTCGAAATGATCCAGGTCATTAGATCTTGGCCTGAACGGCTGGGATCGATGCTGGTTTTTATTAAAATCCTTCGGGATATTAATCCCGATGTAGTTTAAGGTCTTCATACCAAAACTTTGTACAGAATAGGGCAACAAATTTTTTTATTTTTTTGAAAAATGTCCGGAATCAGCGGATCTTGATTCGAACGATCCAGACTGCTACCGGTTTTTATTTAAAAAGTCCCTCGGGATCTTGATCCTGACGTAGTTTAAGGTCTTCGGACCTAAAATATGTAAAAGCAGGGCAAACACATTTTTTTATTTTTTGAAAAATGTCCGGTGTCAGCGGATCTTGATTTGAACGATCCAGACTGCTACCGGTTTTTATTTAAAAAATCCCTCGGATCTTGATCCCGACGTAGTTTAAGGTCTTAGGACCCAAAATTTGTACAAAGGGTAGCAATCAAGGTGGGAGATTCCGGGGATTCTTCTTAGAATGGTTCAGATCATCAAGTCATGCCTTTGGATGGTTGAGATCACTGTTTAACCAAGTCAATTCTTTTTCTTTTTTCTTGAAAATTCCATGAAACTTTTTCCACATCATCAAGCTAATTTCTCACCAATTTCTCACAAGATGAGATTTTGGTGAGATTCCTTACTTTTTCTCACCATTCTCTTCCATCACTTCATTCTTACAAGGAGGTACAAGATTCACTTGCAACCACCCTTCCCAAGGAGGAGTTCTTCCCAATGAGAGAGGGTGAGAAGTCGTTTCAAATAGGTGGGAGGGAGGACGGCCCCCTGGGCGCCGCCCGGACCGTCTCTGCCCACTGGTTTTTCCAGTGGGTTGGGTAAAGGGGTGCACTCCCCTTTTCTATATAACATGGGGCACTCTTGCCCCCTCCAACAGTGCAATCTCTCCTCTCTCTCTCTCATACTCTCTCTTTCTTCAAGTTTTCCTCTCTCCTTTGGTGGTTCTTTGCTTTCTTCAAGAGGTGGGCCTTAGTGAAGCTTTGGGACAGCAAGGCGGTCCCCCTTTGGTGAGTGGTAGAGGTATGGACCACTCCTTTTTTTCTCTTATCTTTTTCCTTCTTCATTGTCTCTTCTCATGACTCTTTTCTTTTCCATGTAGCTATTCCAAAAGGAGTGAAGGTGGGCCCAAGTATTTTTTGCCATTTTCTAGATCTCAAATCTCTTTTAAAGGTGGTGCATGGAGCAGGACATTGCAAGCTTCCTCTTCATCCTTTCTTTTCTTCTTTCACACTCCCTTCATGTGTATGTAAAGTGTAATTTTGCCATGTCCATCAAGTGTGCATGGCAAAATATCCTATCTTTTTCATGGGAGTTGGGCCTCTTTCCATATGTATCAAATGGGCTCAAAGTGAAGTTATGGCCCTTGGTGTATTTGATGGGCCCAATGCTTCATTTTGGGCTCCCTCTTACTTTCTCTTTCTTGTTATTTCCTTTGGAGCTTTCTTTTCTTTTCCAATTTCTTTCCAAGGTTTGGGCCCATGGGAATGGTGGGGCCCACCTCAAGTTTTGGGCTCATGGGGCTCACTTTGGGTGGCCCCATCCTTCTTCACATGTGTATGGACAAAGGTGACTAGCCCATTCTTCACTTGGATCTCAAGTGGGCTAGATTTTTTGTTGGGCCTTTATGGACAAGTGGCCCAAATCTCCCACCATCTCTTGATTATGATGTACATCCTTATGTACAAAGTGTGGTGGGCCCCATAATATTTTCCATATGGATGGGCTTTTGGGCCTTCATTGAAGCTTGGATTTCTTGGGACCATGTGAGCACCACTACACTTTGTTCATGTAACATTTCCTCTTTCATGCTTTTTCGTTTGATGGATGGAGTACTTAAGTTACTTGATCATCTACAAGTCCCATGAGTGAGTTGTCTCAACAATCTCACTAGTTTCAAATGGTTTTTTCTTGTGGTAGGAAAGTGGTTTCCAAGAGTTTCCTTTAATGTCATCAATCTCAAATGGATGATTCCTCTTCAAGTGAGCTATCCATGCAACCATAGCTCCTTGAACTTCCTTTGGGGTGCTTGGTCGGTCATCTACCATCATTCTCAAATATGAGTGATTTTTCTTCCAATTTGTGAGAAAGAATGCTATCCATAAGTTGCCCAATTTTGTCCCATGCTTTGGGGCATTTTGGATTTTGATCTTTAAGTGGGCTATGTATATCATTCTTACCCATTTCCATGATGGTTGGGTGACTCTTCAAGCCATGCCTTCTTATGCTCAAATGGTCCCCCTTTTTTTGTAAAGAAATTGGTGCACATAAGTTGCCCAAACCTATCCTTGCATGGACATTTCCGACTTTGATTCTTCATGTGGGCTATGTGCATCAATTTTTCTTACCATTGGTTTCTTTGATCCATATGTTTGTGGGTAGTCCGCCATGTTGTACTGTCATAGTCAAAACTTTCATCAAGATGATGCACATAGGGGTGCCCATGGTTAACCCATTAAATGGGTCCTCATGTTTTTCAAGTGGGCTATGTGCTCCCTTCAATCCGTTGAGGTGAGGCATTTGGGTTGCTCTTGGGGACCCGTTTCCTTCCTATTCCCCATTTGTCCATGTACATGTGTAAAAAGATGAAAACATCTTAAGTGAGAATCATGGCCTTGGCATAAAAAGTGGATCAACCTTGGCCACATATGGGCTTTGAAGAGGGATTTCTCATGTGAAGTAGGATTCTTATCCCTTGTTGATCTCATGGCACTTGAGTGCATTTGTTGTCCAAAGTATGTCCTTGGATGATGGACTTTCTTTGCCTAAGGCATGTCATGCAACCTTCTTTAAGGTGGGCCTTGCTTTCTTTAATGGCCCAACACATACCCTAGGTAACTCATGGACTCGGACTTTGGATTTTGCATTTGAATGTGAGTCCAATCCCATGGATTTCCTGGATGATAATTTGGATTTTAACGGGTAAGGGATAGGGACTTACCTTGCTAAGCTTGTAGGATTCTATGGCGGACAGTACAAGAGGACGTCGAGTGATTGATGAGAATGATCCTGCCTTCATCATCCGCCGAGGGGCCCATATGTGTTCTTTGGCTCAAGAGCATCAACCTCTTCCCGCCATCAAAGGTCGAGGTACCAGAGACCACTGGGACAACTGGGTGCAACATCCACAGCCTTTGCTTGAACGAGTATTGGCTGACACTCCTTTTGCTGGCCTCCTTACCTTATGCTTTCATAACAATAGTGCCAACCGCATGATGCTCGCGGCTCTTTGCGAAAGGTGGCGGGATGAGACCCACACCTTTCAACTCCCTTGTGGTGAATGGGGAATAACTCCCCTGGATATTTATATGCAAATTGGCTTTCCGTTTCATGGGGCAGTTGTTCCTCAAGTCAGCTCTCTTGCTCCCATCACTTCCACTGACTGGCTACGGCTTGTTGATGATGTCCCGCCCGAAGATGAATTCCAAGGCCAGCAAGTAAAGATGCGATGGTTCTACAACACTTTTGCCTCCGTCACCCCCACTACCTAAGCTAGAGGCCCTCCATAAAGCATGGGCCATGATTACTTATGCCTTCGGGTCTTTCCTTCTCTGCCATGCAAATGAGAGGGTCGATCTTAAATTTCTTCGCTTGGTTAAGGATCTTCACCACCCCTACAATTGGAACGGGGCTATCCTGACTCATATTTTCCAGGGTCTGGATAAAACCAGTCGGAATAGTCGGTCCTACATAGGTTTCTGGCCTGTCGTTAAGGTACGTCTTCTTTCTCCTTTCTTGGAGACATTTACCCTCTTCCTCTTTCTAATTGTTAGGTGTGCCCTTGCCCAGACTTGCTTTTATGACCATTTTCCTCACCTCGCGCTGAGGATGCTGGACGACATTGAGCCATCTTTGTATCGCCACATGTACTGGCATCAACAAAACCGTCAGCGGAACTCTCGAGTTTCTGGGGACAATTGACGTGCTGACATAGACGGATTGACCGTCGAAGATGTAAGTATCTTGTTTTCCTTATCCCTCGTGCTGTACTGTAATTGATCGTGATGATCTCCCTTGTTGTAGCTTGCTCGGATGCCATACGCCAACTTTCCACTCTACTACACCCCTCAACGTGTGGAGACCTATGATGCTTCATGTCTCCGGATCATGCTTTCTGATGCTGAATCGTTTCAGTGGTATCTGGGTGAGAGGCTGCTCCGACAGATTATCGGAGTGGCTAGAGTCCCTTGTTCTGCACCTCCTCCAGCTGCTCAGATCCCAGCTGATGAGATAGCTGACGCTCTTATGGGCCAGCCCGGATTTCGTTTCACGATCCCGGATCGCGATTATGATGAGTGGTACTTGCTGTATGGCCAGGGGCCTCTGCTTCCTCCGCTCTATGTTCCTGGGGGCCGTCGCAGATATGCTGGAGGCTCGGTGACAGCTCCTTTGATGGATCTTCATCATCGAGAGCGGGACGAGAGGAGGGACGATGACGACTATGTTGGTGACCTATAGCTTGCTTTTGTATTCAGTTTACTTGATGTATGACCTTCTTATTTTGGCTTTTACCTTCTTCTGTATAAAAATCTTCTGAATGAATATACGATCTTTGACTTGTCTCAAATTCCTTGATGATGTCTGGATGCTTTGACTGGAGACTTCTTAATTGCATGGATGATGACTTGAATGGTTCAGATGGCTTGATTTGGCCTGTGGGCCCACTTGAGACATCGGCTTTACTTTGGAGCACCTCTTCTTGATGATTTGTGAAGCTAAGAAGGCTTCTCATGGTGTGGATGGTGACTTGAACGGCTCAGATCGCTGGATTTGGCATTGTAGGCCCACTTGATGATCAGATCTTGGATTCTAGCCCTTCTCTTGATGATCGGGCCTTTGATCTTGCTATTTGATGGCTCATGTAGGTTCTTCCATAGTTTATATCATGATGATTTAGTCTTTGAATGACTCGGATTGCTTGTGGGCCCCTCTTGATCATCTTTCCCTCTCTTTGACTTGATCAGACCCATTCTGGCCGTAGTGCTTCGTGATTGGACCGGCGGGGTACTTTCCAAATGATTTTGATCAATCTCAATCGAAATCTGGAAGGGATTGGAGCCTTGGGCAGGCCCTCAGGGTGCCATCTGCTGATGTGGACTGTCAGCCTCACCTACCAAGAACCATGGAGCCAATCCCGCGGAGAGAGGGAGAGCGTCCGTACGGGCGGCCCAGAGCGGGCTGCCCAAGGCTCGCCTCTTGTGCGGCCTGGGCTGGCTCGTGCTCGAACAGTCTCTTCTGTCTCCTGCTCTGGTCCCCACATTCTCTATACTAGACCATTCGATTTCAGCCATGAATATTCTTTCCTCTTTGTCTTTTCTCCTCATCTTGTCCTTATCTTGCTTTGTCCTTTCTTGGGCAATGAATGGTGGAGATTTAGGGGTTGTGGGAGCTGTCCATAGTGGGTCCCACACTTCAGGGGGTGTTGAAGGCCTTAATGATGGAGGGATTCCTTTAATAGATGGTGGAGATGGAGCATTGAATGGGGGCATTGATGAGGGGTTAGGGATGGTGGTTGGTGGAGCTTTGAATGGTCCCATTAATGGTGGGATGGCTATAATTCCAGATTTGGATAGGCCTTTGATTGTGGGAGAAATGGGTGATATGGATGAGATGATGAGATGGGACATAGGTGAGGCTATGTGTCCCTTGAGTGTGGGCCACGTGGATGATGTGATTGATGGAGGTGATGGGACCATGATGGACATAGATGGGTTGATCTCATGTCTGGATGGGATGGATGGTTCAGATGATACCTTTGACGGTTTGGATGTTCTTGATGAGGGCCAGGATGTGCGGCATACTTGTTTGGGTGGACTTAATGTGATCATTGATGATGTCCCCCTGATGATGGACGGTGTGGATGCCTCAATGATACCTTTGATTGGCCATGATGATGACTGGATTCGTGACTTCTTGTTGGAGAGGGCCGTAGGTTCAGATCTGACCGTTGATTCTTTGATCGGGGTAGCGGGGACCCTTCTTGACGGTTTAGATGCATTCTTTGATGGTCAGATTGGCTAGGATGCCACGATGTGTGGTGTGATCTTCGCTGGTAGCCCTTTTGATGGAGAGTGTCGTCCTTCTTTTGCGCACTCTGTTCATGAGGTGGGCGAGTCTTCTCATGCGGCTGAGGTCGTGACAGTTTCAAACAGTGATGCGACTATATCAGACATAGCCATTACTAGGGGCAAGTCAGGGACTGTCGAGTCTGCAAAGGTTCCAGCTTTTCCTTCTCCTTCGTCCGTTGATCTTTCGATCCTTGATGAGCTGTCATTGATTTCTGGGCCTTTTGTTCTGGAGGGGGTACCAGTGAGGACTTGTCAGCTGCTTCCTCGTCCTTCTTGCTCGCCACGGCTGCTTGCTTGGCTTGATAGTTTGTCAGCTTATGAGATTCAGGATTTGGAGTCCTATGGCTTCGGCAGTCTAATCCATATGGGTAGAGTTGACATTGATTGGAGGATGCTTGGAGCTGCATTGATTGACTGCGTGCCTTCGTTGAACTTGTTCGCGTTCAACGACATGGAGATGGGACCTCTTTGGAGGAGCTTGCGCGTTTGACAGGCCTACCTTGGGATTATACTCAGTATTTCTCGCCGAAGACATCGTCGAAGACTGCCACACCGCAGAACTGGTTCGGGATCCCCTATCTTGTTCGGCATGCAGCTGCCGGCCAGGATGCTGTAGTGTTCTCCTTGGACTTACTATATGATCTTTTTTCAGGTCCTCGGAATGTGGCCGATTCTATCCTTGCTCGGAACGCACTGATGTTCTGCCTGATACTTGAGGTACTGTTCTCGGGATGGCGCAGGTCCTAGACTCCTTTGCTTTTTGAGGTGATGAGCCGAACTATCCAACGACAAGGGATCATTTCTCTTGTCTTGGCCGAGCTGTTTAATGGGCTGACTGACTATGCCCTGGGTCGCACTCGTGTCCTTCGCGGCTGCTGTGCATTTCTTCAGGTATCTTTTCTGTACCTTCCCTTCCTTGCTTTTTAGGAATTTCTTTGCTCTAGCTGAACTTCTTTTCCTTCTTACGATCAGGTTTGGCTATGGGAGCGTCTTTCTCTGATCGTTCCTGTACCCTTTCCTGACACCCGTCGCCCAGACCTTATGAGGCACATCATAGAATTTCTCCCTCATACGGCTAGGATGAGTGAGCCCTTGTATCGTAGGATATTCATTGATCTTCGTGACTGGGATGTTCGCTGGGAGTCATCTTGGCTTTCACTTCCCCCAGTGCTTTGTTATGCGCACCGCCTTCCTCTGATGCTGGTAGGCTTTCGATCTTACTTTTCCTACCACCCTACTCGGTTCCTGCGGCAGTTTGGGTATGAGCAGGATGTTCCTCTTTTTGCTTTTATGGGTATCGGGCGACGAGCGCTTCCATCTAGGATCTCTGACTTTAGGACTCAGGTCGATGAATCTTGGGCGAGTTATCTGACTGCTGATCTGCTTGGTTTTGAGTTGCGGGCCTTTCCGATGGCGACCGCCCCATATCAGTACTGGGTTGCTGAGCAGTCTTTGTATCAACGTATCCCTTGCTGGCACCAAACTGCTGATGAGGATGAGTAGGATATCCTTGGAGATGCCGGCTCTTCATCTGGTTCATATGAACCCTTTGAGGAGCGCCCGTTCATTGATCCTGGTTTCCTTTTGGCCACTCATGGCCATTTGCTGTCTGAGATCTCTACACTTCGGTATCATTGTGAGATGATGTCGAGGAGGTTGGCTGCCGATCAGAGGTTATCTGATGAGGAGGCCACAATCCATACCCTTGAGCGCGATGAGGTGCATTACCTGCGTATGGAGGTGAGCAGGTTGAGAGCGAGGCTACTTCATTATGAGTCAGAGGACTTACCTGATGTGGCCGAGGAGGAGGGTAGAGATTGATTGTGTTGGCCACCTGCACATTCTTTTTTTTTTTTTTGCATGGTATATGATTGATGATGATGAATTTTTTGTATTTTTTTAAAAAGATGACATGATATGTGTAAAAGAAATATGATGCTTTTAATAAAAAAGAAGAAAACTGTTTGGAAATCTATTGTGCCATTAGTTGTCTTGTGAGTGTGTCTGGATTTTGTGTTGAGATACAGGAATCAGAACTGGGGCTCGGCCAATGCTTTGATCGATGTCTCGAGATTTGACTTGTGAGGTCCTTTAGTTCCCTAGAGGTGTAGGCAACGGAAACTGTTGCCTCTTGAGGTTGTCAGAATTTGTAGAGCTCTTCGTTTCTGACTGTACTTCTTCTTGTTCTTGAATTGTGATGGCTCGAATCGTTCTGGACTATCTGATTTCCTGGTATCTGTACTTTTATTTTTTCTTTTCCCATTTGAGCCATTTTTACCTGCAGTGCTCTTTCGAGTTTTCACTACAGCCGGCCTTTTCCCGTCATTTTTGCCCATGGCGCCCTTTCGGGTTTTCACCACGTCCCGGGTGTTTGATCTTGCCTGCCCCTTGGTAGCTATGTTGTTTTTACCCTCGGCGCCCTTTCGAGTTTTCACCAAGCCCGCTGTATGCCCACTGTTTTTACTCGGAGCGCCCTTTCGGGTTTCCACTCCGCCCTCTTTGTTTAGGCACACACATTTTTTTTTTTTTGGATCTTTGGATAACTATGGCGGCTAGAGGTCGGGAATCCATCATTGCCGGCCGATGGCAATCTTTCCGCCCTTATCCTAGGTTACGATGATTGTTCGCTTCCCCAAGTGTAGGGTTGCGATGTAGTAATAAACTCGGTAATACCGAGGTCGATCCACAGGGACTTATGTAGGATGTCACAAACTCATCCACAAGTTTCTATTGAAGCTAACAATCAAAGTTTGAATAGAATGTGTGTGATTAACAGTTTAAGCTAAATTGAATGTAAACAAGTATAAGAAGGCACTAGGGGTTCGAGGATCCACTTGTAGCAATCCTCGATGTTCAATCCGCTGTGGTTTCCCATTCTCTCAACTAGAATCACCAGTCAGGTCTATCTAGTCGGATGATAGAACTGTTAAACCAGAAGTCTGTAACATGTAAGTTCTGTGCATAAAGTTCACTCAACTCTAGGCTGATCTGATCATGCTCATTGCATAGGTCATTCACCTTTTCTATAGGTCCAATTCCCAATCATAATCATCCTCAAGTCTTCTCACAAGACAAGGCTAGATCATGATTTGAACTGGATTCAAATTATATGCACAGTCCGTACATATTCCAGATAATCAACCAAAACTAGAACTTTAGCATGAAGTCCCTTCATGAAGAGCTTAGTGCTAGAGCGCATTCCGATTCCTCAGATCATACAGGTCTAGACCGTTGCAAACCAAATAAGAAGATAAGTAATTCATCCAAACATCCATGAGTCATCACAAGACTAAGAGAAATTACTTAAAAACTTGTATAAACTTCAAACCTTAGTTCATAATCATGAATTCCAAACTGAAAACCACTTAACTACGAATTAAAACATCTTGGATACACTACAAGCTTCACCTCTTAGCCCTAGCTAAGAGGTTTAGCTGCTCATGATCCAAGGAAACATGAAACAACTCCTAAAAGCATAAAAACAGCAAAGCAAACCAAAAGGAGTTGTGAAACTCCAATCTCCACTTCCACAGTCTCCAACCTCGCTTGAACCCTTCTAGCATGCCCTAGGAACGATCCCTAGGTGTCCTTTTATAGTCTGGAAGCTCCACAACTTCGGAAGAATCGAGAACTTGCGTAACACTTACGCAGCGCAGAGAAAATCGGGATGAAATTAGAAATTTCTAACTTCTTTCGCACAGCCGACCGGTCATGACCGGTCGGCCTCAATAAACAATCACTCCAGCAAGCATGCCCGACCGGTCAAGACCGGTCGGGCCTATTTATCTTCAGTCCAGCAATGATGTCCGACCGGTCAAGACCGGTCGGACGTTCCTCCTTATGTTACAGCAGCCATGGCCGACCGGTCATGACCGGTCGGCCTTGTTCATTGACGTTCCAGCAATCCTATCCGACCGGTCATGAACGGTCGGCCTTCCTCAGTCCCTCCAAACACGCATGGCTGACCAGTCACTGACCGGTCTGGCTTCCTTGGCCGACCGGTCACGACCGGTCAGCTCTCTTTTCTTCTTGTTTTCATCCTTTCTTTCTTCTGTTTTCTTTTCTTCTTTACTTCTTTCTTTCTTTTCTTCTTTGGTCCTCAAACGTTCTTCATCAGAATGATCCCAAGTGAACCCTTTTCGTCTTCAATTGAGTGGAATTCCCTCTCAGTCCTGTAGTCACAAAATATGTATTGGATTAGCCTACAAACCATACAAACCTTGCACAATGAGTGATGAATTGGGGTTAGAATATGCACAATTAAGAGCTCAACACACCCCCCAACCAGCATTTTTCTAGTCCCGAGCAAAACATGCCCAAAGCTAATCCCATTCTTCAAAACTCAACTCTCTTTCAGAAACCATCCTTCTATTCATTCTAAGGTTCATAAGTGTCAGATTCAGAAAGATTAGGCGTCAAAGGTTGGAACTGTAAATCCTCAAGACATAATAGGCATTCATATGAGATTCCCGCTGATTGTTTGATAAATAGAAGGACCTGAACAAATTCAACCTAGTGTGGGTAGTGAAAATTCATCTCACGAGTTTCTAGGATTATCTTCTTCATAGATCAACTAGACTATTGAACTCAAGGTATATAGAGCCACATCAAGCCAATGACGGGAATTTGCCTTACCGTCCTTCCGACGACTTTCACACTACGTCCCATTTCCGGCTTTGGTTACGGGTAGACCATCCCCCGGTTGGTAGTAGGTAGCCCTAATCGGAATTTTTCACCGTTTTTTCCACATTCCCAATTTCATCCTTCCTTTTCCTTTTTCCTTTTTTAAATTAGATAGGATTTTTAAAAATCCATATCTTTCATTATTTTCCCATGGACAAGGATGGACAAAGTACCCTGGCCTGATTACTCAATACGTTAATTCAAAGTCTAGCTAATCCAAAAATCACATAATCCCTTCAACTCATGAAAATCGTGTAATGTGAACTAGGTGTAAAAGTGTTCAGATTTTCTATCAATCACAAAAATAGGGGAGTTCACATATAAAACCATTATGCAATGAGAGATTCCAGACATCCAGCCTTATACACTTCATATCTCTTCCTCTTATGCTCATATCAACTCGAATGCATAGAACTAATGTTTTCCAAAAGAGTTTCGAATTTTTTTAAAAAAATAGAAAAATTTCCACATAATTGCTTGAGATGTTGCAAAATGCTGGATTCATCCAAGCGGTCCTACACCCCCCAACCAAATCTTGCATTGTCCTCAATGTAAAAGATGCGCAATGAGCAAAACATGAGAGCAAGTTGAAAATAAAAGGGAGTGAGGAATGATAGTACCTGAGAGAGTGAAAAATGGAGATCTTCCTCCTTCTAACAAACCTATGAAAACGAAAACAAAAGCAGCAAAATCCTAGTCCTAACTACTCTATACCTCCATCAGACTAGGAGATCAATCATCCTGATACACAGGATCATTCAGAGGTATGGACATACCTTCTGAAGGGAAGTTCTCAAAGAACGGCTTTAATCGCTGCCCATTTGCTTTAAAAATGTTGCCGTTCCTTGGATTTAACAGCTCGACAGTCCCATATGGATAGACAATTTGCACAACGTAGGGACCGGTCCACCGAGATCTCAATTTTCCCGGAAATAGATGTAAGCGAGAATTATACATGAGGACTTTTTGATTTATCGTGAATGTCTTGCGAAGAATATTCTTATCATGGAATATCTTCGTCTTGTCCTTGTAAATTCTCGCATTCTCATAAGCTTCATTCCGGATTTCTGCAAGTTCATTCAATTGTAGTTTGCGTAGAGAGCTTGCCTTGTCAGAATTAAAATTCATCTTCTTAATAGCCCAATATGCCTTATGTTCCAACTCCACAGGTAAGTGACAAGCCTTCCCATAGACAAGTCTATAGGGAGACATTCCAATAGGGGTTTTAAAGGCAGTACGGTAAGCCCACAGCGCATCGGTAAGCCGAAGTGACCAATCCTTGCGATCGGGATTCACCGTTTTTCTCTAAAATGTGTTTAATCTCCCTATTGGATATCTCAGCTTGTCCACTAGTTTGTGGGTGATAGGGAGTGCTCACTTTGTGCGTTACGCCATATTTCTTCATTAATGCTTCAAAAGGGCGATTGCAAAAGTGAGACCCTCCATCACTTATGATGACTCGAGGCGTACCAAACCGGGAAAGAATGTTTTCTTTTAAGAATCGAATGACCGTTTTATGGTCATTATTCCGGCAAGGGATGGCCTCGACCCATTTGGAAACATAATCAACGGCAAGCAAGATGTATTGGTTTCCAAAAGAAGATGGGAATGGGCCCATGAAATCAATGCCCCAACAATAAAAAATTTCGACAATTAAGATGGGATTGAGTGGCATCATATTTCTACGGGAGATTCCTCTGAATTTCTGACAAGGTTCGCAAGCTTTGCAAAACTCATGTGTGTCTTTGAACATGGTGGGCCAATAAAACCCACATTGCAGAATTTTCGCTGTGGTCTTTTTAGCCGAAAAATGGCCACCACATGCTTGAGAATGACAGAAGGAGATGATACTTTGTTGCTCATCATCTGGGACACATCTCCTTATGATTTGATCGGGACAATACTTGAACAGGTATGGGTCGTCCCATAGAAATTTCCGTACCTCTGAGAAGAATCTATCCTTATCTTGCTTTTTCCAATATGTAGGAATTGTACCTGTAGCAAGATAATTAGCAATGTCTGCATACCATGGTAATTGGGAAACAGCAAAAAGTTGTTCATCAGGGAACATGTCATTGATTGCAGTCGTTTCAGGGGAATCAGTGAGGACAAGTCTAGAGAGGTGGTCAGCTACTACATTCTCTACTCCTTTCTTATCATGTATTTCTATGTCGAATTCCTGGAGTAGAAGGATCCATCTTAACAACCGTGGTTTAGCATCCTTTTTAGAGAGAAGATACTTAAGCGCGGCATGGTCAGTGAATACAATGATCTTGGATCCAATCAGGTAGGATCTAAACTTCTCCAAGGCAAAAACTACAGCTAAAAGTTCCTTTTCAGTAGTGGTGTAGTTTGCTTGGGCTGAATTTAGGGTTCTACTTGCATAGTAGATGACACATGGCTTTTTATCTTTTCTTTGACCTAACACGGCCCCAATAGCATAGTCGCTAGCATCGCACATAATCTCAAAAGGAAGGCTCCAATCAGGTGGTTGCATTATTGGGGCACATGTCAACATACCTTTAAGGGTGGTAAAGGCCTTTTGACATTCTTCATTCCACTCGAATGAATTTTCCTTTTAAAGTAGGTTACATAAAGGACGAGAGAGTGAACTGAAATCCTTTATGAACCTTCTGTAAAATCCTACGTGTCCTAAAAAGGATCGTATATCTCGTATGCTTTTGGGTGGTGGAAGGTTAGAAATAAGATCAATTTTCGCCTTGTCCACCTCAATTCCATTTTGTGAAATGATGTGACCAAGTACAATTCTCTTTTGAACCATGAAGTGACACTTTTCCCAATTGAGCACAAGGTTCTTCTCTTCACATCTTTTTAGCACAGATTTCAAGTGCTCAAGGCACTCATCAAAGCTACAACCGAATACGAAAAAATCATCCATGAAGACTTCGAGAATTGTCCCCACCATGTCAGAAAAGATGCTCATCATACAACGCTGAAAGGTGGCAGGGGCATTACATAGTCCAAACGGCATCCGTCGATAGGCGAAAGTGCCGAATGGACATGTGAATGTAGTCTTTTCTTGGTCTTCACGGGCAATTTCTATTTGGTTGTACCCTGAATAGCCATCAAGGAAGCAAAAGTGGGAATGACCCGCCAACCGTTCTAAAATCTGATCAACAAACGGTAGGGGGAAGTGGTCTTTCCTCGTGACAGTGTTTAGCTTCCTGTAGTCAATGCACATTCTCCAACCGGTAGTGACTCTAGTTGGTACGAGTTCATTATTGGCATTGGCTAGGATGGTTATTCCGGATTTCTTAGGCACCACTTGAGTTGGGCTCACCCATTGGCTATCGGATATTGGGTAAATGATACCTACATCCAATAGTTTCACCACCTCGGCCTTAACCACATCCTTCATGTTTGGATTTAGTCGTCTTTGTGGTTGCCGGGATGTCTTCGCATTTTCCTCAAGGTGTATGCGGTGAGTACAAATCAGTGGGTCTATGCCTTTGAGATCCGCAATTGTCCATCCAATGGCACTCTTGTGCTCTAATAGAGTGGCTATTAGCCTACTCTCTTGTTCCTCATCCAAGTGGGAAGAAATCACCACTGGATATGTCTCATCTCGACCTAAATAAACATACTTTAGCTCACTTGGCAATGGTTTTAGGTCGAGTTTTGGTGCCTTGATGTTGGATGGGAGGGCCTTGTTCTCATTTACAGGCAAAGGTTCAATTGGTGCCCTCCATCTTTTATTCTCAAGCACCAGCATCACATCTAGAATGGCATCCCTCTCTTGTATTGTGTAATCATTTGTCTCATGAGAGTGGGCCATACATGCCTCCAAAGGGTTGGAAAATAGTGATAAGGGGACTGTATCCTCCATGAATGATTCGATCATGTTTAATTCGTGGACATCATCATCAACTTCCCGCGGTTGTTTGCATAACTCAAATATGTTAAGCTCAAGGGTCATATTTCCAAAGGACATTTGTACAAGTCCGTTTCTACAATTGATAATGGCGTTTAAAGTAGCTAGAAACGGTCGTCCAAGTATGACGGGAATTTGAGTACCGGTGCCTATCACGGGATGTGTGTCCAAGACAATAAAATCTACTGGGTAGTAGAATTTATCAACTTGGACTAGAACATCCTCTACCATTCCTCTCGGTATCCGGATGGATCTATCAGCAAGTTGGAGTGTGGTTTTGGTGGGTTTCAATTCACCTAACCCAAGTTGTTCGTAGACCGAGTATGGAATGAGGTTCACACTTGCCCCCAAGTCGAGTAGGGCTTGTTTAATCTGGTAGTCTCCTATGATGCATGAGATGGTTGGACTACCTGGATCCTTGTATTTTTGGGGCACCTCTTGTTTGATGATGGCGCTCAAATTCTCAGCCAAAAGCACTTTGTTGTGAACGTTATGTTTCCTTTTGATTGTACACAATTCCTTTAAAAATTTAGCATAAGATGGTATTTGTTTTATTGCATCCAACAGCGGGATGTTAATCTTTACCTGCTTGAAAATTTCCAGAATCTCCAGATTTTTATCTAAAGGTTTTGGTGAAATCAACCTTTGTGGAAATGGGGCAACCGGCTTGTATTGCCTTTCCGGTTCTTTCTCTTGTGGAATATTGTTTGGACTATCATTCTCTTTGGGAATTTCCGGATCCTTAGGCTTTGGGGCCTTCACCGGATTAGATTTGTCAATTTCTTTCCCACTTCTCAAGGTGGTGATAGCTTGGACATGTTCCGTATGGTGGGAGGATGAGCTTGCATCTTGTATCTCATACTGGGTCCTTGGGTTAGGAAGAGTTTGAGCAGGAAGTGTGCCCTTCTCTCTACCACTCAGGTGAGCTTCAACTCTAGCCAGAGATGTTTTCAATTCATTAATGGCTTGGTTTGAATTTTGATTGAATTTCAATTGCTCTTGCATGAACCCATCTATTTTTAAAGAATTTGTCTTGTTATACTCATTCTGGACCGATACGAGTGCACCCAACATCTCTTCTAGCAATACTTTTGGAGTGTTGTTTGCATTTGCAGTGGGTCCATTCCTCCAACTGAAGTTGGGATGGTTCTTCCAATTAGGATTATACGCGTTTGAGTTTGGAGCACCATATTGCTGCTGATAACTGTTTATGGCATTTGTTTGTTCTTGTAAGATGCTTTGGACTGCTGAAATTGTGGGACAATCAGGTGTAGCATGTTGATTTCCAGCACAAATTCCACAAACAGTTTCAACCTCAGTGGAGTTGATTGTTTCTCCTTTCCTTAATTCCATGGCTTCGACCTTTCTTGTAAGGCTAGCCAACCGTGCACTTATGCTATCTTCTTCTGATAAGACATACATTCCTCCCTTTTCCTTTTGTTGGCCAATCTTGGAATTTGTTGGTTTAGATGTGTCCCAAGATTGTGCACTTTCAGCCAATTCTTTCAGATAATCCCATGCTTCATCAGCTTCCTTATTCATGAACTCCCCATTACACATCATCTCTATAAATTGGCGCATGGATGGAATCAGTCCTTCATAGAAAAAACTTATAATCCGCCAATTTTCATAGCCATGATGTGGGCATGCGTTTAATAGGTCCTTGAATCTCTCCCAACATTGGGAAAAGGTTTCATCCTCCTTTTGGGCAAAGTTCATGATAAGGCGCTTAAGCATGTTCGTTTTGTGAGTAGGGAAGAATTTTTTTATAAATTCTCTGTGCATATCATTCCATGACCCAATTGATCTTGGCCTCAATGCATAAAGCCAACCCTTGGCTTTATCCTTAAGAGTGAAAGGGAAGAATTTAAGTCTTACTACATCTTCAGTCACATTTGCAAAGTGCATGGTGGTGATTACCTCATCAAACTCCCTAAGGTGTTGATAGGCACTTTCACTGTCTAAACCATGGAATTTAGGGAGAAGATTGATCACTCCCGGTTTCAAATCCACATTCCCTGCATTTGGTGGAAATACTATGCATGAGGGAGTGCTCGTTCTTGCAGGTTGCAAGAAATCACGTAAAGTCCTAGGTTGGGGAACATTCTCAACCACATTCTCCCCTGTTTCAGTTTGATTTTGAACCGGGTTAGGTTGATTTGCAGCCATACTTTCAGATAAAATTGGAGAATCTAGATGTCTCCTAACACGTGGCTCTCTATCAATGCCTTCTACTATCCCCCCTTCACTTATGAGTCGGTTATTGGAATCCCGAGCCCAATGTGGCATGCAAAATCAAAAATAAGAAACAAAAAGGAAAAAGAATTCTTCCTTCTTTTTCTTTACTCTTCTCTAAGACCGAAGCACAAGGTGTCTTGCAATGGCTAGGCCAGAAATAACAGATAGAGACCGATTTCTCCTGGTCAATAGGGGTTCAGAGAACACCCCACCCACTCTTTGAATCTTTTGAGAAAAAGTGCAGAAAAAGGAGAAAGAGGAGTAGAGATGAGAAAAGAAATCCCTGAGCACAAGGTGATCCAAGACGGCAGAGCCGACCAATAGGAATCCAGGTGGCAAAAAGGCCGATCTTTCAGAGATCCAAAAGGAGTCTCCACCCACTCTACAAGAGATGAATAAAATAAGAATGACTAGGAGAAGGAGAAGAGTAAGGTTTTAGAAGGATAGCACCTGAATTGCTCTTGAAATCCTTGACTCTTCTTCGGCTTCCTAAAAATCCCTGAAAAGAAAAATCAAATAAATAAACTAAGTTAGTCTAAAAATAAAAAAAATCCTAAATAGATACTAATTTCAGAAATTTGTGAAAACCGTCAAAAATCCCCGGCAACGGCGCCAAAAACTTGTTCGCTTCCCCAAGTGTAGGGTTGCGATGTAGTAATAAACTCGGTAATACCGAGGTCGATCCACAGGGACTTATGTAGGATGTCACAAACTCATCCACAAGTTTCTATTGAAGCTAACAATCAAAGTTTGAATAGAATGTGTGTGATTAACAGTTTAAGCTAAATTGAATGTAAACAAGTATAAGAAGGCACTAGGGGTTCGAGGATCCACTTGTAGCAATCCTCGATGTTCAATCCGCTGTGGTTTCCCATTCTCTCAACTAGAATCACCAGTCAGGTCTATCTAGTCGGATGATAGAACTGTTAAACCAGAAGTCTGTAACATGTAAGTTCTGTGCATAAAGTTCACTCAACTCTAGGCTGATCTGAGCATGCTCATTGCATAGGTCATTCACCTTTTCTATAGGTCCAATTCCCAATCATAATCATCCTCAAGTCTTCTCACAAGACAAGGCTAGATCATGATTTGAACTGGATTCAAATTATATGCATAGTCCGTACATATTCCAGATAATCAACCAAAACTAGAACTTTAGCATGAAGTCCCTTCATGAAGAGCTTAGTGCTAGAGCGCATTCCGATTCCTCAGATCATACAGGTCTAGACCGTTGCAAACCAAATAAGAAGATAAGTAATTCATCCAAACATCCATGAGTCATCACAAGACTAAGAGAAATTACTTAAAAACTTATATAAACTTCAAACCTTAGTTCATAATCATGAATTCCAAACTGAAAACCACTTAACTACGAATTAAAACATCTTGGATACACTACAAGCTTCACCTCTTAGCCCTAGCTAAGAGGTTTAGCTGCTCATGATCCAAGGAAACATGAAACAACTCCTAAAAGCATAAAAACAGCAAAGCAAACCAAAAGGAGTTGTGAAACTCCAATCTCCACTTCCACAGTCTCCAACCTCGCTTGAACCCTTCTAGCATGCCCTAGGAACGATCCCTAGGTGTCCTTTTATAGTCTGGAAGCTCCACAACTTCGGAAGAATCGAGAACTTGCGTAACACTTACGCAGCGCAGAGAAAATCGGGATGAAATTAGAAATTTCTAACTTCTTTCGCACAGCCGACCGGTCATGACCGGTCGGCCTCAATAAACAATCACTCCAGCAAGCATGCCCGACCGGTCAAGACCGGTCGGGCCTATTTATCTTCAGTCCAGCAATGATGTCCGACCGGTCAAGACCGGTCGGACGTTCCTCCTTATGTTACAGCAGCCATGGCCGACCGGTCATGACCGGTCGGCCTTGTTCATTGACGTTCCAGCAATCCTATCCGACCGGTCATGACCGGTCGGCCTTCCTCAGTCCCTCCAAACACGCATGGCTGACCAGTCACTGACCGGTCTGGCTTCCTTGGCCGACCGGTCACGACCGGTCAGCTCTCTTTTCTTCTTGTTTTCATCCTTTCTTTCTTCTGTTTTCTTTTCTTCTTTGGTCCTCAAACGTTCTTCATCAGAATGATCCCAAGTGAACCCTTTTCATCTTCAATTGAGTGGAATTCCCTCTCAGTCCTGTAGTCACAAAATATGTATTGGATTAGCCTACAAACCATACAAACCTTGCACAATGAGTGATGAATTGGGGTTAGAATATGCACAATTAAGAGCTCAACAATGATAGAGCTGTTGGTCTTAGCTAAAGACCCTTCTGAGACGGGTGGATGGATGACTGTGTTTCTTCTTGGGTTGATTTTTCTCAGGTGCCTTGCTTTGGCTTCCCTTTTTCTTTTTCTCTTTTTTCTTGTATTCTTTTTTTTTTGTATCCCCCCCTTTTTTGTATTCTTTTTTTCTTTTCCTTTTGAATCCCCTTATTTGAAACACTTGTTGGTGGACGGAAATGATATCTCAGAGGTTTTAGCTTCGACCTCTTGACTTCAGCTCTATTAAAGTAACTCTTGATAAAGGCCAGAATGGCTTACCCATGAAAGATCTTCACTTTGTCGGCATTGATTGGCTCAGGAAGATCCACCCCTCTCATGCTGGTGAGTCTGAGGGCGCCTCCGGGAAGTGCTTCTCTGATGATCAGCGGCCCGTCCCACGAGGGTTTGAACTTTCCTCTGGGATCCGGAAGGCGCGACGGTAGAATCTTCTTCATGACCATGTCGCCTACCTTGAAACTTCTTTTTCGGACTCTCTTGTTGTAAGCTCGAGCAATCCTTTTCTGATAATACTAGGAATGACTTAGCGCATGCATGCGCTTTTCATCTGCTAGCTGCAACTGATCAAATCTGGCTCGTTGCCATTCTCCTTCTTCAATTCCGCTTTCTAGTAACACTCGTAGTGATGGTATTTCCACCTCGACCGGCAGGACTGCTTCCATTCCATAAGTAAGCTCGAAAGGAGTAACGCCCGTAGCAGACCGAACAGACATTCGATAGGCCCAAAGTGCATATGGGAGCATATCTGACCAATCTCGATAGGTCACGACCATCTTTTCGAGTATCCTGACGATTGTCTTGTTTGCGGCTTCTACCCCACCATTCATCTGAGGACGGTAGGGGCTTGATCCATGACGTTAGATCTTGAATTTGCTGAGGAAGTCATCCATCTTCTTGTTGACGAACGGGGTCCCATTATCTGTGATAATAGCATTGGGGATTCCATACCGGCATATGATGTTGTTCTTCATGAATTTGATCACCTGGGATTCTACAATCGTGGTGTAGGAGGCTGCTTCTACCCACTTGGTGAAGTAGTCGACTGCCACAAGTATGTACTCATGACCGTTTGATGCCTTGGGACTAATCTTACCGATGATGTCGAGTCCCCACATGGAGAAGGGCCAGGGGGTGGTCAGGTTGTATAATTCTGATCAGGGGGCATGGATTTGATTCGCATGCTCCTGACACTTGAAGCATTTTCTGACATGCTGGCAACAGTCTGTCTCCATGGTGAGCCAATAGTAGCCGAGTCGTAGAATCTTCTTTACCATCATGTGCCCGTTCATGTGTGGGTCACAGATTCCTTAGTGTATTTCTTCTATGATCTTTGTAGCTTCTGTTTCATCGACGCATCGAAGGAGGATGTGATTATAGGATCGCTTGTAAAGAACTTCGCCACTGATGGTGAACTGGCCGGCCAAACGCTGGATGGTTTGGCGATCTGTTACTGTTGCTGATTCCGGATACTCCTGGGTTTCGAGATATTGCTTGATGTCGGCATACCAGGGTTTGTCAGGGACAGCTTCGGCTTCTTCTATTTGCAGGCAGAAAGTAAGTTCTTCTTGAATTTCGACTGTGAGCTCCCATTCTGAAGCTCCTTTCGGGATCTCGAGCATTGACGCGAGTGTGGCGAGAGCATCTGCAAACTGGTTCTTGGCTCTAGGGATGTATGAGAAGGTGATTTCTTTGAATTCTTCGATCAGATTGTCAAGATACACATGATATGGTATCAACTTCTCATCTTTGGTTTTCCATTCGCCATTGGTCTGATTGATGATAAGCTGTGAGTCTACAAATACTCGTAGCTTCTTGACGCCCAAGATCATGGCTTCCCTAAAGCCAGCGATGCATGCTTCGTACTCTGCCATGTTGTTGGTGCATTTGAATGCTATGCGCCTTGAGATAGGAATAGGGACATCATCTGGAGAGTAGAGGATCGCTCCGATACCACTCCCTTTAGAATTTGATGCGCCATCGAAAAATAACGTCCACTCATCTTTCTTCTTCTTTTCTTCCCCTTCGATAAGCAAGAGATCTTCATTAGGGAAGAATGTCTTGAGCGGTTGATAATCCAGGAGAGAGTGGGCGGCAAGATGATCGGCGAGGGCCTGCCCCTTGATTACCTTCTGAGTGACATAGGTGATGTCGAACTAAGACAGGAGTAGCTGCCATTTAGCTATCCTTCCAGTGAGTGCTGGTTTCTCGAACAAGTACTTGAGCGGATCCATGTGAGCGAGTAGGAGAATAGGGAATGCAATCATGTATTGTTGGAGTCACTGAGTTGCCCAGACTAAGGCGAGGCATGTCTTCTCGATCGGGGAATACCTGGTCTCGTAGTCGATGAACTTTCTACTCAAATAATATATTGCTTGTTCCTTCTTCCCGGTCTCGTCGTGCTGGCCGAGAACACAGCCAATGGCTTCTGCTGCTACCAAGATGTATAACAATAGTGGTCGCCCGGGAGTGGGTGGCACTAGAACTGGAGGATTCATGAGATATCTCTTGATGGGATCGAAGGCGACTTGGCAATCATCATTTCATTCTTTTGGAACGTTCTTCCGGAGGAGCTTGAAAATGGGCTCACAAATAGGTGTGAGCTGTGCGATGAAGCGACTGATGTATTGAATTCTGCCGAGGAAGCCACGAATTTCTTTCTCTATTTTAGGAGGGGGCATCTCGATGATTGCTCTGGTTTTGGTCTCGTCGACCCTGATGCCATCCTCGCTCACCATAAAGCCGAGGAGCTTACCTCCCATTGCACCGAAGACACATTTCTGAGGTTTGAGGCGGAGCTTGTACTTTTCTAATCTGTGGAATAACTTCTTCAGATCTTCAAAGTGTCCTTCAATTGTGCGAGATTTGACGATCATATCGTCCACATATACTTCAAGCTCTTGGTTCATCATGTCGTGGATAGTGCTGTCATTGCTCGCTGATATGTTGCTCCTGCGTTCTTCAGACCGAACGGCATTACCCTATAACAGAAGGTTCCCCAGGGAGTGATAAACGATGTCTTCTCACGATCTTCGATTGCCATCTTGATCTGATTGTAACCTGAGAACCCGTCCATGAATGAGAAGATCTTATATCCAGCAGTGTTGTCGACCAGAGTGTCGATATGTGGCAAAGGGAAGTCATCTTTTGGACTGGCTTTGTTGAGATCTCGGAAGTCGATGCACATTCGAACCTTGTCGTCCTTCTTTGGTACTGGTACGATGTTGGCGAGCCATTCAGGGTAGTTGGAGACTACCAAGAATCCCGCATTGTACTACTTGATGACTTCATCTCGGACTTTCAGAGTCCATTCTGGCTTCATTCTTTGAAGTTTCTGCTTCACTGGCTTCATATCTACCTTGGTTGGCAGATGGTGTACCACGAGCTCTTCATCGAGCCCCGGCATGTCTTCATATGAGAACACGAAGTTGGACAATCTTGGAGCTAAGAACTCTATCATTCTCTGCTTCATCTCTGGTGGTAATGATTTTCCAATGCGTACTTCCCTAGGGATCTCAAGTGTCCCCAAGTTCACTATCTCGAAATCATCGGCTATAACATTGGCTTTAGATTCGAACTTTTGAGGAGATCCTCTAGTTCGAGAGCTGGGTCATCATCTTCCTCATCCCGAGCTTCGTCCAGACCCATGAACTCGAAGTCTAATTCGATGTCAAAGTCATGTGATTCAACTTCAAACTCATGTGACTCTTTAGACGAACTTGGCACACTATTGAATGTAGGAAAAGAAACGTTTTTTTATTTTTGAGATTTTTCTGAAATGGAAATGCTAGATGTTTTTCTCTTTTGGAAGTTTTTTTATTTTTTTGGATTTTCGAAATTCACGGGACTTTGAACAAGTGGGCATTGCAGACCATGATTGAGCCCAACTTGTTCCACAGTTCCGGTCACTGCTTAAACAGGCATTTTTTTTTTAAGCCAGAGCCCTCGAATGGCTCTTTAGCTGATTCAAAAGTTAGGGGAACGGATGACCACTCAGGACCCCACACTTCCTCCCCTGAAGAGGTGGGGGTTGATGATTCGGGCGAAGAGTCACGGTCTGGCCCAATGACCATGATTTCTTGCTGGTCGGGTTCGAGATCTGAGTCGTACTCAGTCCCTCCCGGATCACTTACCTTGCACTGCAGTTCGTCTGGTTCCACAGTGAGACATATGTTTGGGATCTGGACATCAGACCAATCCAGGGCTGGCCATTTCCCTTTCTTGGTCCAATGGATGGGTTGCTTCTGCCCCTGGCTGATGATTGGTGATGTTGATTCTGCAGAGATGGGCAGGCCGGGCCCCTTGCTGATTGATGCTGAGATGGGCAGGTTGTGCCCCTGGTTGATTGATGCTGGAGTGGGCAGGTTGTGCCCCTGGTTGGGAGCAGGTATCAGAGTAACCTGGTCCTGAAGCTGCTGTATTTGGCTTCCTTCTTCATCTTCATCCTTTCCTTCTTCTTCTGGAGGCTTAGATGGTTCGAGAATCTGATCCCATCGAATGGGGGGCCACGTGGCCCAAGCTAGGCTCATCGGGAGGCCCTTGTGTAGTGCAGTCGGTTGATTCCCTCCTGGATCTTTACAAGGTTCTCCTGGCTTGAAGAATTGGATGGGTGAGCACCGAAATTTCTTCCTTCTTTTGTCCGTGGGGATTACCCTGTATCCGAGTCCCCATTTGTGTTGGTTATATACTAGCTGTATCTTTCTAGACTTGAAATGATTCTTCATTTGGTATCTAAGGCTCAGACGTTCTGCCGGTGAAAAGACACGGTCCACCCTTATCGGTTCTGGATTGGCGATAGAGTTCACAGTCTCGAATTCGAAACTGTGAAATGGGATGTCTTCTTCAGAATGCTGGATATCGATGACCGGGATGTCTGGTTCAGTGGCAGCAGCATTGGAAGGAATGATGAGCTCCTTCTCTGCATGGATAAAGATCACTTGATTTCCACAGATGTACTTCACTCGTTGATGCAGGGTTGATGGCACAGCTCCAACCTTGTGCAGCCAAGGTCGTCCGAGCAACATGTTGAAAGAGGCTGATATATCCAGAATTTGGAATGTGATGGTGGAGACTTTCGGACCTATCTGTACCTCTATGTCGACCTCCCCTTCCACTGATCGGCGGGTGTTGTCGAATGCTCTGACACATATGGTGCTAGGTCGGAATGAAGAAGGACTGATTCCTAGACGTTCCGCAGTCTTAAGTGGGCAGACGTTTAAGCTTGAGCCATTATCGATAAGGACCAACGGGACACAGAGGTCTTTGTATCGTAAGACTATGTTGAGGGATCGCCCATGATCGCGTCCTTCCGGTGGCAACTCATTATCGGTGAAGGTGATGGCGCGCGGAGCCAGGAGTTGTCCAATCATCAATGCTATCATCTCTGGTGCCATATCGGAGGAGACGTGAGCATCGCTCAAGGTCTTGGCAAACATTTCTCGGTGTATGCGAGATGTGCAAAGTAGCTCCCATACTGAAATTTGAGCAGGGATTGACTTGAGCTGAGTCGCCACATCGTATGCGGCTTCATTTTTGTTGCCGAGGCCTGAGAGAGCTCCTTTGGGATCTCCTCTGTTCTAATTATCTCTTCGGATGCAGCGCCCATTAGGATTCATGTTTCCCACTACCGCACATTCTGGATAGTGCCATGGGACCTCTTTATAGTTTTCCTCACCTTTGCCTTCTATGACCACATGTTCTTGCAATGGTGCTGGTATGGGTACCGAATCTTCTTCGTACGGAGCTTTTGCCTTGAGAACTACATTGTTGCCTGTGCTGAAGGGGTAATATCGAGGCTTGTCTTCATAGATCACATAAGGTTGCGGTCCTGGATTGACCGTTCCTGGAGCAGGAGGCTCCCATGGAATGACTACTGGTCCTCTTGATATGGCAGGGGGTTTCTATGTTCGTCCCAGCTGTCGCAGTGTGATTGACATGCCTCCAGGGTTTACCCTTTGCAATATGATTGGCTCAACTGGAGGAGCTCCTTCCAAGACAATGGGCTCTTGCTGCTGATGAGTATGGTTCCTCCATTGCGAATTGTATTGTTCCTGTGCTGAGATTGCCCCTTGCAAGATGACAGGTTCGTATGTGGGCTCGATGTATGATTGTGCTCCTTCCAGAATGATTGGTTCCCAACATGAATGGCTGTAAGGTGCCCCTTGCACAACTGGCACATCATATGGAAGCGTTCCTTCGAGTACTACTGGCTCGGAGACTGAAGGAAGAAAGGGACTTGCCCCTTGCAAGATCGGAGGAGGATTTATCGGCCCATAAGTGTAGGCATGAATGGATTGGATGGGGGAGAAGAAGCGATCGAGGCGTTCTCCTTCTTCTATGCTGTTAACGGTGGGGCCTCGAGATGAACTAGGGTCCGTCTGATGTTGAGGCAGAGGATTCTGAAGAATGTTGGTAGGAGCTGCTGCAGGAGTTCCAGGGACCGAAATGACGATCTTTCGGTCGTCGATCAAATCTTGTATGGCATTCTTCAAAGTAAAGCATCGATCAGTGGTGTGGCCACGCCCTTGATGGTAGGCACAATACTCATTTTCTCGGTAGTTCAAAGGCAGAGGATGAGGAGGAGGCCTGGGTGTCATCAGAGTGAGTAACTGCTTTTGTACCAGCATAGTCATGACTTGATTAAGTGGCTGAGTAAGTGGAGTGAACTTCCTGAGCTCCTTATAATTCTGCCTATTCTGGTATGAGTATTGACCGTTTCCTCTGAACTGCTGCTGTTGTCGAGGTTGTTGTGACTGTGGTTGCGGATTTGGTCGTGGTTGATACATCTGAGGTTGGTGCTGAACCTGATTCTGCTGATGCTGTTGATGTCCCTGTGGGGGAGCGTATTGACTACCCTGAGCAGTGGTGCTTATGTTGTTTACCTCTGTCGGGCGGGGAGGATAACCGCTGCGGTTTTCGTTCCCATATTCGATGGGTCTTCCCTCCACTCTGTTCCTCTTGACTGGAGTGGTTTGATGAGGCCATGGGGAGATTGTTCCGGCACGGATTCCTGCTTCGACTTGCTCTCCAGCACGGATCAACTGTGAGAAATTCGCGTATGGATGCGAGATGAGATATCCAGATATGCCCGGATATGTTGAATGAACAATCATGGAGATTTGTTCTTCGTCGTCGATAGGTGTTCGCATTTGGGCCGCCATAGCTCGCCAAAGTCCCACGTAGGCAGATAGTGTTTCATCATTCCTTTGCCTGAGAGCTGTGAGGTCGGCTCTTCTGGGTGCCATATTGAGATTGTATGCGAATCTGTCGACGAAAGCCTGGGAAAGATGTTCCCACGTCCTGATGCGGTGGCAGTCCAATGAGGTGTACCAATCTAGGGCATCGCCCTTTAGAGATTTTTGGAACAAACGAATGAGGGCCCCTTCATTTCCTGAGATTGCACTCAGCTCTCCATAGAAGGCCTTGAGATGTGCTGTGGGACAACCGCTGCCATCGTATCTTTTGAATTTTGGTACCTTAAAGTTTTGAGGTACTTGAGCATCTGGGAAAGGACACAAGTCTCTGAACTTGGTCGAAGGTAGATCGATTCCTTGTTGTCACTGAAGCTGATTTTGCAAGATCTGGAACTGCTCCCGCAACTCTTCCAGTCCTAAATGATCTGTTCGAGAGACTGGTGCCTCTTGGAGTAAGGCACGTTCTTCTTCGGCATAGTGGTCGATGTCCTCGACCCTATGGGTTTGCTGAAGTTGATTTGATGATTGAACTCGATTCGGATGAACTTGTGCTTGAAAGGACTATAACTAAATTGGAGACTGTACTGAAGGTTGAACTGGAACTTGCTGGAAATTAACTGGAGATTGCTGAATTGAAGATTGCTGGAAATTAACTGGAGTTTGCTGAATTGAAGATTGCTGAAAATTAACTAGGATCCCATGGGCGGAGATGTGCTGGAATTGAAAAGTACTCCTGTTTGTAGGAGGCTGAGATGCTGGGAAGTGACCCCCTTGTTGGGTATTCGCCACTGTCCGATGATTGATGTGGGCTTGACACTGACCCCCATTGTGGGCATTCGCCAGTGCTGTCCCTGTTGCTGGAAATTGAATTAAAATCCCATCAGCGGGGATGTGCTGAAATTGAAAAGGGGTCCCCTCGGCGAGGACATGCTGAGATCTACTGAGACTGTTGTTTGCAAGATTGACTGGAAGCTGACTAGAAGTTCCTGCGACGGGAGTGCTTCGAGACGGCCTTGTCGTCGTGGGAAGGTACTGAGGAGAATGCCCTATAGCGAAGGGCTGAGACGGCTATTGTCGGTAGTATTGGGCAGACTCCGATGGTTGTGCTTGATTTGAACTGGAGGCCGGAAGGACCCGGCATGGCTGCTGAGATTGCTGCACTGGGCCAACCTGATTGTTGGCTGCTGAGGTGGCTTGTGCTTACATGAATTGCAAGAGCATTTCTTGCATTGCTCTCATTCCTTGTGCCAATTCTTGTATGATTGGCGTATTCTCAATTGGCTGTTGCGTTGGAGGTTGCGCTTCGGTCATCTCAAGAGCAGGGAAGAGATGAGTTTCTTCTTCGTGGTCAGACATGGCTTGCTGTGCCCGAGTGCGAATTATGCTACGGAAGGGAAGTTGTTTCCGAACACGTTGAGCCCGAGGAGGCGCAATGGTGAGGACTATACTCTTTTTGGGTTTTGGGATTTTCTTTTTTCTTTTTTTGGTTTTGGGATTTTTTATTTTTTTGTGTGTTTTGGGTAGAATGCTATGCAGATGAGATTGTATGAGGATTAGTGACTTTCAAGTGCGGGAAGGATTCTGTTTTTCAAGTCGGATCACGACTAGTGGGACTAGCTCATCCCCAGTGGAGTCGCCATTCTCTGGACCCTCGTCGTTCCGCGCTCCCACACGACGTTCTCCCCTTTTCTCTCGGAAGAAGAAGAAGAGGATGCATGAGTGCGAATCGTCGTTTGTGCCACTGGCTTGCCTCGTTCTCGAGGGCTTTGTTTGGTAGTCGTGTTTAAGCTGGATATGTTTAAATGAGTTTATATAAGACCAGACTAGCCAGTTACTTTGAATCTGCAGTCGGCTAGACCCCGTAGAAACGTTAGAGAAGGGGATCCGAAGATTCCTTCCTCTAAAATGACTCCTTTTGATCTGCGGCCAGAGATTCGAGGTAAGGGATCACGGTTACAGGGTGGGAAGAGGTTAAGCACCCCACACACTGCCCGTACCGAAGTACGGTCTTTACTTCACAGAATCGAACTAGCACTTGAAAGTCTGTTTTAATCCTCGTACATTCTCATAGATAACATGATGCATGAATGCAGGTCTGAATAGTAAGAGTTTCTGATGGGCAAGTTCCACTAACAAGCAAGCCTAAAGCATACGCTCGAACTGGCAGGTGCTTTATGCGGAATGCATGCTGTGTGTTTGAATGATCAAAGTGCTTGTAGTGATATGTACATGAATGCAGGTCTGAGCAGTAAGAGTTTCTGATGGGCAGGTTTCAATAACATGCAAGCCCGGAGCATACGCTCGAACTGACAGGTGCTTTTTGCGAGATGCATGCTGTGTGTTTGAATAATTAAAGTGCTTGCAGTGAAGCAGGGGGGTTGGAAGAAAAGTAAATGTTGCACTTATGCTAGATGCGAATGAAATGATGCTAGTAAGGAACAACTAGATGGACGGAGGTGTCGCAAGGATTGGCTTCGAGTGGCTAGATCAAGACTTGGATGGCTTGGGAGACTTGGATCAGTGATCAGGCTAGACTGGACCAGGGCTAGACTCTCCTCACTCAGGCTCTCCTTGGTGGAAAGATGGCCTAAAAGGGTGGAGAGGGACTCAGACGGACGGGTCGCTGGACTAGGTGGATTGGATTGTGAAATGAGGGGGGGAGAGGTGAATTTATAGCAGAGGGCAGTGACAGTTCTCGTAAATAGGTTCGGGCGGCCCCCTGTGAGCAGCCAGTACGGATGCTCCTCGATTTCCAGCGCGTGGTACGGTCATGTCTCGGGGCTGCTGTTTTGACTCGGTGGGTTGACTCGGTGAGTTGACTCAGCGGGTCGACTCGGTGATTTGACTCGGTGGGTTGACTCGGCGGGTTGACTCGGTGTTTTGACTCAGCAAGTTGACTCAGCGGGTTGACTCAGCAAGTTGACTCAGCGAGTTTGACTTTTTTAGGATTTTTTGACTGGTTTTTTTATAAGTACCTAATATTGTATAATTAACCCTGGTTGTTAAGGGCATTATCATTGTTTTTCCGGTCAATTATCTCTCATTAGGTGAATTTTCTGTCTTCAGGTGATCAGGAGAGGTTGGACAAAATCCGAGTCAATCAGGACGATTTAGTGCCCAAAAGTAATCAACGTCAAGTGTGTGGCAATCCTGAGGGAAATCAGGGCTTAAAGATCGAAGAGTGAACCATATTCTGTGGTGGATCTGAAGTCTCAGAAGGCCTCATCAAATCGACATATTTTGGAGGTCCATCTGAGACATGTTATGATGATCGTGATCAAGGCCTTCACAAAAAAAAATGGATGATCATGCTTGGATGGTCAAGATTGGATGTCTATAGTTGGGACCAACTGTGCATCACGGATGGCGACACTTTTATGAGCATCAGATCAATGACCCTGATCATCCGGCACTGTGGACCATACCATCATCACCATTGTCCACGGCCTTCCATCCAGCACCGTCTCTTGCCTCATCACCGTCAACCATCAACTCCACCATCACCACCAATTGTGTGTAGCCATCCATCATGACCAGATGGAGATCAAGCATCACCGTCTAACATGACGGACCCCACTCATCATCAATGGCCAGCAAAGATGGGCCCACACGTGCTCACCATTCAATTCAGCAAGGTGGGCCATCACACGATCATCCAGCAGAGAAGGACAACTTCAGCCCTCCATCTGATGTCCAGATGAACAAAACCTCAACCGTCCAAAACAATGGACGTCCACTAGCAAAATGGACGGACAGCAGCAATGTGGGCCCCATTCCAAGCCATCCATCCAGTTCAACCAATGGGCTGCCACACGTGCCACTTCACATCCACTGTCAAGCAAAAGTAGACCCATCAGCGTCCAGTTGATTCTGATCGTCCAACAAGAATGGACTTCCACTCCTCACACGTGCTGCAAGCATGTCCCAGCTGCAGCAGTTGAAGTCATCTCCACCATCCAGCGAGGGAGTCATCTCCATCGTCCATGCCACGTGTGGCTCCAACGAACAACAGCTGATGGAGGGTTGATCTTCAGCCCTTCATCCATCCAAAGTAGCAACGTGAGCAACAACCTCATCACCACCGTCCAGATCTTCAACACCCATCATCCAGATGGTCCAGATGTGGACCTGTTCATCAACAGTCCAGCAGATCCTCAGACGTCCATCAGTCCAGTAAGGTGGTCCCCACCTTCCTCACGAGCCAAGCTACAACAGCAGGTGATTCCCACCTTGCACGTGCAGCAGCAGTGCTGCAATCTCCAGCATCCAAGGCCCCCACAATCAACGTCCAGCAGTGGACGTCTGTCCTGCAATCTCCAGCAGCAGTCGTCCATCCAGATCTCATCATCAAGTGGACCGTCCACTCCTAGCCTTCCTTCATCTCCATCATCAGCCAGCAAACTTCAGCCGTCCAAGGCTGCACCACGTCCAGCAGTGGACGTCAGTCCCAGCGCTGTGGCCCCCACTCCCATCATCAGCAGCTTGAGGGCGAGCAGCTCCCATTTTCAGCGTGTCCCACCGGCAGCATCTACACCGTCCACATCAACCAGCAACTCCATGCACAACGTCAGTCCAGCAGCTCGCTTGATCATGTGCAACCAAGAGAGGAGCTCTCTCTCTCTCTCTCTTCTCTCTCTCTCTCTCTCTCTCTCTCTCTCTCTCTCTCTCTTTCTCTCCACCCTTGCACATGATCAACAATGGAGACACACTGCTCTCTTCCCAACACATGTCTCTCTCTCTCTCTCTTGCTCTCTTCCCAACACATCTCTCTCTCTCTCTCCTTCTATCTTCCCAACACATGGAGTGCCACCTAGGCTTGGGTGCCACCTAGGATCAGGAGGAGGCTTGGGAGCCTCTCAAAAGTCTATAAAAGGAGGCCTCTCCTCCTCATTTCAATCATCCCTCAAAATCCCATTCTCTACAACTCCTCCCTTCTCTTCTTTAGTTTTCTTTCTTTCTTTTGTAGTGTAGAGTAGTTTTCTCCTTTGTAGAGAATTTAGTCTTCCATTGTAGCATGGTTGGCTAAACCTCTAGCTAAGGCTAGGGGTGAAGCCTTTGAAGAAATTTGCAAGCTATAGTTCTTTTGGTTCAACATTGTGTGGTGTAAATGTTGGAGTTCTCTTTGGTTGATTGGTTTGGTTATCCACCTCGGCAGACGCTATTGTTGTGCAAGCCCCTTGATCCATCGTCGACTCCGGGCACGTTGGATGCTTGGGATCCCTTGCACACCAATTAGCTAGTTCATGATCGATAGTCCCTTGATCCATCGTCGACTCCGGGCACATTGGATGCTTTGGATTCCCTACGGTTATTGAGCTAGTGCAGGTAAAGTCATCGATCTGTAAAATCCCTTGATCTATTGTAGACTCTGGGCACATTGGATGCTTTGGATTCCCTGCGATCGATAGACGAGATCTTAACGGTTGGATCGGTTAATCAAAGCCTCCTATCTTGTAAGTATGCATTTGATCGTATGAATTGTGATCTTATCGGTTGACTTGTTGGCAAAGTTATTGATCTGTATAATTCCTTGATCTATTGTCGACTCCGGGCACAGTGGATGCTTGGAATTCCCTGCGATCAACTAACGTGTGCTTCATGGTCAAATCAATCGGTTCAGATCACCATCTTTTATGAAATATACAAATGGTATAACTGTTTCATCTTCCGATTGGAATGAATCTTTATTCAATTCCAGTTGAGTTATAGTTGGACCAATAAATCGAATCTTGTGAATGAATCAAAGGTGGATCCCTGATGCCTTGGCCCATTTTCTATTTTTGTCTTTCACCACACACAACTTGCTCCACTCTCGTGGATAAACCAGATTTCATCTCACTCACCTAAACTAATTCCTCTAAGTGTTCTTAACCCCAATCCCTGTGGATCGACCTCGGTCTTATCGAGTATTTTACTACTTCGCTACCTGCACTTGGGTGTGCAATCTTCGGGTTGTAGCATTTTTCTTATGGGGGGTTTTTCAGGCTGATGCTTAGGGGCGAGTTGACTGGGTTCAGGCTTGAGTCGGGCTATAGATTGGGGCTTACAAGGGTGAGTTTGGCCGAGTTTGGACTTGGGATTTGGGGGTATAGTCCTCCATTCATCCAGCTATCTCTACCACAGTGTAGCCGAAGGTGGGGTGTCTACAATACCATAAGCATATAAACATCATTTCTTAAGCATAAACTTCACATATATCTCATGTAGGCATGTATAATGTCATGATTTCACTTTCAAAACACACGTCACACATTATGGTTCATATCAAATAAAAATTCAGCAAGAGTTTATTAAAGTATTCCATACATCAACACATGTTCACATGGAAAAATTCAATAATCATAGATAATATATAACAATGTAGCAAAAACTCCCTATATCATGCATAAGATGGTTAAATAAATTAATATTATTGTGGCTATACTTTGAAGGAAATCCTTACCTCTAATATTGGTAGATTCGAGATATTGTTAGAGTCGTGAAAACCCTCATAAGTTCAACCCTAACATGTTTAACATAGATTACATGGTTAGGATATGATCTTCACAAATGATCGCCTACGATTAGATCTCCATCTATGGTTAGAGAGTAGAGATAAATCTAGGAAATAGATGTGACTTACCACTTCTCAACAACAGATATAGAAGGAAGAGGAATAGCAACGTAGAAGTAACAGCAAGAGAACGTGGGTTCTCCTCTCTCTCTCCTCCCACAATCTCTCTCTCTTTACTTTCGATTTCTCTCTCTTTCTCTCTACTGTCGATCTTTCTTTCTCTTTCTTAGGGTTTTCTATAAAGTAGAGGACGTCTAGGGGAGCCATATATGGAGCCCCGTTGTCGATGCAACGTAAAATGGGATTGGTTTCCCAACGTAAAATGGGATTGGTTTCCTAATTGGAGAAGGAAAGTAGTGGGTCCTCTTCTAACGACCTATGTCTTATGTAGACCGTCCAAGAGGAAGGTAGGGTTCATAAGAAGTTATGGTTTCAATCCCAGGCACACATGCAAATGAACGGCCCCGATCTATATCATTTTTTAAAGCAATGGCTTTGAATGGTGAGAGTGTAGCGAGCCGTATGGATCGAGGAAAGTAGCAAAACTTTGGGGGCATGGGTTTTGGTGGAGTACAAAAAAAATGAGCGGAATGGATCTGGATGTGGGGCCCATCCTGGAGGATGGTGTGGGTCACCAAGATGGCAGCAGCGTCCGCTGAAGAAGAAGGAAGAAGAAAAAGAAAAAACTTCTTTTTACGTGTAAAAGTTACGTAAAGAACTCGCTTAACACTCGGGCTTAATAGGTGAGGTCCACTATGATGGATCAGGGTTTTTCGCTACTGTCCAATAGGTCGGTGAGATGAAAATAACCGTTGACGTGAAATGTGAGAAAATTCTGAGCTGAGGTGGGCCATTTATTGGCTATTTTCTGATCGGGACATTTGTACTATGATCTAAGGGCCGAAATTTGACATGTACGGTTATTTTAGGCCTGATAGAGTTCCCCTAAAGTTTCAGCCTAAACAGAACTTGGGAAATCAGTTTACTTAAAACGTGGGGTTTATTTAGTGGCATTTTCGTAATAAACATAAAACGGAGAGTTTCTCAAAATCTGATGCTTCTATACTACTCCAGAGATTATTCTAGGCAACTTTTACAAAAGGATCTCTCTTTGATTTTCTGCTAATGATTTGTAATGAATTTTTCAAATTTAAATTTTGAATAAAAATTAAATAATCAAATAATTAAATAAATTGATAAATAAATAAATTTATATTAAAAATATGGGGTGTTACATACTATAACTAGAACTCAAAGAAAAACTAAAAAACATAAAGATCCGGAGTTGGGAGAGTTGCAAACGCTCCACGGCGGCTTCCTTCACCTCCCATGAAGTTCCCCAGCTTCAATGATGCCCTAGGAAGAGACCCTAGGTATCCTTTTATAGTGGGGAAGCTCTACCGCGTTGGAATCTTCCAGAATTGCGTAGCACTTACGTACTGCGTAGAAAATCTTCGATCTCGAAATAGAAGGCTCTGTTTACACATAGTCGACCGGTCATAACCGGTCGGACTTGGTTGGCCGAACAGTCTTGACCGGTCAGATCTGTTGGAGTGGAGTCCAGGGGGCAATTAGAGGGGCCTGACCTGTTGGCCGACCGGTCATGACCGGTCGGACCTTGTTCTTTCCATTTTTTCTTCCTTTATTTCTTCTCTTTTCTCCCTCTTTCTTCTTCCTTCTTTGGTTTACCTTGGGCCTTCATTCAAGGGCTCCTAAATATGCTCCTTTCGGTCACCAATTGGACGAAGTCGCTCTCATTCCTAACAATCACAAAAACATGCATTAGATGGGCCTTTTAAACATGCAAACCATGCATATAATGTGATGTAATGGGCTATATTATGTATAAATTGGAGGTTCAACACACACCCCAACCAGCTTTTTACTAGTACCAAGAAAAACATGCGTGAAACAAGTTCAAACCTCCAAAAACCAACTCTCCTTCAGAAACTATGCTTCTATCCATTCCAAGACATACAAGTGTAAAATTTAGAAAAATTAGGTGATAGAAGTTGAAACCTGAAACTCTCAAAACATAATAAGCTTCCATATGAAATTTCCGCTGATTGATTGATAAATAGAAGAACTCGAACATACTTAACCTAGTGTGCATAGTGAAAGTTCATCTCATGAGTTTCTAGGATTGTCTTCTTCATAGATCAACTCAACTACGGATCTCAAGGTGCACTAGAGCAACAATAAGTGTCACGCCCCAAACCCGGGGACTGGGCTCACTAAATTCCCGATCGCCGACCTTGGTGCCAACAGCCTCCGTAGTACCCCATTCTCGTCTCCTAGCTTTCATATGCCAGGTTTCGATCCTGGGATCCTACCAGGAGGATTTTTAGGGTAAATTTTTTTTTGTACAAGAGCATAATCAAAACCATAAAACATCATCAAATATCCACTAATAAGTTTGTTGAGTACAGTGCTGGAAAGGGAAATACAAAATGTAGCAAAAGCCCAACATATTAGGTACATGCACAGCGCTCAACGCTACTGATGTGCCCTAGTACCTGCAGTGTAAACAAACGCGCATGAGCTTCCTAAGAAGCTCAGTAGAGTGCGTGTGTGCGCGTATGATGCATATGACAAGTATACAGATATCAGAGTAAGCGAAAGTAGAAGAGTGCTAAGTTACCAAGTTCATGAATGCTATCAACCATCCCAAGGCTATGCGATGCAAGGGCCTACATGGCCGAGTGTTACATGCTAGAGATGCGATGCAACCACGTCAATCCTCAACTAATCTACATATCAAAATAGTTCTCATCTGGGACATCATCGGGGTCTAGTATACTCTAATACTGGCCGCCGCACATCGCACGCACAACCAAGAGAATAGAAAAGACCTCACTATCCGCCTCGTCAGTGGTATGCCAATGCCCACCCGGCTCGCCGATAGCGGACCCATTCCATGAGCTGGTCAGACTCGACCTAGCTTATAGCCCACTGCACCCGGGCGGATAAGGTCACACCCCTTTCCAACCGACCTCGACACAGTGGGAGACGCGGCCTACTGGTATTTGGCACACGGGCGCTCATGTTATCCACTCAGTCTTGACGTTGAAGCATCCTACTGGTACCACAGGGTTTAGGGACTTTCACCCAAGGACATCCATAACGCCCACGTACAAGAACAAGTTTTCGGTGTCCAATACTGCCAACCACGATGTGACTATGGTGGCCACTACCCCGATGCTGCTAGGGTGCGAAAGCGATCGTGACATACATAATGCGAAATGCATGAGTCATACAATCCAAGTCATGCACCAAACTTACGTATACCGCGCAATCATGTGGGGCGACCCTGTCTCACACGGGTCCCCTAAGTATAACAAGCCAACTAGCATATGCTATGGTTAATCGTGATCCATAACAGGCATACAAATGATGCGTATGGGCATATGAATGAGCATGGTATTCATTATACTAAGCATGTTACCAGTGTGACATATCAAGCTAATCATACTAGCATGTTACCAAACGTATCATGTAACATTGGCCTTAAAAGGCCCAATATATACGGAGAGTGGGACCCGAACTGTGGGTCCCATTGTAAATGTAAAGGTCTTCGTGGCATAGCCCACTTGAGACCACATCGGCCCCATACTTGGGCCTGCACATACAAGATAGGCCAACAAAAATATGTGTACGGCATGAATAAAACATATATATTAAAGGAAGGACCAAGGTGGGCCCCGCCCACTGGTCGGATAGCAAATATACATCATCGGTCTAGGAAGTTTCAGTGGTAGGTGTTCAATCACCACAATTTTCTAAGTGAAGCCCATTCAAATCGGGCCCCACACGTCGATCAAGCAGGTGGCATGGTACACAATACCTCCATTAAGGTGGAACCCAAATATGGGCCCACAACCTCTATTTGGATGATAAATAAACAATAAAGTGGCCCCAAGGAAGTTTTCAATGGTGGGCATCAATGACCACCATTCCCTGCGAGTGTGGCCCATCTGATGTTTGGATCTGCCTCATTGTTGGGGTCATATCCTAAAATGGCATGGAAAAATAGATGGATAGCATGAATAAAACAATTACATCATGGTGGGACCCACAGGGTGGGCCACCTGCTGGGCTGCGTGGTGCCCAGTTGGGTCTCAGGAATTTTGGAATTAAGCAGATATTTGTGTTTTCACCTTCATCCATATCCATGTGATCTTATGAATAGGTTGGATGACAAATAAACATCACTATAGAGCCTAGAAAGATTTCAACGTTGGAAATCATCATTTCCACTATTTTCCGTGGCATGGTCCACTTGACATTTGGATATGTTTAAAATTTGGGCTCAGCCACTAAAATGGACTGAAAAAAACATATGGACGGAGATAGATAAAGCACATACATTCTAGGTGGGTCCCACAAGTGGGCCACCTGCTGGGCAACCCAACCAGCCCACGACAGGCTCCCCTTCTCTTTCCTTTTTCTCTTTTTATTTATTTATTTATTTATTATTATTATTATTTTTCTTTTCGCTCTCATGAAGTGGGGCTCATAGAAGTTTTCGATCAAGCTAATATTTTTGTTTTCCCTTCATTAACATGCGTGTGAAATTATGAACAGGTTGGATCTCAAATAAACATCATGGTGGGCCATAAGAGGGTTTCAACGGTAGTGTCACTGTCCCTATTGTTTTCTGTGGTGCGGCCCCCTTGAGACTTGGATCTGACTCATTCTTAGGATCATGCCCTAAAATAATCTCCCCAAATGCATGGACGGTGTGGATACAACACATGCATCATGGTGGGACCCACGAGTGGGCCACCAGCTGGCATCACGAGCTAGCGTCCGTGGATGCTGGTACTCCCAGCGCCAGCCTCTGCTTCTTCTTTCCTTTCTTTCTTTTTTTTGTGTGGTTTCGATCGAGTGGGGCCACATAAGGGTGATCTACTCCGTTCATCAGGTTCCTCGGCTCATGGGGACCCCAATGAGCCCAATATTGGGTATATGATTCAGTCTAGAAACTTCAAGGTGGGCCAAAGAATTTCTGACAGTAGACATCATCACCTTCGCTGTTTTCATGTGGTGCGGTCCGCTTAAGATTTTGATCAGCTTCATATTTGCGCCCTGGCCCTAGAATGATCTGGGAAAACAGATGGACGGTGTGGATACAACATAAACATCAAGGTGGGTCCCACGAGTGGGGACCCCACTCACGTTGTCCAGTCATTGACGCTGGACTGTTCCAAGTCTTTGACGCTGTGAACGTCCAGCATCTGGACGTCCGCTCTTTTTTTTCTTTTCTCTTATCTATCAAGTGGGTCCCACTTGGGGATGATCCACTCCGTCTATTAGGTCCCCCAACTCGTGGGGAACCCTTAGAGTCCGATATTGGACAAGCGATATAGCCTACAAACATCACGGTGGCCCCAAGAAGCTTCGACAGTGGGGCTTCATAATCTCCACTGTTTTCTATGGTGTGGTCCACCTGAGATCTGTATTTGCTTCATTTTTGGTGTCCAACCCTAAAATGGGCTGGAGAAACAGATGGACGGAGAGGATTGAATACATGCATCAAGGTGGGTCCCACGAGTGGGGACCCACGATCATGCCCAAAGGGCTTTAGCCCAGGTGCTGCTGGGCAGTAGTGTCCTCTGGACGCTATCTGTCCAGCGGCCTAACTCTCCTTCCTTTCTTTATTATTATTATTATTATTAGTAGGCGGGGCCCATTCATGGATGATCCAGTTCATCCATCTCATTGCCCATCACAAGGTGGGCCCAAGGAAATAAAATGAAAGGAAATTAAGAAAATGGGGTTTATCTCCCCCTTGCACTCACAATGAAGGATGGTTGGACGGTTGGATCGAATTTGACTGTTGGATTGAGTCAGGTTGTCGATCGGACGATCCAGATGATGGTTGGGGCCCTTCAAGCTTGATCTCCACCTTCAAATCCTTAATCTCCCTCTAAATCTCTCTCTACTTCTCTCTCTTCTCTCTCAAATCTCTTTCTTCTTTCTCTCTCTCTCTCTCAAATCTCTTTCTCTTTTCTCTCCTTTCTTTGTAATGGAAATGAGAAGGCCTCCTCTCCCCTACGTATGGTAATGTATGGGTAGAGAGGAGGGAGCATGGGGTGATGATAGTGGTGGTGGCTAGTATGGGAGGGGGGTATGGGAGGTATGGGTAGTATGGCTTTGGTTGACTTTGGGGGGTGAGAGAGTGATGGGGTGGGTATGGGGTGTGTAGGCTAGGGTGATGAGAGGGGTATGGATGAGGGTGATTGTGATGGATTTGACATTATCTTGGGATTTGTGCAAGTGGGGCCCATGACATACGCGCATTGCGATACCCGCCTCGGATTACGCAAATGACACAACTTTCACACCGGGTATCGCAGTGGGTGTTGAGCTCATAATTGTGCATATTCTAACCCCAATTCATCACTCATTATGCATGATATACATGTTTAGAGGACTAATCTAATACATGATTTGTGACTGTAGGAACAAGAGGGAGATTTCACAAATTGAAGACTAAATGGGGCTCTTTAAGAGCATTGAGGTTCATTAGAAGAAAGTAAAAGCAAGGAGAGAAGAGAAAAGAAGAAAGAAATAAAGAAATAAAGAAGAAAAGAGGCTAGACCGGTCGGTTGACCGGTCAGCTAAAGAAGCCCGACCGGTCAAGATCGGTCGGCCGCCCCTTTGATGCACACTAGAAGATGGACAGCTTGGTCCGACCGGTCATGACCGGTCGGCCACGTTTGCTGGATCAATGGATAAGTCAGTCCGACCAGTCATGACCGGTCGGCTGTGCTCTCTGGACTGTTACAAGTGAAGTCCGATCGGTCCAGACCGGTCGGCCAAGTGTAATTAGGCTGTTTCTATTTTGGGGATTCCGAAATCTTCTACGCAAGTGCGTAGTTTTACGCGAAATCTGGAGTTCTCTTGCGAAAAGGACACCTCCAAACTATAAAAGGACGTCTTCCCTTCATACCAGGGGAGGCTAGAACGTGGGGATTGCTCAGGAGACGAATTCTACTTCGGATTTCTAGTTTTCTTCCTGTTTTAGTTAGTTTTTATGTTTTTAGAGGCTTCTAGTTCAAGGATGTTAGAGATGAACTAAAACCTCTTAGCTAGGGCTAAGAGGTGAAGCTTTTGATTCATTTTTTATGGATTGATGCAACCTAGGTTTCCTTTTATGTTTTAATTGATGAATTTTAGTTCAATATGAGTTTGAATCAAGTACTATGTTGGTTTTTTACTTCGATCTCTTGATGACTCTGGGCTCATGTGATTCTTAGTGATCCTAACTTAGTATCTTAGCTTTTGAGCATTGTTTATGCTTGTGTAGTTCATTGATCTACCATTGACTCCGGGCATGGTAGACGCTTTGATTTCCTCGTGTACAATGGCCTGATTTTTATGTGGGAACTCATTCAACTAAAGTTCTTATCTTTTGTATGATCTGGAATAGTTGTTTATTGATTGATTTTGATTTCATTAGAGTTCTAATCATGAGTTATAATCAAGTCTAGTGACAGGATTTGGTGAAGGCTATGGTTATGAATCTCAACTAGATTAGAAAGAGGCTTGGCCTATACAATTGAGTATGCCCAAGACCTGAGCATGGTTGTGGGAATCAAGTCAATGAATAAGCACTTATTTTGGATAATTGATGATTTAACCGCTTTATATTCCGATCGGATAGAGAAAGGAATTCGATTCCGATTGAGTTATGAGAGACCTAGTTGTGTTGATGCATTGAAACCTATCAAAAGTGGATCCTTGGTGCTCTAGTGCCTTTTTAGATTGAAATTACCTTACCCATTCACTGTTTAAACCCAAATTACTATTTTCCAGCTTTAGTGCTTAATAGGATCTTAATTACTAGTTGTTTTAGACAAATTCTGAGGATATCCATACATAAATCTCTGTGGGAACGATACTCGGTCTTTCCGAATTATTACTACTTCGCAACCCTACACTTGGGGAGTGAACAGTGGAGCGTGCCGCGCGGCGTTGGAATCGCAGTGCCTGCGCGGTCGCTGGGGTATAGGTTTTGGGTCAATGCGGTACTAAAATAGGATCGCGATCAAAGCTCGCTAATCTGGTCCATCCGAGATGTACCGGCAACGAAAATTAAACGTACGGAGGGCAAATAAGGGTACGGGTCTTACAATAAGCCTACGACAAGAATTTGGCTTACCGTCCTTCCGACGGCTTTCACACTATGTCCCATTTCAGGCTTTGTTTACGGGTAGACCATCCCCCAGTTGGTAATAGGTAGCCCTTTTAGGAATTTTCCACGATTTTCTCCATCATTTCCATATTTTCATCCTTCCTTTTCCTTTTTCTTTTACATTAGATAGGATTTTTAGAAATCTATATCTTTCGTTATTTTCCCATGAACAAGGATGGACAAAGTACCCCGGCTTGGTTCCTCAACACCTCAAATCTAAGCCTAGGCAATCCACAAATCACATAATCCTTTTAAACCATGAAAATCGTGTAATGTGAACTAGGTGTAGGAGTGTTCAAATTTTCTATCAATCACATAAATAGGGGAATTCACATATAAAACCATTATATTAAGAGAAGTTCAAGACTTGCAACATCACTCACTTCGTGTCTCCTTTTCTTATACTCGTATCATCTCGAATGCATAAAAATAAGGTTTTCTAAAAGAGTTTTGAATTTTTAGAAAATTCGAAAAAATTTGCTTGCACATATGATGCTCGAAATATTGCAAACTACTAGATGAGGAATCTCATCTCACGCCCAACCAAATCTTGCATTGTCCTCAATGTAAAAAGATATGCAATGAGCATGAACATGAGAGCAATGGTAAAATACAAGAGAGTAAGAACGATAGTACCTAAGAGAGTCGATCATGGAAGTCTGCAACTCCGACAACTAAATCCACTGAAGTAGTAAAACTAAAATAAAAAAGCAACTAAACCTAATCTACGCTATACCTCCGTCAGACTAGGAGATCAATCATCCTGATACAGAGGATCATTCAGAGTGATGGACATGTCCTCTGAATCAAATTTCTCAACAAATGGTTTAAGGCGTTGTCCATTCACTTTAAAACAGTTACTATTTGCAGCATTCTCTATCTCGACAGCCCCATGAGAAAAGACTTCTTTAACAATATATGAGCCAGTCCATCAAGATCGCAATTTTCCCAAAGAAAGATAAAGTCGGGAATTGTACAAGAGCACTTTCTGACCTTCATGGAAGGATTTCCTAAATATATGTTTGTCATGAAAGGCCTTCATCTTACTCTTGTAAATCCTCGAGTTCTCATATGCATCGTTCCGGATCTCATCATGCTCATTAAGTTGGAGTTTGCGAAGCGAGCTAGCCTTGTCGATATCAAAATTCAATGCCCGAATTGCCCAATAGGCTTTGTGTTCAATCTCCACAGGTAAGTGGCAAGATTTTCCATTGACAAGTTTATAAGGGGACATTCTAATGGGGGTCTTATAAGCGGTACGGTGAGCTCAAAGCGCATTATCTAATCTCAGTGACCAATCTTTGCGATCTGGCCTCACCGTCTTCTTCAAAATCTGTTTAATTTCCCGATTGGAAATTTAAGCTTGCCCACTCGTCTGTGAGTGGTATGGGGTACTCACTTTATGCCTAATGCCACATTTCTTCATTAAGGCTTCAAAAGGCCTATTATAAAAGTGAGAACCACCATCAATAATGATGGCTCGAGGCGTTTCAAATCTGGAAAGTATATTTTCTTTAAGGAACTTTAAAACCGTACGATGATCATTGGTTCTACATGGAATAGCCTCAATCCATTTAAACATATAGTCTACAGCAAGCAATATATAGACATGTCCAAAAGATGAGGGGAACAGTTCCATGAAATCGATGCCCCAACAGTCAAAGACTTTAAGATGTTGAATTGAGGTAAGTGTTCGCTTCCCCAAGTGTAGGGTTGCGATGTAGTAATAATTTGGTAGAGACCGAGATCATTCTCAGGGACTTCTTAGAAATTCACAAAATTACTTCTAATACTCTCTAATTAAGAGCTAATCAAACAGATTTCTAGAATTGAATGTAGATAGAATTCTTAACCTAAAAGTGAAAGTAATCAATATAAAGGAGCACTAGGGGTTCAAGGATCCACTTGTAGCAATCCTTGATGCATAATTCGTTGTGGTTTCCCAATTACACAACTAGAACCGAAATCAAATCCTATCTAGTTGGATGATAGAGCGGTTGTAACACACAATCTGTCATATGCGTGATTATATACATGATTCCCTCAATTCAAGTTAGGACTTAAGCACACTCAATTGCATAGGTCAATCCTAGTTCCAATAGATTAAGATCAAAATCATAATCATCATTAAACTCTGTAACAAAGCATACTTAGATCATGATTTAAACTTCATTCAAATCACCTATACAATTAACACATAATTCAGAAATTAGAACAAAAAGGTAGAACTTTGGTTGAAGTTCCCACATTGAAATCCAAGTCTAGAGCGTATTGAATCCGATTCCTCAGAGCATACAGGTCTAAAACTATGCAAAACAATTAAGAACTAAATCAATTCTTCCAAAAATCCACGAGCCATCATAAGATTAAGAAAAACTACTTAGAACTTTATTCAAACTTCTATAAACCATTGTTCTTCAATAAATCCAACTTGAAACCAAAACAAGACGAATTAAAGCATCTCAGATTCATAACAAGCTTCATCTCTTATCCCTGGCTAAGAGGTTTAGCCATTCATGATCCAAGGAAGCATGAAAACAACTAAATACATAAAACTAGAAAACACAAACTAGAGGGAGTTGTGGAACTCTGAATCCGACTTCTGCCGCCTCCCACCTTCGTAGATCTCTTCTAGGATACCCTGGCTACGACCCTTAGGTTCCCTTTTATAGTGGAGAGGCTCTACCGCCTCAGAATCTTCCAAATTTGCGTAGTACTTACGCACTTGCGCACAAAAATCGGAGCTTCAAGAGGAAGCTACTGAAATCCCGCTGAATACAAGTGGCCAACCAGTGTAGACCGGTTGGACTGGGTTGGCCAACCGGTCATGACCGGTTAGACCCCTTTGTGGACAGTCCAGTGTGCAAGGATGGAGGGGAGCATGCCTTGGCCAACCAGTCAAGATCGGTCGGCCTCTTGTGCAACCAGTCCAGAGAGATAAAAAAGGGCTGGCCGACCGGTGTAGATCGATCGTGGCCCTCTTGGCCGACCGGTCAGGACCGGTCGGACTAGATTTTCTTCATTTTTCTTCTTTCTTTCTTCTCTCTTTGCTCGCCTTACTTTCTTCTTTCTTTGGTCCACCTTGGATCTTCATCCCAGGCTCCTAAACGCAATCTTTTAGCTATCAATCGAACGAAGTCCCTCTCATTCCTACAATCATAAAATCACGCACTAGAATAGTCTTTAAGCTTGAAAACCATGCATAGTTAGTGATGAAATGGGGTTAGAATATACACATTTAAGCGCTTAACACACCCCCCAACCAGCATTTTGCTAGTCCCAAGCAAAACATGAATGAAACAATTCATTCCTCGAAAACCCAACCCTCCTTCAGAAACTATGCTTCTATACACTCTAAGACATACAAGTACAAAAGTCAGCAAAACTAAGTGATAGAGGTTTGAAACATTAAACTTTCAAGAACATAATAAGTACTCACATGGATTTCCCACTAATTGATAGATAAATAGAAGAATTTAAACAATTTAACCTAGTGTGCTCAGTGAATGCTCATCTCATGGAGATTTGGGATTATCTTCTTCATAAATCAACTAAGTTATGGAGTTCAAGGTGCACTGATCAACAACAAGCCTTTGACAGGAATTTTCCTTGCCGTCCTTCCGACGACTTTCACACTACTTCTCATTTTCGACTTTGATTACGGGTAGACCATCCCCCGGTTGGTAATAGGTAGCCCTTTTTGGAATTTTGCACCGTATTCTCCATCATTCCCATATTTTCATCCTTCATTTCCCGTTTTCTTTTTCATTAGATAGGATTTTTAGAAATCCATATCTTTCGTTATTTTCCCATAGACAAGGATGGACAAAGTACCCCGGCTTGGTTTCTCGACACCTCAAATCCAAACTTAGTTAATCTACAAATCTAATAATCCTTTCAAAACATGAGAATTGTGTGAACTAAGTGTAAAAGTGTTCAAAAGTTCTATCATTTATAAAAATAGGAAAATTCACATACAAGACTAGTACCTTAAAGATTGTTCAAAGTATTCAACTTCACTCACTTTGCCTCTCCTTTTCTTATACTTACACCATCCCGAATGCATAGAAACAAAGTTTTCCAATGGAGTTTTGAATTTTTAGAAAAATCTGAAAAATCATCTTCATATTGCTCGAGACGTTGCAAAACACTAGATTCATCCTAGTGATCCCACACCCCCCAACCAAACCTTGCATTGTCCTCAATATAAAAGATATGCAATAGGCAAAACATGAAAGCAATTATAAAATAGAGGGAGTGAGGAATAAGAGTACCTAAGAGAACAAAGACTGGAATTCTACCTTCTTCTAACTAACCTATGAAAAAAAACCAAAAGCAACAAAATCCTAATCCTAACTACTCTATACCTCCATCAGACTAAGAGATCCAATATCCTGATACACAGGATCGGTCAGAGGTATGGACATACCTTCTGAAGGAAAATTCTCAAAGAATGGCTTTAGGCATTGACCATTTGCTTTAAAGATATTATCGTTCTTTGGATTCAACAACTCGACGGTCCCATATGGATAAATAGTTTTCACAATGAAAGGACCGGTCCATTGAGATTTCAATTTCCCCAGAAATAAATGTAACTAAGAATTATACATAAGGACCTTTTTGGTTGATCGTGAAGGTCTTACGAAGGATGTTCTTATCATGGAACACCTTCGTCTTGTCTCGTAAATTCTTGCATTTTCCTATGCTTCGTTCTCGAGTTCCGCAGGTTCATTCAATTGAAGTCTGCGCAACGAGCTTGCCTTGTCAGAATCAAAATTCATCTTCTTTATCGCCCAATAGGCCCTATGTTCCACTTCTACGGACAAGTGACAAGCTTTCCAATAGACAAGTCTATAGGGAGACATTCCAATTGGGGTCTTGAAAGTGGTACGGTAAGCCCAGAGTGCATCGGTAAGTCGAAGCAACCAATCTTTGCTATCGGGGTTCACTATTTTTTTCAAAATATGTTTAATTTCCCTGTTGGATATCTCAGTTTGTCCACTTATTTGTGGGTTATAAGGAGTGCTCACCTTGTGATTGATGCCATATTTTTTCATTAAAGCTTCAAACGGGCGGTTACAAAAATGAGACCCTCCATCGCTTATAATGACTCGAGGTGTTCTAAACCGAGAAAAGATATTTTCTTTTAAGAAACAAATGACTGTTTTATAGTCATTGTTCTGGCATGGAATCGCCTCGACCCATTTTGAAACATAGTCAATGGCAAGCAGAATATACAAATTTCTAAAAGAAGATGGGAATGGACCTATGAAATCGATGCCCCAACAATAAAAAATTTTGATTGGTAAGATGGGATTGAGTGGCATCATATTTCTACGGGATATTCCTCCCAATTTTCGACAAGGCTCACATGTTCTACAAAACTCATGGGTGTCCTTGAACATGGTGGGCCAATAAAACTCACATTGCAGAATTTTGGCTGTGGTCTTCTTAGCCGAAAAGTGGCCACCACACGCTTGAGAATGACAAAAGGAGATGATACTTTGTTGTTCATCATCTAGCACACATCTCCTTATGATTTGATCGGGACAATACTTGAATAAGTATGGGTCGTCCCATATGAATTTTCTTACCTCGTTGAAGAACTTATCCTTATCTTACTTTTTCCAATGTATCGGAATTGTTCTTGTAGCAAGATAGTTAGTAATGTCCTCATACCATGGTAATTGGGGGACTTTAAAAAGTTGTTCATCAGGGAACATGTCATTGATCGCGGTCGTCTCATCGGAATCAGTGAGAACAAGTCTAGAAAGATGGTTAGCAACTACGTTTTCTACTCCTTTCTTATCACATATTTCTATATCAAATTCTTGGAATAGGAGGATCCATCTTAACAAGCGTGGCTTAGCATCCTTCTTAAAAAGAAGGTACTTAAGTGTTGCATGGTCGGTGAATATGATGATCTTGGATCCAATCAAATAGGACCGAAACTTGTTCAAAGCAAAAACTACGGCCAAAAGTTCTTTTTCTATAGTAGTGTAGTTTGATTGAGCCGAGTTTAAGGTTCTACTTACGTAGTAGATAATGCATGGCTTCTTCTCTTTTCTTTGGCCTAACACAGCCCCAATAGCGTAGTCACTCGCATCACACATGATTTCAAAAGGAAGGCTCCAATCAGGTGGTTGCATTATGGGAGCACATGTCAATATACCTTTAAGTTTGTCAAAGGCATTTTGACAATCCTTATTCCACTCGAATGAGTTTTCCTTTTGAAGGAGGTTACATAAAGGACGAGAGAGTGAGCTAAAGTCCTTTATGAACCGTCTATAGAATCCGGCATGTCCTAAAAAGGACCACACATCTCGTACGCTTTTGGGGGGTGGAAGGTTAGAGATAAGATCGATTTTAGCCTTGTCCACTTCAATTCCATTTTGTGAGATGATGTGACCAATGACAATTTCTTTTTGAACCATGAAGTAACATTTCTCCCAATTCAACACGAGGTTCTTTTCTTCACATCTTTTTAATATCGTTTTTAAGTGCATAAGGCACTCATCAAAGTTACAACCAAATACAGAAAAATCGTCCATGAAGACTTCAAGAATCGTCCCCACCATATCAGAAAAAATACTCAACATACAACGCTGAAAGGTGGCAGAGGCATTGCATATTCTAAACAGCATCTTTCGATAGGCAAAAGTACCAAATGGACATGTGAATGTTGGCTTCTCTTGGTCTTCTAGGGCGATCTCTATTTGGTTATACCCTGAATACCCATCAAGGAAGCAAAAGTGAGAATGACCCGCCAACCTTTCTAAAATTTGATCAACAAATGGTAAGGGGAAGTGGTCTTTCCTTGTAACTATGTTTAGCTTCCTATAGTTAATGCACATTCTCCAACCGGTAGTGACTCTGGTTGACACGAGTTCATTGTTGGCATTGGCTACAATGGTAATTCCGGATTTCTTAGGCACGATTTGAGTTGGACTCACCCATTGGCTATCAGATATTGAGTAAATGATACCCACATTCAATAGTTTCAACACCTTGGCCTTAACCACCTCCTTCATGTTTGGATTGAGGCGTCTTTGTGGTTGCCTAGATGTTTTTACATTCTCCTCAAGGTGTATGCGATGAGTACAAATCAGGGGGTTATGCCTTTGAGATCCGCAATTGACCATCCAATGGCACTTTTATGCTCTATTAAAGTGGCTATCAGCCTACTCTCTTGTTCCTCATCCAAGTGGGAAGAAATCACCACCGAATATGTCTCATCTCGACCTAAATAAACATATTTCAAATCAGTGAGTAATGGTTTTAGGTCAAGCTTCGGTGCCTTGATATTAGATGGAAGAGGCTTGTTCTCGCTTAAAGACAAAGGCTCAAATGGTGCCTTCCATCTTTTATTATCAAGTACTGGCATAGAATCCAAAATGGTATCCATGTCTCTTATCATGTCATCATCAATCTCATGAGAGTGGGCCAAGCATTCCTCTAAGGGATCGGAATAGAATGTCAAGAGGGATTTGTCTTCCACGAATGATTCAATCAGATTTATTTCGTGGACCTCGTCATCAACATCCCATGGTTGTTTGCATAAATCAAAGATATTCAGCTTGAGTGTCATATTTTCAAAGGACATTTGTACCAGCCCGTTTCTACAATTGATAATTGAATTTGAAGTGGCTAAGAAAGGGTGACCAAGTATGACAGGAATTTGAGCACCAGTTCCCATCACAGGATGTGTATCCAAGACAAGAAAATCTACTAGATAGTAGAATTTATTGACTTGGACAAGGACATCTTCAATCATCCCTCTCGATATACGAATAGATCTATCAGCGAGTTGAAGTGTGGTTTTGGTGGGTTTTAATTCACCTAACCCAAATTGTTCATAAACCGAGTATAGGATGAGGTTAACACTTGCCCCAAGGTCGAGTAAAGCTTGTTTGATCTGTTAGTCACCTATGATGCATGAGATGGTAGGACTACCCGGATCCTTTTATTTTTGGGCACCTCTTGTTTGATAATAGCGCTCAAATTCTCAGTCAAAAGTACTTTGTTGTGAACATTGTGTTTCCTTTTGACTGTACACAATTCCTTTAGAAATTTGGCATAAGATGGTATTTGTTTTATAGCTTCCAACAACGGAATGTTGATCTTCACTTGCTTAAAAACCTCTAAAATTTTTAGGTTTTTGTCTGAAGGTTTGGGTGAAATTAACCTTTGGGGAAACTCGGCGACCGACTTGTATTGCCTTTCCAGTTCTTTCTCATGTGGAGTGTTGTTTGAGATATCATCCTTATTGTCAATTTTCGGATCATTAGGCTTTGGGACCTTCACCAGATTGGATTTATCAATTGTTTTGCCACTCCTCAAGGTGGTGATAGCTTAAACATGCTCCTTATTTTGGGAGGATGGGCTGAGGTCTTGTATCTCAAATTGGGTTCTTGGGTTAGGGAGAGGTTGGGCAGGAAGTGTACCTTTCTCCCTAACACTAAGATGAGATTCAACTCTAGCCATTGACGTTTTCAAATCATTGATGGCTTGAAATGAACTCTGATTGAATTTTAGTTGTTCTTGCATGAACTCATTTATTTTGTGAGAGTTATTCTTGTTGTACTCAGCTTGGGCTGAGACAAATGTACCCAATATCTCCTCAAGCGTACCTTTTGAGTTATTGTTTGCATTTTCTGATGGCCCATTCCCCCAATTAAAATTGAGATGATTCTTTCAACCAGAATTATACGTGTTCGAGTTTGGATTGCTAAATGGACGTTGATAGTTATTTATGGCATTTGATTGTTCTTATAGAACTTCCTGGAACGCAGAGGCTGTAGGACAATCCTGTATTGCATGTTGGTTACCAGAACAAATTTCACAAATATTCTCAACTTAGTCTTTTCTCCCTTCCCTAATTCCGTGGCCTCAACTTTTCTTGTGAGGCTAGCCACACGTGCACTTATGTTGTCTTCTTCGGAGAGGACATAGATTCCCCCCTTTTCTCTTTATTAGCTTATCTTGGGATTTACTGGTTTAGTTGTATCCTAAGATTGTGCATTCTCGGCTAAGATATCAAAATAGTCTCATGCTTCCTCGACTTCCTTATTCATGAATTCTCCATTGCACATCATCTCTACGAATTGGCGCATGGACAAAGTCAGTCCTTCATAGAAAAAGCTTATTACTTGCCAAATTTCGTAGCCATAATGTGGGCATGTGTTCAATAAGTCTTTGAACCTCTCCCAACGTTAGAAGAAGGTCTTATCCTCTTTTTAGGAAAAATTCATGATTAGGCGCCTCAACATGTTTGTTTTCTGAGTAGGGAAAAACTTTATAATGAATTCCCTAGTCATCTCAGTTCATGTGCCGATTGATCTTTGCCTTAATGCATGAAGCCAAGCCTTAGCCTTCTCTTTAAGTGAAAAATGAAATAACCTAAGTCTCACAACATGATCAGATACGTTTGCAAAGTGCAACGTAGCTATCACCTCATCAAATTCCTTAAGATGTTGATATGCTCTCTCACTGTCTAAACTAAGGAACTTGGGAAGGAGTTGGATTACTCTTGGTTTTAGATCAATATTCCCTGCATTGGTTGGAAAATTATGCATGAGGGAGTACTCGCTCATGCAGGTTGCAAATGATCACCCGTAAAGTTCTAAGTCGAGGAACATTCTCAACCTCATTCTCACCCGTTTCGGTTTGGCCCAAATTTTGATTGGCCATAGGATTGGGTTGATTCTCAATCATATTATCAGACAAAATTGAAGAGTCTAAACATTTCTTAGCACGTGGCTCCTTATCAATCCCTTCAACAATTTCCCCTTCACTAATGAGTCGGTTATTAGAATCCCGAATGCAATGTGGCATGCAAATCTCAGAAAAGTAAAAGATTAAAAAGGGGTTAGAAAAACCTAATTGAAGTGGCTTCTTCAACTCCTAAAATTCCCGGCAACGGCGCCAAAAACTTGTTCGCTTCCCTAAGTGTAGGGTTGTGATGTAGTAATAATTCGCTAGAGACCGAGATCGTTCTCAGGGACTTGTTAGGAATTCACAAATTACTTCTAATACTCTCTAATTGAGAGCTAATCAAACAGATTTCTAGAATTGAATGTAGATAGAATTCTTAAACTAAGTAAAAGTAATCAATATAAAAGAGCACTAAGGATTCAAGGATGCACTTGTAGCAATCCTTGATGCATAATTCGTTGTGGTTTCCCAGTTACACAACTAGAATCGAAATCAAATCCTTTCAAGTCGGATGATAGAGCGATTGTAACACACAATCTGTCATATTTGTGATTATATACATGATTCCCTCAATTCAAGTTAGGACTTGAGCACACTCAATTGCATAGGTCAATCCTAGTTCCAATAGATTAAGATCACAATCATAATCATCATTAAACTCTGTCACAAAGCAAAATTAGATCATGATTTGAACTTCATTCCAGTCACCTATACAATCAACACATAATTCAGAAATTAGAACAAAAAGGTAGAACTTTGGTTGAAGTTTCCACATAGAAATCCAAGTCTAGAGCGTATTGAATCCGATTCCTCGGAGCATACAGGTCTAGAACTATGCAAAATAATTAAGAACTAAAGCAATTCTTCCAAAAATCATGAGCCATCATAAGATGAAGAAAAACTAGTTAGAACTTTATTCAAACTTCTATGAACCATTGTTCTTCAATAAATCCAACTTGAAACCAAAACAAGACAAATTAAAGCATTTCAAATTCACTACAAGCTTTACCTCTTAGCCCTAGCTAAGAGGTTTAGCCGTTCATGATCCAAGGAAGCATGAAAACAACTAAAAACATAAAACTAGACAACACAAACTAGAGGGAGTTGTGGAACTACAAATCTGACTTCCGCCGCCTCCCACCTTCGTAGATCTCTTCTAGGATACCTTGGCTACGACCCTTAGGTTCCCTTTTATAGTGGAGAGGCTCTACCGCCTCAGAATCTTCCAGATTTGTGTAGTACTTACGCACTTGCGTAAAAACATCGGAGCTTCAAGAGGAAGCTGCTGAAATCCCGTTGAATACAAGTGGCCGACCGGTCTAGACTGGTCGGACTGGGTTCCCGACCAGTCACGACCGGTCGGACCCCTTTGTGGACAGTCCAGCGTGCAAGGATGGAGGGGAGCAGGCCTTGGCCAACCGGTCAAGACCGGTCAGCCTCTTAAGTTTTGAGTCTAAAGAGATAAAAAAGGGCTAACCAACTGGACTAGACCAGTTGTGGCCCTCTTGGCCGACCGGTCAATACCGGTCGGATTAGATTTTCTTCATTTTTCTTCTTTCTTTCTTCTTTCTTCACTCTCCTACTTTCTTCTTTCTTTGGCCCACCTTGGATCTTCATCCCAGGCTCCTAAATGCAATCTTTTAGCTATCAATCGAGCGAAGTCCCTCTCATTCCTACAATTATAAAACCACACATTAGAATAGTCTTTAAGCTTGAAAACCATGCATAGTTAGTGATGAAATGGGGTTAGAATATACACATTTAAGCGCTCAACAGTAAGAGGCATCATATTTCGACAGGATAATCCTCTTAACTTTTAGCAACACTCGCATGCTTTGCAAAACTCGTGGGTGTCTTTAAATAAAGTGGGCCAATAAAAACCACACTGTAGAATTTTTACAGTGGTTTTCTTGGCAGAAAAATGACCCCACCCCCACATGCTTGATCATGAAAAAAGGAGATGACAAAATTATGTTCATCATCAGGGACACATCTCCTAATTATTTAATCTGGGCAATATTTAAAAAGTAAATGTTCATCCCAAAAAAAACTGCACACTTCCCTTAGGAATTTTCGTTTGTCTTGCGCAGTCCAATAAGTCGGCATCGCACCTGTGGAAAGATAATTAGCTATGTCAGTGTACCGTGGTGGATGTATAGCAATAAAGAGTTGCTCATCAGGGAATGAATCCTCAATAGGTGACTCGTCAATGGAATTAGGTAGGACTAGGCGGGATAGATGATCTGCCACCACATTTTCTACTCCCTTCTTATCCTTGATCTCCAAATCAAATTCCTGAAGGAGTAGGATCCATCTAAGCAAATGGGGCTTGGCAACCTTCTTAGAAAGAAGGTGTTTCAGCACCGCATAATCTATGTAAACAATGACCTTGGATCCTATTAAGTAAGGCCTAAATTTGTCCAAGGCAAAGGTGACGGCTAGGAGCTCCTTCTCCGTAGTCGAGTAATTGACTTGGGCGAGGTTCAAAGTCCTACTAGCATAGTAGATAACATAGGGCTTCTTATCCTTCTTTTGGCCTAACACCTCCCAATAGCATAATCGCTCGCATCGCACATCAACTCAAAAGGTATGGACCAATCCGGTGGTTGCATGATAGGAGCGGTTGTCAACATGTCTTTTAGCTTTGAAAAAGCTAATTGACATTCGGCACTCCACTCAAATTGGTTCTCCTTTTGGAGAAGGTTACATAAGGGCCTTGAGATATGACTAAAATCCTTTATGAACCTTCTATAAAAACCGGTGTGTCTAAGGAAGGACCGCACATCGCGTATGCTTTTGGCTGGTGGTAGATTGGAAATTATATCGATTTTGGTCCGGTCTACCTCTATTCCATTAGACGAGATGATATGTCGAAGGACTATTCCTCTCTGTACCATGAAATGACACTTTTTCCAGTTTAAAACGAGGTTCTTCTCATTGCACCTTGTTAAGACCAACTTTAAGTGATTGAGGCAATCATCAAAAGTACAACAAAAAACAGACAAATCGTCCATTAATACCTCGAGAAATTCACCCACCATGTCCGAAAAAATACTCAACATGCATCATTGGAATGTGGTGGGTGCATTACATAGTCCAAATGGCATTCTTTGGTATGCAAAGGTGACAAACGGGCATGTAAAAGTGATCTTCTCTTGGTCTTCGAGGGCTATCTCAATTTGATTGTAACCGGAATAGCCATCTAGGAAGCAATAATAGGAATGACCCACTAACCTCTCCAACATTTGATCCATGAATGGGAGAGGGAAGTGCTCCTTCCTAGTGTTTAGCTTCCGATAATCAATGCACATACACCAATCGATGGTTACTCTAGTCGGTATAAGCTCATTGTTGGCGTTTTCTACGATGGTAATACTGAATTTCTTAGGGACAACTTGGGTAGGACTCACCCATTAGCTATCCGAGATGGGGTAGATGATACCCACATCTAGTAGCTTTAACACCTCGGCTTTGACAACCTCCATCAAGTTTGGATTTAGCCTTCTTTGAGGTTGTCTAGTCATTTTCACATTTTCTTCGAGTTGTATACGGTGAGTACAAACCGAAGAGTCTATCCCCTTGAGGTCCGCTATTGTCCAACCTATGGCTCCCCTTTGTTCTTTCAGTAGCTCAATCAACTTGAGCTCTTGGTCTTTCCCTAGGTGAGAGGCAATGACAACCGGGAATGTTTCTTCTTGACCCAAGTATACATATTTAAGCTCAGATGGCAATGGTTTAAGGTCAAGTTTTGGTGGTTTAATGTTAGACGGCACTACAATTCGACTCCGTCATTCGACGGTCCCTAACTGTCGAATTTATTCGACGGTCCTGAACCGTCGGATATAACGTGCGAAAAAATTCGACGGTCCAGACCCGTCGAATTAAGGGCCTGAAATTCGACTGTTACTGACAGTCGAATTAGCTCAGTCGAAATTAACGCTAGAAAAATTCGACGGTCCAAAGACGTCGAATTTAGGACCTGAAATTCGACTGTTACTGACAGTCGAATAATCTCAGTCGAAATCAACATGCGAAAACATTCGACGGTCCAAAGACGTCGAATTTGGGGCATTAAATTCGACGGTCAAGGAACGTCGAATTAGCACAGTCGGAAATTAGCGCGCGAAAATTTTCGTTTACGCGCGAAAAAAATCGTTTACAAGCGGAAAACATCGACGGTCTACAGCCGTCGAATATAGCCCCTTAAAAACTTCGACGGTCTAGAACCGTCGAATTCTTGAAAATCCAACATTAAAAAAAAATTATGATTTTGAAAAAAAATAGCTAACGTTAAAATAAAGAAAACTAGGATTTTGAAAAAAAAAATGGGCAATATTTGAGAAAAATTGAGATTTAAAAAATCACTGGGGTTTTAACACAAAAATTAACATTTTGAATAAGAAAATTAAATATTTTAAAAAATTTTGATTTTGAGAAAAGAAAAAGTTTAGAAGTTTGGAAATTATTTGGCAATGTTTGGAAAAAAATAGATTTTGAAAAAAAAACAATTGAAATTTTAAAAAAAAACATTTTAAAAAATTACATCTTGAAAAAATTGATATGTTTGAATAGAATTGATAAATTTGAAAAATAAATGTTTTATGATAAGTTTGAAAAAGTTCAAAAGTTTGGAAAAAAAAAACAATTGGGATTTTAAAAAAGACTGAGATTTTGAAAAAAAAAATGAGCTTTTTAACAAAATTGAAATGTTTGAAAAAAAATATTTAAAAATATTTTTTTGAGATTGAAAAAAATTAAGAAATTTGAAATGAGTGGACAAAATTTACTAGTGGACATTTATTGAATGGTTGAAAATAAAAAATTACAGTCATTGAGTTTATCATATTGGTTTATGCATACCCACAAGTTAATTCACTTGTACAAAAAATGAGGGCCTAAGTATAATGATGTGTAATTTACAAGAATAACTTATGATGATGAGATTGATTAAATTCTATAATCAGGTAATCCTAAAGTTGATCTGAACGGTCAAATATATTTGGAACGTGCTGAATAGGTTATAGAACAAAATTCAGCCCAATCTGACATGAAACGAATTAGATTCGTCCAAAACACTCTTTAAATGGGCACGATTAGTTTGTCTAGATCTAGACAGATTTTGGACAATCTGATCGGTCAAGATTGAATAGTAAATGACTTCAGACGTTTAGATTAAATTTTAGTCAAATTTAACTGTTGGATTGCAAGATATGACCCATCATATTGTTGATCAATTTTGTCCGCCTAATATCTTTCTCATTCGAAATCCGATCAAGGTGAGTAGTGACTAGTCAAATCGAAGATATTGATGAGTAGAATAATGTAATTACTGGATCAAAATTCTAAATTGATCCAAATGTTTTGTTCAAAATTGCATTGGGACTTGCCGACCTCATGAAAATCTAAGAAATGTGCAGTCATTGGACCCTAAACTCTAATTTAGCTGTTGAGATTTGGATTTTAAGTCTTGAGATTTGGTATGGCATCATAAAATGATATTTAAGAATAGATGAACGGGATATAATATACATAAAATATTTCAACTTGGTACTCACATGGTTAAAGTAGTGTGCATGGATTGGCTAGTAACCCTGACTAGCCACTAGTTAGTACTGATCGGTGCTTTATGGGCCCTACCATGATGTATGTGTTTTATCCACACCATCCATACATTTTTTAAAATTATTTTATGGTATGAGCCCAAAATTGAGATAGATCCAAATCTAAAGTGGACCACATCATAAGAAATAATGGTAATTTAGTGCCTCACCATTAAAAATTCCAAGTTGCCTATCTCAAGTGTACCATTTCTATGGTTCCACCATAATGTATGTGTTTCATTCACGCCATTTATACATTTTCCCATATCATTTTATGGTATGAGTCCAAATCTCAAGTAGATCTAAATCTCGATCAGATGGACCCAATCACAAGAAACAATGTTAATTAAATGTCCACCATTAAAAGCTTCTAATTTGGGGCCACGGAAGTTTTGGATGAAGCTGATATTATACCGACTTGAAGAGGAATGCAAGGAACCATACGTGATCCACTGGATGAGATCTAGACCACTCACCGGGTCATCCATACGATAGAATATCCAAACCTCAAAATTCTCATAGATCAGACCGTCCAGTGTCCAAGAGCACAATTTAGGAATCCATACCTTGGAAGAGTATGATGGTTCATGCACATGCACCGGGAAATCGTACACGTGGCTTGTAAATGACTAATGGATGCCCCACCATAGATGGATCATAAAGCAAATTAGTTATCCGTTTGGTGGACAGTAATGGATGATACAATTAAAGAGTGATTTTGATAAGACCCTAGCCTCACCCAAGATGGTGCGGCCCTTACCGTGGAGTTACCATGGGGACCACCTTGATGTATGTATTATGCATCCACACCGTCCATCCGTTTTTCAATACAATTTAGGGCATTATCTAAAATTTGAAGAAGATCCAATTATCAAGTGGATCATACCATAAGAAACAGTGGTGATTGACCGTCCTACCATTAAAAACTTCCATATTGTTTATTTACCATCCAGGATGAAGGGAAAAAAAAAATATCAACTTGATCCAAAACTTTTGTGGCCCATTAATGGTCGATCAACAGTACTGTTTCCTATGGTATGGTACACCTAATAATTGGACCTGTTTCATTTTTCGAATAATGTCATAAAATGATCCGTAAAAACGGATACATAATACATACAGCAAGATGGACAATGTGGATACATAATACATACATCAAGGTGCGCCCCACTTTAAGGGTCACACCCTGAGGCCGTGGTCTGCTCTCCTGAAATAGGCCCTTGGATATTTTTTTCATTTTTAACTATCCAATAAATGCCCACCAATCGATATTTAGATAATCAATTTAGCATAATTTTTGGCTTGCATCTAAACAATAAGCATAAATTGGAGAGTTTAAATTGAATTACTCCAATGCCACGAATCCGGTTTCCAAGTAATTTCATCCACATGAGATCAACAGTCTGGATGAGTCGGGCCCATGGGTAACTAATTCAGACTGTTCATCTCATGTGGAGCCCATTGTTTGCCATTCTAGACCATTGAACCGGTGGGTCCACCTTGGATGGAGAATGCGCCAAGGTCTTCCGGATCAGACGACCCTATTTCATTGGATGCTTCAAATCTTTGAATATGGGAGGTTTTTGTTATCTCCTCCATCCAAAACGTAGTGCTAGTTGTGCATCAAGGCGACATCTCATATCCTTTACAGATGCCAAACACGTGACATCAGGAATCCATCAATCCATGACATCACATTCATCAAGGCGGCCATAGTTTCATGAGCACCAGATTAATGTCCCTGATCATCTGGCACTATAGACCATGCCATCTTCAACGACCATCATCCATCTCAACCATCCAGCTGTGGACCCTACTGCTTTAATCCCGGCATCTAAGATGAAGCACAACAACATCAGCTGATGGAGATTTCAACTCCACCATCTGCACCATCAGTCACACGTGTGCAAAACAGTCCAGTAGCCCTTACCCGTCCACACAGATGCATCATCAGCCGTCCATCCAGCCAACATTGATCTCATCTCTCATCTACATGTCCATCTTCCAGAAGATCAACTTCATCCAAAGTGGACACCACATCCAACGTGTAGCCATGACCAACGCTCCACCGTCCAAGCCACCCCTGGTGAAGTTCATATCCACCGTTGAGCAACTTCAGTCCCAACTCTCCATCACTCGTTACAACAGCTGGACCGTCCAATATTCAGCTAGGCTCACTGTCCAACTGTCCCTTCAATCAGTGGACCCCACCTGTTGCACGTGCAGCTCATCATACCCCACCAGTGTCCTTCAACGTCCAGTAGTGGACGTCCGTCCAGCTGATCTCCAAGCTCAGCCGTCCATTCCAAGCAGCAGTCCAAGCTACTCCAGCTCCGACGTCTAGATGGACCCTAAGGCTCATCTGCACCGTCCATGCAGCTCTGGCCCAGATCATCTCCAGTCGTCCATTCAATCCAGCAAGCACCAGCTCAGCCCGGACCATCCAGCAATCCCACACGTGCAGCACGTTCAACTCCTCAGCAATCCCATACTGATGGTGACTCATCCACCTCACACGTGGCATGGTTATCTGGAAACAGTCCATTTCCCTGGCTCGATTTTGGATGGATCAGAACCCAAGATCTACATTGACCGTGTGATATCAATGGTCTGATTTGACATCCGACCTCTTGATATAGGTTTTTAATGGTGGGCATTCAATCACTACCGTTTACTGTGTTGTGGTCTACCTGAGATTTAGATCTGAATAGTTTTTGGGATCAAGCCCTGAAATGATCTTAAAAAATGGATGGACAGTAGGGATGAAAAACATACTTAATGGTGGAGCCCACAGAGCACTGACCACTACCCACTTGGCTAGAGCCCACAGAGCACTGACCTCTCTTCCAGAAAAGGGAAACCCAAATCCTCTTTCATTCTCCTGCCCCCCTCTCGTCCAAAAGAGGGAAACCCAAATCGCTCAATCTCCATCCCTCTCTTTCATTCTGTTCTGATCCCTCTCTTTCATTCTCTCGTCCTCCCTCGCCCCAGCTCTATTTTATCTCTTTCTCTCCTCTCCTCCTCGTCGGTTCTCTCCCAAGGTATTTTATTTCTCTTCATCTCTTTTCTTTTATTTATTTTTTTCTATGAAATCTTGAGCAAGATCTGTGGAAGATTAGGGTTTGAAATGACATTTTGTGAAGATCTTTGTTGTTAGGGTTGTCAATGGGGTTTATATTGGAATTGATTTGGAGGTTTGATATGGGAATTATTTTGGGGTTTATATTGGAATTGATTTGGCTGGTTTTGATATGGGCATTATTTTGGAATTCTGTGTTGTTGTACATGTGGTTATGGTGGTTTATTTTTGCTGGTAGTTGACGGTGGTGGTGATAATGTGGCTGCCTGTTGGTGCTGTCGTGACATTGGCATTTCATCTTCTTCCTCCTTTTTTTTCCTTTTCTATTTTTGCACTTCTTTGCTGATGATGGCGCTGCGTGTGGCACATTGTAACTATTGTGTTCTTTCATGTCTGTGAATTGTTACAAGACTCCAGCCATGTATATACAATACATTATGGATACATTATACATCCCCAAGAATTGTTACAAGACTTTAGCCTTTGGATGGAGAGAATATGCTATCAAACACTCATTAGTTAAGACCTTAGTAGTTGGGCCCTTCATCTGATCTGGTCCAATAAGATCCAGTTTGTTCATTGAATGAGCCTCATTTGTAGAAGCAAGCCTAAAATCCCATCAATTGGACAACTATATCCATGTGATCAATAGCCATGAATGTGGGCAATTTCTCATTCATTTTCAAGAGACCATTTGCATATGCACACTGATTCTGGCCATCAGCTCATGCTATGGCCTGCCTGATGAGTAGATCAGCCTGATTTTCACCCCAGCTGATCTTCATGGTCTGACCCACCTTTTGCATGGGACAGATGTTCAGCACAAATGACATTTTGGAAGGAAAGATGGGTGAAAGTTCACAAACAACGCTTCTACTTGCTCATCATCTGTCCATGCCATAGTAGTTGAGTCCTATCGAAAAGGCCTATTGCATCTGTCTTTGCATCTTTTGATCACGTGTGCATTATTTTAACCTAGTTTTCGAACAATTTTTTTCACTGCATGGATTTTTTGTTTTTTGAACATATAGATACAAGTCGTTTGAGGAATGAACCAATACACCTCACTGCGTCATGTACTATGCTTGTGGCACACATGTATGGTTATTGCCATCTTCCAACTCATTGGCTTGACTTGTCTCTATACAAAATTTCCAAGGTTGGAAGATCCTAACCGTCTATTCAGTTATCTTTTGCCCATTGCATGTGCATGTGCATGTGCATTTAGGAAAGCAATGATTGAATGGATGGATTTTGATCTTTTTTCTCCAGAGAGATATCGCATGGCCACAACTTCTTTTGTGGAAGTAAAAGGAGATTTAAAGGAAAAGAAAGATGAAAATAATGCAAGATAGCAGCTAGGCTGAGATAGTGACTTTTAAATTATTGTCCCTGTATTGTTTCCCCTAGCATGAAGGATATATTGTTAATTGCACTCGTCAGATTGTGAAACATGTTGGTTTTCCATATTCTTCCATTGAAATGAAAATATATTAATTTTCTTTTATTGTCTATTGATTTGGTTATGCCAATTGTTATCATAGCTTTCAAGCAAACTCAGGAATCAGCAACAGGTTTGCCTTTTTACATTTAAGATAGAATAGATGACTTTTATCTTATACAGGAACTCATGTTTGACATGGAAAGCTCTGTTCATTCCTTCGATTTACTGTCAAAGGGCATAGATACAGACACATTAGTTTTTTTAGGTAATCTTAAGATTGTGTTTCACTGCTTTGGTACTAATCTTTGTGTGCCTTCATTGATGCTAAATGACAATCCATTTTTGTGCAGGTTTTGCTTCATGAACCTGAGCACAAGAAATTGCAGTATTGGATAGTGATTCTCTGATTCAATTTTGGGTAAATCTTTGTAGATATAGCTGATGTTATTCAGTATCTTGTTTTGAAGTAGTCTGGTACTTAGCCACATATAGACGTGCATCATGTGTGTGGGCTCATGGAAATCTCTGGTAAAAGAAGCTACTAAGTTGTCTGTAAACATGTTAATGAAGACCAACTAATACACAATGATGGTTTTCAGATCAAACTTGGGCCTCACCATAATGTCTGTGTGATTATAAGAGGGGTTGGTGGTGGATTTGGTGGTAAAGGGCAAAGATTATTTTCAGTGAGTATCAATTTTGTATCATTTTCAGTAGGCATGAATTTTCTAGAATTAGATTTTATAAATATTTCATTTTTTCCTCAAATGTCGAGAGATCCAAATCCACAAATTTTCAGAGCTAAACTGAAAAAATTAGTCAACGCATAGGTCCTTGTGCAGAATTTAGGTCTGTCCACTCATTAGATGGCCATACATTTACATTAATTGTTGATTGTCCATTTCTTTTGCATATTTTTGGTTCGCCAAATCTTTGACTGACCTGATTCTTAGACCCAGAGCATAAGTTTTGGGTGAGGCTAGTTAACTTTCAAAAAAAAAAAAAAAGGTTTTGGGTGAGGTTAGCAAAACCACTTGCATGGTGCCTTGCCAACCACATGCGCCAAAATAGCACAAGGTGTGAGGTAAGAGCTTTTCATCAGATGGGACCTGTGTATAAAACAAATGGATGCCTAGAAGAAAACTACATCAACCATCCATTTCTTTTGTATATCATCTCTGACCTGAGAAGCAAAACTGCTTGATTTTTGCACAAGAACATCCAATCAATCTGGTTCATTTAATGGAATTATGGAAAGCTGAGATCTCATACACATCTTCCATATTGGCATGTGTGGCTACATGTGGCTACATGTGGATGGGCATGGCTCCACACGTGTGGGCTTAGCAAACAACTGTTTCAGGTTTACTTAATTTGGTATTGATTTGTTTGGTCCTTGCATATGATATTTGCCTTTACAACACATGTAGCTCTTAACTGCTCTATAGTAGTGTAATTTATTAGTAGAGATGTGACAGTTTATGAACATTGATCTATAATGATGAGTTGTGCAATAGTTCTGTCTACTTCTGTTGTAGTGATCTTTATTTAGAACTTCCAACATTGGCATCAGCACAAATTCTCACGCTCTGGCTGTTTATTTTGCAGTTTGCAGCAAAAATGTCTTCTATCCTCATTTAGAGACACCTGTTTTATTGAAACTGTTCCGCAACACCATTTTAGGACTTTGTGTACAAATCTTTTGGTGGGCTTAAATTCTTTACAAATTTTCTTTGGTTACTTGTTTTAAGGACTGGTATTGACTATCCAAACAAAAAATTGGTATTGAATTTCAGGGTAATTTGGTTGCTAGAAAGTCGACGTTTCCCTCGGAGATTTAAGGCTCTTGTTTCTCACGGTATCTTTGACATACCCCTAGAGTATGAATACTAGCTTATTTTCTTTCTTTAACATTACTTCCATCTGTTGCTTTTGTCCTTTATGCAAGACTTTGCTGATAGTCTTTTAGTGGAAGATGTATCTCAACATTTTCTTTTAGTTTCCTATTTTTTGTTGCCAATGAACTCTTGAATTTATATTATTGTATAGATCACTTTTTCTTTTTTCTTTTTAAACTTGTTCATTTTTTTATTTAGAAAGTTTCCTAAATTGAGGTCCAATTAAGTTTTGAGGCAGAAGATCACTATTTAGAAAGGTTGGGATCTTCAACTAGTGTCCCACATTAACACTCGACATTGTGGTGGTATGTTAAGAAGTTGGGATCAATATGTGTTGGAATTAACAAACTAATAGAGATTTTTTTTTCCATCTTTCTAATGAGATGTCTGCTGGTTTATATAGGAGTATGGGATCAAAGGATTTACAACTATAAAGGTATTTTCCCCTGGTAAGCCTCCTGTAGACTATCAAGCTATTTTTATTTTCTGCAGCCAAAATGGATCAGGTAAGGGTCCACCCAAGGCTTCTACATTCAAATGCAACCAGCCACAAGTGGGCTCTTGGAGGTAAATTTACCTCTTACAATCATCATAAATTGTATTTATTTTCTCTTTTTTCTACAAATCATTTTTTTCTTGAAGAATTACATTGAACTTTAGATTCGGTCAAAGGAATAGCCATTTTGGGTAAACTTTATTTCCTGGCATTCTGCTTCCGCAGCTTTTGCTAAGCTTTTGGATAACTCTTTGGATGAGGTATTTGCAACTATGATGTTATTAGTTGTGGGACCCTTAACCCATTATCTCATCTAGTTGGCACAATGTAATTACACACTTAATTTTAAGTGGTGATTAAATAATCTTAATTTTAGGTGGTGATGATACATCTAGACTTGGACCCGTGATTTGGATAGTTTAATTTGAATTAATTGTATGCTACATATGAATTTTTTAAGGAATTTCCTTAATGTTTTGCTTCTCTTTGGTGATATTGGTGATAGAGTGCATTGCAACATTGAAATCTTGGGTTTGAGCCCATACATACCTATTAAACTCCACATGTTCACATTCTTCTTGGTTTGCCATGCTAGTTAATTCAGTTAGAAATTCACAAGGGGTATACTAGTTTAAGGTGGTCTTTGTGGGTTTGATTGCTCTGGTTGCACGTTCTATTAGACTTGTTCCGATCCTGAAGCTAGCATAGTATGATCTTTTTTCCTCTCTTAGCTAATATTAATGCTGTTTTACATTTTAATGCTATCTCATAATTCTCATATTTAGTTGTGAATTATGATGTGACTAAAATTACGGCCATGTAAAATTATGCTTTTGTACCTTTGTTTGGAAAAAGGCTCTTCCATGTCTCTATTTTGAAGCTGCACTCCTATGCAAGATGTTAAACATCATGTGCTAAGATACTTTTGTATTTTTTTTCTACCCTTTTAAATTCTTTCCTGTTTAAACAAATAAACAAAAAATCTTTGATCTGTAAGGAAACGGGCGAACGAGGGAACTCTTTGGTACTTGCGAAGAATGTAGTTGTGGATTGTTGGTACTTGTGGAGGATTGTGGGTGTGGAGGATTGTGTTGGTTATGTAATGTGATTGTGGGAGGATTGTGTTGGTTATGTAATGTGATTGTGGAGGATTGTGTTGGTTATGTAATGTGATTGTGGGAGGATTGTGTTGGTTATGTAATGTGATTGTGGAGGATTGTGTTGGTTATGTAATGTGATTGTGGTTGTATTGTGTTGGTTATGTAATGTGATTCTGGTTGTATTGTGTTGGTTATGTAATGTGATTGTGGAGGATTGTGGTTGTATTGTGTTGGTTATGTAATGTGATTGTGGAGGATTGTGGTTGTATTGTGTTGGTCATGTAATGTGATTGTGGAGGATTGTGGTTGTATTGTGTTATGTATGTAGAGGATTGTGGTTGTACATTGTATTAGCAAATGTTCTAGTTTTCTAAATTATTTACGAATTACAGGGTTTACAGGATGTATTGGGGCACAACCCCTACCAAAATATAGGTTATTTTTTTTTCCGTGCAGACAAAAATTCGACGGTCCTAGGACCGTCGAAATTTCCTATAAATTTACCCAGAAACGGCGGTTCGGACCGTCGAATTTTTTCCGACGGCTAGTGGCCGTTGAAATATCCTATGATATTCGAACCGTAGACGACGGTTATAGACCGTCGAATTTTTTTCGACGGTTCGGAACCGCCGTTTATGTAAATACGAGTTCGACGAGTGTGGACCGTCGAAATTTTTCGAGCGTTACGGACCGTCGAAATATTTCGACTGTCATGGACCGTCGAATATTAACCGACGGGTAGGAACCGTCGAATTTTGGCTGACGGTTAAGGACCGTCGAATATTAACCGACGGTTATGAACCGTCGAATTTTTTTCTACACTAGCTGATCTACGACGGTTTTTTCGATGGCGCGGACCGTCGAATTTTCAGAAATTCGACGGTTTCTGACCGTCGAATTTAGCGCTTTTTCACGTAGTGCGGTAGAGGCCTTGATGTGGTTGGTGGCAATCTTTTAAAATGGGGCCTCCACCAGCTAGTACCAACTATCGGTTTCTCAATATTCAACGCTTGCACAATTTCACTAATGATGGGGTCTTTGGAATCCTCGAAATGTGCCAAGCATGTCTCCAAGCTTTCTAGTGGTTCAAGTTGGAGGAGCTCTTCTTCTTCAAAAGATTCGAGTATGTTTACCTCGAAGAGCTCGTTGTTATTAACATCCCTATGCCTTTCGCCCAAATGGAACACATTCACCTCTAATGTCATGTTCCCAAAAAATAATTGCATCACCCCGTTCCAGCAATTTATGATTGTGTTTGATGTAGCAAGGAACGTGCGGCCTAAAATCACTGGTATTTGAGTGCTAGCATCTATAACCGGTTGTCTGTCCAAGATGATAAAATCCACCGTGTAGTAGAATTTTTCAACTTAGACTAGAACATCCTCAACTATCCCTCTTGGTGGGATGGATCTATCAGCGAGTTGCAACGTGTTTTTGGTGGGTTTTAATTCACCAAGACCCAATTGCTCATATACCGAGTACGGGATCAAGTTTACGCTTGCCCCAAAGTCTAGCAATGCACGCTCAATCCGGTAGTCTCCAATGATACATGAGATTGTGGGACTACCGGGAACTTTGAATTTTAGAGGGGTCTTTTGAGTGAGAATGGCACTCACTTGTTCATTTAAGAAGGCCTTTTGCTGCGCATTATATCTGTGTTTAGTTGTGCATAGGTTCTTTAGAAACTTGGCATAAGAGGGGATTTATTTGATGGCATCAACCAATGGAATGTTGATCTTGACTTGTCTGAAAATCTCTAAGATGTCATGAGAGTTTGGGAGAGATTTTGGAGCAACCAATCTCGAAGGGAATGGTGTTACGGGCTAGTAAACGTGTTTCGTTTCTTGTGGGGCTAAGTTAGATCCGTCCTCATCCTTAGAATTTACCGGATCATTAGGCTTGTCGGCCTTCACCGGAATAGATTTGTCAATTTTCTTACCACTTCTAAGAGTGGTGACGGATTTGGCTTGCTTCATATGTTGATTGGAGAGATTAAGGGTGCTTACTTCATGTGCTTGTTTTGGATTAGGTTGAGGTTGGGTCGGAAAAGTCCCTTCCCTAGCATTCAAGCATCCCTTAATCTCATCAACCGAGACTTTAAGCTCTTGGAACATTTGCTGATTTGATTGATTGATTTACGTTTGCCCTTGCATAAATGCCTTTAAAATATCCTCCATTGAGAATTGGGGTGGGGCCATATTTTGCATGTGTGGCCCTCCTTGAGAGTTGGTAGGATTGCTCATGGGAGCATTCTTCCAATGAAATTTTGGGTGGTTTTTCCAAGTAGAGTTGTATGTGTTACCCACCGGTCCATTAAAAGGTCGTTGATAACCATATGTGGCATTTGCATGTTCATGTAACACCTCTTGAGACGTAGGAATTGTAGGACAATCTTGCGTAGAGTGTATATTAGTGAAACAAATCCCACAGGTGCTTCTCAATAGCTTCAATGGACTTTGAAATTCCACTCTTACTAAATTGCATTCCTCGATCTTTCTTGTGAGGCTAGCTAGCCTTGCATTCACATCATCTTCCTCCTTGAGGATATAAATCCCTCATTTCTCTTTTTCTTGAGGAGGCTTGAGGCTATTAGATTTGTCCGAGGTATCCCAAAATTGGGCATTCTCAGCCAACATATCCAAATAACTCCAAGCTTCATCTGGATTTTTGCTCATAAACTCGCCGTTGCACATCATCTCTACGAATTGGCGCATATTGGAACTTGATCCATCGTTGAAGAAGTTTATGATTCACCAGCTTTCATAGCCGTGATGTGGGCAAGCATGTAGGAGGTCTTTAAACCTTTCCCAACATTGAAAGAATGATTCATTCTCTTTAACCGAAAAGTTCATTATAGCTCTTCGAAGGGTGTTTTTTTTATGGGCCGGGAAGAACTTTTTCAAGAATTCCCGGGTCAACTCGTTCCACAACCCTATCGAGTGTGGTCTAAGAGAGTGAAGCCAAGTCTTGGCTCTTTCTTTCAATGAAAAGGGAAAGAGTTTGAGTTTTATGGCATCTTCAGAGACATTAGCATATTGCAAAGTAGCCACCACTTCTTGAAATTCCTTTAGGTGTAAGTATGGCCTCAGAGAGTCTAGCCCATGGAACTTTGGTATAAGTTGAATCACACCCGGCTTTATATCAATATTTTCCCCGGTTGGTGGTAAGACCATGCATGAGGGTGTAGTTGTACGGGCTGGTTGTAGGTAGTCCCGTAAAGATCTCATTGGAGGAATGTTGTGTACCTCATTCTCTCCTACTCCCTCTTGATTTGCGTTTGTCGTTGGAGTGGGTGGGGGGGGAGGATTCCTTAAAGGTGTTTGATCTATACTCCCCAAACTATCACAATGCTCTTGGTATTTTCGGACTCATCTATGGATTGATAATGGTCCAACAAGACCACCTTCGGATTGGAGATGATTGGAGTGGTCGCGTTCCCAACGGGACATAAACCACTCAACTAAAAACTAAACTAATCCTAAGTCCTAAAATCTGAAATTAATCTAAAAATTGAAAATCTACAAAAAGTACTAATTAGAAGGATATTACCCGATTCGCTTGGACTAGAGAAGAAGTCCTACAAAGCAAAACAATGTGTTAGTTCTAGGAAATCAGAAAAACCTATCTACTTCTACTTCTAAAACCACTAAAACAATCTAAAACCGTTATCTAAAATCCGCAGCAGCGGCACCAAAAACTTGTTCATTTGCCTCAAGTGCAAGGCTGCGATGTAGTAATAAATCTTGGTAAGACCGAGGTCGATCCACAAGGAATTAGAAAACAACTTCTAAACTATTCCAGCAACTAGGATTGCAATAATTAAGAGATTCAATTGAGAGAATTATCTAAAACAGTAATTTAGAAAAACCAGTAATTAATGGAACTATGGCTTTCAAGGATCCACTTGTAACAATCCCATGTCAATCCAATCAATCCAAGCATAAACACAACTAGATTTGAAGTTCTATCTCTCATCTAGTTGAAAGATAAAGCATTAAACACATTCAATCCCACTTAAGTTGAACTTCCAAGTTCTAGTCTCATTCAACCACATAGCATTCAAAATCATAGCCTTTGGAGTAACAACCATGCTTATGGACTATGGCATGCTCAAGGGTTACCATAATTCGAATCTAATCAAGCAAAACATGATAATCTTGGAGAATTGCAAGGAATTCATGTCCGGAGCACATGAACTCTTATGAAACTTCTAAAAATATCAACTTTATATGAACTAGAACATTTAAAATTCAAACTTAAAGTGAAACTACTTGAATCAAACTGAATTAAACATTGAAATTGGCTACAAGCTTCACCTCTTAGCCTTAGCTGAGAGATTCTAGCCGAGCATTGTCATACTATAACTAGAACTCAAAGAAAAACTAAAAAGCATAAAAATCCGGAGTTGAGAGGGTTGTAAACACTCCACAACGGCTTCCTTCACCTCCCACAAAGTTCCTCAGCTTCTATGATGCCCTAGGAAGAGACCCTAGGTGTCCTTTTATAGTGCGGAAGCTCTACCTCGTCGGAATCTTTCAGAATTGTTTAGCACTTACGCATTGCATAGAAAATCTCGGATCTCGAAATAGAAGGCTATGTTTACACATAGCCGACCGGTCGAACTGGGTTGGTCGACCAGTCTTGATCGGTCGGATCTATTGGAGTGGAGTCCAGGGGGCAATTAGAGGGGCCTGACCTGTTGGCCAACCGGCCTTGACCGGTCGGACCAGACTGGTCCTTGGTCCAGCGAGTCTCCAAGGTGAGTAGCAGGGTGGCCGACCGATCTTGATCGGTCGTGACTCCCTTGGCCGACCGGTTATGACCGGTCGGACCTTGTTCTTTTCATTTTTTCTTCCTTTATTTCTTCTCTTTTCTCCCTCTTTCTTCTTTCTTCTTTAGTCTACTGTTCGCTTCCCCAAGTGTAGGGTTGCGATGTAGTAGTAAACTTGGTAAGACCGAGGTTGATCCATAGGGAAGGAGGTAAACAATTCAAACTATCCTAACAACTAGAATCTTAAGAGGTTTGTGAAATTGGTTTTGAACATAAAATAGAAAATCTGATAATGAAAAGATAACTAGCGCATCAAGGATCCACTTATAGCTCTCCTTAGATGCATAATTCGCTGTGGTTCACTTTCTCAACTAGAATCGAAATTAAGTTCTATCTAGTCGGATAATAGAGTAGTTAAAACAATCAATCTGTCACATGTATAATTCATGTATATGATTCACTCAATGCAAGCTAGGACGAGCATACTCAATTGCCTAAGTCAGTCCCAATTCCAATAGGTTAAGATCACAATCATAACCATCATTAAATCCTGTCACAAGACAATACTAGATCATGATTTGAACTTGATCCAAATCACATACACAATCTCACATACTTCAGAAATTCCATAAAAGTAGACTTTTGGTAAGAAGTTCCCACATGAAGATCATAGTACTAGAGCGTACACCAATTGCTCGGATCATATAGGTCTAGACTAGTTCACAACAATTAAGAACTCAGGCAATTCTTCTCAAGCATCCATGAGTCATCATAAGACTAAGAAAAACTACTTAGTACTTGAATTAAACTTCAAACCATTGTTCTTAAACACGAGATCCAACTTGAAACCAATAAAACGAATTAAACAATCTAAGAAAACTATAAGGTTCACCTCTTAGCTCTAGCTAAGAGATTAGCTAATGAAAAACATATTAAAAACAAAACTAGAACTAGAACTAGAAGAAGAAGAAAACTAGTTGTAGGAAGCTAGGAAGCCCCCTAGGTCTTGAATCCTTTGCTCCCCATGTTGCTAGGTTGATTTGGAATAGAAGAGAGCACCTCCTTTTATAGTGCAGCAATAGTACAGCAACATAGTAGAATTTGTTTCGCTTGGTACGGCTTAACCAATGGTCGGATTGCCTTCAAATTTAATTTGTTACTTCCTTGTAATGTGATCTTCCTCATAGATGATTTAGATTTCCAAGATTAGCTTCTGAATGAGCCCACCAATCAGATCAGCGACCGCCTCTCAAAATCGCGCACTTCGGATACCTTCAGAACCAGTCATCTTGCTTTCAAAGCTCCGGAGTGTACAGATGTCGGATTGATCCCAAATTTTGAAGATTGGTAGAAAACTTCCTCCTCTACATGATAGATGGATTAGCTTGTCCAACACAATCCTAGAATGTGATCCAAAATTAGAACACTTAGGGCTTTTATAAACTCTGCGCAGTTGGATCTTTCTGGATGGTCCATCTTTCTTCAACCGGTTTGTTTTGAAACTTTGTAGTTATTCATATATGGACGTGGTTTAGAAGATGGTCAAAGTAGATTCTTCATATCATCAATGATGGGCCACCTGTACCGGCCCAAAGTGGAGTAGGCGGAATCTGAAACTTTCTGGACAGTTTGTATTATTTTGGCCACCACAGTCAATCCGTAGCTCCGATCGACACGAAACCACTTGGATTATTTCGGCGTCGAGCTCCTCTTCGACATGGATGTGCTGGATTTCCAAATATCATCAAGATGAGCCAAAAAAACTAGTCCGAAAAACCAGAAACGGGAATGGCCTGCTGTCTGCAATCTGAAACCTTGAAATTGCATGGCCGACCGGTCTAGACCGATCGGACAGGGCTGGCCGACCGGTCTAGACCTATCTGGTTTGGTCCAGCAGCCTCTGTAGAAGGAAAAATTGTTGGCCGACCGGTCTTGACCGGTCGAGGCCTGTTTGGCAGACCGGTCTTGACCGGTCGGACCACCTTTTGGGGCTCCTTTTTCTTTCCTTTCTTCTTTCTCTTCGTTCTTTTCTTCTTCTGTCTTTTGTTCTTCCTTTCCTTTGATCTTTAAGGTATGTAAGAAGGGTCTCAAAGCATCCGAATGATGAAGTCTCTCTTTCATTCCTACAATCACAAAACCATGCATTAGAATAGTCTTTAAATCATGAAATCGATGCATAATGAGTGATGAATTGGGGTTAGAATATGCACAATTAAGAGCTCAACACACCCCCCAACTAGCATTTTGCTAATCCCGAGCAAAACATCCGTGAAACAAGTTCAATTCTCTAAAAACCAACTCTCCTTCAGAAACTATGCTTCTATCCATTCCGAAACATACAAGTGTAAAATCCAGAAAAATTAGGTGATAGAAGTTAAAACCTTAAACTCTCAAAACACAATAAGTGTCCATATGAAATTCTCGCTGATTGATTGATGAATAGAAGAACTTGAATAAATTCAACCTAGTGTGCATAGTGAAAGTTCATCTCATGAGTTTCTGGGCTTATCTTCTTCATAGATCAACTAAACTATGGATTTCAAGGTGCACAGAGCAACAACAAGCCTATGACAGAAATTTGTCTTACCGTCCTTCCGACTGCTTTCACACTATGTCCCATTTCCGGCTTTGGTTACGGGTAGACCATCCCCCGGTTGGTAATAGGTAGCCCTTTTCGGAATTTTACACTATGTTTTCCATCATTCCCAATTTCCATCCTTCATTTTTCTTTTTCTTTTACATTAGATGGGATTTTTAGAAATCCATATCTTTCGTTATTTTCCCATGTACAAGGATGGACAAAGTACCCCGGCTTGGTTCCTTAACACCTCAAATCTAAGTCTAGCCAATCCAAAAATCACATAATCCTTTCAAATCATGAAAATCGTGTAATGTGAACTAGGTGTAAAAGTGTTCAAATTTTCTATCAATCATATAAATAGCGGAATTCACATATAAAACCATTATATTAAGAGAAGTTCAAAGCTTGCAACATCACTCACTTCGTATCTCCTCCTCTTATACTCATATCATCTCGAATGCATAGAAACAAAGTTTTCCAAATGAGTTTTGAATTTTACAAAAATCAAAAATTTTCTACATAATTGCTCGAAATGTTACAAAAGCTAGTAGATTCATCTAAGGAATCTCACCCCCCAACCAAAATCTTACATTGTCCTCAATGTAATAAGATATGCAATATGCATGACATGAGAGCAATGACATAAAACAAAAGAGAGTGAGAACGATAGTACCTGAGGTAACAAGTAGATCAATTCTAGCATCTTCCATTGTCTCAATGAGACTTATTCAATCCTAAATGCATAAAGAAATCCTAACCTACCTACCTACCTTTAATTAGTCCGATCGACTACATGATCAAATTTGAGCAGGATCTTCATGAATTTCAATAGGTTTCTCATGAGGACCATCCAAAGTCCTGCTCAAATGTATACCTGGGTGCGTTTCTTCATGAAGGTCCAATCATAGTGTGCAAACCACGCATGTAAGGAGGAGATAAGAGCAGCAAAAAGATATCTCCTTAAGTTCTGAATTGGGTTGTAATTGATTAAAAATGGGTCCTCCCAATCAGAATTTTCAATGGGTTGAAGAACCCATGATGGTGGAGAGACATTGATTAAGTATTTTTCTGTTTGGGTTGTCTCCTCCACAAATTCAGAATTGCACGGTGTTTCTACAAATAATGATGATAAAGAGTGTAAATCAGTGGAATGGTGTTCTTCAGGCACCGACACCGTGTCTAACAAACTATCCAACTCCATAATCATCTCATCATCAAGATCATAGGGGTGGGTCATGCATTCCTCTAGGAAATGGAGAGAGTCGGATGAAGGGTCCTTGTTCTCCCCAAGTGATTGAGGAAATTCTGTTTCAAGGGTAAGGAATTCCTCCTCTATAGAGGGGAGGTCTTCCAAAGAAAATTTTTCAGATTCAGTGGTAAGCACATCATCTAGCATTGGTTGATCTTTTGAAATTTCAGATTATGCCACCCCGTCATCCAAAGAAACAGAATTTTCAACCCAAGGAAATTCTTCCACAATAGAATCCGGCATGTGTTGTTGGTGGAAGGACTCAAAAATATTGACTTCGGCCATCTCTCTAGCAAGAATATCTTCCGGTAAGTCAAAAATATTCGGCCCTTTGGAAGAAGAAATCATGGACTCACAATCATCCTTCAAACCCTCATTGTAGGCAATCAAACTATCACTTTCAGATTTTGTAGATTCCTCAGGTTCATCAACCGTCCTTGAAATCTCTTCATCATTCAAATCGAAATAGCTAAAAGAGATAGTTAATTCACCATAATCGATGGTAATGATGGGATCACTGAGATCTACATCCTCTAAAAGTTTAGTCATCAAATCGGAAGAGGGTTGGGCTTGGATAACCACATCCTCCTCTATGTTGGGGATTGATTCGGTGTTCCCAATGTCGGGTTCAAGATTTTGAGATGGCGAGAGGTTTTGTATGCATTGCTCAGTTATTTCCATAAACTCTCACGGCGTATCCTCAAGAGTTCGTGTCGGTTGTGGATCATGAGAAAGAAACTCTTGAGGATAATTGTTGGCATCCATGGTTGGCTCATCTTCCATTGGACTAGGGTGTGAGGACTCTCTCGATGAAGACCATACGAAGACTGATAAGATGGTTGATAGGCATAACCATACAAGTGATCACGCAATGTCTTTACCGGTTGGTCATTACTCCCCCGGTCCTTTTTCTTATTCCTACCTCCTGTTAAACTTGGTGGAACACTCTTGTTATTTTCAACCCAGTAATCACGTAGCGTCTTACGTTGGGGGGTAGTGGAGGTTCTTTGAATCTCAGTAAAATATTCATGCTTGGAGGAATCCCGATCACAATGAGTTTGGGTCTCCCAATCACAATGAGTTTGGGTCTCCCAATCTGACGTCTCATCCTCCAATCCGACGTCTCATCCTCCAAAAGGTACTTATACGCACCATTCGTCCAATCATATATGATAAAATTTTAAGGAATTGGAAACTACCCTAATCTAAAAAAAAGAACAAAAAGAAAGAAGATGGGGAGATGTTACCCAATAGAGTGAGATATATGTCAGTAATAATGTCCTACAAAATCCAACAAAAAATTGTTAGTAATCTAGAAAAAAAAATCAGAAAATCTACTTCTATAAAAACTGAAAATCCTACCTAACTAAGACTACTCTATAGCTACTAGAACAATTAGAACCGTTTAACCTCTTTCCCCAGTAACGGCGCCAAAAACTTGTTCGCTTCCCCAATTGTAGCGTTGCGATGTAGTAATAAACTCGGTAAGACCGAGGTCGATCCACAGGGAAGGAGGTAAACAATTCAAACTATCCTAACAACTAGAATCTTAAGAGGTTTGTGAAATTAGTTTTGAACATAAAATAGAAAATCTGATAATGAAAAGATAACTAGACCATCAATGATCCACTTATAGCTCTCCATAGATGCATAATTCGCTATGGTTTCTCACTTTCTCAACTAGAATCGAAATTAAGTTCTATCTAATCGGATAATAGAGCAGTTAAAACAATCAATCTGTCACATGTATGATTCATGTATATGATTCACTCAATACAAGCTAGGACGAGTATACTCAGTTGCATAGGTCAGTCCCAATTCCAATAGGTTAAGATTACAATCATAACCATCATTAAATCCTGTCACAAGACAAAACTAGATCGTGATTTGAATTTGATCCAAATCACATACACAATCTCACATACTTCAGAAATTCCATAAAAGTAGACTTTTGGTAAGAAGTTCCCACATGAAGATCATAGTACTAGAGCGTACTCCAATTCCTCGGATCATACAGGTTTAGACTAGTTCACAACAATTAAGAACTCAAGCAATTCTTCTTAAGCATCCATGAGTCATCACAAGACTAAGAAAAACTACTTAGTACTTGAATTAAACTTCAAACCATTGTTCTTAAACATGAAATCCAACTTGAAACCAATAAAACGAATTAAAAAATCTGAGAAAACTCTAAGGTTCACCTCTTAGCTCTAGCTAAGAGATTAGCTAATGAAAAACATATTAAAAACAAAACTATAACTAGAACTAGAAGAAGAAAAAAACTAGTTGTAGGAGGCTAGGAAGCCTCCTAGGTCTTGAATCCTTTGCTCCCCACATTGCTAAGTTGATTTGGAATAGAAGAGAGCACCTCCTTTTATAGTGCAGCAATAATACAACAACATAGCAGAATTTGTTTCGCTTGGTACGGCTTAACCAATGGTCGGATTGCCTTCAAATTTGATTTTTACTTCCTTGTAATGTGATCTTCCTCATAGATGATTTAGATTTTCAAGATTAGCTTCTGAATGTGCCCACTAATCAGATCAGCGACCGCCTCTCAAAATCGCGCACTTCAGGTACCTTCAGAACCAGTCATCTTGCTTTCAATGCTCCGGAGTGTACAGATGTCGGATTGATCCCAAATTTTAAAATTTGGTAGAAAACTTCCTCCTCTACATGATAGATGGACTAGATTGTCCAAAACAATCCCAGAATGTGATCCAAAATTAGAACACTTAGGGCTTTTATAAACTCTGCACAGTTGGATCTTTCTGGATGGTCCATCTTTCTTCAACCGGTATGATCAAACCACACATCCTTTTGATCTGAAACTTTGTGGTTATTCATATATGGATGTGTTCTAGAAGATGGTCAAAGTAGATTCTTAATATCATCAATGATGGGCCACCTGTACTGGCCCAAAGTGGAGTAGGCGGAATCTGGAACTTTCTGGACAGTTCGTATTGTTTTAGCCACCACAGTCAATCCGTAGCTCCGATCGACACGAAACCACTTGAGTTATTTCGGTGTCGAGCTCCTCTTCGACATGGATGTGTTGGATTTCCAAATATCATCAAGATGAGCCCAAAAAATGGGTCCGAAAAACCAGAAACGGAAATGGCCTGCTGTCTGCAATCTGAAACCTTGAAATTGCATGGTCGACCGGTCAAGACCGGTCTAGACCTGTCTGGTTTGGTCCAGCAACCTCTGTAGAAGGCAGAATTGTTGGCCGAACGGTCTTAACCGGTCGAACCACCTTTTGGGGCTCCTTTTTCTTTCCTTTCTTCTTTCTCTTCTTTCCTTTCTTCTTCCCTCTTTTGTTCTTCCTTTCCTTTGATCTTTAAGGTATGTAAGAAGGGTCTCAAAGCATCCGAATGATGAAGTCTCTCTTTCATTCCTACAATCACAAAACCATGCAATAGAATAGTCTTTAAATCATGAAATCCATGCATAATGAGTGATGAATTGGGGTTAGAATATGCACAATTAAGAGCTCAACATCTACCTTGGGCCTTCATTCAAGGGCTCCTAAATATGCTCCTTTTGGTCACCAATTGGACTGAAGTCGCTCTCATTCCTACAATCACAGAAACATGCATTAGATGGGCCTTTTAAACATGCAAACCATACATATAATGTGGTGTAATGGGCTACATTATGTATAAATTGGAGGTTCAACAAATACCCTACACTTCGGCGGTAGAAAGTTTGACGTATGCTATGGTGTGTATGCGCTCAGACATAGCATATGCGGTTGGTGTTGTCAGCCTATATCTTACCAATCCTGGCAAAGAACATTGAGCAACAGTGAGGTGGATACTACAGTATTTGAGAGGCTCTTCCAGGTTGAGCTTATGCTATGGTGACGGAAAACCTGTGTTAGAAAGCTACACAGATGCAGATATGATAAGTGACATAGACTCTAGGAAGTCTACATCGGGTTTCATGTTCACGTTTGTAGGGGGAGCGGTCTCTTGGCACAGCAAGCTATAGCAGGTCGTAGCGTTGTCCACGATAGAGGCCGAGTACATTGCAAGCACAGAAGCATGCACGGAAATGCTTTGGATGAAGAGGTTCCTACAAGAACTTAGCCTGAAGCAGGAGAAGCACGTGGTCTATTGTGATAGCCAGAGTGCAATACACTTGAGCAATAATCCAAGTCAGCATTCTAAGTCAAAACACATAGAGATTCGGTATCACTGGATCAGGGATACTTTGGAACAGAAGGTGTTACCGGTTGAGAAGGTCCACACGGACGATAGCGGGTCAAACATGATGACCAAGGCTTTACTCAAGGGTAAATTTGAGACTTGTAGAAGTCGGGCTAGCTTGAAGACGATGAACTCCTCCTGAGTCGGACAGGGGGAGATTTGTTGGAGTTGTCCTCCTCATGAAGAGGAGAGAGAAAAGTGATCAAAACTTGGTGTCCAACTGGCCGGTGCCCTAAGCCAACAGGCCGGACAAGGTGGCTAGAAATACAAAAATCTCTGGACAGATTTTTATTAAGTCCGACTGGCCGGCAGACAGGTCAGGTGTATGGTTTTTCTCACTGCAAACTCTCTGTACATGTTTTTGTACATCCGCCCGGCCGGAGGTATACACGGACTGCTACATACAATTTCCTAATAGGATTACAACTCTTGCTAAACTCTATAAAAGGTTCTCTAATCTAGGATTTAAGAAGCTAATTCAGAGTATTACACGTCCAAGGTGAGAGAGAGAAAAAAAGAGGAAGAGAAAGAGAGAAAGGAAGCTTGTTGGAAGAGGAGGCTTTGCTTGTGAAGGTGATTCACGGTGCAATCGACGTCTCAGCTCTTCAACATCCTCGTGCTCGGTAAGATCTCTCAATTTCTAGTCCTTTTATTGTTTATCCATTCCTGCATGAGTGAAGAAGGTTAGATCCAAGTGGGTTGTGCTTGTGATCAAGGTTGTAAATGATTCTCTTGATAGTGGATTATTTGTCTAGACGAGGTCCCGTGGTTTTTACCTCTTTGAGGATTTTCCACATAAAAATCTCTTGTATCGTGTGGTTAGTGATTTGCTTTTAATTATTGCATTATCATATCCCATAATTCTAATGGTTTGGGGGGCGAGATCCTAAGATTTTGTGAAATGCACCCAACAACCAGGTCAGGGAGATAGTTAACACATCGACCTTTCGCTCTACAAAGGTGGACATATTGAGGACTGTGGATTCAGGTATTCTACTCATCTTCAAATCTAAAGAGGTAGCCGTTGCCTTTTCCAGAGACCGGATCCTCCAGCAGTAAATGTTCCTATCGAATGTTAGGAAGTGGGGACCAGCCATGACTGTATCCACTATAGGAACCTAGATTCGTATTGAGGGAATCCCTTTTCATGCATGGTGTGAGCAGATGATTGGGCAAATTGCAGAACAGGTGGGCACACTCGTATAACTGGACAAACAAAATCTAGATGGCTCCTTCCTCTGGTATGCGAGGGCCAAGGTGATTCCGCTCCCGGACTCCCTACCTATCCAGAAACTGGAGCTCGTGGTGGAGGGTAGATCCAATCCGGTTATCTGTTTCTTTGAGCCAACATGGCTGTATCAGATACAACCAACGACCACAAATTATAAAACAACTCCTAAGGAAGGAACAAAACAAAGGGTGTAGTCAACATCGCTATCTCAGGCACAACCAACGACCACAAATTGTAAAACAACTCCTAATGAAGGTACAAAACAACGGGTGGCCCACACTTTTGAAAAACAGGGGGAGCCTGGTGACGTAGTGATGACATCACCAAGGTCGTCTCACTATTTGGTGTGGCCCACTTGAGAGTTGGATCTGCCTCATTTTTGGGCCCATATCCTAACATGATTTCATAAAATGGATGGACGGAGTGGATAAATGGATGCATCATGGTGGCCCCTCCACAGGTCTGCCCGGACGGAAATGGGTCTGGGCAAGGGCAGGAAGCAATCCGCCTCTGTCTAGTACACGCATCAGCGACATTATCAATCAGGATTCGTTCATCAAAATCCACTACCATGCTTTCAAAAAAGAAAAGTGATCGAGAGATATTATCCATCGCATTTTCCTTCTGAATGCAAATGATAGCTTAAATTCGAATACATTGTAATGTAATATATTTTTCTATTACCAGGCCATCAAGGACTTTATCTACTATATGGACAGTAATGCTAATTGAGGTATATTTTTCTATTACCAATTCATGACCTTTCATTCTAGTAATGCTAATTGAGGTATGTCGGGTTCAGGTTTTCAGTGGAAATAAAACCACCGAATTATTTCAATTACATGAGGCGGATTGGGCACTATCCTTGCCTATCCCCAGTTCGGAACAGGCATGGGCCCTGACAGGCCACCGTGAGCTCCGTCCCTACGATGTTGCCATATCATTTTAGGGAATAAGCCCAAAAAGAGCCAGATCTAAGGTTAAGCGGACCATTAAATTCCTAACATTAAAGGCTTCTTGATTGCAAATGAAGTTTTGCATCAGGCTGATATTTGTTTTTTTCTCTTCGCCCCTGTCAGTGTGACCTTATGAACAGGTTGGATAGCAAGTAAACATCACGTGGGCCCTAGAAAGGTTTCAACGGTGGATGTCATTATCACTGCTGCTTCCTGTAATGTGGTCCACTTGAGCCTTCGATCAAGGTCATTTTTGGGCTTATTACCTAAAATAACATGGAAATATGGATGGATGGTGTGGATAGAACCCATACACCATGGTGGCCCCTCTGAGCCCCTGCGTGTAGGTAGCTGGAGTTAGGCAGGTGTAGTACCCAATCTGCGTACGTTTTGACCGGACCAGAATCCGTTTACCGAAAAAAAACAAAAACAAAAACAAAGTACTGGACCAGAACCTTCTGCTACAACGCCTCCTTTTTAATCAGCACTCAGAACAGCTCTTTGGGGCCAACATGTTGTATATGTTAAATCCACTCCGTTCATCAGGTGTGTCCACGGCCAAAAATCAGCCAGATCCCAAACTAAAGTGGGGCCACCATAAAAAAATCAGCCTCATAAAAAAACAACCGTGGGCCACAAAGACAAGTGAATATACATGTTTTATGCACAATTTTTCATCATTTCCATTGGTGTGGTCCATATGAGTTTTTTATTAAGTTGAAATTTTATTTTGCAGGATTAAATAAGGATTATCGTCTGATGAACATGGTAGAATTCACATATAAAAACAAGGTGACCCCCAAAGAGCTGGAGTGTTTCAAGCGCTGCATAGAACCGATGGTGTGGAAAACTCGGGTCCATTCTACAAGTAGCACGGGCAGTGGGCAGTGGGCAGAGGGCAGCGGAGACCGCCGGCCTTGCCTCACTTTAAATGAGCGGGAATGAGGAGATTGATGAAGCAGGGGTGTTCGATCCTCGTTAGAGATGGTGAAGGAAATTAAAGCTTCCGTTGTCGTCTTGTTGTTCATGTTCCTGTTTCCTTGTATTCATGGGAACTTGGAAGGTATTCATTCCTCTTCTTTCATTCTTTCAAGTTTTCTTTAATTTAGATTGCCGTTGCTTTGTGAAGAAATTATGTAAGTGGCTGATTATTCAATTTGTGGAGTGAGGCTTGTTGTAATGCGATAGAAAAAAGGTGTGGTAGGGATTTTTCAGAGCGCTCATGACTGGGGGTTTGTTTGATAACCCAACTGGAAGCCAGTTGTAATGGCCTCTCTTTCAAAGTAGAAGTTACTCCCAAGCGTATAGTGCTAAGGTTAATTAGATGCCTAAAAGTGATTCAGATCATTTCTTATTTTTGTTAATAGTAATTATTTATTAGAGATATTGATCTCTAACTCATAATGATATACTCATTACGTATTAGAGACCACTTTCATCATTAGGTATTGGAGGTCAATATGTATTAGAGATTAATTACTGTTCACTAAAATGACATGAACTCAGTTTTAGGTGTCTACCAAACAAGGCCTAAAGGTGTTTGGGAATACTTCAGTATGAGAATCATTTTTCCCCAAGAACCAAAAAATTACTTGAATTACTCTCTCTCTCTCTACAAAATTTGCTAGGCTAATGTCATGAGTAGTCCAAATTTACATGAAACATACCTTTGATCAATAACAATTTTGGGCTCAGGCAAATGGTCCAATTCATGCTATACAAAAGATGAACGGTTCAATAGGACAAATATTAATGATGAACAAGCCTAATTCATCTTAGAATTAAAGAACAATGATCTTATTAGATTAATTTAATTTTTTAATAAAATCATTGAAATTCAAAATTCACGAAGGACAGGAGGATCACCCACCTGATTTGGTGCAAGGTGGACCGTAAATGATTTGAGCTTGATGCTTGACTCGTCCCTTACTCGTTGAGTTGACTCAGCGAGTCGACTTGGCTTGGTTACTCCTTTCTCATGATTTTTTTCTCTCTTTCTCCTTCTTTTTCTCTCTTTTTGTTCCCTTTCTTTCCTTCAAATCACGTCCAACATAGGGTCTAGACTCGAAGTGAAACAACTTGACTTGGCGAAATCTCAATGAAACTACTCTCTCTCTCTCTCTCTCTCTCTCTCTCTCTCTCTCTCTCGAAACTCTCTCATTTTCTCTTGTTGTTTCTTTCTCTGCCTAGTCCAAGGGTCTTTATAGAGCTTTCTTAGCTCTCTTGAAGTTTTTAGAAACCTAAGTTAAAGATGGAATTAATATCGGTTTTGTGTTGGGTTTACATAAGAAGTTATGCTTTCAGTGTAACTGCACATGATTGTAATGCCATAACTAGATATTGGATTGATTATTGATCAAGGGACGTCGGTTGCTTGTTGATTTGATGAGCCTCACACTGATTAGATTCAACTCCAAAAAATTGGCCCTGCAAGAAACTACGTACACAACTTCTTGACAGGGAAGATGAGTGAAGATTATGGCAAATTCCACACTTTTTTATATTTCTTCACTCCGTTGAGTCTGGACGGTTTTGATTCATTCAAGGAAGCATGGTTTTCATGACTTTTGAATGTTCATGGTCGTTTGATCGGAGGGTTCTGCAACTAAACACCTTTCTTCACCACTGCAGGTTGCCGAGAGAAGCAGTGAGGAAAACAGAAGGACACCGATTGAATCTCGTTCCTTTCAAATGGATTTTAATGTTGAAGTTTATATATCAATGCATCCCACAATTCCTACTATGGATATTTCTTAGGATTTCTTTTGTAGCAGATAGTCAGTTAAAGGAGTTGTAGAAGGTTGCTAAGGTTGCTTAGTTCGGTGTTGATCATAGTGATCAGCATTGGATGGCTGAGATTCCTTCAGTTGAATGGCTCATATCAGATGGAGAAATCTTCTTAGATATGAAAACAAATCCGCCTCTGATCATGAGAAGAAAATGAAAATGATTCGTTTCGAACTCAATTTCGTGCACGAAGTCCTCCGATGCATGCATGCACGTGTGTTGGAGTGCAAGTATATATATAGACACAAACAAAAAAATTATATCATTGATAAATAGATACACCAATGGTTCACACTAAATGGATCGATTATGCGTATCAATGGTCACATCTGGCATAGATTCATGGATACATGTTTACATGGATGCATGTGTGCTTAGGATGAATGCAAGTGTACTTACATGCACGTGTACACATGCACACCAAAATCCTAGGTCATTACATTTTGTCCCCCTTACAAGAATTTCATCCTCGAAATTCAAACTTACCCACCATGTGAACGGCTAAGGATCCTCCTCTACAATGTGTCTAATTATATGTTACGTTTTATGTCTTATAGGTTTGTGTGAGTGCAAGTGTGTGTAATGCCTTACATGGATTTAGTTTATTCAACCTACCCCCCATTACTAAATCACATCCCTGAGATTTGATCACTCCCACAATGGAGCTTCCGTTATGTAGTAGATATGCCTAAGTATACACCACTAGAAAGAGTACTAAACGATAATACCAACATCATAAGCAAAAGCAAACAAAAATATCATTATATAAAACATAACAAATAATCCCAAAGACGTACCCTATATGTGCCTGTGTGTGTACAAACAAAGCCTAACTTTAAGTTCTCTACAATCCACATCTTTTTTTAATTATTAAAATCATTCCAAAGCTACAACAATGTACATTCAGACAGACTCCACAAAAAGGATAGGGAACCTCTTATGATATGCACCTAAGAAGAGAAACAACAAAACATAAACACCCTCAAAGAATACCCGGGCCCAAACCAAGTTGATCCCATTTAGCTGGAGCCCTTGGCCTCCCTAATACACCCCAGCCCCACCTGGTCAAGCAAGACCTTACCACAAATAGGCGTGGAGAGATCATGAATAGACCCATAAAAACTGTTAGCTTGGGCTTCGTTGCTCAACCGAGCTAGCCCGTTCGCAACTCCATTGGCTTCCCTAAGAATGTGGACGATAGAGATCTGAGCTTTTCTCTTGAGGATCGCAACCCATGCCCACCAATATTATAGGGTTCCAGCTGAATGGATTAGCCTTGTTGAGAATATCGATGACTGCCTTACAGTCACACTCCACTTGGATTTTGACGAGGCCCCTCTCCACACACAGCATGAGCCCATCCACCATAGGCACGGGCTTCTGCTCGAATGTTGGATCCCTAGCCACAGCCCCTCGAGAAGGCAAACAATAAGCCTCCATGGCAATCCCTACAAATCCCCCCTCCACCAGATAGCCCAGGATTCCCTTTCGATGACCCATCAGTGTTAATCTTGAACCAACCATCATCAGGGTTTAGTCCATTTGACAAGGAATATTAGAATAGTGGCAAGGGAAGGGCCAGGATTAACCCCCATAGCCTGAAGGGCCATGATACTATAAAATTTGGTGTAAGCTTAAGCCAGTTTTGAATGCGCATAGAGGTTCTACGGGGACCAACTCCCACATTTTCAAAACGCACGCATTCCTCTCTTTCCAGATTTCCTAAAAAAAAATGAACACTGGAATCACACCTATAAGCAACCAAAAGCATTCAGACGAGGATGCTCTCCTCCACCAGTTAGAAACTCGAGCTGAAATAGTTGTATCTCCAAGCATGGGTACATCCCATATGCTTGAAAAGAATTTCCACACCGCATTAGCTAGCTCCCTTGAAATGAACAAGTGGTCTAGAGTCTCAATCCCGAGCTTGGTATTAGTGCCACAACAATTGCATTTCGAAGCTAAGTGAACCCCCCCAGAGTGGATTTTATTGTCAACGGCCACCCCTCCATTCAGGAGTTTCCAGATGAAAATCGAAATTTTTAGAGGCATCTTGGAATGCCATATCCATCTGGCCCAGGATTTTTGGGGGCCCTAAACTCTGACCAGATGCTGGGCCGCTTTTGCCTGGAACTCACCTGAGGCCATGAAAGGCCAAATCTTCATGTCCTCCCCATTAGTAACATGGTACCCTTCTTCTACAATATAATCTCATAGAATTTGAGGAAGAAGAGGAGAAAGAAGGTTGCACTCATAAATACCCACTGGGCCAGTGATATCTCTGACTTACGGTTGCCGAAGATTGTATGGAATCTGATCATGACTAGCCCACAAATCAAGGGGACCAAGGCCTGACCAATCCACTTCCCACACATTACAGCTACTGTTCCCCAGCAACCATCTGACTTGGGACGTAAGGAGGGGGAACATGTTACAAATACCTTTCCAAAATGGAGATTTCGTACAACAATTATTGCTTGAGCTGTCCGGACTGAAGTCCGTCTTGTATTTGGGCTCGCAGAATTCTGCCCGTGTTCTTACTGTCTCCAAATTTGACCGACCAAGCCAGTTTGAGACGAAGGGATTTCATAATCTCCTCCAATCTTCTGACAGCCAAACCTCCCTCAGACTTGGGAGCAACGATCTTCTTCCAATTTTCCCAATGCATCCTTTTCCTACCCTCATTCCAACCCCAAAAGAAATCCACCATACATTTCTAGATGGTAGAAAGAATCTGCTTTAGAAAATCAGCCGTTGCTAAGGCATTAACTCTTATACTTCCAAGAATATGCTTCAAGATTAGCAGCCTACCAGCCTAGGCCAGGCATCTACCATTCCATCCAGAAATTCTCTTTTTAATTTTGTCCACAAAAGGCTGAAAAAATTGAATTTTGGATTTTCCTTTGAAGATTGGAACCCCCAAATATGTGAGATGGGTTATGGATCTAACAGTGCCCAACGTTCTCTCAATGGATCAGGCGCTAGAAGAGGATGCCTTCGTGGAGGTAAAGAAGCAGCTCTTCGATTTGTTAGCTCTTTGCCCCGAAACATCCTGAAATTTCTGCAGGAAACCATGCACCACCTGAAGAGACATGTTGTTACCATTGACGAATAATATCGTGTCGTCCGCAAAAAGCAAGTGGGATATCAGAGGATAGTTGCAAGATGTCTTGAAGGGCTGACTGAATCCTCTTCCCATAACTCTCCTGAAACCTCTATCAAAAGCTTCGGTTGTGATGATGAAAAGAGACAGCGAGATGTGGTCACCTTGGCGTAGACCTCGGGTGGATTTAAAGAATCTGCAGGCTTCATCATTGACCAAAACCGAGAACTAGCAGGTCGACCAGCACTTCTCAATCATGATGATCCAATCATGATAGAAACTCATCTTACAAAGGACTACCTTTAGGAAGTCCCATTCCACTCTGTCGTATGCTTTTTCCAAATCAAGCTTGATGATCACATTATTCCCATGAACTTTTCTGTCGATGTCCTTGTAGAGTTCTTGAACAAGGCCACTCTCCGCTATTGATCGCCCTTGAATGAATGTGCCCTGCTCTTTAAATATAATCCTGAGCAATAATAAATTAAGCCTAGAAATAATAACTTTGGAAAAAATCTTGTAGATACAGTTACACAGACTTATAGGCCGGAAGTCGGAGAGCTTATCTAGAGCTTGCAATTTTGGAATCAGGCATAACCTCTACAATTCACACCTAAACTCAGCTACAACCCCTACTAAAATTTAATCTAAGCACATTGACCAAAATTAATATCAGGTTCTCTACGACTCATGTCTAAGCTACATTATAACCCATACATAAGGTCCTCAATAAATATATAATCCCTAGGCTCCAATATCAAGTTATCACGCCCCGAAATTCAATATTTGGGTTGGCCAGACCCAACTCTATATCCCATATCATGATTTATATTTTAAGTGTTCATAACCACAATTGCATTAAAAATTCATAACATCAAGCTATTGATTCATTAAATACATTAATATATTAAATATTATTTCAATGATCTAGGCTCTCTTCTAAGCTTTTATTATACAATTTTTTTCTCATTGGATACAACTTAGAATAAAAGAGAGATAGATAGACAGTTAGATATTTGTTCTGCTCTGCTTCTTATCTAAACTCAGCGCGCCTTGAAATACTATCAAACCAGGGTGAGCATGACAACTCAATGGGATCATCTCCCTAAGATTCACAATGATGTTTAGATACCATCTAATCATTTATAAGGTCAATCTTACTAGAATGATCTGAAAACAAAAAACATTAGTATGATCTAAAACTCTTGTGGACCACATGAACATTTTCAATAGCTAAGTCTAGAAGGTCTTGCGAGCAAGTGGTCGATTGCAAACGAGTGGTTGAACAATTTTAGAATTATGAACAGAGTGATTGTAACAACCCGAGATTTCAACTCTTGTGGATGATATAAAAAATCAAATTTCAGGGTATAATATGAGTTTGTTAGAGTATAAATAGTCTGCATATTCTTTACAATCTTATAAATTCATGTTTACATGGCAATCGCGGCATAAATGATGGTAAAAATTAGATCTGCTTGTTCTATTGCATAATTATCCTAAGTTCCATTCATCATCATTACATCAATATCTTACATGCTCCGTCCTTTCATGGGATTTATTACAATTTCAAAATTTAAGCAACAATTCTAAAAAAACAAAATAAATAAAGGAAAAAGAATCTTGTTCAAGCCGTCTTGACTTCGTTATTCGCCACCCATCACTACGGATAATCATAATTATAACCTTGAAACTCTAGCCCATTTTTTGGATTGTCACCTCTCACAGTTTACAGTTGTTTTTCCACACAAAGAATAACTTACCTATGTTCAACTCAGTGAGGGCATCCCCCCAAGATTATTACAATAATAGCATAATTATCATACATATAATTTCAAAACAAAACATCCATAAGAAATCTTGATTAATGTAATGCATGATTTGCATGTTTTGATGAAGAGACCCCGATTAAATAGGACAAGCAGGAGTAGCTAAAATTATGACTTCACACGCACTTAATATTCACTAACCACCAGAGTTATGTGAAGTGGGAGTAACCCAAAATGCAACTTCACACTAAAACACCCAACTAATTAAAGCAAAAATTTCTCATCATAACTTTCATTAGATAATGTACAACTGGAAGTAAGAATTTTCCATTACAATTTCTATTGTAACACCCAAAGGTGTTGACCTAACTCTTCGATCCTAGTAAATGCATGAGATTACGCCAATCCTTTAATTAATCCATTTTAACATCTATCCGATTAAGAATTCTCTCACTCATCAAGTCAACACCTCACCCTATTCCACAGTCCACCACACTTTAGAATAGTTGTTACCCTTCCATGATGGCCAATCATGGAGGGATGTACATGCCCTAGCTAACCGTAATGCTACACATAACTCTAATTCCACATCACCCACACATGGATCCACCATAAAAAAAAGTATTTAGCCATTGAATCCTCCATAATTCACCATAATCCATACATATAGATATTCCATACCAATTTCATAACATAAACCACATGGGTTTTCCTAATTTCATAATATGTTTCCAAAACACATGGGATGAGGGGGTTCCTTGTGATCTGGCATTCAAAATACGTAAGTCTGTCATCACATCATCACATGGGCATGCCATGTCCACCAACATATGATATTCATTATAAAACATCCACAGTTTCCACATAGTTTATCATAAATATGATTCTATCAATAAATCCATGTTCATACATCCAAACGTGTAACATTCTTATATTAATTAAAAATTCCAGCGACATACCATCATATATTTTTCATGTTAAACGCAATCAAATCACTCATAAACAACACAACAAATAGGCTAATCCATACTACAACATATATGGCCCGTGGCAGATAACCTAGTGGGCACACGAAGTAGACTCAACGGGTTAGCTCGCCACAACGGGTTAACTCACTGATCTACATGTTCCCATGATATCCATCATCATAGGACATTAATTTGAGCACCATAGACTCACATGCCCACCCTACATGGGGTTTTGACCATCAATTCCACATAGTTTATGAACCCTACATAATGTAGTTAAGATTTAAGCCCTTTCATGATTAAATTCTCTATCAAACCACATCCAAACATGGATTCACTCAATCATATAAAATTTTATAGCAATTAAACTTAATGAAACATAAAATTAACAAGGGTATTATGAATCAAAACAGCACATAAACAATTAAGGAAAACAATCCCTAAGTTTTAAGGGAGAACTAGCTAAAATCATGTATAAATATAAAGGGATTCCTAACCTTAGCTTTAAATAGAACCTTAGGTTGAATTTGAATGGAGAAAGTGTCTACACGAACCTCGGCTTTAGGGATGTCACACGAGCAAGGGAGAAAATGGCATACACTTGATGGATGGGGCAGAAGGGAACGGGCATCGTTGAGGTGGGGAGGACCGTGAGTTAAAGAAGTGAAAATAGGGAGAGAAGGGGCGTGCACATGTTGTATACATGTAGTGGGTGTCCACACCTGCCACTAAGGTTGGGTTTCTAAAAAACATGATCAAGGATTGATCTTTCTCTAATTCCAATCCGTTCACCTTGTACAATTCGAAGAGTAGAGTTGGTATATGTTATTTTCTTAGTGATCCATTGCCTAGATTGACCGATCCTGAAAATGAGATGGTGGATGCCAAAACGACTTGATCTTGATTTAAGGGTACATGCATAATGATTAGGGCCCATATGCCATTGTTACAAACTGCACATATGCCATTGTTAGTGTGTAATTATCATGGGACTCTGATGAAGGAATATAATAAGCTGAAATCTTTATTGTAATTGGTTATGTTGGCATTATTTATCTTCACTGCCAAGATTTATTACTATTTAACTCTACATATTATTGAATGTTCCATATCCTAATTATTGTTTTCTGCTTCTGGAACAGTTGACGCTTTGTACATGCAACGCACAAGTTTAAGTGATCCTAATAATGTGCTACAAAGTTGGGATCCAACCCTTAAAAATCCATGCGCATGGCTCCATATTACATGTAACAATGCAAATAGTGTTATAAGAGTGTAAGTGGATGTACATGTCTTGTTCTTAATCGTTGGGACTACCCTAAATTCTTGTCATGTAGCATTTAGTAAGTGATTGCTTTTATAGCTTATTCGCTCTATTTGATCCGTGGGAAAAGAAAAGAAAAGAAAAAGTAATAATTATTCGTTGATGATTTTCATGAGCATTAATGAAACATGGATTCCCATCAACTCCATTTTTTAGGAGTCTTGTTTGAATGGCAAGTGACAATCTTATATCTATGAAGCAATGGTTATCTTATATCTTGTGCTAGAGAATGTGCCATGGAAAAAGGTAATGATTGCCATGTAAAATCCATTATTTTATTTGTTAACCAAATATTGTGAATACGCCATCATGGAAAAAATCCTTCAATTTTGTTTATTTTTCTTCTTCTTTTTTTCCCCTCTTATCAAATAGGCTCTTAATTAAATTCTGAAAAGATATGTTATTTTACTTCACTAACCATCTTTCTTTCCTAGTGATCTTGTAAATGCAGAATTATCTGGTCAACTGGTCGCACAGCTTGGTCAACTTGTGAATTTGCAATACTTGTAAGTTATACATGCAATGAGATTTGATGTGATTTGTTTAAATTTTTGTATGACATAAAAACAGGTTGAGATATTAATTGGCATAAACACACATTGTCCTCACACAAACTAGTAAAAATGGCATGCACAATGCACATGCAGATAAAGGAGATAGTTTGTAAGTCATGGAAGAGTGTGGAGGGGAAAGTGGCTATAGAAAGTAGGTTTCTTTTTGTGGGATTGGGGAGCGGAGTCTTGGATTGGCTTACTATTACTTCTCCTAGAATACATAAATGCTCATTTAATTTTGTAAAGAAAACCTTGCAATCCTCTTATATTGCATGTTTTATATATTTTTTGAAGGGACAATGCCAGACATGCACCTATGTTTTGTTTGAATTCCAAAAAAAACCTTGCTTTTAAACTCTTTCATAAAACCTTCCTAAGGTTTCTCCTGTTAGCCAAAAAACCACCTATCGTCTTACCTCATTATGTATGGTATACAATATTTTCTAAAAGACATTTTTACCCTCTAACAAAAAATCCAAAAAAATCTCCCTCGATCTCTACATGTCACTGGATGCAGACTTCCAGAGAAAGGAAGTTCCTGTGCTGGGAAGTTAGGTGGGGCCCACCATGATTTCTATTAGTGATCCACCCTATCCATCCATTTTACGAGCTCATTTTAGGTTATAAGATTAAAAATGAGTTGGATTCAAGACACAAGTGGGCCACATGTGAGGGAAAACTGTGAAAAGAAATTCATACCATTGAAACTTTCATAGGCTCCACCTTTATATGCCTTCCAAACCGTTTATAAGGTCATTACCACTGGGATCAAGTGAAAATGAAAAAAAATCTTATTGTGACACAAAAATTTTACAACCATACATATATTTCAATGGTGTTCTCTTTATCTTCATTGTTTCCACTCATGTGATCCACGTCTGTCTTGGATAAGGTTAATTTTTCGTCGCATGTCTTAAAATGAACTCGCAAAATGGATGAACGGAATAAATTTCTCATAAACATCATGACGGGCTCCACTTAGCTTCCCTACCCTGGAACTTTATGGGAAACCTTTGTAGGAAATCAACGTCTACGCGGTTTTGGCTACTAACGCAGCCACTAGCAAGGTGTGTGTTATGTAGGCCCCACCATGATGTATGTGTTATATCCAAGCTGTCTATCCATTTTTATAGATTATTTTAAGACTTGAATCCAAAACGAAGATAGATCTAAATCTTAGATAGACCACACCATAGGAAAATGTTGAGATTGAATGTCCACCATTAAAAACCTCCTAGGCCCACTATAATGTTTGTTTTAGATCCAACCTATTGATTAGGTCATACAGACAAGTACAAAGGAATAAAATAAATATCGGCATTATCTAAAACTTTTATGGCCCTCAAGAAGTTTTTAATGGTGAGCGTTCAATTAACACTTTTTTGTGGTATGGTACACTTGAGATTTGGATCTACCTCATTTTTTGGCTAAATCCATAAAATTGTTTGTAAAAATGGATAGACGATGTGGATGAAATATATACATTATGATGACGCCCATAGAGCACTAGCCATTAGCCACTTAGCCCAACCACGTTCCTCAAAAGCGGATTAGGTGAGACCCAGCCTTACATAAGATGTTGCGACCCTTACCGTGGGGCCCACCTTGATGTATGTATTTTGTATCCACTCTGTCCATCCATTTTTTTGGATCATTTTAGGGCATTATCCCAAAAATTAATTAAACAAATCCAATTATCAGGTGGACTATACCACAGGAAACAATGGTGATTAAGTTCATCGTGACTTTTTTGTAGTTTTTATTTGCCATACAATCGGTTGATAAGGTCACATAAGGCTAAAAACAAATATCGCTTGATCCAGAACTATTTCCTATGCTATGGCCCACCTGGTGGATACAGAATACATATATCAAGGTGGGTCCCATGGTAAGGGCCACACCGTCTTAGTGAGTCGAGGGTGTCACCTACTCTGCTCTCGCGACTTTGGTTCCTAGTACCAGCCAACTAGCGCTCCTCTACCTTTCCGTTAGAGTTTCAAAAGTTGTGAGCCTCATCACGATATATGTGATACATCAATTTTGTCCATTCATTTTGTGATGTCATTTTAGGAAAACGTCCCAAATATGAGTCATATCTGAATTTTAAGTGGACCACACCCTAAGAAACGGAAGGGATTGAACGCCTACCTTTGATAATTTTTTGGGGGCCGAATGGCAAAAAGAATATTATAGTAGGCCCTTAATTTTGGTCCAAGTTACCTAATCAATAGTTTGGATGGTATAAAATGAAATACAGTGAGCACTAACATTTTTTTACTGATAGGATCTAATTGGCACAATCAATTTTTCAGGGCCCACTTGAAATTTGTATCTTTTTCATTTTTGGGATCATGCCTTGAAACTATAATATGTTAAGGATGGACGAGGTAGATGAGCGGGGTAGATTACAAAAACGTATCATTGTTGGTGCCATGGTGTACTCTCGTGAGAGTGGCTAAACTAACAAAAGGTTATAAGGGCATAACCGTCATTTTAGAATAAAGTAGATAGAATTCTATGACGACCGTTAGTCAAACTTACAAGGTGGTTTTTTACCATTTTTCAAAACATCTAGTGGGTTTTAGGAAAAAGTTTAAAAGCAACATTTGTTTTTTTGGAATTCATCTGAAACACGTCTATATGGCATTGTCTTTATTTTGAATAACTAATTGCATTTATCACCGTTAGTCAAATTTACAAGGTGGTTTTTTACCATTGTTCAAAACATCTAGTGGGTTTTAGGAAAATGTATAAAAGCAACATTTTTTTTGGAATTCATCTGAAATGCGTCTATACGGCATTGTCTTTATTTTGAATAACTAATTGCATTTATGCTTTTTTCCCTCAAAACTCTCGGATCTATAGTAAAGATGGGAACTAATTACCCATAAAACCATTTGTATGATATAATCCATTTTTTATGCCTTCAAGATTTTTGTTTCCACATTTGCCTTAGGATGGATGTTACTTTCAAGACAGCAACTCATCGTCCGATTCTCTCTCTCTCTCTCTCTCTCTCTCTCTCTCTCTCTCTCACACACACACACACTACTTTTTTCAAGACAATATTATCTCATGGTTATTGAGCAAGAGAACTCGTGTTGAGTCATCAATGTGGGTATTTTTTGGAGGGATTGATGCAAAGAAGTTATCAACTTGAGTTGTTCATGAAGATGCTAAATTAGGCAGCTAGGGTGGTAAATGAGTATGTAAATAATGCGAGCTACAAGCACTATCAACGAGGGTCAGACCTGAGTTGATGACCTTATTACTGAGAATGATTATTTGCTATGCTAACATGCTGCAGCATTAGCCCATATGGTAAAAAGATTGTATGATCAGCTATAAAATCAAGGAAAATTAATTTCTTGTTCAGTTAGCTAGGTTGTTTTATGTCATGAGCTCATATCAGGTCCCAGTTTATGAATTTCTTTCTATTCTTTTTTCTTTTTTTTCTTACTAGGGAATTTCAAAGCAACAATATAAGTGGGAAGATTCCTAGTGCGCTTGGGAATTTGACCAATCTGGTGATCTTGGATCTCTATTCAAACAATTTGGCTGGTTCCATACCTCACAAGTTGGGCAACCTAAAGAAGCTGCGCTTCCTGTATGAACACTCATCTTTTCTCTTGTTTGATTTTTTTGTAATTTTCTTTCGCACGTTCTTTCTCTTTGAATTGGCTTTACTTATAGTAGAAGGCATGCTCACCAGGTAGCGGGAAATGTTCACATGCAACTGGCTCAGCTATAAGTTACCATCCACCAAGTGGAGAACTTCCAATAAGTTATGTGTGCATGACATCCAATACGTCAAAAAGTTGGCCCGACTATGAAGATCACCTTGTGCAAAACTTGGCCCCATCTACTCATCAGGCAGACAACCCCATGTACTTTGTTATTTCTCAGTGGTTGTACATTATTTTCCATGATGTGGCCCACCTGATGAGTGGATGGAGCTTCTATTTGCACAAGGTCATTCTCATGGTGGGGCTAAACTATTGGATAGGGCAGATGTCACACGGATATTATAGGCTGTAAGTTTATTATCTGCTATGTGGATGGCAGCTTATCATACAACCTGTCAGATGTGAGCATTCCTCTTCATACATTATATTATGATTTAAACGCTGGCATTTAGAGTGACTCCATTTTTTTTTTTTTATAGAGTAGTTAATACTATATATATATATATATATATATATATATATATATATATATATATATATATATATTGATTTTGGAAGATAAATTCGGGAGGCTCCACAAAAAGTAGGCGGGACTCCTATCAGATCTCTACATCGTATGCATATCACCTTTTACACAATTCAAACCGACTTTATCTAGAAACAACGCTCCATGGGCCTCAACTGGGAGCCCAGAGACATTTCTAACAATCAAACTCTCTAGAGAACCACTACCAATCTGAGCCAGGACGTCATCTACGATGTTAATCTCCCTTGGAATATAAGCAATATTAATGTTTGCCATGCCTCTGAGATGCTTCACCTTGGCCCACCAGTACCAAAGGGCCTAGGATGGATGATTCTCCTTGTTAAACATGTTAACTACCACCTTGGAGTTGCTCTCCAGGATAATTTTTGAGTACTGTAACTCCACTCTCATACAAAGACCCTGAACCAGAGCACGGCCTTCAGCTTGCACATTTGAGCGAAGCCTATAGCCCGATGTAAAAGCTTGTATAAAATTTCCGCTACTTCCCCTGCAAACGCCACCCCCTCCTGACATACCCGAGTTCCCTCTGCTAGAACCATTCACGTTAATCTTGATCCAGCCCGTTGGGGGCCTTTTCCACCTTACCAACGTAATTGGATTTTTGGTCATAGGACCAGGGATGCCCAAATTCAAAAAAACTTAAGCGTCTAGCCAGATGAGAGTCCATGTCAGGAGGTAGGTAGGGGCTCAGGCACCTAAGCCATCTCAACACAAGGTTAATCGCCCAACTCGCCTTACCTTACTTTCTTCGAACCATGAAGCATTCCTTTCTAGCCAAATTACTCAGAAAATAATGACCGAAATAAGCCCTATGAGGGAGAAAGAACCGTCCCTGGATGAGGCAATGGACCACCACTAAGCAGCTCTCCCTAAGGCTGATTGCCCCTCTAGGAAGGAGACATCAAATGAGAAACTAAAAAATTTCCAAGACTAGAATATGTTGTTTTAATATCAACAATTAGATTCATGTAGTAATTTGGCAGCTTGCAAAAAAAGGATGGGCACACCCAAGTCCATAGCCTAAGTCGTAGACTGAGTGGGGATAGCCTCTGTTTCAACACTGAGGTCATGGCATCGATTCCCATAGTGGGGGGTGGCTAACATTGTGATGAGACTAACATGGGTGGGTGGGTGTATTAACAATGGGGTGTGTTAACTAACCCATAAAAAAATAAAATAAATAAATAAGTGGAGTTTTTGAAATTTTGAACAATGCTACCAACATAACTTCCTCAAAAAAATTACCTTATTGCCTACTCCCACCTGGAAGTTCAGACCTCTCCTTGTATTACTGCTTACATTTCGTAGAGATATTCCAGCAACAACAATATTTGTGTTAGGTGTGTTGCACAAAAACCTTAGGATCTCGCCCCCCAACTACTTGAATTATGGGATATAGCAATGCGAAAATGCAAGCAAACAATCAAACTATACGATAGAAGAGATTTTTACGTGAAAAACCCTCAAAGAGGTAAAAACCATAGGACTTTGTCCAAACAAACAATCCATTATGTAGTAAACTATTTACAACCTCGATCACAAGCACAGCCCGCTTGAATCTAACCTTCTTCACTCATGTAGGAGCGAATAAACAATAAAAGGAATAAAAAATAGAGAGATCTCAACGAGCACGAGGACGTAGAAGAGCCAAGATGTCGACTAGGCAATGGATCACATTCGACTGCGCAATGGATCACCTCCAACAAGCAGAAATCTCCCTCCCACAAGCTTCCTCTATCTCTTTCTCTTCCTCTCTTCCTCTTTTTTTCTCTCTCTCTCTCACCTTGGACATGTAAACCTCCTATTAGGATACCTTAATCATAGTTGGAAGCACTTAAATAAGACTCCGTAAGAATTAGAGTCAGAATAGGAAATTGCAAATTTGTAGTCCGCGCATGGTCGGGTGCCTACTCGAACAAAAAATTGTCCAGAGAGTTTAAGAGAAACATTGTCAAATTTTGGTCGCCTGACCTGGGCACCGGGCTCCCGGTCAACAAACCATTGGGCGCCCAAGTATATCTAAAACAGTCCAATGACTTTTAGTCATTTCAAGTGAATTTCAGTCGCCCGAACCTAACTGGCCAGGTGCCTGATAACCCCTAGGCTACAACAATCTCTCCTTAACACCTGAGGAGGAAAACCACATCAAATCTCTCCCTTTCCGACTCAGGAAGAGTCCACATTCTTCAAGCCATCCTGACTTCTACTAGCCTCAAATTTTCCCTTGAGCAAAGCCTTTGTCATCATCTCTGACCCGTTATCGTCCGTGTAGACCTTCTCAAGCTGTAACACCTTCTGTTCCAACGTATCCCTGATCCAGTGATACCGAACCTCTATGTGCTTCGACTTGAAATTTTAACTTGGATTCTTGTTCAAGTATATCGCACTCTGGCTATTACAATAGACCATGTGCTTCTCCTGCTTCAGGCTAAGTTCTTGTAGGAACCTCTTCATCTAACACATCTCCTTGCATGCTTCTGTAACTGCGATATACTCAGCCTCTGTCATGGATAATGCTATGACCTTCTGTAACTTGCTCTGCCAAGAAACCGCTCCCCCCTGCAAACATAACCATGAACCCCGATGTAGACTTCCTAGAGTCTATGTCACCTGCCATATCTGCATTTGTGTAGCCTTCATACACAGGTTTCTTGTCACCATAGCATAGGCTTAACCTAGATAAGCCCCTCAAATATCATAGTATCCACTTCACTGCTGCCCAATGTTCTTTGCTAGGATTGATAAGATACCAATTAACAACACCAACCACATATCCTATATCTAGGCGAGTACATACCATAACATACATCAAACTTCCTACCGCTAAAGTATAGGGTATCTTCTACATCTCATCCACCTCTGCCTTCGTCTTGGGACACTACTTGTCGGTCAATCTGAAGTGACCATCTAGTGGAGTACTGATCAGCTTTGTTGCATTCATATTGAACTGCTCTAAGATTTTCTCAATATTTGCTCTTGTGACAGCCAAAGCTTCCTTCTGCTTCTGTCACAGGTTATCTCCATTCTTAGGATCTGTCTGGCTGGGCCCAAGTCTTTCATCGCAAATGACTTGCCCAATTCCTGTTTCAATCTGTTAATCTTCTTGATGTCTTTTCCCATGATGAGCATGTCATCAACATACAATAACAGAACTAAAAAATCAGCATCTGAGAACCTGTGAATAAACACATAGTCGTCCGACTCCGTTCTGTCATACTCATGCTTCAACATGAACAAGTCGAACTTCTTGTACCATTGCCTCGGAGCTTGTTTCAGCCAAGACAAGCTCTTCCTAAGCCTACACACCATGTGCTCTTTGCGCTTGACCTCCAACCCCTCTAGTTAGTGCATATAGATCTCTTCTTCCAGGTCACCATGGAGAAAGACATTTTTAACATCTAACTGCTCTATCTCCAAATTCTTGCTAGCCGTCAACCCAACCAATATCTGAATGGACGTCATCTTCACCACCGGTGAGAATATCGCTTCGAAGTCAATTCATTTCCTTTGACCAAACTCTTTCACCACAAGTCTAGCCTTGAACCTTGTCTGTGAATTCTTCTACTCCAACTTCTTTCTGAACACCCACTTGTTGCTCAAAGCTTTCTTGCCCTTAGTCAATTTCATCAGATCATAGGTGTGGTTCTTATGCAAGGATTCCATCTCCTCTTGCATAGCTTTCAACCTACTCCCCCTTATGCACATCAACTAGGGCCTTAGAGTAATCATTTGGCTCTCGCCATCGGTAAGCATAATGTACTCATGCGGGTGTCTGTCCCGGTCCATCTTCTATGGGAGCTGCTCTCCCGATCGATCTTCTGTAGGAACTCCCTCGTCCTCTACACCTTGCTGCACTCCACCATCATCAGGCACCACGGGAGGAGTGATTGGATCTATGTCTTTTAGCTTACTTGAACTGGGCTAAGTCTTCTCCGGCTCTCCAATGTCTTCAATACACTGATCTTCAAAGAAAACCACATCTCTGCTCCTGACGAGCTTCTTCTCAGTCGGATCCCACAACCTGTAACTAAATTTCTCATCATCGTACCCTAAGAACACACACTGCCTGATCTTTGTATCGAGCTTGGACCTTTCATCCTTTGGTACGTGAATGGATTCCCTACATCCAAACACCCTGAGATGACTATACGAAGGATCGCATCTAGTCCATAACTTTTCAGGTACTTTTCCATTCAACGGGGCTGATGAAGATCTATTTATCAAATACATTACCATGTGCATTGCTTCTCCCCAGAACATCTTGGGCAACTTCGCATGAGATCATGCATCTAATTCTCTCTACAATTATGCGATTCATGCACTCAGCTACACCATTGTGATGGGGGTCTTGGGCACTGTCTGTTCATGCTGTATACCTAAGGACTTACAATACTCATGAAAGGCCCTAATGTATTCACCATCATTGTCAGTGAGGATGCACTTCAATGATTTAACTATCTCTCTCTCGACAATATCATGAAATACTTTAAATACACCAAAGACCTCATCCTTAGATTTCAATGCATAAACCCAAACCCTCCTAAATGCATCATCTATAAAAGTAAGAAAATACAATGCCCCACACAAGGATTTTGTCCTCATTGGACCACACACATCAGAATAAACCAAATCTAAAGCATGTACTTTATTAATATGAGAAACAATCTTAACAAAAGAAATCGTATGTTGTTTCCCAACTAAATAGTGAATACATGTTTTGAGAGGTATACTTGCCAACTCAGGAATGGAGCAGTTATTTGCTAGCAGCTGAAGCCCTTTCTCGCTCATATAGCCAAGTCGCATGTGTCACATGTCTGTCACTAAATCTTCTGATGTGTTCAACTCACTCTTACAAACGCTGACACTTATCTTGTACAAGGTGCAACACATCTTCCTTCTAGTTGCGATCATCGAACCCTTGATGAGCTTCTAGTGCCTACCAACAAACCGACTCTCATAGTTGGCCACATCCAACCTTCCCATCGACATCAACTTGAGGCGAAGGTTGAGAATATGCCTCACATCTTTCAAAACCAACGTGCAGTCCACACCGGTCTTCACATAAATATCACCAACTCCTACTTTCTAGGATATTCTAGAGTTCTCCATCTTCACGGTACCAAGGCTGCCTTATTTGTAGCTTGTGAAGAAATCCCTTCGTGGAGTTGCGTGAAATGACGCTCCCAAATCAATTACCTAATTGGTGTCTCAATTCGCAGCGGCGAGACAAATATCATAATCCGCTAAGAGAATAATCACAACGTCAAAATCGGAAGCAACCGCAATAAAATCTGATTCATCACATTTTTCCTTCTCTTTTCCTTTATTATCCATCTTCTTATGGCATTCATTTTTATAATGGCTCTTCTTGCCATAGTTCCAACACTCAACATCTTTCCTGACGCTAGGCTTGCCTCTAGATTTATCTCGGGCTTTTCCACCCTTCTTGTTCTTTTCTCTCACCCTTTCCTATGCCACAAAGGCCTCTTACTGAGTAGACCCCTAAGACTTCCTCCTTGTCTCCTCATTGAAGAGACAACTGGCGACCTACTCCATGGACACCTTTCTGTCTAACATGGAGTTACTCAGAGACAACCAATACAGAAATGAGATAAAAATGTGCGCGCGCGCGCACACACACACACACACACACACACACACACACACACACACACACAGAGAGAGAGAGAGAGAGAGATGGAACTCAACAGAACTGAGGATGAGTGGTTCATTGTTGGTGAGAGGTGATGGGTGTGGTGAGAGAGGATTTGGGTGAGAGATGAGATCTTGAGAATCTTAGGTGAAGAAATGGGTGAGAGATAAGAGAGATGAATAAATGGACTACAAAATAATAACTTTAAAGTAAAATCAACCTGCTGATTTTATTCTCACATGGCTGAATCATAATCTTTGGTTAAGAAAAATAATTTTAATCTATATTATATAATAAGGTAAGCAACTTGTAGACAGTTTTACACCCACAATTGGTTTCAAGGGGTGGAGAACTTTGAATATTTAAAGGACATGAGAAGACATTTAAAATGAAGTCAAGGTATTATGAGAACTGAAAATTTTGATTGTTGTCCAGCGTACAGTTTAGACTTCACCGATAAAAAAAAGCCTTCAATGACTTGGATTTACCCACAACTTTTTAGTTCTTAGATGGAGTAGCTGCTCTAATTTCTCCTCCTCTTTGCATGTAGCCACATGGAGTGTAGTGATAGGGAGCAATATAATTTAGGAGTCAAAGGAAGAATTGGTATTGACAGAATTAGAGAGAAAAGTTGGGTGTTTATGGGAAAGAACAGTGCTAGCATACCTCACGTTGGTACTGTTGAGGTGTGGAGCCAATCCAACCAGGAAGTGGTTTGGCGCCCGACGGTCAAGTGGGCCGGGCGCCCGACCAAGTTTGGTCGGAGGCCTGAAATTCGGGAAGATTTTCCCCAAGCACGCTGGACACATCTTGTATTGGGCGAGCGCCCGACCAAGCCTGATCGAGCGCCCAACCGAACGCAAAGTGTTTCGCGGGCTTTCTTATTTTGGATTCTATTTTCGGGTTTTTCTATAGAAGGGGTGTAACTGTAACTTGGGATTAGGGTTATGTAATTAGGCTTTCTATACATCCAAAGTGAGAAAAATGAGAAGGGGTTAGCAAAAAGGGCTAGCTCTATGCATGGAAGTATCGAAGAAGGTAAGTGTATTGCTTGTAACTTCGTTTTCTTCGTAGTGGAAGTTTGCACCCGTGGTTTTTTACCCTTACTGGGGTTTTTCCACGTAAATTTTGTCTTGTGGATTGTTGGTTTGTTTGAATTCCTCTTCTAGTTATTATTTCTTCTTGTTTATCGTTTGTTGGTGAGACCGGAGATTAGATCTCGGTTCATCAGCATTGTTGGCGTGCTGCGCAACAGGTACTTGTTGGGTTACTTTTGCAAACTGAGAGTGACATGGACATGGGTGAAATGTTCATCAGATCCACCCCGTCCATCAGGTACACTACTTTATGTTAACGATTGAACTAAAAAAATCATGATAATGAAAAACTAATGTAGGCCACATTATAGGAAATAGTTGAAATGGAATGCCCACCATTAATTTTATGTAGGGCTCACATTGATGTTTATATGCCAACTGATCCACTCATTTGATGTTCCTCATCAAGATGAAAGAATAACCCCAAAATAATGATATCGCAAAAGTTAGGTGAGCCATTTGTTGATGTGAATTTAGAGGTTTTAGGACACGAGTGTTTTATCAACCTGATGTTTAGGATCAAAGGCCAAATTAGCCATCATCCTTTGAATCCATCACAGATTGTTGTTGTATCAACTCTCTCATCATCCTTTGAATTCATCACACACTGTTGTTGTATCAACTCTCTCTACACTTGTCCTTTGTTAGATGCATTTTCTAGTAATCATTTCCAACCAAGAGCTTTAAATCCCAATTTTTTACATTCATGTAGATATTTGATTTTATTGAGAGAAACTTTTTTTTTTTTTTAGAAATTTGAAGTTTAGGAGAATTATGGGATTTTTTTTATTTTTAAAGGAAAATTGTATAGATAATTGAGAAGAGAACATTTGCGGCGGAGTCCTTACAAAATTCCAGACTATGCCTAGCCTAACAGAAACTATACAAAAATAGGTGAGATCGAGCAGCAACAAGGTCACACAGGAGACAACAAACACTAAGACGCCTACCTGAAACAAGAAAAACTGGGCCAACGGCACTTGACGGCACCCTGAAAATAGACCACAGCTGAAGCCTTTGCTGTGTCACCATGCTAGGTTCTACTTCTCAGAGAATCTGACAACAGAAAAACCTCAAGTAAAAACCAAGCGCTATGGACAAAGCCGCTACCGAAGACTCCCTTAGAAGGCTAACCACCGCACTTGCCAGTCGCCTGGTCACCTCCTTCCCTAAGGGCACCCAAACCTTCCCTATGAGATTTGAACACGGGTTCATATCGCTTGATTATATAGCCACAAAATTGTTTCCAAGTGGAACTGGGAAATGAATGGAAGGAAATCCAATCAATTCAAGTAATTGGATATCCAAAGACACCCAAAACCCACGACAAAAAACAAAAACCAAAAAAAAAAAAAAAAAAAAAAGGCTAAAATAAGATCTTCTCTCAATTTCAGAGAATCTAATTCAAGAGCCTCTAGTCATAGAGAAATTTTTTTATACAACTTGCCAACAAATCTCGGTCATTAATATCTAAATTACAACTAACTCAAAACTAATTCTAACAACTATCCAACCAACATATATATATATATATATATGTTAAATTATATATGTTAAATTATATAATTTAACATATATAGGAAAAGGCAATTTGTCAAACTGAGGGCAAAGTGTTAAGTTACAAAAGCCAACAATTAAAGTAACATTGTCCTTACATTATGAGGTCATCCTCTCGCAGCTGAGTTTACCTGCGGGTTAAATATTACAATTACAATAAGTTCGACCTTTTTTTCTTTTTCTCTCTTTTTTGTTGTTGTTGAATATCTGAAAGGGAAGTTGTCAAAATAAATAACTAAACACGCACGCACGCACGCTATATATATTATCATGCCAACTATTGCTTGAGCTTAATATTGTGTTGCTCCTTGGCATGTCTGTGGAAGTACAGCAGGCTTAACAACAATTGCTTGTCGGGTCATATTCCTATGTCTTTAACAGCTATCAGTACGCTGGAAGTTCTGTAAGTAGATCATTCTTCATTCACACAAAATCTACTTCTCATGTTATTATTTTGAAGGGCTTTGATAAGACCATGCATGTGTGCGAGTTAACTCATACACATGCCACCACATAGGCTAGCAGGGCAGGACAATTGAAATATCTAAGCCATCCATCAGGTGGACCTCATGATAAATAGGCGTGCCATAATATCAGAAATATGTTGATGGGTAAAAAACTTTGGCTGGTTTCTTTTCCCAAATTTGCATTTGTTTAGTTAATTGTGACCCACCTGATTAGTGGACCAACTTAAGGAATCTAGTACACATTGGTACCTCTCTAACGAAAGGCTTAGGTATTGCAGCTGTCTGCAACCTTGGCATATGTAGCCGTGTGTGCATTAGCTGACTTGTACACAGGCGTGTGGGCTTAGCAAAACTCTATTCTGTATATACTCTAGCTTGATGATTGTATCTCACTACTGACCATTTGTAACGCGAGATGCAGGGATCTATCCAGCAATCAGTTGTCCGGAGAAGTTCCATCAAATGGCTCCTTCGTAATATTCACACCTATCAGGTATCTCATTGTTTTATTGTACAAATTTTAGAAACCACTTGTGTGGCTATGCATAGTCATGCAGGGTCACAAGCACGGATGCAGGGCTTTATGTGTATGAGATATATCTATTCAATCCATCAGTTGCACCACCTGTGTTTTGTCCAGGCTGAAAAATTGGTTAGATTGAAAACTCAGGGGATACACCATGGGAACAATTGAGATGAGAAGTGCACCATTAAAATCATCCAAACTGTGTGTGGGGTCCACTGTGGTGTGCATATACCATCCAATCCATTCGTCTGACATGCCACACAAGGTTGAATGAATTCTCAGAAAATCAGAACATTCCAATGCACGTGCAGACCATGCCACGTGAATTTAGAGGTATTGAGAATGATTTTACACTGCTCCATATGGTATGACTAACATGAGTCCTGGATTGGACTAAATTTTAAAGATCCATTAGGTGCACCACCCATTGTCTGGGCAAGGACTAAAAATCAAGCCGGTTCAAAACTCAAGTGGGTAATACTATGGGAATAATCGAGATGAGAAGTCCCACCATTAAAATTATCCAAATTGTGTAGGGTCCACCGTGATGTGTGCATGCCGTCCAATCTACTCATCTGATGCATTGCACCATGATCAATGGATACCTTGAGAATCAGGACATTCAAAAGACTCATGGGGATTTAGAGTTTTTAGGCATGGTTTTACACCATTCTCTACGGTGTGGTCCACCTGAGTCTTGGATTGGACTTATTTTTAGGATCATGATGAAACTGTGGCAATGGATAAGTTGGTTCTGATACACATTATCCCCCACATGGCACTTGGCTAGGCATAGACACGCTCTCCACGCGACCACTCACATTGTCGGGATAGCACAATCCATGAATTTTAGGAGTGTGCTTGACACTGATTAATTAGGCGTGTTGCTGACAAACTGAAGAATTTTTTTATTTTATTTTCTTTTTTTCTTTTCTTTCTTGCAGTTTTGCTAATAACAAACATCTATGTGGACCGATTACTGGAAAACCTTGCCCTGGATCTCCTCCATTTTATCCACCTCCTCCACCTCTATCATCTGGAAAAGTTCCTACCGTTCATTAAGTTTCTGTGTTATGCTATTACATCAGATGTTTACTATCATTTTCTTAGCGTGATTTCTGTGTTATGTTTCAATAAACAATTGGGCTTGCGATATGAATGGTCTGGATTGTCACACAATAAAGTTATACCTTTTTTTTTTTTTTTTTAGGCCGAATCAACTACTCAGCAGTGTAGTATAAGCTTCTCTACAAATGGGGTCATTTTGTTCATTCTCCTGGCTTTTTTAAATCTAATTCGTCCAGCACCTGCATCCGAAAAATCACTCATTTGTGGTTAAAAGAGATTGTAAATGAGATTTCAGGTGGGCCACCAGAGCAGCGGAATCATCCCGTCCCCTCATGATTTCTTCGAAGGTCATTTTTGTCATTATCGAATAAGCAGTGCTAGTCATGGAATTTTGAAAAAAAACACCTACACGCCTTTTATTCGCCACCCGAACGTTGTAGATATTACAGGTTTGCCATGATTTATTGTTTTACGGCCCACCTTTTTCAACAATAATGGTCGACACCATCCATTTTATTTCTGGTGTACATTTTATCCAATAGGCAAAAAATTAGAATATTCCGAATATTTTTTGGACTTTTGGAAGTCTAAACATATGATTTATTTTAGACAATCAAGAACAACTTATCTTGTATGGTCCACTTGATCATTATATTTTTTTCATATTTTGATATTTTTCAACACAGTCTATCTATTTTAATGATCGGAATAGAATTTGAAGACAAATGGTGGACCTAATGTAATAACACGTACATGAGACGATATTGTCTACTGCTACACGAGTATAAAAATTAAGTTGGTTAATTACCAACTCCACCCAATACGGTGCTACCCATCTGTTGGGCCCATGTTGATGTATGTATTATATATCTTAATCGTTGTTTCATTTTTACAGGTCATATTATAAGAAATGAAAAATTAAGAAGATATAAAATGAAACTGGAACACAGTAGTTGAAATAATGGAAAACGAGCCGTCAAAGTTGAAAAGTATGTTTCTAATGATATAATTAACCTCATAAATGGAAATTCCTGACTTTCTTGTAAGAGTTGAAAAATAATACGTTAAGATTCAGAATGTATAGGTTAAGATGGTGTGTACACTACAGGACACACTGAGATCAAACCATTCAAGTGTAATATAAAATGATGCGTAAGCAACTTTGGTAGGTTGTAAGACATTACAAATGGATGTACATTTGTAAACAATGAGGGACACAGTTTTATGTGTATATTTGATCCACTCCATCCATCCATTTCGGCACGAAATTTTATGTACTGAGAAAACAAAAACAAAACAAATTGAACAATCAAGTGGACCACACCGATTGAAGAAGTATTGATTGAATGTCTAGTACACTAAGGTAAATAGAATATGTCGGTTGGGATATAACTAGGTGAAGTTATCTTATATTACCATATCTTCTTCAAATTATTCTGTAAAATTTTGTGTCAGGTTTATGCACCATCATATGATGTTCAAAGAAAAATCAGCCCATGTACTAGAGGCACAAAAACTGAGTTCACAGTACTTGGGCGGTGGTGGGATATATTGGTATGAAATGGTACGATGTGACCAACTCTTCTTCCAATCCTTTTCAAATTCGGTGTCACACTTATAAAGAGCTTGCCAAAGAGATTTCAATTCCATGAGGCTAGTAGAATCGTCCGAGAAGAATTCACATTAACTTGTTCCTTCTAGTGGTGAAGTGATACGTCAATGTCCGATGTGATGTTATCTCTGTTTGATATGTCTAAAAGTTGGTGTCAACCCTACTTGAAGTAGTACAGGCATGCCGGTAAACTTTTGTACCAACCGGATCACTTTTGCGACACCTTAATCAGGTGAACATTATTTTGTCAACGAATAATTAAAGTGGTTTGAAGTCATCTTATATAAGGAAATTTTCATTTGATACTGCTCCAATTTCTCTTGAGAGTTGGATCGGTGATGAAGAACTCGTCGTCAATATTTTGTCGATGCTTACATATTTGGAAGATTGAAATTGAACAGACATTAATCAGGACCCTATGAGCGAAAAGTGACGTGCATTGATCTGATGTTACCTATGGTTGTTCTGTTGTGCCTCCAATTGTGTACCACACTTCGTCGGTCTATGAAGAGCTTCCCCAATATATATCATCTCAGATCAGCCCTGTTAAAGAGACTGATACTTAGCTCACATTATTTAGGGTGGTACATGATTGAGGTTATGTGAGGTGCTTTGATGTGACCTAATCCTTGTTGAGCACTTAACTGTGTATATTCTAACCCCATTTCATCACTAACGATGCATGGTTTTCAAGCTTAAAGACTATTCTAATGCATGGTTTTGGTGGTTATAGGAATGAGAGAGAGTTCACTAAATTGATGACTACAAGAGCATATTTAGGAGCCTTGGATGAAGACCCAAGGTGGGCCAAAGAAAGAAGAAAGCAAGGAGAGGAAAGAGAGGAAGAAAGAAAGAAAGAAAAACAAAGAAAATAAGGTCTGGCCGGTCAGCCAAGGAGGCCACGACCAGTCTTGACCGGTCGGCCACCCTTCACAAGACACTCTAGCAACTGCTGGAGGTCGTTGGAGCAAGCCCCAGACAGGTCCGACCGGTCTTGACCGATCGGCCATAGCCCCTAGCCCCTCTTTGCACTCTCTGGACTGTCCACTGGACAGGTCCGACCGGTCAAGACCGGTTGGCCAGCCATCTTGACCGGTCGGCCAACAGGTCGGCCAGTGTAATTTGCTGAAATTCAGCAACTTCTTCAATAAGCTCCGAGTTTTGTGCGCAATTGCGTAAGTATTGCACAATTCTGAAAGATTCTGGGGCGATAAGGCCTCTATACTATAAAAATGATACATAGGGATCGTTCCTAAGGCATCCTATAAGAGATCTACGAAGGTGGGAGGCGGAAAAAGATGGAATCGGAGTTTTACAACTCCCTCTAGTTTGTTGCTTTCTAGTTCATATTTTTAGTTGTTTTCATGTTTCCTTGGATCATGAACGGCTAAACCTCTAGGGCTAAGAGGTGAAGCTTGTAGTGAATCTAAAACGTTTTAATTCGTTTGTTTTGGTTTCAAGTTGAATTTTCATTGAAGAACAATAGTTTGAAGTTTGAATGAAGTTCTAAATACTTTTCTTAATCTTATGGCTCATGGATGTTTTGAAGAGTTGGCTCATGGATGTTTTGAAGAGTTGCTTAAGTTCTTAATTGTTTTGAATGAGTCTAGACCTGTACGCTCCGAGGAATTGGATTCAAGACGCTCTAGACTTGGATTGTCATGTGGGTACTTTATGCCAAGAGTTCTACTTTTTTGGAATTTCTGCTTATGTGTGATTGTGTATGTGATTTGAATTAAGTTCAAATCATGATCTACTTATGCTTTATGACAGAGTTTAATGATGATTATGATTGTGATCTTAATCTATTGAAATTAGGATTAACCTATGTAATTGAGTGTGCTCAAGTCCTAACTTGAATTAAGGGAATCATGTATATAAATCACACATATGACAGATTGTATGTTATAACCTCTTTATCATCCGACTAGATAGGATTTGATTTCGATTCTAGTTGTGTAATTGGGAAACCACAGCGAATTAAGCATCAAGGATTGCTACAAGTGGATCCTTGGACCCCTAATGCTCTTTTATATTGATTACATTCACCTTTAGTTTAAGAATTCTATCTACATTCAATTCTAGAATCTGTTTGGTTAGCTCTCAATTAGAGAATATTAGAAGTAATTTTTTGAATTCCTAACAAGTCCCTAAGAACGATCTCGGTCTCTACCGAATTATTACTACATTGCAACCCTACACTTAGGGAAGCGAACAAGTTTTTGGCGCCGTTGCCGAGGATTTTTTATAGTTTTTCATAAAAAATTATAAAATAATTTCTATTTGAGATTTTTAGGAGTCCTTAATAACTTAGTTTGCTTTGTTTTGGTTTATTTTTACAGGAATTCTAAGAGTTGAAGTAGTCACTTCAATCAGGTTTTTCTAACCCTTTTAATCTTTTACTTTTCTGAGATTTGCATGCCACATTGGGTTCGGGATTCTAATAACCGACTGATTAGTGAAGGAGGGATTGTTGAGGGGATTGATAAGGAACCCCGTGCTAAGAAACATTTAAATTCCCAAATTTTTCCTGAAATTTGTTAGTGCACTTTTCTATGGCATACTAGTGCACCTTGTTTGTCAATTACTTAGGTCAGTGGGTCTAGTGTCGGTTGAGCTTAATGAAGACGAAGAACGAAGACTCAAGACGGACCGGCTGCATCAAGGAAGAAGAAACAGGTAAAAGTGATGCCTTGGTGTGCCTTGCCTTGACCAAAACCTAACCCATAACCTCTTAGATGACTTGCACCAACTAGGTATACCTTTAGTCATCTTCATTAGTCTTAGAACTCCATGAAAAACATGATAAATTAGACTAATTAAAGAGGTGGAAGCTGCTGTAATCAAACAGCTCAAAACAGCAGTTTCCGATTGATCTCCGATCAATCGGACGTTGGCTCCGATAGGACTCCGATCAATCAGACAGAAGCTCCGATCAATCGGAAATTTTTCCAGCAACCTTGAAAATCCACTGGACATATTTCCGATCAATCGGACAGTCTTCCGATCCATCGGAAGGGGTCCGTCCGATCAATCGGACAGTGTTCCGATCAATCGGAATATCTTCCAAAGACTTCACTGGATAGATTTCCGATCAATCGGACTTGTCTCCGATCAATCGGAACTTCTTCCGATCAATCGGAGATGCGCGAATCTGCTCGTTTTTTGACCGTTGGAAGAAAATCTATTTAAAAGGGGGATTCGTTTTTTGAGCCATTAGAGGGAATTTTGAGGAGATAGAAGCCACCATTGCTAGAGATCATTAGAGGCTCTATCCCAAACCTAAAGCAAGCCATTCTCCTTGTGGTTTCATCACAAGCTTAGGCCATTCAATGGCATCTTGAGAATAGGACTTGTTCCCTCTTGATTCCTAGGGTTTAGACACCTTGATGATAGTTAAATCCTTTGTCTAAACACTACCTAGGAGTCCATTTAGGTGCATTCCTCTAGGAAACCCATTTCCTACCATTTGTAGAGGTTTCACCATTCCCTAGCACCTTGGGCATCTCCAATGGAGCATCACATGCAAGGTAGCTGATCTTGGAGCTGAAGCCTTGGCAAAGCAACGGCGTCAAAGATCGGGGGAGCACAAGGGGAGCTGATTCAAGCACGGGAGAGCGAGAAGAAGCAACCCGAAGCGGCGCTGAACAAGGGGCTCAATCCGACAAGTAGGTTGTCTTGCTAAGAGTCCATCCACTCAATTCCCTGTGGGAGTTGAGTGTAGAGTTTGTTTGACAAACTCGCCCCGGGGTCGTCAGTCGATCCTTGGCCTATTAGTTGGGCCTAAAACCTAGGGACGTCAGCCGTTCCTTGGCACGTCAGTCGGGCCTAAAACAAAGTCTCCAAGGGGGAGCCACCAACACGGGTGCAAACGTGTAGGTTGGGAGGAACCTGTAAACTCCCCGGTTGGGTGGATCCGAGTTAAAACACCTTGGTTGGGAGGAACCAGATTTAAACTCCCCAGTGAATGCCGGTGTGCTCAAAGGGGTTGAGTACTTGAACCGGGAGTGGAGTAGACAAGTAGTCGAACCACTATACATCCTTGTGTTTGTGATTGATCTTGAGCACATTTCTCTTTATGCATTGCATTTAACTTGTTAATTATGAATGCTTAGTTAGGAATGTATGCTAGGCACTTGATAGGCACATCCACACTCACAAGATGTACTTTCACTACCTCATGTTGACTTGAGCATTTCTTGATCCATCCTCTCTAGTCCACATGAGTTGATTAGACTAGGTTGTTAATTGCTTTATCTTTTGCTAGTCTTTTAATTGGACCCACTTAGGCTTGGAAGCCAAAGTGTTAATCGCTTACATATTTTAATTTGCTGATTTGTTAAAGTAGGCGAAAAGATTTTTTAAAAAGGTCCTATTCACCCCCCTCCTATAGGTTCAGCCATAATTCTAGTTGCTCCTCAAGCTTCCGCACGCGTATGCGTAGGGTGTCGTGTTAGGCTACCCGACGCAATTTCAATTGGTATCAGAGCGGGTTGCTCTTCAAGGACGTAACCGTCTAGAGTAAAATCCGGTACCGGAGCACTAGCATGTCTACCTAAAAAGGAGAATCTATGTTGCCTCATGTTGAATTATAAGTAAAATGATTATTGAGGACAACAATAACTAGGGTAGGAACTATTGTCACATCCCCTACTGTATATTGCTCTCCAACTTGGAATGAACCTAAGGGAGAAAAATCTAAATGAATTCCCTCCCAACAAGCATGTTGGGTCCTATTAATCATACCCAAGGGGGTTGTGATCTAGGTTAGGTGACCTTAGGAGACCTTATTGTGCTTCTATAGGAAAATCTGAGGATTTCAGCCTCATTTATGTGTGTATGGGCAAATCAGAGGATTCAAGCCTCATGAGCCCAAATTTTGATAATTTAGCCTTGCTTTTTATTGATATGTTTGCTTGCTAGATTATCACCATGCTTAGATTAGTTAATCATCTTGAGTTTTATGCTTCATTATATGCTAATCTTTGCTTAGTATTGGTCTTGATATACCAATAGGGGAGGTTGGTTGATTGGGCTATAAGCCCTTGAGCTTTAATGCTTAGTGTATATCATAGATGACCAATTAAGCATGATTAACTATGCTTAGATAGTTACATTTTCTTGTTAATCATGTTCTTTAGCATGCTCCATGATTTTATGTTCATGCACCCTATACTCTCTCTAGTTAGCATGTGCTTATAGTTATAACTGCGACATACTATCTTCTCTTACCTTAACCTTAATTGATATATCATTAAGGGGGAGAGAATAGTTTGTCAATTGCTAACAAAAAGGGGGAGAAAGATCAAGTCCCACCAAAACTAGTTTGTTATGTTTTGTGATGCAGGGATTGACAGGTTATGGGGGAGCAATCTGAAGAGGAGCAGCTTAGTTTAGGCATGTCAAGAGTCCTGTATTTAATGCTTTATCAATGTAATCTCTTGTACATGTATTTTGTTTTGGTAGGTTAGGTTTTTGTAAGTAATTGACAAAGGGGGAGATTGTTAGTGCACTTTTCTATGGCATACTAGTGCACCTTGTTTGTCAATTACTTAGGTCAGTGGGTCTAGTGTCGGTTGAGCTTAATGAAGACGAAGAACGAAGACTCAAGACGGACCGGCTGCATCAAGGAAGAAGAAACAGGTAAAAGTGATGCCTTGGTGTGCCTTGCCTTGACCAAAACCTAACCCATAACCTCTTAGATGACTTGCACCAACTAGGTATACCTTTAGTCATCTTCATTAGTCGTAGAACTCCATGAAAAACATGATAAATTAGACTAATTAAAGAGGTGGAAGCTGCTGTAATCAAACAGCTCAAAACAGCAGTTTCCGATTGATCTCCGATCAATCGGACGTTGGCTCCGATAGGACTCCGATCAATCGGACAGAAGCTCCGATCAATCGGAAATTTTTCCAGCAACCTTGAAAATCCACTGGACATATTTTCGATCAATCGGACAGTCTTCTGATCCATCGGAAGGGGTCCGTCCGATCAATCGGACAGTGTTCCGATCAATCGGAATATCTTCCAGAGACTTCACTGGATAGATTTCCGATCAATCGGACTTGTCTCCGATCAATCGGACAGGTCTCCGATCAATCGGAACTTCTTCCGATCAATCGGAGATGCGCGAATCTGCCCGTTTTTTGACCGTTGGAAGAAAATCTATTTAAAAGGGGGATTCGTTTTTTGAGCCATTAGAGGGAATTTTGAGGAGATAGAAGCCACCATTGCTAGAGATCATTAGAGGCTCTATCCCAAACCTAAAGCAAGCCATTCTCCTTGTGGTTTCATCACAAGCTTAGGCCATTCAATGGCATCTTGAGAATAGGACTTGTTCCCTCTTGATTCCTAGGGTTTAGACACCTTGATGATAGTTAAATCCTTTGTCTAAACACTACCTAGGAGTCCATTTAGGTGCATTCCTCTAGGAAACCCATTTCCTACCATTTGTAGAGGTTTCACCATTCCCTAGCACCTTGGGCATCTCCAATGGAGCATCACATGCAAGGTAGCTGATCTTGGAGCTGAAGCCTTGGCAAAGCAACGGCGTCAAAGATCGGGGGAGCACAAGGGGAGCTGATTCAAGCACGGGAGAGCGAGAAGAAGCAACCCGAAGCGGCGCTGAACAAGGGGCTCAATCCGACAAGTAGGTTGTCTTGCTAAGAGTCCATCCACTCAATTCCCTGTGGGAGTTGAGTGTAGAGTTTGTTTGACAAACTCGCCCCGGGGTCGTCAGTCGATCCTTGGCCTATTAGTTGGGCCTAAAACCTAGGGACGTCAGCCGTTCCTTGGCACGTCAGTCGGGCCTAAAACAAAGTCTCCAAGGGGGAGCCACCAACACGGGTGCAAACGTGTAGGTTGGGAGGAACCTGTAAACTCCCCGGTTGGGTGGATCCGAGTTAAAACACCTTGGTTGGGAGGAACCAGATTTAAACTCCCCAGTGAATGCCGGTGTGCTCAAAGGGGTTGAGTACTTGAACCGGGAGTGGAGTAGACAAGTAGTCGAACCACTATACATCCTTGTGTTTGTGATTGATCTTGAGCACATTTCTCTTTATGCATTGCATTTAACTTGTTAATTATGAATGCTTAGTTAGGAATGTATGCTAGGCACTTGATAGGCACATCCCACTCACAGATTGTACTTTCACTACCTCATGTTGACTTGAGCATTTCTTGATCCATCCTCTCTAGTCCACATGAGTTGATTAGACTAGGTTGTTAATTGCTTTATCTTTTGCTAGTCTTTTAATTGGACCCACTTAGGCTTGGAAGCCAAAGTGTTAATCGCTTACATATTTTAATTTGCTGATTTGTTAAAGTAGCGAAAAGATTTTTAAAAGGTCCTATTCACCCCCCTCCTATAGGTTCAGCCATAATTCTAGTTGCTCCTCAAGCTTCCGCACGCGTATGCGTAGGGTGTCGTGTTAGGCTACCCGACGCAATTTCAAAATTATGGCTGAAAATCAACATGATCCAAGGCCCAATCAAAATTTAGGCCAAAACCGAACTGAAACGGGTGAGAATGAGGTTGAGAATGTTCATCGACCTAGAATTTTACGTGATTACTTGCAACCTGCAAGAGCGAGTACTCCCTCATGCATAATTTTTCCATATAATGTAGGGAATATCGATCTAAAACTGGGAGTAATCTAACTCCTTCCCAAGTTCCTTGGTTTAGACAGTGAGAGCGCATATTAACATCTTAAGGAATTTGATGAGGTGATAGCCATGTTGCACTTTGCAAACGTATCTGATGATGTCGTGAGACTTACGTTATTCCCTTTTTCTCTGAAAGAGAAGGCTAAGACTTGGCTTCATGCATTAAGGCCAAGATTAATCAATACATGAACTGAGATGACTAAGGAGTTCATTAAAAAGTTTTTCCCTATTAATAAAACAAACATGTTGAGGCGCCTAATCATGAATTTTGCTTAAAAAGAGGATGAGACCTTCTTCCAATGTTGGGAGAGGTTCAAAGACTTATTAAATATATTCCTACATCATGGCTATGAAATTTGGTGAGTAATAAGCTTTTTCTATGAACAACTGACTTCACCCATGTGCCAATTCGTAGAGATAATGTGTAATAGAGAATTCATGAATAAGAAAGCTAAGGAAACATAGGACTACTTTGATATCTTAGCCGAGAATGCACAATCTTGGGATACAACTAAACCAACAAATCCCAAGATAAGCCAACAAAGAGAAAATGGAGGAATCTATGTCATCTCCAAAGAAGATGACATAAGTGCACGTGTGGCTAGCATCACAAGAAAAGTTGAGGCCATGGAATTAGGAAAGGGGGAAAAGACTAAGGAAGTTGAGAATATTTGTGGAATTTTTTTCGGTAACCAACATGCAACATACGATTGTCCTACAATTTCTGCGTTTCAAGAAGTTCTACAAGAACAATTAAATGCCATAAATAATTATCAACGACCATTTAGTCATCCAAACTTGAACACGTATAATTCTGGTTGAAAGAATCATCCTAACTTCAGTTGGAGGAATGGGCTATCAGAGAATGCAAACAATAACCCAAAAGTTACGCTCAAGGAAATATTGGTTACATTCATCTCAGCCCAAGCCGAGTACAATCAGAATAATTCTCACAAAATCGATGGGTTCATGCAAGAACAATTAAAATTCAACCAGAATTCATCTTAAGCCATCAATGATTTGAAAACTTCAATGGCTAGAGTTGAATCTCATCTTAGTGTTAGGGAGAAAGGCACACTTCCTACCCAACCTCTTCCTAACCCAAGAACCCAATTTAAGATACAAGACCTCAGCCTATCCTCCCAAAATATAAAGCATGTTCAAGTTATCACCACTTTGAGGAGTGGCAAAACAATTGATAAATCAAATCCGATGAAGGCCCCAAAGCCTAATGATCCGAAAATTGCCAATAAAGATGATATCTCGAACAACATTCTACATGAGAAAAAATAAAAAAGGCAATACAAGTCGGTTGCCCCGTTTCCCCAAATGTTGATTTTACCCAAACCTTTAGATAAAAATCTGAAAATCCTAGAGGTTTTTAAGCAAGTGAAGATCAACATTCCGTTATTGGATGCTATAAAACAAATACCATCTTATGCCAAATTTCTAAAGGAATTATGTACAGTCAAAAGGAAACACAATATTCACAACAAAGTACTTTTGACTGAGAATTTGAGCGCCATTATTAAACAAGAGGTGCCCCAAAAACACAAGGATTCGGGTAGTCCTACCATCTCATGCATCATAGGTGACTACCAGATCAAACAAGCTTTACTCAATCTTGGGGTAAGTGTTAACCTCATCCCATACTCGGTCTACGAACAACTTGGGTTAGGTGAATTAAAACCGACCAAAACCACACTTCAACTCGCTAATAGATCTATTCGTATACCGAGAGGGATGATTGAAGATGTCTTTGTCCAAGTCAATAAATTCTACTATCCAGTAGGATTTTATTGTCTTGGATACAGATCCTGTGATGGGAACCGATGCTCAAATTTTTGTCATACTTGGTCACCATTTCTTAGCCACTTCAAATTCGATTATCAATTGTAGAAACGGGCTTGTACAAATGTCCTTCGGAAATATGACACTCGAGCTGAATATTTTCGATTTATGCAAACAACCACGGGATGTTGATGACGAGGTCTATGAAATAAATCTGATTGAATCATTCGTGGAAGACACATCCCTCTTGACATTCTATTCCGATCCCTTGGAAGCATGCTTGGCCCACTCTCATGAGATTGATATAGTGGAAGCTTTGAAACCTGCCGAATTAATATCAGAAACCCTCCAACATTTGAGCTTCCATAAGCCAACCGAAACGAACAAATAAATGATCTGAAATAGATAATATCCTTCTCCATGATGACTAATATTAGCTAGTCAAAGTCAGCAATGTTTTTTTCAAATCAAACGTTATGTCCTTGTGTTGTGTAACATGCCACCATTAACAATACCATTTTCGAATACCATGGTTTTAATGCTTTGCAAAATGCCAACAAGAGAGTCTGTTCATCACTCAATTCCCATAGGGGCTTCATCCCATTTAGGAAGTGGGTCCAAAATATTAAAAGGAAAGGAGGAAAACTCACCATCCCATTTCAAGGCTCCTTCGTCAACACATTAGAATACTTTATGCAAGGACTCAATGATACACATGGATTTTCTGCATTTCAACAGCTTTAAAAGGACAGCCAAAAAGTAGGTATGGAAGTTTAAAAATCAACATTACATGAGTCTCCATGCATCTCAACCAAATGATACAAGAAGAAAGAAACATGTTTGCTTGTTGGAAGAAATAGTGAAATAAAGGTGTTATCTGCATTTGGAGAACATAAAAGCAAGTACCTTCTTCTGGATTTGGTTTATTGCCTATATTAGCTAACCTCACAGACCTTGCCTTAAATGCCTCCAATATGATGTCAGGTTTTGACCAATTCTCAGCTGCATTAAAAAAATAAGAAGAAGAAAACATCGCTCAGATGAATGCATCTGCCACAAAGATAACACTCAGCCTCATGTGAGAAAGCATGCATAGCAATTGTCCTTCAACTTTGACATTAGTAAGCTTGAAGAAACAAATTATTTGGCTGCAAAACATGCCTCTTACAAAACATGCACCCTTCTAAAGGAAAATGTTGCATGCCTAATAAGTAAATTCCAGATCGTCCTATAAGAAGAGGATTTTAGAAACATTTTACTGAAAACCGTTCTTTCGTTCCAATGAGCAAAATTCAAGCATCGCCGACTTTATCTGCAGGTAATTGGAGACAAAACACATGAGCAAAATTCAAGCATCAGTCTTTTCCATTTTTTCATGGAGAGAAAACACCAAAAGTTGATATCCTCTTCTTTTTTTCCTCCTCTAGAGGCCCAAATGTTGATAGTTTTCTTTTTGCCTAGAGAAAGAACAGAACTCATCAACTCTCAAGGACCATTCTCCTAAAGACGGACATGGAGACGTAAGCCCCGCATTGCCAAGAATTGTCACAATCAAGAAGCATTTCTTATTTGTTTAGATTATGCTAAATGTCATACAAGCATAAATGCAAATGAGCTTTATTAAGAAAGAACACAGAAGCTACCTTATTAGGAGTAATGTTTATCGTCCTCCCAGCTAGACGACACACATCCATTGTTTCCTGCGAACAAGGAACTTCTCAGTTTGGTGCTTAATTTGTACGGCTGTGGATATGTCGAGTCTAACTTGGATTGGCACAACAGAGGGAAGTTTTTCATGGATCTCAAAGATGATCTATTATAACACATCTTTGTTGCTTTCTTAAGTCATTATTTAAATGAAGTACAACTGTACAAAAGGCATTCAGTGCTAGGCTGCAGATTGCCTGAGGTTATCATGGAAATGCTCATATCAAAAATGTTGGGCTCTGCTATAATTTCAAAATGTCCGTCTTCTTAACCATTTCATATGTGAATCAAGATACCAAAACACTTGTACAAAATGGCAGAAACTGCCAATATTTCATGATTTAAGGGTGCATTTGAAGTATTGTGTAGTATGGCCATTGGCAGAAATGGCCATTGAGTGGGAAATTTGACCAAGATCTGTATTTAGCTCACTTGCCGTATTGAGCTGGTTTGACGGGAAAAGGCAAGTGAACATGCCTCCCATGGACAAAAGAATTTTCCAGATCGTGTTGTTTTTTACAGTCTCACTTACTGGCCATTGAATAGTGATAAATGCTATTGGTGTGCTTCCAAACTGGGATGCCATGGCACATCTTTACTACTTTCAAATTTGTATGTTTTCTTTGAAACATGGCCCTTTCATTCATGAAGGTTTTCAATAAACAACCTGTGATGCTAGAGAGCAGAGAACACAAATCTGAGTTTTCACTTGCCATCAAAGAGCAAACAGAATTGTGGTACTCTAAAGTGGTTTGGACATTTCACAAATAAGCTTTGTGTGTTTATTGTGTGAAATAGGAAAGGTGTGCCATGGCCATTTGGTGGGTTTGGCTACCACTTGTGAATCACAACATGTGCAATTGGAGCATTTTCATCAACAACTATAACAGAGTCCATTAATGCAAAAATAGTATCAACGGGCATATTGCATCACTCTAGATTTGGAACTATGTACTATCCCATCCTAAGGTATACGTAAAACAACAGTTCTAGAACCAGAACACATCAGCACCCAAGTAAGCATGGTGATGCAAAAAGCTTTTAGGAACTAGAATATGAAAGTACTTACCAGTTCGGGACTGAGCTCAAAGATGTTAAAATATCTTCAAACCAATCCAAAAAAAATAAAAAAAATAGTTGAAATCAAGAATAAATAGAGGTAACTACGTGGGATTGTTTCACAGAAAAGCTAAGGTCCTGTTTGGTAGACGCCTAAAAATGAGTATGTCCCAAATGGACATTTGGACGAGTAGTTACTGTGCAGGTATGGGCAAATCATTAGCTATGTTCCAAATGGACATTTGGTCGAGCAGTTGCTGTGCAGGTATGGGCAGACCATTAGCTATATCCCAAATGGACATTTGGTCGAGCGGTTGCTGTACGGGTATGGAAAATCATCAGTAGAAATTTTAGGGTGCCTAAATCGAGTCTAGATCCAGACTCTGGTCGGTACCAGATGCGTGGGCGTTAAAACCACCCGCCCAAAAAAAAACTTCCACAAAAAACCCAGAAATTTGATAGACAACACAATCCAAAGCCAATCCCAAGGTATAAACCACACCTTGAATCGAATTATATTAGGATGGTGAAATGATCTGTGATTTATAATCTCCCTCACTACGTTCTCGTTAATCTGCAAAAATAAAAAATCAAAAGTGGGGATGGGGACACCAACCACTAATTAATTTATCAGGCCAATCTACAATATAGGTTATTCACTAAATAGGGAAAAGTGGGATGGGGACACCAACCACTAATTAATTTATCCAAGCCAATGATCTGATGTAATTGGAGTTGGAAATATACCTCATTTACTGTGCGTTGGACCCAAATGCACCCAAGCTGGCGTTTCACACCAATGATCATTGAATCCTCTCTCCCAAACGGCCCCTGAGGTAATTTTGACTTGAACTTCGCCGAATTCGACCCAAGCGATAAACCAATCATCGAGTTTAGACAAGTTCTGGTCCGATCCAGACCAATCTAACCAAACCCAATCCTAGTGATTCGTCATCATTCATGTCAGATGAATGGATTGGATGACATATAAAACCACGGTCAGCCCTCGTTTATCCAGCTTAGCTCAATTCAATCAATTAGTATTCTTAATATCATAGTTATGGTGGTTTTGCCCAAACCATCTCTTTATCTAGATTATTTGAAAACTGAAAATTAAATCTATTTTATTTCCTAAATTGGCTGATTGGTAGAAGCTAAATTATGGTAAAAAAAGAAAAATAATCTGTTGTTACTAAAAAATGGTCAACAGTCGAGGATGTAGATTTATGATCTGGACGGTTGGATGGAGTTGAACTTCTCGTAGAAAACGACTGAGATGGTGGATTCCTCAGATCCTGTAAAAAATACAGAGAGTAAGGGGGGTGGCTGGGGGCCCAGCCGGTAACCCTCCGATGCCTAAGTCAGCGATCTTTGATAACGGAATATCTTAGTGTAGATCAATATCAGTTTTCATACCTCGATAATGGAAAGAACATCCTTATTTATAGACTTAGGTCGCGAAAATTCTTTCCTCTTAGAGAGTCGTAATTCCAGCGGACTGCCAGCTGGGTTCCCGAGATCCTCGGATTTTCCCATAACGAACAAAGATCCTTATCCCTAAAAGCTGGGGATGTCGATCTTTCCTCCTGATATCTCGGCGTGAGCCTAAGATCACGGATTTACAGTTCAGCTCGTTCAAGACTATCTTTATTACATCGAGCCGAACAACTTTTATCGGGTTAATACGACCCGACTTGTATCCGGAGCCTGAAACGGGTCGGCTTGTCTTTCTCGGGTCGGCACTATCAACTTTCTTTCAGGTCGGCTCTTTACCCACAACAGAAGTCCCCTTTTTACCCTCGAGCGTATTTTGCCCGGCTCGGGGGTAAAACGTAAGAGGAAATTGCCGACCTAAATGCTTTTTGTCGTTTAGTATCCGCAACGCCGCCGTTTTGATGGGCGGGAAAATGGCATTAAATGTGTCTCTTGAAATATCGAGGAGCCATCATTCTTCCGTACGGCGTGATATCGTCGATATGATTTAATCAAACGAGGTGTCGCCGCGTGTCCTGAACGGCGCAACTTTTCGAATCATCAAGTAGGGAGTCGCCACGTGTCGCTTTCGCATTGAATGCGATGGGACCTCAGTAGGGCCCAAATCCTTTTCCGAGTATATAATCCGGGACTTAGCCGGATTTTGGAAACCTCTCTTTATTTTCTTTACTGCTCCGCTTCTCTGGACTCCCGTACTCGCGTTCTTCTTCCATCTTTATCCTCCTCAACTTTTTTCCTCCCAGCGGTCGTGCCAGCATTCTAGTACGCTCCTTTTTTTCTTTTTCCAAAAGATTTCCTTTTCTCCCCCTTTTTTTTATTTGGGAAATATCGGAGCCAGAAACCTCGTGCTCTGAGGCAATCCTCAAGGTGAGGTATGATGACCGTGAGTCTGATTTACCTCTCCTCTGCCACGAGGGGGCAAACTCCAGTGAATCGGATTCTGGGGTGAGGGTGGATGAGGCCGTTGGAGAGGGCGAGTCTGAGCTTCCTGGGTCAGCTGCCGGCAGTGCCACGGCCCAGAGAGAACCCTTTAAACTGGATTCCATGGTTTCGCAGATTACCTAGGACGAGCTGGATGCTACGAGGGGTATACCAACTCCCAGATTACATAGAGTTTAGGGTTCCTGACCGAGCCGATAGACCGAGCCGACCTAAAGCCGGGGAGGTGGTCATTTCTTTAATGCACTTAGAGTCCGGGCTGAGGTTGCCCTTACACCCTTTCGTGAGGGAAGTCCTTAGTGTCTTAGGCCTCTCTCCAAGCCAACTGCAACCGAATGCATGGAGGTGCATGATAGGATGCTACATACTGTGGCAGAGGTTAGGAAATAAGGAGTTTACCTCCAATAAACTCTTCTCTATGTATATCCTCAAGTCTTTGGGTGGCCAAGGACCCTATTATTTTTCGTCGTTGCCGGGTCAGGGCGGCTCGATGATTACCTGCTTGCCCTCCTCCACAAAAACTTGGAAAAGGAAGTGGTTCTTCACATCGGGCGGTTGGGAGTGTGCACCGGATGAGCCTCAACCCTTGAACTTTCGAGTCCGAGCCGACTTTGCTCTGCCAGGTCGGATGAAGTTCCGACCTAACTGATTTTTTCGATTTTCTCAAACTTTTTTCATCTTTTTTTTTAACGTATGTGTCTGCTCCTCCTAGAGTGTCGGCGACCATTCGGGTGGCTTTGTCCGTTGCTCAAGAGAGACAGATCCACAAAGCCCGAGCTCTCCCTGCTGTAGAGAGGGACTTCCGAAGAGTGATCACTTTTAACTCCATTTCTGAATCAAGTCGGTAGGCTGAAACGATGACTTATTTCTTCTTCTTGTTTTGTTGTCTTCTCATTTTTTTCTTCCTTTTCTTGGACAGGAATGGCTCCGAAGGCAATCTCCAAGCGCAAGATTCCAGCTCGATTTCTGGATCGCGGGCAGAGCTCTGCCGAGCCCGCTAGAAAGAGGGTGGCTACTACCAAGGCGCAGAGACCTCCCCGCCTGCCTCAATCCTTCATCTGCGAGTCCGGGCAACTTCCCAGCTCGGATTCAGCATCAGCCAGAACCGAGCCGACGGCCACCCCGGCAGCATTCGCTGCTGATCCGGTGATCAGTGTGCCGGATGACTCGGACCCCCAAGCTAAGCCCATCAACACTCCTGCGCCTCCAACTATCTCCCCCCAAACCTCCCAACCTGCTGCAGCTGGACCTAATCAACCTGCTGCTGGCGCCTCCACTTCTCGTCCTCCTCAGCCATGCACTACCCCTGCTGAGCCTACTGAGCAACGGGTCGAGATGCCTCCGTTAACGGAGCAATATTCATCTTGGATGGAGGGTGTCAACGCATATATGCGTGTTAACCACACCATCCCCCAAGACTTGTATATCATAGCCTCCTCCGACCCGGATCAGATGGTCGGGGTGGTAATAGAGAGCAGTCTCAGGGTAATTTCATGAACTTCTTTAATTTCTTCTTCGTATACCCGTGATGCTTTCTGACTTACATGCTAACTGTATTACTTTTGCAAGATTTGGCTGCACTGATCATGATCCGTCAGGTGATGGCCGAGCGGAATCGCCAGATGCAGAAAGCTCTGGTTACTGCCTCTTCGTGGAAGACGAAGACTGAAGCCGTGAAGGCTGAGCTGAAGAAATGTTTCCTTCTTCTGAAGGAGGCTCAGTCCGAGCTGAAGTCTACCCTAGTCCGAGCTGAAGGTCGCGCAATCGGAGTTGGAGGTATCTCAGGTTCAGGTCCAGTCTCTAGAAGAGGCTCTGAAGGAGGCGGAGGCCAAGGCCCTATCCGACGGGAATAAGGCCAAATCTCTTGAGGCTGCTCTAAAGACAGCCGAGGAGGAGAAGGTGAGCCTAGCTGGGCTTTTGAAGTAGGTCCAGTTGAAGTCCCAGGTGGAGGTTAACGGGGCGAAGGCTGAGCTCGAGAAGTTGTCTGCAGTTTCTGAGGAGTTGTACAATGACGGCTTCCAGGAGTGCAGGCGTCTCGTACTCAAGCATTTCCCTACCCTTGACCTTACGCCTGTGGATGAGGACGAGGAGGAAGAGGAGGCGCAGGTCAGAGATGATGGGGCTGGCCCGTCTGGGGCTGGCAAGGACTAGACGGGATTTGTATTTTCATTTTTTTTGTTTCAAAATGTATATAACATTTAATTTTGAATACAAGCCCTTTAGAGGCAGATTTTGCTAATCCCTCTGCAGATTTTACTTTTGTATTGTCGTTGATGTGTCGAGTTTGTATTGTCGAGCTGATTTGGGACTGGTTAGCCAGGTCGGCCACCTATTGCCACATGTATTTCAGTAAGCTTAAGTGTCCTATACTGACATTAGGTTGCACTGAAAGAATGTCGTAAAACAACTCCTAGGAAAGGATTTTATTAAATTATTGTTCCAAAACACATACTTCGCGCCGAGTACTGCCCTTTGTTCACGGATAGTAGATCTTGAAATATTCGGCGTTCCATGGATGGGGAAGTGGTTTACCCTCCATGTTTTCGAGCCGATACGTGCCGAGATGACGTGAACTGACGACCTTATACGGCCCTTCCCAATTAGGGCCAAATACGCCGGTCTTGTCATTTATGTTCACCTTTTTAAGGACGAGGTCCCCGGCTCGGAATCGTCGCTCTTTCACTTTTGAGTTGTAGTATCGCCGAACCCTCTGTTGATATGAGGCTATTCGTACCTGAGAAGCTTCTCTTGCTTTGTCGAGTAGGTCTAGGCACATTCGCAGCTGACCTTCATTTTGGTCGGGTCGATGATAGCTCGTCCTGCTTGTGGGCATTTCGATTTCCACCGGCACAACGGCTTCGGCTCTAAATGCCAGGAAGAAGGGGGTCTCCCCGGTAGTGGATCGAGCAGTGGTTCGGTAGGCCCATAGCACCTCAGGAAGTTCTTCCGCCCAAGCCCCTTTTTCTTTCTCCGAGCTTCGTTTTGAGATGGTTCTTGATAATTTTGTTGACTGCTTCGACCTGACTGTTGGCTTGTGGGTGGTGAGGAGACGAATATACATTTTTAATGCCCAATCCAGTGCAAAATGTACGAAATCCTTGATTGTCGAACTGTCGCCCGTTGTCTGTGATTATGGTATTCGGGATCCCAAAACGACACACAATCGCTCTCCAAATGAAGTCCGTCGTCTTCTTTTCTGTGATGGTAGCTAGTGGTTCTGCTTCAGCCCACTTTGTGAAGTAGTCGACGGCGACAATTGCATATTTAACTTGTCCTTTTCCCGTCGGGAGTGGCCCGATGATATCGACCCCCCATTGAGCAAACGGCCAGGGTCCAGCCATAGGAGTGAGCTCTTCAAGCGGCAGGTGAGGTATTGGGGCGAATCGTTGGCACTTATCGCATCTTTTAACGGTCTCTCGGGCATCTTGCTGGATGGTGGGCCAATAATATTCCTGTCGGATCGATTTCTGTGCAAGTGCTCGTGCTCCGGAATGATTCCCTCAACATCCGTAGTGGATTTCACGCAGTACGTAATCAGCTTCTTCAGGTCCTAAACAACGTAGACACAAGCGAGAGAATCCCTTCTTGTAAAGGACTCCATCTATCAATGTATATCGAGCTGACCTATAACGGATGCGCCGAGCTTCTTTTTTATCATCGGGTAGCCCACCAGATTGTAAAAACCGGATGATAGGATCTCTCCAATCTGGACTCACCGATATTGGAAAGACCCCTGCGAACTCATTTGACGATATGCTTCGTTGAGGGAGGAACTCGATGGGTATCATTCTACCGAGCCCGTCGTCTGCTGACGACGCAAGCTTCGCAAGAGCATCTACGTTTGTGTTCCCGTCCTGTGAAATTTGAACGATTTCGTAATGGTCAAAACGCGACAGTAGCTCCTGAGCTCTTTTCAGATATGCAAGCCATTCTTCCTCCTTTTGCCTGATATTCCGCAGTCACTTGTCCGACCATAAGTTGGGAGTCACTGTATACTCTTACCGATCGGATTCCTATTTCCAAGGCGAGGCGAAGACCGGCTAAGAGGGCTTCATACTCCGCTTCATTATTTGAGGCTCGAAATCCGAATCGAAGTGCGTATTGAATTTTGATCCTGTCAGGTGAGGACAGAACGAGGCCGGCTCCACTGCCCTGTGAATTGGAAGATCCGTCGACGTGTAATAACCAGAGAGGTGTGATATGACTTACCTCTTGATCATGGACAGGCTTATGACCGCACTCAGCCTCGCGGGGCTCGGTTAATTCGACTATGAAGTCGGCTACAGCCTGTCCCTTGATTGCAGTACGAGGTCGGTATCGTATGTCGAATTCGCCCAATTCGACGGCCCACTTGACGAGGCGACCTGAGGTTTGGGGATTCTGCAGTACCTGCCGTAAGGGCTGATCGGTTAATACAGCTATCGGGTGCGCTTGGAAGTATGGCCTCAACTTGCGGGCTGAGGTTATTAAAGCCAGGGCGAGTTTTTCGATTTGAGGATATCGTGTTTCCGAGTCGATCAGGGCTTTGCTCGTGTAATAAACGGGCCTTTGTATTCGCTCGTCGTCTCGGATAAGAGCCGAGCTGACCTCTGCTTCTGAGACTGCTAGGTACAGAAGCAATTCTTCTCTATGCACCAGCTTGGACAACAGCGGTGGGGAGCCGAGGTAGGCTTTCAGCTCCATAAAAGCTTGCTCGCATTCTGGAGTCCATGTCATTTCCTTACATTTACGCAGCTGTTTGAAGAAGGGAAGACATCGGTCAGTAGCCTTTGAAACGAACCTATTGAGTGCTACAATCCTTCCTGTGAGCCGCTGAATTTCCTTAACTGTGCGAGGCAAGCTCATACTTAGGAGGGCCTGGATTTTTTCTGGATTGGCTTCAATTCCTCGCTGGTTTACCATGAAGCCAAGAAATTTTCCCGAGCTCACTCCAAAGGCGCATTTGCTAGGGTTGAGCTTCATACGATACTTCCTTAAGATTCTGAATGCAGTGCGTAGGTTGTTGACGTGATCTTCTGAGCACTTACTTTTGACGAGCATGTCTTCGACATATACCTCCATAGTTTTGCCTAGTTGATCTGCAAACATCTTGTTTACCAATCGTTAGTAGGTTGCCCCGGCGTTCTTGAGCCCGAAGGGCATGACCTTGTAGCAGTAGAGGCCCCGGTCCGTGATGAACGCGGTCTTTTACCGATCAGGAGCATACATCTGGATTTGATTATACCCGAAAAAGGCATCCATAAAGCTTAGGAGTTCGTGCCCAGCAGTTGCGTCGACGAGCTGATCTATCCTTGGTAACGGGAAGCTGTCCTTAGGGCAAGCTTTGTTCAGGTCGGTGTAATCCACGCAGACCCTCCATTTTCCATTGGTCTTTATGACGAGGACAACATTCGCCAACCAATCTGGATAGCATATTTCTTGGACAAACCCTGCCTTGCGTAGTTTCTGTACCTCTTCTTCGATTATCGCGTACCTTTCCGTGTTGAAAGTACGCATTTTTTTACGGATCGGTTTGATGGTCGGGTCGACATTGAGTCGGTGGACCATTACCTCCGGACAGATTCCGAGCATTTCTTCATGGGACCACGCAAAAACATCTATATGCTCCTTTAAAAAGTTTATCAAATTCTCTCGTACCTTGTCTGCCAAACGTGACCCGATCTGAATAACCCTGGTCGGATCGGCTTCCGACAAGGGAATATCGACCAACTCCTCTGCTGGTGATCCGCGCTCCTGCTCGTCTTCTCTCGGGTCCAAGGAGGACGCGTGAGAGACAGTTGATATTGCACCTTTATTTTTCCCTCTCAGAGAAAGTTCGTAGCAACAATGGGCTTCTTGCTGGTCTCCCCTGACTACGCCGACTCCTTCATCAGTTTCGAACTTCAATGTTAGGTGATAGATGGAAACGACAGCTTTGAGAGCTCGCAAGATAGGGCGGTCGATGATGGCGTTATAGGCAGAGGGGGTGTTCACAACGAGGAAATCGACCATAATCATTTTTTGATTAGGTTCTTCCCCGGCCGTGACTGGTAAGGTTATTTCTCCTTCCGGCATGACGCTATCCCCTGTGAATCTAGTTAATGCTGTCTTGACTGGCCTTAATCTGGAACGATCGATCTTTATTCTTTCGAAAGATGAAGCGTACAAAATGTCTGACGAGCTTCCCGTATCGATCATCATCCGGTGGAGCCTTTTGTTTGCCACCACCATTGAGACGACGAGGGAGTCGTCATGTGGGTGCACGATTCCTCGGGCATCTTCTTCAGTAAACGTTATCGCCCGAGATGTAACTTTTGCGACTTTTGAAGGTCGGCTGGCGATGTTCACAGACAGTCCGGAAAGTCCCGGTTCTGGTTGGGATGTTCTTGCTTGTCGCACATAATTTTTGCGCGAATTTCCAGAATCTCCAGTGGTCGGTCCGCCGAAGATCATGTGAATTTCTTCCACAGGGTTATTATTCAGTTCTTCATTCAGGTCGGCTGACTGATCTTCGTTTCTCCGACCGTCTTGACGCTGAGCGATGTAGTCTTTTAAAAATCCCTGCTGGATGAGGGTCTCTATCTGTCGCTTTAAATCGAAGCAATCCACGGTGTTGTGACCGTGGTCTTTATGGTACAGACAATACCTTGATTTCGACCTTCTATTGGGGTCAGTCTTTATTTTCACAGGTCGTTCAAAGTTGTACCTGCCTTTCTCTGCTAAATACACTTGCTCGATGGTTTTATTGAGCAGCATATACTTTTCGAAATGTGGTGCACGTGATTTCGTTCCACGGGCAGGTCCGTTCCGAGCTGGTGACCTCCGTTCCGACTTCCGCTCCGACCTGTGTTTTTTCGAGCTGCTGCTATCCTGACGATCCTTATTCCTGGTCGTCGGTCGGTGAGCATTAACCAGTTCTTCGTCGTTGATGTGTTTAGCCGCTCGATCTAAAAATTCGGCCACAGACCGGGGTGGCTCTTCCCAAACAGACCAAAGGAACCTTCGGTCTCGTAGCCCTCCAATCACAGTGTGTAACAACACATCTTGTGAGAGATTTTCAACTTGTACCGCTTCAGAATTGAAGCGCGTGAGATAATCTTTTAGGGACTCGTCTTCTTTTTGCCTGATTGCTGCAAGGTGTGTCGAATGCTTCCTCGGGTCGGTGCTCCTGATGAACTGAGTGGCGAAGGCTCGGCTTAATTGAGAGAACGAGCTGATAGTTCTGGGTTTAAGGTTGCGAAACCAAGTCCATGCCGAGCTCGTCAAGGACAACGGAAAATCTTTACACATAATGTGTCCATTGGCCCCGAGGAGGTCCATGTGGACTTTGAAGTTTTCTAAGTGCTCCGCCGGATCTCCTATCCCTGAATATTGCTTCAGCTGAGAAACTTTAAACCCTTTGGAAAGGGGTTCTTCACGAATCTCGTCGGTGAACGGCGACTCAGATGAGTCGACCAGCGCGTCTACTGCGATCGGTGCTCGGGCGCGCTGTGCTCTCTTTATATCACCCATTTGTTCCCGGAGTTCTTTCAGCTCGGCCTCCAGAGGGCTTAGGTTGTTGTCTACCCGGTTACTGGCTTCACGATCAGCCCGTTCATGCTCGAGACTAGCCGTCCTCCGTTCCTCAAGCCGATGTCGCAGATCGTTGGCAGGCAAGTCCGTTGTTGGTCGAGACCTTGCCCCTGTTGATTTACTGGCGGCCTCGCTTTCTTCGACCGGAATGGGCTGCTGAGAACGTTGCGACGGCCGAGTCTGGTGAGAGTGCTGGGATTGTTGAGGCCGGGGGTGAGTATGTTGAGGCCCTTCACGGTCTCTCTCATTTACGACCGTTGGATGGACCAGACCGGTTAGTAGAGCCTTAATCTCGTCCAGCCTCTGGTCCAGTAGCCGAATCGTTCATCGACGCCCCCCAGCTTTTGGTTGACTCCCCCCACCTGCTCTTCGAGAAGAGACAACCTCATTCCCCGATTACAAGGTCTCTGCTGCCCCCTCTGCTGAGTATAACGAGGAGAATCCCCTCCGAGTTGTATGGTGGGGGTTTCGGGAAACGACCCTTCATTTTCTGACATCTGATCGTCTGAAGGTCTGGCGATCGCGGGTGCTTTTCCTTTGTACTTTCTCTTCCCGGCCATTGCGAAAGGGAGAGAAGATGTTGAGATCATCTTAGACGATTGGGTGAGAACACGGACTTCCTAGTTAAAGGAAGAAAGCGCTTCCCACAGACGGCGCCAATCTGTTGTTACCAAAAAATGGTCAACAGTCGAGGATGTAGATTTATGATCTGGACGGTTGGATGGAGTTGAACTTCTCATAGAAAACAACCGAGATGGTGGATTCCTCAGATCCTGTAAAAAATACAGAGAGTAAGGGGGGTGGCTGGGGGCCCAGCCGGTAACCCTCCGATGCCTAAGTCAGCGATCTTTGATAACGGAATATCTTAGTGTAGATCAATATCAATTTTCATACCTCAATAATGGAAAGAACATCCTTATTTATAGACTTAGGTCGCGAAACTGCTTTCCTCTTGGAGAGTCGTAATTCCAGCGGACTGCCAGCTGGGTTCCCGAGATCCTCGAATTTTCCCATAACGAATAAAGATCCTTATCCCTAAAAGCTGGGGATGTCGATCTTTCCTCTTGATATCTCAGCGTGAGCCTAAGATCACGGATTTACAGTTCAGCTCGTTCAAGACGATCTTTATTACATCGAGCCGACCAACTTTTATCGGGTTAATACGACCCGACTTGTATCCAGAGCCTGAAACGGGTCAGCTCGTCTTTCCCGGGTCGGCACTATCAACTTTCTTTCAGGTCGGCTCTTTACCCACAACATAATCAATGGTCTTATGTTTATAAACAAGTTCTTAAATATACCATTCTATATATTGATCACCTCTAACTGCTCAGGACATCAATTTGATCAATGATTGTGGGAATGTTTTATGGATGGTTGTGCTCATTTCGACTTATATATATATATTGTGGTTATGGATGATGGATGAAATTTAGAGACAACTTTTTTATTAAAATATCTTTAATTCAAGTTATAATTGTAAGTGTAATTAATTACTAATATTACATTTGGTTTTAGTTTGCAGATTGTTGGTGATAACGGGAATGTTTGTGCTGATGGAATTTTTTTTTTTTTTTTTTGTATTTATGTATGTACTTGTGGGATTGACATTTTGATTTTATTCAAAACATTATTATGATTAAATGGTCATTTTGATTGGTATATGATTGAATGCTTTCAAGTGGGTGTGAATTGCATGTATAAACAGGTTATTAGGTATAATTTTCTAAGGAAATAATTTTGTTGGCAGACATGTTTTGCAAGAAAATATTCATTGGTAATTTCCAAGGAAATATTTCGTCGGTAATAGTATCATTTACCTTTTTCAGGGAAATATTTAGTCGCTAATTCTGCTTTCCATCAATAATTCCACTACTTTTTCCAAGGAAAGCACGTTGTTACATTTACCAAGAAACATTTTCCTTGGTAATACTCTTTATTTCCTTGGAAAAAAGTTTCTTTATTACAGTTACCAAGAAATATTTTCCTTGCTAATAGTCTTTATTTCCTTGGAAAAAGGTTTCTAATTGTCAAATTAAACCTAGTAATGAAATTCTTGACTTTTACCAACAAAATATTTTGTTGGTAAAACTCTTTTTCTTTTATCAACAAAAAAATCTGTTTTGTTGGCAATTGTTTTTCCCGAGGGTGATAATTCGATGAAACCAGCGAAGAAAAGTTTAGTCGGTAACGACTTTTACCTAAGAAACTTTTGAAATTGCGGTTTTACCGCCTATAGAGATACTTGGAGATATGCCTAATGTCCTAGAGGGGGGGTGAATAGGACTTTTTAAATTCCAATTACAATTAAAAACTAACCAAGTCAATCTTATCAAATAAGATAATCACAATAGTATTCAAGGCATTTATATGAGCAGTTTGTAAGCAAGGACTATCATAGGCATTTCATCAAACAGTTAGCATTCATGATTAACTAAACCATTCAACACATAGCAATCATTCAATCTCACAATGCACAGCGATTTATAGTGGTTCGGTTTCCCTACTCCACTCCCGGTTCATGATCTCAACCTATGAGACCACCGGATTTCACTATAGTCTTGGTTTTAAATCAGGTTAACTATCAACCTTGACATCCTTTGATTTAGGACCGCGTTTACCATCCGCCGATGGCCCAATCCAGGGACTTGACGAGTTTGGATCTCAAACTCTCACCAATCCTAATCCAAGGATGGTCACGTACCCTCCCGCCGGAGTTTCCCAATCCAGGGAATAGAGAATGAATAAATGGACTCTCAAAAACTAGACATACCTAGACGATTGAGCCCCGATTCGATGCCTTTGATGAGTAGCTTCAGCTCCACGTGCTTCAGCTTCTCTTTGTGCTCCCAAGATCAGCTACCGATGCAAATGATGAGGATATGTTGATGCCGGGTAGTTGGGAGAGAGTTGGTTTAGTTCCTCTTGCCTATTCAATGCAATGGTAATGAGGGAACTACCAAACTTCAAGCATTCAATGGCTATAAATGACCTGATAGATATATTCCGAAGGTAGGTCAGCCATAAATGAAAGTCTTGAGTTCATACTTCAAACCGAGCTTTGAATACTCAGTGAAAAGCCATTAATGGCTAGGTTTGAATGATGAACTCAAGGGGAACAAGAGCAAAGAGGGTAGGAGGATGTGAGTAAAAGCTCTCTCTCTTAGCTCTTGAAGGGTGTTGAATGCTAACATAAAAGACCTCAAGTCATGGCTATATAAAGCCTCCAATGATGGCCCCAACGGATCAAAAATGGTCACGACCGACCTGTCAGAGAAGTATCTTAACCGGTCGGACGGACCGATCGTCATTTGAAATCCAAGCCACATCTGGGACTGGCCGATCGGTCAAGACCGGTCGGACCCCCTTGCTGGATGAAGTTCAGAATACTGGCCGACCGGTCTTGACCTGTCGGACCCCCTTGTTAGATAAAGTTCAGAATACTGGCCGACCGGTCTTGACCGGTCGAACCCCCTTGCTGGATGATTTCCATAATACAGGCCGACCGGTCTTGACCGGTCGGCTGTGCTTGCTGGACAGAGTTAGCTTGTGAAGGCCGACCGGTCTTGACCGGTTGGCTACCTTACTAAGTAATGCAGCAAAGCTGCTGGAGTGTTTGAGTATAGCTGGCCGACCGGTCAAGATCGGTCGGCTGTCCATTTGAAGGCCTTCCAGCAGGGATCTGATGATCTTTGAATATACTGGCCGACCGGTCAAGACCGGTCGGCTGCCCATTTGCTTCACTACGGCAAGCTGCTGTTGTGTTGAGAAGCCTGGCCTAACTGGTCAAGACCGGTCGGCTTGTCTAGATGGATTGCTATGACAAAGTTCTTCAACACATCAGCGGATTACTTCAAGTTGTGAAGTGATGAGGTGCATAGGGTCCAATGTATGGACATATCTTCAATACGTTTCGCACAAGCCATGGACCACAAGTTTGATCAACTCGTGTAAGGGTCAAGAGGGTATAATGAGTGGGTCTTTACTCCATTCTTTGATGTTTTGGGTTTCCTATGGTCTATCTATATGCAACTTACCTGGGATCTTATTTCAGCATGAGCTTGAGCAATGGACGAAGCGTAATCTTCAGGTCTTGATTCTTCAATACTTCGACCGGGGCTCACATGACAAGACGCGACCAACCAACACGCCAATTGACAACAAAAGATGTACTAACAATCTCCCCCTTTGTCAATTGCGTGACAAAACATCTAACCTAGACAAATCATGACTCCTTATCATGATTGACCCTTAAACAGAAAGAAATATACACCAATTTACATGTCTATACAGATATACAACATAATCTTTACAAAAGGACATGTACAGACTCAATTTTCTTCAAAATCTCCCCCTCAATGCTTACACCTACAAAGTCCTGCAAAAAGATATAATCGGACCTTCTAGGTGGGATGATTCTCCCCCTTTTTGTTAGTAATTGACAAGGGTTAGCCAGCAAAAAGATATGCTTAATAAAGCTGCAAGGCTAGCACCGAAAATATGTCAATCACATAAGATGGGGAAGAGATATACAAATTTAAGTCCTGAGGAGATTTAAAGAACAACACATGCTAGATATACAAGTAAACATGAAAGCACAGAGGGCTTAGAGCCCAATCAACCAACCACCCCTCCAGATGTATATCTAGACACAAAATAGAACACAAACCATGAGCTAAAATGGGAAAATATGCCCAAACCATCCAACCTCCCAAGGATATTCAATAAAAGAACAAAAAGCTCATATAAAAAGATATAACTTTAGCATCCACATATATACCAAAATGGGCAAGCAGCCCAATGTAAAGATGTATCAATCTGTGCAAAATATATAGATAACCCATAAAAGATAGTGCATGAAATCCAGACAATGTCGTTGGTCATACAAAAAGTAACTGTGACCAAGACATAAGACTAATAATCTGTTCCATCTCCCAGATCAGGGGGTGGAACGTCCCCACGCGCCGCGCTCTCCCATCGCTCTATCCGCCTCTCTATCTGTGCCTGGCGCGTGACAAGGGCCTCCTGCTGTACCAGTATGGTGGCCTGACCCTGCAAAATCTGGTCCCCGGTCTGATCGAGCCTGTCAAGCCGCTGAAATATATCCGCCCTAAGCTGGCGAAGCTCTGCAATGTAGGAAGGTGGATCCACGGAAGGAGAGTGCCGACGAGAAAAGGCTCTAGGTGGCGTGCTGAATCGACCTGGAGCATCGCGAGGATCGAGTGATGGATCAGAGGAAGGAGCTGAGGTGTGAGAAGGGCCAGTAGAGACAGGTGGAGCCTCAAGCTGGGACGGCTCGGCCTGATCCTGCTGCTACTCCTGCAGATGACGACGCTGGATAGCTTCTCTGGTAAGCTCCATACGAGCAATGATGGTACGGTTGATAATGACCGGTTTGTGAATTTTATTAGTACCAACAATGCCAATATGCTCAGCCATTGTGCATATAAGATGCCCAAAAGGTAGACTAATGGAGCGTCCATCGTCGCACAGGATGACCTGGTGAATGATATTCATGATCCGAGTGGGAAGGCAGAGCGGATGACCCTTACCAACACGATACAGCAATCGAAACATAGTTTCGGTGACATCCGCTTTGTTACTCATCTGCGGGTATACATTGCAGAAGAAGAGATTGTGCAAAATGCGAAAATCCCATGTCATAGAGGATGCTCGAAGTGCACCTCCCCCCCTTTTGGGTGTCCCCTCACCACATAGGAATTGAGCGATAACAAGGTTGGGTTTGGGACCCAAGGAGGAAAAATCGAAAGTAGGCTCCTCAACAATTGTAACGCCAACAAAATCTGATATGGACTTCAAAGTAAACAGGCAATCCCGATCACCAACCTCGACGTTGAAAGAGGGGGGAGAGGAAGTGACATGGACACAGTATGCATAAAATTTGCTAACAACATCAAATTGGACCGGGCCCCCCATGTGGAGTACGGGGCCCCAATTGATGGCATCCAACATGGAACGCACGTTGTAGTCAGACAAGTCACCCAAATGGACTGATTTTTCACAAACGACCTCCTTATCCTTGAAATCATCCCAATGGGTGGAATGGGATGAAACATTTTTCCCCAAAGATTTAGATTTAACAGGGGGAACAGAAGAGGAGGCAGCCCCTTTCCCTTTGGAAGCTGCTTTCTTGGACTTTAAAGGGCGAGGAGGAGGAGGCTTAGGTTTTGCCTTGGGACGATCACTCCTCCTCAAAGGGAGCTCATCCTCGCTCTCTTGGGACGACATGGAAGCACCAAGAAGATCTCTAAAACACTCCAAGAGATGAAGGAAAGGGATAAACCAAAGAAGATAGAGAGTGAAGAGAAGGAATCTCTTACCAAATGAGTGAAAGTGAAGTGGAGTGAAGAAGAGGAGGATTAGAACCTCGAATCTTGCAATGAATCAGCGTGAAATCAGCTTGGAGAGCAAGAGGGGGAGCTGGAGCAGCAAGTGGAGGTGAAAAAAAATGGAAGGGGCTGACCTAAAATGAGCTCCAACTAGTTTTAAATACCCCCCATTCGGATGCCTCACGCGCGGGCAAGCTGGACTAGACATGCACGACCGGTCATGACTGGTCGTGGGATGAAAAGAAATTACTCCAGCAGCTGATTCTTCAGAGGCCGACCGGTCTTGACCGGTCGGATGGTGCTAGAAACGTGAGTCCAGATGCTTTTTACTGATGGCCGACCGGTCCTGAGCGGTCGGCTGGCAAGATTTTAGCATAAGTGATGAGTCCAGACAGTTTTTTTTACTGAAGAGAATTTATCATAGCAGTTTCTATGATAATAGTAGAGAATTTCTGCAATTTGAACAGACCATTTCTGCAATTTCTGCACTTTGGCTGGAGAAGAAAGTCTGTCCTTTGGACAGACCATTTTCTTTTAAAAACAGGAACCCTTACCAAGGATACAACACCCATGGTCATGGTGTACCACGGTACACCTTAACACAAAATGAGGGACCCTTAAGGTCCAAATTTATCGATAAGGGGCAAGAATTTGGGACTATGATTCCGGATTTTCATAAAAAGTAATGAAAAGAGGCAAAGATCCTCAGATATAACTATAAAGATCAGAAAGAGAGGCTTAATCCTCAGATTTTTCCTGCAAAACATACAGTTGTTAGATAAACTAGATACATCCAACACCAATGGACTTTTGGAGGTTCACAAAGCGAACCGAGTCCAAAGGTTTCGTTAGGATGTCAGCTAGTTGATTCTCGGTAGACACATGTTCGAGAGATATTATGTGATCTTCAACCAATTCTCGAATAAAATGGTGCCTAATGTCTATGTGCTTAGTGCGCGAATGCTGAATAGGATTTTTCGATATATTTATGGCACTAGTATTGTCGCAAAATAGAGTCATTGTGCCTTAGTTGATCCCATAATCGGTCAAGTTTTGTTTCATCCATAATAATTGTGCACAACAACTACCAGCGGCAATGTATTCTGCTTCGGCTGTGGATAAAGAGATGGAGTTTTGTTTCTTACTATGCCACGCCACAAGGCAATTTCCAACATAAAAACACCCATCGTTGGTTGATTTACGATCATCCATGTTACCAGCCCAGTCGGCATCTGAATACCTTGCAATATCTGTAGATGAATTAAAGGGGTACCAAAGGCCGTATTCGGTGGTGCATCCAACAAACCGAATGATCCGCTTAACAGCGGTAAGGTGAGATTCTTTGGGATCAGCCTGAAACCGAGCACAAGCACCTACACTAAAAGCAATATCTGGTCTACTAGTAGTGAGATAAAGAAGACTACCAATCATGCTTCTATAAAGATGTTGATCTACACTTTTCCCTACAAGGTCCTTTGATAGTTTAACAGTGGTGCTCATAGGTGTAGTGTAGGAACGACCAGAGTCTAAGCCAAATCTCTTAACAAGGTCTTTTGCATATTTGGCTTGAGTAATGAATATACCTGATGCAAGTTGTTTTACTTGAAGCCCTAGAAACATGTTCAGTTCTCCTACCATACTCATCTCAAATTCAGATGTCATTAATTCAGCAAAGGAAATGGACATTTTCTCACAAGTGGATCCAAAAACAATGTCATCCACATAAATCTGGGCAATCAACACAGAATTCTCGGCTTCTTTAATAAATAGAGTTTTGTCAACGCTCTCCCTAACAAAATCATGGTCTATAAGAAAATGAGTTAAGCGTTCATATCATGCACGGGGTGCTTGCTTGAGACCGTAAAGCGCCTTTTTCAACCGGTACACTTTGTGAGGATACTTAGGATCAATGAATCCTTTTGGTTGTTCAACATACACTTCCTCATCAAGAATGCCATTCAAGAAGGCGCTCTTTACATCCATTTGAAATAGTTTGAACTTTAACGCACAAGCAACAGCCATAAGAATTCTAATAGACTCGAATCTGGCTACAGGGACAAATGTTTCATCAAAATCAATGCCTTCAATTTGTGAATATCCCTGAGCCACTAACCGAGCCCTATTTCGTATTACATTCCCAGATTCATCGGATTTATTCTTGAAAATCCATTTGGTTCCAATAACATTTTTCTTTTCCGGCCTGTCGACCAGATACCACACTTCATTTCTAATGAATTGTTGAAGCTCTTCCTGCATTGCAAGAATCCAGAATTCATCATTTAGAGCTTCATCAGCATTTTTGGTTCTATTTTGGATGTGAAACACAGGTGACTGTTGACTGCCTCCAACTGTCTCCTGGTTTTAACACCAATGCTAGGATCCCCAATGATTTGATTGAGGGGGTGATCCTTGACAATTTGTACATCACCAGGAGCAGTTGGGGCATTTGGAGATGGGGGTTGTTTATCAGATTTACCTATCTTGCATATGCCCTCATCTTCTTCTTCATCGCCTGGAGACACAGATTTATCCAAGCTATCATCCACAGTCACATTGATTGACTCTTGAACTGATGAGGTTCGAAGATTGTAGACACGAAAAGCTCTACTATTTAATGAGTATCCTAAGAAGATAACCTCATCACTTTTAGAGTCAAACTTTCCCAAATTTTCTCAGTCTCTCAGAATATAGCATGTACTACCAAAGACCTTAAAGTATTTAACATTTGGTGTCTTTCCACACCCCAGTTCATGAGCTGTTTTGTTTAGACCTGCCCTTAAATAAACTTGATTAATAATATAGCAGGCAGTGTTAACAGCTTCGGCCCACAGATTTTGAGCAAGTTTTTTATTATTAAGCATAGCTGTAGCCATATCCAACAACACTCTATTTTTCCTTTCAGCAACCCCATTTTGTTGAGGTGTTTTGGGTGCTGAGAACTCATGACGAATGCCCAATTCATCACATAATGCCTTCAAACGATGATCTTCAAATTCACCGCCGTGATCACTCCTGATTCTTGCTACCATGTATCCTTTCTCATTGTGAAGTCGCTTCACTAGTTTTTTGGAATTCACGAAAAGTGTCAGATTTTTCTCTTAGAAAGTCGACCCATGTGAATCTAGAGTAATCATCAACGACTATAAAAAAGTATCGTTTTCCACCTTGGCTAAGTACCCTGGTAGGACCAACTAGGTCCATGTGTAGCATTTCAAACGGTTTTGATGTGACCAGGATAAAGGTTCTCTTGTGTGCAACCTTGATTTGTTTACCTTTTTGGCATGCGGCGCACACAGCATTTGGTCTTTTACCCATCTTGGGTAGACCTCTCACCAAATTTTTCTGACTCAGTTTAAACAGATTTCTATAATGTACATGACCGAGTCGATGGTGCCATAGTTCTGTTTCATCCTGAACGGCCACATGACACATGGTGGAGGAGCTTGAATTGTTGTGATTTTCAATGACATAGCAGTTGTCTCCTGTGCGTAGACCTTTCATGACTAATTTTCCTGTGGAGTTCAAGATCTTGCACATATCTTTGAAGAAGCTTACTGAGTGCTCTTCATCACAAATCTGTGAGATACTCACTAAGTTGTGTTTAAGGCCATCAACATACAGCACATTTTCAATTTTGGGCAAACCTGGCCCTGTGATGGTTTCTTTACCAATGATTTTAGCTATGCTCCCATCACCAAATGTGACAAACCCACCATCAAATTCGTCATATGCACAAAATTGAGATCTATCACCTGTCATGTGTCTAGAGCAACCACTATCCAAGTACCATCTAGGGGTATTCCCAGCTTTTAAGGCAGTATGAATGACCAAGCACTTGTTCTTTACAACCCATTTAGTTGTTGTCCTTTTATGAGAGGTGTTCTTATGGTGAGATTCTCTAGTTTTCTTGGGAGAATCAGATTTTTCTTTTTCACGCAAGAGAAGAGAAGTTTTCAAATTCAGTATTTTAATTTGCTCCAACAGTTCATCCATCCTCTTGTCCTTCCTAGGAAGAGCAGGATAATTCTTTCGAATGTTTCCCCTCTTAGGTGAAGACTGCATGGGAGGATTCCAATTAGCTTGGACATTTTTCCCAGTCGGTACAAATTTACCTTTCAAGTTTCTGACCGAATTTTTGAATACCAAGCACTCAAATTTTTAGTGGCCAATGTCTCCACAAGCATGGTAGACAGGAGATGCTCTAGTTTTACTCCCTGATGCACCATGATCTTTTCTTACAATCGGATGGACTGAGGTAGTTTTTGAAGTGTGATTGTCATAGCCCAAACCTCTTTTGTCCCTTGGTGATCTTACAACACCTAGGAGTTTTTCAAGGTTTTCTTCTCCCTGGGCAAACCGTCTTCTAGAGTCAACCACTTGACACTTAAGACGATCAATTTCAGTGTTCGCCTTTTTGAGTTCTTTCTCAAGCCTAGCATGCTTGTCTAGAGATTCACCACTTATGAGCTTTTTCTTTTCTTGTTCAAGCTCATCATTCTTCCTTTTCAGCTCTTCTAGATCTTGACCCAACTTTTGATTCTCTATTTTCAATCCGTCAAGATTTTTCATCAGTTTGTCATTTTCAGCCTTCATTTGGCCCAACTTGTTGATGGTATTTATATTTTCAATGTATAGTTGGTTATATACCTCCTGAAGACCTTCCTCCTCATTCTCATCATCACTCAAGGAGTCATTTTCAGTGTTAGAGGATTCATGATCATCAATGTCTCTGGTGATCTTTACAATTGGCTCAATTTGAGGCACAATATCAGTAATGGAGGCCATTAAAATTCTGATTGAACCTTGTTCCTCCTCACTTTGATATATGACTGATTCTGATTCAGATTCTTCAGTCTCATCCCATGTAGCCGCCATTGCCTTTTTCTTGGCTTTGTTATTAGTGCACTCGGATGCAATGTGACCAAATCCTCTACACTTGTAGCATTGAGGCTCTTTTGACTTAACAAATTTTCCTTTGTTGTTCTTAGAATCAAAAGGTTTACCCTTCTGGTAGGGTTTCCTTCTAGAAGTATTTCCCTTAGTTTTGAAGAATTTTTGAAATTTTTTGGCCATGAGTGTAATATCTGTGATTTTTTATGATTTATTATTTAATTTAAAAATCTGGATTAGAATTTATAAAATTAAAATAATAATAATTTAATATGTGTAAGTCGATAACATGTTTGATGTACGTTTCTCATGGAATAATTGGGTAGAAAAGTGGAATTATAAACCATATTCCATGTACATAAACTTTAGTAATTCATTTTAAATTATTTATATTATCTGTGGAATTGATATGAGCCATAGATTGATAGATTAAATCATGTAGAATCCAATAATATAGTCTGATCTACCCAGATCCGATCATAGATCTTTCTATCGTGGCCATTCATCCTCATTTTAATCACCATGGCCCATTGAGCTTATCAAACCGAGTTTAGTTCCGTTGGAATTATAGAGTATCCTTATAAGAACATTTATGACCGTTGAAATTCTCATCGGACTTCGATCAAGCCATTAAAACTTGTCCTAGCACTAATTCAGTGGTGAAAGTGAACCCCGTGATTTATTTCAATTGGTGTGTCAATTAGTTGTGGGATTTTCTCCACACCTTTGTTATAGCATTTTAGCCGTCCATGTGAAATTTCATCACTGGATGATCTTCCGAGACCGTTTAATCGAAGAATTACTGCGTAGGGCCATGTGGACCACCAATCAAGGTGAAATCACTCATAGGCAACCTTTTTCATGTACTTGGGTGACCTATTGGATTAGATTCCCTCATAAGGTCCTAAATATGTCCATGTAGAGCGAGAAGTACAGAAGTCACATTCGTTGCGATGTACCAATTCAAAATCTAAATTTTAGGATATGGTTACGGAGTTTGGTACAGAGAGATTTCTATCTTCGTTGTAGACCGTCCGTCTTTATGTATGGACGTTGGTGTGTGTCTAGATTTTGGGTATTTTAGGTTTTCTAAGATGGCCCATATCCCCATGTTTTCAGAATCTTGAACCGAGGTGTGTTCACCGTCCATCACATTTTTTATCAATTACTCTTAAACCAGTAAGAGATTCATCGACCCAACGGTCCATTATTCAATCCATGGACATCCTAACCAATGGTGTGGACCACTTCACACAACACTCAATGGTCATGATTTAGTCGCACCTCAAAGTGGTCAAGCTTATCCTTAGAAACTAACCACCTTAAGTTGTGGTGTTTACCACCATTTAAATCACCATTTGTGTCCTTATTAGATCGTGGGTGTGGACACTACCAAATTCTCCCAAATTCATACCACTTTGTCAGTTTTTCGAGGCCAATGTCATAATGGTCTCAGATTTGTGAAAGGTGGGCCCGATTTTAAGATGTTACACATCTATTCTAGAACGTTCATTTAGGCTAACTCTTACATAGATCATATTGTGTCCATCCATCGACCCTTTGACCCGAGAGTTTACCCACTACTTGTTGTGTTAATCCTCTGTATGATGGACGTCTTAGATCCAAGAAGGGATCACTAGGTGGACCATCAAAATATTACTTCTATTTTCACCACAAATATTTATGTTATAAGCTAATGTACTTTATTTAAACTCTCGTAAGAGAGTCCTATTCTACTACTTTTACAATTACGATCGAATCGTAGCCATCCCATCACCATTCATCATCAATAGTTTCAAATCCCTACCATCCATTATCACCATCCATCATCACCATCCATCCATCATCATCATCATATGACCGTTGATTGGGAGGAAGGAGGTAGTATTTTGTAGTGGGCCGAAGATTGGTTTTCTTAGTTATTTTCATTTTCAAAATCTCGGATCGGATTTACAATTGGTGAGTTTACCGAAATACTCACTCCACATCATAGTTTGAATTTGCGCATTTATGTTTTGTTTAGTAGATCAATTATGTTACTTTGATTAAATCTATGACATTCATCATGTATTATAGTTTACGTTTGCTTGTGGGCTCAGATTTAAACAGAATCTGATATTTAAGTAGACCAGGGTGGGAGAAATAAACCCAACCATTAAAACGGGGATAAAGCCACTATTTTTGTTTTACAATTTTCGATCTGTGCAAAATTAGATTTATTGGGTGGACCAAAGGCCCGAATAATTCAATGGACGGGTTGGATCTCGACCTAGTGGGCCCCATCTTGTATGGATACAAATTATAAAGAGAGAGAGAGAGAGAGAGAGAGAGAGAGAGAAGGAGAAGCCGCTGTCCAGCCAGCGCCCAAAAAGGACGCTGCTGGCCGGCAACGTCACCAGCGCCCAGAGCTGGCAAGTAGGCAGACGGGCTGCCAGTTAGAGGCCCACTCGTGGACCCCACCTTAATGTATTTTTTTTATCCACTCCGTCCATTACTTACTTCATGATGTGGTATAATAGTCCATAAAATTTCAGCTCAATCCGAGACCCGAGCGGACCACACCAACTTCTAGAAATTGGACTATATTGCTGAATTTTTTACAATTGTGCAGAAAATTCCGAATTTATCTCTCATGGACAGCTGGTAATCCGTGGGGCCCACTCTAAGCTTTCTGTCAAATCTATACCACTCACTTGTTACATTACTATGTCAGGAGGCTGGAAATTAAATTTCAGACGGTTTTGATAACCGAGTGGGCCACACCGTCTCAAATAGTGGACAATGTAATACAATATAAATCTGAAGGTGAGCAGATTTTAAAGTGAGGACAACAAGCACTTATGAGCCCCACATGTGAACTTTTGTATAAATCCACTTCGTCCACACTGTTTGTTGGGTTGTGTGGGATTCACCATAAAAATATGGGCTAGAACGGGGTTCCAGGCGGCCCACACCACTCGAAATAATGGGACTGACACCTTGAAAAATAACAGAATCTTAATCTGATTGGACTCCAACTTTTGGGTCCCATTGAGGAATATTTTGACCAATCTAAGCCGTCCAATGCTTAGACCAGCAAGTCTTAAAACTATAAAACAAATTTGGTACACATTAGACCTCCCAAACAGTCAGATTAAGCAAAATTGTGGGGACAACACCTGTTCATTTTCTTTGAATATATGGTTAAACTTTAGTTTTAAAGTTCTTAAACCCCTCAAAATGCTTGTGTTTCATAATGTGGATACATTCTTGCCATCTTGATATATATGCACTTGATTTGTTTCTTAAATAGTTATGTTGTTTGATTCATTAAATTGTGTTAACATACAATAAATTTTCATTATCACATGTTTATGTTTATATGATCACATATGATGGACCCATGCATAGAGCGGTTTATGGTGAGGTTAAGTCCACGGAGTTAAATCAGAGTAGGGGTATGTAAATGGTTCTTAACCATGACTATCCAAGTACGATTAAGCATAGTCGGTGTATATGGGTGTGGTTAAGTGTGGTTAAGTTTGTGTGGGATAGATATGGGTGTGGTTATGAGACACCTATGTATGGATACATCATTGGATGAACTGGAATATGGGAAACCATCAAGTGTGGTATGTTTTCCCGTCGAGAATGCGTCCCGTGTTGGGATCGGATCGTACCTGTGTCAGGATCGGGGCAATTGTTTTCTCATTAAGAATGCGACCCGTGTCAGGATCGGGCGTACCGTGTCAAGATCGGAGCAATTACGTCTCGTTAGGAATGCGACCCGTGTCGGGATCGGGCGTACCGTGTCAGGATCGGAATGTACCTCACCTGTCTGGTTGTGATTGGTTGTGATAGTATTTTTCAAGCATAACCTCGTATGACTGATTTACTTGTGTGAAACCTGACTAAAGACCTTGTATTAAAGGCCACGTATATGGTTGATTTATGCGTGCTGCATGAAAATTCATTATGGTATGTGTGTTTAATGTTAATGAATGTGTCATTGTGGGGTGGAAAAATGTGAGCATGGCATTCTACAATTTACAAACTGAATAGTTATGTTTTGATTCTTTTTATTTGTTTACTTGGATGCGTGATTCATATTATGGAGTGGAGTAAGTACTCCTACTCGCTGGGCATTGTTTTGCTCACCCTTCTTAGGGAACTGTAGGTTCAAGAGGTGACATGGAATCTTTAGTTTATAACATCATTTACTTCTATTTTCACCACAAATATTTATGTTATAAGCTAATGTACTTTATTTAAACTATCGTAAGAAAGTCCTATTCTATTACTTTTACAATTACGATCGAATCGTAGCCATCCCATCACCATTCATCATCCATAGTTTCAAATCCCTACCATCCATCATCACCATCCATCATCATCATCATCATATGATATTCTGTAACGCCCCAAAATCCAACGCCCAAATATACCGCCCCAAAATTTTTTTTAAAAGCATTTTTTTAAAGCATTTTTTTTATTCCGACGGATACTCTATAATCCCTCAAAATGCAACCTCGTATGTGTTCTTAAACCCCTCAAAATGCAGTGTTTCATAATGTGGATGCATTCTTGCCATCTTGATATATATGCACTTGATTTATTTCTTAAGTAGTTATGTTGTATGATTCATTAAATTGTATTAAGATGCAATAAATTCTCATTATCACATGTTCATGTTTATATGATTATATATGATGGACCCATGCATAGAGCGGTTTAGGGTGAGGTTAAATCCATGAAGTTAAGTCAAAGTAGGGGTATGTAAATGGTTCTTAACTATGACTATCCAAGTACGATTAAGCATGGTCGGTGTGTATGGGTGTGGTTAAGTGTGGTTAAGTTTGTGTGGGATGGATATGGGTGTGGTTATGGGACACCTATGTATGGATACATCATTGGATGAACTGGAATATGGAAAACCATCAAGTGTGGTATGTTTTCCCGTCGAGAATGTGTCCCGTGTTGGGATCGGATCGTACCCGTGTCAGGATCGGGGCAATTGTTTTCTCATTGAGAATGCGACCCGTGTCAGGATCGGGCGTACCGTGTCAGGATCGGAATGTACCTCACCTGTCTGGTTGTGATTGGTTGTGATACTATTTTTCAGGCGTAACCTCGTATGGCTGATTTACTTGTATGAAACCTGACCAAATACCTTGTATTAAAGGCCACGTATATGGTTGATTTATGCATGCTGCATGGAAATTCATTATGGGATGTGTGTTTAATGTTAATGAATGTGTCATTGTGGGGTGGGAAAATGTGAGCATGGCATTCTACAATTTACAAACTGAATAGTTATGTTTTGATTTTTATCTGTTTACTTGGATGCGTGATTCATATTATGGAGTAGAGTAAGTACTCCTACTCGCTGGGTATTGTTTTGCTCACCCTTCTTAGGGAACCGTAGGTCTTGGAGAGGACATGGAGGCTGTAGGTGATGAAGTGCATACTGAAGAAATGGCAATAACATTGGAGGAGGACGCTAACGCAAATGAAGACAATTTCATTTATTCTAGAATTATTATTTTGTTTGAAGTTAGTAGAACTGTAGCTAAATTTAATAAAGTTATTAATTATTGTTTATGAATGTTGAGACCCTAGTTTATAATTTCATTTGGAATAAGAGCGTGACGTGGCTTGGTTATTCAAAAAAAATGCTATTATTATTTGTATTTCTGTAATTATTACCTTACACGCTCGAAAATTCGTGCTCGGGCGGTATATTCGGGCATTGAATTTTGGGGCGTTACAACTAAACGAAATTGTAGGGACAACACCTGTCCATTTTCTTTGAATGTATGCTTATAATTTAGTTTAAAGTTCTTAAACCCCTCAAAATGCTGTGTTTCATAATGTGGATGCATTCTTGCCATCTTGATATATATGCACTTGATTTGTTTCTTAAATAGTTATGTTGTATAATTCATTAAATTGTGTTAACATGCAGTAAATTCTCATTATCACATGTTTATGTTTATATGATCACATATGATGGACCCATGCATAGAGCGGTTATGGTGAGGTTAAGTCCACGGAATTAAATCAGAGTAGGGGTATGTAAATGGTTCTTAACCATGACTATCCAAGTACGGTTAAGCATGGTCAGTGTATATGGGTGTGGTTAAGTGTGGTTAAGTTTGTGTGGGATGGATATGGGTGCGGTTATGGGACACCTATGTATGGATACATCATTGGATGAACTGGAATATGGGAAACCATCAAGTGTGGTATGTTTTCCCGTCGAGAATGCGTCCCGTGTTGGGATCGGATCGTACCTGTGTCAGGATCGGGGCAATTATTTTCTCATTGAGAATGCGACCCGTGTCAGGATCGGGCGTACCGTGTTAGGATCGGAGCAATTACGTCTCGTCAGGAATGCGACCCGTGTCAGGATCGGGCGTACCGTGTCAGGATCGGAATGTACCTCACCTGTCTGGTTGTGATTGGTTGTGATACTATTTTTCAGGCGTAACCTCGTATGACTGATTTACTTGTGTGAAACCTGACTAAAGACCTTATATTAAAGGCCACGTATATGGTTGATTTATGCGTGCTGTATGAAAATTCATTATGGGATGTGTGTTTAATGTTAATGAATGTGTCATTGTGGGGTGAAAAAATGTGAGCATGGCATTCTACAATTTACAAACTGAATAGTTATGTTTTAATTCTTTTTATCTATTTACTTGGATGCGTGATTCATATTATGGAGTGGAGTAAGTACTCCTACTCGCTGGGCATTGTTTTGCTCACCCTTCTTAGGGAACTGTAGGTTCAAGAGGTGACATGGAATCTTTCGAGGACAAAGCACAAGTTAAGGACATAGTGAAAATCCACGAGGAGGAGAACGCCAATTCTAATGAAGACGTTTTTATTTATTTTTAGATATTTTATTCAGTTTTAAGTTAATAGAATCGTAGATGAGTATATCAGTGTCATGTTTGTGAATTATGAACATTTATAATTTATTTTATGATGTAAGTTGGAATAAGAGTATGGATATGGTTTAGTAGAAAAATAATAAGCAAAAAAATGCTTTAAAAAAATTGCTACTATTATTTGTATTGCTGTAATTATTACCTTAGTAACGCTTGAAAATTCGTGCTCGAGCGGTATATTCGGGGCGTTACAATGAGTGCCATTTCTTCTAAGTCTGGATCTTCCTCACTTCCACATTCAGATTCTTGTTTTTTGTGAGAAGATTTCAGGGCTGTACTTTTGGATTTGGAGGGAGTTTTGAAACCTAGCTCATAGGTTTGAAGGGACCCGAGAAGTTCTTCAACTTTCATGGTATTTAGGTCCCTACATTCTTCGATGGTAGTAACTTTGGAAGAGAATCGTTCCGGTAGGGATCTTAGAATTTTCCTACATAGTCTATGCTCCGGAACGGGATCCCCCAAGCCCCACATTTCATTTGTAATCTTGTTCAGCTTGGTATAGAAATCAGTAAATGTTCCATGCTCCTCCATAGTAATATTTTCAAATTGTGTGGAGAGGCGCTGAAGTTTTGAGTTTTTAACAATGCTCGTTCCTTCATGAGTAACTTCAAGGATGTCCCATGCCTGCTTACTGGTTGTGCAATTTTGAATCCGGCCAAATTCATCTTTAGACACTGAACAAAAGATGGCATTCAGCCCTTTGGCATTATGGACCCGTTGAGCTTTATCATAATCGGTCCACATCGCCTTATCTTTTGGCTTGAGGACATCCGGTTCACCTTCCTTACATATAGTGACCATTGGGGGTTTATATCCAATATCAATCATATCCCTAACGTCCGAATCAATAGATTCCAAAAAGATGTGCATTCGGGCTTTCCAATATGGATAGTTAGACCCATCAAAGAAGGGAGGCTTAGTAACGGATGAAGAGTCCTCTCTAGACATATTTTCAAGCTCTCTTAGGATCTCACTCCGGGTTTTTAAACCTGAACGGAGGAACCCGCTCTGATACCAATTGAGATTGCGGTTTTACCGCCTATAGAGATACTTGGAGATATGCCTAATGTCCTAGAGGGGGGGGTGAATAGGACTTTTTAAATTCCAATTACAATTAAAAACTAACCAAGTCAATCTTATCAAATAAGATAATCACAATAGCATTCAAGGCATTTATATGAGCAGTTTGTAAGCAAGGACTATCATAGGCAATTCATCAAACAGTTAGCATTCATGATTGACTAAACCATTCAACACATAGCAATCATTCAATCTCACAATGCACAGCGATTTATAGTGGTTCGGTTTCCCTACTCCACTCCCGGTTCATGATCTCAACCTATGAGACCACCGGATTTCACTATAGTCTTGGTTTTAAATCAGGTTAACCATCAACCTTAACATCCTTTGATCTAGGACCTGCGTTTACCATCCACCGATGGCCCAATCCAGGGACTTGACGAGTTTGGATCTCAAACTCTCACCAATCCTAATCCAAGGATGGTCAAGTACCCTCCCGCCAGAGTTTCCCAATCCAGGGAATAGAGAATGAATAAATGGACTCTCAAAAACTAGACATACCTAGATGATTGAGCCCCGATTCGATGCCTTTGATGAGTAGCTTCAGCTCCACGTGCTTCAGCTTCTCTGTGTGCTCCCAAGATCAGCTACCGATGCAAATGATGAGGATATGTTGATGCCGGGTAGTTGGGAGAGAGTTGGTTTAGTTCCTCTTGCCTATTCAACGCAATGGTAATGAGGGAACTACCAAACTTCAAGCATTCAATGACTATAAATGACCTGATAGATATATTCCGAAGGTAGGTCAGCCATGAATGAAAGTCTTGAGTTCATACTTCAAACCGAGCTTTGAATACTCAGTGAAAAGACATTAATGGCTAGGTTTGAATGATGAACTCAAGGGGAACAAGAACAAAGAGGGTAGGAGGATGTGAGTAAAAGCTCTCTCTCTTAGCTCTTGAAGGGTGTTGAATGCTGACATAAAAGACCTCAAGTCATGGCTATATAGAGCCCCAAATGATGGCCCCAACGGATCAAAAACGGTCACGACCGACCTGTCAGAGAAGTATCTTAACCGGTCAGACAGATCGGTCGTCATTTGAAATTCAAGCCACATCTGGGACTGGCCGACCGGTCAAGACTGGTCGGACCCCCTTGCTGGATGAAGTTCAGAATACTGGTCGACCGGTCTTGACCGGTCGGACCCCCTTGCTGGATGAAGTTCAGAATACTGACCGACCGGTCGGACCCCTTTGCTGGATGATTTCCATAATACAGGCCGACCGGTCTTGACCGGTCGGCTGTGCTTGCTGGACAGAGTTAGCTTGTGAAGGCCGACCGGTCTTGACCGGTCAGCTACCTTACTAAGTAATGCAGCAAAGCTGCTGGAGTGTTTGAGTATAGCTGGCCGACCGGTCAAGAGCAGTCGGCTGTCCATTTGAAAGCCTTCCAGCAGGGTTCTGATGATCTTTGAATATACTGGCCGACCAGTGAAGACCGGTCGGCTGCCCATTTGCTTCACTACAGCAAGCTGCTGTTGTGTTGAGAAGCCTGGCCTGACGGTCAAGACCGGTCGGCTTGTCTAGATGGATTGCTGTGACAAAGTTCTTCAACACATTAGCGGATTACTTCAAGTTATGAAGTGATGAGGTGCATAGGGTCCAATGTATGGACATATCTTCAATACGTTTCGCACCAGCCATGGACCACAAGTCTGATCAACTCGTGTAAGGGTCAAGAGGGTATAATGAGTGGGTCTTTATGCCATTCTTTGATGTTTTGGGTTTTCTATGGTCGATCTATATGCAACTTACCTGAGATCTTGTTTTAGCATGAGCTTGAGCAATGGACGAAGCGTAATCTTCAGGTCTTGATTCTTCAATACTTCGACCGAGGCTCACATGACAAGACGCGACCAACCAACACGCCAATTGACAACAAAAGATGTACTAACAACTTTTTCTTGGAAAAAGCTAAAATTGTTGTAGTGTATAAATGGAAAACCTACGGGATTCTTCTCTTCAAGCAGAGGCATCAGACGGGGACATCCCATATCTCCAGCAATCTTCATCTTACTTGCTAAAGTGCTTAGCCACAGGATCCATAATCTGACCACTTCTAGTTGCTGCCCCCTTTCTCTCTTCCCCGCTCATGTCCTATCATCTCTCATCTTCTTTTTGCAGATGACACGCATTTATTTTCATCAATGGAAGGATAGCATTGGTTCAAGCTATGATGAAGTTCCTTAATTCTTACGAGAGAGCTTCGGGCCAGAAAATTAATGAGGGGAAGAGTTGCTTCATCCTTCCCAAGGTTGCACCGCAAGCTAAAGGGACCAAAATCAGCCAATTAACCAGGTTTAAGCAGGCGCGTCTTCCCATTTCCTATCTGGGAATTCCATTAATCAAAGGGAGAATCCGAACTAACCAATTCCTTCCTTTGATGCAAAAAATTACAGGCAAAATAACCGGATGGAAATCAAATCTCCTAAATGCTGCGGGCAGGTCAACTTTCATTAAACATGTTCTATCTAGTTACCCAATGCACATTCTCACAGCTTTTGATATTCCTAAATCCATTTGTCATAAAATGGAGAAAGTTTTTGCTATTTTTTTTCTGGGGGTCCTCGGAAGGCGGTAGGAAACATCATTGGGCGTCTTGGGATAAGATTTGTGTCCCTCATCTCAAAGGTGGGCTAGGAATCCAAAGGATTCTCGACGTCATGCAAAGTTTTTGAGTCAAGATGTGTAACGTCCCGAAATTTCAACTCTCGTGGACAACACGATGGGTCAAGCTTCCAGGTGTTAACTCATGTGTGTCAGGGTTACGTTTCCACACACTTACCTGTAATTTCATACACTCATGGTAGACATAGCAAAAATGACAGAAATTTAAGTTCTTATTCCATAAATATTCTATTCTAAGTTCTAAATCAACGTAATAAAACATGTTTAACCAAACATTCCACTTATTATCTCCATGAGAGACTTATTACATGTTCAAAGGAAAATAAATCTACTTTAATAAAGAGACTAGGCGGAGCATCTTCATGTCATTTCAGCCTCATTGTCCGCCATTTGCTAGCATGAGCCTTCGAACACCTCGTCGTAGTATTCGATTCTCTTACTGGATCTTCACCTAAATTATTTGAAATATGGTTGGATAGCGTTAAATGCTATCATAGTGGGGAATATCCCTCCAAGACAATCATGATAATAATAATGGCATAGAGTAAATACAGAGTCAACGCAAGCAGTATATTATCATTTAATCAAATCAAAACAACCCAATAAAAGATCTTTATTAATGCAATGCATGACATGTATACTTTGGCTAAGGCACCCTGACCAGATGAGACGGGACTTATTCCAACTTTTCTCACCAGCCAATAGTCACCAGAGTCCATGATGAAGTGGGTAATTCCACAAGTTCATGTTAACAAACCCAGCCAATGGAGGTAATGGCCTCCCATCCCCCTACCAAAAGCTAGCGTCGTAGCGCCTGCAAGGCTAACCCACCAAGTCGGGTCCAGTGAATGCATGATTAGTTTCATCTTTAGTTAAGTAGTTTAACATCCAGCCAATTTAATGATGTTAACGACTAATGACCACTCCTTACCCCAATTAGTTTAAGGAAGCTCAAGGTCACTATGAGGGGCTCGTCACCCAGCATAGCCCGACAGCTCAGGCTTAGTGACCCATACCACCAACCCTGGCTCATGAAACTTCTCGTATTCATCAATCTCATTCATCATAGGGTCCACCACAGGTAACATATCAAACAAGGATCCCTTGGCACGTATTCAACAATGCACACGGTGGTGCCAAACTCAACATCATGGCATATGCAACCAACAACACATACATGGTAATGCCAATACTTAATTCTCATGTCAAAGCATATTCATTCAATAAGACACATGGTAATGCCGACTTTCACAATAAAGCATAGTCATCCAAAATCTCCACATGGTAATGCCAACGTAAGAAGGCGTCGCACAGGCTTCATCTCTTTACATCAACAGTTATATTAATATGGGGTCAAGGGGTGTTCATTAACGTAACATCCATATGCAATATCTCATAGCAAACAATACATAAATCATCATAAGTATGTGACAACGTAAATCGAGCATGGTCTCCTCATAAGCATATATATATATATATATATATATATATATATCATCAAAATTCCTTTGCCAACCACTTACACATGATTCATACATCAAGATTTAACATGTACAACAATGAACATCATACAAATCATATTTACATGGGGAGATTTCAACAAGCATGATTTCAAGAAATCATATAACAAAAACTCTAATTCCTAAGCATAAAATCAACATATAAATTAATATTATCATAGCTAGGCTTAAAGGAAATCCCCACCTTTGAGATTGGATGATTTGAAACGCGACTAGAACCGTGAAACTCGTCTTTAATCCAAACCTAGGAAAGTTAATGAAGAATATAAGATTAAGACAGAGTTGTATAGTTTCTATGGCTATGATCAAATAGGGCTAGATCTATACTTAAAACTAGGGTCTAGATTAGATTTAAGAATTTAATAACATGCTAAAGTGGCTTACCTCTCTCATCAGCGGCTCGTTTCGAGATCTCAGCCGAGTCGACTCACTTGGCCCAACTCAATCCTCTCTCTCTCTTTCCTTCTCTTTCTTCTTCTTCTTCTTCTTCTTCTTCTCTCTTCTTCTTCTCTCTTTCTTCTTTCTCTTTCTTCTTCTCTCTTTCTTCTTCTCTCTTTCTTCTTCTTCTTCTGGACGAGAATAGATCTTCACAGCGGCTGGGACTAGCAGCAGGAGCATTAGAGAGCGCACACTCACTTTCTCTTTCTCAAGACGTTCTCTCTCTCTCTCTCTCTCTCTCTATCTCTCTCTCTCTGGTGTTCTAAAGGAGGGGAAAAACGGATGGACGATCGGGTTTATAGTCGGTCAGAGGTCGGTTGCGTGGTGCAAAAGGAATGACTCCGGAGTTGGAGTTGGAAACGGATTGTCACGAGGGTTTTACGGGGCATGAGGGCCGTTGAGATGCTAGATGGGGTCCACACGAAGCTTTGGAAGAAATTTGAACCGTCCATGTAAAGCAACAACAAAGATATTTGATTTCTTAGTTTAGAACAGTGGAATGGAGCGGGGTACACAATCAATGAACGGACTCGAGATTTGGGCTAGCTGTTGAACCTCCAATTTATACATTGCATTGCCCATTACATGACATGGTTTGCATGATTTTCATGATTTAAAGGCCCATCTAACACATGTTTTGTGATTATAGGAATGAGAGCGGACTTCACTCAATTAGAGACCAAAAAGGGGCCATTTGGAGCCTTTGATGAAGGCCCAAGGTGGACCAAAGAAAGAAGGAAGCAAAGAAAGAAGAAAATAGAAGAAAGAATGGAAGAAAATAAGAAGAAAAAGAGACCGACCGGTCTTGACCGGTCGGCCAAGGAAGCCCGACCGGTCATGACCGGTCGGCCATGCTTGCTGGAGTAATGCCAAAGAGGGCCTGACCGGTCATGACCGGTCGGCCAGCCCTGTCCGACCGGTCGTGACCGGTCGGCCATGCAAGTTTCAGATTCCAGATTCTAAAACAGCAATGTACTCCCGTACCTGATTTTTCAGACCAGTTTTTTGAAGCCATCTTGATGATATTTGGAAATCCAACACATCCATGTCGAAGAGGAGCTCGACGCCGAACTAACCCAAGTGGTTTCGTGTCGATCGGAGCTACGGATTGACCGTGGTGGCCAAAACAATACGAACTGTCCAGAAAGTTCCAGATTTCGCTGTTCAACTCTGGGCCGGTCCAGAGGACTCATCATTGATCATATGAAGAATCTACTTTGACCATCTTTTAGAACACATCCATATATGAATAACCACAAAAGTTTCAGATCAAAAGGATGTGTGGTTTGATCGTACCGGTTGAAGAAAGATGGACCATCCAGAAAGCTCCAACTGCGCAGAGTTTATAAAAGCCCTAATTGTTCTAATTTTCGGACCATATTCTGGGGTTGTTTTGGACAATCTAATCCATCCATCATGTAGAGGAGGAAGTTTTCTACCAATGTTCAAAATTTGAGATCAATCCGACCTCTGTACACTCCGGGGCGTTGAAAGCAAGATGACTGGTTCTGAAGGTACCCAAAGTGCGCGATTTTGAGAGGCAGTCGGTGATGTGATTTGTGGGCCCATTCAGAGGATAATCTTGGAAATCTAAATCATCTATGAGGAAGATCATATTACAAGGAAGCTATAAACCAAATTTGAAGGCAATCCAACCATTGGTTAAGCCGTACCAGGCGAAGCAAATTCTGCTATGTTGCTGTACTATTGCTGCACTATAAAAGGAGGTGCTCTCTTCTATTCCAAATCAACCAAGGACGTGGGAAGCAAGGAGTTCAAGTCCCAGGAGGCTACCTAGCCTCCTACAGCTAGTTTTTCTTCCTTTTCTTAGTTCTAGTTCTAGTTTTAATATGCTTTTCCTTAGCTAACCTCTTAGCTAGAGCTAGAGGTGAAATTTGTAGTTGGTTCCAATGCTTTAATTCTTTTATTTCAAGTACCCTTTTCTTAATTTTGGATTTTGAAGTTCTAGTTTGAATAAAGTTTGGATTTTTAGATGAATTATGAGAGTTTGTGTGCTCCGGACATGAGTTCCTTGCAATTCTCTGAAATTACCATGATTGGGTTATTTGAATTTGAATTGTAGTAACCCTTGAGCATGCCATAGTCCATAGGCATGGCTGTTACTCCGAAGGCTACAAGTTCAAGTTCTATGTGCTTCATTAGAACTAGAAATCTGATTTCCAGATTTAAGTGGGATTGTTGTGCTTGAATGTTATATCTTCCAATTAGATGAGAGATAGGACTTTGATTCTAATTGTGTTGTACTTGGATGAATGGATTGGCATTGGACTACTACAAGTGGATCCTTGATGCTCTAGTTCTTCTTAATTTCAGATTTTCCTATTTCATGTGAAAAACTACTTTCTTAAACTTCTTAGATTCTAGTTATTGGAGTAGTTGAAATTGTTTACTTCTTTCCCTGTGGATCGACCTCGGTCTTACCGAGATTTATTACTACATCGCAGCCTTACACTTGAGGCGAGCGAACACTAGCCAGGTTTGGGTGGGATGCAACCAAGATGGACGGATTGGATGGAGTATATGGGGCCCACCTGATGAACGGCGTGGACCGCCAAAGACGACAGCGGCGTCGCTGACTCCACGTGAAAAACGGAGAAGAAGAGAAAATCGTGCGTGTATGCGTACGAAATTGCAAGTGGCCGACTGTTCAGTGCACACGGGTCCACTATAATGGATCCAGATCGTTTTCTCCGTCCAATATGTGGGCAACACAAATTAAGCCGCTTACAAGAAAAATGAGGCAGATCCGAGTTACAGTGGGCCACTTACGACCCGATTTTTAATTAGGGCATTTGTAGGATGATCGGAGGGCTGAAATTCGATGTGTACGGCTAAAATGTATCAAAAAGTTCATATATGAAGTTTTGTGTAAAAGTGATCGCTAGAAATCATAATACTTAAAAATGGTGCCTTAATTTAAGTTTATCCAATGGCATTTTCGTAATTAACTAAAATTAGTCAGATTTTCGAAATCTGGTTTTCTACAATGTTTATAGGGTTATTCTAAGCAACTTTTTGTAAAGGGTCCCCTATCGGGTCTCCTACGGATGGTCCATTGTTTTCAAAACAAGGTAAACGCTCGATATGAAATCAAAATAAAATTTTTAAAATTCTGAAATAAATCTCCAAAATCCGGGGTGTTACAAGATGTGTTAGAACCGGCTAGCTGTTAACTCTCAATGGGCTAGGTTTTTTTGTGCTAAATACTTCACCAGCTATATTCAATCAAATGGATCGGTGCCGTTGAACTTTTCGAGCCTACGGAAGGACATTAGCAAAAAGATATGATTCACGATTCAGCACTCCAAGTGTTTGATTGGTGTTGGGAACATCAATTTTTGGTGGCAGAAATGGACTGGGGTGGCCTCCTGGTAGCGGCAGTGACCAACCCGGTCCCGAATCATCTCCGAGATGTAAAAATCAGGGATTTCTTGTTGGAGGCAGGGGGTAGGGATTTTTCAGCTATATCGGGACTCTTGCCTGACCGCATCTTCCAAGCAATCTCAAACAGTTCCATTTCTATATTTGAAAAGCCTGATTGCATGGTATGGACTGAAACATCAACTGGCCGATTCTCTATTAAATCTTCCTGGAACCTCATTCGAAGGAACCATCAAAAGCAGAGATATTTTAAATGGATCTGGAACAAATTCTCTCCGCCGAAGATTGCGATGTTATTGTGGAAAGTTCTAAACAAAGCGATTCCTGTTGATATAGCTGTCCAAAAGATATGTATCCAGATGGCCTCAAAGATATCCAGATTGATCGTGATGCAGGTGGTTCGCAGCGAAGAAATACTCTGTTTTCAACTCCTGCTACTGCCCCATCCTTGCATCCCAAAATTCAACGGAAGACATTAATCATCTGTTCAGTTTAGGCAAGCTCGCCATCCAGGTATGAAAATATTTCTTAAGCCTGTTTAGCATCCGTTTTCACTAAAATCAGTCCATATACCAGAGATTTCTCTAATGGTCGAGCAAAGCCTCCTTTGCATCAAAATTGAGAACACTGAGAAGCTTGGTTCCAACTTTCATTGTGTGGGAAATCTGGCGGGTGAGGAATGCTTGTAGATTTGACAGTAAAAATCTATATTCCCAATCAGTCATTTTCAGGATTCTGGCATGGCTAATGGAGGTGGGAATGAGAATTCCAGCTGCGCCCTCTAAATCCCTTTCTAAAAAACTGGCCTTCCAGATTTTGGGTTTAGATGAGGGCAACCATCAAGAGCAAGACAAGCTTCAGATTGTTAAATGGACTAAACCTGAGAGGAATTAGATTAAGCTCAACGTAGATGGATCGGTGAAAGGAAATCCTAGAGGAGGTGGTGGTGGAATCTGTAGAAATAGTCAGGGGCATATAATTTTTGCCTTCCACAACTCTTATGGTCATACAACCAATACGACAGCGAAAATCTAGGCAGTGGTTGATGGTCTGAAGATCTGTAAAGAAATGGGCTTTCCCAACATTGCTGTGAAAATAGACTCTCAAATCATAGCGGAGGTAATTGCTAAAAGCCAAGATGTCCATCCTTGGAACATTTGGTATCATCTGCAGACCATTCGGAACATCCGTACATTCCATGGTCTTTTCCATATCCCACATCTTGAGGGAAGCTACTTCAATGGTGGATGCTTTGGCAAAGATAGGGAGTAGTGGGTTGCCCAATGCCAGATGCTTTAACAGATCTGATTTGCCCTATCATGTTAGGGGTTTACTCACTTTAGACGGTGCAGGTTTGGGATCGATTAGAAAGCTCTATGGTTGATTCATGTGGGTTGTTGTGTGCTGTTTTTGGTGGTTGGTGGGTCAGCTTTTATCAAGGGGGGTATATCATGGTGTAAATGCTCATTGAGCAGTTGTTTTTCCTTCTAAATAAATTTTTCTTTAAAAAAAAAGATATATATATATATATATATATATATATATATATATATATATATATATATATATATATATATATAGAGAGAGAGAGAGAGAGAGAGAGAGAGAGAGAGAGAGAGAGAGAGAGAGAGAGAGAGAGAGAGAGACGAATGATCACCTATGCACCCATTCTCAGGAGAACACATGAGCACTTTTGTAGGACTTGTCACATGTGACGTGAGTCCAAAATCTGAGCCATTCACATGATTTAGCACTCAAAAAAAGCTCTAGGGCCCAATTTTCAACCTGATCCAAAACTCTAGTGGGCCATAGTAGAGAGAGAGAGAGAGAGTGAGAGAGGCAAATCAAGGGAGGAAATTATTTCCTTTTGTAATGACCTACCAAAGTTCTTGACCAAGTTGAAAGTTTGGCCCTGGGGTTTTTTGGGGTGCTGCAATACGTGGATGGCTCAGATTTTGGACTCACTTCACATGTGAAGAGTCCTAAAAAAGTGCTCATGAATTCTCGTGAGAGTTGGTGCGCAGGTGAGCATTCGTGCACTAATTCTCACCAAAATTGGTGAGCACTTGTTGGCAACTCATCACATGTGATACGAGCTCAAAATCTAAACCGTTTACATGATGCAGCACCCCAAAAACCCCATGGCCTAACTTTTAACCTAATCCAAAACTTTGTTGGGCCATAGCAGAGAGGTGCAAATCAAGGGAGGAAGCTATTTCCTTTTACCATGGCCTATCAAAGTTTTGTATCAGGTTGAAAATTAGGCCCTGAGGTTTTTCAGGGTGTTGCATCACATGGACGGCTTAGATTATGAGTCCTCAAAAAGTGCCCACAAGTTCTCATGAGAACTGGGAGGAATGCTCACCTATGCACCAGTTCTCATGAGAACTCATGGGCACGTTTTAAGGACTCATGTGCACAGGTGAGCATCTAATTAAATATCAGACTGAAAACAGAATCTGAAAATTATTTCTAAACTGAGTTTCCACTAGTATGGCATCCATTCTGGAATGTGTGGGTAGCATAGACGACAGGCAACAAAAAGCAGTAAATCCATTTCCAACACCCTTGGCAACAAATGGGAGAAAGAATATAGAAGACAATGAGAGGACATGAAGCATTCGTCAGACCTGAATAAAAAAAGATTGATGGGCAAGCCATTCAGGCCTCGACCTCCTATAAGCTATCAAGACATTTGAATCATAGTCCCTTGTCCCATGACACGTCCAACTTCTCACATTTACCAAAAAGGTTAGGGTGCTTGATGCAAAGACTACAATAACAAACCATACCATCACAAGAATGATGCAGCAGCAAAATAATGAAATAGAGGCCACCAACCACTATAAAACATGTCATACCTTTTAATAACTGTTTACAACTCCCTGAAGGCAGTTGCAGTAAACTGAAGCTACTTGATCTCTTGGAGGATTGTCTTCCTTAGGCGATTTGGATCTCTCATGGAATGAGTTGAATGGGAGTATCCTGCAGCTCTTGGAGGATTATCTTCCTTAAAATATTTAGATCTCAGTGAGTATCCCTTCATGCTTCTTGTTGCTTATATTAATATATGAAACCATTTGCTGATAATGAGTTGTCACTGTTGTTTACCAGAGTGTTGTCATGGTTTACCATTGGTTAGCCACCCTAAGAAGTATTTTCTAAGGAAATGTTTGGGATTAAGGATAAAAGAAGATGGAACATTCACAACATCAAGACAGTCAATTTCTATGTCATTTGATTCAAACCGTCCGATTCAAACCTCCTCTCAGAGCCCACAAGTGAGGAGGTTCGGCAGGTAGTGATGGACCTCCCTAAGGATGGTGCCCCGGGTCCCGACGGTTTCTCGGGAGCTTTTTTCACCTCATGCTGGGATTTTGTGGGATCAGATATTATTGATGCTTTCAAGTTCATCTTCAAGGGTGGAGCTATTCCTCACGCATTCACATCATCCCTGATTTGCCTTATTCCGAAGACAAATTCTCCAGATAAGTTTCTGATTTTCGACCAATCAGTTTGTGCAATTGTATTTATAATATTTATACTAAAGTTATAGAAAATAGGTTAAGCTTAATTCTTCCCAGGATTATTTCGGCTGAACAGGGAGCTTTTGTGCAAGGTCAGTCGATGGCCAAAATTATTGCTCTCGCCCAAGAACTGTTTCAGGATATAGGAAGAAAAGTGAGAGGAAATAATGTGGTGTTGAAGCTTGATATGGAGAAAGCATACAACCGGGTGGACTGAAAATTCTTAAAGTGGGTTCTCCAAAGATTTGGTTTCAGTCCTCAATGGATCAACATGTCAAAAAATGCTGGAAGAATAGCTGGTTTTCAGTTCTTATGAATGGGGAACCTTGCGGGTTCTTCAAATCTTCTAGGGGTCTAATCTCACCGAGCATGTTCATTCTCATGGCGGAGGCTTTTAGTAGGGGCTTTAAAAGGCTTGTGGAGAGAGGCTTTTGTGACCCATACAAGACTAGTGGAGGTTGCCCACTCGTTACTCATATGCTATTTGCAGATTATACGGTTCTTTTTGTGAATGGGAGTAAGAAATCGTTGAGAGTGGTGAAAGACTTCTTGTGGAAGTATGAAGAAGTCTCAGGGAAAAAGATTAACACTAATAAGAGTGGGTGCTTTGTCTCGGACAAGTTATCAACGGCCAGTATCAGAAGTATACAGAATGCGATTGGCATCCAACGATCAGCATCGACATTCACCTACCTGGGGGTCCCTATTTTCGCAGGTAGATCCTGCAACTCTTATTTTCAACCGCTGATTGATAGTATTCAAAATCGGATAGCAGGATGGAAGGCAAGGTGCCTCTCCCAAGCGGGCAAACTCATTCTCATCAATCATGTCCTCTGTAGCATTCCAATTCACTCCTTAGCGGCCGTGGACGTTCTAGCTAGGGTGATTTCAATTATAGAGAAAGAGTGTGCCCATTTCTTTTAGGGTTGGGGCGACGATAGGAAGAAACTTCACTGGTTAAGCTGGAAGCGTGTCTCGTTGCCAAAATCTGAAGGGGGTGCAGGAATTAAAAAACTCAAGGAGATCTTGGTGAGTTTCAGAATGAAGTTAGCCTGGGCCGTTCTCTTTTCCTATGGAAAAAGTTTATGGGGGTCGTTCATAATGGGGAAATGTGTTGCTGATGTCTCGGAAGTGGAATCATCTCATTCTAACTGCATCAAATTCCCTTTTTGGAAGGGTATCATCAAGATGTTTCCTCTTATTTGGGAGCAGGCCTGGTGGTTAGTAGGGAGAGGTGAATGCAATTTATGGACCACTGACTGGACGGGGCTCGGCCAGCTTAATGACTGGTACGTTGATCCCATTCTAGATAACTTGTTGCAGATGAAGGTTGCTGATTTTGTGGATCAGCACAGGTTGGTTATGAATTCCCAGTGTAATTATCTCCTCCCCTAGGTCGTCATTGATCACATTAGGAAGGAAGGGTTGTGCACCTCGGAGCTAGAGGATAGATGTATCTGGCTGCCTGATTCATCGGGTTGTTTTTCCATCAATGTCCGCATGGGATATCCTCAGGTCTTCTACAGATCATAGAAGCTGGGCTAATTGGGTTTGACATGCTAAAATGCTGCCCAAGATTTCACTATTTGTTTGGAAACTTCTATAAGGGGCGCTGCCAGTGGGCGATAGGGTTCAAGGTAGAGGAATTACATTGGTGTCGAGGTGTTGCTATTACAATTCTGAGTGGGGCTACAGGATCGTTCTGTGGATCATCTTTTTGTTAATGGAGAGTTGGCTTCTCAGATTTGGAAGCATTTCAGTGTGCTGTTCGAAGTCTCTCTAATCCAAGGTCAATCAGCAAATGTTCGGGCTGTGTAATAGTGGAACCTAGCTTCTACGTCGGATTGTGTTTCCTTTATGTGAGGCTTCATACCCTGTCTTATTTTTTAGGAGGTTTGGATCAAAAGAAATGGTAGCCATTTTGAGAATAGCCAACCCAATGTGGGGAGAACTATTGACATAATTAACTGGTGGCTGGGGAAGCTTAGTTTGATGTTTCCTCCCCTTAAAGACAGTATAGTAGCTCGGAGGTCAGATTTTAAAGATCTAGGGATAATCCTGAGAGACCCCAGCAACAAGAAGAGGGTTCTGCTGAAATGGTCCAAGCCCGAGGCGGGTTGGATCAAGCTAAATGTGTATGGGTCATCCCGTGGTAGCCCGGGACATAAAGGCCGGGGCGAAGTGTGTATAGGTAGTGAAGGTGAGGTGATTTTTGCTTATTCTATAGGATTTGGTTTGGGCACCAATGTTCAAGCAGAAGAGCGAGTGTTGTGTGAGGGGCTGACCCTTTGTGTTGATCGTAGACTATCCAATGTTCTGGTATAGAGTGATTTCAGGGTTATTGTTGATATACTGAATGAGAGTAGCCCTACCAAATGGAGAATCTGGTACTGGTGGGCCAGAACCTTGAATCTTCGGAGGAGAGTGTGCTTTCAGATCTCCTTTGCCCCTCACAAAGTTAATGGAGTGCTAATGCCTTGGCAAGACTAGGTAGTGAGAGCCAAAGGTCGTTGATATTTCTGGTAGAGTCGGATCTCTCGAGATTGGTTCGTGGGGCCCTCTTTATGGATAGGTTGAGTTTGGGGTAGTTTTGGGAAACTATGGCCTAGTCCTAGTCTTTTCTAATAAAAAAATATCAGGGCTTCATCCCTCCTCGACCTGTCCACAATTAGGTTAGAATTTTGGTTCTATCCTAGTGATCTAGATTTTTATTTTTGTCATGTTTCTTTGTTTGTGTTGGCGTTTTGTGAGATAGAGTGTCGAGTTTATGATAGGTAAGGCCATTAGGCTTTTTTGTGACGCCCACCCAAAGTGTTAATATCTCTCTTTATTAATAAAAAAAATGGTAACCTAAAAAAAAAAACACATGGGAATCCATTCATGCCACCTCCTTATGGGATGCCTTCATTTGGGTTGAAAACAGATGTGCAAAATTATCAAAGAGGCATCTTCATGAATCTCTTGGGCTGATGGTTTTTTTTTCTTTTTGTTATTTTTTTTTTATAATTTCATGATCACATTGAAGTGTAGAATATATTATATTCTGTTTAATTATCCTCGTTATTTGTTAATATTTGAATGGAACTTGAGGGTGCAAAGCATGTGAAACTGTGAGATTATTGCACAATACAAGTTATGTTGGCATTTTTCAATCTAGACCCAACCCATGGACCATCACAACCTGACCCAACCTGACTTGAACTTGGGTTGAGTCAGTCTGGTTCAGTTTTGCACAAGGTGTGCAACAATCACAGTGATTTAACAATTTTTTTTTTTTTGTGGAACCGTGTTAAGCAATGCATGATATTATTTTTATTTCAAATTCTAAAATTGTTGTTAGAACCTATGAAATAGTACATGAAAAGTGAAAGAAATCAAATATAAGATCGAACCATTCTAGCCATCCTTTCATAGGTCTCGGCCAGGATCTTACAGTTTTGAAGGCATTAGCAGGATTTAGAAGGTAGTCAGAATGGAGAAGTAGATTTTCACCTAGACAGCCAGGGAAGAATGGTTCTATTGGTAAGATCTGGTTGGGAGTGGTTTTAGGATGGAAGGTTAGGCCAAGGGTAAGATAGGATTTGTTTGGTTCAATGAGAATGGTGAAAATGATATCATTCATGACATCGGAGGAAAGGGCGTCCAACTCTTTCATGAAATCTTCTTGATGAAAGGCTAGAGAAGCAGAGGATGTAAAGGCAGCCATGGTAGTATCGGAGGATTTTGGACAAGGAAGAAGAGCCATAAGAAGGAAGGGTTACAAAAGATCAAAGTCGATTTTGAAAACGTGTATATATTGGCCGGGAACGTGCGCATTAATTACGGGATAATCATGACTCCTCGTATGAGTCGATCATTTAAGGAAAGGCGCTACGTGCCACGATGAAGGCAACTAAGAAAAGAAGAAAACTATTGTTTAGTTTTCATCTTGGTCGAGCAAAATCAATAGGGAGTTGATACATAAAAAGTAAGGTGATCGCATTTATTATATGGAAGCATGAGCCAATGTTGATCTCACCTTTTCGACTAAAGGCAATGTGAAGAGCTAATTAGAAGAGGCCACTTGTCATTCCATGAGAAGTGTACAACACACATGCGATCCGCTAAGATACGTTGAGTGTATTCTTCGGAGTAACAACTATTAGTGAACTAATTTGTGTACCTTGTTTGTCAATCACATAAGTCTGTGTGTCAATGAGTCATGTGAGCCTTTAGAAGCTGAAGACCGAAAACATATGAAGATAAGAAGCATCAAAGAGAGAAGAAATAGGTAAACGAGGTATCTTGGTGTCCCTAACCCCTAGAACCAAAATAACATAGCCTCTAGATAACTGTACATTGATAAGTAAACCCTTTTTTGTCATCTCTTAGCCTTAGGATTCCTTAAAAGATCATGTTATGTAAGGCCTTAGAGGTTCATGAATTGTTGTAAAACAAACCAGCCCAAACAACAGACTTAGTGTGCTATCGACAGGACCATTGATCAGTCGAGCACATGTTTAATAGGTCCAGGTCATGGGTTGACAAGTTGAAATGGCCAAAATCAAGATAGATAAAAGAACATATGTTCTTAAATATTTCGACCCATAGATGACACATTTTGACAGGTTGAAGGTCAAGTTCGATCGATCGAAAATGAGGGTTAACAGGTCCAAAGTGGTAAAAACTGGACAACAAGAAATACCTTGAACCACTGAATATTTCGACAGGTCAAATCATCGGGTCGACAAGTCGAAGGACCATTTCGACCGGTCGAAGCCTCGGGTCGACAAGTTGACAACCAGCCATTTCTATTCATTTTCTGACCGTTGGAACTTTAAGTCTATATATTGGGCATTCTGGCATTGGGCTTAATGATAGGTTTTTAGTGCATTAGAAGCTATCACAACTACATATCCATAGAGGCTCTAAGCCTATGAGATCCAAGTCATTTTCCTTTTGATTCATCATAAGCAAGAGCATTCCAAGCTCAAGTTAAAGATGAATTTGATCTCCACCTCTCTCTGGATATTAGACACTAAATCTAATAGGTAGATCCTTGTCTAAACTTTTTAAAAGATACATCTAGATGAATCCACAACATGGAACCAACTCTCATCCTTAGGTTGTAGAGATTTCACCAACTCTCATCATCTTGTTCACCTCAACGGAGCATTGCTGTAAGGTATTTAATCGTGGAGTTGAACCATTCGACATCATTGATCGGGGGAGCAATGAGGAGCTAATTCAAGCACAGGTTAGCATGAAGTAATAACTCAAAGAAGGCGCATCAAAAGGGGCTCAATCCGATAAGTAATTTGTCAATTATAAGAGTCAACATTATACTCTTTCTTTATATAGGATTAAGTATAGTGTTTGTGACTCAAACTTATTAGGTTCTTGTGTAAGACCTAAACCAAGTTCTTGTGTAGGCCTCCGACGGGATTATACGTGTAGTGGTTGTTGGTTAGATGATAGAAAACCAACTAAGACTCTTTAGGAGTTAGTTCTTGTTTATGATCAGGGTTTTTGGTGAAACTATTGAAAAGTAAGTGTAAATGTTAAGAGGAACCTATTAAAACTCCTAGATAATGAAATCTGGTACACTCGAGGGAAGAGTGCATTAGCTAGGAGTGGAGTAGGGAAACTGAACCACTATACGTGTTTATGTTTGTGATTGTTATTGGTGCATAATTGTCTAAGTATGCTTATAAGTTTAATTGTTTGAATTACATAAATGCATGTTTATGTAAATGCATGTTTACATAAATGCATGTTTATCTAACATGCATTACATAAATGCATGTTTAGATAAATGATAGGGATTGTATAGTTTACACATGAATACACACAACCTCACTATCTCCTTAGAGATTAGTTGCTTGAATTATTGAATCTTTTGTAATCTATGTGATTGAACCCACTTGGCTTGAAAACTTGAGTGTTAATTACTTAATTAAATTTTTATTAGTAAATATTTTTAATTAAGCATGAATTTTTAAGTAGTCCTATTTAGGGCTGTAAATGGGTCAGTGGACCTGATGGGGTACCCAGACCCAACCCATTTAGACCCGACCCAGACCCTACCCATTTGTTAAATGGTACGGGTTTGGGTCCAAGAATAGACCCATTTGTTAAACGGGTTTGGGTTTGGTTTCCTTTATATTAGACCCCGACCCAAACCCATTTAGTAAGTGGGCGGGTTTGGTCTATGTTACAAGGGACCCGTCCAGACCCGGTTTTAAGCCTTGTAAAATGCTTACATACTCGATCCAGACCCGGCCCATTTATAAATGGGTCTGGGTGGATCTCCCTCTACCAGACCCGGACCCATTTATAAATGGGTCTGATGGGCTGACCCGGACCCGGACCCGCCCATTTAGTAAAAGGGTTTAGGTCTAAAATTTGGACCTAGACCCGTTTAGTAAATGGGCGAGTCTGGTTTTGGCTAAACCCGCCCCTGAACCCGGCCATTTACAAGCCCTAGTCCTATTTACCCCCTCCCCCAAGACTTAGCCATGATTCTAAGATCCGCTTTTAGCTTTAATTCGCAACGCATGGTGTGTTAATGTGTCGTGTTAGACTACCCCATATACTTAATTTCAACAACTAGCATTGGTTGATTGGTACACATTATCTAAAGATATGTAGTGGTCGGCGAAGTTTACAAGCAGTTACCAGACAGATCTTGAGGGAGAGGAAGAGTCTAAAAGATCAGGGTAATACTAAATGGAAATCGTAACAGTTGAACATGGGATGCATCTAGATGGTTCCTTTTCTCTAAAAAGTCTATAAATAGCATAAGAGGTCAATAGAGGAAGGGGTCTTACACCAACCAAACCAAATCAAACAAACCAGTTATCTTATCAATTTTCCTTAATTTATTTTCCTTAGCATAATCAATCCTTTATGTTCCCCAGCGTAATTGGTAATCTATGAGTAGTTGTAATCCAAGTTTACGCTCATACGCTAGACAAGTTATCTTAATATAAATAGTTCTTCCTTAGGAAATGTGTTTTACAGTTGATTTTTGTAACCAGATGTAAGTATTTTTTTTTTTTTTTTTGGGTCTACTATCGTATTTGAAAAGTCCTTTCTTAAAAGGCTAAAGTGCAACACATTTACGGAGGACGAACCCTACCCTTTGATAATTGCTTGATTGTTTTAAACAACATCTTGAGAGTGGCTAAATAGGCCGTTGATCTTCTTAGGTCTCGATCATATACGGTCGAGTTCGACATATATGCCTATCTTGATGTTTGGGGTCAAAATTGTTCATTGGAATCGAGATACACAACCAATTCTAACATGCCTGCATATTACACGTGGCCAAAGGTGAAGCCGGGAGGCAACTGGTATAACTGTAAAAACAAGAGGCCATAAGGGCAAATCTGACTTTTTCAAACATATACATTGCTTTTCCATCGCACATCATCAGTCTAAGTCAAAGATGATTTTTTTTTTTTTTTTTTACCTACTTTTCAAAAGGCGGTATACTTTAAATATTTTAAAAGCACATAATTTTCAATCAATTGCCCGAATTGTAGGCGGTTATATGAAAAAGATTCCAAAATCATTTTAGAAAGCGGCACTCTTTTAAGCCCAAGGGACTTTGGTCCATTGTTAGATATTATTTTATAGAAACGGTCTCTTTTTTTCCAACTAAGAAATGATCACCGCATGTGAATTGCACCTATGGCGAGATGAATGATGCTAACGCAATTAGAAATTGCATACGTGGTATAGAAGTCAAATTACACTGTCCAAATTATGGGTCCCGGTTTAGATATATCATGAACCAAAAGTTATGCTTACTTACCTAACCATCGGATTTGGTGGACATTTATTGGACGGTTAAAAATGAAACACCCAATGGTCCACTTCCAACCAACAGAAGTCGAGGAATAAGTGCTTAAGCCTATTCAACTAATCTGACTTCAGAATTGGCACTCATCGGCAGTCGTTTCAGAATTTACTCGGTTTAGTTGGAGCTAATTAATGTATGCCACATTGACATTCTAAAGTGCCTGCATATCAAGTGCGATACGCTGCCTGAGTATCACATGAATCCCCTAAGGAGTATAAGGGCGTGGCTTTGACTGAACCAAACGTCTCTGATTTGACCAAGTAGCTCCCTGTTCGCATCATACGTGCCTCTTTGACCAAGCAGCTCCCTGTTCGCATGCACATCTCTTTCCAAGATTTGCTCGTATAAATTATTGTAATGTCATGAGTGGGGATTTTAACCTTTGAATTTGGGTATGCTTCCAATGATCCAAACCGTTTCTATAATAGGTCTTGCTTCCTATGTTGGATAGATGCTGAACAAAACCTCCTAGATTAATCCAGCCCTTTGATAATTTAGCTCCTTTGTTTGAAACACGATCGGTCACTGTAACCTTTGTATAATGAAAGAGTATTCAATTGAGATATTTTTCGGGCATCCACACGGTGCCCTATCAAATAAAGGGTGCGGATTAGGTACTACCCCGCCAGGACCAAGCTAGGGACAGACGGTCCTATTAGGGGCTATGTGGGGCCCACTGTGATGTATATGTTTTATCCGTGCCGTCCATCTATTTTGAAAGAACACTTTAGGGAATGACCCCAAAAGGGAGGATGATCGAAGTCTCAAGTGGACCACACCACATAAAGCAGTGGGGATCGAACTACTGCTGTTGAAAACTCTCTAGGACCCACCGTGATGTTTATTAGCCATCCAACCTGTTCATAAGGTCACATAGACATTTATGAAGGGAAAACATAAATATCAGCTTAATCCAAAACTTTTGTGGCCCTAATAGGTTCAACGGTAGGCTTTCAATCCCCCACTGCTTCCTCTAGTGTAGTCCACTTGAACTTTCAATCTGCTTCCCTTTTAGGGTCATGCCCTAAAATGATATGCCAAAATGGATGAACAGCATGGATAAAACACATACATCACAGTCCCCCCACAGAGTGACAGGACCGTCCATCTCTAGCCAGGTCCTCGTCGGGTAGTACCCCATTCCCGCCCTGAAAACAAATCTGGAGTCCGAGCATATCTTATTGCGATAGTGTATTCGAGCACAAAGTTAATTATAAAACCGATGCAACCTATTTTCCTTGTACACGTATCAGACGACAATATTGAATCATGGTTTGTTCATCATAATCCACTACCATGCATTCTCAAAAAATAAAAAATAAAAAAAAGGTGATCAAAAGATATAATCCATCATATTTTCCTTCTGAATGCAAGTGATAGCGTGTACATTTTATCTGAAATCTAAGATAGTAATATAATATGTTTTTCTATTATCGGGGGATCAAGGACTTTATCTATTATATGGAGGGTACCGATTCATGACCTTTCTTTCCAATAAAGCTACGTGAGCTATGTTGTGTTCAAGTTTTCAGTACACATACAACTACCAAATCATTTCATTACCCGACCTGATCTGTGGGTTTTATCTACACCGTCCATCTATTTATTACTGAAAACTTCCCGACTTCATGAGGCCCTACTAAAGTTTTGCATCGATCTCATGTTTGTGTTTTCCTTTTGTCCAACTCAACGTGACCTTATGAACAGGTTGGATGGCAAGTAAATATCACAGTCAACCTTACGAAAGTTTCATCTGTGGATGTCATTATCAATGTTGCGTCCTGTAATGCGTTCCACTTTGAGCTTTGTATCTAGGCTGATGCCTTAAAATGATGTGAAAAAAATAAATGGACAGCGTGGATAAAGCACATATATCACCGTTGCCCCTCAAAAGCCCTGGGTGTGGCGTGCTGGCCACAGTGAGGGTATTACCCAATCAGCGTCTCCTTTGAACGGCTCAGAATCCGTTTACCAAATTAGATAATAATAATAAAAAAAAGAGACTGGATTAGAAGCTTCTGCTACGACACCTCCTTTAGTCAGCACAGCTGTTTTAATTTGGGTCAAACATGTTGTACGTGTGAAATCCACTCTATCTATCAGGTGCATCGCGGCCCAAAATCAGTCAGATCCCAGACTAAGGTGGGCCACCATGGTGTGTATCTTCCATAAATAAATAAATAAATAAATAAATAATCAGCCTCATAAAAAGAAACCGTGGGCCACAACGACAGGTGAATTTACATGTTTTATGCACAAATTTTCATTATTTCCATTGGCGTGGCCCATATGAGTTTTTTATTAGGCTGATTTTTTTTGGTTGTAGGATTAAAAGAAGGGTTATTGCCTGATGGACGTAGTAGATTTCACATATAAAAAGACGGTAGGCTCCCAAAGAGCTGGGGTGTTTCAAGCGCTGCGTAGAACAGGTGGTGTGGACGATTCGGTCCGCTCCCACAAGTAGCACGGGCAGCGGGCAGCGGGCAGCCGAGACCGCCTGCCTCGCCTCACTTTAAATGAGCAGGAATGAGGAGATTGATGAAGCAAGCGTGTTTCGATCCTCTTTAGAGATGGAGAGGGAAATTAAAGCTTCCGTTCTCGTCGTTTCGTTCATGTTCCTGTTTTCTCATATTCATGGAAACCTGGAAGGTATACGCGTTTTTCATTCTTCTTCTTCCATTCCTTTTAAGGTTTCTTTAATTTACATTACCGCTGCTTTGTGAAGAAATTATGCACGTGACTGATGATTCGATTTGTGAAGTGAGGCTTGTTGTAATGCGATAGAATAAAGATGTGGTAGGGATTTTCAGAGTGGTTTTGTTTGCTAACACAACCAGAAGCTACTTGTGACGGCCTCTCTTTCAAAATAGAAGTTATTCCCAAGTGTAACAATAAGTTTAATTAGATGCCTACGTATGAGTTCATCTCATTTCTTATTTTTGTTAATAGGAATTACATATTAGAGATCACTTGGATCATTATGTATTAGATTTTAAGTACTGTTAGGTAAAATGACATGAACTCATTCTTAGGCTTCTATCAAACAGGGCCTAAAGGTGTTTTACTTCTTTATGAGAAACATTTTCCCCGGAGAGCCAAAAAATAACTTGAATTGCTTCGTGAAAGAAATAGGCGACCTATTTCTCACGAGACAGGATTCCCTCTCTCTCTCCCCCTCTCTCTCTCTCTCCAAAAAGTTGTTGGCCCCACATCATGAATAGTCCAAATCTATATGAACCATACCTTTGATCAATAACAATTTTGGGCCCACAAGATTGTAGGTCTGGATCAATATCGAAGGAAAATGGTCCAATTCATACGATACAAAGATGAACAGTTCAATTGGATATATATCAATGATGAACAACTCTAATTCATCTAGAACTAAAGAACAACGGTCTTCTTAGATTAATTTAAATTTGTAAGAAAATAATTGAAACCCAAAAATCACAAAAGATGAGAGGATCACCCACCTGATTTAGTGCGAGACGGACCCTAAATAACTTGAACTCAATGCTTGACACGTCTTTGACTCGATGAGTTGACTCAATGAGTGAACTCGGCTTGGCATGTATTTCTTTCTCACGATTTTTCTCTTTCTTCTTCTCTTCCTCTCCTTCTTTTTCCTTTTCTTTCCTTCAACTCCGATCCAACAAAGGGTCTCGAGTTTAACTAACTCAGCTAGACTTGGCGAAATCTCATTGCGAAACACCCCCACCCAAACCCCCCCCCCCCCAAAAAAAAAAAAAAAAAAAAAATTGTTGATCCCCAACCATGGATAGTCCGAATCTATATGAACTATACCTTTGATCAACAATAATTTTGGGCCCACAAGATTGTATGTCTGGATCAATATCGAAGGCAAATGGTCCAATTCATACGATACAAAGATCAATAGTTCAATTGGATATATATCAATGATGAACAACCCTAATTCATCTAAAACTAAAGAACAATGGTCTTATTAGATTAATTTAAATTTTTAAGAAAATCAGTTGAAATCCAAAAATCACAAAAGATGATAGGATCACCCAACTTATTTAGTGCGAGACGGACCCTAAATAACTCGAACTCAATGCTCGACTCGTCTCTGACTCGATGAGTTGACTCAATGAGTCAACTCAACTTGGCTTGTCCTTCTTTCTCACGATTTTTCTCTTTCTCCTTCTCTTTCATTTTCTTTCATTCAACTCACATCCAACAAAGGGTATGGACTTGAACTACCTAACTCAGCTTGACTCAGTGAAATCTCAGTGAGAACCCCCCCCCTCCTCTCTCTCTCTCCAAAAATTGTTGACTCCATGTCATGAATAGTCCAAATCTATATGAACCATAGCTTTGATCAATAATAAATTTGGGAGCACAAGATTGTAGCTCGGGATCAATATTAAAGGCAAATTGTCCAATTCATACGATAAAAAGATGATCAATTCAATTGGATATATATCAATGATGAACAACTCTAATTCATCTAAAACTAAAGAACAATGGTCTTATTAGATTAATTTAAAAGTTACTTCAGAATGGAGATGGACTTTTATCTAAGGGACAATTCTCATATTCAGTGTTGAGAGGATATGCGGTGTGGTAATAGACCTTTCCCCATCTTATTCATGTTTACATAGGGGGTTCTTGAGAGGGATTATATGATCTCTCAGTGATGACATCCCTTGCTTATTCATGCTTATCCGTGTTTATATAAGCTACCATTGACAGGATGTAGAAGAAGCCTCTCTGATGAGCTTTGCTAGCGGACTTCCATTATTGTTTCGACTGATGAATATGGAGTGCAATTGTTTAGAATTCCATTAATGAAATTCCAAAAAGCTCCAATTCACTTTCATTGGGCAATCTTGTGGTAAAATATTGTTTGTAGGTAGACACAACTATCCTATTATATTGGAAGTTACAAACTACTCATATGTTGTTGTTAGATGGTAATCATCATGGGACCTTGATGAAGGAATACAATAAGCTGAACTCTTCATAGCAATTGGTTATGTTAGCATTATTTATCTCCACTGCATAGATTTATGACAATTTACATACACATATTATTGAATTTGTCAAATCCTAATTATAGTTGCATGCTTTTACAACAGGTGATGCTTTGCATAAGCTACGGTCTAGTTTAAGTGATCCTAGTAATGCGCTACAAAGTTGGGACCCAACCCTTATCAATCCATGCACATGGCACAATATTACATGTAACAGTGATAATAGTGTTGTAAGAGTGTAAGTGGATGGCTTTTTCTTAATTGTTGGGACCGCCCTAGGTTCTCATCATGTATCATTTAGTAAGTGATTGCTTTTATGGCCTGTTTCATTCATGGGAAAAGAAAAGAAAAGGTAATAATTATCCATTGATGATTTCTATGAGCAATATAGAAACATGGATTTCCATGGACTCCATTTTTAGGGGTCATGTTTGAATAGCAAGTGGAAATCTCGTATCTACGAAACAATGGTCACCTTGTGTCTTGTGCTAGAGAATTAACTATGGAAAAGGATAATGATTGTTATGTGGAATCGATTATTTTCTTTGTTAACCAAACATAGTGAAATGTGCCATCATGGGCAAGCGTTTCATTCTTTGTTCTTATTCTTTCTTTCCCCCCTCGTTGAATAGACCTTAAATGGTAAATGGACATATTATTTGACTTCACTTATCATCTCTTTTTCCAGTGATCTAGGAAATGCGGGTTTATCTGGTCGATTAGTCCCGGAGCTTGGTCTGCTTAAAAATTTGCAATACTTGTAAGTTGTACATGCGATGACATTTGATGTGATCTGTTTGATTTTTTTACTAACATAAAAAAATGGGTTAAGAAATTAATTAGCATACACACATGCTACCCCCACACAAACTAGTAGAAATGGAATGCATAATGCACATGCAGATAAATGAGATTGTTTATAAATTGTGGGAGAGTGAGGAGGGGAAGTGGTTGTAGAAAGTAGGTTATATTTGATGGGGATTGGAGAGAGGAGTCTTGGATTGGCTTACTATAACTTAATACCTAAATGCTCTTTTAATTTCATAAAGCAAACCTTGCAATCCTCTTATATTGCCTGGTTTATATATTTTGAATAACTAAATGCATTTACAATTTTCTCCCTCAAAATTCTCATATAAAACCATTTGTACGGTATAATCCTTTTTTCTTTTGCCTTCTAGATTTTTGTTTCCGATTTTTGCTTTAGGTTAAGTTAATGTACGACTCGTTGTAGGTGATACTCTCTCTTTCTCCTTCATGTATACATCATATCCATGTCCAACTATTTCCCTAATTAGGTATTAATTAATGCTAACAAATGCTTAAAGAGAGGAGTTATTTAACGTCACTTTGGAAAAAAGGGGTAGCGTCTTGGGTGGGCCCCACCATGGTGTTAATGTGAAATCCACCTCGACCATCCCATGTTAGACCTAGGGCCCGAAAATTAGCCCCATCAGTGGTTTACATGGACAACACAATTGGAAATAGTGTACAAGAAAAGGATCAGCCTCCAAATTTTTTCCCTTGGTGTGGCCTAATTGAATAACATATGGACCTACTTTTTGGGCCCCATGCCTAGCTTTTGGTGTGGCATCTAATGGCTAGAGTGGATTTCACATACTCATCACAATGGACTAGACATCTCTCTCTCTCTCTCTCTCTCTCTCTCTCTCTCTCTCTCTCCTCTCTCTCTCTCTCAACTGTTCTATTGGTGTGGCCCACCTAATTCACAAGTTAGCCTGGTCTTTTTTGCTATAGGCCTAGAATGAGTTTGGCCATCTAATGGTTGGAGCAGATCTCACACAATCAAGGTTGGGCATCTGTCGTCTCCCACCCGTTCCACTTGTTCATTCTAAGAAAAAGTGGTATATTCCTAAAAAAGAGTTCTTAAGGCATTGGACTGCAAGCTATAGTCCATCCATCCAGCCCTTTCAATAGGTAGCACCACAACGATCACCTAGTGCAATGCTTAGTAGTATCTACACATCAAGTGGTCCACACCATATAAAACAACAATAAGACGTTGGTAAATATCGAAACACAAGTTTGGTCCACTCAATGAGTGGTTGTTATGGAGTTTTCCAAAAGGTGATGCTCATGATGCCCAACCTATTAGACGGGTTGGATGTCATATACACACGAAAGGTTGGAAGTTATCCATTGATTGGACCTTAACCTATAGTCTAGCCTAATGGACTTAAGACCTTCTCATTTGAAAACAAATTTACAGCATGCCTGCCTTTAATTTTTGAAAGGCCCCACCATGATGTTTACGTGAGATCCACTCCAACTATTAGATGTGATCCCATTTTGGGCCTAGAGCCAAAATATCAGGTTGACTTGTGATTTAGGCGGGCCACACCAAGGGAAACAATTGTAAGAGAGATGTACACCCTTGATTTTTCCAAGACCCACCATAATGATTATACGATATCCACTCCCATGAATCCATCCATTAGATGCCATACCGAAAGCTAGGCTTGGTGCCCAAAAAGCAGGCCCATGCATGATTCAAGTGGGACACACTTAAGGGAAATAGTTTGGAGGGTTGGCTTTTCCCTGTACATTGTTTCCTAGGGCTTGTTTGATTGTTTGAATATTTGGTAAATCCCTGGAAATGAATTATTATTACTTCTTACATCCGTTTGATGAGCGATGGAATTCTCATTTCTTAAAATCCAGTCCTAAAAAGACTCACTTAAAATAATGGCCCCACTTTGATGTCTATGACTTATCCAAGCCGTCCTTCTGTTTTACCAATTTTTTTTAGGACTTGAGCCCAAAAATGAAATAGATCTAAAGCTCAAGTGGACCACACCATAGCAAATAGTGGTCTATATAACGTCCACCATTGAAAGCTTTCTCATTCCTTGGGCCCACATTGATGTTTATTTGTCATCTAACCCATTCATGAGGTTATATAGACATAGATAAAGGGGGAAAAACAAATATCAGATTCATCCAAAACTTCTAGGGCCCATAAGAAGTTTTCAACGGCAGACGTTCAATTCCCACTGTTTCTTATGGTGTGGTCCTAGATCACCCTCATTTTCTTGGTTGTTCCCTAAAATGAGATGGTGGAAGAAATGAACGGCGTGGATAAGTCACGTACATCATGGTGGGCCACACAGTTTTTTCCCTCGGTTTTGGTGAATGTCAAGTCAAAAAGCATGGTCACTAGTCACACTGGGAGTGGTGCAAGAATTCCCATGAAAATAATAAATGCTCATTTACCTTAAATTCCAAGGGAAATCCGAAAACCAAACAGGCCCCTATTGTGTAGTCCACCCGAATCATGGATGCGGCTGATTTTCGAGCCCTGGGTCTAAACATGGGGTGATGCACTTGATGATCAAGGTTCATTTAACATTAACACCACGGTGGGCCCCACCCAATCTGCTACCCCCTTTTTGCAAAGTTACGTGAAATAAATCTTCTCTCAAGCATTTATTAGCATTAATTAATACCTAAATTAGTTTTTTTTTAAAGTAACACTACTAGGGATTGAACCCTAGATCACTCACACGCGCTAAATTAGGGTATTAGCATTAATTTATACATAAATTAGGAAACAAGTTGGATGTGCAACTAGTTATGCACGAGCATTTCAAGCAAGAGAGTACCCAAGAAAGACAGATTTAATAGCTATTAGGTCAAACTTATCAAATGAATGAACTAACTTATTTATAAATTATACGAAATTAAACCCCCTAGGGGTAAATAGTGAACAGAGAAATGCTAGGACATAAATCAAAGAATGGTGATTTTCCATATAGAACAAAAGAAGGCATTTGATTTATCAAGTAACAAATAGTTAAAACTGCATTATTCCAAAACATTTTTGAAACACTCATATTAAATAATATAAAGGTTGAACAACTTCAATCAAATGCCAATTTTTACATTTGGCTACCCCATTATGTTATGGTGTGTAGGCATATAATGTTTGATAAAGAATGCCATTAGTAGGAGGATAGAAATTAAATTCATGTGATCTATCTTCCCTATTATTGTGTGAGTGAAAAATACAAATCGTAGCATCAAATGGATTTTTTAGATTTCCATATGAAATACTTTAGAAAAAGGGGAAAAATAGACTAATCTTTCATCATATATAGCCATGGATGCAAATAGTCATCGACAAATATAAGAAAATACTCGAAGTTACACAAATTATGAAAATGAACTAAAGAAAAAGGATAGACACTACATCTATCTGCTCCAGGTGGAAATGTAACTCTTTGATGCTTGCCCATCTCACATACTTCATACTCTATCTTAGACACTGGAGACAATGACATGACAAGACTTTTATACCATCCAATAACGAGTGACCAAACCTACAATGCCATTGATGGAGGAAAATATATGTCTGCAGCACAGCTTCAACACTCCACTATTAAAACAGTAGAGACCCCCAGCTTCATGGCTTCCATCAATCGTCCTTCATGTATTTAGATCGTTGAATCTAGAATGGAAGGATAACATGTGATGGAACAATTAACGGATATAGTTAACCTTTGTCTATGATTTCTGTAGATGTTTATGTTGGTGCTTCTAGTCAGTGTTAGCTTTATTTAGACCTGCAAATATGTGGATCAATACGTTGTCCATGGCATTGCTCCTTTTTTAAATGACAATATTTTCTCATCAAAATATTTTTTTAGAAACGTAGTACCAATTAGACAATTGGCCTTACTGAATGAGTGAAGAATTGTACCCCCCTTGTGGACTTGCCAAGGTTATTGAGCAGAGAACTTGTGTTGAGCCAGTCATCAATGTGAGGTTGCCAGCATTGCACCCATAATTTTTTTTGGAGGTATTGATACATAGATGTTATCAACTTGAGTTGGTCATGAAAATGCTAAATCATGCAGTTTTAGGATGGTAAATGAGTGTGTAAATAATGTTAGCTAGAACCACTGTCAACGAGAGTCAAACCTGAGTTGATGACCTTATTGTTGAGCCATGGTTCTTGAGTTTTGCTGATTATTTGGTATGCTAACATGCTGCAACATTAGCCTATATGTTAAAAAAGGGTGTGTGATCAGTTATAAAATCAATGAAAATTTGTTTCTTCTTCAGTCATCTAGGTTGTTTTATATCATGAAGGAACTCATATCAGGTCAGAGCTTATGAATTTCACTTTTTTTTTTTTCTCTTGATAGGGAACTTTATAAAAACAATTTAAGCGGGAGGATTCCTAGTGAGCTTGGAAATTTGACCAACTTGGTGAGCTTAGATCTCTATTTAAACAATTTCACTGGTTCCATACCTGATTCGTTGGGCAACCTGAAGAAGCTGCGTTTTCTGTATGAACACTCATCTTTTCTCTTCTTTGAATTTTTGCAGTTTTCTTTTGCATGTTCTTTCTCGTTTGAGTTGGCTTTACTTGTAGTACACCTGGCAGCAGGAAATGTTCACATGCAACTGGTTGGGCGATAAGTTACCACCCACCTAGTGGATCAACAAGTCATGTGTGCACAACATCCAACACGTGTGGATCATCTTGTGCAAAAATCGGCCCCGTCCACTCGTTAGACAAACAACCCTTGTACGTACTTTCTTATTTATCAGTGGCTACACATTATTTTCTATAATATGGCCCACCTGATGAGTGGATGGGGCTGATATATGCAAAAGGTAATTCTCATGGTGGGGCCAATTCAAACTATTGGATAGGGCAGATATCTTATCATCCAACTGGTCGGATGTGAGCATTTCTCTTCATACATTATGTTATGATTTAAAAACTGGTTTTTAGAGCAACTCTATTGAAGCATGCTCGGCTTTGGAATATGTTGTTTAATATCAACATGAGATTCATGCAGTAATTTGGCGGCTTCTCCTCATAGTTAATGTTCAAGAGAATTACATGTTCACAACAAATGCATTCATGCTGGTTTGCCTTTCCTAACCAACATTGTAAAGATATATTTTTTCGCAAATATGAATGGAAAATTACTGTACTTGACTTTTCATATTTTCTCTGGGCATTATTTAAGATAATCAAGTTATAAATGTAAACTTTTGTAAGTAGAATTCACTATGATTGAAAATTCTTTAGTGAGTGATCTGCTAGAGATTTGTTATTGCACCTTGATGAAAATATAGATGGACCACAAAATATCATAATTTTATTATATCACTTCAAGATTTACAAGGCTTTCTACGCTCGTCAAACTTTAAGAAAGACACTACGCTAGAGTTTAAACAAGACATCTTTCCTTCTTACTCGCTACCCTCACATGTTTTGACTTGCCCAAAAAACCTTCCTACAGCACCTATTTATAAAGTATTCCAATGACTGAAAAAATCTCGGCAATCCTTCTTAAAATGTACCGAATTTAACCACTACCTACAAATTCTCTAAAGAAAGCTTCTACCGACTTTTATCTCCTAGATTCTAGGGACTTTACGAGAAGCCCAATTGGGTTTGCCTGTTCCAACATGATTAGGTTATCAAGAGCAAGACACCTAGGCAGTGGCTGCCCGGCCCAATAAACCAAAATAGGGTACACATTTATCTGCTATAGATGTATGATCTTTCGTACATACCTCGAAAGTTTTATGTATGCCAATGTTCTGAAAGAGCAAGGCAAGAAAGTTAGGTGAACTGAAGATGTTAATGAAATTAGAGATGAGTGCCATCTTTCTCGGTTGTTTTTAGGCCCTTAATGATAACCCAACTCAAACATTGATTGAATCTCCCACTAAACCATTGAGCACATGTGCAACCAAAACAGGTTGAAGAATACACACCACTGGCCACATCACAATGAATAAAGAATAGATATGACGAATCATCTCCTTGTTAGCCCAATAAAGGAAACAAATGCTAGTAAGGGCGCTGCTTGGCGCATTCACAAATCGTTGTAGTTAAAATTTTACTTACCATTGTCATCTAAGATAATGTGATTCCCAATCCTTGTCAAACTGAGGAGGCTTATTTTCATTTGCACATAAAGCCCAAAGGAAAGAATTGGCAGAAAACCTACCATTTGTAAATCCATTTCTAGATTTTCCTGTTCGACAAGGACACATCCATGAAAACAACTTTTAAAGCATTCAACAAAACCATAAGACTTTCAACTTCTGTACTTTTTATCTACAACCTCCTTCTATAGTGCATTTACCTCCCCAATTTCTACCACTCTTTTCTTAAGGCATTTTTAGAAACCATGGATTTCATTCCAAATATCGGAAAAGGATTTTCATTTGATATAATGATTTTGTGTTGTTGATATAGCAAAGGAAATGATGCATTCCACCAAGCAATCATTACATTTTTCTATCATTTAAATTCTTGGCATACAAAACTAGTTGAGTATTGTGAGAAGAATATTAGATTTCTACTTGGTAACCAAACAAGAACTCAAAATTGGTATCCGTTTTACAATAATTCTCACGAAAATCATCATTGGATAAATAAATAAAATTCCTTTCTTTTACATTGGATTCCATGTATCCAAACATGCCCTAAAGGAAAATGCCTACATACCTCGAACTAGGTACCTACCAGGGTTCCTTTCTCTAACATGGGGAAATGATTTATTTTTTTTTACCAAAAAAGGCCCTTTTCTTTTTTAAACAATGCATAGAAAACAGTACAAGCCTTAATAAAAAAACACCAACCTTTCCCACTACTTCCTAGAAACAAACATGAGAAATAGTCTTCTTTCCAGCCTCTGCTTGAATGCACAGCTAATGAACTGCCAGAGTTGCTAAAGACAGACTAGTCACCTGCAGGACCAGCATATATTAACTAATGACCTGCAGAACCATTACAGAACAGAACTTGCTGCATATTGATATAACTTGAAGTGCATGGGGAAATGACTTAACGTGTTGGCCTTGATCACACTGTTCTAGGGATGTCACCCCTTGTTTGGCCTCGATCCTAAACATCAGGCTGAAAGAACACTCAGGTCGGCCACCCAAAGAAAATATACCAAAAACCTCTAAATTCACATGGCATGGGTGCATAGCCCACCTAACTTTTGTAATACTGTTATTTTGGAGTAATTCTTTCATCCTGATGTGGCACATCAAATGAATGGATTGATGGAATATAAACACCAATGTAAGCCCTACACAAAACTAAGCTTAGATCTGTTCACATAGAACTCCACATCATATATAGTGTACTGCACCCTTGGACCACTTAGCTTCACACTATAAAAGGCTATGGGCCGGCCATATTGTTTGAGTCCCCTATGCCAATGTAGGACAAGTCACAATCTACCCGAAACACCTTATCAAAGTCTGGAAAAGCTAAAAAAGATGCTTTTGTCAACTTTTTCTTCATAGCTTTAGAACTCTTCAGTGTCGTTGTAGACCATCTACTAGTGCTCATCCTGCGCTAGGATCGAACCTTGTTGGATTGTAAATAGTTGAAGCTTTGCTAGTTAAACCCATCCCTTCTTCAAGCAATTTGTCAAAAGAGCTGCCAATGTACTAAACTTCGTAATGAATCGGCAATAGAAAGTAGCCAATACAAGGAAACTTTGCACATCATGTTCTGTCTTCGGCATAGGCCATTCCTGTACCGCCCGCACCTTCACCGAAACCATCTAAACGCACCACCACATAGTCGAGAAACAAAACTTGATCCATCCCCAAACTACTTTTTTCCTTCTTCAGATTTGCATACAATTGCTCCTGTCTCAAATTGTCACATTCGCTTCGTAGATCATGCATATGGGTGTCAATATCCAGACTGTAAATTGGGATGTTATCAAAATATACCACTAAGAACTTTCTAATGTAGAGTCATAACACCTAATTCACCACCCTCATGAACGTGCTTGGTGCATTAAAGAGACCAAACAACATCACCAACCATTTATACAACCCCTCCCGCGTCTTAAACACAATCTTCCACTCATCACCTAGGCAGACCCAAATGTGATTATATGTGCTTCATAGGTCTATTTTAGAATATATATATATATATATATATATATATATATATATTTGTGTTTTCAGTTCATCCCAGTAGGAATGAAGTTATGAACGGTATGGATGGCATATAAACATCACTGTGGACCCCAAGGAGGTTTCAACGATATGAATTTACCTACCCACCTTTTCCTTCAGTGCGGCCCACTTGAGTCTTGGATCCGGCTCATTTTTGTTTGAATGGCCTAAAATGAGTTCATAAAACATATGGACGGGGTGGATTTCTCACAAACATCACAATGGTCCCCACCTAGGTTCCCAGTGTAGGACTTCCTGCGAAAGGCTTTCGCGGGGAATTTGTGTCCCCTCTGAAAAGAGTAAAATTGTCACTTCAAGTCGAAAGTTTTACCTTTTTACGGTGCGCCACATTCAACGCTTTACGCACACATACGGTGCTTTTTCATTGGGCTATAATGGTTAGGCTGACCGCTATACATTCCCATTCATCATTGGATTTTGCAAAGGCCCCATGTCATGTGGACCGTCGGTTCCTAAGGGCCCACTCTTCTGCACCGACTTTCAGTCTACTTGCATTTTCATCACATGCATCTCTAACCATCACCCTTTGAATCCACCACAGACGGTTGTTATACCATCTCTCTTTACACTTGATTTTGGTTAGATGTATTTTCTAGTAATGATTTCCAACAGAGAGCTACAAATCTTAAATTTTCAGGTTCATATTGATATTTGAGTTTATTGAGAGAAAATTTGATTCTTAGGGTGTTTTCTTTGATGTTTTTGTTGGTGGGTCCTTGGATTTGTTCCGATTTCAGGGGGTATTGAGGATGGATTTTTGGATGTTGTGTAGTTTTTTAGGAGGAAATATTTGGTTTTTCTGGTTGACTTATAGTTGAGTTTTTTTTATTTGCAAGATTTTGGTTTGCTTTTAAGAAAGATTAGAATTTGTTTACGGGTTTTTGAAATTGATGGGATTTGGGTGTGGTATTGTGGATGGGTTTTTGGTCTAGACTTTCTACTTTTTTTTTTCTTTTTTTTTTTTATGAGAAATTTGGAGTTTAGGAGAATTATGGGATCTGAGTGCAGGTTCATATCACTCGAATATATAGCCACCAAAACTGTTTACAAGTGGAAGTAGAGAAAAGAGGGGAAGGAAATCCAATAAATTAAAGTAGTTGGGATGCCCAAATACAACTAAAACCTAAGAAGAAAAAGAAAGGGCTAGAACAAGATCTTCTCTCAAATTTCTCTTAATTTCAAAGAATCCAATTTAAGAGTCCCCAGCTATAGCAAATTTTTTGTACAACCTGCCAAGATTTAGTCCCCAGTTATAGCAATTTTTGGTCCATCCTGCCATAGTCATTAATATCTAAGTTGCAACTAACTCTAAACTAATCAAAATTAATCCTAACAATCATCCATCCAACATATATGGACTAAAAGTGATGTAGAACAAGAGCCCACTGACAAAGGGCGCAGATCGAGCACTTTTTTGTCATAGATGGACCGGAGGAAGCCCGATCAAAGGCAAAAACAATCCGGACCGTCAGAACCTTAAATCGGCCGTACTTTGCAAATCGGGATGACTTTTTCCACATAAAATATATGATTTTGGGGTAGGTCGAGCTAGTTAAGCCAACCAACCCCACTAAGCCAAGCTGCCCATGCTAGATTTGTAAGATTCCATTAGATCGACGGTCAAAAGTTTAGTTTAATTTCTTTTTGCTATAAATAGTAAGTTTTAGTTCAAGTATAACTCTTTATCCGTTGAGTTGTAGAAGTAGTGCCCAACATGAAAAGGGCTTAGAAGGCTTAGGAAAATAATGTGATTGGGCCGGATTGGGAACTTATTATTTTTGGCTGAAAACCGACGAAGTTTAGTAGGAATAGAGGTCGTGTATAAATAGTAAGTTTACTATTTATAATAAGTTACGTCTTTTTGTGTTTGAGTTGGAGTTTAACTCTAAAACTCTGTCCTATGTTAGAATTTCTTATTTAAACGGGTGTAATTTCATTTTAATCATCAATCAATTATGTACGAATTTCTTAGAAATTATTCCTGTTTTTATTTTTCCCTCGTGGATTTTGAGGAAGTCCGCTTGAGGAGTATGGAAAGCCTTGTGGATTTAAGATAGTTATCCGGTGAGGGAGATGGTGATCGACCTTACCATGTCCTTCCTATACCAAAAAGGCGAGTGGAAAACAATAACTTACTAAAGCTAACAACCAAAGTAACATTGTCCATACATTACAAGGTCATTCTCTCATAGCAGAGTTTAACCTGAGGGTGATTTACAATTACAATGAGTTAAAGGTTTTATTTATTTATTTATTGTTGTTGAATGATCAAAAGGGAAGTTATCATATTAGGGGGGAAAAAGCCTACACACACAATGTATATCTTATCATGCCAACTATTGCTAGAGCTTAATATTGTGTTGTTCCTTGGCATGTCCGTACGTGGAAGTATAGCCGGCTTAACAACAATAGCTTGTCGGGTCATATTCCTATGTCCTTAACAGCTGTCAGTACGCTGCAAGTTCTGTAAGTATATCATTCTTGTTTCACACAAAATATGCGTATCATGTTATTATTTTGAACAGCTTTGCTAAGGTCATGCACGTGTGCAAGTTTAACTCATACACATTTCTAGTGGGGCTGTGTACAGGGTTATATGTACAGGGGGTATATGATAGGTGGGACGCGGCCTTTTTTTTGGTGCTGGGCTTGCCTGAATTTTGTATTGTTCGAGCCTGCTGGCCTTTCTTATCTTAATGAAATCTCTTTTAAAAAAAAAAAAAAAAAAAAAAAAAAAACATTCCACCACATAGGCTATCAGGACAGACAAATGAAATATCCAAACCATCCATCAGGTGCATCTCATGGTATATAGGTATTCCATGATATCAGAAATAAGTTGATGGGTTAATCCCAAGTTACATTTGTTTAAGTTAATTGTGACCCACCTAACTAGTGGACCAAGTTAGGGAATCTACAGTGGTACCCCTCTAACGAATGGTTTGGGTAATTTAGCTGTCTGCCACCTTAGCATATGTGGCCTGTGTGTGTGTCAATTGACTTACACATAGAGGTGGCAATGGGTCGGGTCGGGTCGGGTTCGAGTCGGGTCAAGTTCGGGTCGGGTCGTTTCCACCTCAACCCTAACCTGACCCAAATTGAATTCGGGTTGGATTTCCCCAACCCTTAACCCAACCCAAATTAAATCGGGTCGGGTTGGGTTGACCAGTATTTTAATGATTAACTAACTAATTTGTAGATTAAACTGAAATGATATCTTATTTCAAGCCCCAATTTGAATCAAAATACTTAGAATTCCTAAGAAAGACTCACCTAATAGAGGAATTTTACTAAACCAATTCACAACTAGACTCAAATCTTCAGCTACTAATGCTTGCCCAACATTGCTCATGAATCTGACATGAATAGTCATTGATTAGACTTCACCTCAAAATAGACTTAGTGAGTTTTGTTGAGTCAACACAGCATAAGTTACAACTAGTTTCAACGAGATTGAACTTCAAGAGTAAGGATATATGATCATGATCAATCCTAAATAGCTGAACTAAATCAGACATTCTTCAGATCATGAACAACTTCTATAAACTAATATGAACTAGGCATAGAACGAGTTCGACTCGGTTTACCATTCAGTAGCAAACCGAGTCGATCATACATGTAATAGAAAGATGAAATATCTGATTATCTTACCTATACCTCAACAGCAAGAACTCTATGAATGCATCCCAATAATGACCTCAGCAGAAACAACACCGCCAGAGAAGAAGACCTAACCTCCAATGGTGAAACGTCAACCGTTGGTTTTCCTTCAATCCGACAGCTATGGATAGAGTAGAATCATTTCAAGGAGCTTAAGAAACTCTGAGATTTCAACTCCAACCCCTTCTAATGGACGTGCTTATATGGTTAAGTATGAGATTTAGGGTTTCTGGATGCAAGAAAGGAGAAAAAACGAAAAAAAAAAAATCATATTTATATGATAGCATTCTCAACCATAATCTGGGTGAACATCAATGGATGGCTAGGATAGCTTACAAGGGTTATGAATGACTCAAATTTGCTCGAATGCATTATTACCGATCGAAGTTAATAGGGAAAGAAACAAAGTTGAGAGAAAAAGAAAACGGAATATTTTCGTTTTCAGACCCGCCACCCGCACAACGCAACTTATATGCGAAACAATGGTTACTTACATTAACGTCCACACCTGATTTCAATTGGGTTCTAATTAAAAATGATGCTAAAAACTGGTATACGATTTGGATCGAACCAAGGTGGGCCACATTGGTCTCAATGGTCAGGTTTCGAAGGGCCTAGAAATACAAAATCAGTTAGCCATTACCATCTTTGGCTTCTAACTATGAACACCATACAACAATACCTTCAATGAAATGCATGGGGTTTGCTATACTCCCATGTTTGAACCATACGAACGAATTGGATTAGCTGGATTGATGTTCGAAAGTTGGCCGCACGATCTTGAAAACGGACAGCGTCTATTTGAGACGTTTCAACAGAAACGGAGGGAGAGAAGATTTTCTCTCGGTTTTGATTTTGATCAGGTCAACAAATGTTGACCGATCCACCCAATTTGGTGTACAATATGTGCACCAATTGTTAGTGCACACCCACCAACAAAAATGGAGCCCACTTTCATTAGAAGTGAAATCCACTTCGTCCATCATCTAGCAGGGCGTGTGAGAAAAAAAAAACTATATATTAGTTAACTAATAAGAAAATCAATATATAATAGTCTACTTAACCCCTATATGATTCGGGTTGGGTCGGGTCGGGTCACCTTTAACCCTAACCCGACCCATAAATATTTGGGTCGGGTCGGATCAACCCAAAAATTGAATTTGGATCAAATTTTCCAACCCTAAACTAGAAAAAAACGGGTCGGGTCAGGTCGGGTTGGCAGGTCCGGTTGAATTTTGCCAGGTCTACTTAACACACACTGGTGGGCTTAGCAAAACTCTATTTTATATATACTCTAGCTTTGATGATTGTATGAATCTCACTACTGACCATTTATAATGCGAGACACAGGGATCTATCCAGCAATCGGTTGTCGGGAGAAGTTCCATCAAATGGCTCCTTCGCCCTATTCACGCCTTTCAGGTCTCTGAATGTTTTGTTGAACGAATTTTGGAAAATGCTCGTGTGATTATACAGTCAGGCAGGGTCACCGGCATGGATGGAGGGCTTCATGTCCACTCCATCCATCAGGTGCACCACCCTATGCTTTGACTGGGCCGAAAAATCAGGTAGATTGAAAGCTCAGGTTGGCTACACCCTGGGAACAATTGAGATGGGAAGTACACCATTAAAATCATCTAAATTGTGTGGGTCTACTGTGGTGTGCATATACCATAGTCGTTTGACATGCGCCATACAACAATGAATAAATTCTCGTAACATTCCAAGATGCGCAGTAGGCCATACCACATGAATTTAGAGTTTTTGAGAATGATTTTACATTGATCCATGTGATGTGGCCAACCTAAGTTTTGGATTGGTCTGAATTTTAAGATCCATTAGGTGCACCACCCTGTGTTTGGACAAGGACCATAAATCAAGCTGGTACAAAACTCAGGTGGGCTGGACTATTTGAAGCGGGTGGGCTAGACTATGGGAATAGTAGTCAAGATGGGAAGTCCCACGATTGAAATCATCCAAATTGTGTGTGGGGTCCACCGTGATCTGTATATGCCATCCAGCCTACTCATCTGACCCGCCGCACCTAAGACATTGGAAGACGCATGTGGATTTAGAGCTTTTAGGCATGGTTTTACACCATTCCCTATGGTGTGGTCCACTTAAGTCTTGGATTGGACTTATTTTTAGAATCATAGTGAAAATGTGGTGGCGCAATGGACAAGGGGGATCTAATGCAACTCTCCTCCACATGGTGCTGGGCTAGGCATATATAGGCACGCCCTTGATGTGACCACTCATAGTCTGGATAGTGCAATCATGAATAATAGTTGTGCTTGATTCTAATTATAATTATAAGGCGTGTTGCTGACCGAAGTTTTTCTTGTTTGGCAGTTTTGCTAATAACAAACATCTATGTGGTTGGATTACTGGAAAACCTTGCCCTGGATCTCCTCCATTTTAACCACCTCCTCCACCTCTATCATCTGGAAAAGTTCCTACCATTGATTAGATGGGAACCTCGGTTGATCTAAATTTCTGTGTTATGCACTTAAATTAGATGGTTACTATCATTTTCTCAGCGTGATTTCCGTGTTATGTTCCATATACAATTGGTTTGGCAATTTGAATGGTCTGGGTTGTCACACAATAAAGTTATGTTTACCCTTATATTAACCACAATTTTTAAATGGTGGCAAACCATCATAGGAGTTTCTGCTTAAATTAAGTTACGTGGGAAAATTACCAAAATACTCTACTTCCATAAATAATTTCACAAAAGACCTTTGAAATACTGAAACTTCCTAAAAATCTTACTTTCTAGAAAGATAAACCAGAAACTTACCATATGCCCAGTGAAAATTGCAGCAGTTGAAATTTAAGAGATGTAGTGCTCTAATAGCACTTTTTAAGTTCATAATGTTCCTAGTTGCATCATGACATTTGGATGGTGTTAGAGTATAATAGATTAGATCATATATTTGATTATTTCAGATAGTGTATTTTTTTAAGATTAGTTATCCTATATTTTAGCTTATTTGTTTAGGAAAAAAAAAGTTCTTAACAATAAATAATTACATATTGACCCAGGCAGGACGTGGTAGGTCGATCACCGTCTCCCTAACCGAGTGTTTCTCGAATCCATGAGAAGAAATAAAAGAATAAAAAAGAGGAAATTAATTCCGAATAATGTTTTTTTGATAATTGAATGAATATAAAACGGAATTACAATGCATATAAATAGGAAACTAACCCTAGGTAAAGTATCAGAATCCAACTCCAACTTAAACTCCTAGAAAACGCAACTTACTATAAATAGTAAACTAAAGTCGTTCAATCCTACTAGAACTCTTCGTTTTCGGCCAAAAATAGAAAGTTATCAAACGGCCTCAACCACGTTGTTCTACTAAATATTCTAAGCTCTTTTCATGTTGGGCACTAACTCTAAAGCCCTACAGATGCAAAGTTATGATCGAATTCAAACTTACTATAAATAGTAAAACTGAAAATAAACTAGCCTAATGACCGTCGATACGGTCGAATCTCGCGATTCCGGCCTGGGCAACCCGGCGTAGTGGGGTTGGTTGGCTAAAGTAGCTTGAGCTACCCCAAATTGATATATTATATGTCCCATAACTCATTCCGGATTGTGAGATACGACCGATTTAAGGTCCTGACGGTCCAGATCACTTTCGACCCCGACCGGTCTTCTTTTGCTCCATTTGGGCCATTAAATAATCAGCGACCCGTTCTACATCAGTCCGGATCACTTTCGACCCCGACCGATCTTCTTTTGCTCCATCTGGGCCATGAAATAATCAGCGACCCGTTCTACATCAGTCTCCTCCACTTCGAAAGAACTTAACCCCGAGTTCTCGTCCAGCTTTGGTTCATGATAATCGTATAGATCTGCCACGTTGAAAGTCCTTGAAATCTCCATGTCATCCAGAAGATCAACAACGTAAGCATTGTCATTGATCTTGTGAATGATCGGTACCGGTCTAATCTTCTTGTGTTTCAACTTGTTGTAGGTCCCGGTAGGAAATCGCTCTTTACGTAGGTAGACCATCACTTGATCACCTATTTCGAACACTTTAGGCGTGTCGATGTTTGTCGGCCGCTTCTTTGTACTTCTCGTTCGAAGTCTGTAATTTGTTGCGCGCATCTGCATGTATGTCCATGATTTGGTCTGCCATATGTTCAGCTGTAACGGTCATGCCCGGAAGCTTGGGCAGGGGAACCAAATCAAGTGTGTGACGAGGCATGCACCCATAAACAATCTGGAACGGAGACTTTCCTGTCGATCGGTTTACTATGTTGTTCAACGCAAACTCTGCTTGAGCCAGGGCCATGTTCCACTACTTCGGTTTGTCACCTGAAAGGCAACGGATGAGATTCCCAATGTGCGGTTGACGACCTCAATCTGCCCATCTGTTTGTGGATGATAAGTACTACTGAAGTGAAGTCGTGTACCAAATCGATTCCACAAGGCTCGTCAAAAGTGGCTAACGAACTTTATGTCCCGATCTGAAGTGATCGTCTTAGGAATCCCATGTAGTCGCACAACCTCTCTGAAGAAAAGGTTCGTAACGTGTACTGCATCAAAGGTCTTCTTGCACGGAATGAAGTGTGCCATGTTGGAGAATCGGTCTTACCACCACGAACACTAAGTCCAAGCCGCGTTGTGTTCGTGGGAGCCCTAATACAAAATCCATAGATAAATCCTTCCAAGGGGCATCTGGCACGGGTAATGGCGTGTAAAGACCTATATTTTAAGATTGCCCCTTAGCGGTTTGACAAATATGACATTGTTGTACCGCCCTGCTAACATCACGAGCAAGTTGCGGCTAGTAATACCACTCTTCCACCATCGCTCAAGTCTTATCTCGTCCTAGATGACCGCTGAGGCCACTGCCATGCAGCTCGATAATAATTTTGTCCCGTAACGAACTCTGCGGAATGTAAAGTCGATTTCCTTTGAAGAGGAAACCATCTTGAATTAGAATGTCACTCGAGTGACCCTCTTGGCACTTTTTCCATGCATTTGCAAAATCCTCGTCGTCAACATAAAGTTCCTTGAGACAATCGAATCTGACCACCTCATTGCTCACGGTGATAAGAAGGGATGCACGTCGGCTAAGTGCATCAGCTACCTTGTTTTGTTGCCCTGACTTGTGTTTCAGAACGAACGTGAATTCCTGTAAAAATGAAATCTATCTACCATGCATACGATTCACATTAGTCTGAGTATTGACAAATTTTAAGGCCTGATGATCAGTGTACATTATAAATTCCCTTTGAATAAGATAATGGCGCCAATGGCGCAGTGCCTGAACCACTGCATATAATTCAAGCTCATAGGTCGACCACTTCTGTCGTGCGTCGCTAAGTTTCTCACTGTAAAAGGCAACTGGCCTGCCCTTTTGAGAAAGGACTCCCCCAATGCCAACAATAGATGCGTCATATTCTACCTCAAACAACTTATCGAAATTAGGGAGTACCAGGACCGGGGTAGTAGACAACCGATGTTTAATTTCTGCAAAACTTTTCTCTGTCCCTTCGGTCCATTGAAACGAACCCATCTTCATATAGTCGGTAATCGGCGCGACGATACTGCTGAAGTTCCGCACAAACCGACGATAGAAGGTCGCCAACCCATGAAAACTTCGTACCTCATGAATGTTCGTCGGAGTCGGCCAATCCCGAATAGCTCGAACTTTCTCTTCGTCCACTCGGATACTCGTGGACGACATAATGAACCCTAGAAACAATAGCTGATCAGTTAAAAAGCTACACTTTTTCAGATTTAAGTATAGTTTATTGTCGGCCAACACTTGTAGCACTTTTCTGATGTGGGTCATGTGCTCTGTTTCATCCTGACTATATATTAGGATGTCGTCAATGTAAACGACAACAAAACGGCCAATGAACGGCTTCAACACTTGGTTCATTAAACGCATGAAGGTGCTAGGTGCGTTGGTTAGACCGAAGGCCGTTTTCCACTTGTCACCTGGCCTAATACGGATTTGAGGGTATCCACTCCGTAAGTCCAGTTTTGAGAACACCTTGGAGCCCTCGAGCATGTCAAGCATGTCATCTAATCGCGGTATTGGAAATCGATATTTAACTGTTATTTTGTTGATCGCGCGGCTATCAATACACATGCGCTAAGTCCCGTCTTTCTTTGGGGTAAGGAGTGCTGGAACGGCACACGGGCTCATGCTCTCTTTAATAAGACCCTCACGGATTAGTTCCTCCACTTGTCCTTGTAGAATTTCACACTCTTTCGGACTCATCCGATAGGGCGGTCGGTTGGGTAAACTGGACCCTGGGACAAGGTCGATATGATGTTGTATGTCTCGCATGGGAGGCAACTCATCAGGTAAATCTCCAGGCCAAGTACTTTGAAATTCTTCTAGCAACGGTTTAAGACGTTGAGGAATATTAGAGGATCCTGACTCCTCGCCTTTTACCATAACGGAATATATTTCACCCGTATCCTTTGATTCATTAACAAACTCACGAATGGTAAGGAGAGAGTTCCCTTCCACTTTAGCAACTTTAGGGTGTTTCTCTGGTGTCATAGGGGCCAAAATAATTTTTCGACCATCCTTGGTGAACATGTATATGTTTTCCCGTCCACCGTGTGTCACATCTCGATCCGATTGCCATGGCCGCCTGAGTAACATGTGGTAGGCTTCCATGTCAATCACATACAGAGGACCTCGTCCTTATAGCTTTTACCAATGGAAAATGAGATAATACATTGATGAGTTACCTTTGTTTCGTTCACCTTCTTGATCCAACCGATCGAGCAAGGGGGTAGGGTGCTTCTTCATAGGCAGATGTAACTTATCCACCATAATTTTCGAGACAATATTTTCGCTACTCCCACTGTCTATGATCACATCACAGATTTTGCCCTGCACGGTGCACTTTGTGCGAAAAATATTATGTCGTTGTGGGTGCACTTCCTTCCTGGGAGCGTAAAGTAGTCGTCTTACTACCAGTGATTCCCCATGATCTTCAGTAAGCCAATCGACATCTTCTGTGTCCCCCTCTTCGGCCTGTTCCAATTCAGGGTTGTCTTCTGTTAATTCACCTTCCGCGCCACCTTCATTCGTAGTTAAGTGTGCTGCAGGGCATTGAGGGCAAGCGTTCGATCAGTGACCTGGTTGGCCACAACGGAGACAATGGTCTGGTCTTGGCCGACCATATGGGTTGGGGATCCTACTGGGACCCGTTGTTGCGGGAGCTGCACGTTGAGGTCTTGAGGGACCGCTTCCCCAATCCCAATTCGTGACCGTATGAGGTTGAGGACGCCCTCCTATAGGTTCCTTGCCTTTGGCCAACGTGGTATCTTGAGTGGGTTCGGTGATGGGATTCCGTGTTACCGGATAGGGTTGAGTAAGGGGCCGTGACAACTGTGTTTCTGCTCGAGTGGCCAATTGGTTGGCCTCACTCAACGTCCAGACTGGATGCATCTGGACTCGATCCTAGATTGCAAATCGCAACCCACCAATGAATCGTGATACTTATTGTGCTTCTGATTCCGATAAATTATTCCGTGTAGCCAATCGCTGGAATTATTCAAGATATTCGGCTACGGTTCAATTTCCCTGACGACAATTTTGATATTGTTGGAACAAAATTTGTTCATAGTCGCCAGGGAGGAATCGAGCTCCAAGAAGCTGTCTCATCCGAGGCCATGTTCGGATGGGTGTCTTATTCTGACGGGTACGTTAAACTTGTAGGTTTTCCCACCATGCTAAAGCACCGGATTTAAATTTATGTGCAATTAGTTTTACCTTCTTGTCGTCCGGTACTTCCATATAGTCGAAGTATTGCTCGACCTCTGCCAGCCAGTCGAGGAACTCCTCTATTCGAAGTAGGCCATTAAAGCTGGGAAGATTAGCTTTGCCCCGATAGTCTCGTTCTGCTCGTTCCACACGCTCATTCCCTAACTCGGGTCGTCGTACCAAAATGTCTTCGACCTCGTCATCGCTTGGTTCTGATTCATCTGGTGTAGCCCTACGATTATCCACCTAGGGTGCTCTACGAACAACATGATTGTCCCGTATACCAACTGTTGGTGGTTGTTGGTCGCCTTGAACTCGAAGCGGAGCTAGCGATGCCGCAATCTGGTCGAGGGTCGCCTGTATACCTTGCAGGATCAACCGGTTCTCCCGTTGCGCTGCTTCGAAAGCTGTCGCCATTAGATAGTCCCTTGGAGCATCGTCCTTAGGATGAGGGATCCAACCCTTCATTAGAGGTCATCGTCTTGAGGAAGAAACCTCTCTCTGATACCAATGATGCAGGGAGGACGTGGTAGGTCGATCACCATCTCCCTAACCGAGTGTTTCTCGAATCCACGAGAAGAAATAAAAGAATAAAAAAGAGGAAATTAATTCCGAATAATATTTTTTTGATAATTGAATGAATATAAAATGGAATTACAATGCATATAAATAGGAAACTAACCCTAGGTAAAGTATCAGAATCCAACTCCAACTTAAACTCCTAGAAAACGCAACTTACTATAAATAGTAAACTTAATATTTATAGAAGTCGTTCAATCCTACTAAAACTCTTGGTTTTCGGCTAAAAATAGAAAGTTATAAAATGGCCTCAACCACGTTGTTCTACTAAATATTATAAGCCCTTTTCATGTTGGGCACTAACTCTAAAGCCCTACAGATGCAAAGTTATGATCGAATTCAAACTTACTATAAATAGTAAAACTGAAAATAAACTAACCTAATGACCGTCGATACGGTCGAATCTCGCGATTCCGGCCTGGGCAACCCGGTGTAGTTGGGTGGCCCAGAATGAGTGGCCCACTATCCAATATATAATTAATAAAGTCATAAGTACAGAAAATAAGACGTATATTGAAACATAATATATAGACTAAAGTAATAATGAAAATATTAACATGTGTTAGCCCGACGGAACCCACTTGGGTTGGGCTTGAGTTGCGAATTCCCAACTTGAGGTTGGGTTAGGTTGGGTTAAGGTTGAGGTATAGGAACCTTGGGGTGGGTTAGGGAGCACCAACCCGACCCAACCTGCCCGACTTTCAGCCCTAGGTATAAGCCGTCTTAACCGATGAATGGAGTAGCGCGTGCATACAAATGTCATGGTGAGCCCCAAGAGATTTTCGTTACATGGGCTCTCCGTAACAGGCACATGCCATGCCATGAGGGACAAGTGTGAAACATCCCACGGGTGGGTAAGTTAGCCCCCCAAGCTAAAAACCGGCCATGCAATGTAATCAGCTTGCATCAGTCATCAGGTGGGCCATCCTTATCTAGGAACATCGGACAGAAGAATTGTCTGCAGTCTACATCAAACGTCAACGTGTGGCACTTCTGGTGGGTAAACAGGCCTTATCTAAGGGACTGAAGAAGTTTCTGTAACCCGAAGCTCTGGAGGCCCACACGATGTGGACATCGACATCCACTCGGTCCATCAGTTTTGCCAGCTCATGTTAGGATGGGAGCTAAAAAAATGATGTAAATTCAAAACTCAAATGAGCCACACCACAAGAAACAGTGGAGATTGAACCCCCACCATTGGAACCTTCTTAAAGCCATGGAAGGCCTGGATCATGTTGATATTTTTATTTTCCCTTCATCCTGGTGGCAATCATCCTATAATCGGACTGATTGGCATATAAACACAGCCCCAAGAAGGTTTGAACGGTGGGAATTTCCATTTCCACTGTATCCTATGGTTTGGCCTACTTAAGTTCTTAATCAATTAATTGTTGTCGTGCATCCTAACAACGAGCTGGCGAAGTTGATGTCACATGAACATAAACATTGCTCTGATATCATGTCAAACAACTACTTGCATATAGAAGCACGAGCTGTTAGAGGATGGTTATCAATGCATATCAAGGGACTCTAACAAAAAACTTTCTAAGTAAAAGAGTAATCATCATTATTACAGCATTTACGCACCAAATCAACTTCACTACGTGGGCCCCTCCACTAAGGCCAAAAGACTGATTAGGTCATCCTAATCGTCTTATTGCAGAACACTCCCAACCTCCTTCAATGCACAATCCCTGGCAATTATCGTTGTCTTTCTTTCTTCCAAGGAGAGCATGTGATGCAGCCCTATTCCAAGTTAAACTGTTCTCCATTTTTAAACGTGAGTGGCCCACTATCATAACCCTATGAGGCCTAGATTTTAAACCCATCTGGCGTGGACATGATCATGTGAAAATTGACTGATAGTGGGTCTCTTGAGAAGAGTCCACTAGCTGAGTGACTTCTAACTCAAAAGAATGCCGTTGGATTTTCTCTCAGTTTTTAGTCATCGAGATAAAGTTTCGCTATTTTCATCACATTTTTACACTTATTTTAAGTCTCAATTTTTTAATATTAAATAATATCTGATAGTGAGGAACCAATATTATTTAAATTTTTTATTGAGTCATTTTTCCGCCAAGTTCAAGATCATATAATTCTAATACCATTTGAATGAGTTATAAACAATTCCTCAAGAATTAGGCATGGTAGTGATGCGATCTCGAGTTAGATAATTGAGATTAGTTTAAAACTTTATTTGCTTAAATCGAAGCAATTAAATCTATATATTTTTGCTTGTAACCTTTGAATTTTAATAATATAAATTATTAATGTTTATTTTATGAAAGAAAAGTTGAGCTTTGTCTTAAATTTCAACTAAACACTCATTGCATTAGTAGGTGCATAAAATCATTCCACGTAAACATTTGATAATTTTAAGTGTGATGGATCCATTGTGTTGAAGGATCCATTCCGCGATAGTCTATGAAAGCCTACATACTTGCATCGAAGGATGATCAAGATCACCTATCAATGGGTTCACTAGCGAGTGACGGTCAAAGAAAATTATAATATACCATGAATCCATATTGAATTGGGAAAATTTGATAGCTAGGTAACATAACGGATGCATGGATATAGAAGATTAGAAATCACCATCTTCTTCTCAAGAATCGTCTTCAATTTATAGAGAGAAACTGAGAGATAAAATTAATATTATTGATGAAAATGCTGATTACAATGTATCTGATAACATATCCTTGACCAATATTGGACGCTTAAAACCCTATAAAAAAAAAAAAAAAAAAAAAAAAAAAAAAAAAAAAACTTGCTAAAAGTAATTTGACCTCTAAAACGACCAATTTTTTTTTTTTTTTTTTTTAAGTTGTTTGGAGGCTAATAAATCTTGGGTGATTAACTAGGGTGTAGTGTTCGTCGATTACTTTCCAACGGTATTTTATGTGCATAAAATGGATAGTCAATTATAAAATTATATGCTCATTGAAAATTATAGCGTGCACAGTTTTTCTTTTTCAGCCCATATTTTTGGCCACTCGTATGATTTTCCTTGACTTGTCCTACATCAGTAGGACTACCTTATTAATACAATTCTTTTATATTCACCCATCACTGACATGGCCCACTAGATTACCACTTGGGATCATCTATAGTCACCTATGTCCTACTTGGTACTCATGCCTCAATGGTAGACTCTCAAGAGTTTCAACACGAGGTCAAGGGTTCGTGTACACATTGTGGTTGGGTGTATGAGTGCCTGTGTTAAAAAGTAAAAAACACTCCACTTGTGGAATTGGCCAATATGAAAACCTTGCTATTTTTTAAGCCTAGATCAAGAAACTAGGGATGAAAATGGGATGGACCGAGGGGAGTTGTCAACCCCACCTGTTTAATAATCGAGTCAGAATTTTGGTCCCATGCCGAACCCATTAAAATTTGGTTGGATTTGGGTCAACTCCAGGTAAACCAAAAAAAAAATAATAATAAATTTGACCCATTTATTTTACAAGTCAGGTCCTGGCTTTGCTATATTAAAATCCATTGATCTCATGAGTTGGGTCCAAAAATTACAAATGAGCTTTGATACAAATAATGCTCCAGACATGTCAGCTCTCTCAATGTTTAAATCAATGAACTCCAAGAGCACATGGTCATGATATGCTACCACAGATATACTTGAAAAGAGTTTAGGAAAAAAGTATAAATTTTCTTCAATAAACTAATCTCACATTATTAATCAAAATTGTAAGCTTTTTATACTAATATTAATTAACTACTACCCTTCCTGGGATTCGCTCACGCTTAAGTCGGGTACATTTTAGGGTGGTCAAACTCGGACCCATTTAAAAACTGTTTTTGGGTCGGGTCAAATTAACTTCTAGAGGTTCTAGACTCGACCCATTTAAAAACTGTTTTTGGGTCGGGTCAAATTAACTTCTAGAGGTTCTAGACTCGGCCCATTTACTTAATTGGGTCGCACTATTTGGACCAAGACCCAGTCCATGAATCTAAATTTTAGACATAGAACCACAAATTATCCAATATAGTCCAATGACCCATGGGTGGACCCAACCCATTTGCACCTCCAGTAGAAGCTAATACAGGCTGAGTAATTGAAACAAGTGATGGTGTGGGGCCCACCAAGAACTATTTGGACCTAGACCCACTAATTATCCAATAGAGTCCAATGACCCATATATGGGTGGACTCAACCCATTTGCACCTCCAGTAGAAGCTAATCCAGGCTGAATGATAGAAACGAGTGATGGTGGGGCCCACCAAGAAGAACCGGGACGTCTTGGTTGGACAGAGAGAGAGAGAGAGAGAGAGAGAGAGAGAGAGAGATGATTATGATAGTGAGATGATAAAAGAGTTTACGTCTGGGTCAAACCTGGACGTGGAAGATTTTTGCCAGTGCAGTTTCAGTGGACGCCAGAATCCAGGCTAAAGGAGTTTACCTCACCTACAGGTGCAGCTGTTGCAGTAGTGGGCCGAAAACTAAAACCATAGACCACGTCTTTGTAGAGGGCGAGTTGGCCACACTCGTCTGGAAATTTTTTTTCTTCACATTCAATGTATCCTTCATGGAATGGAAGATCAATCGGCTGAGGGGAGAGCTATGCAATGGTGGGCTATTGCTTCAGTCCGAGACGATCTGGCTTCATTGATTGGCATTGCCTTTATGATTATTTTCTGGGTGATTTAGCTTGGAAAGAATGTCCATCGTTACGAGGGCTCCAAGAGCAGCGCTAGCTGAGCAATTAACAAGGTGCAGAATTGGTTTAGGCTTCTCAGCCCTCTCCTTCCGCCTAGCAGGGACTCCAAGCTCGCTAGAAGAATTGATTTTCTCAACTTACCTTTTCCAGCATCTCCGTCTGGTAAACATTTTTCTTTTGTGAAATGGGTCTACCCGGGCAGTGGTTGGATCAAGATCAACATAGATGATTCTTGTAAAGGCAATCTGGGCTTGTCAGGTGGGGCCAGCATTTGTCGTGACAGCAATGGAAAATTCATTCAAGTGTTCACGTCTGGCTATGGGTTAGGCACCAATGTGGGCGCTGAGGCTCAGGCTTTGGCTGAAGGGCTCGCGCTGGGGGTGGAACTGGGGTTCCAGAATATCGAGATCGAAAGTGATTCCAAGGTCTGTTTGATACTGGTAGGCTCGCGCCAATCATCTAAGAAATGTGGCTAAGGTTAAAATCGACTTTACCCATAGGGAAGCCAATTCAGTTGCGAACGCCCTAGCTAGGCAAGCTAGTGGATCGCAATCGCGTTGGATTTTTAGGGATGTGGTGAGGCTCGCCAGAGAAGCTCGGGGTGTGGTGGTCCTGGATTGAGTGGGCTTGGGGAATGTGGTAGGAATTGCGAATAGGTTGTAAAGTCAAGACAGGTTGCCCATCTGTTTTGGTGAAGCCGGGCCTCCCAGTTGCATCTCTTCATTAACAGGATGGAATCTAAAAAATAAGGTCTGAAAATTAATATAAGTACTGGCAACTTAAAGTGTTGAGTTTTAGTACTTATAAGTACTGAAAAATCTGTTTGGTAATTTGTCTAAAAAAAGTCATTATGTTTGAAATTAAGTACTTTTTTCACAAAAGTTTGTTTGATAAGCATATATTATAGATGTTTGAAAATTGACAATTTGTCATATTTGCCCTTATTATTTCAATTTCTATCTTTTGTAAATTATAAGACAAAATATACCATGCCATATTCCCCCCCCCCCCCCCTCCCCCCCCCCCCCCCCTCTCTCTCTCTCTCTCTCTCTCTATATATATATATATAAATTTTTTGGGAGATTATAACCCTTCAAGGTGGGGCACATCACATGGTCACAGCAAACCCACAATCCTATTTTTTGAGTAATAACTAATCCGCTCCCGCTCCAGGATGGACAATTCGCCATGAAATTTCTAAACTAGAAGTTTGGTGGGGCCCATCGTAATGGTTTTTAATAAATCCACCTCATCCATATGTTTTTCCAAATAATTTTAGGATATGGGACCAAAGATGAGGCAGATCCAAAACTTAAATTGGCCATATGACAGGAAATAGTAAGGATTAAGCGTACACTGCTGAAAATTTTTTGGGGCCACAAAACTTTTGAATCAGGCTAATATTTTTGTGTTTTCAGTTCATCCCAGTAAGAATGACTTATGAACGATATGGATGGCATATAAACATCGAGGTGGACCCTCGGAAAGTTTCAATGGTAGGAATTTCCTGCTCACTATTTCCTGTTGTGCGGCCCACTTGAGTTTGTGATATGCCTCATCTTTTCTCTCATGGCCTAAAATGATCCAACAAAACGGATGGCTGAGGTGGATTTCTCACAAACATCATGGTTAGCTCACCTAACTTTCTCATGCAGGACTTCTTGCAAAGGCTTTTGCATAAAAACCGCATGTAGAGCTAAACGAGATTGCTTAACATAACGAGACCTTGTGAGTACCATGTTCATGTAACAAAGTTCTATGGCCCCATCAGGATGGAAGATCCACACCGTTCATACGTTTTATCATATTAATTTAAGCCATGAGCGTAAAAATGTGGTATACCCAAAGCTCAAGTTGACCACACCATAGAAATTGGAGGATATTGAACCACGATAATTGAAAACTTCTTAGGGCCACAAAATTTTAGGATCAAGCTGATATTTTTGTTTTCCCTTCATCCAAGTTCGTGTGACCTTATGAAGGTTTTAATGGTAGGCATTGCCCCAACAGCTTTATGTGGTGTGGTCCACTTGAGCTTTGGGTCTAGTCTCATTTTCTAGCTCATACCTTAAAATGATGCAGCAAAATTGATGAACGTGTTGGATATAAAATGCCTGCACCATGATGAGGCCATAGAACTTTACCAGGTAAACACAGTAGCTACGTAATTTGAACAGAATGCTTGCGGAAATTAGAAAAGGGCAACTTTGTCATTTAAAAATATATTTTAACTTAAAATCACTTACTGCATTCAGTGTTAAGCGTTAAGTCAAAGGAGGAAAGCTTAAAAATTAACCCACTTTTTCAGTGAAAATCCAAATTAAACACTTAAATTTTGAGATTTACCAAACGATCAGAATTGGGAAAATCAGTGAAAAATGCCTATTTCAGCATTAAGTGTTGAAATTAAGTTTTACCAAACAGGGACTAACTGATAGATATGCCCATCCTTTTTTTTTTTTTTTTCCTTTCTTAATGTAATAATCCCAAAACCCCCCACACACACACACTCTCTCCACATGTGCCAAGATATCAAGCGTGTGGGAAATCTTAGGGGTGAAAATGCCTCTCAGATGACCATATGAAAAAAAATCAAGCTGGCCCACTCACCAGGTAGGCCACTCTATACTAGTACAGAAGGGATATGGTTTTAGAAAAAAAAAAACTTGCCAACTGCCAGGTAGCCTGCTGAGAGGGTAAACCAATTTGAACTCTTGCATGGTCATCTTCACTGCAGGAGCAACCTTATGAACGGCTGAGATTACTTACGCATGCCACACTAACAGGTGTGAGTACCATGGTACATTCTAAAACTCAGGTCAATCCAAAACTTAGGTGGGCCTCACCATGTAAAATCATGTCTAAAACCTCTAAAATCACATAGAATGGTTGTTGTAGATTGTGGTAGTCCCAAATTCTATTCTCCTAAATAATCAGTTTTTCTAGCCTAAGTAGAATCTGGGGCTATTATTAGCTGGGGCCCACACAAGTAGTACCCCTTTCTTATTATTAGTGGGTGTGATTTCCGTGTCACAGTTTTGATGGGGAGGCCGGTTCTAATGCTGAGGGTAGGATAACCTTATCTTACAAAGGGGGTACTTCTGTCTTTTTCTTAAAAACACAGGGTACTCACACTGAAATATATATATCATACTCGCAGTTGTAATTGCCCCTCACCATTACGATTATTGCAACTCTACCCTCAAATTCTTGAAACGCCCATACAAGCGTGAAATGGGGCCTAACATCAGTAATATTCACTGATCAACACTGTCCATGAGTTTTTTTTGTATGATGATTGCGTATTGGAATAAGATGAGTTAGAGATTCGTAGTACTTTTGCGACAACGGTGGATTAATTTTGGATCTTTAAACAAAATGATACGAAATCATTTTGTTGTGGTCCACCTGTTCGTGGGATCTTTTCAATTATTTTACACGTCTTATTTTAACCTGTTGAATTGTTTAGACGGAACAGATCACATAAAAAAGAACCATGGGCCATACGTGACTTGAAACCGACCACCTGCCCGTTTATGAATTCGTTTTGATGCGGGAAACACTATTTCGAGTGTGATGATAACCGTCTGTGACCTTGCACGAGATACTTTTTTGTAAATCGAAACCTCCCGTACATTTTTCCATCTGTCTTATGGATCCATTCCCAAATATTATATAATTCTAAATATAAGGTGGACCACACCATTGGTAAGAGTCATTAAGAGTCATTAATGAGAATTGGATGGCTAGTGTGACACGATTATCATAGGGCCCACAATCAAGATCTCCATAGATCGAAGTCGTCCAAAATATTTATTGTGTTATTTTTTTTTTCACGAGAGGTAAAATGACTTTGAAACAAGCTGGTATTTTGTTTCCAACTATGGATTAATTTTGGACCGTTAAGCTAAATGATACGAAATGGACGAATCTGTGGTCCACCTGCTCATGGGATAGTTCAAATTTTTTTTAAGAATGTCTTATTTTAAAATGTTGAATTGATTGGACGGAAGAGATCACATAAAAAAAAAATGTGGGCCATATATGGCTTCAAATCGTCCACCTGCTAGCTTTTTATATAGTTTCAATGTTAATATGGTAACACCGTTTTGTGTTGGATGCTAAACATCAGTGGTCCTTCATTGTGTACAGTTTGTAAATCAAAACCGCCCATCCATTTTTCCATCACTTTTATGTATAGAATCCCAAATATTAGTTATTGGGTGGACCACATGATTGGTAAGAGTTGTTAATAACAATTGGACAGTTATTGTGACACAATATTCATAGGGCCCACAATCATGATCTTCATTGATCAAAGTCGTCTAAATTAATTACCTGTGTCCTTTTTGGTCACATGAGGAAAAATGACTTTGAAACAAGTGGTATTTTGTTTCCAACTGTAGATTAATTTTAGACCCTTAAGCAAAATTATACGAAATGACGAATCTGTGTTCTACCTGTTCATGGGATTGTTATAGTCAAAATAGCGGTGAGCGAATATTCGCGTGAGGTCCTGATTCTACGAGCAGCTTTATAACAATATTCGAGCTCTTGAGATCATCTGGTCAAGTCTCACATATTAAGAAAATACGGCGCACAATTACCAAGTCATCGAGCCCTTATGGTCGATAATTGAATATTAAGAAGGCGCCGAACATACCTACCGACCTGCGAGCATCCCTTCTCGTGGTCGTTAAAAGGCGCCACACTTCAATGTGCGAGCAGCCCGGCTCGCGAGCAGCTCCCGACATGCGAACAGCTTTGATTACTGAACTTTAGTGATGACGTCCCTTAGCCTATAGTACCAGCAGCCCGTATAGGCCGGTTTTGGGCTTATCTTCGCCTGCGGCTCCGTATCTCAAGAGATCACTATTAAGGAACGTAATTAACCAGATGAGTAATTGGATTAGACTATTCCTTTATCTAAGGATAAGCAGGATAAACACCTTATCCCATTAAATCCGTAGTGATCTCGAGATCCTACGTAACAGAGTGGGGCATTCGGATCTATATAAGAAGGTACACAATACTCAATCTCTAAGCCCCATCATCTATTTGTTCTCTTTCAGCCCTACCCTGTCTAACTTAAGCATCGGAGGGCCAACGGCTGGACGCCGGCCACCCATAGCTTCTCTTTGTCTATTTTCAGATTAGGAGAAAATCGCTAGCAAGGAAGGTGAATGTCTGACCCTGTTACAAAATCTGACGTAAACAGATTGGCGCCGTCTATGGGAACGCAATTTGATAACCAAATTTAGCCGCTCCTACCATCGAACACGATGCCTCCAAAAAAGACAGTTCATCCTTCCACTTCAAGGTAGACATTAGCCTCCACCTAACGTTACAGAACCGGTGCCCATCCATCCCTCAAGGAGATCCTAGCGTGCCATCACAAAACCCGTTATTTGAGACTTTCGGAAGTCAAGAAGATGTCATGCGTTTCCTCGGAAACACACTCCTAACTCTCAACGCTGGATTTCAAGCCTTGTCTAACCGGCTTGATCAGCATTTCCTAGAGCCTCAGAAGCTACCTTCCGGAGGGTTGCCGGCGCAGCCCATACCGATGGCTTCCAGACACTCTGTGGACGAACCACAGGTCCAACCAAATCATCCTCCGTCAAACCGAATGCCAATCGGCAACCAACCCCCTGCGCTATTCCCACGTTCCATACATTCCAGTGCTTCCCGCCAACAGCAATCTCATGGGTCCACCGTCGAAACGTCAGGTTATACTTTACCATGGGAAGGAGACCTCAAGAGAATCCATGATCGTTTTGATGATATGGAGGAACGATATCAGGCGAATCGACCATCTGCCGTGGTGGCATCAATACATCGATCCGAGTCTCCTTTCACCTATGAGGTCATGGAAGCACCTTTACCTAGAAAGTATCGTACGCCCGTCATCACTCCATATACGGGTACTGGCAATCCTCTTGAACATCTGGAAACGTATAGGTTTCTTATGGAGCTGGAGGGACATGGTTCGGAAATCATGTGTAGAGCTTTTTCTCTAACCTTAAAGGAGGCAGCTCGCACGTGGTTTCGTGGGTTAAAACCTCGATCCATCGGGTCCTTTTCACAGCTATCGGAGCTGTTCCTCTCCCAATTCATGGGAAGCATCCGCACCAAAAACCCAGCTTCTCACCTAATGGATTTGAAACAGCAGCATGGGGAAACGATAAAGGAGTTTACAGTACGGTTCACTGCCGAAGTCATCCAAACTGAAGGTTATACCGAAGAGAAAGGCCTCACCGCCCTAATAGCTGGGATCACAAGCGAAAAATTCAGATTCGCTTTGGATAAGAATCCTCCTAAAACTATGACAGAATTCCAAGCTAAAGCTCAAAAGTATGTCAACGCAGAAGAAGTTGCTTTAGCGCGTCATGGTATACAGGGCAAGAAGCGCAAGCCGGAGGAAATCTCTCCTTCGGATAAGAAATATCGACACGATAGGCGAGACCGCTCTCCCAAGAAAGTCTACTCTGGTAAGTACCATAACTACACCCCCCTCAACCGGCCTCCGGAAAAGGTGCTAATGGAGATCAAGCATAAACCATATGTGAAGTGGCCCGTAAAGATCAAATCTGATCCTGAGAAAAGAGATAAGAGCAAGTTTTATTATTTTCACAAAGATCATGGGCACAACACCCAAGACTGCATATCTCTGCGTGATCACATCGAAGCTCTTATTCGAAAAGGTCACCTTCAAGATTATGTTGTCCGACATGGTCGTTCACCTAAAGGGAGGAGGCCCCGCCATAGCAGAAGAAATCACCTCATCCACATACATCACAAGAAAATGCTGAACCTACTGGGGAGATTCGGACCATCGTCGGAGGACCGGCTTGCGGAGGAGATTATCAAGCTTCGAGAAAAGCATACACCCGTAAGGCATCCAAGAAGCCTCAGCATATCTACTGGTTGGAACGAACTCCCGATATATCAAAGTTCAGTCGTCCTTCAATCTCTTTCTCCCTCGAAGATGCAGAAGGGATTCACTTCCCTCACGAAGACTCCATCGTAGTCGCGTTAAAGGTATCAACCTATCCGACTCATCATATTATGGTAGATATAGGTAGCTCTGCTGATATTCTCTACCTGGAGGCTTTCGACAAAATGGCACTCGCTAGAAGCTTACTCAAGCCAGTCTCAACTCCCCTCGTCGGCTTAGGGGGCGAAGTGGTGATGCCTGAAGGAAGCATTGACCTTCCAGTCACCTTTGGTAAGAGCCCAACGAAGACAACTATCTTCATCAATTTCCTCGTGGTAGATCGGAGATCAGCGTACAGCGCCATTTTGGGGCGACCATCGCTTAATAAGGTTGGGGCAGCTTTACATCCTTTGTATTTGTGCGTTAAATTTTCTACCCCGAATGGTATTGGGGTTGTACGAGGAAATCAGAGAGAAGCCCGGTCTTGTTACGAGATAGCCCTATAAGATCGAAAGAAAGCTCAGGCGACACCAGTTATGATGATAGAGCAAGATTCATCAAGTCTTCCGACGGCTGCCTCGTTGGATCAAAGGGAGAATGCTCTCCAATCAGGAACTCCCGGGGAAGAAACAGTGTCAATCCGCTTAATCAAAGACGATTCATCAAAAGTCGTATACATTGGATCCTCTTTAACCAGCGTCCTCCATGAAGATCTGGTTCGTTTTCTCACCGAATACCAAGACGTGTTCGCTTGGTCTCACAAAGATATGCCAGGCATCGACCCCAGCGTCATCATACATCGTTTGAACATTGATCCAAATTATAAACCTGTCCACCAGCGCCGACGTGCCTTTACTGCAGAAAGGCAAATGACAATCAAGGCTGAAGTCGAGAAGCTGCTCACGGCCAATTTCATAAAAGAAGTTGACTACCCGGAATGGGTCGCGAACGTGGTTCTCATTCGAAAAGCTAATGGCAAATGGAGAATGTGCGTCGACTATTCGGATTTAAACAAAGCGTGCCCTAAAGATAGCTTCCCAACTCCGCGAATCGACCAGCTGGTCGATTCAACAGCTGGGTATGCTTTGCTCAGTTTTATGGATGCCTATTCCGGTTATAACCAGATCATGATGCATCCGCCCGATAGCCAACATACCGCCTTCATTACTGACCGAGGGCTATATTGCTACCAGGTAATGCCTTTTGGCCTTAAAAATGCAGGGGCCACCTATCAGCGCCTCGTCAATAAAATATTCGTCGCGCAAATCGGCCGGAATATGGAGGTTTATGTTGACGACATGCTCGTGAAAAGCGCTGTAGGAAGTGACCACCTTCCAGATCTTCGAGAAGCCTTTGACTTGATGAGGAAGTATCAAATGAAATTAAATCCAGAAAAATGTGCCTTCGAAGTCTCTGCTGGAAAATTTCTGGGATTCATGGTCAGCCAACGAGGAATCGAGGCGAATCCTGAAAAGATAAAAGCATTGATCGAAATGAAGTCCCCAGCCACTCTCGAAGACGTCCAACGTCTGGCTGGTCGCATTGCATCGTTAAACAGGTTCATCTCGCGGGCTTCCGACAAGTGCTTACCCTTCTTTAAGCTCCTTCAAGCCACAGCCAAATCTGATTGGGAGTGGACACCACAATGTGAAGAAGCTTTTCAACAATTGAAGCAATATATGAGTGCGCCCCCCGTTTTATCTAAACCTGTGGCACACGAGCAACTCATCATTTATTTGTCTGTGTCTTCCACGGCCTATTAGCGCCGCTTTAATAAGAGAAGATTCTGGGATACAAAGGCCCGTTTATTATATCAGTCGAGCAATGGTGGACGCAGAAACTCGGTATTCTGATATGGAGAAGTTGGCTCTTGCTTTAGTCACAGCAGCCCGAAAACTGCGACCATACTTCCAGGCCCATGCTATATTAGTACCAACAAACCATCCATTACGGCAGGTCCTTCAAAAACCCGAGGTTTTAGGGCGGCTTAACTAAATGGGCGGTCGAGATCAGTGAGCACGATATTTCGTTCTGTCCCAGGACCGCGATTAAGGGTCAAGCCGTGGCTGACTTCATCACCGAATTCACATATTCCTCTCCCGATGATAATTTCGTGACCAGCGAGCAACAATCCTGGTCACTCTTCGTGGACGAGTCCTCTTGGGTCACTGGCAGCGGAGCGGGCCTAATTCTAGTTGCTCCAGACGGTTCGCATTTCCAATACGCCTTACGGTTCGACTCTCGCATCTCGAATAATGAAGCAGAATATGAAGCTCTGATCGTCGGCCTTGAACTAGCAAACGTCCTTTCAATTCAAAATCTACTCATTCATAGTGACTCTCAGCTCATAGTCAATCAGGTACTCAGCGAATTCGAAGCAAAAGAAGAGAGGATGGCCTTATACAAATCTCGAGCGCTCATCCTGCTTGCAAAACTGAAGAATTATGAAATAATTCATATCTCTCGCGAGAAGAATAAACTCGCAGATTCTTTGGCAAAACTCGCCTCTGCGCCAAAGTTTGAATTATCACATTCAATTCTTATCGAGCACCTTCAGCTCCCGAGTATCCACCAAACAACTCCTGGACAAGTGATCGAGGTCCATCCCTCTCCATGTTGGATGGATCCCATTATCCTCTATTTCAGGGATGGAATTCTTCTAGACAACAAGAAATTCGCTGCGACAAATCCGCCTTCGAGCTGCCAGGTATACTTTACAAAATGGAATGTTATTACGTAAGAGTTTTTCTTTGCCCTATTTAAGGTGTCTTCACCCAGAAGAAGCACATCGTGTTCTAAATGAAGTACACCAGGGGGCATGTGGTAACCACCCAAGGGGACGATCTCTAGCATACAAGGCGATGAGGCAAGGGTATTACTGACCCACTATGAAGGCAGATGCAATTGAATTCTCTAAAAAATGTGATAAGTGTCAGCGATATTCTCCTATACCTCATACACCGTCCGAGCAAATGACACCAATTGATAGCCCTTGGCCCTTCGCCCAATGGGGGGTTGATATCATCGAGCCCCTGCCTACCAGGAAAGGACAAAATAGGTTCGCAATCGTGGCGGTCGACTATTTCACCAAGTGGGCCGAGGCAGAGCCATTAGCCAGAATCATTGAGAAACAGACTACTAAGTTCATATGGAGAAATATCATATGCCGTTATGGACTCCCCCACACTATAATCACCGACAATGGAAAGCAGTTCGACAACGCTGCTTTTGAGGAATTTTGTGAAAAATGGAAGATACGCAACATCCGCACCTCTCCATACCATCCTCAGGCAAATGGGCAAGTTGAGGCAGTGAATAAAATCATTAAGCATCATTTAAATACCAAGCTTGGCGAGTGTAAAGGCATGTGGCCAGAACTCCTGACGGAAGTCTTACGGGCATATAGGACTATAACTCGTACATCAACAGGCGAAACTCCTTTCTCCCTAGCATTCGGTATCGACGTAGTAGTACCAATTGAAATTCAAGTACCCTCGTATCGAATTGAGCAGTATGACCCCACTTGTAATCAGGAAGGTCTTCGACTTCATCTCGATTTCTTGGAAGAGAGGAGAAATGCCTCCCAGATACGAGCAGCCGCGTATCAGCAGCGTATTGCTCGCTACCGAAATGCTAAAGTTCGGCCTAGAGCTTTCCAGCTTGGCGATTTAGTCCTCAGACAGAACCTTGGAGCTCCTGCTCGTTCGCTTAATCCAAATTGGGAAGGCCCGTATCGAGTCATTAAAATTGTGCGACCCGGTACTTATTATCTTGAAGATATGCAGGGAAGACCCGTACGTCGCCCTTGGCACGTGGAACATTTGCTACAATATTTCCCTTGATTCGATGTAACTTCTAACGACATTCGAATGAATAAGAACTAAAGTCATCTTTTGGTCGCTACTCCATTTACTTGGATCAGAATAGCCCCGAAGAGAATATACATCCTCTTGGCCAATTGTCTACCCTTGGTAGAACTAAAGTCGTCTTTTGGTCGCTACTCCATTTACTTGACCAGAATAGCCCCGAAGAGAAAACACATTCTCTTGGCCAGATTGTCTACCCTTGGTAGAATCAAAGTCTCAATCGATAGATCAGTCTATCTCCACGAGGGCATCGTCACCACGATCCCCCGGATTGAGCGCAACTCATGACTACTGAGTTAAATATGAAGACATTCATTACATAATGAAGGAAGAACGAGAGAAAGGAAATAAGAACAGCAACATCACCAAAAATGTTTCTTTTTATTCATATCAATTGTCTATAAAGATTTGATTACAAGCAAAATTGATACAGAGTAAGCAAGAAGAAGAAAAGATAAATCATTCTCTTGGAAGAGGAGCCGCACTCTCGATTTCAGGGCCCACTTCAAGAACCCTTCCAGCTTGAGTGACCTCGATCACCTCATTCTCGGCAGCTGCTTGCTCCTCTGCAGCTATGACGGCCGCGACCTTTTCGAATTCCCCCATATCAAAAGATGGGGACATCCGCTGCACTACCCGAAGTGCGAAGTTGCGACCAGCATCATACTACTCATATCTTTCTTTGTCGTACAGCTGCGAAGTACGGAACTCGGTGATGGCTCGAGTCCCTTCTTCAGAGAGCATCTTGACCAGGGCAACTCTCTCCTCGTCCCAGTGGATCGAGTCATCCTTGAGCTGCGCGAGAGTGGAGCGCTCTTTATCCAAATTTTCGCTGACTTCCTTGAGCTGCGACTTGGTCTCTGCGAGCCGCTCCTCCAGTGAGATCTTATCTTGGCGGAAGATCTCCCTTTCTCTTTCTGCCTTCTCCTCAACTCTACGAGCTTGGCGAAGTTGGAATCCAAAGCCTGGTACCTATCGGTCAAGACTTGGATCTTCTCTATGAGGATCTTTTTCTCCTCATCTTTTTTCGAGATCAATGCCTCGCGAGACTTGAGGAGTTGATCCCTTCCTTGGATCGCTTTCTCCAAAGTGATCCTCTTCCCGTCAGCCTCATCAATCACGTGACGGGCGACAAGGATGTCACATCTAGTCCGAAGAATGAGGTCCAAGCCCTACAAAATAGAATAAAAGTCGTGAGATAAACACTCAGAAAAAAAATAAAGAAAGCAAAACAAGGTCAACTTAAAAAACAAGTTACCTGAACAACCCTCACTCCCGCCTCGAAGAAGAGGATTTCAGGGCTTGGCTTGGGAAGTGTGCCGAAGGTTTAGGGGGACATGTTGTCGAATAGAAATTTGCAGATCGAGTGGAGATGACGGGGGACGGTAAACGACCCACTGCCAGAAGGTCGGGCGACGACCAGCCCAGATGTGCTCGCGGCTTGAGTAGCAACCGGCTCGCGAGCAGGAGTCATCTCGCGAGCAGGAGCTAACTCGCGAGCAGGCGGGGGTGTTGCTGGCTGTTCGCGAGATTCTTCAGCTGGGGGGCAGCCGGACCCCGCCCCGTCGTCCCTCGAGGAGTTGTCAATAATGTTGATAACTGGTGGTCCAGGTGGAACCACTAGTGAGGCGACGGCAGGCGCGGGTGCTGCTGGCGCTCCCATCGCGGCCCCAACATGGGGGGGCTGATCGACACCCGTCCGATCAGACAGGTGAGAAGGACCAGTAGCCATCTTCTTCTGCCTTTTTGAATTTGTGCCTTTGAGACGAGGCAGCAAACCCCTCTTCTCTCCAGCCTTCGTCATCGCGATCTCTTCGCTAGATATTAATCCTACCGCTGCAAGTCGCGAGGCTGATAAACAAGCCTCGATATGCCTGTCGCAAGCAGGCAGTTTGTACACATTCACGATTTTCTCATGAATTCCTTCTTTTAAGTTTGGCTTCGTCAAAGCCGGGATTCCTGCAAATACGAACTGAAGTTAAAAACGCCGAAAACCCTAAATTGACTGGTGAAGTTTGTATAATGTGGAACTGTGCCTACCTTCACAGAAAAATCGATTCACACCAGGGCCCCTAGAAGAAGCAGATTCCCAGCTCCCGGAAGCGTAGAACCAGCGTTTTCTCCATCCGGGATAATTTGAAGAGGGTTTCCCCAACACAAAATTATCCCGATGCTAGTAACATAAGTAATATCAGCCTTCGCTGGAGGGTGTCCTCTTGAGTCGAAACATATGGAGGAACTCCTCAGCGGTGAGCTCCCCATTACCGGCCTGAGCCCAGAGGGCAAAGGAGCTCAGAACCACCATCCGTTTACAATGAGTTGCCCGGGGGCAATTTTATAACATCGGAGGACATTGCAAATGAAAGGATGAAGAGGAAGGCGCACCCCATGGATAAGAAGGTATTCATAGATGGCAACGCATTGTGGGGGAGGGGAATCCGAAGTTTCTCCCTCTCCAGGTAACCGGGGAACGACCGAGTCAAGGATTTGATATCTCTCCCTCAACTCAATCAGCCGGTCCTCCGACAAAATAGATGGGTACCCGGATGCTGAGTATTTGCCCGCTGGAACCCTCGCATTACTAGAGGCAGAGGATTCCGGGGTAGCATCTCCCAAGGGGACGGTGGTCTCATCGGAATCTCCAGCCATGGAAGTTTTTTAAAAGGAAAAAGAAGAAAAAGAAGCAGAGTATACCAAGTATGAAGGGTGGAAGGAGAATGACACCAGAGGAAGAACAGAGACACCGAGTGAGTGTGGGAAGAAAAGTTTTCGAAAGCTTCTGTGAAAATCGAAAGGTTTGGCGGATTCCGTATATTTATAAGCAATCATTCCGCCGGATTTGGCGACACATGGCTACCCCCCGTTCGGCACAGCAGTCAAGCAGACACGTGGCGAGCGTCTCTTCACTTCCTATATGCCGAAAAGCTGCGGAAGGCTGGCGCTCATTAATCCCAACCCAATCATGTATGGATTCATCCTCGATAAAGGTGGTAGGCGGTAATGCGTGATAGTAAGTCAGTCCTTCCCTTAGGCTTCCTGGTGGTAAGGACTTGGGGGGCATCTGTTATAGTCAAAATAGCGGTGAGCGAATATTCTCGCGAGGGCCTGATTCTACTAGCAGCTTTATAACAATATTCGACTTCTCGAGATCATCTGGTCAAGTCTCGCATATTAGGAAAATACGGCGCACAATTACCAAGTCATCGAGCCCTTATGGTCGATAATCGAATATTGAGAAGGCGCCGAACATACCTACCGACCTGCGAGCAGCCCTTCTCGTGGTCGTTAAAAGGCGCCACACTTCAATGTGCGAGCAGCCCGGCTCGCGAGCAGCTCCCGACATGCGAACGGCTTTGATTACTGAACTTTAGTGATGACGTCTCTTAGCCTATAGTACCAGTAGCCCGTATAGGCCGGTTTTAGGCTTATCTTCGCCTGCGGCTCCGTATCTCAAGGGATCACTATCAAGGAACGTAATTAACCAGATGAGTAATTGGATTAGACTATTCCTTTATCTAAGAATAGGCAGGATAAACACCTTATCCCATGAAATCCGTAGTGATCTCGAGATCTTACGTAACAGAGTGGGACATTCAGATCTATATAAATGGATGGTTTCATCAATAAGAAGGTACACAATACTCAATCTCTAATCCTCATCATCTATTTGTTCTCTTTCAGCCCTACCCTGTCTAACTTAAGCATCGGAGGGCCAACGGCTGGACGCCGGCCACCCATAGCTTCTCTTTGTCTATTTTCAGGTCAGGAGAAAATCGCTAGCAAGGAAGGTGAATGTCTGGAGGACCCTGTTACAAAATCTGACGTAAACAGGGATAGTTCCAATTTTTCTTTTCTGCATGTGTTATTTTATCCTTTTGAATTGATTGGAGCGAATAGATCACATAAAAAAAAGTTACGGGCCATACATTGCTTTAAATCGGCCGCCTGCTAGTTTTTTATTTAGTTTCTGTATTAATCTGGTAACACCATTTTGTGTGGGATGCTAACCGTCCGTGGTCCTCCATGATCTACAGTTTGTAAATCAAAACCGCCAATTCAATTTTCCATCACTTTTATGTATAGAATCCCAAATTTCAAATAATTGTAAATATTAGGTCGACCACATCACTGGTAAGAGTCGTTATTGACAATTGGACAGTTATTGTGACTTAATTTTCATAGGGCACACAATCATGATCTCCATAGATCAAAATCATTCAAATTATTTACCGTGTCCTTTTTTATCACGGGATGGAAAATGACTTTGAAGCAACCAGTATTTCGTTTCCAACTATGGATTAATTCTAGACCCTTAAGCAAAATGATACGAAATGACGAATTTGTGGTCTACCTAGTTTATTAGACACTTCCAACTTTTTTAAGAATGTCTTATTTTAACATGTTGAATTGATTGGATGGAAGAGATCATATAAAAAAAATATGTGGGCCATACATACCTTAGACACAGTGGATAGACATGTATTAAGTCCAATGTCAATTGGGTAAAATCATAGTTGTTGTGACACTCACAGTGTATTTTCATTCTTGATTTAGATTTTGTATATCTAAGCCAGTCTTCCATTTATTCCTGTAATTTTCGCCTGGAATTTTTTTTTTTGTGGTGGCTAGTGAAGTTTTTGATTTGTGGAATTCATTCAAAACCTTTCATTGTATCCATGGTCCATCTAATATCTAGATATGAATAATTATTTATATAATGCTTTAAAATGAGGTATGAAAGTGGATGAACGATATAGATGTATACAACTTACAACATAGTTAGCCCAATAAGGTTGGGATGCACCAATCGTAGATGCATATGGATATCTGTCATGCTGTTGTTGTGCGTGGGTGGAAGCGGATTGCGAAGGGAGTTACTTAGGACGCTTAATGTACTAAGTAAACTCTTTGGGGTCTACCATGATTTATGTATTTTATCCACTTCATCAATCCATCTTAGAAGATAATTTTAGGTCTGAATAAAAATAAATAAAGAATATTGAAAGCTCAAGTGGACCACACCATGTGAAAAGTGTGAACTGAATGTTTACCATTGAAAAATTCTTAGGAGCCACAGAAGTTTTGGATCAAGCTGATATTTGTTTTTTCCCTTCATCTATGCTTATGTGATCTTATGAACAGGTTGGATGACAAATAAACATCACTGTGGGCCCTATGAAGGTTTCAAAGGTGGAAATCATTATTCCCACTATTTCTTGTGGTATGATCCACTTGACATTTGTATATGCTTGAAGTTTGGGATCAACGGCTAATATGAGCTGGAAAAACGGATGGACGGTGTAGATAAGCCACATACATTCACAGTGGGCCCAACTAAGTTTACTCAAGACGATAAGAGTGTCCTGAGTAACTCCGTTCGCATTCCAATTTCTGCGTGGGTATCCCGGTGAAGGCAAATTACGTACTGAACTTGACAGTTCATCCGTATTCATCCTCTTTCATCCCACCTTCATTAGACCATCATCTTCAAACTCATCAATCTATACTGTTCATCCATTTCTTTCCTATCTTTTGTCATAGGAGAAAAATTGATGTTGATAGGTCCAACATATCAATTATTATCTGGTAGACCACACCATAGAAAAACATTGAACTAAATTTCTACCGTTGATTTATTATTGGGGACCCAGAAGTTTTAGACGAAGCTGATATTTTTGTTTTTACTTAATCCAGTCCCTGTGATCTTATGAAAAGTTTGGATGAAAGTAAACAACACTGTGGGGGCATGGTCCACTGTTTGTTGTGGCTAGGAAGGTATCAACAGTGGAAATCATTATTCCTACTATTTCCTGTGGCATGGTCCACTTAAAGTTTGGATACATTACAAATTTAGGTTGAGCCTATAATATGAGCTGGAAACTGAATTAGACGATGTGGATAAATAACACATTTATGGGTCGGCCCCACGAGTTATGGGTATTAGGCTTTAAAGTATTACTCACGTAACACATAATCTTCTCGATTTGTTATCCTCTGTTATTTTAGAACATCATGCCAACCCTCAAGCAGATGAAAATCTCAGGTGGACCCATACCACTGGAAACAATGATGAATAGCCATTAAAAATATTTAATGGGCTCCAAATGTTTTGCATGAAGCTGATATTTGTATTTTCCCTTCACTCAGATCGTTTAGACATTATCAACGGGTTGGATAGAAAATAAACATTATGAAAACTTAAGTATTAGAACCTTTAGAATTTTTAATGGTTATTACTCAAATCAGCAGTTTTTATATCGTTTTACGGTCCACTTGATATTTGGATCCAAAAAATGAATTGTATAAAAATTCTCAAGTGGACCACAACACATATAATTGAGAATTGAATGTATATTGTTGAAAAATTGTTTTGGGGCCCAAAACTAATGGTCAAAGACTCAATTTTTTTCCCATTCATGTAGGTCTGTGTGATGTTATGAACAGGTTATTGAGCAGATGGAAGTTTGAATGTTGGAAATTTTTAATGGCAAATAAACATGATTGAGAACCTAAGAAAAGATTCTATGGTGGAAATCATTATTTGAATTGTTTCCTATGGCATGGTCTACTTATGTATATTATTGACTCCTTTCATGCACATGAGCAGATAATTTTATAGAAGCATATCCAATGCTCAATTGGACCATACCATAAAAAACAGTGTGAATGTGTACAGTTAAAAAAATATTTGGGAACCTCAGAAGTTTTGGACGTAAATGATACTTATATTTTCCCATCATCCATGTTTGTTTGATCTCATAGACAATTGTGATGAGAAATAATCATTATTGCGGGCATTGGTAAGTTTCAACAATGGAATACAGGCCTCTCAATATGTTGGTTATGGATTCGATCCAGTTGGATCTGGCACCAATTTAAAAAAATCTGTAGTAATATTCAAATCCGATTCGAATCTGTCTCGGATTCAAAACGTGATATCCATATCCGATCCACTTATAAACAACCATATTCATATAACCCTATTATTCAGGTATAGATTTTCTTCAGATTTAACTAATGGCCTTTAATGATATGTCAGTATGGATGGACGGTATGGATGTAACATATACATCTTGATGGGCCACACGAATGAGCCCTAGGATCACTTTTATCAAAAGGGTTTCGTTGAAGGCTCGAATCATGTAAATATCAAAATCCTATCAGATCTCACTACTAGATACGGATGCGACCCGAATACGATTCTAAATTATTTATTGGGATCCTTTTCCGGTCACTTTAATTAGTCAGACCAATTTTAAGATCTAACTCTACATTATCTGGGTTTAGAGTGTATCAGATATCAGATCTTTTCCCACTCCACGGAGCTCCCTAAGTGGAAGTCATTATTCCCACTATTTTGTGTGGTATGGTTCACTTGTGCATTGGATGTGCTACAATTCTAGGCTTAACCAATATGATGAACTGTAAAAATATTTTGACGCCTTGGATTAACCATGTCCTTGTGCTCTTTATGAATCTGATATTCTGGGCCGAACACGACTATGTACGTTCGTGTTGGGCCCAGAGTTAGTTCGTGTATGATTCGAGTTTTTTTATTATGATAGAAGCATACTGAGTAAGTCAATAGAACTAACACTGATTATAATTATCCCCATAGTTAGCGTTCCGACTATGGTAATTTTTGGTGTCACCTTGATATATGTTTTGTATATCGATGCCATCCATCTGTTTTCCTCTGTCATTTTATGACATCATTCCAAACCTCATGCTGAGATTTCAAATCTCAGGTGACCCATACCATTGGAAACAATGATGAATAGCCATTATAAATATTTTATGGGCTTCAAATGTTTTGCATGAAGTTGATATTTGTATTTGCGCTTTACCCAAATCATTTAGACATTACGAACGGGTTGGATGAAAAATAAACATTACGAAAATCTGAGAATTTGGACCTTTTGAATTTTTAATGGTGATTATTGAAATCAGCAGTTTTATTGTTTTATGGTCCACCTGATATTTGGAATATGGTAAACTTTTTTTAATCCTAATATTAAATTAAGTGTAGGAATGGATGGAGGGCATGGATATACAATACATCATCAAGGTTGATCCCACAGTAGAGGAGATACCCACTAAGCTTTTACCCAAGTTTGAATAAATTCACGCCCTTTATCACCGCTATTTCATATTGTATGGGCCGCTTATTTCTTAGCTATGCATTTGTTATTGAAAGCTGGCCTAAAATATGTTGTAGACGTGGACGGAAGGTGTGGATTCCTGAAAAAAATCTTGCAAGTGGGCCCAGGGTGTTAATGTAAAACATGTTAAATACACTATAGGGGAGGGGAGAGAGAGAGAGAGAGAGAGAGAGAGAGAGAGAGAGGTGGAGGAGAAAATCAGTGTTGGCCTATGTTGTTTAATGTACAAAGGAACTTCCCCTTTGTCCCTGCTCTCCTGTTCGAAAATGAGCCCCTTAAGAAACCATGTAATTTCTGCCCTAAGCTAGGTATGTGCATTTTCCCCCATCATATGTAATTTTTATGTTATTTGTGGCTGATAATGACGATCAATAGGCTGAGATTTTAATTTCTCAGCTAGTCTGTGATCTTCAATATCTATTTCATTGATTATTGTGATCGGTCGGGTTATTTTTATTTTCTGTGCATTTTTTTTCCCAACTTATATTATCTCCAACATGTTATTGGTAGGTATATTTGTTTGACCCTAGCATCTGTTATATGAGATCCGACGAATGGACTATAATGTATAGTCATGTAGAAGTCAATCGAAGTATATGCATCAAAATTGTTGGTATGGGGATAAATGGTCATTTACTTTTCCCCTTTTTAGGGATGTCAATCAACATATGATTTGTGTCTTTGGCTTTTACATCCAGAGGCTTAAATGAGTATAATTACATTTTTTATTTTATTTATTACATTTTAAATAGCCCATTGTGAATAGAATTATTTATTGATGAAGTAGTTATTTTTTTGAAGCCTAGTAGAAATGCTTGAGTACTGATACATACATATATATGTATGTATGTATCTTCTTAAACTATCAATGGAAGTTCCTTCTGAAATGTCATTTGATGATACATCCCCATTAAAAATTATTCCAGAAGTAGAAGCTGAATTAAAGCCTCGGCCGGAAATGAAATTTTGCACTAAAGACGAAGCTATGAATTTTTACAGTGCGTACGCGATGTTGGCTAGTTTCAGTATCCGAAAGAATTAATCTATGAGGTCTTGTTGAACAGGTGATCTGACATGACGTAGGTTATATTGTAGTAGAGAAGGAAAGGCTACCTTGAAAGTTACAGATGACTGCTATGAGAGTAAGAATAAGAGGAATCGTCCGTCCACTAGAATTGGATGTACTATAAGGATAGACTTCCATCGCAATCCCTATGGTATGTGGGTTGTGTCAAATTTTTTTGAATGTCACCAACATGAAATGGCCATTGATAATGAAAAGCATATTCTTAGATCACACTGACATGTGGATGATGAGTTGAAGGAATTTATTCATGAATGTAGAGATGCAGGAATAAGGCCATCTTTAGCACATTAATTTTTAGTTAATAAAAATGGGGGATACAATAATACCCCATTTACCATATCAGATGTGAAGAAGGTTTTTCGAGACATACAGGATGATATCTGTGGAGAAGACGTCGAACATATGGTAAAATATCTTCGTAATCATAGAGCTGCTGATGAAATTTTTTTCCCGTTCGTACAAGCGAATTTGGCCAATTATTATCTGTTTTTTGGTGCGATGGGGTATCTAGGATTGATTACATGGTCTTCAATGATGTTATATACTTTGATACCACATACAAAACTATCAGGTATAAAATGCCATTTGCTCCGTTCGTTGGCGTCAATCATTACAATCAGAATGTTGTTTTTGGTTCTGGGTTTTTATGTAACGAGAAGGTAGATTCCTTTGTATGGTAATTTGAGAATTTTCTCCAAGCAATGCAAGGGAAGCCTCCAAAAACTATTATAACGGATTAAGACAATGTTATTGCGGCAGCAATTCAGTAGGTATTCCCTACTACTAATCACAGGCTTTGTATGTGGCATATAATGCAAAAATTACCTGATAAGTTGGGCCAGTATTTTAAAAATCATGATGACTTTCAAAGAGATTTCAGACGGTGTGTCTATGACAACTAAAGTACCGAGCAGTTCGACACAAATTGGTCTCAGTTTATAAATAGATACAAACTTGAAGATAATTCTTGGTTATATAGTATGTATAAACTACGTGTGAAGTGGATCGCTGTATTTGGCAGAGATATCTTTGTTGCCAACATGTATACAAATCAAAGGAGTGAGAGTATACGTTCATTTTTTTATAAGTATTTGGGTCCAAGAACAACGCTTCTCGATTTCGTTAAGCAATTCGAAAAGGGATTACAAAAACAATGTCAAACGAAATTAATGTCTGATTTCACCACCAAGAACTACATACTAGAGGCTAGAATGACAATGGCCATGGAGAAGCCCCTTCATAAAGTTTACACCCACACACACTTTAAAAAAGTGCAAACAAAAATTTTTGAAAGTTCTACGTACACAATAGTTGTATTTGGTGAAAATAGCGAGTATCTTTTGTATGAAGCTAAACATCATGAGGTTCGGAAGGCGAACAACCTCGTAAAATTTTTAAAAGATGATATTTAAGTGAGATGTATGTCCAAGTTGTTTGAATGTAAGGGTTATGTTTGTCGACATATGATTTGCGTATTCAGAACATTGGGTATAAATCAAATTCCTCCGCGTTATATTAAGAAGTGGATGACACGCGAGCCAAAGCTAGCGTTATCCCTCAATGGCACGTCGAACGAAAATGCTGAATGCGATGATGAACTTTTGAACATGTAGATAGAAAAAATGACAATGACTTATTTTCGTTTGTCATAAATGGTTCGTAAATCGCGAGATGCATCTCAGCTTGCGACCAAAGGGATAAATAACCTGGTGGCAGTAGTGGAGCGTCTCGCTTCTCCTAATGGTCATAATCGTGACGATGAAGAAATGTTGAGCGATACTGACAAGGGTGATTGTAACAATTCATCTGAATTTAGAGGTGCGGATGATATACAGAATCCAGACATTGTAAATACAAAAGGACATGTGAGTGGCAAGAGAATGAAGTCGTGAAAGGATAATGTTAGGAAGCAGTCAAAGCGAAATAAAGAGTGAAAGCGGAAACATGAGGCAAAACGGACTGAAAAGTCCAAGACGAAGCTGCACCCAAGAAAATGATGCAGCTTAAGTCATTTCGGATGTCGTGGTACATTTTATTTACTTAAATGGTGCATTTTAGTGTTTTAATTTTATAATATTGGATAATGATTTTATTTACTCAGACCATTTCCTTGATATACATACAATTGTATGATTTAAATACAATAACTGCCTGGAAGTTAGGGTTATTCATCCCTCTTACATGAAGACAGTGGTTTATTTACCTCAGCTTGAGCTAAATTACCACTGATTACTGTTTCTATGTTGATCTAAGAACCTCAGTCATGGTGTGGTCATTATCTAGTCTGGGTGAAAATGGTGTAAAGGTGGTACCAGTTTCGTTCAATTTCTAAAAAAAATTGACAATGTTGGGTATACGGGTGGTTCAATTCCTAACCCAGATATTGTTCTCAAAGAAAACGTAACTTAATTTCGTTTACGAATGTTTGCCCATCTACTAAGCGAAAAAGTTACATTGGGATATTATGATAACTGTTGAATTGATATGGTGTTTATCTGTATGACTTATTTTCAACCTACTGCAAATGTTACTGCACCAGTACCTGTTATTACAACTGTACTTGGTTTTGTTTAACTAATTTTCTTACCATTTCAGAATGGGCAATAAGGAAGTTCATCAATACATGCCGATAGTATGTATATGTAATGGTGCTAGGTGTAGGATATTAACATCCAAGATGGATGCGAATCCGAGAGACGGTTTTACCTGTGTCTGTTGGCAGTAATATTTCTGATTCTTTACAAGATATTATGAAATATTTGATACACATTTTGCTGAACTAGGAATGCTGTATATAAAATACAGAACTGTCAGTGGTTCTATTGGTGTGATGAATACAATCCAGCTTTGGTAGCACAATCGTCGAAGAATGATGCGAAAGATAAGGTAGAAGAATTAAAAAGACGACTGGAAGTAAAGGAGCATGAGATGGAGGTCTTAAAGAAAGAATTGAAAGTTACAAAGAAAGAAGTGGAGTTACTTTATCGGGAGAGTGAGTTGGAAGACCGAGTGTGATGCTTGACGATTGCAACTAACGGTGATGTTTACGTTAACGTCAATATTAAGAAGACATAACAGTAGTATCTAAAAAAGAAAATTCTAATCTTACTTTCATGCAGTGACTCTTTCCTCAATTTATACTTGTTTCACTATTTCATACATTTTTTAAAATTAGTCTGCCTCACTATCTTAACTTTTATCAGCCTTATTAAATATTAACGTTTTTCACTATAACTTCTTTAGATGTTTGATGTGGGGAGTCATCCATCCATCAAAGGTGAATATCTCTTCATCATTTAAGTTGTTTTAAATAGTTGGCAATGGAATTTTACAGCATCCGAAACCTGCCAACATGATTAATATATATATATATATATATATATATATATATATATATATATATATATATATATATATATATATATATATATATATATTTCATCATACTGCCTCTCGATTATTGAATAACATTTAATTAGAAAAAATGAGCGGTGAAATTCCAAACAATAGAAGCTTTTATAGATCTTGGCATGTCATTATAACCTCCATTATGGCCTCTTGGGTATGTAGCATCTCAGCTAGTCCTCAAATTGGGTCAATCCTTTTATGGGTTATATCTTGTTTGCTTCATCTTGCATTTAAAAATCTTGAATAGATGCTAATACATTGAAAATTGTTGTGTGTACTATTTTTTTACAATGATCGAATAGTTAGTCAAAAAAACTTTGAGTTTAAATCTTCTGTCTCTCTATTTATATCTGTTGCGAGAGCTCAAGCTTTGCACTTTTTAATCTCTTGACTTATCTATACTCTGATATGTGTATTGTGTGATACATTTTATCTCTAATAAAAAGGTTTTCCTACATGTTTGTTCTGAATATATTGTATGCAGCAAAGTAAGCTTTGAGTATGCTTATATATGACTTGCAACCAGTTATTTGAAACACATGTATATATGAAGAGCAATTATATTATATCATGGAAAATATAAAAAAGATGTAAAGAAAACACAGCACTATCCAAGTCTCAAAAAAAGTGTTTTTCGTCGATTGGATATGTCTTACAAAAAATTTCTAAATATATGCAAACCACATTCATAAGGATTCAAGTGCAACGCATGTTCTATACGTATTGCATACGATGGTAGTGGGTGAAGATAATGCCGATGGTAACCACAATTAGGAATAGGAAGACGTAAAACAGCGCATATTTTTCTTTTGTGCAGACAACCTCTACCAATTGTTTGTTGAGAAACCTCGTTTCAATATACATTAATGTTGAGGTTCCATTGACGTTAATGTCCTCCGCCTGATCTGTGATGTGGGACCCATGGCCAACCGAAAGTGTAGAAGCTCCCCTATCAGGTGAATATCGATATCGATTGTGGTGAGCCATCAACACCTGAAAGAGAATGGTAACAAATTTTAGCAATTGCGACAGTTGAAATGTAGACAATAAACATGTGGAATGTTGATAGTACCTTGTTATAAATCTTTCCGACATTAATATTACAACTGATATGTTGCTAGTATATTTTATATTTCATGATGAAATGATGAAGTCCGTTCAAAAAATGTTTTGTTCACAACATAATGAGAACTGAAATTTGTATTACTAGAATTTTAAAATTTGTACATGTTCTCTGTTCACAAAATGCTTCATTTTGTATGCATTTTGTAAATTTCTTAATTGTTCATAAAAGTTCATTGAATTAATTAACAAAAATATATTCAGCTTTAGAAGGTAATTTCTTTTCTTTCATTTACATATTCATCGCAAAAAGGTACTATAAAATCGCAACCTTGATTGCAATTTATGTGCCTCGGGTCATCCATCCTCCTTGCAACTGTGTGCTCCATCATCCACCTTATATACAGGTAATTTCAAAACGTGAACAGAGTGTCTTATTTAGCTTTTATCGAAGCAATTACATCCGATGATGATAATAAATGTATACAACCACAAATACTCATAGATATATACTTGTCTTGTTCAGTTTAGCGGCAGCCAATGACAACTCAATCATGATAGTCCAATAAATCAAGCCGAAATCTCAAAAAATATAGATAAATACTCTTCTATCAAAATTCATGAACGGACGTTATCTGCTGAAATTTGTCCCTTAACTTGTTATGAAGAGTGCATAAGATCTCCATCGCAATTCTCAGACGTATATCTTCGATGCTTTTATGTTTTTAGTGCGGTATTTGTCAATGTATGTTAAGTAATTTGCTGATATATACATGATTATATGTGGTACTTGCAAATACACTTGCCTGTGTGTATGGCCGTTCATAATATCCAACCCAAGACTCAATTTTTTTAGCATGAATGCACCATAATCGTACCTGAAAATGAAAATCTATATCTGTAAAGTACAGTACGGGACAAATCGTGCAGTAATTCCATCTGATGAAAATATATTCTGAAGGTCAACCTTACCTGTTTTCTTGTTTTGGAGTGCAAGGATCATCGTCCACTTTCCATTCACTTAACTTCTTTTTTGTTTTCTCCCAAGAATGAATGATATTCTCGAAACTTTGTGCCTACAAACGGATAGATAAATCTTTTAAGTACTTACAATGAACTATTTAGAACATGAAGAGTTGGACCGTATACTTACAATTTTTACAAATACCGATTTAATTCCTTGGGTGCGTCCGCCGGCCAAAGAGTCGAGCATATAAACCTTTTTCGTATTCCTAATCTACGGTAAATGCAAACCAATGATTCTCGTTGCAGATCGACAGTAAAATCTACATGAAAGATCATTAGTTGACACTTTCATTAGTATTAGTTTAAATCCAATGTCCAATGTCAATCCTGAGCACTTAAATTTGTACGTACCCAATGACATTCAACAATATTATAACCCAATTTATTTTCTTCTAGCCATCTACTTACATCATCTCCCTTCAATAACTTTGTCTGCATTGAAAACATTAACTGTGAGATTAGGAACCAGTCAGTAGATTTCGAAACAATTTTTACTTTGTTATATATCAGTGCCGAACATTCGGATATTAGGTATGCGTGTCTATCACCTGTCTTCTTATTCTGTTCCAACTCATTAATTTGCAAGAGCCAGACATATGCATCGACCACCTAAATTTTGTCTAAAAATTGTAAGGAATACTTTTGAAAAAATCTACAGTTACACTTGTCAATAGGTGGTAGCTTAATAAACATAAGACGGAACTTAGACCACTGCTCACCAACCCTGTTAGCAATAGCATACTAAATTGTCGACCCGTAACAACAATGTCCTTTATCTGAATGATCACCTCACTACAAGTCTCATTTTCATGCATTTAGTACAACATGCTACGTTACTTATCTCATATAATTTCAGCGGCATTCAGGTGTCATTTTATACAAAGAAGTAATAGAACAACAATACTTATTGTTTAAGTGGTCATCACCAAACGCTTTAATAAGCATTGGGTACTTATGACCTACAAGCTTACTTATAGCTGTCTGGCTCCACATGTAAATTCCGATCTTCTCTTACACAAATAGCTCAATAATTTCATTATTATCGTTCAATGCAAACACCCTTTAATGACAGTTGTGCACGCGGTCTCATGTTTACCATCATAGAGTTCACACATGTATCGACGTTGACCTTAACCTTTTTACCCTTCCAGGTGGGCAGATTCGTAAATGGTGATATCGTTTTGGCTGCTGCCTTACAAACCCTACAGCCCCGTCCCATGCCAATGTCGACCTCTATCACTGGTACATGCATAGTTGTCATCCCGTTATCCCACAAAGTTTCATCATCAGACGAGAGGCTGACTGCGAATGGAGCTGAATTTGACAGGGTTGACGTTTCAGCTAGATGTTGTTGCTCCTCTAAGTTAAAGTATACATGTGGTGACTCGCCTGGCCGTTTATTCTGCTCCTTGTCATCCTAATGACAATGAATATTCAGCAAATGACATATTGACTAGTTAATAATAACATTGCTGCGCCCTTACGTACCTGACATGTGTCCGATGTAGTGTACAATGACACCCCACCATTGTACCTTTCCAGCGATTCGTCCAAGTCTCTTTTCCATCTCGTCAATGCGCTGTAAAACCCCACCATAAATGCTCCACTTCACACTGAGATATATCATAACAAATGTATGACATCATACAATTTGCCAGCACACATACCTTCTTTGCTTTGGACACGCAATTCACCTGCATTCCATTTTCACGTCCACCATTTTTTCATAATCGTGCAGTCTCCTGTTCAAATCGATAATGCGTTGATAAACTTCCACATAATTGGTTTGATCCGCCTATTAATAATGAATGTACAGTAACACATGAATTGCCTAACCACATACCTTATATGTGCTGGACACGCAGTTCGCATGCATTCCATTTTCATGCTCGAACCTCTTTTCCAGCCAATTATAAAGTCTCTTTCCCATTTCTCCAATGCGCTGCATAACCTCACAATAATTGCTCTTCGTCACCTTCAAAGATTTCATAATGAATATGCTCCATCATATGAATCATATGAACACATACCTTGTCTGATTCGGACATACAATTCGCATGCATTCCATTTTCATATTCCATCTTCTCCAACTTGCTAATCCATTCATTAAGGACCTGTGAATTATATTATTGACAGTTAATCCAACTTATTCACGTTATTTTCATATTTGTCAGTGACTACAGTAAACAGTAACCTCATTTTCTGTTAGCACAGAATGTAATTGTCTTTTGCATTCCTTTATCTCATTATCCTCGTCATCATTTGCATTGGTACGTTTTGAATCACATCGTTTAGAACCTGGATCAATGGGCGGGCATGTATATCCATTGTGATGATGGTCGGCATATTTTGTTGTCACAGGTGAATCCTTTTCTGCTTCTTATCCTTGACTGATAATTGAACGCATTACAAAATTTATCATGTTGACACCCGGACATATCTCTACAATGACCTGTGTTCGCTTCGCCTCAAGTGCAAGGCTACGATGTAGTAATAATTCTCGGTAAGACCGAGGTCGATCCTCAGGGATTGTCGTAACAATTCTAAGTTTTATAACTAAGATGGGCTAAATTCAAATTTGTAATGATGGATGGTAATTAAAAACATAAATCTATCTACTTAAGAAGTAAATCAAGGAAATAAACACTAGAGCGCCAATGATCCACTAATAATCATTCACAATGCCAATTTAAACCATTCGAGCCAATAACACAATTGGAATCGGAGTTCTATCCCTATCCAATCGGAATATAGAGCAATCAAATCATCATAATGCATCTAAAATATATGAATCATCCACTAATATGGTCCTCTCATAATCAACTAAGGCATTGGGTGTATTCAATCACACAACCCAATTCTTCACAAAACAAGCAAGATCACATTCATGATTCTTCCTCAAGCCTTGTTACAAGACTTGATTTAGAAGCATAAATTGAACTTCTATTGAACCAAAATCAATACATAAACACCTATCTTAGATTAAATCAAAAGATAAAAACCCCTTCTAGTTTAGTTCTAGATAAGCTCTTAGGAAACTTAGTTTGTAAGATCCCCTAACATCCAACATATCATGATGAATCAATGATCTCTAAAACCCAAAATCCTATCAATCAACACCCCCATTAAGCAATCTCAATAATCAAAACATCCCATGTAAGAGCAATTACAGGAGATAGAAGATTAATTAAAAATACTAACTTTATTTCAAACTTGAACTAGAAGTGTTCTTCATAAAATCAAAAAGTACTTGAACTAATTCGAATCGAACATTACAAACAACTAAAAGCTTCACCTCTAAGCCTTAACTAAGAGGTTTAGCCAACCATTAATAGGTTAAACTAAAGCTCAAAGGAAAAACTACGAAAAAACATAGAAAAACCGAATTTAGAGTAGTTGCAGACGCTCCACAGCGATCTCCTTCACCTTCCACGACTTCTTAAGCCTTCTATGATGCCTTTAGATCCACCCCTAGGTGTCCTTTTATAATAGAGAGGCTCTACTAACTCAGAAACTTCCAGAATTGTGTAAGGACTCCCGTAGCACATGATTTTCGGAGCTTGCTTAGCAAGCTTGCTAAAAAGTTGCTGAAATACACTAGCTATCTGTTGGCCGACCAGTCGTAACCGGTCGAGATGGCTGGCCGACCGGTCTAGACCAGTCTAGTAGAGGTCCAGGGAGAGTCCAGATAGCACAAGAGGGGGGCCGACCTGTTGGCCAACCGGTAAAGATCGGTCGGACCACTTGGTCCTTTGTATAGAGAGTTGGGAGGAGGGCTGATGTGGTGGCTGACCGGTCAAGACCCGTCGTGGCCCTCTTGGCCGACCAGTAAAAACCAATCTAGGCCCTATTTCTTCATTTTTTCTTTCTTTCTTTCTCATCTCTTCTCTCCTTCTTTCTTCTTCCTTCTTTAGCCCACCTTGGGTCTTCATCGAAGAGCTTCTAAATAGGTCTTTTAACTATTATTTATGTGAAGTCTCTCTCTCATTCCCACATCAACAAAACATGCATTAGATGAGTCTTTTAAGCATGCAAACCATGCATATAATGCGATGCAATGGGCTAGAATATGTATAAAATGGGAGCTCAATAACCTACAATATTTTAAAGAAACGAGAAGTGAAAAGATTTTATTACCCCAGTATGAACTTGGACTATTTATAAGTAAATGTTTTGAAGTACCTCTCTATAACCTAGACCACCCGAGAAACTCTCAACATCTCTCTGCAATCTATATGTTTATTGGTCCAATGACGGATTAATGGATAGTTTTTTTCTTCCAAAAAATTCATGCCTTCGTGAATCATATGCTCAAAATACCGTAGCTGAAAACACACTCCAACTTTATAATTTCGAGGCAGTTATATGCCGACCAGTAATACAAAAAGAAATTTCATCGGAACATGATTTCTACCTGTAAAAACACTAGACATCCAAAGAGATAGCCTTTTTCACTACGACGGTATGTCGACAACGACTCAGTCAGAATATTCATAACGTGGCAACCCCATGCTATTCTACTGGCACACTGGAGGTCAACGAGATGTCTCAAGTACAGTAGTCAGCGCAATTCTACTGGCATCTGGACAAAGGATTACTGCTAGTGCGTACAAGATGAATGCTCTCTTGAAGTCATCACTGCAGTCATTGCCGCTGAGGTGCTTCTCCAAAACTTTTAAGGGAATGATATCTCCCTTACAGGCGAACGTTTTCGTAAGTCTTGACAAGAAAAATCGACCTCATCCAATTATATCATTTCTCCCTCGGTGGATAGGCCCATTATCATGGACATATCTCTTTTTGTTGTCATCAATTTCTTACCTCCGATATGGAAAGATTGAGTTTTTATGTTGAATTGGTTTATTAACCAGTGAAGCATCCTTCGATGTATTTTACTACATCGTAAATATAAAAGCCCACCAAACCCCGTTTTCTTCACAACCTCTCGCTGGTGTGGTTTAAATTGTTGCACAATCCTCTGAAATTTATTCGGTGAGCAATTTGATATTAACGTCTCTTTCATCCTCACCACTTCCTTTCAGCGTTCTTCGAAAATGGGACAATAGAATTACTTTCATGATATTATAAGTAATAATTTATTAAAAGAATTGATACATTTGATAAATAATGAAATGATAAATTTGTATCACAACACAATAAAATGTCATTGAAAGACTAAAACAAGATCGTAACTTAAGATATCTCAATTTCAATGCTAAAACATACAACCGACATGTCATTCAATGTAATAGGAAATTTGTTTAATCTAAAACCAAAATACAGAATTTCGTTAACAATCACTAAAATCATTGGAAGGACTCAATATACATCTACAACCAAGATTTGATTCTCATTTAAAATTTGAAAAACTTGCGGACTATTCGTTCGACATTTTCAAATATGATACACAGTGGATTGTTCACCCCTCCATCAACCCAGAATCTCGCCAAACGCTTCGACATTCTTGTAATCTCCTTAGTTAGGCGCGACAAAGCCAGGTCTAACTGTGTAATTATATCACGCTTCATATTTAGCGAGTGTCGTTTGGGTATTGAAATGTTCTTATTTAAACATTTCGAGGTTAATTCTTCAGCATTACGTACAAGGACATCCTGTTCATCCTTTTTTATACACATAATGTATAACCCTTTGTTGTTTCGGATACGCCTACCTACTTGGATGCTTGATCTACTCCCCACACTAGCCAACTCCCAGGAGTAGGGTTTGCCATGGTTATGCTCTTGTTGTTCACGCCGCTTCGCACGCATTATCGCGAGCAAATTTGACAATTAATCATAATTCTGTTCCATGATTCCAGCGAATAGTTTAACTTTTCGATAGAATTGACATACCATGTACAACTCAGACATTGTGTTATGGATTGATGGTTTGGCCTTGGACATTGTGTATTATGATCACTCCATTGACCTGTTTTTGTATTCGGTGAATATTATATTATGAAACAATACATGCAAATATAACAATTTGCTAATTCAAAATCATTTATGGTTTGTGATTATCAAACAAATTTACATGCCATCTAAACCGTTCATAAGGTCATTCTAACTAGGATGAGCAGAAACCAAAAATATTAGCCTGATCAAAAATTTCTACGCCCCAATAATTATTTTAACGGTGGGCATTCCATTCCTCTGTTTCTTCTGTTGTGATTCACTTGAGTTTTAGATCTACCACATTTTTGAGATCATATCCCAACATGATCCGGAGAAACTGATGGACTGGGTGGATTTCTAACTGATAACTCAGTGGCCCCATGTAGCTTCCGACTGCAAGAACTCCAAGTCCCGTGCGCAGGCAACTCATGTCGTGAATTTCCCTGAGGATAAGGAGCTGTTTGATACGCTGGCTGCGTACGATGCATGATACTCAAGCACTTAAAAATGTTACACATCACATACATATAAACTCAAATGAAACTGACTAAATTGTTAGTGCCACTGTCGTTCAATAACGATCTAAAAATCAGATTAATTGAACAATACCAACCATTGATTTGTGGACACTTATCTATTAAAATTAAGAAAATTTGATATTTTATTATTAACCGTCCACCAAACGTTCACAATTTATATAAATAAATAAGCTTAATTTATGGATCATGATACATATGAACTTGTAAAAATAATTTCGATGGTTTAATTTGAATCACTTATATGACAGGTGTACAATATTTATGTAATTTCTAAGTGCCAGCGTATCATCAATCACATTCTGACAAAGTATAAAATTGTTCTCTGTTGAAGGGCGCGAATTAGGTGTTACCCCGAGAACAGTTTAGTGGGTGTTACCCCTGCCGTATGGCCCACATGGGTGATATTTTGTATATCCACTCCGTCCATCCGTTTATATAGCCCATTTTAAGATGACTTTCCAAAAATTATCCAGATCCAATCTCAAGTGGACCATACCACTGGAAACAGTTTGATTGAGTGCCCCACCATTAAAAATTCCAAAGAGCCCATGGTAAGGTTTTGGTAATGTTTATTTGCAATCCAAGCTCTTGATAATGTCAATAAGGTCTTGATGAATGGAAAATATAAATATGAGATTGATATAAAACTTTTATGACCCACAAAACGTTTTTAATGGTTATTAATCACTGTTTCTAGCGGTATGGTCCACCTGAGATTTGGATCTTCTTAAGGTTTTGGATCATCTTAAGGTTTTGGATCATACCCTAAAATGATATAAGAAAACAGATAGACGGCATAAATATATAAAAAAATACATCAAGATGGGCCCCACATGGTAGGGGTAACACCCACTAAGGTGTTACCAAGGTAACATCTAATTCGCTCCATCTATTGAAGGCGTTTTCATCATTTTAGCTGAAAAAGCAGCAGAAGTACGAACATGCCTTTGGGGACCGTTTCACATCCGCTGTTTGGATTTAAAATAAAGAAGAAGAAAAGATCCTGATTCTCATCGTCTCTGTCAACGGCGAGCCACGTATCAGAGCTCTCGACACACCTGTCTCTCTCTATCCCTTTCTTTCCCTCTGTCTCTTCTTCAAATATAAAAATGTATTGAAAAATGCCACCAAAGTGTACTGAGTAACCACAGGTGGGCCCACTGTAAGCTCAGGTGGGCCACACCATTATAACTGTGGGTTGGATGGCAACAACCACCATGTGCATTTTAGAGTTCAGCGACATTCCGTTACACGAATTGTGAATCACAGTCAAACACCCCCCTTTCAATTCAATGTGCTTATAGGAATTGAAAATTCAGTATGCGTATAGGATTTTAATTCAATGTGCATAATTTCTAAAAGAGAAATTGCTGAATAATCTGAAAATTATAAAAGAAAAATAAATGATAAATATCTACATGAAACAAAATTGAGGAGAAAACAAACAAATATATTAACAAGGGTTATAAACATAAAAAAGGATTATGGTAGAATATTACCAGAATAAATCGAAGGTTGGCTGTGGCGGTTGGCTGTGCAAATGGCTACAGATTTCACAGTGGCTGTTTGCAGATCAATATTGGTGCAGACGCTTAAGATGACGAGGGTTTTGATAGGGGTTAGATGCGGAGAACGGATTGGGGGCTTTTGATAGGAGGTGAATCTAGGGTCCTCACCTAATCCACTCCCTAAAGCAGATTTGGGTTTTCCAAACGTTTTTGGACGGGGATGCGCGTGGGAAAAGTCTTCTCCCATACTCGAAAAGTAAGTGGGGCCCACCATCATGTTTGGGAAAAATCTACATAGTCCAAACATTTTTTTGATAACTTTTAGTCGTTGCGTGAAAAAATGAACGGGATCCAAGACTCAAGTGGGTCGAAAACGTGACGATTGAACTACAACAGTTGAAATTTTTGTAGGGCAACAATAGTTTCAAATTACGATAATATTTTTGTTCTTAGTTCATCTCAGTAGGAATTACATTATGAACGGTATGGATGGCATATAAACATTATTGTGGACCCCATAGAGATTTCAACGATCGAAATTTCCCTACTCACCCTTTGTTTAAGTGCGGCCCACTTGAGTATTGAAAACCGTTCATTTTTTATCTCAACGCCTAAAGTGATCTCACCAAACGGTTGGTCGGTGTAGATTTCTCACAATCATCGTGGTGGGCCCCATTGCCGTTGGTGCTCTAACAATGAATCGGGTATATCTTTATTAAGAAGTCACAATCGGGTATAAGATGTTGACTTACTTCGATAGCAATGTATTATTAAATATTTGGTACTCTACCGATGAACTTATAAACGTGTAGCCATTCCTGTTGTGCGATCGTTTAAGTACTCCCATCACATATCTAACCCATCTATATGTTTTGAATGGCCATAATATATCAATATCATAAAAGCCGTCCGAAAGATGATCCTAACTTTTTGTGGGATAAACCACAAAAAATGTCATCAACTTTGGTGTTTTCAAAATTTTCTTTAGAGTGTCCCGATTGCGTACTATATATGACTCATTTTTTTATTATATAATGTACTTTCATATTTTAAAATAGATCAACGGAATAGATTGTCACTGATATCCATTTGGGCTTGGCACTACCAAAGCCAAGAGTGTATGAGGCACATCTGCACCGCTACAGGCATTTTCCCACCCATAGACAATCATTTTCCCTCTCATTTTCTTATCATGGATACTCTGTGGTCTACATCTACTATGATACGGTCTATACTCTGTTTGGCCCACCTTGAATGGTAGTGGTTTATCCACGCCATCCATCCAGAAATACAAACACATTTAACAGTTTTTTTTATTAAAAAAATGCAAATTTCAGGTGGACCACACCATTATAAACAGTGTGATTGAGTGCCCCACCATTAAAATTTTCATAGAGCCCGTTGTAAGGTTTTGTAGTGTTTATTTGCAATCCAAGCTCTTTATAATGTTAATAATATCTTGATGAAGGGAAATTATAAATATCACTTTCATCCAAAAGTTTATTGCCCCACAAAACGTTATTAATGGTTATTCATCACTTTTTTCTAGTTGTATGGTCTACCTGAGATTCAAATCTTATTAGATTTATGGATCACATCCTAAAATGATATGAAACAGATAGACAGATTAGATATCTAAAAACTACATCAAGATGGGCCCCACACGGTAAGGGTAACACCTAATTCGCGCCCAACAGCTGGACTGTGACCGCGGGCATAAAGATGTCTCGGTAGCCGTCGCTGTGGGCCAACAGTGTTGTTATTGAAAAATCCACTTCATTTAATTTTTTTCAACAAAAAAAAAAAACCACTATAAGATATTATTCTAAAAACTAAGCATATCCAAAACATAGGTGGGCCATATTAACAAAATAGTGGGAACAATAACGTTAACCATTAAAACCTTCCATTAGCATATGATAGGAAACCTAAAACATATAAAAACATGTGGAACAGATCACCTAAGTTTGGTTGCAACTTGGTGTGATCCCTCATCTAAGTGAGAAACAATGGATGGGCTAGAAGTGTGAACCACATCTCAATGGGCCCTATATACGAACAATGAGGTTTCAATGGACATCCATCCACTCTCAATTGTTGTCTGTGATGTGACCCACCCAAGTCATAGATTGGACCGACTTTTATTTCCATGGCTGTTGAGCTCTGAATTGTGCATATTCTAACCCCAATTCATCACTCATTATGCATAGTTTTCATAGTTTAAAGTTTAATCTAATGCACATTTTTGTGATTGTAGGAATGAGAGAGAGGCCTCGGCATTCGGATGCTTAAAAGCTTGTCTTACATGCTTTGAAGACCAAAGAAAACAAGGACCAAAGGTGGAGCAAAGAAGCAATGAAGATAGAGGAGAAAACAACTGAAAATCCACAAAATATAGCCTGACCGGCCAGCCGGCCACACCCACCGGCCGACTGGCTAAACACCCTGGAAACAACAATTTTGCTATCCAATATTTGTGAAGGCTGATCCTTGGTCCGACCAGCCGGCTGTGATGAGTCGGCTAATGGAAAAACATGTCCAGAGAGTTGGGTTCCAAATTACTCAACCTCTGGCCGGCTGACCAAGGGTGTCCGGCCAGCCAGCGAGTGTCCTCACTATGAAAGGAGACTTCCAAATCCAGAACTTTTTAAATTTTTATGAAATTTCTCCTATAAAAGGCCACCTCCGCTCTCTTCATAAGGCATCTAGCAAAGTGGAGAGCAAGGGATTCAAGACCTAAGAGGCTTTCTAGCCTCCTACAACTAGTTTTCTTCTTCTTCTAGTTCTAGTTCTAGTTTATTTTTATGCTTTTCATTAGCTAACTTCTTAGCTACAGCTAAGAGGTGAAACTTATAGTTTACTTAGATGTTTTAATTCGTTTTGTTGGTTTCAAGTTTAATTTATTGAAGAACAATGATTTATTTATGTTTTAATGAAGTTCTAGATTAGTTTCTCTTTGATCTATTGATTATTCCGAGCTCATGTGACGCTTAGTGAATTTAATTCTAGTAACTTAGTTGTTTTGCAAAGATCTAGACCTGTATGCTCCAAGGAATCGAATTCAATACGCTCTAAACCTTGGATCTTCATGTGGGAACTTCAAACCAAAATTCTACCTTTTTGTTCTAAATTCTGAATTGTGTGTGGATTGTTCATATGATTTGAATGAAGTACAAATCATGATATAGTTTAGCTTTGTGATAGGATTTGATTATTATCATGGTTATGATCTTAACCTATTGGAACTAGGATTGACTTATGCTATTGAGTGTGCTCAAGTCTTAACTTGAATTGAGGGAATCATATATATGAATCACACATATGACGGATTGTTTGTTATAACCGCTCTATCATTCGGCTAAATAGGATTTGATTTCGATTCTAGTTGAGTAATTGAGAAACTACAGCGAATTATGCATCAAAGGAGAGCTATAAATGGATTTTTTATGCTCTAATTACCCTTTTATTCCTTATTATTAGATTTTCCCTGTTTCATGTTCAAAAACTGATTACACAAACCTCTTAGATTTTAGTTATTAGGATAATTCAAATTCTTTACTTCCTTCCCTATGGATTGACCTCGGTCTTACTGAGATTATTACTATATCTCAGCCTTGCACTTGAGGCAAGCGAACAAGTTTTTGGCGCCGTTGTCGGGGAAGAGGTTAAACGGTTCTAATTGTTTTAATAGCTATAGAGTCGTCTTAGTTAGGTAGGATTTTCAGTTTTTCTAGCAGTAGTTTTCTGATTTTTCCTAGATTACTAACAATTTTCTATTTTTATATTTTGTAGGAACTTAGTTGCTGACATAGTTTTCACCTTCACAGGTAACATCTCCCCATTCCCCTTTCTTCTTTTTGTTTTTCTTCCTAAATTTGGGTAGTTTCAACTTATTATAATTTCATTATGAATGATTGGACGGGTGGATTGTCTAAGTACCTTTTGGATGATGAGAGGTCGAACCATGAAATTCAAAATCATTATGATTGGAACCACTACAAGCATGAATATTTTCCTAAGACTCAATCTACTTCTAATACTTCCCCCATGAAATTCAAAATCATTATGATTGGAACCACTACAAGCATGAATATTTTCCTAAGACTCAATCTACTTCTAATACTTCCCCCACGTAAGACATTGCGTGATTATCGGAATGAGAACATTGTGTATAACTTTTCACCGGGTACGACAATAGGAGAGTATCGGAAAGAGATGAATAATATTCTACCGGTTACGACATTGTATGATCACTTGTATGGCTACACATATCAACAATCCTATAATGGCCCAACACATGACATGCATAATCCTAATTGATGAGAGCATCAAAATTTCAACTTGGGAGACAAGCCAACCATGGATGCTAACAATTATCCTTAAGAGTTTCCTTCTCATGAGTCGCAACCAACAAAAACTCTTGAGGATACGCTGTGAGAGTTTATGGAAATAACTGAGCAATGCTTACAAGACCTCTCGCCAACCTCTCAAAATCCTGAAACTAACATTGGGAACATCGAATCATTCCCCAACAAGGAGGAGGATGAGGCTATCCATGCCCAAACCTCTTCCGATTTGATGACTAAACTTTTAGGGGATGTAGATATCAACAATCCCAACATTATCATCGATTATGATGAATCAACTATCTCTTTTAGCTATTTCGATTTGAATGATGAAAAGATTTCAAGGACGGTTGATGAACCCGAGGAATCTACAAAATTTGAAAGTGATAGTTTGATTGCCTACAATGAGGGTTTAAAGGATGATTGTGAGTCCATGATTTCTTCTTCCTAAGAGCCGAATGTTTACGAGTTGCCGGAAGATATTCTTACTAGAGAGATGGCTGAAGTCGATATTTTTTAGTCATTCCACCAACAACACATGCCGAATTCTATTGTGTAAGAATTCCCTTGGGTTGAAAATTATGTTTCTTTGGATGACAGGGTGGCACAATTTCAAAAGATCAACCAATGCTAGATGATGTGCTTACCACTGTGTAACGCCCTAGATTTTTGTGACCCGAGTTCTAGACTCGTGTACTAAAAACCCAGGCGTTAGCCTATAAAGAAAACTCACATTTCCTTCCATTTCCAAGTATCATTCCAAAAAGGGCGTTCACAGCGGAAAAATAAAACTAAGCACATAGGAAAGATATAACATATACGACAATAAGTCTAAGTGGTGCCCATAAAGATTATACAAACCAAATGTCTCGACATCTATTCCGAGATATAGAAAAGAAACAATTTAAATATATCCAACGTAAATAGAATACAGTTATTAAATAATTCTTAATCATAAACCAATTTAAATAACTATTGCCAAAATGAAAAGACATTTAGCTCTTCTTTGGACAAACGCAATACATTGTCATCCTCGATCTCATCATCCTGCTCCTCACCAATAGTACCTGTATATTGTTCAAATCATCTGCACCAACTCTACAGTTGAAATATAACAGCATGAGTGGCCAGCTCAGTGTGAGGTCCCCTCAAGATTACACACCAACACATTAATCAAGAAGAATAAAAAAAATGTACAAAACATCCATGATGCAGTCTTTCTTAAATGCATGAATGTATGCACATATCCCTCAGCCTGGGGATGCACATCCAGCTGGAAAATTTGGTCTGGAAGTCACTAAGGACACACATCAGCCCCACAATGCAAATTCATCAATTGGTGATCCGGAAGTCACTAAGGACACACATCAGCCTCACCTAGTGGTCTGGAAGTCACTAAGGACACACATCAGCCCCACAATATCACGAGTAGTCATCACCAACAAAAATACCAAAGGTACGTGCTTTCAGTGAATGACACACTCATGGTGGTCTAGAGCCAGCGAAAATACCTCAAGGGTACGTGCTCTCAGCAACCAGACCACCCGACGGTAATATGGCTCGTCACCACACGTCCCGTCTATGCCATGATATGCATGATTAAACCAACCATTATTATTTCAATTTACAACCAAACCAATTATGACATTCCCTTACAACTAATGGCCTTTCATTATAATAATTCTCCAAAATATTTCCACACGAGTCCAACTAAGGACATAATTAATAATTTATCTCACAGGACCATTGGTCCATCAAGTCCATCAGGAATCCCAACAATTCATCTCAATAGGACATTCAGCCCAATGAGTCCATATAAAGACATCATCAAAAATATTTCCATACTAGTCCAGCTAGGGGCGTAATCAAGATCTTATCTCATTTAACATTTAGTGCAACAATTCCATCTAAGGACACCATCAGGAATCTTTCCAATAAATCGCTTCTAAAGGCCACCAGTTTAAGGTCCCATCAAATATAGGTGATTGTAACCATTCAAATTCACATTCCACTTTCATATTCTAAACATGAGGAATGAAAATGACAATTCAAAAATTCGTAAATAATTCACAATTATAAAGAAATTCACGTATAGCAAGGTTAAACATATGATTTATGGCAAAATCAAATAGCAGAGGTAATCATGAGACAGTAAAATTTTCAGCTATAGATGAATAAAACTATTACTTAATTAACATGAAGGCGGAAAGCTCAAGGGGAGGAATCATCACCTTAAGAATCGAAGCATGTTTCAATGTTGCTTGAAACATGTACACGCTCGCTAGAATTCGACCCTACCATGTTTTAGACCATTTATACGGTTAGATTCTCATATCCATAATTTATACGGTTAAGATCAACCCTATGGTGGTGGCTCTAAATTCAAGTTTTAGGGTTTAAATGACCTATTTAATACTTTAGGAAGGTGGTGGATTCCATGGATGTGACCCCACGTAGATTTTTAATTAAACAGACTTTTTATGCATAAATGGTTTTGGGCTAAGTTTGGGTCCAATTTGTAATCACAAGGGGCCATCTTCTGGAGAAATAAAATGACCACTTCACAGACCAATGTATGGTCTTCAAAACTCATAAGACGGATCCCTTTGTTTGCATGTGTACAATTTTTAACAAAGGTCCAAACATGGATACCTGGAGTTGTGCAGAAATGGTAGTGCAGAAATGATTTTGGCCCAACTTTGGGCACATCCCTACCATCAAATAGGATCACCTTTTAGCGTGTTGTCAAGTCCCCCTGGTAGACCCATGCATGGTCTCTAAAACCCATAAGGTAGGGCCTGCTGGATATGTATAAATATTTTTTGGTGCGGGGCCAAACATGAGCACTTGGAATTTCTGCACAAAAATTCCTGTACAGCTTTGCTCGACCCCATTTTGGAACTTAATTTCTGATCATGTGGGGTCCGCTTTGGCCCAGATAAAATGTCATTGTTGTAGCCACACATTCAGTATAAAAGGTTCAAATGATGGTCTCTACATTGCTCCCACATGGGGCCCACCAAGGACAGCCAAACATGGCACAAAACATTAAAATTCAACGGTCTGTATTGTTTCTTCCGGCACGGCCCACTTGAGATCTGGATCTTCTTCATTTTTTGGCCCCTACCCTATAATAAGCTGGAGGAACAGATGGACGGCAAGGATTAAACACATACATCAAGTTGGACTCCACGAGTTAGGCCCTGCTTGGACAACGTGCCTAGGCATGCTGCCTGACAGCGTCACTCTCGTGGCCCCACAAGTTCTATATCAGGCTGATATTTGTGTTTTTCCTTCATCTTAGCCAAATGTGGCCAGAGAGCAGGTCAAGTGTGACCCTGAGTAGATTGGGCGGCAAATAAACATCGCAGATGGGCCCTGGGAAGTTTCAATGGTGGACGTCACTATTCCCACTGTTCTCTGTGGTGTGGCCCACCTGAGACTTGGATATGCCTCATTTTTGGGACCCATGTCCTAAAATGATTTGGCAAGGGTCCCCGAGTGGGGCCTGCTCAAAGGGGCTTCCTCCCTCACGTAGCTGAGCAGCAGTGTCCTCTGGACGCTGGCTATCCAGTGACCTCTTTTTTTCTTTTCTTTTCTTTTTTTCTCTTTTTTTCCCCCTGCATAGTGGTGTCCACATGGGAAATCCAATTCGTCCATCTGATTGGCCAGATTAATGTGGGCTTAACGAGCCCTAATTTGGGTAACTTTTGTTGTTCAGAAACATGATAGTGGGCCTTAGAAAGGTTTCAATAGTCGTCATTATTTTCTTTAGTATGGCCCACTAGAGTTTTAGATCTTAATGATTTTTGTGGCCAAGGCCTAAAATGGCCTGGGAAGATAGATGAATGGCATGGATTAGTCACATACATCAAGGTGGGACTCACAAATGGGGTCCCCAAGCGGATAGCGTCCGTTCGGACGCTGTTTCCAGCGTCTCCTCTCTCACTCTCTCTCTTTCTTTTTCTCTTATTTATTTATTTATTTATTTATTATTATTATTATTATTATTATTATTATTTATTTTTAATATATATATTCTTTTTTTTTCATAGTGGGGCCACTATCTGGACCGTCCATAGATCTGTTTCATCCTTGGGTCCCTAACCCAAAATGATATGGCCAAAGGGTTAGACGGCTAATAAACATTATGGTGGGGCCCATAATCAGTGGGTCCCACAGATAGTTTGGATCAAGCTGATTTTATATCATCCCTCCATCCAAAGGTGTAATCCTTTTGTAAGGTTAGGATTTCATGCATGTACAAAGGTGGGGCCCACATCGGGGTCGCCCACCTCATCATCACCATCATCAACATAAAAAAATACAAAATGTTGAGTGAAGAGGGTGTACTCACCTTGATCTCCTTGATCGAAGGTTGATCTTGACGGTTGAAGTGGATGGATGGTTTTGATGGAATGGGAGGTGTACCCACTTGATTCGACGGTCTTGGTCAATGGCTTAGATGGAAGATGGGCCACCCAAATATCTCCTACAAGCACCCTCTCATGGATGGGGTAGGCATAGATGGAGTAGAAGAATGGAGTAAGTGAAGGGGGAGATAGGGTGGACGTTTCCCCCTTCTATACATCTCTCTTATAATTTTTTTTTCTTCTTTTTATTAAATGAAGGAATAGGTAGAGGACGTGGGGGTATGGGAGAGGAATGGGGTGTCATCATGGCACTTTATCATTACACCTCTCTCTTTTTTATTATTTATTTAATTTTTATTAATTTATTAATTTTTTTATTTATTATTTTTTATGTAATAACTAAGTGTAATAATTGCAAAGGAGGGAAAATGATTTCCTGGGAGACCGTGTAGTGGGCTCCACATTGGGTGGCCCCACACGAGTGTGCACAACCACATTTTTTTGGTGTTTTGATTAAATATCTATATCTTTACACTCGGGTGTCAGATCGATGCACTGTTTTCGCCGTTGCGATCGCGAGGACGGCGCGGTCAATATGACAGAGGTTTCAGGATTTCAGAACTTCGTTCATTTGGGTGAAAACTACACACTGTCAGTCTGGGGTACCAGGAGTCGCGTACACATTAACGAAAGAGTCACGGAAGGGCATTACACATACACATATACTTTGGATTCTCGTGGTAACACCCGAGTACAGAAAAGTACGGGGTGTTACACACTGAATCTGAAAATTTTTCTTTGGAAGACCTCCCCTCTATAGAGGAGGAATTCATTGTCATTGAAACAAAATTTCCTTAATCACTTAGGGAGAAAGAGGACCCTTCATCCAACTCTCTCGATTTTCTAGAGGAATGCATGACCCAACCCTATGATCTTGATGATGAGATGATTAAGGAGTTGGATAGTTTGTTAGACACGGTGTCGGTGCCTGAAGAACACCATTCAACTGATTTACACTCTTTACCATTATTAGTGGAAGCACCGTGCAATTCTGAAATTATGGAGGAGACAACCCAAACTAAAGAATACTTAATGAATGTCTCTCCCCCATCATGGTTTCTTCAGCCCATGAACAATTCTAATTGGGAGGACCCGTTTTTAATTAATCACAACCCAATTCAGAATTTGAGGAGATATCTTTTTATTGCTCTTATCTCCTCCTTACATGCATGTGGTGCACGCTATGATTGGATGTTAATAAAGAAAAGCACCCAAGTGTACTGTCAAGCAGCACTTTAGATGGTCCTCATAAGAAACTTATTGAAATTCATAAAGATCCTGCTCAACTTTGATCATGTAATCGATCAGACTAATAAATGGCAAGTAGGTAGGTTATGATTTTTTCTGTAATTATGATTGAATAAGTCTCATCGAGACAATGGAAGATGCTAGAATTTATCAACTTGCTATTTCAGGTACTCTCGTTCTCACTCTCCTTTGTTTTATGTCATTCCTCTCATGTCATGAATATCGCATATCTTTGGACATTGAGGACAATGTAAGATTTTGGTTGGGGGTGAGATTCCTTAGATGAATTTACTAGTTTTTGTGACATTTCGAGCAATTATGTGGAATTTTTTTTTATTTTTCTGAAATTTCAAAACTCCTTTGTAAAATTGTGTCTTTATGTACTTGGGATGTCGTAAGTATGCAAGGAAGAAAGATGTAGTGAGATGATTTGGAAACTCTTAAAGGACTTGTAACATGATAGTTTTCTATTTGGATTCCCCTATTGATTTGATTGATAGAAAATTGAAACACTTTGACACCTAGTTCACTTTACACAATTCTCATGTTTTGAAAGGATTATGTAAATTTGTGGATTTGCTAGGTTTAGATTTAAGATATTGAGAAACCAAGACGGGGTACTTTGTCCATCATTGTCTATGGGAAAATAACAAAAGATATGGATTTTTAAAATTCTATCTAATGTGTATAAAAGAAAATGAAGGATAAAAATATGGGAATGATTTAAAATATGGTGGGAAATTCTGAAAAAGGCTACCTATTACGAATTGGGGGATGGTCTACCTATAACCAAAGCCGAAAGTGGAAAGTAGTATGAAAGCCGTCGGAAGGACGGTAAGGCAAATTCCTGTCATAGGCTTGTTGTTGATCTATACACCTTAAATCCCTAATTTAGTTGATTTATGAAGAAGATAATCCCGAAAATTCATGAGATGAACATTCATTACGTACATTAGGTTAAATTTATTTGGATCCTTCTATTTATCAATCAATCAGTGGGAATTCCATATGAACACTTGTTATGAAAGTTTAAGGTCTAAACTTCTATCACTCAATTTTGCTGATTTTTGTACTTGCATGTCTTAGAGTGTATAGAAGCATAGTCTCTAAAGAAGAGTTGGGTTTTGGAGAATGAAACTTGTTTCACACATGTTTTGCTCGAGACTAGCAAAATGCTGGTTGGGAGGTGTGTTGAGCTCTGAATTGTGCATATTCTAACCCCAATTCATCACTCATTATGCATGGTTATCATAATTTAAAGTTTAATCTAATGCATAGTTTTGTGATTGTAGGAATGAGAGAGAGGCTTTGCCATTCGGATGCTTAGAAGCTTGTCTTACATGCTTTTGAAAACCAAAGAAAACAAGGACCAACGGTGGAGTAAAGAAGCAATGAAGATGGAGGAGAAAACAACTGAAATCCACAAAATATAGCCTGACTGGCTGGCGGGCCACACCCACTGGTCGGCCGGCCTAACACTCTGGAAATAACAATTTTGCTGTCCAATATTTATGAAGGCCGACCCTTGGTCCGGTCGGCCGGCCGGTGGGTCGGCTAGTGGAAAAACATGTCTAGAGAGTTGGGTTCCTAGTTGCTCAACCTCCGGTCGGCCGGCCAGCCAGTGTCTTGACTACGCAAGGAGACTTCCAAATTCAGAACTTTTCAATTTTTGTGAAAAGCAACGTGGGGAGCAAAGGATTCAAGATCTAGGAGGCTTCCTAGCCTCCTACAACTAGTTTTCTTCTTCTTCTAGTTTTAGTTCTAGTTTATTTTTATGCTTTTCATTAGCTAACCTCCTAGCTACAGCTAAGAGGTGAAACTTATAGTTTACTTAGATGTTTTAATTTGTTTTATTGGTTTCAAGTTAGATTTATTGAAGAACAATGGTTTGTTTATGTTTTAATGAAGTTTTAGATTGGTTTCTCTTTGATCTATTGATGACTTGTTGCGCCTCCAATTTATACATGATCTAACCCATTACATCACATTATATGCATGGTTTGTATGTTTAAATGACTCATCTAATACATGTTTTGTGATTGTAGGAATGAGAGTGGCTTTGCCCAATTGGTGACCAAAAGGGCACATTTAGGAGCCTTGGATGAAGACCCAAGGTGGGCCAAAGAAAGAAGAAAGCAAAGAGAGAGGAAGGAGAGAAGAAAAGAAAGAAGAAAGAATGCAAAAAATGGGTCTGACCGGTCAAGACCGGTCGGCTGCACTCCCTGGACACCTAATAGACAGGTTAGACCGGTCAAGACCGGTCGGCCATGCAATTTCAGATTTTCAGATTTCAGACAGCAGGCTATTCCCCTTTTTAGATTTTCGGCCCAGTTTTTGGAGGTCATATTGATGATATTTGGAAATCCAACACATCCATGTTGAAGAGGAGCTCGACGCCGAAATAACCCAAGTGGTTTTGTGTTGATCAAAGCTATAGATTGACCGTGGTGGCCAAAACAATACGAACTGTCTATAAAGTTCCAGATTCTTCCTACTCAACTATGGGCTGGTCCAGATGGCCCATCATTAATGATATGAAGAATCTACTTTAACCATCTTCTAGAACACATCCATATATGAATAACCACAAAGTTTCAGATCAAAAGGATGTGCGGTTGATTGTACCGGTTGAAGAAAGATGGACCATCCAGAAAGATCCAACTGCACAGATTTTATAAAAGCCTGAGTATTCTAATTTTCGCACTTAATTCTGAAATTTGTTTAGACAATCTAATACATCTATCATGTAGAGGAGGAAGTTTTCTACCAATTTTCAAAATTTGAGATCAATCCGACCTCTGCACACTCCGGAGCGTTGAAAGCAAGATGACTGGTTCTAAAGGTACCCGAATTGCGTGATTTTGAGAGGCGGTCGCTGATCTGATTGGTAGGGCCCATTCAGAAGATAATCTTGGAAATGTAAATCATCTATGAGGAATATCACATTACAATGAAGCTACGAATTAAATTTGAAGGGAATTCGACCATTGGTTAAGCCGTACAAAGCGAAACAAAATCTGTTATGTTGCGGTACTCTTGCTGTATTATAAAATGAGGTACTCTTTTCTATTCCAAATCAAGCAAGGACGTGGGGAGCAAGGAGTTCAAGTCATAGGAGGCTTCTTAGCCTCCTCCAGCTAGTTTTTCTTCCTTTTCTTAGTTCTAGTTTTGTTTTTAATATGCTTTTCATTAGCTAATCTCTTAGCTAGAACTAAGAGGTGAACCTTATAGTTTTCTTAGATTGTTTAATTCGTTTTATTGATTTCAAATTGGATTTTTAGTGAAGAATAATGGTTTGAAGTTTGAATAAAGTTCTAAGTAGTTTTTCTCTTAATTCTAAGTAGTTTTTCTCTTAATTTATGATGGCTCATGGATGTTTAGAAGAATTGCTTGAGTTCTTAATTGTTCTTTAATGATTCTAGACCTATATGCTCCGAGGATATGGGTTCAATACGCTCTAGACCTTTGATCCTCATGTGGGGGCTTCAAACCAATGTTCTACCTTTTGTTCTAAAATCTGAATATTGTGTTGATTGTTCATATGATTTGAATGAAGTTCAAATCATAGTATAGTCAAGTCTTGTGACAAGGTTTAATGATTATTATGGTTATGATCTTAATCTATTGGAATTAGGATTGACCTATGCAATTGAGTGTGCTCAAGTCCTAACTTGAATTGAGGGAATCATGTTGATGAACAACACATATGACAGATTGATTTGATAATACAACCGCTTTATCATCCGGCTAGATAGAACTTAATTTCGATTCTAGTTGAGAAAGTGAGAAACGATAGCGAATTATGCATCTAAGGAGAGCTATAAGTGGATCCTTGATGCTCTAGTTATTTTTTCATTATCAGATTTTCTATTTTATGTTCAAAACCAATTTCACAAACCTCTTAAGATTCTAATTATTAGGATAGTTGGAATTGTTTACCTCCTTCCCTGTGGATCAACCTCGGTCTTACCAAGATTATTACTACATCGCAACCCTACACTTGGGGAAGCGAACATGACTCCGGGCTCATGTGATGCTTAGTGAATTTAATTCTAGTAACTTAGTTATTTTGCAAAGATCTAGACCTGTACGCTCCAAGGAATCGGATTCAATACGCTCTAGACCTTGGATCTTCATGTGGGAACTTCAAACCAAAGTTCTACCTTTTTGTTCTAAATTTTGAATTGTGTGTGGATTGTTCATATGATTTGAATGAAGTGCAAATCATGATATAGTTTAGCTTTGTGACAGGGTTTGATGATTATCATGGTTATGATCTTAACCTATTGAAACTAGGATTGACCTATGCAATAGAGTATGCTCAAGTCCTAACTTGTGTTGAGGGAATCATATATATGAATCACACATATGACAAATTGTTTGTTATAACCACTCTATCATCCGGCTAGATAGGATTTGATTTCGATTCTAGTTGAGTAATTGAGAAACCACAGTGAATTATGTATCAAATGAGAGCTATAAGTGGATCTTTGATGCTCTAGTTACCCCTTTATTCTTTATTATCAGCTTTTCCCTGTTTCATATTCAAAAACTGGTTTCACAAACCTCTTAGAATTTAATTATTAGGATAATTTGAATTGTTTACTTCCTTGCTTGTGGATCGACCTCGGTCTTACGGAGATTATTGCTACATCGCAGCCTTGCACTTGAGGCGAACGAACAATGGCCCACCGTGGAAGGGTGTATCTGACTGATGGGATGGATGTCCAATCCACATCATTGTGGGGCCACATAGCTCGACGAGATGGGAAGCTTCCCATAAGGTGACCTCATAGCACCTTTTGTGCATATGTGTGTGTTGGAATGTATACGTGTGTGCAAACATGGGGTGAAAATGAGTCCACTTCCGCTTTGATCCCAATCGGACTCAACATACCCGGCATCGGCAGCCATCTGGTGGGATTACAGACCGTATGCCGAATTGTCGAAAAAGTGTGACAGAGAGAACAACCTTCTGGAAATCATCCAAAATATCTCCGACATCCTTAAAAGGGGTGAAAATGAGTCCACTTCCACTGTGATTCCAATCGGACTCAATATACCCGGCATCGGCAACCAACAGGTGTGATCGCACACCGTATGTAAAATTGCTGAAAAAAGTGTAATAAAGGGTACAACCGTCCAAAAAGCATCCAAAATCTCTCTGACATCCTTATAAGGGGTGAAAATGAGTCCACTTCCGCTTCAATCCCAACTGGACTCAATATACCCAGCATTGGTAGCCAACAGGTGGGATTGCATACCGTATGCCAAATTGCCGAAAAAGTGTGACAGAGAGAACAACCGTTCGGAAAGCGTCCAAAAACTATCCGACATCCTTATAAGGGGTAAAAATGAGTCCACTTCCACTTCGATCCTAATCGGACTCAATATACCACGCGTCGGCAGCCATCAGGTGGGATCGCAGATCGTATGCCGAATTGCCGAAAAGTGTAACAGAGGATACAACCAGTCCGAAAACCATAAAAATATCTCCGACATCCTTATAAGGGGGTGAAAATGAGTCCACTTCTGCTTCAATCCCAATCGGACTCAATATACCCAGCATCGGCAGCTAACAAGTGGGATCGTAGACCATATACAGAATTGCTGAAAAAGTGTGACAGAGAGAACAACCTTCCGGAAAGCATCCAAAATATCTCTGACATCCTTATAAGGAGTGAAAATGAGTCCACTTCCGCTTCAATCCCAATTGGAATTAATATACCCGGCAACGACAACGAACAATTGGGATCGCAAACCGTATGTTGAATTGTCGAAAAGTGATATAGAGAACAACCGTCCAGAAAGCGTCCAAAATCTATCCGACATCCTTATAAGGGGTTAAAATGAGTCCGCTTCTGCTTCGATCCCAATCGGACTCAATATACTCGGCATTGGCAGCTATCAGGTTGGATCGCAGACTGTACGTCGAATTGCCAAAAAAGTGTGACAGACAGAACAACCATCCGAAATGCGTCCAAAATCTCTCTGACATCCTTATAAGGGTTGAAAATGATTCTACTTCTGCTTCAATCCCAATCAGACTCAATATACTCGGCATCGGCAGCTAACAGGTGAGATCATACACCATATGCAAAATTGCCGAAAAAGTGTCACAGAGGGTACAACTATCCGAAAAGCCTCCAAAATCTCTTCGACATCCTTATAAGGGGCGAAAATGAGTCCACTTCCGCTTCGATCCCAATCGGACTCAGTATACCCGGCATCGACAACTAACAAGTGGGATCGCACACCATATGTAAAATTGCCAAAAAAGTGTGACAGAGAGAACGACCATCCGAAAAGTGTCCAAAATCTATCCAACATCCTTATAGGGGGTGAAAATGAGTCCACTTCCGCTTCGATCCCAATTGGACTCAATATGCCAGGCATTGGCAGCCATCAGGTGGGATCGCAGGCCTGTATGCCGAATTGCCGAAAAATTGTAACAGAGGGTACAACCGTCCGAAAAGCATAAAAAATCTCTCCGACATCCTTATAAGGGGTGAAAATGAGTCCACTTCCACTTCAATCCCAATCGAACTAAATATACTCAACATCGGCAGCCAACAGGTGGGATAGCACACCGTATGCAAAAATGTCGAAAAAGTGTGACAGAGAGAAGGAAAGCATCCAAAGTCTATCCGACATCCTTATAAGGGGTGAAAATGAGTCCACTTCCGCTTCAGTTCGAATTGGACTCAATATACCCGACATCGGCAGCCATCAGGTGGGATCACATACCGTATGCCGAATTGTAGCAAAAGTTTAACAGAGAGTACAACCGTTCTGAAAGCATCCAAAATCTTTCTGGCATCCTTATAAGGTGTGAAAATGAGTCCACTTCCGCTTTGTTCCCAATCGGAATCAATATACCTGGCATCGGCAGCCAATAGGTGGGATCGCACACCGTATGCAAAATTGTCGAAAAAGCGTGACAGAGAGAACAACCGTCCGGAAAGCGTCCAAAATCTATTCGACATGCTTATAACGGGTGAAAATGAGTCCACTTCCGCTTCGATCCCAATCGGACTCAATATACCAGGCATTGGTAGTCATCAGGTGGGATCGCAGATCGTATGTCGAATTGTCAACAAAAGTGTAACAGAGGGTACAATCATCCAGAAAACATCAAAAATCTCTCCAATATCCTTATAAGGGGGTGAAAATGAGTCCACTTCCACTTCAATCCCAATCGGACTCAATATACCCAGCATCAGCAATAATCAGGTGGGATCGGAGACCAGAGTTTGTGGCTGCTAACCTTACGTGAGTGGCTACCGGTGACCAACAATGATAAGGTGAGGACTTGATACACTAGAGTAAACCAAATACGGTGCAACTATTACCATGGGCCCACCTTCATGTATGTATTCCATATCCACGCCGTCCATCCGTTTTTAATATAATTTTAGTTAGAGTTAAGAGGTCAAAAAATCAAAGCAGATCCAATTATCAATTAGACCATACATTAGGAGACATTGGTTATATGACGCCCTATGGTTAAAAACTTCTCTGGACGCAAAATAATGTTTCGGTAGTATTTGTTCGCCATCCAATCCGTTGATGAGGTCACATACTCCTTGATGGAGGTAACAAAGGAATATAGCCTTCATCTAAAACTTGGGTGGCCCATCAAATGGTCAATCACCAGTGTTTTCTATGGTATGGCCCACGTTATAACTGGATCTGCTTCATTTTTAGGATATTAATCTAGAGATCTAAAATGGTCTACAAAAACGGAAGGATGGTGTGGATATAGAATTCATAAATGAAGGTGGCCCCCACGTTAAAGGCCACAATGTCATAGGAGTGTTTTATCCGCCGCGTCCATCCATTTGTAGAGGAGAGAGATCATGTTAGGGCATGAGCGAAAGATTGAGAGGTGAATCCAAAGCTTCAGTGGACCCCACCACAGAAAATAAAGTTATATGTTTTAATGGTCCACAAAATATCATCAAATGTTCAGACTTCCTACAGCCAAACCACATTTCACATCAGCCTCATTTTTTGTATTATGACAATAAATTACCTCCTAAGACAGATGAACGGTGTCGATCACAGAAAGTAACAAAGGTGGGCCTCAGTTTACGTTAAACCTGAAAATCAAAATGACGATGTCAATCTGTAAATAACATTGGAAATGGATTGACAGGACGTTTGCTTGAGGGAACCAGACTGTCCAGTGCGTGTAGATATGTAGATATTACATGCGAGAGTAGTTTCAAGTGTAGCTTATCAAAATTTTTAAATGTCAAATCTACCCTTTTGACAAGTAATGAGTGGTGTGGATTGGTTTGCCTCTTGTGTGACCCATCTAATGTCCCGATTGAAATGATTTTTAACTGCCGATGAGTGTCCCACCTGACATACACATTCAAACGGTTCGAATATGAAAAACAATAAAAGATCATCCTACCCTCCTTTGTAGTAGAACTGGCCTCTTTGATGAGATGATAACGGCATTAGCCGGCATGGGTATGTACTGTGGACCATCCAACCCATGTGGGTTTGTCGGCCTTCTTTTGCATGCACAAACCTACTCATATGGCCAATGAAGTCACGGGGCACTTGCATGACCGTCCAACGCTTCTCTTATTTATATTATAATACTCCGGCAGCCTATGACGCTTGATACGCAGGCACTCATACATTAATTCAATTAAACCAACTAAATATTGGAAATTAATGTCGATAAGTCACAGTTCTAAAATCTGATTGTTTGAACAATCCTAATATTTGATCTGTGGACACTTGTCTGTTTAAATGGGACATTGGATATTTTCCATTTTTAGCCGTCCAATAAATAGCCGCCAATCAGATGGTTAGATAATCAAATAAGCATATTTTGGGTCATGACACATCTATTTGGGAACCATTATTTGGAAAGTTTAAATTGATTAACTTTGTTCTCTACATATGCAATTTGTAGGTGACTGTGTATCATCCATCACACTATGCCAGAGTATTAAAGTTTTTCTCTTTCATTAAAGAGTTTTGCTAAGCCTAGCGATTGCATATCGTTTGTCCATCTACACGCCAATGCACATGCTAACCTGGCACACATGTGTGAGATCCGAGCAGTCCATCAAGTCGGCCACACTCTCTGGATCTTCTATTCAGAAAATCTGGCACGTTTAGTGATCAGGTGATCGAAAGTGTACGAAGCAAATGGATGGATGGATTGCTCAGATCTCTTGGCCAGATCTATGGGCTAGAATATATATATAAAGTCTGACCCACCTGATGGATTGCTCAGATCTCACACATGCTTGACATATAAACGCATGCAAGTGCGTGAATACACACGTGGGCTTTGCCGACGCCTTCATCAAACATGCATACATCTAATATTTGGGTAGGTAAGCTAGAATGCACGTGCATGGATCGAATCTTACGTAAAAGGGGCCACCTCATTACAACTACCCAGATGGCACATCAACCGTCCATTCTACCTTTTGGTATCACAGTAGTACGCATCTCTGTATTATTGTATATGACTAAGTGTGAAAAGGATGGGCGTTTTACCCCTTAGAGAGAGAGAAAGGATGATGATAAGCTGTAGCGCTATGAGTTGCTTCTGACACCTGGACCGTCAGATCAATCGATGTAGACCGTCCATTAGGTCAGTCTGACTCTTGATGGGCCAGTACCAGACAAACATCATACTACCATATGAGAATATCTACCTGAATGAATCTTCCTTCTCTTTTTATAGCCATCCGTTGTCGCAGATGGTTGCTGATAACGTAAGTAGGGGCCCACCGAATGGATAAGCAACATGGTGACTGGACCTCTTTCTGTAAAATGATCTTGACCGTCCTTTTTGTGGGTTTCTTGTGGGATGGTTAGAATTGTACCCTAGCCGTGTAATTTTGCTTGGCGAATAAATGGACGGTCCAGTTGACTGGGACATCCAGGGAACCGAATTCAACTCATAGAACTCTAAATTGTACGGTCATGAGTGCACTCTTCAGTAACAACACCTCAGCTGAATTTGAATCAGAGGAGACAATTCGGTGGGGTCATCTCTCCCTGTGGTAGGTTTTGATGTCAAATGGGTACCATTTAGTTGGTGAAATCAGATTCGTACTGAGTAACTCAGTACTCTTTTATCGTAATGTTGGGCCTACCGTGAATGTATGTGGTTCATCCACACCGTCCATCCATTTTTCCAGATCATTTTAGGGGTTGATCCCAAAATTGAAGCATATCCAAAGCTCAACAGGACCACACCACAGGAAACAGTGTGAATAATGATTTTCACCATTGAAACATTCCTAGGGCTCACACTGATGTTTATTTGTCATCCAACCTGCTCATAAGATCACACAGACATGGAAGAAGGGAAAACAAAAATATAAGCTTGATCCAAAACTTCCGTGGCCCCAGGAAATTTTCAATGGTATACGTTCAATTCACACTGTTTTCTGTGGTGTGGTCCACTTGAGCTTTGGATATGCTTCATTTTTTGGTCTCAAGCCCTAAAATTATCTGATAAAATGGACCGACGGAGCGGATAAAATACATAAATCATAGTGGACCCGACGGAGTTTATTCACTATGCTTAGTCGTACAGAGTTCCTTGGCTAGTGACCCAACACCAGCCAGCTGGTGTCAAAGCTCTGTGGGCCATCATGATACATGTGTTTTATCTATATCATACAGCCATTTTGTCAGCTCATTTTAGGACATAAACTCAAAATTGAAGTAGATAATAGCTCAAGTGGACCACACCACAGGAAACAGTGGGGATTAAACGCTTACGTTTGAAAACTTCCTGGTGATATATGTGTTTTCCCTTTATCGGAGTTGTATGACTTTATGAACAGTTTTGGATCCTAAATAATCATTGGGGTGGGCCCCAAGAAGTTTTCAGCCATAAGCGTCATCCCACTATTTTCTTCTGTGGTGTGGACCAAAAAATGGAGGGACAGTAAGGATAAATCACATACATCATGGTGGGCCCACAGAGCTCTCAAACCAGCTAGGTGGCTGGTAGTGGTGGGTCACCAGCCAAACAGTGTCCCTGGCTATTTGAAAAATCAAACTTGTTAGACAATATATCACATCTATCACTTCGCCACACAAATGCTTTGATGTCGACCAATGAGATTGACAGGAACATCTAGTAGATCTGATTTTTGAAACCATAGTCTTTTATGCTAGACCCAAGAAGATGGATGGCCCAATTGATACATCACCCTTCTTATTTTAACTCTACTGTATTATCTCACTTGGATGACCACTTTCAATTTTGAGCAGTAGAGTGGACGATTTATCCAATGCATTTAATTTTATGAGACCAAAGATCTTTGAACAGTTAAAAGGATATGCGATGGGATTTGAAATAATGCTATGGATATTTTGGTAATACAGAGGTTGTGACTAGTTAGCAATCTACCGTTCAGATTTTACCTATAAAAAGCTCATTAACGGTATAGATTTTACCCGCAAAATGTCCTGCATCTTTTCTTCTCTTTTGTGTGTCCATGATTTTACCCTCAAAAGGCCTTACATGGTTTCTCTCCCTTTGTGTACGCCCTCTGTCTCTCTCTCCCGGTCTCTCTACATGAGCATTGCATGTGCGATACCTCCTTGTTTTACACAATATAAATTTATTAGCGGATACTTTTTTTAAGAACTTGTATTATAGAGGGAGATAGGATCCTTAACCATATTTGCAATATAAGCTTGTTTCACGAGGTTGCATAAGAACCCACCATGATGTTTATATGGCATCCGACTTGTTCAGAAAGGTTACCCCACCATGAAAGTAGGATGCTAAAAAAAATTAACTTAATCCAGCCATTACATGAGCCCCCACATGAATTTTGGAGTTTTTTTTTGTCCATTTTCTTCTATACTTTGGCTCACCTATTGATTGTATAAGTTTGGATTTTGGGGAACCCTTTCATCACGGTGGGGCACACTTTATGTGCAGGTTGGATGACATACACAATATGATGGGCCCAACCGTCTAGTCGAGTAACTTTAACATAGGTGAATAAGTTTTCAAATGTGAATAATGTTTTTGTTTGTTGAATAAGAGCTGTAAAATAAGCTTATTATACAACTTTTGGATCCAAGATGTAAATGCTAGAATTTGAGGTGGCCACTTAGTTGGAGCTTCTAATTCTATGGATGACATGTTTGATAATGTCATAGCTTGTGATATTTTAAAATCTAGATAATGTAATTAATGTGCGAGCAGCTTTCAATTCTATTTGATATCCTAAAAACTGCTAAGAAAAGTTGGACAACTAAGTAATGTTAGGGTGAACCGGGAAATGTTTTAGCAGAGCTAGATCTAAGTGTCCTATAATAATAGGAATAGTTATAAACCCTGTGGACCTATCCACATAGGGTGGTGAATGTAGAGCTTGATTTGTAGAACAAAACTCACAATCTCTTAAGTTTTTTTAAGTGCACACACTCCACTGTTAGTACACCCACCTTCCCTGTTAGTTAGTCGCATCGCAAGGTTAGTCACCCCCACTTTGGGAATGGATGCCAAGACCGCAGTGTTGAGACGATGCTATCTTCACTCAGTCCACCACTTGAGCTATTTTGCACTTAAATGGGTCACATATGGCATTGGTGTTGCAACTTATTGGTGCTATACCATCTTGATCACCAACATACCACTTGTGTAGGACTTCATTAACATTAAAATGGTGGGCCCCACAATGGTGATCATACAAGGAAAAACCAGGCAAGTTGGGTATGATGTTAGGAGATGAATGTGCTCAGAAAATTGATTGCTTGGCATTTATTTTTCCGAGCATATTGTTTTCTAACATTGATATGAAATTGCGGTTTTACCGCTAGTAGAGATACTCGGAGATATGTCTAAGGACCTAGAGGGGGTGATAAGGACCTTTTTCAAATTCTTTTCGCATACTTATGCAATTCAATAAGTTTAGTTTTGTAAGCAAGAACACCTCGGCTTCCAAGCCTTGGTGGGTCCAATTAAAAGACTAGCAAGAAGATAAGCAATAAACAAACCTAGTCTAAGCATGCATAGGTAAGAAAATGATTCAACTAATTAAGCTACTAACCTATGCACCTTGTGTAGACTTATGAGATTGGATCAATGAGCTCAAGTCTACACAAGTAGTGAAGGTACATCTTGTGCAAGGATGCCTAAAAGGTGCCTAGCATGCATTCATATCAATCATTCATAATTAAGCAATTAAACTAACAATGCAAAGATATCAATGTGCTCAATAACAATCACAAACACAAGGATGTATAGTGGTTCGACTACGTGTCTACTCCACTCCCGGTTCAAGTACTTAACCCCTTTGAGCACACCGGCATTCACTATCGGAAGTTTTAAATGAGGTTCACCTCTCAACCTTTACACGGAGGTTTTATCGGTTCACCTCTTAACCGTATCCGGAGTTTTAGACATAGGCTAACTCTCAACCTTATCGCACGTTTACTCCCGTGTCGGAGGCTCCCCCTTGGAGACTTAGTTTAGGCCCGGCTGACGGGCCAAGGAACGGCTAACGTCCCTAAGGCGAGTTGACAAACAAACTCTAAAATGGACTCTCAAATGAGACAACTTACTTGTCGGATGAGCCCCTTGTTTAGCGCCGTATTGGGTTACTTGATCTTTGCTCTCCCGTGCTTCAATCAGCTTCCCTTTGCTCCCTCGATCGTGCCGCCGTTGCGTTGCCAATGCCTCAGCCACATTCGATCAAACACCTTGCATGCGATGCCTTGAAAAGCCCAAGGTGCTAGGAGGATGGGTTGAATCTCCTATATGGGATATGTAGGATGTTCTAACTTAGGAGATTCACCTAGAGAGTCTTCTAGAGGTCTTGGACAAAGGATATACCAATGTGGAATAATGTCACACCTCTAGATTTGAGAGAGGAATCAAGTCATCTCTTGATTGCATTTGAATGCCCATACTTGTGTTTGAAACACAAGGGATATGACTTGAACACCTCCTCTTTGAGACCCCAAAAGATGTACAAATGATGTGGGCAAAGGGTTCTCAAAAACTTCTCTCAATGACCCAAGAATGGAGCACCATATTTATAGAAAAGAGGCTCCAACGGTCATAAAACGGCCATAAAACGGCCTGCCCCGACCGGTCATGACCGGTTGGACTCCCCTGCTGAAGAACCTCAAGTGTATAGGCCACATATATGGGCCGACCGGTCATGACCGGTCGGACCCCCTCACTGGACGCTTAAGCCATACTGGCCGACCGGTCTGCTGGATGGCTGAAACATGCATGGAAGCCAACACTGGCCGACCGGTCATGACCGGTCGGCCCACCTTGCTGTATACCTTCATTTGAGAAGGCCGACCGGTCCTGACCGGTTGGCTGGCCTTTGTACATCCAGCAGGGATGCTGGCCGACCGGTCTTGACCGGTCGGACCAGCCTGGGACCCCAATGTATTTGCTGATACTTGTGTTTCTTCAGCATGTAGTTCAAGGCCAAGGTTAGGGTGTACAAATGGGACACCTAGGGCCTATCTATGATGCCTAAAGGGTTCTAAATATGGTCAATGTCATCAAGGATACAAAGGGGATAGGTTTTGGTCGAGGTTAAGGCACCAAGGCATCTCATTTACCTGAATCTTCTTCCTTGATGTGGCTGGACGTCTTGAGTCTTCGGTCTTCGTCTTCATTGGGCTCAACCGACACAAGACTCACAGCTGTAAGTGATTGACAAACAAGGTGCACTAGTATGCCACGAAAAAGTGCACTAACAATCTCCCCCTTTGTCAATTACTTACAAAAACTTAACCTACCAAAACAAATAACATGTTCAAGATATTACAATGATAAAGCATAAATTACAGGACTCTTGACATGTCTAAACTCTGCTGCTCCGCTTCAGTTTGCTCCCCCACAACCTGTCAATCCCTACATCACAAAACATAGCAAACTAGTTTTGGTGGGATTTGATCTTTCTCCCCCTTTTTGTTAGCAATTGACAAACTATTCTCTCCCCCTTAATGATATACCAATGAAGTTAAGGTAAGAGGAGATAGTGTGTCGCAGTTATAACTATAAGCATATGCTAGAAGGAGAGTATAGGGTGCATGAATCATAAATACATGGAGCAAGCTAAGAAACATGATTAACAAAGAGATATAACTATCTAAGCATAGGTAATCATGAAATATTGGTCAAGGATATACATTAGCAATGAAGCACAAAGGGCTTATAGCCCAATCAACCAACCTCCCCTAATGGTATATCAAGACCAATACTAAGCAAAGATTAGCATACATGAAGCATAAAACTCAAGATGATTAGCTAATCTAAGCAGGATGATAATCTAGCAAGGAAATGTATTTATTAAAAGCAAGGCTAAATCATCAAAATCTGGGCGAATGAGGCTGGAATCCTCTGATTTGCCCATACACTTAGAAATGAGGCTGAAATCCTCAGATTTTCAATAAGAGCATAACTAGCTACCCTCTCTTACCATGATGAGATTAAAAAGCCAAAGGGTAGCAAAATTCCACAACACCCTCATAAAATGTAGCATGAGGTGAGGGGTTGGGAACTCCTCCTTCACCTAGAAGGGATAGCAGGTTGGGATCCCCTCTTAGATAATCTGGTAAAGGGGTCGTGATGGAGGCCGAGAGAGCAAGATCTTTATGTTGGCTCTCATCATCAGATTCGGACTCCTCCGTATCATCCCAAGTGGCAGCCATGGCCTTTTTACCTTTCGGTTTAGGCCCTTCCGGACATTCCGGGGCAATATGGCCACGATGACCGCAGCCTGTAACAACGGACGGATGAAGGTATGGATGATTTTCCTGTACGTTTATCACCCTTCTTGTCCTTCTTGTCACGGCTATTCCCTCTATCAAATTTGAGGAATCTCTTAAATTTTTTGTTCAATTGTTCTTCCTCATCATCCTCATCATCGCTATCATCCTCCGTCTCACTTTTGATTTTCTTGTGTCTGTGAGAGGACTTGAAGGCGATGTTTTTCCTTCTAGAGGGGGCTTTAAAGCCTAGCTCAAAGGTTTGTAGGGAGCCTGTGAGTTCTTCAACTTTCATTGTGTTTAGATCCTTACACTCTTCAATGGTGGTGACTTTAGAAGAGAACCGTTCCGGAAGAGATCTCAGAATTTTCCTACAAAGCCTATGTTCCGGAACCGGATCCCCTAAGCCCCACATGTCATTTGTGATTTTGTTCAGTTTGGTATAAAATTCAGTAAACGTTTCACCCTCCTCCATAGTGATATTTTCAAATAGAGTGGAGAGGCGCTGGAGTTTAGAATTTTTAACAACATTTGTTCCTTCATGGGTAACTTCCAGAATATCCCATGCTTGTTTACTGGTAGTGCAGTTTTGGATCCGACCAAATTCTTCTCTCGATACTGAACAAAATATAGCATTCAGGCCCTTGGCATTATTAATACGTTGAGCCTTTTCATGAGCAGTCCATAATGCCTTGTCTTTTGGCCTGATAACATCCGGCTCACCTTCCTTAGAGATAGTGACCGTTGGGGGTTCATATCTAAAATCAACCATATCCCTCACATCCGAATCAATGGATTCCAAGAAGATGCGCATTCGGGCTTTCCAGTATGGATAATTTGACCCATCAAAGAAAGGAGGCTTAGAGACGGATGAAGAGTCCTCTCTAGACATATTTTCAAGTTTCTCTTTTGGATCTATCTCTAGGCAATTAAGCCCTTAAAGAGAAACCCTCTCTGATACCAATTGAAATTGCGGTTTTACCGCTAGTAGAGATACTCGGAGATATGTCTAAGGACCTAGAGGGGGTGATAAGGACCTTTTTCAAATTCTTTTCGCCTACTTATGCAATTCAATAAGTTTAGTTTTGTAAGCAAGAACACCTCGGCTTCCAAGCCTTGGTGGGTCCAATTAAAAGACTAGCAAGAAGATAAGAAATAAACAAACCTAGTCTAAGCATGCATAGGTAAGAAAATGATTCAACTAATTAAGCTACTAACCTATGCACCTTGTGTAGACTTATGAGATTGGATCAATGAGCTCAAGTCTACACAAGTAGTGAAGGTACATCTTGTGCAAGGATGCCTAAAAGGTGCCTAGCATGCATTCATATCAATCATTCATAATTAAGCAATTAAACTAACAATGCAAAGATATCAATGTGCTCAATAACAATCACAAACACAAGGATGTATAGTGGTTCGACTACGTGTCTACTCCACTCCCGGTTCAAGTACTCAACCCCTTTGAGCACACCGGCATTCACTATCGGAGGTTTTAAATGAGGTTCACCTCTCAACCTTTACACGGAGGTTTTATCGGTTCACCTCTCAACCGTATCCGAAGTTTTAGACATAGGCTAACTCTCAACCTTATCGCACGTTTACTCCCGTGTCGGAGGCTCCCCCTTGGAGACTTAGTTTAGGCCCGGCTGACGGGCCAAGGAACGGCTAACGTCCCTAAGGCGAGTTGACAAACAAACTCTAAAATGGACTCTCAAATGAGACAACTTACTTGTCGGATGAGCCCCTTGTTTAGCGCCGTATTGGGTTGCTTGATCTTTGCTCTCCCGTGCTTCAATCAGCTTCCCTTTGCTCCCTCGATCGTGCCGCCGTTGCGTTGCCAATGCCTCAGCCACATTCGATCACCTTGCATGCGATGCCTTGAAAAGCCCAAGGTGCTAGGAGGATGGGTTGAATCTCCTATATGGGATATGTAGGATGTTCTAACTTAGGAGATTCACCTAGAGAGTCTTCTAGAGGTCTTAGACAAAGGATATACCAATGTGGAATAATGTCACACCTCTAGATTTGAGAGAGGAATCAAGTCATCTCTTGATTGCATTTGAATGCCCATACTTGTGTTTGAAACACAAGGGATATGACTTGAACACCTCCTCTTTGAGACCCCAAAAGATGTACAAATGATGTGGGCAAAGGGTTCTCAAAAACTTCTCTCAATGACCCAAGAATGGAGCACCATATTTATAGAAAAGAGGCTCCAACGGTCATAAAACGGCCATAAAACGGCCTGCCCCGACCGGTCATGACCGGTCGGACTCCCCTGCTGAAGAACCTCAAGTGTATAGGCCACATATATGGGCCGACCGGTCATGACCGGTCGGACCCCCTCACTGGACAGCTTAAGCCATACTGGCCGACCGGTCATGACCGGTCGGCCCCCTTTGCTGGATGGCTGAAACATGCATGGAAGCCAACACTGGCCGACCGGTCATGACCGGTCGGCCCACCTTGCTGTATACCTTCATTTGAGAAGGCCGACCGGTCCTGACCGGTCGGCTGGCCTTTGTACATCCAGCAGGGATGCTGGCCGACCGGTCTTGACCGGTCGGACCAGCCTGGGACCCCAATGTATTTGCTGATACTTGTGTTTCTTCAGCATGTAGTTCAAGGCCAAGGTTAGGGTGTACAAATGGGACACCTAGGGCCTATCTATGATGCCTAAAGGGTTCTAAATATGGTCAAGGTCATCAAGGATACAAAGGGGATAGGTTTTGGTCGAGGTTAAGGCACCAAGGCATCTCATTTACCTGAATCTTCTTCCTTGATGTGGCTGGACGTCTTGAGTCTTCGGTCTTCGTCTTCATTGGGCTCAACCGACACAAGACTCACAGCTGTAAGTGATTGACAAACAAGGTGCACTAGTATGCCACGAAAAAGTGCACTAACATTGATAGTCAATTCATAATAGATTGCCAACTATTTGTTGTTGTGACTATGCTCAAACGTTGACGGCTTTTTTTATTTGCTAAAGAAACGCCAACGATTATAAACCGTTGGTATTTTTGATGGTCGACTGAAGGTTTTTTGCCATCAGTATTTCCGACGGCTTCTAACTTTCAGTATTTCTGACGGTCGACGCTGACGCCCCCTTTCGCAATGGCTGAAAACCGTCGGTGAAGGTCTTTGCCGACGGTTTTCAACCGTCAGGAAAACTCATTTTTTCTAGTAGTGTGTATTCTAGTGATTGGACCCACTTGGCTTGGAAGCTGAAGTTTTAATTTCTTAATTAAGTTTTATTAGTAAATGTTTTTTTTTTTATTGATGCCCCCCCCCCCCCCCCCCCCCCCCCCCGACTTAGCCATGATTCTAAGCTCCGCTCTTAGCTTCCTCAACGCATAGTGTGTTAATGTATCGTGCTAGACTACCACATACACATAATTTCAACTTCTGACGTTGGCTGATTGGTACACGTTATCTAAAGATATGTAGTGGCTGGTGAAGTTTGCAAGCGGTTACCAAACAAATCTCAAGGGAGAGGAAGAGTCTAAAAGATCAGGGTAGTACTTAATGGAAATCATAACGGTTGAACATGGGGTGCATCTAAATGGTTCTTTTTCTCCAGAAAGTCTATAAATAGAAGAAGAGGTCAATAGAGCAAAGGGTCTTACACTAACCAAACCAAAACAAACAAACCAATTATCTTACCAATTATCCTTTACGTTCCTTAGCATAATCAATCATTTATGTTTCCAAACGAAATTGTTAATCTAGGAGTAGTTGTAATCCTTAGGAAAGGAGCTTTGTAGTTGATCTTTGTAACCAGATGTAAGTATTTTCTTTTGATCTACTATTATATTTGAAAAGTCCTTTCTTACAAAAGGCAAGGTGCAACACATTTACGGAGGACGAACCTTACCCTTTGATAATCGCCTGATTGTTTCAAACAACATCTTAGAGTGGCTAAATAGGCCATCAATCTTCTCAGGTGTAGACGCCACACCTTCGGCTATAATGTTGGTAGAGATAGCTGAATGAATGGAGGACCATACTCCCAAATCCCATGTCCAAACCCAGCTAAACTCACCCTTGTAAGCCCCAATCCATAGCTCAGCTCAAGCCTGAACCCAGTCATCTCACCCCTAAACATCAGCTCGAAAAACCCCCCATAAGAAAAACTAGTCAAAAAATCCTTAAAAAGTCAACATGGGTGAGTCAACACGCTGAGTCAAATCACCGAGTCAACCCACTGAGTCAAATCACCGAGTCAACTCACCGTGTCAACCCATCTTCCAAACCCAGTCAACTCACCTGGTTCCAAACCATAGCTTCGGAGCAAGGTCTGGAATCCGAACCTCGGGCTTTTCTGCTTCAGGTTCGGAGGCCGTACGCTCCAAAGCCGAAGCAGCGCGGCCGTACGGGCGGCCTCCAGGGTGCCGCCCAAAAATAATTACGAGAGTTGCCACTCTCCGTTGCTATAAATACCCCCACCGCTTCTCATTCACAGCATCCACTTCCCATCTATCCAGCCCGAGAGATCCGAATCCATCTCCACCCCCTTTAGTCCATTCCTCCACCAAGGAGAGCCCGAGTGAGAAGAGCTTAGCCCTGGTCCTGCCCAGCCTGACCCTGGTCTAAGTCTCCCAAGCTACTCAAATTCCGATCTAGCCACTCGAAGCAAACCCTTGCGACACCTCCGTCCATCCAGCTACTCTTTTAGCAGCATCATCTCATTCGCATCTAGCATAAGTGCAACATTTACTTTTCTTCCAACCCCCCTGCTTATTATGTCACTACAAGCACTTTGATTATTCAAACACACAACATGCATCTCGCATAAAGCACCTGTCAGTTCGAGCGTATGCTCTGGGCTTGCTTGTTAATGGAAACCTGCCCATTAGAAACTCTTACTGTTCAGACTTGCATTCATACATCATGTCATTCATGAGAATGTACGAGGATTAAATCAGACTTTCAAGTACTAGTTCGATTCTGTGAAGTAGAGACCGTACTTTGGTATGGGCAGTGTGGGGTGCCTAATATCTTCTCACCCTGTAACTGTGATCCCTTACCTCGAATCTTTGGCCGCAAATCAAATGAGTCATTTTAGAGGAAGAAATCTTCGGATTCCCTTCTCTAACGTTTCTACGGGGTCTAGCCGACTGTAGATTCGAAGTAACTGGCTAGTGGCGACTCTAATCTTATACGAACTCATCCAAATACATCCAGCTTAACACGACAACAGAGAAAAAGCCCTCGAGAACGAGGCGAGCCAGTGGCACAAACGACGATTCGCGCTCACGTACCCCTCTTTTCCGAAAGGAAGGGAGAGTTCGGGAGTGCGGAGAGGAGAGTGTCCACAGAATGGTGACTCTGCTGGGGATATGCTAGTCCCACTTGTCGTGGTCCGACTTGAAAAACAGAATCCTTCCTATGCTTGAAAGTCATTAGTCCTCATACAATCTCATCTGCATAGCATTCCATCCAAAAAAAAAAAAAATAGAAAATCCAAAAAAAAAGAGAGAGTAGAGTATATTCCTCACCATTGCGCCTCCTCGGGCTCAACGTCTTCGGAAACAACTTTCCTTCCACAGCATAATCCGCATTCGAGCCCAGCAAGCCATGTCCGACCACGAAGAGGAAACTCACCTCTTCTCCCGCACTCGAGATAGCTGAAGCGTAACCTCCAGCGCAACATGCAAGAATTGGCATAAGGAATGAGAGCAATGCAAGAACTGCTCTTGCAATTCATGCAAGCACAAGCTACCGCAACAATCAACAATCAAGCTGGCCTAGTTCAGCAATCTCAGCAGCCATGCCAGGGTCCCTCCGGCCTCCAGTTCAAATCAAGCACAACCATCGGAATCTGCCCAAGACTACCGACAACAGCCATCCCAGCCCTTCGCTATGGGGCATCCTCCTCAGTACCTTCCTGCGATGACAAGGTCGTCTTAGAGCATTCCCGTCGCAGGAACTTTCAGTCAACTTCCAGTCAATCTTGCAAACAACAATCTCAGTAGATTCCAGCACGTCCCCGCCGATGGGACCCTTTTCCTTTCTCAGCATGTCCCCGCCGATGGGACCTTTACTCAATTTCAGCACATCCTCGCGATGGGATTTCAATTCAATTTCCTGCAGCAGGGACAACACTGACGAATGCCCACAATGGGGGTCAGTGTTAAGCCCATATCAATCAGTGGACAGTGGTGAGTACCTAACAAGGGGGTCACTTCCCAGCATCTCAGCCTCCTACAAACAGGAGCACTTTTCAATTCTAGCACATCCCCGCTGTTATAGCCAAATAGCGGTAGTCGAAGATAGCAAAGACTCGAGGCCCGTGAGCGCCTTTTTAGCGGTGTTTAACCTACGAGCCCTCATGGTCGAGGCTCGCATGTCGGGAAGATGCGGTATGCAACTCTCGAACCGCCTAGCCCTCATGGTCGAGGCTCGCATATTGGAAAGGTGCGGTACACAACTCCCGAACCACCGAGCCCTCCTGGTCGAGACTCGCATATCGTGAAAGTACAGTATACACCCCTGAATATGCGAGCATCTCGGCTTGTGGTCGTTGAAAGGGGCTACATCTCAATATGCGGGTAGTTACCTTCCGAGCCCGAGCATCCCCCGCCTTTTTAGTATTAGCAGCCTATATAGGCCGGATTTGGGCTTATCTCTCTTCGTGGTTCCGGATCTAAGAGGATCACTATCAAGGAGCGTGATCAACCAGATGTTTAACTGGAGTAGGCCGTCTCCTTATCTAGGGATTAATAAGATAAACACTTTATCCCCAGAAATCAGGAGCAATCTTAACGTCTTGCGTAACAGATTGGATCACCTGGATTTGTATAAATAGATGATCCCACAGTGAATAAAGGTACACAATCTCTAAGCTCATATCCCGCTGCTTCCCTTTACAACCATGTCCCATCTGACTTAAGCTTTGGAGGGCCAACGGCTGGACGCCGGCCACCCTTAGTTTTCTCTTGTGTTCTTTCAGGGCTGGAGGGGAGTTAGCTTGAAGGAAGGCGAACGTCTGGAGGATCCTGTTACCAAATTCGACATAAACAGATTGGCGCCGTCTGTGGGAACAGATCGTCAGGATTAGCCATTCTAATCACTGATCGAGATCTCCCACCATGCCTCCCAAAAAGACCGTTCATCCTTCCACTTCAAGGCAGACGTTACCTCCGCCTGACATTACCGAAGTAGCGCCTAACCTCCTTTAGACTGCTTCGACGGGCATCCCCCAGGGAGAGTTTAACATGCCATCACAAAATTCACTTTTTGATGTATCCGGCAGTCAAGAAGACGTTATGCGTTTCCTCGGAAACACATTCCTAACTCTTAAAGCCGGGCTTCAGACCTTATCTAATCACTTTGATCAGCATTTTCCAGAACCACAACAGCAACCTCCAGAAGGGCCGCCGGTGTAACCCATACCTGTAGCTTCCAAACATTCTGTGGGCGAGCTGCGAACCCAGCCAATTCATCCTCCATCAAATCGTATACCACTCGGCAATCAAATCCTGGTACCCCCTCTACATTCTATACACTCCAGTGCCTCCCGCCAACAACATTCTTAGGGGTCTGCCGTCGAGACTTCAAGCTACACCTTACCATGGGAAGGAGATCTCGAAAGAATCCAGGATCGCTTCGACGATATGGAACAACGATATCAGATTAATCTACCACCTATTGTTGTTGCGTCAATCCATCGATCCGAATCTCCCTTTACTCACGAGGTCATAGGGGCACCCTTGCCTAAGAAATACCACACGCCTATCATCACTCCGTATACAGGCACTGGCGATTCTCTCGAACACCTGGAGACATATAAATCTCTTATGGAGCTGGAGGGGCATGGATCAGAAATTTTATGTATGGCCTTTTCCATAACCCTAAAGGATGCAGCCCGTACATGGTTCCGGGGCCTAAAGCCCCGATCCATCGAATCCTTCTCTCAATTATCAGAGCTCTTCCTTTCTCAGTTCATGGGGAGCATCCGTACCAAAAAACTAACATCTCACTTAATGGACTTGAAGCAACAACATGGGGAGATGATTAAGGAGTTCACAGTTAGGTTCACTGCAGAAGCCGTCGAAACTGAAGGGTATACCGAAGATAAAGGCCTCACCGCCCTTATAGCCGGAATTACGAGCGAGAAATTCCGGTTCGCCTTGGACAAGAACCCTCCTAAAACCATGACGGATTTTCAGGCAAAGGCTCAGAAATACATCAATGCGGAGGAAGTCGCTTTGGCACGTCATGGTATACAAGGCAAGAAGCGTAAGTCTGAGGAGATCTCTCCTCCTGATAAGAAATATCGGCGCGATCGATGGGATCGTTCCCCAAAGAAGTCCTATTCTGGTAAATATCATAACTATACACCTCTAACCAATCTCCTGAAAAGGTGTTAATGGAGATCAAGCACAAACTGTATGTGAAATGGCCTTCAAAGATCAAGTCCAATCCTGAAAAAAGAGACAAGAGAAAGTTCTGTTATTTCCATAAAGATCATGGGCACAACACCCAAGATTGTATATCTCTAAAAGACCACATCGAAGCTCTTATCCAGAAAGGTCATCTCCGGGATTACGTAGCTCGACAAGATCGGTCACCGAAAAGGACGGAGGCCCTACCACACTGGAAGAAGTCACCTCAACATCATACTTCGCAAGAAGACGCTAAGCCCACTGGTGAGATCCGGACCATTGTTGGAGGACCGGCTTGCGGAGGATATTCTCAAGCATCAAGAAAAGCATATACTCGCAAAGCGTCTCGGAAGCCCCAGCATATCTATTGGTTGGAAAAGATGCCTAATGCATCGAATCATGGCCATCATCCGATCACTTTTTCCTTGAAGATGCAGAAGGGATTCATTTCCCTCACGAGGACTCCATTGTGGTCGCATTAAAGGTATCAAATTATTTAACCTATCGCATTATGTTGGATACAGGTAGCTTCGCTGATATTCTCTACCTTGAAGTTTTCAATAAAATGGTACTCGCCAGGAGCCTACTCAAACCGGTTTCAACTCCCCTCGTTGGCTTTGGGGGTGAAGTGGTAACACCGGAAGGAAGCATCGACCTTCCAGTCACCTTCGGAGCAAGCCCAACAAAAACTACTATCTTCGTTAATTTCCTCATGGTGGATCGGAGATCAGCATATAATGCTATTTTGGGCCGACCTTCGCTCAACAAGATAGGGGCAGCTTTACACCCCCTGTATCTATGCATCAAATTCCCTACTCCAAATGGAGTCGGGGTTGTATGAGGAAATCAAAAGGAAGCACGTACATGTAACAAAATCATCATACAAGATCAAAAGAAGGCATAGGCAACGTCGGTCATGATGGTTACAAGAGATTCATCAGACCCCCCGATAGCTACAACACTGGATCCAAGAGAGAGTGTTCTTCAATCAGGAACTCCAGGGGAAGAGACAGTTGCAATCCAATTATCTGAAGAAAATTCGTCCAAAAAGGTCTTCATCGGATCTTCTCTAAGCAATGTTTTACGTGAAAATCTGGTTCGTTTTCTCACCGAATACCAAGATTTATTTTCTTGGTCCCATAGTGATATGCCAGGTATCGACCCTAGTATCATAGTGCATTGCTTAAATGTTGATCCAAAATACAAACCTGTTCATCAACGTCAACGTGCCTTCACCGCGGAAAGGCAAATGGTAATCAAAACTGAAGTCGAGAAGTTGCTGACCGTCAATTTCATAGAAGAAGCTGACTACCCAGAATGGGTCGCGAACATGGTCCTCGTTCGAAAAGCTAATGGCAAGTGGAGAATGTGCGTGGATTACTCTGATTTAAACAAAGCCTGCCCGAAGGACAGTTTCCTAACTCCACACATTGACCAGTTGGTTGATTCAACTGCGGGGCATGCGCTGCTCAGTTTTATGGACACCTACTCCGGTTATAACCAAATTATAATGCACCCGCCTGATAGTCAACACACTGCCTTCATCACTGACAGTGGCTTATATTGTTACAAGGTAATGCCTTTTGGTCTTAAGAATGCAGGGGCCACCTATCAGCGCCTGGTCAATAAAATATTCGCCGCGCAAATCAGGTAGGAATATGGAAGTTTATGTTGACGACATGCTCGTGAAAAGCGTCGTAGAAGATGACCACCTCGCAGATCTTCGAGAAGCCTTCGATTTGATGAGGAAGTATCAGATGAAGTTAAATCCAGAAAAATGCGCATTCGGGGTTTCTGCTGGAAATTTTCTTGGGTTTATGGTTGGCCAACGAGGAATCGAGGCGAATCCCGAGAAAATAAAAGCTCTGATCGAGATGAAATCTCCGTCCACTCTCAAAGATGTCCAACGTCTGGCTGGTCGTATTGCATCATTAAATAGGTTTATTTCGCATGCCTCTGATAAATGCTTACCGTTCTTTAAGCTCCTTCGAGCTACGGCCAAAGTCGACTGGGTGTGGACCCCGTAGTACGAAGAAGTGTTTCAACAATTGAAGCAATATATGAGTGCACCCCCCATTTTATCGAAACCTATTGCACACGAGCAGCTTCTTCTTTATTTATTTGTGTCTTCTACGGCCGTTAGTGCCACATTTATAAGAGAAGATTCCGGGATACAAAGGCCCGTTTATTATATTAGTCGAGCAATGGTGGATGCCGAAACCCGATATTCTGATATGGAGAAATTAGCCCTCGCCTTAGTTACGGCCGCTCAAAAACTGCGCCCCTATTTCCAAGCCCAGCTATATTGGTGCCAACAAATCATCCATTAAGACAGGTCCTTCAAAAACCTGAAGTTTCGGGGCGATGAACTAAATGGGTGATTGAGATCAGCGAGCATGATATTTTGTTCTGCCCAAGAACCGCCATTAAGGGTCAATCCGTGGCCGATTTCATTGCCGAATTCACATATTCCTCCTCCAACGATAACTCTACGACCAGCGACCAGACCCCTTGGTCGCTCTTCATGGATGGGTCTTCGCGGGCCACCGGTAGCAGAGCTAGATTAATTTTAATTGCTCCTGATGAGTCGCATTTTCAATATGCCTTATGATTTGACACTCACGTCTCAAACAATGAGGCAGAATATGAGGCCTTGATCATCAGCCTCGAACTAGCAAACGTTCTCTAGATTCAGAGTGTACTTATTCATAGTGATTCTCAGCTCGTAGTCAATCAAGTACTCGGTGAATTCGAGGCAGAAAAGAGCGGATGGCTTTATACAAATCCCGAGTACTCACTACTCACGAAGTTGAAGAAATATGAAATAATTCACATCCCTCGCGAGAAGAACAAACTCGCAGATTCTCTGGGAAAGCTAGCCTCCGCACCAGAATCTGAATTATTGCAATCTATTCCCATCGAGCATCTTCATGCTCCAAGTATCAGCCAAACAACCCCAGAGCAATTGGTCATGATATATTCCTCTCCATGTTGGATGGACCCCATCGTCCTTTATCTCAGAGATGGACAATTCTCGGATGATAAAAAATCTGCACGGCAAATCCGCCAACGCACGGCCATATATACCTTACAAAATGGAACAATATTACGTAAGAGCTTTACTTTACCATATTTGAGATGTCTTCATCCAGAAGAGGCGTATCGCGTTCTTGATGAAATACAGCAGGGGGCATGTAGTAACCATCCTAAGGGATGCTCTTTAGCATATAAAGCAATGAGTCAAGGGTATTATTGGCCCACTATGAAGGCGGACGCAATTGAATTTTTGAAAAGATATGACAAGTGCTAGCGATATTCTCCTATACCTCATGTACCGTCCGTGTAAATGACGCCAATGGATGGCCCCTGGCCCTTCACCCAATGGGAAGTCGATATCATCGGGCCCTTGCCAACCGGGAAAGGTCAGAACAGATTCACAATCGTAGCGGTCGATTATTTCACCAAATGGGCCGAAGCAGAGCCATTGACCACAATCACCGAAAAACAGACCACAAAGTTCATATGGAAGAACATCATATGTTGCTATAGGCTTCCCCATACTATAATCATCGACAATGGAAAGCAGTTCGATAACGCCTCAGTCTCAGAGTTTTGCGAACAATGGAAGATACGAAGTATTCGTACCTCCCCATATCATCCTCAGGATAATGGGCAAGTTGAAGCAATTAACAAGATCATCAAACATCATCTGAAGACCAAGCTCGATGAATGTAAAGGCATGTGGCCAGAGCTTCTGCCCGAAGTCTTATGGGCCCATAAAACTACGACTTGTACGTCAACCGGAGAAACTCCTTTCTCTTTAGCTTTCAGCACTGAGGTAGTCGTCTCAGTCGAAGTCCAAATCCCCTCGTATCGAATCGAGCAGTACGATTCCACGAATAACCAAGATGGGTTGAGGCTTCATCTCGACCTTTTGGAAGAAAGAAGGGACGCCTCCCAGATTCGAGCAGCAGCCTATCAACAGCGTATTTCTCGCTACCGTAAAGCCAAGGTCCCGCCCAGAGCTTTCCAAATCGGTGATTTGGTTCTTCGACAGAACCTCCGAATTCCTACTCGTTCGTTGGATCCAAATTGGGAAGGCCCGTACCGAGTTATCAAAATTGTGCGACCAGGTACTTATTATCTCGAGGATATGCAAGGAAGACCCTTACGTCTCCCTTGGCACGTAGAGCATCTACTACGATATTTTCCTTAATTCGATGTACGTTTGAATGATATTTGAATAAAGGTGGATTGTCTTTTGTTCGCTACTCCATTTGATTGGACCCGAATATCCCCGAAGAGAAATCACACATTCTCTTGGCCAATCTTCTGCCCTTGGTAGAATTAAAGCCTCAATCGATAGATCAGTCTATCTCTACGCGGACATGGTCATCCACACCCCCTGATTGAGCCTAACTCATTGCTTCATGAGTTAAGTACGAAGGCATTCAGCACACGACCAACAAAATTAAAAGAAGGAGAAACAACATGCAAATAATATTATCAAAAGGTTTTTCTCATTCATTTCATTGACTACAAAAGTCAAATTACTTACAAATGAAAAGCAAAAACTGGTACATAAGATAGATAAAAGAGAAGAATGATGGTCATCCTTGCGCATCGGTCGGGGGAGGAGCGGTACTCTAGCTTTAGGGCCCACTTCCGAGACCCCTCCTGCTTGAGTGACCTCAGTCACCTCGTTCTCGGCGGCTTCTCTTTCCTCCGTAGCTATGATAGCCACGACCTTTTCGAACTCTTCCATGTCGAAAGATGGAGACATTCGCTGCATCACTCGTAGTGCAAAGTTGCGACCAGCATCGTACGACTCATATCTTTCATCATCGTACAGCTGCGAAGTCCGGAACTCCATGATGGCTCGGGCCCCTTCTTCGGAGAACATCTTGACTAGGGTCACTCTCTCCTCCTCCCAATGGATCGAGTCATCCTTGAGTTGCGCAAGGATGGAGCGCTCTTTTTCCAGATTGTTGCTGACTTCCTTGAGCCGTGACCTGCTTTCTGCAAGCTACTCCTCCAACGAAATCTTGTCTTGATGGAAGATCTCTCTTGCTCTCTCTACCTTCTACTTCATCTCCTGCGAGCTTGGCAAAGTTCGAGTCCAAAGCCTGATATCTATCAGTCAGGACTTGGACCTTTTCGATGAGGATCTTTCTCTCCTCAGTCATCTTCGCGATCAAGGCCTCGCGAGACTTAATGACCTAGTATCCCCCGTGGACCGCCTTCTCTAGGGCAATCCTCTTCCCCTCGACCTCATCTATGATACGGTGGGTGGCGAGGATATCACACCTCGTCCGTATGATGAGATCCAAGCCCTGCACAAAAGGAGCAAGACTATGAGATAAGCATTCAAAAGTCAACAAAAAATATGGTCAAATCAGAGCACTTCTTACCTGGACCATCTTCACTCCCGCGTCAAGAGAGAGGTTTTCAGGACTTGGTTCGGGGAGGCTACCAAAGGTTTGGGGGGAAATGTTATCAAAAAGAAATTTACAGATTAGGTGTAGGTGGCTAGGGACGGTGAATGTCCCGACTCCGGAGGGCTGGGCTACGACTAGCTCAGCTGGGCTCGCATCTTGAGCAGCGGTCTGCTCGCGAGCAGGAATCAACTCGCGAGCACCTTCTGGCTCGCGAGGTTCTTCGGCTAGGGGGCAATTCGAGACCGCCCCATCATTCCTTGGGGATTTATCGACAATATCAATGACCGGTGGTTCGGAAGGAACCACCGGTGTAGCAACCACTAGCGCAACTGTCGTAGTCTCAAGTAGGGGTTCACGCGGTAGTGGGATTTGGGTAGTTTCACCCGGCCGATTAGACGGGCAAGAGGGACCGGCAGATGTCTTCTTTTGCCTCTTCGAGCCGGTGCCCTTTAAGCGAGGCAGAAACCCTCTCTTCTCTCCCACATTCGTCATCGCGACCTTCTCGCAGGATATCAACCCGGCAGCTGTGAGTCGAGAGGATGACAGACAAGCCTCAATGTGCTTGTCGCGAGCAGGTAACTTGTAAACCTTCACGATCTTCTCGTGAATTCCTCCCTTCAGGTTCGGTTTCCCCTGGTTGGAATACCTGCAAATGAGATCAAAGGTTAGATGATCGGAAAATCCAAAGTTGGTTCATAAATCAAGGTAGGGCGAAGCTACGCCCACCTTCACCGAAAAATCGGCTCATGTTATAGCCCCCAGAGGTGGACCCTGTCTCAAACTCCCAGCTCCCGGAAGCATAAAACCAGCGTTTCCTCCATCCGGGGTAATTCAAAGAGGGTTTCCCCAAAACAAAATTATCCCGCTACCAGTAACATAGGTAATACCAACCTTCGCTGGAGGGAGATCTCTTGAGCTAGTACATTCTGAGGAACTCTTCCGCAGTTAAGTCTCCGTTACCAGCTTGCACCCAAAGAACGAAAGAGCTCAGGACTACTCTCCAACTGTTTATAGTGAGTTGTCCGGGGGCAATCTTGTAACTTAGGAGTACGCCGCGAATAAATGGGTGAAGGGGAAGGCGCACCCCAAGAATGAAGAAATACTCATAAAGGGCTACGCAACCGGGGGGAGGTGAGTCCGGAGTTTCTCCCTCTCCAGGCAACCGGAAAATAACTGAGTCAGGAACTCGGTATTTTTCCCGTAACTCACTCAGTCGTTCCTCCGTCAATATGGAGGGATATCCGGACGCAGAGTATCTGCCGGCTGGAACCCTCACATTGTTGGAGGAAGAAGATTCTGGAGTAGCATCCCCCAGAGGGACGGTCTCCTCATCAGAATCTCCCGCCATGGTTGCTTAAGATAAAAAGAGGGAGGAATAATACTTTGGAAAAGAAGAAGAATGAAGGATGAAGCTATACCAGAAGGAATCGGAGGAACGAAGTTTCACCAAAGAAAGTTACGCCAGAGAAAGAAGGAAGCAAGAAGGGAGGAAGAATTTTCGTAAACTTCGGATGAAATTTCAAAGATTTTGCAGGCTCCGTATATTTATAAGCAATCATTCCTCAAGATTTGGTGACACGCGACGATCGTTCGTTTGGCGCAGCAGTCGAACGGGCATGGTTATTAATTACGTGGATACGTGGCAGGCGCCTCATCATTTCCTCCTTGCCGAAAAGCTGCAGAAAGCTGGCGCTCATTAATGACAGTCTAATCATGTACGGCTTCACCTTCGAGAAAGGCATTGGGCAGTTATGCATGCCAGTAAGCAAGTCCTTCCCTTAGACTGCTTGACGGCAAGGATTTGGGGGGCATCTGATATAGACAAATAGCGGTTGTCGAAGATAGCAAAAGACTCGAGGCCCGTGAGCACCTTTTTAGCGATGTTTAACCTACGAGCCCTCATGGTCAAGGCTCGCATGTCGGGAAGATGCGGTATGCAACTCCCGAACCGCGGAGCCCTCAGGTCAAGGCTCGCATATTGGAAAGGTGCGGTACGCAACTCCCGAACCACCAAGCCCTCCTGGTCGAGACTCACATATCGTGAAAGTACAGTATACACCCCCGAATATGCAAGCATCTCGGCTCGTGGTCGTTGAAAAGGGCTACATCTCAATATGCGGGTAGTTACCTCCGAGCCCATGCATCCCCCGCCTTTTTAATACCAGCAGCCCATATAGGCCGGATTTGGGCTTATCTCTCTTCGTGGCTCCGGATCTAAGAGGATCACTATCAAGGAGCATGATCAATCAGATGTTTAATCAACCAGATGTTTAACTGGAGTAGCCCGTCTCCTTATCTAGGGATTAATAAGATAAACACTTTATCCCTAGAAATCAGGAGCAATCTTAACGTCTTGTGTAACAGATTGGATCACCTGGATTTGTATAAATAGATGATCCCACAGTGAATAAAGGTACACAATCTCTAAGCTCATATCCCGCTGCTTCCCTTTACAACCATGTCCCATCTAACTTAAGCTTCGGAGGTCCAACGGCTGGACACCGGCCACCCTTAGTTTTCTCTTGTGTTCTTTCAGGTCTGGAGGGGAGTTAGCTTAAAGGAAGGTGAACGTCTGGAGGATCCTGTTACCAAATCCGACGTAAACACCAGCCGATGGGATTTCAATTAATTTTCAGCAATCTTCAATTCAGCAAACTCCAGTTAATTTCCAGCAATCTTCAATTCAGCAACCTCCAGTTAATTTCCAGCAAGTTCCAGCTCAACCTTCATAATAGTCTCCAGTTCAGTTACAGTCCTTTTAAGCACAAGTTCTTCATAATCCAGTTCAATCATCAAATCAATTTCAGCAACCCGTGGTTGCTTTCCAGCAAGCCTATAGGGTGAAAGACATCGACCACTATGCCGAAGAAGAACGTGCCTTAGTTCGAGAGGCACCAGTCGTTCGAACAAATCATGCAGGACTAGACGAGTTGCGGTAGCAGTTCCAGATCTTGCAAAATCAACTTCAGCGACAACAAGGAATCGATCTACCTTCAACCAAGTTCAGAGACTTGTGTCCATTTCTAGATGCTCAGATACCTCAAAACTTTGAGGTACAAAAATTCAAAAGATACGACAACGGCGGCTATCCCACAGCACACCTCAAGGCTTTCTGTGGAGAGTTGAGTGCAATCTCAGAAAATGAAGGAGCCCTCATTCGCTTATTCTAAAAATCTCTGAAGGGTGATGCCCTAGATTGGTACACATCATTGGACTCTCATTGCATCAGGACTTGGGAACAACTTTCCCAGGCTTTTGTCGACAGATTTGCGTACAATCTCAACATGGCACCCAGAAGAGCCGACTTCCCGGCTCTCAGGTAAAGGAGTGAGAAATACTATCAGCTTATGTGGGATGTTGGCGAGCTATGGCAGCTAGAATGCGGACACCTAGCGATGACGAAGAACAAATCTCCATGATTGTTCATTCAACATATCCTAGCATATCTGGATATCTCATCTCGCATCCATATGCGAATTTCTCACAGTTGATCCGTGCTAGAGAGCAAGTCGAAGCAGGAATCCACGTAGGGGCAATCTCCCTATGGCCTCATCAAACCACTCCAGTTAAATGGAACAGATGGGAAGGAAGACCTATTGGGTGCGGGAATGAAAACCGCAGCGGTTCTCCTCCTCACCCGATAGAGGTAAACAACATCATCGCCACTGCTCAAAGCAACCAATATGCTCCCCCATAGGGACGTTAACAGTATCAGCAGAATCAGGCTCAGCATTAACCTCAAAGGTATCACCCACAACCAAATCCTCAACCACAGCCACAACCACCTCGACAGCAGCAGCAGTTCAGGGGGAATGCCCAATACTCATATCAGAATAGGCAGAATTACAGGGAGCTCAAGAAATTCACTCCTCTCACTCAGCCACTCAGTTAGGTTATGGCTATGCTGGTACAAAAACAGTTACTCACTCCAATGGCACCCAGGCCTCCTCCAAATCCTCTACCTCTAAACTACCGAGAAAATAAGTATTGTGCCTACCGTCAAGGGCGTGGCCACACCACTGATCGATGCATGACTCTGAAGAATGCCATACAAGATCTGATTGACGACCGCAAGATCGTCATCTCAGTCCCCGGAGCTCCTCCAGCAGCTTCCACCAACATCCTTCAGAATCCTCTGCGTTAGCATCCGACGAACCCCAGTTCATCTCGTGGCCCTGCCATCAACAGCATAGAAGAAGGAGAGCGTCTCGATCACTTCTTCTCCCCTATCCAGTCCATTCATGCTTACACTTATGGGCCAACAAATTCTCCTTCGATCTTGCAAGGGGCAAACCCCTTTCATCCTTCAGTCTCCGAGCCGTTAGTACTCGAATGAGCACCTCCATATGACGCACCAGTTGTTCAAGGGCTCGTCCCCCTGTAAGGGGCACCTTACAACCATTCATGTTGGGAGCCAATCATCCTAGAAGGAGTACAATCGAGCATCGAGCCCGCATATGAACCTGTCGTTCTACAAGGGGCAATTTCAGCTCAGGAACAATCCGATCCACAAGGGAGGGATTATACTCATCAGCAGCAAGAACCCGTTGTCTTGGAAGGAGCTCTTCCGATCGAGCCAGTCGTATTGCAAGGGGTAAGTCCCAGAGGCGTGTCAATCACACTACGACAGCTGGGACAAACAGAGAAACTCCTCGCCATATTAAGAGGACCAGCATTCATTCCATGGGAGCCTGATGGTCATCTGTTCCCCTAACTTCTCAATCAGCCATCACCTTCACTGATAATGAGTTGCCACCAGAAGGGCGCGACCATGGGCGATCCCTCAACATAGCCTTACGATACAAAGACCTCTGTGTCCCGTTGGTCCTTATCGATAACAGCTCAAGCTTAAATGTCTGCCAGCTCAAGACTGTAGAACGCTTGGGAATTAGTCCCTCTTCATTTCTATCCAGCACCATATACGTCAGAGCATTCGATAACACCCGCCGATCAATGGAAGGGGAGGTCAACATAGAGGTACAGATAGGTCTGAAAATCTCCACCATCACATTTTAAATCCTGGATATATCATCCTCTTTCAACATGTTGCTCGGACAACCTTGGCTGCATAAGGTTGGAGCTGTGCCATCAACTTTGCATCAACGGGTGAAGTACATCTATGGAAATCAAGTGATCTCTATCCATACAGAGAAGGAGCTCATCATTCCTTCCAATGCTGCTGCCACTGAACCAGATATCCCTATCATCGACATCCAACACTCTGAAGAAGACGTCCCATTCCATAGTTTTGAATTCAAGACCGTGAACGCTATCGCCAATCCAGAACCGATAAGTGTGGATCGTGTCTTTTCACTAGCAGAACGTCTGAGCCTCATGTATCGGATGAAGAATCATTTTAAGTCCAGAAAGATACCACTGGTATATAATCAACACAAATGGGGGCTCGGGTATAGGGCAATCTTCATGGACAAAAGAAAAAAGGAATTCCGGTGCTCACCCATTCAATTCATCAGGCCAGGGGAGCCTTACAGAGATCCAAGAAAGAACCAACCGACTGCATTACATAAAGACCTTCCGATGAGCCTAGCTTGGGCCATGTGGCCCCCCATTCGATGGGACTGGATTCTCGAACCATCTAAGCCTCCGGAAGATGAATGAGAGGATAAAGACAAAGAAGAAAGTCAAATACAACAACTTCAGAACCAGGGTACTCTAATACCTACTCTCAACCATGGGCACAACCTGCCCACTTCAATTCCAGTCAACCAGGGGCACAACCTGCCCACTTCATTCCAATCAACCAGGGGCACAACTTGCCCATCTTAGCATCAATCAACAAGGGGCACGACCCGTCCATCTCTGCAGAACCAACATCATCAACCATCAACTAGGGGCAGAAGTAGCCCATCCATTAGACCAAAAAAGGGAAATTACCAGCCCTAGATTGGTCCAATGTCCAAATTTTGAACTTGTGTCTCACTGAAGAACTAGACGAACTACAATGCGAGGTAAGTGATCTGGGAGGGACTGAGTATGACTCAGATCTCGAACCCAACCAGCAAGAAATCATGGTCATTGGGCCAGACTGTGATTCTTCGCCCAAATCATCAACCCCCACCTCTCCAGGGGAAGGAGTGTGGGGTCCTAAATGGTCATCTGTTCCCCTAACTTCTGAATCAGCCAAAGAGTCATCTGAGGGCTCTGGCTTCAAAAAAAATGCCGATTTAAGCAGCGAGCAGAACTCTGGGACAAGCTGGGATCAATCATGGTCTGCAATGCCCACTTGTTCAGGTCCCGTGAATTTCAAAAATCCAAAAAAATATAAAAAACTTTCAAAAGCAAAAAATATCTAGCATTTCAATTCCAGAAAATTCTCAAAAACCAAAGAACATTTCTTTTCTTACATTCAATAATGTGCCAAGTTCGTCTAAAGAGTCGCATGAGTTTGAAGTCGAATCATATGATTTTGACATCGAATTAGACTTCGAGCTCATGGGTCTGGAAGAAGCTCGGGACGAGGAAGATGATAACTCGGCTCCCGAACTAGAGGATCTCCTTAAAAAGTTTGAATATAAAGCCAATGTTGTAGCCGATGATTTTGAGGTAGTAAACTTGGGGACACCTGAGATCCCTAGGGAAGTACGCATTGAAAAATCATTGCCACCAGAGATAAAGCAGAGAATAATAGAGTTCCTAACTCCAAGACTGTCCAACTTCGCATTCTCATATGAAGACATGCCAAGGCGCGACGAAGAGCTCGTTGTACGCCATCTGCCAACCAAGCCAGATATGAAGCAAGTGAAGCAGAAACTTCAAAGAATGAAGCCAGAATGGGCCCTGAAAGTTCGAGATGAAGTCATCAAGCAGTACAATGCAGGATTCGTGATATTCTCCAACTACCCTGAAGGACTCGCCAACATCGTGCTAGTACCGAAGAAGGATGGCAAGGTTCGAATGTGCATCAACTTTAGAGATCTCAACAAAGCCAGTCTTAAAGATGACTTCCCTTTGCCACATATTAACACGCTGGTCGACAACACTGCTAGGTATAAGGTCTTCTCATTCATGGACGGGTTCTCAGGTTACAATCAGATTAAAATGGCCGTCAAAGATCGCAAGAAGACATCGTTTATCACTCCCTGGGGAACCTTCTGTTACAGGGTAATGTCGTTCGGTCTGAAGAACGCAGGAGCAACATATCAACGAGCAATGACAGCATTATTCCACGATATGATGAACAAAGAGCCTTGAAGTATATGTGGACGATATGATTGTCAAATCTCGCACAATTGAAGGACACTTTGAAGATTTGAAGTTGTTGTTCAACATATTAGAAAAGTACAAGCTCCGTCTCAACCCTCAGAAATGTGTCTTCGGTGCAACGGGAGGCAAACTCCTTGGCTTTATGGTGAGTGAGGATGGCATCAGGGTCGATGAAACTACAACCAGAGCAATCATCGAGATGCCCCCTCCTAAAACAAAGAAAGAAATTTGTAGCTTCCTCGGCAGAATTCAATACATCAATCGCTTCATCGCACAACTCACACCTATCTGTGAACCCATATTCAAGCTCCTCTGGAAGAACGTTCCAAAAGAATGGAATGATGATTGCCAAGTCGCTTTCGACCACATCAAGAAGTATCTCATGAATCTGAAATTGCGTCGGGTAGTCTAACACGACACCCTATGCATATACGTGCGGAAGCTTAAAGAGCAACTAGAATTATGGTTAAACCTATAGGAGGGGGTGATTAGGACCTTTTTAAAATTATTATCGCCTACTTAAACAATTCAACAAATTAAAGCTACGTAAGCGATTAACACTTCGGCTTCCAAGCCTAAGTGGGTCCAATCAAAAGACTAGCAAACGATAAGTGCAATCAGCAACCTAGTCTAAACAACTCATGTGGACTATAGAGGATGGATCAAGAAATGCTCAAGTCAACATGAGGTAGTGAAAGTACATCTTGTGAGTGTGGATGTGCCTATCAAGTGCCTAGCATACATTCCTATCAAGCATTCATAATTAAACAGTTAAACTTACAATGCTAAGATATCAATGTGCTCAATACAATCACAAACACAAGCATGTATAGTGATTCGACTACTTGTCTACTCCACTCCCGGTTCAAGTACTCAACCCCTTTGAGCACACAGGCATTCATTGGGGAGTTTAAATCTGGTTCCTCCCAACCAAGGTGTTTTAAATCGGATCCACCCAACCGGAGAGTTTACAGGTTCCTCCCAACCTACACGTTTACACCCGTGTTGGTGGCTCCCCCTTGGAGACTTTATTTTAAGCCCGACTAACGTGCCAAGGAACGGCTGACGCCCTAGATTTTAGGCCCAACTAATAGGCCAAGGATCGGCTAACGACCCTAGGTCAAGTTTGTCAAACAAACTCTACACTCAACTCCCACAGGGAATTGAGTGGATGGACTCCTAACAAGACAACCTTACTTGTCGGATTGAGCCCCTTGTTTAGCTCTGCTTTGGGTTGCTTCTTCTCGCTCTCCCGTGCTTGAATCAGCTCCCCTTATGCTCCCCCAATCTTCGACGCCGCTGCTTTGCCAAGGCTTCAGCTCCAAGATCAGCTACCTTGCATGTGATGCTCCATTGGAGATGCCCAAGGTGCTAGGGAATGGTGAAACCTCTACAAATGGTAGGAAATGGGTTTCCTAGAGGAATACACCTATTTGGACTCCTAGGTAGTGTTTAGACAAGGGATTTAATTATCATCAAGGTGTCTAAACCCTAGGAATCAAGAGGGAACAAGTCCATTCTCAAGATGCCATTGAATGGCCCAAGCTTGTGATGAAAACACAAGGAGAATGACTTGCTTTGGGTTTGGAATAGAGCCTCTAATGATCTCTAGTAATGGTGGCTTCTATTTCCTCAAAATCCCCTCCTCTTGGCTAAAAAACGAACCCCCATCTTTAAATAAATTTTCTTCCAACGGTCAAAAAACGGGCAGATTCGCGCATTTCCGATTGATCGGAAGAAGGTCCGATTGATCGGAGACCAGTCCGATTGATCGGAGACATGTCCGATTGATCGAAATTCAGTCCAGAGAATTCTCTGGAGGACATTCCGATTGATCGGAGCATGGTCCGATTGATCGAACCGACCCCTTCCGATGGATCGGAAGACTGTCCGATTGATCGAAAATATATCCAGTGGGTTTTCAAGATTGCTGGAACAATTTTCGATTGATCGGAACTTCTGTCCGATTGATCGGAGTCCTATCGGAGCCAACGTCCGATTGATCGGAGATCAATCGGAAACTGCTGTTTGAGCTGTTTTAATTACAGCAGCTTCCACCTCTTTAATTAGTCTAACTTATCATGTTTTTCATGGAGTTCTAAGACTAATTATGATGACTAAAGGTATACCTAGTTGGTGCAAGTCATCTAAGAGGTTAAGGGTTAGGTTTTGGTCAAGGTTAAGGCACACCAAGGCATCACTTTTACCTGTATCTCCTTCCTTGATGTAGCGGGGCCACTTGAGTCTACGGTCTTCGTCTTCATTAGGCTCAACCGACACTAGACTCACTGACGTAAGTGATTGACAAACAAGGTGCACTAGTATGCCATAGAAAAGTGCACTAACAGAATCTTCCAGTTCTAGTGCCGCCCACTGCCGGGAGACCATTATTGTTATATATCTCGGTAGCAGCAGAAGCCATTGGCTGTGTTCTCGGCCAGCACGACCAGACCGGGAAGAAAGAATAAGCAACATATTATTTGAGCCAAAAGTTCACCGACTACGAGACCAGGTATTCCCCAATCGAGAAGACTTGCCTCGCCCTAATCTAGGCAACTCAGCGACTCCGTCAATACATGATTGTGTTCCCTATTCTCCTCCTCGCTCACATGGATTCGCTTAAATACCTGTTCGAGAAACCAGAACTCACTGGAAGGATAGCTAAATGGTAGCTACTCCTGTCTGAATTCGACATCACCTATGTCACTTAGAAGGCAATCAAGGGGCAGGCCCTCGCCGATCATCTTGCTGCTCACTCTCTCCTGGATTATCAACCGCTCAAGACATTCTTCCCTGATGAAGATCTCCTGCTTATCGAAGATGAAGAAAAGAAGAAGAAAGATGAGTGGACGTTATTCTTCGATGGCGCAGCAAATTCTAAAGGGAGTGGTATCGGAGTAATCTGCTACTCTCCAGACGACGTCCCTATTCCTATCTCAAGGCACATAGCATTCGAGTGCACCAACAACATGGTAGAGTATGAAGCATGCATCGCTGGCCTAAGGGAAGCCATAATCTTGGGCGTCAAAAGGCTATGAGTATTTGGAGACTCACAGCTTATCATCAATCAGACCAATGGCGAATGAAAAACCAAGGATGAGAAGTTGATACCATATCATGTGTACCTTGAAAATCTAATCGAAGAATTCAAAGAAATCACCTTCTCATATATGCCCAGGGCAAAGAATCAGTTTGCAGATGCTCTCACTACACTTGCATCAATGCTCGAGATCCCGAAAGGAGCTTTAGAATGGGAGCTCACAGTCGAAACTCAAGATAAACCTGCTTTCTGCCTGTAAATAGAAGAAGCCGAAGCTGCCCCTGACAAAACTCTGGTATGCTGACATCAAGCAATATCTCGAAACCCAGGAGTATCCGAAGGCAGCAACAGCAACAGATTGTCGAAACATCCAGCGTTTGGCCGGCCAGTTCACTATCAGCGGTGAAGTTCTTTACAAGCGATCCTATAATCACATCCTCCTTCGATGCGTCGATGAAACAAAAGCTGCGAAGATCATGAAAGAAATACACGAAGGAATCTGTGGCCCACACATGAATGGGCACACGATGGCGAAGAAAATTCTACGACTCGGCTACTATTGCCTCACCATGGAGACAGACTGTTGCCAGTACGTCAGAAAATGCTTCAAGTGTCAGGAGCATGCAAATCAAATTCATTCCCCCTCATCAGAACTATACAACCTGACGACTCCCTGGCGCTTCTCTATGTGGGGACTCGACATCATTGGGAAGATTAGTCCCAAAGTATCAAACGGTCATGAGTATATACTTGTGGCAGTCGACTACTTCACCAAGTGGGTAGAAGCAGCCTCTTATACCACAATTGCAGCATCCCAGGTGATCAAATTCATGAAGAACAACATCATATGCCGGTATGGAATCCCTAATGCTATCATCACAGATAATGGGACCCCGTTTGTCAACAAGAAGATGGATGACTTCCTCAGCAAGTTCAAAATTCAACGTCATCGATCAAGCCCCTACCATCCTCAGATGAATGGTGGGGTGGAAGCCGTAAACAAGACGATCGTCAGGATACTCGAGAAGATGGTCGTGACCTATCGAGATTGGTCAGATATGCTCCCATATGCACTTTGGGCCTATCGAACGTCTATACGGTCTGCTACAGGTGTTACTCCTTTCGAGCTTCCTCATGGAATGAAAGCAGTTCTACCAGTCAAGGTAGAAATACCGTCACTATGGTTGTTACTAGAAAGAGGAATTGAAGAAGGAGAATGGCAACGGGCTAGATTTGATCAGTTACAACTAGCAGATGAGAAGCGCATGAGTGCGTTAAGTCATTCCCAGTATTATCAGAAAAGGATCACTCGGGCTTACAATAAGAGAGTCCGAAAAAGAAGTTTCAAGGTGTGCGACATGGTCATGAAAAAGATTCTACCGTCGCACCATTCGGATCCAGGGGAAAATTCAAACCCTCGTGGGACGGACCGCTGATCATTAGACAAGTACTTTCCAGAGGCACCCTCAGACTCACCAGTATGAGAGGGGTGGACCTTCCTGAGCCAATCAACGCCGACAAAGTGAAGATCTTTCACAAGGTAAGTCATTCTTACTTATCAAGAGTTACATTAATAGAGCTGAAGTCAAGAGGTCGAAGCTAAAACCTCTGAGAAATCATTTCCGTCCACCAATAAGTGTTTCAAATAAGGGGATTCAAAAGAAAAAAGAGAGAAGGAAAAGACACAAAAAAAGAAGGAGAAAAAGAATACAAAGAAAAAAAATAAAATAAAATAAAAAAGAAAAGGGGAAGCCAAAACAAGGCACCCGAGAAAAATCAACCCAAAAAAATAAACATAGTCACCCACCCATCCATCTCAGAAGGGTCTGTAGCTAAGACCGACAGCTCTATCATCTTAACTTAGGATAAGGGCTGAAAGACTGCCATCGGCCGGTAACGACGGATTCCTGACCTCTGGCCGGCGCAGTTATAGAAAAGAAAAAAGAAAAAAAGAAATGTGTGCCTAAACAAAGAGGGCGGAGTGAAAACCCGAAAGGGTGCTTCGAGTAAAAACGGTGGGCATACAGCTGACTTGGTGAAAACCTGAAAGGGCGACGAATGGTAAAAACAGCATAGCTGTCAAGGGGCAGGCAAGATCAAATACTCGAGACGTGATGAAAATCCAAAAGGGCGCCACGAGCAAAAATGATGGGAAAAGGCCGGCTGTGGTGAAAACTCGAAAGAGCGCTACAGAAAAAAATGGCTTGAATAGAAAAAGAAAATAAAGTGCAGGTACCAAGAAATCAGACGGTCCAGATCAGTTTAAGCAATTACAGTTCAAGAACAAGAAGAAGTACAGTCGGGAACAAAGAACTCTACAAACTCTGACAATCTCAGGAAGTAACAGTTTTCATTGCCTACACCTCTAGGGAACTAAAGGGATCTCACACAAGTCAATCTCGAGACATCAGTCAAAGCATTGGCCAAGCCTCAGTTCTGAGTCCTACGTTCCGGCACAAAATCCAGACACACACTCACAAGACAACTCATGGCACAATAAGTTCTCAAAAAAGTTTTCTCTTTTCATTAAATGCATCGTATTTCTTTTACATATATCATATCATCTTTTTCAAAAAAATACAAAAAAATGCATCATCATCAGTCCTGTACAATGCAAAAAGGAATGTACAGATGGTCGACACAGCCCTAAAAAGCAAAAAAAGTCAATCTCTGCTCTCCTCCTCAGCCACGTCAGGTAAGTCCTCTGACTCATAATAAAATAGCCGTGCTCTCAACCTGCTCACCTCCATACGCAGGTAATGTACCTCATCTCGCTTAAGGCTACGGATCGCTGTCTCCTCACCAGACAACCTCTGATCGGCAGCTAATCTCCTCGACATCATCTCACAATGATACCGAAGTGTAGAGATCTCAGACAGCAAGTGGCCATAAGTGGCCAAAAGGAAACCAAGATCGATGAATGGGCACTCCTCAAAGGGCTCATATGAACCAGATGAAGAGCCAACATCCCCAAGAATATCCTGCTCATCCTCATCGGTGGTCTGGTGCCAGCAAGGAATGTGTCGATACAGAGACCGCTCAGCAACCCAATGCTGGTATGGGGCAGTCACCATCGGAAAAGTCCGCAGCTCAAAACCAAACAAATCAGCAGTCAGGTGACTCGCCCAAGATCCATTAATCCGAGTCCTAAAGTCAAATGATTTGGCTGGAAGTGCTCAACACCCGATACTCGTGAAAGTAAAAGGAGGAACGTCCTGCTCATACCCAAACTGCCGTAGGAATTGGATAGGGTGATAAGAAAAGTAAGATCGAAAGCCTACCAGCATTAGAGGAAGGCGGTGCGCATCACAAAGTATTGGAGGAAGTGAAAGTCAAGATGACTCCCAACGAACATTCCAGTCATGCAGCTCAGCAAACATCCTGCGATACAAGGGCTCACTCATCCTAGCTGTATACGGAAGAAACTCCATGATGTGTCGCATGAGGTCAGAGCTATAAATTTCGTGAAATGATGTAAGAACAGTTAGCGAAAGACGCTCTCATAGCCAAATCTGATCATAAGAAGATAAAGAGGTTCAGCTAAAGCAAAGTAATTCCCAAAAGAAAAGAAAAAGAAAAAGAAAAGTGCAGAAAAGATACCTGGAGAAATGCACAGCAAGCTGCGAAGGGCACGGGTACGGCCTAGGGCACAGTCAGTCAGCCCATTAAACAGCTCAGCCAAGACAAGAGAAATGATCCCTTGCCGTCGTACAACTCGGCTCATTACTTCGAAGAGCAAATGAGTCTGAGATCTGCGCCATCCTGAGAATAGCACCTCAGCTATCAAACAGAACATCAGGGCATTCTGAGAGAGTAGAGACCCCGCCACACTCCGAGGGCCCGGGAAAATATCATACAATAAGTCCAAGGAGAACACCACAGCATCCTGGCCAGCAGCTGCAGGCTGAACAAGGTATGGGATCCCGAACCAGTTCTGCGGAGTGGCAATTTTTGACAAAGTCTTCGGCGAGAAATACTGAGCATAATCCCAGGGAAGACCTGTCAAACGCACGAGCTCCTCCAAAGAAGGTCCCATCTCTATGTCGTTGAACGCAAACAAGTTCAACGAAGGGACCCAGTCAATCAGTGCAGCCCCGAGCATCCTCCAATCAATATCAACTCTAGCCATATGGATCAGACCGTCGAAGCCATAGGACTCCAAATCTCGAATCTCATAAGCCGATAAGCTATCAAGCCAAGCAAGCAGTCGTGACGAGCAAGAAGGACGAGGAAGCAACTGACAAGTCCTTACAGGAATCCCCTATAGAACAAAAGGCCCAGGAATCGATGATAGCTCATCAAGGATCGAAAGATCAACAAGCGAAGGAAAAGGAAAAGCTGGAACCTCTGTAAACTCAATAGCCCCTGACCTATCCCCAGTAGCGGCTATGTCTGATATGGTTGCATCGTTGTCTGAAACAGTCATGACTTCAGTAGCATGAGACGACTCGCCCACCTCATGAACCGAATAAGGTCGATACTCTCCTTCAAAAGGGCCATTAGCAAAGATCAGCACCGCACATCGTGGCATCTTGATCAATTTGACCGCTGAAAAACTCATCTGAGCCATCAAGAAAGGCTTGGCAATCCCGATCGAAGAATCTACGGTCAGATCTGGACCTGCAGTCCTCTCCAACATGAAGTCATGAATCCAACCATCATCTTGTCCAATCAAAGGGATCATCGGGACATCCACATCATCCATCATCAGGGGGACGTCATCAATGATCAAATCAAGTCCACCCAAGCAAGTGTACCGCGCATATCGGCCATCATCAAGAGCATCCAAGCCATCAAAGGTATCATCTGAGCCATCCATACCGTCTAGACATGAGATCAGCCCATCTATGTCCATCGTGACCCCATCATCACCATCGATCACATCATCCATGCGGCCCATACTCAAAGGATGCATAGCCTCACCTATGGCCCATCTCCCCATCCCATCTATACCATCCATTTCTCCCATAATCAATGCCCCATCCAAACCTGAATTTTCAGCATGGCTGCCATTAATGGGGCCATTCAAAGTTCCACCAACCACCATTCTTAAACCCCCATCAAGGGCCTCATTCAATACTTCATCTACACCATCAATCAAAAGCATTCCACCATCATTAAAGCCTTCACCACTTTCTGAAGTGTGGGACCCATCATGGACAGCCCCCACAGCCCCTAAATCTCTACCATCCATTGCTTGAGAAAAGACAAACCAAGAAGAAGACAAAAGGAGAAGGAAAGATGAGACAAGGAGAAGATTCATGGCTGGAATCAAACCTGGGCGTACAAAGAATATGGGACAGGGACAGTGGACTGTTGAGAATGTTCGAACCAGAGTCAACCTAGACCGCACATGAAGAGAAGTTTAGGCGGCCCCCTGTGGGCTGCCCGTACGGACGGTCTTGCTCTCTCTTCGCGGGATTGGCTTCACAGTCTTTAGTAGGTGAGACTGCTAGTCCATGTCAGCAGATGGCACCCTGAGGGCCGCCCAAAGCTCAAATTGACTCCGAATTTTGTCTGAAACTGATTTGAATCATCTGAAAGGTACCCCACCTATCCAATTATGAAGTATTGTGGCCAACATAGGGTTGATCAAGTCAAAGAGAAGGAAAATTGATCAAGAGTGGTCCCCAAGCAATTTGAGCCACTCAAAGGCTAGATCATCATGATCTAAGCCATGGAAAGCTTGCATGGCTCATCATATAGCAACATCAAGGGCTTGATCATCAAGATAGAGGGCCAGAGTCCAAGATCTGATCATCAAGTGGGCTCACATGGCTAAAAAGAGTAATCTGAACCGTCCAAGCCATCATCCGCACCCGTGAAGCCTTCTTAGCCTCACAAAACATCAAGGATAGGTGCTCCAAAGCAAAGATGAAGTTTGGAAATGGCCCACAGGGCCAAATCAAACAATCTGAACCATTCAAGTCATCATCCATACAGTTGAGAAATCTTATCTTTCATAAAGCAATGAAGAATGAGTCAAAAATCAAGACATCCAAGCATCATCAAGAGGTTCTGAGGCAAATCAGGGGTTGTATATTCATTCAGAAGATTTTGATACAGAAGAAAGTAAAAGCAAAAGGAAGAAGGTCATATATCAAATAAGCTGAATACATCCTCAGAAAAGCAGGCTACAGATAGCTAACATAATCGTCATCATCCCTCCTCTCATCCCCCTCCCGACGATGAAGGTCCATCAGAGGAGCTGTCACCGATCCGCCAGCATATCTGCGATGACCCCCTGGGACGTAGAGCGAAGGAAGAAGAGGTCCCTATCCATACAGAAAATACCACTCGTCGTAGTCACGATCCGGGATCGTGAAGCAAATCTAAGCTGGCCCGTGAGAGGATCGGCCATATCATCAGCCGAAATCTGAGCAGCCGAAGGAGGTGTGGAACAAGGAACCCGAGCCACGCTGGTGACCTACTGGAGTAATCTCTCACCCAAGTACCATTAAAACGATTCAGCGTCGGAAAGCATGATCCAAAGACACGAAGAATCATATGCTTCTACACGCTGAGGGGTATAGTAAAGAGGAAAGTTGGCATACGACATCTGAGCAAACTACAACAAATGAGTTCATCACAATCAGACACAGAGCAGCACGACGGATAAGGGAAGCAAGATACTTATGTCCTCGATGGTCAATCTGTCTATGTCAGCGCGCCAATTGTCCTCAGACACTCGAGAATTTCGTTGACGATTTTGCTGATGCCAGTGCATGAAGCGGTACAAGGATGGTTCAACACCATCCCATATCCTCGGCGAGAGATGAGCAAAATGATCATAAAATAGGTCTGAACAAGGGCAGACGAAGTGATCAGAGGAAGAAAGAAGACAAACATCTCCATGGAAGGTTAAAAAGAATACCTCCATGACGGGCCAAAAACCTGTGAAGGACTGGCTACTCCGAGAGCTCTTATCTAAACCTTGGTAGATGTGAGTCAGGATAGCCCCGTTCCAATTATATGAATGGTTAAGATCCTCAACCAAATAAAGAAATCTAAGGTTGATCCTCTCGTTCGCATGACAAAAAAGGAACGACCCAAAGGCGTAAGTAATCATAGCCCGTGCTTTGTGAAGGGCCTCCAGCTCGGTAGTAGGGATGACAGTAACGAAGGTATTGTAAAACCATCGTAGTTTCACTTGGTGGCTCTGGAATTTGTTCTTGGGTGGGATGGCTCCCACAAGCCGTATCTAGTCAGTGGAAGTAATGGGAGCAAGAGAGCCGGTGTGGGGAACAACTGTCCCATGGAATGGAAAGCCAATCTGCATGTATATATCTAAGGGAGTTATTCCCCACTCGCCACAGGGAAGTTGAAAGGTGTGGGTCTCATCCCTCCACCTCTCACAGAGGGCCGCAAGTAGCATGCGGTTGGCGTTATTATTGTGAAAGCGTAATGCGAGAAGGCCTGCAAATGGAGTATCGGCCAGAACACGTTCGAGCATAGGCTGCGGTTGTGTCACCCAATCATCCCAGAGATCCCGGGTACCTCGACCCTTTATGGAAGGAAGAGGTTGGTGCTCCTTAGCTAAAGAACACATATGGGTCCCTGCGACGAACAATGAAGGCCGGGTCATCCTCATCAACTGCCCTTCGCCCCCTTGTGTCGTCTGCCATAATCCTACAAGCTTGGCAAGGTAAGTCCCTATTCTTTACCCGTTAAAATCTAAATCATTATCTAGGAAACTGTGGACCCTCACTGATTTTCGCGCTCCCACACGACGTTCTCGTCCCTTCCCCTTTCGGGAAAGAAGGAGAGGATGATGCGTGAGTGCGAAATCGCCGTTTGTGCCACTGGCTTGCCTCGTTCTCGAGGGCTTTGTTTGGTTGCCGTGTTAAGCTGGATGTGTTTAAATGTGTTTATATAAGACCAGAGTCGCCACTAGCCAATTACTTCGAATCTACAGTCGGCTAGACCCCGTAGAAACGTTAGAGAAGGGGATCCGAAGATTCCTTCCTCTAAAATGACTCCTATTGATTTGCGGTCAGAGATTCAAGGTAAGGGATCACGGTTACAGGGTGGGAAGAGGTTAAGCACCCCACACACTGCCCGTACCGAAGTACGGTCTCTACTTCACAGAATCGATCGAATACTTGAAAGTCTAGTTTAATCCTCGTATATTCTCATGGATGACATGATGCATGAATGCGGGTCTGAACAGTAAGAGTTTCTGATGGGCAGGTTCCAACAACGGGCAAGCCCAGAGCGTACGCTCGAACTGACAGGTGCTTAATGTAAGACGTATGCAGTGTGCTTGAATGATCAAGGTGTTTTATGGTGAAGCATGAATGCAGGTCTGAACAGTAAGAGTTTCTAATGGGCAGGTTCCAACAACGGGCAAGCCCAGAGCATACGCTCGAACTGACAGGTGCTTAATTTAAGACATATGCAGTGTGCTTGAAGAATCAAGGTGCTTGCAGTGAAGCAGGGGGGTTGGAAGAAAAGTAAATGTTGCACTTATGCTAGATGCAAATGAGATGATGCTGAAAAAATAATAGCTGGGTGGACGGAGGTGTCGCAAGGATTGGCTTCGAGTGGCTGGATCAAGACTTGGATGGCTTGGGAGGCTTGGACTAGTGGTCAGGCTGGGCTGGACTAGGGCTAGGCTCTCGTCACTCGGGCTCTCCTTGGTGGGAAAATGGGCTAAGGGGTGAAGGAGGACTCGGACCGCACCCGGACTGGCTGGACTTGAAGGGATTGTTGTGTTGAAATGAGAAGGGGAGGGGGGTATTTATAGCAGCGGGCAGTGGCATTTTTCATAATTTATTTTGGGCGGCCTGCTATGGGCCGCCCGTACGGCCGTTTCTTGGGATTCAGCGGCGGTTTGGGCGGCCTGCTGTGGGCCGCCCGTACGGCCGTTCCTCGATTTCCAGCGAGGTACGGTCGCACCCTCGGGGCTGCTGTTTGACTCACTGGGTCGACTCAGTGAGTTGACTCAGCGGGTCGACTCGGTGATTTGACTCGACGGGTTGACTCGGTGTTTTGACTCGACGGGTTGACTCAGTGGGTTAACTTAGCGGGTTGACTCAGTGGGTTGACTCAATGAGTTTGACTTTTCTGGGATTTTTTTTTACTGGCTTTTCTTATGGGGGGTTTTTCAGGGTGATGTTTAGGACTGGGTTGACTGGGTTCAGGCTTGAACTGGGCTATGGAATGGGGCTTACAAGGGTGAGTTTGGCTGAGTTTGGACTTGGGATTTGGGGGTATGGTCCTCCATTCATCCAGCTATCTCTACCAACAGTGTAGCCGAAGGTGGGGTGTCTACAGATGCCCCTCTTTGGCAGAGGTTACGTGCAACCGAATGCCAAAGCGAGTGGACACCCCACTTCTGACCCGGTCATTCATGGATCATGTTCTGAAATCTTTGCTTGCTTTTGCATCTGTGCCAGTTGATCGTCTGGAACTCGATCACTCGCACATACCGCGGGAGTTTGGAGAAAACGTCACGATTGTCCCTGCAGTTTGCTGCAACCTAGGTACCCAATCGCAATCCTTCCATTCCCGATCGGTACTAACATCAGAAAGGTACAGCAGAGCCTCTGCGTCGCTAGTCTTACGAGGTTACTGACCCTGTGATTGATTGTATGTTTGATGTTCTCACAGATCACTCCAGGAGTACTTGTTTCGCTTGACTGTCAAAGTGGTTAGACGCCCTGCCTCCGATAGTCTTACGGGATTCTACTACACCACTTGGACTCAGTCAAGGTACTTCAGGCATCCACGCCTAGGTATGTGTGGGTGGGCTCTTTCCACCCTGATCTGCTGGTTTCGATGCTTGGTTTGCAATTCATTCTTTCCTCGATTGTGGTCTGGAATCTTTGTTGTCTTTTGTATCTAAGTCAGTTGATTGTCTGGAAATTGATAACTCGCACATACCGCGGGAGTTTGGACAAAACGTTGAGATTGTCCCTGCAGTTTGCTGCAACCTGGGTACCCAATCGCTACCCTTCCATTCCCGATTGGTACTAACATCGGAAAGGTACAGCAGAGCCTCTGCGTCCGTAGTCTTACGAGGTTGCTGACCCTGAGACTGATTGTGTGATGTTTGATGTTTTTCCTAGATCACTCCAGGAGTACTTGTTTCGCTTGACTGTCAAAGTGGTTAGACGCCCTGCGTCAGATAGTCTTACGGGATTCTACTACGCCGACTTGGACTCAGTCAAGGTACTTCAGGCATCCACGCCTAGGTATGTGCGGGTGAACTCTTTCCACCCAATCTGCTGATTTTGATACTTAGGTTACAATTCATCGTTTCCACCTGTTCAAATGGTTTCTGTGACCGAGCCTTTTGGCTTTTCATCTTTTCGTATCTTGGCATGTGGTACGACCGCACTGACACTAGAGTTCAGTTCGACCGTACTTTGAGTGCATTGGATCCGATGGTCTCCGGGGAAACCGCGAGACATCGGATCTTATTTGATTTTTGCGTTGGCTCCTACCTAGAGATATGGAAGATCTCCCGGCGTGTTGGAGGCAGAACGCTCTACTGAGAAAATATTTTTTGGTTTTTTGAAAAGATACCCACTCTGGGGAGTGATACTCCGTAGGGTTTTTATTTGCAAATGGGAATATTTTTTGTCTTTTTTTTTTGAAATGGAAATCTGGTTTGCATGCGCCTCCACTAGGGATGCCTGTGGGGTCTTTTTGGCTAACTGACTTTTATTTTGAAAGCAGGTAAACACGATGATTGATGCGATGGATGCTGATGCATGGAGATGCATGATGAATGCATGACTTTGGCTCATTCTCTTTCAGTTTGATGATTTTGCTTTTGCTGGAGATGCAGAGAATTTTGAGCTTATTGCTTGCAGGGTTGTGCTCCCCTGGGGATTTTTCTTTTTGATACGGAGGTTTGGACAGCGGGTTGGTCAAGATCCCGACCCGTGGTCGATCAGGTCCATCGTCCCAAGATGCTGTTTCTTTGCGAATGAGAATGTACGAGGATGCTATCTGACTTCAAGATGTTCTTCTGGGCATACGTGTGATTGAGATGGTGTTTGGCTACCCGTTTTGGTCAAGATTCCAATTTGCGGGCGATTGGATCCGTCATCCCAAATTGTGAAGAGAGTGGAGTTCGAGACTCCTGAAGTGTAGTGCTGGGGATACTGACAATTTTTGTGATTTTTGCAGATATTTGGGTCCGAATCTTTACCTGAGCGGTCAGGGTAGAGATCAGTTTATTGAAAACACAGGAAATATTTTTTGTGATTTTCGAAAATATTTGATTTGAAAGCAAGGGAAATATTTTTTGTGATTTTTGCAAATTTTTTTGATTGAAAGCAAGGGAAATATTTTTGTGATTTTTTGACAATATTTTGATTGAAAGCAAGGGAAATATTTTTGTGATTTTTGACAATATTTTGATTGAAAGCAAGGGAAATATTTTTGTGATTTTTGCGAATTTTTTGATTGAAAGCAAGGAAAATATTTTTGTGATTTTTGAAGAGGTGATTTTGCAATGTTTTTGTATTTTGTGATTGTTTTGAAATGCAGGGAAAATTGTGGAATTTTCATCCACTTCCAGCTTCTACTGCTGGTAAGGCACCCGATCCATTTTACGTCAGCGAGCAAGACGAGTCTCACACAGTTAAGTGCCGTAGTTTTACATCTTCGGATGAGGGAATTTTGAGGGTTTTCAGTTAACACACCCACAAAGTTGCCTGTTCCTCATGTGCAATGCACATAGACCACGTATCGTCCGACGGACTCCTTCGGCCACAAAATGAGCCACATCCTCACATTTCCTTTAGTCAATCCAGTTTGAGGTCTTACGTTGCTCACAATTCCGTGAGGGTGCGCTCCACCTCCCAACAGCCTTAATCCCCTTCATGAGTTTTAGGAATAGGGAACATCCGTCAGATTCAACAGCGACTTCCAAATCAAGGTTGTCTATCACGGTGCGTTCAACACGAACAGGATTGCGGAGTTCTGCCCGCCTCAGCCCTTACCTGTTTAAAAGATTCCAGACACCCGTACGATCAAGTGTCAGCCATGTCTGGAACAGGTTAGGAAAGAAAGCCCCCGAGAAGTTAATCCCAGTGTAGTTTTAGGTCTTCGGACCGCTAGAGATGAATTTGTGCAGTTGAAATTTGTGGTGAATCATTTTTTTTTTGTGTTTTTTGGAAAAAGTTCCAGATTTCAGCTCGAATGATCGAGATTGATGCTGGTTTTTGTGGAAAGCTTTAAAATATTTTTGGTATTTTTGAAATGATCCGGGTTATCGAACCTTGATCAAGGTTGATGCCGGTTTTTGGTTGAAAGCAAGAAAGGTCCCCCGAGAAATTAATCCCAGTGTAGTTTAAGGTCTTCGGACCAAAATCTGTACATGCTGAAAATACATTCTTTTTTGTGATTTTTCGAAAACTGTTCCAGGTCATAAAATCTCAATTTTGAACGGTCAAGATTGACACTGGTTTTTATTAGAAATCTCTCGGGATTTTGTTCCCGACGTAGTTTAAGGTCTTCGGACAAAAAACTGTACAAAAGGGGGCAAACACATTTTTTTTTTCATTTTCGAAATGATCCAGATCATCAGATCTTGGCCTGAACTGGCTGGGATCGATGCTGGTTTTGATTAAAAATCTCTCGGGACGTTGATCCCGACGTAGTTTAAGGTCTTCGGACCTAATTTTGTAAAAGAGGGGCTGGTAATATATTTTTGTTTTTTGAAATGATCCAGATCATCAGATCTTGGCCTGAAAGGCTGGGATCAATGCTGGTTTTTATTAAAAATCTCTCGGGATGTCAATCCCGACGTAGTTTAAGGTCTTCGGACCACAATGCTGTGCAAGCGATGCTGGAAATCACACTTTTTTTTTTAGAAAGTGTCCAGAGTCATCAGGCCTTAATGAAGACCGATGCCGGTTTTTATTGAAAATCTCTCGGGATATTGATCCCGACGTAGTTTAAGGTCTTCGGACCAGTACTGCACAAAACAGGAAATACATTTTTTTTTGTTTTTTTGAAAGTACTCGGTGTCGTCGGATCTTAATTCGAGCGATCAAGACCGATACCGGCTTTTATTGAAAATCTCTTGGGATGTCGATCCCGACGTAGTTTAAGGTCTTCGGACCAAAATATGTACAAGCGAGCAGCAATCCAGGTTGGAGACTACGGGAATTCTCTTTGCAATGGTTCAGATCATCAGGTCATACCCTTGGATGGCTGAGATCACTGTTTGACCAAGTCACTCTTTTTCTTTCTTTTTCTTGAAAATTCCATGGAACTTTTCCACATCATTAAGCCAATTTCCCATTAATTTCTCTCATGGTGAGATTTTGGTGAGATCTCTTCCTTTTTCTCACCATTCTCTTCCATCACTTCATTCTTACATGGAGGTACAAGATTCACTTCCAACCACCCTTCCCAAGGAGGAGTTCTTCCCAAGGAGAGGGGGAGAGAGGTCATTTCATATAGGTAGGGGCTAGGACGGCCTCCTATGGGCCGCCCAGACGGTCTTTGACCCCTGGTCTCTTCAGTGGGCTGGGTAAAAGGGTGCCCTCCCCTTTTCTATATAACATGGGGCACCCTTGCCCCCTCCATCGTGCAGTTTCTCTCTTTTCTCTCTCATACTCTCTCTTTTTCAAGTTTTCTCTCTTCTCCTTTGGTGGTCCTTTGCTTCTCTCAAGTGGTGGCCCTTAGAGACATTTTGGGATAGCAAGGTGGTCCCTCTTTGGTGAGTGGTAAAGGTATGAACCACTCCCTTTCTCTTTCTTGTCCTTTTCCTTCTTCATTGTCTCTTCTCATAACTCTTTTCTTTTTCCATGTAGTTATTCCAAGAGGTGTGAAGGTGGGCCCAAGCATTCTTGACCTTTCTCTAGATCTCAAGTCTTTTTCAAAGGTGGTGTATGGAGAAGGACATTGCAAGCTCTCCACTTCATTTTTCTTTCTTCTTTTCACACTCCCTTCATGTGCATGTAAAGGGTGATTTTCCCATGTCATCAAGTGTGCATGGCAAAATATTCTATCTTTTTCATGGGAGTTGGGCCTCTTTTCATATGTATCAAATGGGCTCAAAGTGAAGTCATGGCCTTTGGTGTATTTGATGGGCCTAATGCTTCATTTTGGGCTCCCTCATGCTTTCTTGCCCTTGTCATTTCCTTTGTAGCTTTCTTTTTCTTTTCCATCTTCTTTCCAAGATTTGGGCCCATGGGCATGGTAGGGCCCATCTTAAGTTTGGGCTCATGGGGCTCACTTTGGGTGACCCCATCTTTCTTCACATATGTATGGACGAAGGTGACTAGCCCATTCTTCATTTTGGATCTCAAGTGGGCTAGACTTCCTAGTTGGGCCTTTATGGACAAGTAGCCCAAGTCTTCCATCATCTCTTGATTATGATGTACATCCTTGTACAAAGTGTGGTGGGACCCTTGGAGTTTTTCATGTGGATAGGCTTTTGGGCCTTCACTGAAACTTGGGCACTTCTTTGAACCATGTGTGCCCCACTACACTTTGTTCATGTAGGATTTTTCTTTTCATGCTTTTTCATTTGATGGATGGAGGACTTGAGTTACTTGATCATCTTCAAGTCCCATGAGTGAGTTGTTCCAACAATCTCACTAGGTTCAAATGGTTTTTCCTTAAGGTAGGAACTGTGGTTCTCAAGAGTTTCCCTTTAATGCTATCAACATCAAATGGATGATCCTCAAGTGAGCTATCCATACAACCATAGCTCCTTGATCTTTTCTTTGGGGGCTTGGTGGGTCATCCACCATCATTCTCATGTATGGGTGATTTTCCTTTAAATTTGTGGGAAAGAATGATACCCATAAGTTGCCCAATTTTGACCCATGCTTTGGGGCATTTTGGATTTTGATCTTCAAGTGGGCTATGTATATCATTCTTAGCCATTTTTATGATGGTTGGGTGACTCATCAAGCCATGCTCTTTTGTGCTCAAATGGTCTTCCTTTTTGGTGAAGAATTTGGTGCACATAAGTTGCCCAAACTTGTCCTTACATGGGCATTTTCAACTTGGTTCTTCATCTGGGCTATGTGCATCACCTTTTTTACCATTAGCTTCTTTGATTCATATGTTTGTGAGTAGACCGCCATGTTGTATTCTCATGGTCAAAACGTTCATCAAGATGAGGCACATAAGGTTACCCATGGTTAACCCATGAATGGGTCCTCATGTTCTTCAAAGTGGGCTATGTGCTCTCTCCAATCCATTGAGATGAGGCATTTGGGTTGCTCTTGGGGGCCCACTTCCTTTCTATTCCCCACTTGTCCATGCACATGTGTAAAAATATGGAAACACCTTAAGTGAGAATCATGGCCTTGGCATAAAAGTGGATCAATCTTTTGGCCACATATGGACTTTGAAGAGGAGCTTCATTAAGATCCTTTGTTGATCTTGTGGCACTTGAGTGCATTTGTTGTCCACAATGTGTCCTTGGATGATAGACTTTTCTTGCCTAAGGCATGCCATGCCACCTTCTTTAAGGTGGGCCTTACTTTTTCCAATGGGCTCAACACATATCCTAAGTGACACATGGAGTTGGACTTTAGATTTTGCATTTGAATGTGAGTCCAATCCCATGGGTTTCTTGGATGATAATTTGGATTTTAATGGGTAACGGATGGGGACTTACCTTGCCAAGCTTGTAGGATTCAATGGCGGATGGTACCAGAGGTCACCTGAGTGATTGATGAAGATGATCCTGCCTTCATTGTCTGCCGAGGGGACCACATGTGTTCCTTAGCTATGGAGCATCAACCTCTTCCCGCTATCAAGGGTCGAGGTACCAGGGATCGCTGGGACTACTGGGTGAAGGATCCACAGCCCTTGCTTGAACGAGTACTGGATGGTACTCCTTTTGCTGGCCTCCTCACCTTACGTTTCCATAATAACGATGCTAACCGCATGATGCTCGCGGCCCTTTGCGAGAGGTGGCTGGATGAGACCCACACCTTCCAGCTCCCTTGTGGTGAATGGGGAATAACCCCCTTGGACATTTATATGCAAATAGGCTTCCCGTTTCATGGAACAGTTGTTCCTCAAGTCAGCTCTCTGGCTCCCCTCACTTCCACCGACTGGTTACGGCTCGTTGGTGACGTCCCACCCGAGGGTGAATTCCAAGGCTATCAAGTAAAGATGCGATGGTTTTACAACACTTTTGCCTCCGTCATCCCCACCACCGAGCGAGAGGCACTCCACAAAGCTCGGGCCATGATCACTTATGCCTTCGGGTCCTTCCTTTTCTGCCATGCGAATGAGAGGGTTGATCCTAAATTTCTTCGTTTAGTCGAGGATCTTCATCATCCCTATAACTGGAATGGGGCTATCTTGACCCGTATCTTTCAAGGTCTGGACAAGACCTGTCGGCATAGTCGGTCCTTCACAGGCTTCTGGCCTGTCGTTGAGGTATCTCTTTTTTCACCTTTCTTGAAGGGTTTTCGCCTTCTTTCTCTCTCTGATCATTAGACGTGCTTTTGTCTAGACCTGCTTTTATGACCATTTTCCCCATCTCGCGCCGAGGATGCGGGATGATATCGAGCCCTCTCAGTATCGCCACATGTACTGGCACCAGCAAAACCGTCAGTGGAACTCCCGAGTTCCCGGGGACAATTGGCGTGCTGACATAGACGGGTTGACCGTGGAGGACGTAAGTATCTTGCTTTCCCTACCCCTCGTGCCGTACTATAACTGATCGTGGTGACCTCATTAGCTGCAGCTTGATCGGATGTCAGTATGCCAGTTTCCCTCTCTATTACACCCCCCAGCGTGTGGAGGCATACGATGCTTCATGTCTCCGTATTATGCTTTCTGACGCTGAGTCTTTCCTGTGGTATTTGGGGGAGAGATTGCTTCGGCAAGTCACTGGGGTGGCTCGGGTCCCTTGTTCTGCACCTCCTCTAGCTGCTCAGATGCCAATTGATGAGAGAGTTGAGGCTCTTATGGGCCAGCCTGGATTTCGTTTCACGATCCCGGATCGTGATTATGATGAGTGGTATTTGCTGTTCGGCCAGGGGCCTCTGCTTCCTTCGCTTTATGTTCCAGGTGGCCGTCGCAGGTATGATGGAGGTTCGGTGACTGCTCCTTTGATGGATCTTTATCGTCGGGAGCGGGACGATAGGAGGGATGATGATGACTATGTTGGCGACTTGTAGCTTGCTTGGGTATTCTGCTTTGTATGGCCTTGTACTTTTGCTTTTGTCCTCTTTTGTATCAAGCTCTTTTGAATGAATATATAATCTTTAATTTGTCTCAAATTTCTTGATGATGTCTGGATGCTTTGACTTCTAACTCGTTCTCTAATGATTTGCGGAAGATGAGGCTTCTTAACTGCATGGATGATGACTTAAACTGTTCAGATTGCTTGATTAGGCCTTGTGAGCCCATTTGATTATTAGATCTTGCTTTTCTTTTGATGATCGAACCTTTGATCTTGCTGCTCCATGACTTGTGTAAGCTTTCCAATGGTTTGGATCCTGATGATCTAGTCCTTAAATGGTTCAGATTGATAGATTCGGCCCTGTGGGCCCACTTGAGACCTCGGCTTTGCTTTGGGGCACCTCTTTTGATGACTTGTGAGGCTAAGAAGGCTTCTTATGGTATGGATGACGGCTTGAACATCTCAGATCACTTGACTTGGCTTTGTGGGCCCACTTGATGATTAGATCTTGGATTTTAGCCCTTCTTTTGATGATCACCCCTTTGATCTTGTTGTTTGATGACCCATGCGAGTTTTTCCATGATTTAGATCATGATGATCTGGTCTTTGAATGGCTTGGATTGCTTGTGGCCCCCACTTGATCACCTTTCCTTCTTTTTGACTTGATCAACCATGTTCTGGCTGCATTGCTTCAGTGATTGGACCGGTGGGGCACCTTTTATATGATCTTGATCAATCTCAGTCGAAATCTGGAGTGGACCGGAGCCTTGGGCGGCCCATGGAGCGCCATCTGCTTACGTGGACTGTCAGCCTCACCTACCAAGAACCCCGGAGCCAATCCCGCGGAGAGAGGGGATCCATGTCAGTACGGGCGGCCCAGAGCAGGCCGCCCAGGGCTTGTCTCTTGAGCGGCCTGGGCTGGCTCGTGCTCGGACATTCCCTGGTCCCTGTTGCTGCTGTCCCCACCTGCTCTGTACGTTCAGGTTCGATTCCAACAATGAATCTTCTCTTTGTCTCCTCTTTCCTCATCATCTTGTCCTCATCTTGCTTTGTCCTTTCTTAAGCCATGGATGGTGGTGATTTAGGGGCTGTGGGGGCTGCCCATGGTGGGTCACACACTTCAGAAAGTATTGAAGGCTTTAATGATGGAGGGATTTCTTTAATGAATGGTGGAGATGGGGCATTGAATGGAGGCATTGATGAGGGGCTAGGGATGGTGGTTGGTGGAGTTTTAAATGGCTCCATTAATGGTGGGATGGCTGGATTTTCAGATTTGAATGGGCCCCTCATTATGGGAGGAATGAATGGTATAGATAGGATGATGGGATGGGACATAGGTGAGGCTATGCATCCCTTGAGTGTGGGCCCCATGGATGATGTGATGGATGGTGCTGATGGGACCATGATGGACATAGATGGGCTGATCTCATGCTTGGATGGGATGGATGGTTCAGATGGTACCTTTGATGGTTTTGATGCTCTGGATGAGGGCCGAGATGTGCGGTATACTTGCTTGGGTGGACTTGATGTGGTCATTGATGATGTCCCCCTGATGATGGACGATGTGGATGCCTCGATGATCCCTTTGATCTGCCAGGATGATGATTGGATTCATGATTTCCTGTTGGAGGGGGCCGCAGGTCCAGATCTGACCGTTGATTCTTCGATCGGGGTTGCCGGGACCCTTTTTGATGGTTCAGATGTATTCTTCGACGGTCAGATTAGCCAGGATGCCACGATGTGCGGTGTGATCTTCACTGATAGTCCTTTTGATGGGGAGCATTGTCCTTCTCTTGGTCATCGGTCCTTTGCGCACTCCGTTCATGAGGTGGGCGAGTCTTCCCGTGTGGCTGAGGTTGTGACAGTTTCCGACAGTGATGCGACTATATCAGACATAGCCGTTACTGGGGACAGGTCAGGGGCTGTCGAGTCTGCAGAGGTTCCAGCTTTTCCTTCTCCTTCGCCCGTTGACCTTTCGATCATTGATGAGCTGTCATTGATTTCTGGGCCTTTTGTTTTGGAGGGGGAACCGGTAAGGACTTGTCAGCTGCTTCCTCGTCATTCTTGCTCGCCACAGCTGCTTGCTTGGCTTGACAGTTTGTCAGCTTATGAGATTCGAGATTTGGAGTCCTATGGCTTCGGTAGTCTGATCCATATGGCCAGAGTTGATATTGACTGGAGGATGCTCGGAGCTGCCTTGATTGACTGGGTCCCTTCGTTGAACTTGTTTGTGTTCAACGATATGGAGATGGGGCCTTCTTTGGAGGAGCTTGCACGCTTGACAGGTCTACCCTGGGATTATGCTCAGTATTTTTCGCCGAAGACGTCGCCGAAGACTGCCACACCTGCAGAACTGGTTCGGGATCCCTTATCTTGTTTGGCCTGCAGCTGCGGGCCAGGATGCTGTGGTGTTTTCCTTGGACTTACTGTATGATCTTTTTTCGGGTCCTCGGAGTGTGGCCGGTTCTACCTTTGCTCGGAATGCACTGATGTTCTGCTTGATCGCTGAGGTGCTATTCTCGGGATGGCGCAGGTCCCAGACCCCTCTGCTTTTTGAAGTGATGAGCCGAGCTATTCGACGGCAGGGTATTATTTCTCTCATCTTGGCCGAGTTGTTCAATGGCCTTGACTGACTGCGCCCTGGGCCGCACTTGTGTCCTTCGCGGCTGTTGTGCCTTTCTGCAGGTATCTTTTTCCACACCTTTTTTTCTTCTTGCTTCGTTGTGAATTGTTTGGCTCTAGCTGAACTTTCTTTTTTGTGATCAGGTCTGGCTATGGGAGCGTCTTTCGTTGACCGTTCCTATACCTTTTCCTGACACTCGTTGCCCAGACCTTATGCGACACATCATGGAGTTTCTTCCTCATACAGCTAGGATGAGCGAGCCCTTGTATCGCAGGATGTTCGCTGAACTTCATGACTGGAACGTTCGTTGGGAGTCATCTTGGCTTTCACTTCCTCCAGTTCTTTGTGATGCACACCGCCTTCCTCTGATGTTGGTAGGCTTTCGATCTTACTTCTCTTATCATCCCATTCGGTTCCTACGGCAGTTTGGGTACGAGCAGGATGTTCCTCCTTTCGCTTTCACGGGTATCGGGCGTCGAGTACTTCCCTCTAGATCCTCTGACTTCAGGACCCGGATTGATTGTTCTTGGGCGAGCTACTTGACTGCTGATTTGCTGGGTTTTGAGCTGTGGACTTTTCCGATGGCGACCGCCCCATATCAGTACTGGGTTGCTGAGCAGTCTTTGTATCGGCGTATCCCTTGTTGGCACCAGACTGTTGACGAGGATGAGCAGGATATCCTTGGAGATGCTGGCTCTTCATCTGGTTCATATGAACCCTTTGAGGAACGCCCGTTTGTCGATCCTTGCTTCCTTTTGGCCACTCATGGCCATCTGCTGTCTGAGATCTCTGCACTTCGGTATCATTGTGAGATGATGTCGAGGAGATTGGCTGCCGATCAGAAGTTGTCTGACGAGGAGACAGCGATCCGTACCCTTGAGCGCGATGAGGCGCATTACCTGCGTATGGAGGTGAGCAGGTTGAGAGCGAGGCTATCCTTTTATGAGTCAGAGGACTTACCTGATGTGGCCGAGGAGGAGGGTAGAGACTGATTGTGTTGGCCACCTACACATTGATTTTTTGCATATATGATTGATGATGATGCATTTTTTTTTTTTTGAAAAAGATGATATGATATGTGTAAAAGAGCTATGATGCTTTTAGTGAAAAAAAGAAGAAAACTTTTTGAGAATCTATTGTGCCATGAGTTGTCTTGTGAGTGTGTCTAGATTTTGTGTCGAGATATAGGAATCAGAACTGGGGCTCGGTCAATGATTTGACCGATGTCTCGAGTTTTGACTTGCTTGATCCTTTAGTTCCCTAGAGGTGTAGGCAATGGAAACTGTTGCTTCTTGAGATTATCAGAATTTACAGAGTTCTTTGCTCCTGACCGCACTTCTTCTTATTCTTGATCTGTGACTGCTTGAACCGTTCTGAACTGTCTGGCTTCCTGGTACCTGCACTTTTATTTTTATTTTTTTCTTTTTTCATTTGAATCATTTTTGCCTGCAGCGCTCTTTCGAGTTTTCACTACAGCCGGCCTTTTCCCGTCATTTTTGCCCGTGGCGCTCTTTCGGGTTTTCACCACGTCCCGGGTGTTTGATCTTGCCTGCCCCTTGGCAGCTATGCTGTCTTTACCCTTGGCGCCCTTTCGGGTTTTTACCAAGTCCGCTGTATGCCCACTGTTTTTACTCGGAGCGCCCTTTCGGGTTTTCACTCCGCCCTCTTTGTTTAGGCACACATTTTCTTCTTTTTTTTCTCTTTTTTCTTTCTCTGAATCTTTGGATAACTGTGGCGGCTAGAGGTCGGGAATCTGTCATTGCCGGCCGACGGCAGTCTTGCAGCCCTTATCCTAAGTTACGATAATAGAGCTGTCGGTCTTTGCTATAGACCCTTCTGAGATGAATGGATGGATGACTGTGTTTCTTCTTGGGTTTATTTTTTTCTTGGGTGCCTTTCTTTGGCTTCCCTTTTTTTGTCTCTTTTCTTCTCTTTTTTTTTGTATTCTTTTTTTTTCTTTTCTCTTTTTTTTGTATATTTTTTTTTCTTTTTGAATCCCCCTTTTTTTGTATTTTTCTCTTTTGAAATCCCCTTATTTGAAACACTCGTTGGTGGACGGGAATGATTTCTCAGAGATCTTAGCTTTGACCTCTTGACTTCAGCTCTATTAAAGTAACCTTTGATAAGGTCAGAATAACTTACCAGTGAAAGATCTTCACGTTGTCGGCGTTCGGTTGGCTCAGGAAGATCCACCCCTCTCATGCTGGTGAGTCTGAGGGTGCCTCCGGGAAGTACTTCTCTGATGATCAGTGGCCCGTCCCACGAGGGTTTGAACTTTCCTCTGGGATCCGGGAGGTGCGACGGTAGAATCTTCTTCATGACCATGTCGCCTACCTTGAAACTTCTTTTTCGGACTCTCTTGTTGTAAGCCCGAGCGATCCTTTTCTGATAACACTGAGAATGACTTAGTGCACGCATGCGCTTTTCATCTGTTAGTTGCAACTGATCGAATCTGGTCTGTTGCCATTCTCCTTTCTTCAACTCCGCTTTCTAGTAACACCCGTAGTGATGGTATTTCCACCTCGACTGGTAGGACTGCTTCCATTCCATAAGTAAGCTCGAAAGGAGTAACGCCCGTAGCAGACCGTACAGACGTTCGATAGGCCCAAAGTGCATATGGGAGCATATCTGACCAATCTCGATATGTCACGACCATCTTCTCAAGTATCCTGACGATTGTCTTGTTTGCGGCTTCTACCCCACCATTCATCTGGGGACGGTAGGGACTTGATCGATGACGTTGGATCTTGAACTTGCTGAGGAAGTCATCCATCTTCTTGTTGACGAACGGGGTTCCATTATCTGTGATGATGGCATTGGGGATTCCATACCGGCATATGACGTTGTTCTTCATGAATTTGATCACCTGAGATGCTACAATTGTGGTGTAAGAGGCTGCCTCTACCCACTTGGTGAAGTAGTCGGCTGCCACAAGTATGTACTCATGACCATTTGATGCTTTGGGACTGATCTTGCCGATGATGTCGAGTCCCCACATGGAGAAGGTCCAGGGGGTGGTCAGGTTGTATAATTCTGATGATGGGGCATGGATTTGATTCGCATGCTCCTGACACTTGAAGCATTTTCTGACGTGCTAGCAACAGTCTGTCTCCATGGTGAGCCAATAGTAGCCGAGTCGCAGAATCTTCTTTGCCATCATGTGCCCGTTCATGTGTGGGCCACAGATTCCTTCGTGTATTTCTTCCATGATCTTTGCAGCTTCTGTTTCATCGACGCATCGAAGGAGGATGTGATTATAGGATCGCTTGTAGAGAACTTCGCCACTGATGGTGAACTGGCCGGCCAAACGCTGAATGGTTCGGCGATCTGTTGCTGTTGCTGATTCTGGATACTCCTGGGTTTCGAGGTATTGCTTGATGTCGGCATACCAGGGTTTGTCAGGGACAGCTTTAGCTTCTTCTATTTGCAGGCAGAAAGCAGGTTCTTCTTGAATTTCGACTGTGAGCTCCCATTCTGAAGCTCCTTTTGGGATCTCGAGCATTGATGCGAGTGTGGCGAGAGCATCTGCAAACTGGTTCTTGGCTCTGGGCATGTATGAGAAGGTGATTTCCTTGAATTCTTCGATCAGATTGTCAAGATACACATGATATGGTATCAGCTTCTCGTCCTTAGTTTTCCATTCGCCATTGGTCTGATTGATGATAAGCTGTGAGTCTCCAAATACTCGCAGCTTCTTGACGCCTAAGATTATGGCTTCCCTTAAGCCAGCGATGCATGCTTCATATTCTGCCATGTTGTTGGTGCACTCAAATGCGATGCGCCTCGAGATAGGAATAGGGACATCACCTGGAGAGTAGAGGATTGCTCCAATACCACTCCCTTCAGAATTTGCTGCGCCGTCGAAGAATAACGTCCACTCACCTTTCTTCTTTTCTTCTTCTTCAATGAGCAAGAGATCTTCATCAGGGAAGAATGTCTTGAGAGGTTGATAATCCAGGAGGGAGTGGGCGGCAAGATGATCGGCGAGGGCCTGTCCCTTGATTGCCTTCTGAGTGACATAGGTGATGTCGAACTCAGACAGGAGTAGCTGCCATTTAGCTATCCTTCCAGTGAGTGCCGGCTTCTCGAACAGGTACTTGAGCGGATCCATGTGAGTGAGGAGGAGAATAGGGAATGCAATCATGTATTGACGGAGTCGCTGAGTTGCCCAGACTAGGGCGAGGCAAGTCTTCTCGATTGGGGAATACCTGGTCTCATAATCGGTGAACTTTCGACTCAAATAGTATATTGCTTGTTCCTTCTTCCCGGTCTCTTCGTGCTGGCCGAGGACACAGCCAATGGCTTCTGCTGTTACCGAGATGTATAACAATAGTGGTCGTCCGGGAGCGGGCGGCACTAGGACTGGAGGATTCATGAGATATCTCTTGATACGATCGAAGGTGACTTGGCAATCATCATTCCATTCTTTTGGAACGTTTTTTTGGAGGAGCTTGAAAATGGGTTCACAAATAGGTGTGAGCTGTGCGATGAAGCGACTGATGTATTGAATTCTGCCGAGGAAGCCGCGAATTTCTTTCTCTGTTCTAGGAGGGGGCATCTCGATGATTGCTCTGGTTTTGGTCTCGTCGACCCTGATGCCGTCCTCGTTCACCATAAAGCCGAGGAGTTTACCTCCCATTGCACCGAAGACACATTTCTGAGGGTTGAGACGGAGCTTGTACTTTTCTAATCTGTTGAATAACTTCTTCAGATCTTCAAAGTGTCCTTCAATTGTGCGAGATTTGACGATCATGTCGTCCACATATACTTCAAGCTCTTTGTTCATCATGTCATGGAATAATGCTGTCATTGCTCGCTGATATGTTGCTCCTGCGTTTTTCAGACCGAACGGCATTACCCTGTAACAGAAGGTTCCCCAGGGAGTGATGAACGATGTCTTCTCGCGATCTTCGACGGCCATCTTGATCTGATTGTAACCTGAGAACCCGTCAATAAATGAGAAGATCTTGTATCCAGCAGTGTTGTTGACCAGAGTGTCGATGTGTGACAAAGGGAAGTCGTCTTTTGGACTGGCTTTGTTGAGATCTCGGAAGTCGATGCACATTCGAACCTTGCCATCCTTCTTTGGTATTGGCACGATGTTGGCGAGCCATTCAGGGTAGTTAGAGACTACCAAGAATCCCGCATTGTATTATTTGATGACTTCATCTCGGACTTTCAGAGCCCATTCTGGCTTCATTCTTCGAAGTTTCTACTTCACTGGCTTCATATCTGCCTTGGTTGGCAGATGATGTACAACGAGCTCTTCATCGAGCCCCGGCATGTCTTCATATGAGAACGCGAAGTTGGACAATCTTGGAGCTAGGAACTCTATCATTTTCTGTTTCATCTTAGGTGGCAACGATTTTCCGATGCGTACTTCCCTAGGGATCTTAGGCGTCCCCAAGTTTACTATCTCGAAATCATCGGCTACAACATTGGCTTTAGATTCGAACTTTTTGAGGAGATCCTCTAGTTCGGGAGCTGGATCATCATCTTCCTCATTCCGAGCTTCGTCTAGACCCATGAGCTCGAAGTCTAATTCGATTTCGAAATCATATGATTCGACTTCAAACTCATGTGACTCTTTAGACGAACTTGGCACACTATTGAATGCAGGAAAAGAAATATTTTTTGGTTTTTGAGATTTTTCTGAAATGGAAATACTAGATGTTTTTGGCTTTTGAAAGTTTTTGATTTTTTTGGATTTTCGAAATTCATGGGACTTTGAACAAGTGGGTATTGCAGACCATGATTGAGCCCAACTTGTTCCAAAGTTCCGGTCACTGCTTAAACAGGCATTTTTTTTGAAGCCAGAGCCCTCAGATGGCTCTTTGGCTGATTCAAAAGTTAGGGGAACAGATGACCATTCAGGACCCCACACTTCCTCCCTGGAGAGGTGGGGGTTGATGATTTGGGTGAAGAATCATGATCTGGCCCAATGACCATGACTTCTTGCTGGTCGGGTTCGAGATCTGAGTCGCACTCAGTCCCTCCCGGGTCACTTACCTCGCATTGTAGTTCGTCTGGTTCTACGGCTAGACACAAGTTTGGAATCTGAACATCAGACCAATCTAGAGCTGGCCACTTCCCTTTCTTGGCCCAATGGATAGGCTGCTTCTGCCCCTGGCTGATGATTGATGAAGTTGACTTTGCAGAGATGGGCAAGTCGTGCCCCTCGCTAATTGATGCTGAGATGGGCAAGTCGTGCCCCTGGCTGATTGGAATTAAAGTGGGCAGGTTGTGCCCCTGGTTGATTGATGCTGAAGTGGGCAGGTTGTGCCCCTGGTTGGGAGCAGGTATCAGAGTAACCTGGTCTTGAAGCTGCTGTATTTGACTTCCTTCTTCATCTTCATCTTTTTCTTCTTCTTCTGGAGGCTTAGATGGTTCGAGAATTTGATCCCATCGAATGGGGGGCCATGTGGCCCAAACTAGGCTCATCGGGAGGCCTTTGTGTAGTGCAGTCGGTTGATTCCCTCCTGGATCTTTGCAAGGTTCTCCTGGCTTGACGAATTGGATGGGTGAGCACCAAAATTTCTTCCTCTTTTTGTCCATGAAAGTTGCCCTGTATCCGAGTCCCCATTTGCGTTGGTTATATATCAGTGGTACCTTTCTGGACTTGAAGTGATTCTTCATTCGGTATTTGAGACTCAGACGTTCTGCCGGCGAAAAGACACGGTCCACCCTTATCGGTTCTGGATTAGCGATAGAGTTCACAGTCTCGAATTCGAAACTATGAAACGGGATGTCTTCTTCAGAGTGCTGGATATCGATGATAGGGATGTCTGGTTCAGTGGCAGCAGCATCGGAAGGAATGATGAGCTCCTTCTTTGCATGGATAGAGATCACTTGATTTCCACAGATGTACTTCACTCGTTGATGTAGGGTTGATGGCACAGCTCCAACCTTGTGCAGCCAGGTCGTTCGAGCAGCATGTTGAAAGAGGCTGATATATCCAGGATTTGGAATGTGATGGTGGAGACTTCCAGACCTATCTGTACCTCTATGTCGACCTCCCCTTCCACTGATCGACGGGTGTTGTCGAATGCTCTGACGCATATGGTGCTGGGTCGGAACGAAGAAGGATTGATTCCCAGACGTTCTGCAGTCTTGAGTGGACAGACGTTTAAGCTTGAGCCATTATCGACAAGGACCAATGGGACGCAGAGGTCCTTATATCGTAAGGCTATGTTGAGGGATCGCGCATGATCGTACCCTTCTGGTGGTAACTCATTATCAGTGAAGGTGATGGCACGTGGAGCCAGGAGTTGTCCAATCATCAATGCTATCATCTCTGGTGCCGTATCGGAGGAGACGTGAGCATCGTTCAAGGTTTTGGCAAACATTTCTCGGTGTATGCGAGATGTGCAGAGTAGCTCCCATACTGATATTTGAGCAGGGATTGACTTGAGCTGAGTTGCCACATCGTATGCGGCTTCATTTTTGTTGCCGAGGCCTGAGAGAGTGACTTTAGGATCTCCTTTGTTCTGATTATCTCTTCGGATGCAACGCCCATTGGGATTCATATTCCCTACTTCCGCACTATTCTGGATAATGCCATGGGACCTCTCTATAATTTTCCTCCCTTTTACCTTCTAGGACCACCGGTTCTTGCAACGGTGCTGGTGTGGGTACCAGATCTTCCTCGTATGGAGCTTTTGCCTTGAGGACTACATTGTTGCCTGTGCTGAAGGGGTAACATCGAGGCTTATCTTCGTAGATCACGTAGGGTCGCGGTCCTGGTTTGACCGTTCCTGGAGCAGGAGGCTCCCATGGAATGAATACTGGTCCTCTTGATATGGCAGGGGGTTTCTCTGTTCGTCCGAGCTGCCGTAGCGTGATTGACACGCCTCCGGGATTTGCCCCTTGCAATATGACTGGCTCAATTGGAAGAGCTCCTTCCAAGACAACGGGCTCTTGCTGCTGATGAGTATAATCCTTCCATTGCGGATTGGATTGTTCTGGAGTTACCCCTTGCAAGATGACAGGTTCGTATGTGGGCTCGACGTATGATTGTGCTCCTTCTAGGACGACTGGTTCCCAACATGAGGGGCCGTAAGATGCCCCTTGCACAACTGGCACATCATATGGAAGTGCTCCTTCGAGTACTACTGGCTCGAGGACTGGAGGAGGAAAGGGACTTGCCCCTTGCATGATCGGAGGAGGACTTGTCGGCCCATAGGTGTAAGCATGAATGGATTGGATGGGGGAGAAGAAGCGATCGAGGCGTTCTTCTTCTTCTATACTGTTGACGGTGGGACCTCGAGATGAACTGGGGTCCGTCTGATGTTGAGGCAGAGGATTCTGAAGAATGTTGGTGGAAGCTGCTGGAGAAGTTCCAGGGACCGAGATGACGATCTTGCGGTCATCAATTAGGTCTTGTATAGCATTCTTCAAAGTATAGCATCAATCAGTGGCATGGCCACGTCCTTGATGGTAGGCACAGTACTCATTTTCTCGGTAGTTTGGTGGCAGAGGATGAGGCGGAGGCCGAGGTGTCATTAGAGTAAGTAACTGCTTCTGCACCAACGTAGCCATGACTTGACTGAGTGGTTGAGATAGGGGAGTAAATTTCCTGAACTCCCTGTAGTTTTGCCTATTTTGATATGAGTATTGACCGTTTCCTCTGAACTGCTGCTGTTGTCGAGGTGGTTGAGGCTGAGGATTCGGTTGTGGCTGATACCGCTGAGGCTGATGCTGCACTGGATTCTGCTGATACTATTGACGTCCCTGTGGGGGAGCATGTTAATTTCCTTGAGCAGTGGTGTTGATGTTGTTTACCTCTGTTGGGCGGGGAGCAGAACCACTGCGGTTTCCATTCCCGTGCCCAATAGGTCTTCCTTCCACTCTGTTTCTTTTGATTGGAGTGGCTTGATGAGGCCATGGGGAGATCGTCCCGGCACGGATTCCTGCTTCGACTTGCTCTCCAGCACGGATCAATTGTGAGAAATTCGCATATGGATGCGAGATGAGATACCCGGATATGCCTGGATATGTTGAATGGACAATCATGGAGATTTGTTCTTCGTCGTCGATAGGTGTCCGCATTCTGGCTGCCATAGCCCGCCAACGTCCCACATAAGCTGATAGTGTTTCATCACTCCTTTGCCTGAGAGCTGCAAGATCGGCTCTTCTGGGTGCCATGTTGAGATTGTATGCAAATCTGTCGACGAAAGCCTGGGAAAGCTGTTCCCAAGTCCTAATGCGATGACAGTCCAATGAGGTGTACCAATCTAGGGCATCGCCCTTCAGAGATTTTTGGAACAAGCGAATGAGGGCCCCTTCATTTCCTGAGATTGCACTCAGCTCTCCACAGAAGGCCTTGAGATGTGCTGTGGGACAACCGCTGCCATCGTATCTTTTGAATTTTGGTACCTCAAAGTTTTGAGGTACTTGCGCGTCTGGGAAAGGACACAAGTCTCTGAACTTGGTCGAAGGTAGATCGATTCCTTGTTGTCGCTGAAGCTGATTTTGCAAGATCTGGAACTGCTCCCGCAACTCGTCCAGTCCTGAGTGATCTGTTCGAGCGACTGGTGCCTCTTGGAGTAAGGCACGTTCTTCTTCGGCATAGTGGTCGATGTCTTCGACCCTATGTGCTTGCTGAAAAGCAACCGCGGGTTGCTGAAATTGATTTGATGACTGAACTGGATTCTGATGAACTGGTGCTTGAAAGGATTGTAACTGAACTGGAGATTGTACTGAAGGTTGAACTGGAACTTGCTGGAAATTAACTGGAGATTGCTGAACTGAAGATTGCTGAAAATTAACTGGAATCCCATCGGCGGGGATGTGCTGGAATTGAAAAGTGCTCCTGTTTGCAGGAGGCTGAGATGCTGGGAAGTGACCCCCTTGTTGGGTATTTGCCACTGTCCGCTGGTTGATGTGGGCTTGACACTGACCCCCGTTGTGGGCATTCGCCAGTGCTGTCCCTGTTGCTGGAAATTGAATTGAAATCCCATCGGCGGGGATGTGCTGAAATTGAAAAGGTGTCCCATCGGCGGGGACATGCTGAGATCTACTGAGATTGTTGTTTGCAAGATTGACTGGAAGCTGACTGGAAGTTCTTGCGACGGGAGTGCTTTGAGATGGCCCTGTCGTTGCAGGAAGGTACTGAGGAAGATGCCCCGTAACGAAGGGCTGAGATGGCTGCTGTCGTTAGTCTTGGGCAGACTCCGATGGTTGCGCTTGATTTGAACTGGAGGCCGGAAGGACCCGGCATGGTCGCTGAGACTGCTGAACTGGGCCAACTTGATTGTTGGCTGCTGCGGTGGCTTGTGCTTGCATGAATTGCAAGAGCATTTCTTGCATTGCTCTCACTCCTTGTGCCAATTCTTGTATGATTGGCGTATTATCAATGGGCTGTTGCGCTGGAGGTTGCGCTTCGGTCATCTCAAGAGCGGGGAGGAGATGAGTTTCTTCTTCGTGGTCGAACATGGCTTGTTGAGCCCGAGTGCGGATTATGCTGCAGAAGGGAAGTTGTCTCCGCGTACGTTGAGCCCGAGGAGGCGCAATGGTGAGGACTATACTCTACTCTTTTTGGGTTTTGGTATTTTCTATTTTTTTTTTGGTTTTGGGATCTTCTATTTTTTTGTTTGTTTTGGGTAGAATGCTATGCAGATGAGATTGTATGAGGATTAATGACTTTCAAGTACGGGAAGGATTCTGTTTTCAAGTCAGATCACGACTAGTGGGACTAGCTTATCCCCAGCAGAGTCGCCATTCTGTGGACCCTCGCCGATTTTCGCGCTCCCACACGACGTTCTTGTCCCTTCCCCTTTCGGGAAAAGAAGGAGAGGATGATGCGTGAGTGTGAAATCGCCGTTTGTGCCACTGGCTTGCCTCGTTCTCGAGGGCTTTGTTTGGTTGTCGTGTTAAGCTGGATGTGTTTAAATGTGTTTATATAAGACCAGAGTCGCCACTAGCCAATTACCTCGAATCTACAGTCGGCTAGACCCCGTAGAAACATTAGAGAAGGGGATCCGAAGATTCCTTCCTCTAAAATGACTCCTATTGATTTGCGGTCAGAGATTCAAGGTAAGGGATCACGGTTACAGGGTGGGAAGAGGTTAAGCACCCCACACACTGCCTGTACCGAAGTACGGTCTCTACTTCACAGAATCGATCGAATACTTGAAAGTCTAGTTTAATCCTCGTATATTCTCATGGATGACATGATGCATGAATGCGGGTCTGAATAGTAAGAGTTTCTGATGGGCAAGTTCCAACAACGGGCAAGCCCAGAGCGTACGCTCGAACTGACAGGTGCTTAATGTAAGACGTATGCAGTGTGCTTGAATGATCAAGGTGTTTTATGGTGAAGCATGAATGCAGGTCTGAACAGTAAGAGTTTCTGATGGGCAGGTTCCAACAACGAGCAAGCCCAGAGCATACGATCAAACTGACAGGTGCTTAATTTAAGACATATGCAGTGTGCTTGAAGAATCAAGGTGCTTGCTGTGAAGCAGGGGGGTTGGAAGAAAAGTAAATGTTGCACTTATGTTAGATGCAAATGAGATGATGCTGGAAAAATAATAGCTGGGTGGACGGAGGTGTCGCAAGGATTGGCTTCGAGTGGCTGGATCAAGACTTGGATGGCTTGGGAGGCTTGGACCAGTGGTCAGGCTGGGCTGGACCAGGGCTAGGCTCTCCTCACTCGGGCTCTCCTTGGTGGGAAAATGGGCTAAGGGGTGAAGGAGGACTCGGACCGCACCCGGACTGGCTGGACTTGAAGGGATTGTTGTGTTGAAATGAGAAGGGGAGGGGGGTATTTATAGCAGCGGGCAGTGGCATTTTTCATAATTTATTTTGGGCAGCCTGCTATGGGCCGCCCGTACGGCCGTTTCTTGGGATTCAGCGGCGGTTTGGGCGGCCTGCTGTGGGCCGCCCGTACGGCCGTTCCTCGATTTCCAGCGAGGTACGGTCGCACCCTCGGGGCTGCTGTTTGACTACCTGGGTCGACTCAGTGAGTTAACTCAGCGGGTCGACTCGGTGATTTGACTCGACGGGTTGACTCAGTGTTTTGACTCGACGGGTTGACTCGGCGGGTTGACTCAGCGGGTTAACTCAGCGGGTTGACTCAGTGGGTTGACTCAATGAGTTTAAATTTTCTGGGATTTTTTTTTACTGGCTTTTCTTATGGGGGGTTTTTCAGGGTGATGTTTAGGACTGGGTTGACTGGGTTCAGGCTTGAACTGGGCTATGGAATGGGGCTTACAAGGGTGAGTTTGGCTAAGTTTGGACTTGGGATTTGGGGGTATGGTCCTCCATTCATCCAGCTATCTTTACCAACAGTGTAGCCGAAGGTGGGGTGTCTACAGAAACCCATGGATTTGGACTTACATTCAAAGGCAAAAATCCAATGTCTAACTCCATATGTTGCCTAGGATATGTGTTGGACCTATTGAAGAAAGCAAGGCCCACCTTAAAGAGGGTTGCTAGGTAAGGAAGGTCCATCATTCGAGGACATATTTTGGACAACAAATGCATTCAAGTGCCATGAGATCAAAGTGGGATAAGAATCAAACTTCATACAAAGAAACCCCTTTTCAAAGTCCATGTGTGACCAAGGCTTGGTTCACTTTCATACCTAGGCCATGATCCTCATTTAAGATGTTCCCATCTTTTTACACACATACATGGACAAATGGGGAATAGAAAGGAAATTGGTCCCTAAGAGCAACTCAAGTTCCCCACCTCAACGGATTGAAAGGAGCATATAGCCCACTTGAAGAACTATAAGAACCTATTCATGGGTCAACCATGGGCAACCCTATGTGCATCGTCTTGGTAAAAGGTTTGACCATGAGAGTACAATATGGTGGTCTACCCACAAACATATGAATCAAAAAAGCCAATGGTAAAAAATTGATGCACATAGCCCACATGAAGAACCAAAGTTGGAAATGTCCTTGCAAGGACAAGTTTGGGCAACTTATGTGCACCAATTGCTTTACAAAAAAGGGGACCATTTGAGCACAAGAGGGTATGGCTTGATGAGTCACCCAACCATCATGAAAATGGTTAAGAATGATATACATAGCCCACTTGAAGATTAAAATCCAAAATTCCCTAAAGCATGGGACAAAATTGGGCAACTTATGGGTATCATTCTTTCCCACAAATTGAAAGAAAAATCGCTCATCTTTGAGAATGATGGTGGATGACCCTCCAAGCACCCCAAGAGAAATTTAAGGAGCTATGGTTTCATGGATAGCTCATTTGAAGAAGAATCATCCATTTGAGGTTGGGAACATTAAAGGAAACTCTTGAGAACCACTTTCCTACAACAGGAGAAAACCATTTGAACTTAGTGAGATTGTTGAAACAACTCACTTATGGGACTTGTAGATGATCAAGTAACTCAAGTCCTCCATCCATCTAAAGAAAAGGCATGAAGGGAAAGAATTCTACATGCACAAAGTGTAGTGGTGCACGCACGACTCAAAGAAATTCACAAGTCTCAATGAGGGCCCAAAAGCCCATCTATGTGGAAAAATTCTAAGGAGCCCGCCACACTTTGTGCATAAGGATGTACATCATAATCAAGAGATGGTCGAAAGTTTGGGCCACTTGACCATAAAGGCCCAATTAAGAAATCTAGTCCACTTGAGATCCAAGTGAAGAATGGGCTAGCCACTTTTGTCCATGCACATGTAAAGAAAGATGGGGCCACCCAAAGTGAGCATTATGAGCCCAAAGCTTGAGGTGGGCCCTACCAATCTCATAGGCCTAAACCTTGAAAAGATGATGGAAAAGAAAAGAAAAGCTATAAGAAGAATATAGCAGGAAAAAGATAGCATGAGAGAGCCCAAAATGAAGTATTGGGCCCATCAAATACACCAAGGGCCATGACTTCACTTTGAGCCCATTTGATACACATAAAAAGGGACCCAACTCCCATGAAAAAGATAGGATATTTTTCCATGCACACTTGATGGAAATAGTAAAATTACCCTTTACATACACATGAAGGGAGTGTGAAAGAAGAAAAGAAAAATGAAATGAAACTTGCAATGTTCCTCTCCATGCACCACCTTGAGAAGAGATTGGAGATGTAGAAAAAGCTAAAAGGCTTGGGCCCACCTTGACTCCTTTGGAATATCTATATGGAGAAAATAAAGAAAAACATGAGGAGAGAAAGTGAAGAAGAAAAAGGACAATAAAGAAAAGGGAGTGGTCTATACCTTCACCACTCACCAAAGGGGGACCACCTTGCTGTCTCAAAGCTTCGCTAAGGCCTCACCACTTGAAAAGAACAAAATGCCACCAAAAGGAAGAAAATTTTGAAGAAAGAGAGAGTGTAGGAAAGAAGAGAGAGAGAGAGAGAGAGAGAGAGAGAGAGAGAGAGAGAGATTGCACGTTAGAGGGGCCAAGGGTGCCCCATGTTATATAGAAAAAGAGAGGGCACCCCATTATCCAGCCCACTGGAAAAACCAGTGGGCAGAAGAGGCTTGGGCGGCACCCAGGGTGCCATCCGTCCTCCCACCTGGTTGAAACAACTTCTCACCCTCTCTCCTTGAGAAGAACTCCCCCTTGGGAAGAGTTGTTGCAAGTGAATCTTGTACCTCCATGTAAGAATGAAGTAATGAAAGAGAATGAGGAGAAAAAGAAAAAGGAATCTCACCAAAATCTCATTTTGTGAGAAATTGGGGAGAAATTGGCTTGATGATGTAGAAAAAGCTCCATGAGATTTTTAAGAAAAAGAAAAAGAGTTGACTTGGTCAAACAGTGATCTCAACCATCCAAGTCATGGCCTGATGATCTGAATCATTTGCAGAAAACCCCGAGAATTTCTAACCTTGATCACTGCCTACTTCCCATCCAATGTGGTCCGAAGACCTTAAACTACGTCGGGATCAAGATCCCTAGAGATTTTTAATAAAAATCGGCATCGGTCTTGATTGCTCGAATTAGGACCCGACCACTCCGGACATTTTCTAAAAAACAAAAAAATGCATACATTTCCAACCTAGCTTGTACATATTTTGGTCTGAAGACCTTAAACTACGTTGGGATCAAGATTCTAAGGGATTTTTAATAAAAATCGGCATCGACCTTGATTGCTCGAATCAAGATCCGACGACTCTAGACATTTTTAAAAAACAAAAAAAATGTATACATTTCCAGCCTAGCTTGTACATATTTTTTGTCCGAAGACCTTAAACTACGTCGGGATCAAGATCCCGAGAGATTTTTAATAAAAACCGTCATCGGTCTTGATTGCTCGAATCAGGATCCGATGACTCCAGACATTTTCTAAAAAAGAAAAAGAAAAGGAAAAAGAAATAAGTGTATATTTCCAATATCGCGTGTACGTATTTTGGTCCAAAGACCTGAGGGATTTTTAATAAAAATTGGCATCGATCTCAACCGTTCAGGCCAAGATCTGATGACCTGGATCATCTCGAAAAAAATAAAAAAAAATGTGTGTATTTCCAGCATCGCCTGTACAAAGTTTTGGTCCGAAGACCTTAAACTACGTCGGGACCAAAATTCCGAGAGATTTCCAAAAAAAAAAAAAAACCAGTGTTAATCTTGATCGCTTAAATTGGGATTTAACGGCCTGAAACATTTTGAAAAATCATCAAAAAAAAAAATCGTTTATACAAAGTTTTGGTCCGAAGACCTTAAACTACGTCGAGATCAACATCCCGAGGGATTTTATAATAAAAACCAACATCTACCGCGACCGCTCGGATCAAGGTTCGATAATTCGGATCTTTTAAAAAAAAAATCACAAAAAGAATGTATTTTCAGCATGTACATATTCTGGGTCCGAAGACCTTAAACTACACTGGGATTAATTTCTCGGGGGACTTTTCTTGCTTTCAACAAAAAACCGGCATCGGCCTTGACCGCACGGATTAAGGCTCGATAACCCGGATCATTTCAAAAAAATACCAAAAAGATTTTGAGCTTTCATAAAAACCAATATCAATCTCGATCACTCGAGTTGAAGTCTGGAACTTTAAAAAAAAATGCCACCATCAAAATTAATTGCAGAAATTTATCCCCAGTGGTCCGAAGACCAAAAACTACACTGGGATTAACTTCTCGGGGGTTTCTTTCCCAACCTATTCAGGACATTGCTGACACTTGATCGTACAGGTGTCCGGAATCTTCTAAACAGGTAAAGGCTGAAGCGGGCAGAGCCCCGCAATCCTGTTCATGTTGAACGCACCGTGATAGACAACCTTGATTTGAAAGTTGCTGTTGAATCTGACGGATGTTCCCTATTCCTAAAACTCATGAAGGGGATTAAGGCAGTTGGGAGGTGAAGCGCACCCTCACGGAATTATGAACAGCATAAGACCCCAAACTGGATTAACCAAAGGGAAATGTGAGGATGTGGCTCATTTTGTGGTCGAATGAGTCTGACGGACAATACATGGTCTATGTGCATTGCACATGAGGAACATGCAACTTTTTGGGTGTGTTGACTGAAAACCCTTGAAATCCCCTTATTCAAAGATGTAAAACTACAGCACTTAACTGTGTGAGATTTGTCTTGCTCTCTGACGTAAAATAGATCGGGTGCCTTACTAATAGTAGAAGCCGAAAATGGATGAAAATTCCATAGCTTTCCCTGCATTTCAGAAAATCAAGAAAAATACCAAAACATTGCAAAATCACCTTTAAAAATCACAAAAATATTTCCCTTTCTTTCAACAAACACCGATCTTTACTTGGACCAAATATTTTCAAAATCACAAAAATATTTCCTTTGTTTTCAATAACCGATCTCCATCCTGACTACTCAGGTAAAGATTCGAACCAAATATTTATAAAAAAATTACAAAAATTGTCACTATCTCCTGCACTGCACTTTAGGAGTCTCAAACTCTGGTCACTCACTTCACAGTTTGGGATGACGGATCCGATCGCCCGCAAATTGGAATCTTGACCAAAACTGGTGACCAAGCACCATCCCAATCACATCGATTCCCAGAAGAACATCTTGAAGTCTAACAACATCCTTCATTCATCCCCATTAGCAAAGAAACAACATCTTGGGACGATGGACCTGATCAACAACGGGTCGGGATCTTGACCAACACGCTGACCAAATATCCGCATTGAAAAGAAAATCTCCAGGGAAACACAACCCTGCAAGTAATAAGCTCAAAGTTCTCTGCATCCCCAGCAAAAGCAAAATCGTCAAACTAAAAGAGAATGAGCCAAACCATGCATCCATCATCAAATATACATCCCCATGCATCAGCATTCATCGCATCAATCATCATGTTTACCTGCTTTCAGAATAAAAGTCGATTAGCAAAAGACCCCACAGGCATCCCCAGGGGAGGCGCGTGCAAACCAGATTTCCTCTTCAAAAAGATAAAAAATATTATATATATTCCTATTTGCAAATAAAAACCCTACGGAGTATCACTCCCCAGAGTGAGTATCTTTTCAAAATCCAAAAACATTTTCCCAATAGAGCATTCGGCCTCCAAAACATCGAGAGGTCTTCCATATCTCTGGGCAAGAGCCGACGCAAAAATCAAATAAGATCCGATGTCTCGCAGTGTCTCCGGAGACCATCAGATCCAATGCACTCAAAGTATGGTCAAACTGAACTCCAGTGTCAGTGCGGTCATACCACATGCCAAGATATGAAAAGATGAAAGCCAAAAGGCTCGGTCAAAGAAACCGTATGAACGGTGGACACGATGAATTGTAACCCAAGTATCAAAACTAGTAGATTGGGTGGAAAGAGTTCACCCGCACATACCTAGGCGTGGATGCCTGAAGTACCTTGACTGAGTTCAAGTCGGCGTAGTGATCTCCCGTAAGAATACATGAACGCAGGGTAGCTAACCACTTTGACAGTCAAGCGAAACAAGTGCTCTTGGAGTGATCCGGCAAAGCATCGAACAATCAATCTCAGGGTCAGTAACCTCGTAAGACTATGACGGACGCAGAGGCTCTACTGTACCTTTCCAATGTTAGTACCGATCGGGAATGGAAGGGTTGCGATTGGGTACCTAGGTTGCAGCGCATGCAGGGACAATAGCAACGTTTTCTCCAAACTCCCGTTGTATGTGCGAGTTATCAATCTCCAAATAATCAACTAACTCAGATACAAAGGAAAACAAAGATTCCAAACCACAATCTAGGAAAGAATGGATTGCAACCCGAGCATCAAAACCAGCAGATTGGGTGGAAAAGTTTACCCGCACATACCTAGGCTTGGATGCCTGAAGTACCTTGACTGATTCCAAGTCGGCGTAGTGATCTCCCGTAAGACTACATGGACGCAGGGTAGCTAACTACTTTGACAGTCAAGCGAAATAAGTCTCCTGGAGTGATCCGGGAAAGCATCGAACAATCAATCTCAGGGTCGGTAACCTCGTAAGACTATGACGGACGCAGAGGCTTTACTGTACCTTTCCGATGTTAGTACCGATCAGGAATGGAAGGGTTGTGATTAGGTATCCTAGGTTGCAGCGCATGCAGGGACAATCGCAACATTTTTTCCAAACTCCCGCGGTATGTGCGAGTTATCAATTTCCAGACAATCAACTGACGCAGATGCAAAGGCAAGCAAAGATTTCAGACCATGATCTATGAATGACTGGGTCAAAAGTGGGGTGTCCACTCGCTTTGACATTTAGTTGCAAGTAACCTCTGTCAAAGAGGGGCATCTGTAGACACCCCACCTTCGGCTATAATGTTGGTAGAGATAGCTGAATGAATGGAGGACTGTACCTACAAATCCCATGTCCAAACCTAGCCAAAATCACCCTTATAAGCCCCAAGCCATAGCCCAGCTCAAGCCTGAACCCAGTCAACTCACCCCTAAACATTAGCCCGAAAAACCCCCTATAAGAAAAACCAGTCAAAAAATCCTAAAAAAGTCAAAATGAGTGAGTCAACCCGCTGAGTCAAATCACCGAGTCAACTCACCGTGTCAACCCATCTTCCAAACCCAGTCAACTCACCTGGTTCTGAACCACAGCTTCGAAGCAGGTCCGGACTCCGAACCTTGGGCTTTTCTGCTTCAGGTTCGGAGGCCATACGCTCCGAAGCCGGAGCAGCGCGACCGTACGGGCGGCCCCCAGGGTGTCGTCCAAAAATAATTACGAGAGTTGCCACTCTCCGCTGCTATAAGTACCCCTACCCCTTCTCATTCACAGCATCCACTTCCCATCTATCCAGCCCGAGAGCTCCGAGTCCATCTCCACCCCCTTTAGCCCATTCCTCCACCAAGGAGAGCCCGAGTGAGAAGAGCCTAGCCCTGGTCCAGCACAACCTGACCCTGGTCTAAGTCTCCCAAGCTACCCAAATTTCGATCTAGCCACTTGAAGTAAACCCTTGCGACACCTCCGTCCATCCAGCTACTCTTTTACCAGCATCATCTCATTCGCATCTAGCATAAGTGCAACATTTACTTTTCTTCCAACCCCCCTGCTTATCATGTCATTGCAAGCACTTCGATTATTCAAACACACAGCATGCATCTCGCATAAAGCACCTGTCAGTTCGAGCGTATACTCTGGGCTTGCCTATTAATGGAAACCTGCCCATCAGAAACTCTTATTGTTCAGACCTGCATTCATACATCATGTCATTCATGAGAATGTACGAGGATTAAATCAGACTTTCAAGTACTAGTTCGATTCTGTGAAGGAGAGACCGTACTTCAGTATGGGCAGTGTGGAGTGCTTAACATCTTCCTATCCTGTAACCGTGATCCCTTACCTCGAATCTCTGGCCACAGATCAAAAGGAGTCATTTTAGAGGAATGAATCTTCGGATTCCCTTCTCTAATGTTTCTACGAGGTCTAGCCGACTGTAGATTCGAAGTAACTGGTTAGTGGCGACTCTGGTCTTATACGAACTCATCCAAATACATCCAGCTTAATACGACAATCGAAAAAAAACCCTCGAGAACGAGGTGAGCCAGTGGCACAAACAGCGATTCACGCGCACGTACTCCTTTTTTTCCGAAAGGAATGGAGAATTCAGAAGCGCGGAGAGGCAAGCGTCCACATCAGGTCCCAATCATATACAGTCGAGTTTATCATATCCGCCTATCTTAGCATTTGGGGTCAAAATTGTTCGGTTGAAATCAAGCTGCAGAGCAAGTTCTGATACGCCGGCGCACATTACACGTTGAAAACAAGAGGTCATAAGGGAAAATCTGACTTTTTCATACATATATATTGCTTCTCCGTCGCACATCATCAGTCCAAGTCAAAGATGAATTTTTTTTACCTAATTTTCAAAAAGTGGTTTACTTTAAATATTTTTAAAGCACATAATTTTCAATCAATAGCCCGAATCGTAGGCGGTTATATGAAAAGATTCCAAAATTATTTTAGAAAGCAGCACCCTTTTAAGCCCAATGGATTTTCGTCCATTGTTAGATATTATTTTATAGAAACGGTTCCTTTTTTCCAACTAAGAATTGATCACCGCAGGTGAATTGCACCTCTGGTGAGATGGATGATGCTAACGCAATTAGAAATTGCATACGTGGTATAGAAGTGATCAAATTACACTGTCCAAATTATGGGTCCCAGTTTTGATATATCATGAACCAAAAGTTATGCTTACTTAATTACCTAACCATCGGATTTGGTGGAAATTTATTGGACAGTTAAAAATGAAACACCCAATGGTCCACTTCCAACCAACAGATGTCGAGGAATAAGAGGTTAAGCCGGTTCAACTAATCTGACTTCAGAATTGGGATTTAATGGCAGTAGTTTCACAATTTACTCGGTTTGCGACATTGACATTCTCAAAGTGCCTGCGTATCAAGTTTCATACGTTGCCTGAGTATCACATAAATCCACTAAAGAGTATAAGGGCATGGTTTTGACTGAACCGAACGTCTCTGATTTGGACCCGTGCGTCTTTGACCGAGCAGCTCACTGTTCGCATGCCACATCTCTTTCCATGATTTGCTCGTATAAATCTTAGGGTGGGGAATTTAGCCATGCCCCACCCGAAAGATTTGCTCATTACTCATTACTATCATGTAATGAGTGGGGAATTTAGCCTTTGAATTTGGGTGTGCTTCCAATGATCCAAACCGTTTCTATAATAGGTCTTGTTTCCTATGATGGATAGACGCTGAACAAAACCACCCAGATTAATCCAACCCTTTGATAATTTAGCTCTCTTGCTTGAAACACGATCGATCACTATAACCTTTGTATAATGAAAGAGTATTCAATTTAGAGATTCTTTTCGGCATTCACACGGTGCCCTATCAAATAAAGGGTGCGGATTGGGAACTACCCCCACCACGACCTAGATAGGGACGGACGTTCTAGCTGCCAGGGGCTATGTGGGGCCATCGTGATGTATATGTTTTATCTGGGCTGTCCATCTATTTTGAAAGAACACTTTAGGGAATGACCCCAAAAAGGAGGCTGATTGAAGGCTCAAGTGGACCACACCACAGAAAGCAGAGGGGATCGAACTCCTTATGTTAAAAACTTTCTAGGACCCACCGCGATGTTTATTTGTCATCCAACCTGTTCATAAGGTCACATAGACATTTATGAAGGGAAAACATAATATCAACTTATCCGAAACTTCTGTGGCCGTAATAAGTTCAACGGTAGGCTTTCAATTCCCACTGCTTCCCCTACTGTAGTCCACTTGAACTTTCGATCTGCTTCCTTTTTGGGGTCATGCCTTAAAATGATATATGAAAATAGATGAACAGTATAGATAAAACATAAACATTACAGTGGCCCCACAAAGCCTTTGATAGAACCGTCCATCTCTAGCTAGGTCCTCATCGGTTAGTACCCCATTCCCGCCCTAAAAATAAATCTAGAGTCCGAGCATATCTTATTGCGAGCACAAAGTTAATTATAAAATCCATGCAACCTATTTTCCTTGTATGTGTATCATCGACACTGCTCAATCAGGATTTCTTCATCATAATCCACTACCATGCATTCTCAAAAAATAAAAAATAAAAAAAAGGTGATCAAAAGATATAATCCATCATTTTTTCCTTCTAATTGCAAATGATATCGTGTATGTTTTATTTTAGATCTAAGACATAGTAATGTTGCTTGCTATTCTTCGGCCACGTGTGTGATATGTGTGCGGGCGTGTCATAACAGAATTTTGCGGCTCGATTCCAACCGAACAACGATGACCCCGAGTGCCCAGAAATGCAGATACGTCGTAATCGACTGTATATGATCGGGATCTATAGAGATCGGTCGCCTAATTAGCCACTCGCTTAATTATTTTAAAACAAATTATCGGGCGATATTTGGAGGGTGGGGTTCATCCTCCAAAAGTAGGTTTTACCTTTGCCTTCCAAATGAAAGGGCTACTCACAATGTAAAATTAAAGAAATAAAAAAGAAGAACTTATAGTCGGCCATGCGAACGATCTTTAGATCTTCTTTTCCAATAAAAAACATTATCAAAGAAAATGAAACTTTACTGATTAAAAAGCTCTTGCTACAGACTTATTACTATGAAATGTAATCTCGAAGGTTATACTACGGAATATGAACAATGCAATTATGCTAAGGAAAGTAAAGAAACTGATTACGCTAAGGAACGTAAACAACAGAATGAGGAACATGATAAGTTTGAAATTGAAGTGTTGATTTGGTTTGGTTGGTACTGGACCTGTTACGCTAAGAAATATAAAGTACTTGGAATGTAAAAAAATGGACTGATTACACTGCGAAATGTAAAGGACTAGGTAGATTGGAAACATAGATTGATTTGGTTTGTTGTTGTTTGGTGTTGGGACCCCTGCTTTGCCATTCTTCTCTTGCTTTTATAGACTTCTTCCTGAAGAGAGGAACCCTCTAGATCATCCATGTTGAGCAGTTATAGTAACTACATTGGGATCTACTACTTTTGACACCTGTCTACCTAGGGGAACTATATCATTCTCCCATGTTTGGATGGTTACAGCAATCGTTCCACTACTACAGCCTTCCATGATCTTCTTCTCTAAGCCACTACATATCCCCAAACTGTCTGTTGTTCACTTATTGACCAGCTCCTTTCACTGCCTATTCATTACACACGTGGCATACTCAGAGATTGCCAACTGTATTTCCATTCAATCGACCACACCATCCTCCTGAAACCTGCTTACGCTACATCAAAGAGACCCACGCGACTTCATTTCATTGGATATACATGACTTTCACTATTTCAACCCATTTTGGTTTTGGGTCCGCCTAAAACAACAATCGACCATTGCCTTGAATGCGAACAATAATCGGCCATTCAAATCGGCCTTCATCCTGCTTGTAAATGGCAATCGGCCGTTCAAATCGCCCATTGCCCCTGAGTGGGAACGACAATCAGCCATTCAAATCGGCCATCATTCCGCTTCTTCGGTCAGAAACAGGTTACAACAAGTAATATAATATGCTTTTCTATTATCCAGCGATCAAGGACTTTATCCACTATATGGACGGTACCGATTCATGACCTTTCTTTCCAAAAAGGGCTCCGTGAGCTATGTGGTGTTTAAGTTTTCAGTACACATACAACTACCAAATTATTTCATTAAAGGGTACAAACCTGCCTGTCCCGAGCTCAACGTGCTCTAAGGGCCACCGTGATCTATGGGTTTTATCTACACCGTCCTTCTATTCATTACTGAAAACTTCCCGAGGCCCCCAAAAGTTTTGCATCAATCTTATGTTTGTCTTTTCATTTTATCCAGGTCAACGTGACCTTATAAACAGGTTGGATGGCAAATAAATATCACAGTACCTTACAAAAGTTTCAACCGTGGATGTTATTATCAATATTGCTTCCCGTAATGTGTTCCACTTTTAGCTTTATATCTACCACATGTTTTGGGCTGATGCCCTAAAATGATGTGAAAAAATGGACGGACAGTGTGGATAAAACCCATATATCACCGTCACCCCTCAGAGGCCCTGGGTGTGCCGTGCTGGCCACGGTCGGGGTATTACCCAATCAGGGAATCGGATTGCGTGCAGAGTGATTCAGGACGCTCTTATCGTACTGAGTAAACTGAGTTGGGCCCACTGTAAATGTATGTAGTTTATCTACACTGTCCATCCGCTTTTCCAGTTCATTTAAGGGGTTGAAACAAAAATTGAAGCATATCCAAAACTTAGGTGGACCATACCACAAGAAACAGTGGGTATAATGATTTCCATCGTTGAAACCTTTCTGGGCCCACAGTGATGTTTATTTGTCATCCATCCTGTTCATAAGATCACACAGACATTGATGAAGGGGAAAAACAAATATCAGCTTGATCCAAAACTTCCACGGCCCTCAAGAATTTTTCAACAGTATAGATTCAATTCACATTGTTCCCTGTGGTGTGGTCCACTTAAGATTTTTATATGCTTCATTTTTTGTCTCAAGTCATAAAATTATCTGTTAAAATAGATGCACGGAGTGGATAAGATACATAAATCTTGGACCCCGCAGAGTTACTCAGTACGCAATCCGCTTCCCCAATCAGCGTCTCCTTTGAACGGATCACAATCGGTTTACCAAATTAAAAAAAATAATAATAAATAAAATAAAATAAAAGACTGGACCAGAACCTTCTGCTACAACACGTCAACACCTCCTTTAACTCAGCATAGCTGTTTTGGGCCCAGCATGTATGTGTGAAATCTACTCTATCTATCAGCATCGCGGCCCAAAATCAGTCAGATCCCAGACTAAGGTGGATCACCATGGTGTGTATCTTCCGTAAAAATAAAAATTAAAATTAAAAAATCAGCCTCATAAAAAACAACCGTTGGCCACAACGACAGGTGAATTTACATGTTTTATGCACAAATTTTCATTATTTACATTGGTGTGGCCCATATGAGTTTTTTATTAGGCTGATTTTTTTCTTGTAGGATTAAAAAGAAGGGTTATTGCCTGATGGACGTAGTAGATTTCATATATAAAAACACGGTTGCTCCCAAAGAGTTCGGGTGTTTCAAGCGCTGCGCAGAACAGGTGGCTGTGGACGACGGTCCGCTTTGACAAGTAGCACGAGCAGCCGGCAGCGGGCAGCATAGACCGCCCGCCTTTTTTTTAAATTATCATGGGTTAGTTCACACACCCCATTGTTAGTAAACCCACCCGCTCGCCTCACTTTAAATGAGCAGGAACGAGGAGATTGATGAAGCAGGCGTGTTTCGAACCTCGTTAGAGATGAAGAGGGAAATTGCCGCTTCCGTTCTCGTCTTTTCGTCTATGTTCCTGTTTTCTCATATTCATGGGAACCTGGAAGGTACATTTGCTTTTCATTCTTCTTCTTTCATTAGGTTTCTTTAATTTAGACTGCCGCTGCTTTGTGAAGAAACTATGCACGTGACTGATTATTCGATTTGTGAAGTGAGGCCTCTAGTAATTCGATAGAATAGGAATTTTCAGAGTGTGTCTCGCCTGCTAGCCCAGCTGGAAGGAGAGCGGATTAGGTGAGACCCCGGTCTCACGCAAGACGGTGCGGCCCTTACTGTGGGGTTACAGTGGAGCCCACCTTGATGTATGTATTATGTATCCATGTCGTTAATCCGTTTTTCCATATCATTATGGAGGATTATCCTGAAAATGAATCAGATCCAATTATCAGGTGGACCATACCAGAAGAAACAGTGGTGGTTGACCATCCTGCCATTAAAAACCTCTTAGGGAGAAAATTAATGTTTCCGAAGTATCTATTTAGCATCTAATCTGTTGATAAGGTCACATAAGCCTTAATGAAGGGAAAAACCAAATAGCAGCTTGATCCAAAACTTTCGAGTCCCATTAATGGTCAACAATGACTGTTTCTTATGTATGGTCCACTGGAAGATTAAATCTTCTTCATGTTTGTCATAATAACCTAAAATGATATGAAAAAACGGATGGACGGGTATGGATAAAGGATACATACATCAAGGTGCACCCACGGTAATTCGCGATGAGGGCCGCACCGTCATGCGTGAGGCCGGGGTCTCACCTAATCCGCTCTCAGCTGGAATACGTCAAGGCGTTTCAACAGCAGGTCTCAGGTTCAAGTGCTAAGGAGACACAATAACCCCATTGGTGGATGGGTACATCATGTGACTAACCAAGTGGGTGTGTTGCCCAGCTAACAGGTTGGTGCCTTGCATGACTACCTTAAAAAAAAAAAGGAGAAGATTTTCAGAGTGCTCATGACTTGGGTTTGTTTGCCAACACAACCAGAAGCTGCTTGTGATAGCCTCTCTTTCAAAATAGAAGTTCTCCCAAGTGTAACAATAAGTTTAATTAGATGCCTGCGCCCGCGAGTTAGCTATGCTAGCTACACCGGGTGTAGAATGACCCCGCCTTGATTTATGTGTTGTATCCACGGCGTCCATCCATTTGGTGAGATCATTTTAGTGCATGACACAAAAAATGAGGCAGATCTAAAGCTCAAGTGGAATCCAAAAAGTTTTTAATGGTTGGCGTTGAATCCCCACTATTTTCTGTGCCGGGTCCACTTGTTCTTTGGATTTGCCTCATTTTTGGTGTCATGCCCTAAAATGATCTCTCCAAATGGATGGACGGAGTGAATACAACACATACATCATGATGGGTCATTTCTACACCTGGTGTAGCTTGCGTAGCTAACTCATGGGTGTAGCAAAAATTTTCTCATGCCTACGTATGAGTTCATTTCATTTCTTATTTTTTGTTAATAGCAATCATGTATTAGAGATATTATAATCTCTAACCCATAATGATGAACTCATTACATATTAGAGACCACTTGCATCATTATGTATTAGAGGTTAATTCCTCTTTGCTAAAATGACATGAACTCATTCTTAGTTGTCTATCAAACAGGGCGAAAAGGTGTTTGGGAATAGTTCTTTATGAGAAACATTTTCCCCGGAGAGCCAAAAGAATAACTTGAAAATAGGGGACCTATTTCTCACGAGACATGATTCCCTCTCCCTCTCCTTCTCTCTCTCTCTCTCTCTCTCTCTCTCCAAAAAGTTGTTGGCCCCGTGTCATGAATAGTCCAAATCTATATGAACCATACCTTTGATCAATAACAAATTTGGCCCACAAGATTGTAGGTAAGGATCAATATTGAAGGCAAATGGTCCAATTCATACTAGACAAAGATGAACAGTTCAATTGGATATATATCAATGATGAACAACTAGAACAATGGTCTGATTAGATTAAGAAAATCATTGAAACCCAAAATTCACAAAAGATGAGAGGATCACCCACCTCATTTAGTGCGAGACAGACCCTCAATAACTCGAACTCGATGCTTGACTCATCTCTGACTTGTTGAGTTGACTCAATGAGTCAACTCAGCTTGGCTTGTCCTTCTTTCTCTCAATTTTTCTCTTTCTCCTTCTCTTTCATTTTCTTTCCTTCAACTCACATCCAACGAAGGGTTTGGACTTGAACTAACTTAGCTTGACTCGGTGAAATCTCAGTGAACACCCCCCCCCCCCCCCCCCCCCCCTCCAAAAATTGTTGGCCCCACGTCATGAATAGTCCAAATCTATATGAACCATACCTTGATCAATAATAATTTTGGGCGCACAAGATTGTAGGTCGGGATCAATGTCGAAGGCAAATTGTCCAATTCATATGAACAGTTCAATCGGATGTATATCAATGACAAACAACTCTAATTCATTTAAAACTAAAGAACAATGGTCTTATTAGATTAATTTACATTTTTAAGAAAATTATTGAAACCCAAAAAACACAAAAGATGAGAGGATCACCCACCTGATTTAGTGCGAGACATACCCTAAATAACTCGAACTCGATGCTTGACTCGACTTTGACTCGATGAGTTGACTCAATGAGTCAACTTGGCTTGGCTTGTCCATCTTTCTCATAATTTTTCTTTCTCATTCTCTTTCCTTTTCTTTCATTCAACTCACATCCAACAAAGGGTCTGGACCCAAACTAACTCAGCTTGACTCGGTGAAATCTCAGTGAGAACCCCCCCCCCCCCCCCCCCCCAAAAAAAAAAAAAAAAAAAAAACAAAAAATTGTTGACCCCACGTCATGAATAGTCCAAATCCATATGAACCATACCTTTGACAATAACAATTTTGGGCCCACAAGATTGTAGGTCAGGATCAATATTGAAGGTAAATGGTCCAATTCATATGATATAAAGATGAACAACTCTAATTCATCTAAAACTAAAGAACAATGGTGTTATTAGATTAATTTAAATTTTTAAGAAAATCATTGAAATCCAAAAATCACAAAAGATGAGAGGATCACCCACCTAATTTAGTGTGAGACGGACCTTAAATAACTCGAATTCAATTCTTGACTCATCTCTAACTCGATGAGTTAACTCAATGAGTCAACTCATCTTGGGTTGTCCTTCTTTCTCACGATTTTTGTCTCTTTCTCCTTCTCTTTCTCTCCTTCTCTTTCCTTTTCTTTCCTTTAACTCACATCCAACAAAGGGTCTGGACTCGAACTAACTCTACTTGACTTGGTGAAATCTCAGTGAGAACACCCCCCCCCCTTCTTTATCTTCTCTCTCTCTCTCTCTCTCTCATTCTTTCACTCTCTCTCTCTCTCTCTCTCTCTCTCTCTCTCTCGATAAAAAATTCTCTCATTTTTTCTTTTGATTTCTCTCTTTGCCTAGTCTGTGGATCTTTATAGAGCTTTCTCATTTCTCTTGAATTTTTTGAAAACCTTAGTCAAAGATGGACTCAATGCCAGTTTTGTGTTGGTTTACACATTAAGTTATGTTTTCGATGTAACTGCCCATGATTCTGATTCCATAACTAGATATTGGATTGACTTCTAATCAAGGGATGGTGGTGATCGATCCTTGATTTGATGGGCCTCATACTAATCAAATTGGACTCTAAAAGTCTATGTAAGGATCTACGTACATAATTGTTGGGAAAACCTTGCGGAAGCACAGATTATAACCAAACGAATACCACACGTACATACACAATCAACACATAGAGAACAATTTGAATAGGTGGAAAACTCTTGCGGGAAAAAACCACGGCACAAAGCGACAGCAAGCACTATGAATCAAAAGATTACAAGTATGAACTACCATAATGGAGCGCCAATGGAAGAACAAAGCTCTTTCCCTCACCAAAACTCTCCCCAAAACCCTAATATTAATTAGGATACATTGAAATCCATGTAGAACACCACCACCGTTGATGACCGGTTGTGTCCCACTCACGACCAGTCACAGGTGGTCAGGGAGAGCCCTGAGAGTTTGACCAAAATTCGACCTATTCCTCCTCATCACACGACTAGTCGGCGATCGGTCCTCGACCGGTCCCTTGTACACGAAAATTGTCCAGTGCCTAAATTGTTCCCTAAGGCCAATATTCGACCGGTCAGCTCGATCGGTTGCCTGATCTACCCGACCGGTCGTGGGACCCTGTTTTTGCATATTTTGAAGACTCTATCAACAATCTTCACCGAGGCTTCAAACGTCAAAAAAACATCATTCATTACTCCTTGCTTCATCTTATCTTCAACATAGTGTCATTACTTCTCGTGCTCCCTGCGTCTTCATTCAGTCTACGCTAATCTTAGAGAAGTTGCGCAGAACGTGAACTTCTTTATAGGGATGACACTATGTTTGATATCTATTGGATTTGAAAGTACGTCGGTAGTCTAACACGACACCTTCGTATGTGTGGAAGCTTAAAGAGCAACTAGAATTATGGCTAAACCTATTTGGGGGGGGGGGGGGGTGATTAAGACCTTTTTGAAATTCTTTTCGCCTACTTACACAATTCAACAAATTAAACTAAGTAAGCAAGAACACTTCAGCTTCCAAGCCTAAGTGGGTCCAATCACAAGACTAGCATATGGTTAAACAATTAAACATACAATGCTAAGATATCAATGTGCTTAATACAATCACAAACACAAGCATGTATAGTGGTTCGACTTTGGGTCTACTCCACTCCCGGTTCAAGTACTCAACTCCTTTGAGCACACCGGCATTCACTATCATAAATTTTAAATGAGGTTCACCTCTCAACCTTTACATGGAGGTTTTACCGGTTCACCTCTCAACCATAACTGAAGTTTTGGACAAATGGTTAACTCTCAACCCGAACGGAGTTTTGGATATAGGCTAACTCTCAACCCAACGCACGTTCACTCCTGTGTCGGAGGCTCCCCCTTGGAGACTTAGTTTAGGCCCGGCTAACGGGCCAAGGAACGACTAATGTCCCTAGATCGAGTTTGACAAACAAACTCTAAATAGACTCTCAATAAAGACAACTTTACTTGTTGGATGAGCCCCTTGTTCAGCGCCGGTTTGGATTGCTTGATCTCCGCTCTCCCGTGCTTCAATCAACTTCCCTTGCTCCCATAATCGTGTTTCCGTTGTGTCACCAATGCCTCAGCCACACTTGATCAAACACCTTGCATGTGATGCCTTTGAGATGCCCAAGGTGATAGGAGGGTAGGTTTGAGAACTTTACAACTAATGAGAATGGGTTGCCTAGAGGTTCTCTCTTATAGCGATCTCATCTTAGAGTTTTGGACAAGGATATGCCAATCAAGAAGGTTCCAAACTCTAGAGATCAAGAGGGGATGAAGGTCATCTTCTTCATGAGCTTGGAATGCTCCAATCTTGTGTTAAAGCACAAGGAAGATGCCTTGCAAAGGTTCGGAATGAGCCTCATGAAATTGCGTCGGGTAGCCTAACACGACACCCTACGCATACGCGTGCGGAAGCTTGAGGAGCAACTAGAATTATGGCTGAACCAATAGGAGGGGGGTATAAGGACCTTTTAAAAAATCTTTTCGCCTACTTTAACAAATTAGCAAATTAACATACGTAAGCGATTAACACTTCGGCTTCCAAGCCTAAGTGGGTCCAATTAATAGACTAGCAAAAGATAAAGCAATTAACAACCTAGTCTAATCAACTCATGTGGACTAGAGAGGATGGATCAAGAAATGCTCAAGTCAACATGAGGTAGTGAAAGTACATCTTGTGAGTGTGGATATGCCTATCAAGTGCCTAGCATACATTCCTAACTAAGCATTCATAATTAATCAATTAAACATAATGCATAAAGAGAAATGTGCTCAAGAATCAATCACAAACACAACGATGTATAGTGGTTCGACTACTTGTCTACTCCACTCCCGGTTCAAGTACTCAACCCCTTTGAGCACACCGGCATTCACTGGGGAGTTTAAATCTGGTTCCTCCCAACCAAGGTGTTTTAAATCGGATCCACCCAACCGGGGAGTTTACAGGTTCCTCCCAACCTACACGTTTGCACCCGTGTTGGTGGCTCCCCCTTGGAGACTTTGTTTTAGGCCCGACTAACGTGCCAAGGAACGGCTGACGTCCCTAGATTTTAGGCCCAACTAATAGGCCAAGGATCGGCTAACGACCCCGGGGCGAGTTTGTCAAACAAACTCTACACTCAACTCCCACAGGGAATTGAGTGGATGGACTCTTAACAAGACAACCTTACTTGTCGGATTGAGCCCCTTGTTGCGCCGTCTTGGGTTGCTTCTTCTCGCTCTCCCGTGCTTGAATCAGCTCCCCTTGTGCTCCCCCGATCGTTGACGCCGTTGCTTTGCCAAGGCTTCAGCTCCAAGATCAGCTACCTTGCATGTGATGCTCCATTGGAGATGCCCAAGGTGCTAGGGAATGGTGAATCCTCTACAGATGGTAGAAAATTGGTTTCCTAGAGGAATGCACCTATATGGACTCCTAGGTAGTGTTTAGACAAAGGGTTTAACTATAATCAAGGTGTCTAAACCCTAGGAATCAAGAGGGAACAAGTCCTATTCTCAAGATGCCATTGAATGGCCCAAGCTTGTGATGAAAACACAAGGAGAATGGCTTGCTATGGGTTTGGGATAGAGCCTCTAATGATCTCTAGCAATGGTGGCTTCTATCTCCTCAAACTCCCCTCTCTTGGCTCAAAAAATGAATCCCCCTTTTAAATAGATTTTCTTCCAACGGTAAAAAAACGGGCAGATTCGCGCATCTCCGATTGATCGGAAGAAGGTCCGATTGATCGGAGACCTGTCCGATTGATCGGAGACAAGTCCGATTGATCGAAAATCTATCCAGTGAAGTCTCTGGAAGATATTCCGATTGATCGGACGAACCCCTTCCGATGGATCGGAAGATTGTCCGATTGATCGAAAATATGTCCAGTGGATTTTCAAGGTTGCTGAAAAATTTTCAATTGATCGGAGCTTCTGTCTGATTGATCGGAGCTTCTGTCCGATTGATCGGAGTCCTATCGGAGTCAGTGTCCGATTGATCGGAGTCCTATCGGAAACTGCTGTTTGAGCCTATTTCATTACAGCAAATTCCACCTCTTTAATTAGTCTAATTTATCATGTTTTTCATGGAGTTCTAAGACTAATGATGATGACTAAAGGTATACCTAGTTGGTGCAAGTCATCTAAGAGGTTATGGGTTAGGTTTTGGTCAAGGCAAGGCACACCAAGGCATCACTTTTACCTGTTTCTTCTTCCTTGATGCAGCCGGTCCGTCTTGAGTCTTCGTTCTTCGTCTTCATTAAGCTCAACCGACACTAGACCCACTGACCTAAGTAATTGACAAACAAGGTGCACTAGTATGCCATAGAAAAGTGCACTAACACCTCAAATGGTCTCCAACAATGGTGGCTTCACTTCTCTCAAAATCCCCCTTCTTGTGCCAAAAAACCAAGATCCATATATAGAGAGAATGAGCTCCAACGGTCATAAAACGGGCAAAACGGCTAGTTGCCGACCTGTCCCGATCGGTCTTGACCGGTCGGCCATAGGCCAAGTGAAGACAGGGAGGTCGCTGTCTTGGGGGAAAGACTGCCCGACCGGTCAAGACTGGTCGGACCAGCCCAGCCGACTGGTCAAGATCGGTCGGCCCCAATGGCTTGCACACTCCAGCCCCTCTGTCCACTCTGGATCCCAGTCCGACCGGTCTTGACCGGTCGGTCCAGTCCGTCCGACCGGTCGTGAGCCGTCTGTCAGGCCTAGGTTCAGCCCAGTAGTTTGCTGACCCAACTCTTTCACAACCCATCGCTTTGACCAAGGTTTGGATGGTCTTTTGGGACACCTAGGGCCAATCTATAATGACTAAAGGTATTCCTAAGATGGTCAAGGTCATCAAAGAGGTTAGGGGTTAGGTTATGGTCCAAGTTAAGGCACATCAAGTCATCACTTTTACCTGTATCTTCTTCCTTGATGCAGCGGGGCCACTTGAGTCTTCAGTCTTCGTATTCATTAAGCTCAACCGACACTAGACTCACTGATGTAAGTGATTGACAAACAAGGTGCACTAGTATGCCACAGAAAAGTGCACTAACAATCTCCCCCTTTGTCAATTACTTACAAAAACCTGACCTACCAAAACAAAATATATGTTCAAGATATTACGTTGATAATGAATTAAATACAGGACTTTTAACATGCCTAAACTAAGCTGCTCCTCTTTAGTTTGCTCCCCCATAACTTGTCAATCTCTGCATCACAAAACATAGCAAACTAGTTTTGGTGGGACTTGATTTTTCTCCCCCTTTTTGTTAGCAATTGACAAACTATTCTCTCCCCCTTAATGATATATCAATAAGGTTAAGGTAAGAGTAGATAGTATGTCGCAGTTATAACTATAAGCACATGCTAACAAGGAGAGTATAGGGTGCATGAATTTTAAAACATGGAGCACGCTAAGGAACATGATTAACTAGAGAATGTAACTATCTAAGCATAGTTAATCATGCATAATTGGTCAAAGATATACATTTGCAATAAAAGCACAAGGGATTATAGCCCAATCAACCAACCTCCCCTATTGGTATATCAAGACCAAAACTAAGCAAAGAATAGCATACAATGAAGCATAAAATTCAGCAAAAATAGCTAATCTAAGCATGATGATAGTCTAGCAAGAAAATATACAAGTTAAAGACAAGGCTAAACTACCAAATTTGAGCTTATGAGGCTTGAATCCTCTGATTTGCCCATACACACATAAATGAGGCTGAAATCCTCAGATTTTCCTATTAAAACATTTCTAGCTACCCTCACTAACTATGTTTAGATTGAGAAGCCTAAGGGTAACTAAATTCCTCAACACCCTCATAAAATGTAGCATGAGGTAAGGGGTTGGGAGCTCCTTCTTCTCCTAGAAGGGATAGCGGTTGGGATCTCCTCTTAGATAAACAAGAAGAGGGGTTGTGGTGGAAGCTGTGAGAGCTAGATCTTTATGTTGGCTCTCATCACAAGCGGAGTCACTAGATTCGGACTCCTCCGTATCATCCGAAGTGGCAGCCATTGCCTTTTTTACCTTTCGGTTTAGGCCCATCCGGACATTCCAAGGCAATATGGCCACGACGACCGCAACCGTAACAACGGACGGATGAAGGCATGGATGATTTTCCTTTATGTTTATTACCCTTCTTGTCCTTCTTGTCACAGTTACTCCCTCTATCAAATTTGAGGAATCTTTTGAATTTTTTATTCAATTTCTCTTCCTCATCATCCTCATCATCACTATCTTCCTCCGACTCACTCTTAATTTTCTTATATTTGAGAGAGGACTTGAGAGCGATGCTTTTCTTTCTAGAGGGGGCCTTAAAGTATAGTTCATGAGTTTGTAGGGAACCTATGAGTTCTTCTACTTTCATGTTATCTATGTCTCTACACTCCTCTAAGGCAATTATCTTGGAGTCGAATCTATCCGAGAGGGACCTAAGTATTTTTCTATAAATCCTACCTTCCGGAACCCGATCACCCAAGACAAACATAGAGTTGCAAATATCTGACAATTTAATATAAAACTCCATGAAAGTTTCAGTCTCTTCCATCTTAATGTTTTCAAATTTGGTGGTTAAGAGCTGAAGCTTCGAGCGTCTTACTGTGCTAGTTCCCTCGTAGTTAACCTCAAGTATATCCCACGCTTCTTTTGCAGTTGCGCATGTGAGAATGCGCTGAAATTCATCCGGAGAAACCGCACAGCAAATCGCATTGAGAGCTTTGGCATTTACTATGTATTGAGCTCTCTCTCTGTCATCCCATTTAGAATCATCTTTGGGAATGACAATGTATTTTCCATCAACCTCCACTTGCTCGGTGGGCAAGGTATATCCATTTTGTGTGCTTAGCCACACCGGACGGTCCACGGATTGAAGAAAAATTCTCATTCTAGCCTTCCAATAGGCATTGTTGGACCTGTCAAAAAATGGTGGACGGTTGCTGGTACTCCCATCTCGGTTAGATATTATGCTAGTGCTCTGGTACCGGATCTTACTCTAGACGGTTACGTCCTTGAAGAGCAACCCGCTCTGATACCAATTGAAAATACGTCGGTAGTCTAACACGACACCTTCGTATGTGTGGAAGCTTAAAGAGCAACTAGAATTATGGCTAAACCCATAGGAGGGGGTAATTAAGACCTTTTTGAAATTCTTTTCACTTACTTACACAATTCAACAAATTAAACTAAGCAAGCAAGAACACTTCGGCTTCCAAGCCTAAGTGGGTCCAATCACAAGACTAGCATATGGTTAAGCAATAAACAATCTTAGTCTAAGCATACATAGGTAAATAAATGATTTAACTAAACAAGCTCCTAACTTATGCAACCTATGTAGACTTATGAGAATGGATCAATATGCTCAAGTCTACACACTTAGTGAAAGTACATCTTGTGTGTGGATGTGACAATCTAGTGCCTAGCATACATTCCTATCAAGCATTCATAATCAAACAATTAAGCATCCAATGCTAAGATATCAATGTGCTCAATACAATTACAAACACAAGCATGTATAGTGGTTCGACTTTGGGTCTACTCCACTCCCTGTTCAAGTACTCAACTCCTTTGAGCACACCGGCATTCACTATCGGAGGTTTTAAATGAGGTTTACCTTTCAACCTTTACACAGAGGTTTTACCGGTTCACCTCTCAACTATAACCGAAGTTTTGGACAAAGAGCTAACTCTCAACCCGAATGGAGTTTTGGACAAAGGCTAACTCTCAACCCAATGCACGTTCACTCCCGTGTCGGAGGCTTCCCCTTGGAGACTTAATTTAGGCCCGGCTAACGGGCCAAGGAACGGCTAACATCCCTAGATCGAGTTTGACAAACAAACTCTAAATAGACTCTCAATAAAGACAACCTTACTTGTCAGATGAGGCCCTTGTTCAGAGATGGTTTGGGTTGCTTGATCTCCGCTCTCCCATGCTTCAATCAGCTTCCCTTACTCCCACAATCGTGTTGCCGTTACGTCGCCAATGCCTCAGCCACACTTGATCAAACACCTTGCATGTGATGCCTTTGAGATGCCCAAGGTGATAGGAGGGTAGGTTTGAGAACTCTACAACTAATGAGAATAGGTTGCCTAGAGGTTCTCTCCTACAACGATCTCTTCTTAGAGTTTTGAACAAGGATATGCCAATCAAGAAGGTTCCAAACTCTAGAGATTAAGAGGGGATGAAGGTCATCTTCTTCATGAGCTTGAAATGCTCTAATCTTGTGTTAAAGCACAAGGAAGATGCCTTGCATAGGTTGAGTGAGCCTCAAATGGTCTCCAACAATGGTGGCTTCACTCCTCTCGAAATCCCCCTTCTTGTGCCCAAAAACCAAGCTCCATATATAAAGAGAATGAGCTCCAACGGTCATAAAACGGGCAAAACGGCTAGTTGCCGACCTGTCCAAACCGGTCTTGACCGGTCGGCCATAGGCCAAGTGAAGACAGGGAGGTTGCTGTCTTTGGGGAAAGACTGCTCGACCGGTTAAGACCGATCGGACCAGCCCAGCCGACCGGTCAAGATCGGTCGGTCCCAATGGCCTGCACATTCTAGCCCCTCTATCCACTCTGGATCCCAGTCCAACCGGTCTTGACCGGTTGATCCAGTCCATCCGACCGGTCGTGACTGGTCGGTCAGGCTTGGGTTCAGCCCAGCAGTTTGCTGACCCAACTCTTTCACAACCCATCGCTTTGGCCAAGGTTTGGATAGTCTTTTGGGACACCTAGGGCCAATCTATGATGACTAAAGGTATTCCTAAGATGGTCAAGGTCATCAAAGAGGTTAGGGGTTAGGTTCTGGTCCAGGTTAAGGCACATCAAGGCATCACTTTTACCTGTATCTTCTTCCTTGATGCAGTGGGGCCACTTGAGTCTTCGGTCTTCTTCTTCATTAAGTTCAACCGACACTAGACTCACTGACGTAAGTGATTGACAAACAAGGTGCACTAGTATGCCACAGAAAAGTGCACTAACAGGATTCACGCTAGTGTGAATCTTCTCTAGAGTGATCACATCTCCTTCCTCGAGCACTTGTTAGATAAAATGGTGACGCACATCAATGTGTTTAGTACAAGAGTAATAAACAAAATTCTTAGGCAAATTTATAGCACTATAGCAATCACAATTAACTGGCACGACTTCCTACTGAAGCCCCAATTGATTTATCATGCCCCTCAACCAAACTGCCTCCTTGAATGCCTCTGTCATCACCATACTCAGCTTCAGTAGTAAAAAGAGCCACCACCAACTGAAGCTTGGACATCCAACTAATCGCTCAACCCGCTAGCATAAACAAGTACCCATAAGTCAATCTCCTATAATCCACATTACCTACGTAATCAAAATTGATGTACCCATCCAACTTGTCCTTAGACTTTTCAAACGTCGAGACGTAGTCCTGTGTACCCCGAATGTATCGAAGTATCCATTCACAGCTTGCTAATGTTGATTGTCGGGGTTAGACATAAATCTGCTAACAACACCCATAAACTGTGAAATACCAGGCCTTGTACAGATCATAGCATACATCAAGCCGCTTATTATGGTTGAATAACAGACATGAGACATAACTTACTTTTCTTCGTCTGTCTTGGTACATTGTTCTGAAGAAATCTTGAATTGAGCCATTTAGGGAATGCTGATTGACTTCATCGTATCCATCCCAAACTTCACCAATAATTTCCCTCGATATTCAGTCTAAGAGTACTAAGCCTACTCTTCTTCCTATCTCTATGTATATCAATGCCAAGAACCCTCTTTGTGGCCCCCAGATCCTTCATCTTGAATGTCTCTGAAAGATGAGTCTTCAACATATCAATGTCAGACATGTTATGAATGACAATAAGCATGTCATTAATATATAACACCAGTCTAAGAAACTTTCCATTACTTAGTGTCTTGAAATAGATACAGTGATCGTACTCCCTCTTGGAAAAGCCTTGACTCATCATGAAGGAATCAAATTTCTTGTTCTCTACCCTTTGTACTGCGTAACGATCTCCTCAATCTGCAAACCTTGTTCTCTGCACCTTGTATTGCATTACCTTCTGGCTGCGTCATGTAAATCTGCTCATCCAATTCCCTAACATGACAGTAGTCTTTACATCCATTTGTTTTAGATCGAGATCATATTGTGCAACCAGTATCAACATGAACTTGATAGATACTTGCTTCACAACCGGCGTGAATATCTCACTGAAGTCCACAACTTCACGTTGAGCATATCTCTTCATCACCAATCTAGCCTTGTACCTATCTTGTTTCTTTTGAAAAATTCATTTACTCCCAATCATTTTTCGGCCCACTAGAAGCTCCACTAGCTCCCATATCTCAATCTTGTATAGAGAGTCCATCTCATCTTGCATTGTCGTCTTTCACTTTTCAGCATCTACATCATATAGTGCCTCCTCAAAAGTAGACGGATCCCCCTCATTTGTAATAAAGCCGATGTTCGCTTGCCTCAAGTGCAAGGCTGCGATGTAGTAATAATCTCGGTAAGACCGAGGTCGATCCACAGGGAATTAGGGTAAGCAATCTCAAATTATTCTAATAATTTCAAACTCAGCAATTTTGGAATTCAATTTTAAAAACTAAGTAAAACAGTAACTTAAGAAGAAGAAAATCTGATAATTAAGGGAACTAAGGTTTTAAGGATCCACTTGTAGAAGTCCAATGTGAATTCATTCATCAAAGCATAAACATACTAGATTCGAAGTTCTATCTCTCATCTAGTTGGAAGATTAAGCATTTAAACACAAACAATCCCACTTAAGTCAAAAAATCAAATTCTAGTTCTAATGAAGTACATAGAACTTGAACTTGTAGTATTCGAAGTACAATCAAACCAGGAGATCATGGCATGCTCCAGGGTTATTACAATTCAATTCTAATTAATCCAAGCATGATAATATCAGAGAATTGCAAGGAACTCATGTCTGAAGTACATGAACTCTCATAAAATATAAAAAAAACCAACTTTATTCAAACTAGAACCTTAAATATTCAAACTTTAGTAAAGGTACTTGAATTAAATGAATCCTACATTAGAACTAACTACAAGCTTCACCTCTTAGCCCTATCTAAGAGGTTTCAGCCGAGCATTATCATGCTTTAATTAGAAAGAAAAGAAAAAATATTAAAAAGCATAAAAAACCGAAATTGAAGGAGTTGCAGACGCTCTACGACGATCCTCTTCACCTCCCATGACTTTCCAAGCCTTCTATGATGCCTTTAGATCAACCCCTAAGTGTCCTTTTATAACATTGAATCTTCACCAACTCAAAAACTTCCAGAACTGCGTAAGAGGTTATGTATCATATGAAAAATCGAAGCTTCATGAAGAAGCTGCTAGAAATCTGAAAATTCTGGAGTTTACAATTAGCCGGTAGGTCATGACCGGTCGGAGCTATCTGACCAACCGGTCATGACTGGTCGGAGGGGTCTGGGCAGCAGTTCAGTGAGCTCTAGTGTTCTCAGAGATGACTGTAAGGTGGTGGCCGACCAGTCGGTCACACTAATTGTCTGATTTTTTTTCTTCTTTCATTCTCTCTTCTCTCCTTGCTTCTTCTTCCATTCTCTTGGCTCATCTTCCTTCATCATAAATTATCTTTAAGAAGTATCATTTTAGCTATCAAATAGGTGAAGTCTCTCTCTCATTCCTGCAATCACAAAACATGCATTAGATAGGTCTTAAAACATAAGAATCATGCATAAAATGTGATGAAATGGGGTTAGAATATGTATAATTTAAGAACTGAATAGGCGGATGCAACGTTCGAGTCATCCCTATACCTTGCCAGTAACCTACGATCTCCGGGTGGGTTTCTTCACACAGGTAGCTACTCCACCTAATCCTATACCTCTATTTACATATCAATTTAGGCCTGTGTCTCATCTTTGTTTAACTGGATGTCGACAATTTTTAATTTCTTAGGTTCCTTTTGCAAATCCTTTCGGAATAAAGATCATCCATCAAATCTGACATCACGATTCAGGGTGATTTTTCGCATGACGGGGTCATACAACTGATAACCCTTCACACCATCACCGTAGCCCACAAAGACCCATTTTCTGGCCCTATGGTCAAGCTTATCTCTCTCAACTGATGATACATGAGAGTAAGCCTCACAACCAAACACTCGCAAACATGAGTAGTCAATCGTATCACCACGACACACTTATTCAGGGATTTTACATTCAATTGTAGTTGAAGGTGACCGATTTATCAGGTAACAGGCCGTGTTAACAGCCTCCGTCCAAAGCTATTTGCCCAACCCAACATTACTCAACATGGACCGGGCTCTCTTCAAGAGAGTTTGATTCATCGGCTCAGCCACACCATTTTGCTCTGGTGTATGGCGCACTATATTGTTCCTCACGATCCCTTTTTCGATCCTGACTAATTTTCCATCATGACCTTCCAATGTTTGAAAGCGGTGTCGGATTTATTTTTCAAAAAATAAACCCAAACCTTCCTACTGAAGTCATCTATAAACAACATAAATCACGATGACCCCTAATAGAAACTACAGGTGACAACTCCATAAATCGGAGTGGACATATTCTAGCACCCTTTTACATACATGTTTCCCTCCTTTACAAGATAATCTAGACTGTTTTCCTTACATACAATGCTCGTATATACTCAAGTCTAGAGATTTAAAGACAGGAACTAAAGATCATTCAGAGAGTACCTTCATACCCCGCACAATCATATGGCCCTAAACGGGCATGCCACATACGTGCAGACATGGAATCCGCTACAGTCATTGCAGCTCCACCTACTGAACTGCTCTCAATTAGCCTGTAAATATTTTTATGGCTCTATCCCTTCATAATTACAAGGGCCCCTTTGAAAATTTGCAGAACCGATTAAAACTGGTGAACTTGCACCCCCAAGAGAAATCAAGTTCTTCTTCTACCTGGGAACATGCCTCACTTTCGTTAAGGTCTGTTCGATCTTGTCGAGCATCTTGATGCAGACCGTTCCAATGCCAATAATCTTACAGACATAGTCATCGTCTAAAAATATCGAGCCGCCCTCATACTCCCTAGATGAAATAAAGATGTTGCGATCCGGGCACATGTGATATGAGTCTTCGGAATCCATGAGCCACTCATTACTTAGACACATCATCCCTAATACCTTCAAGACATTATGTTGGGGCTCAAATTCGCACCCATTATAAAACAGTGTTCGGCGGTCCATCTACGATGATTCGGACCAACTTTGGGATCAGGAATGCTCAGAAAACGCCAGTGCAACCCTAACATGCGCGATCTTGACCAAAACCTACGAATGCTACTTTGGAGCCGAATCGGACATGCAGATCATCACCAAATGATCCGGAATGCCCTAAAATCCTTAACCTGCAAGTTTCGAAGTCACCGACGCATATCCTTACCTGCGCGCACCGAAAAGCGTTCTACCCCTATCCAGAGCTGACCGAAAGGGCCCGAAAGCCTACAGGTACCATTTTGGAGTGAAATTGGACATCCATATTACCTCAAATGATTCGGAATGCCTGAAAAACCTTAAGTACTAAGTTTGAAGTCCTTGCGGTGCATATTTCCACGTGCGCACTTTCTGGAACAATATTCATATGCAAAGAGCGGTCGGGAGGTCCAAATTGCTAAGGAACTACCAAAATTCACAATAGATGACCATCGGTACCCCACCCCATTCATTCAGGAGGTCGATCATGGCCTAAAAGCGGCTTGGCGTTAGTGACTTTGGTCTCCAAAAAGGTTGCCCCCCTCTGGAGGTGGCCCATCGGAGCCTAAAACTTGAAATATTCTAAGTATGGGGAATGCATGCACACACTACATGGGAGACATGCGCATGGCATGGGGGACATGCCCCCACACCCATACCACATGCACATGAGGGACATGCTCTCCCTCTTTTGAAATTTAAAAAATCAAAATAAATAATAAAAAATCGAAATGATGTTAAGTGTGGCCACATACGCCCATACTAGGGGGACATGCGCCTATTACAATGGCACATGCGCCCGGGCACATGTGTCCACCACCCTGTGACATGCGCCTGTCCCCTTTTGCTCCCCTCACATTACATGCACATGCGCCTGTCCCCTTTTGCTCCCCTCACATTACATGCACATGCGCCCGTGAGCTTTGGACCTGAGACCTGACTTACCTGCTATAAATACCCCTGCATTCATTGAGAGAAGGGGGAGAGATCATCATCTTCAAGCTACAAGAGGTAGTTTTCTTGCCGGAATTCTCGTTGGAATCCCTCGACGGAAAGGGTTTTTCTTCGCCGAATGCCTTTGCCGGAAAGGGATTTCTCCCACCAGAGTGAAATGCAAAGAGAGAAAGGAGCAATGGGACATGCGCCCACCCTGCTCAGTCTGAAAAAGCATGAAAATGGCTAAGTCCCATGAGAACATTCGCCTATCACCCTGGGGTTGGGCGCATGTGCAAATGCACATGCGCCTGGGCACCTTTTCTCTCTCTCCCTTTCATGTACATATGGCACATGCGCCCACCTCTAGAGGCACATGTGCCCACTAGCTTCCACATGCGCCCACCACCTCTCCCATGTGCCTGGACATTGATGGGGAGGTGGGACAGTACGGGGTGCGGCCCGCCTTCGATCTGACGCACCTTCCGATCGAATCGGCGCTCCTAGACACACATCAATACCCTCTATCCATCTCCCGGACCGGATTCGGCAACGGTCAATGTTAAGCAGGCCAAATCAGCAATTTGATAAAAAAGCCGACACTTAGCCAATTTTACAAACCTCTAAAATCCCTTCGGAAAAGTCGAAAATGGCCGAAATCGAGAGGAATCGGGCGGAATTTGACCGACCCCGAGAGGGAAACTTCTCTCCGCCATAATATGATACACCATAATCATGCATTACAATGAGATTACCCAGTCTCAAGATCTCCGAGAACCCTAATTAAGCGGTCAATAGGCCCACTACTTAGTCATTTTCAGCCTTGGAAAGTGCTCTGCCGGCTCGGAAACCAACAGGCGCTAAGCAAATCAAAATGCGATCGCATTGCGACCTTCGTAGACATGATCCGTCCCTATTCAAAGACGGTCATCGACGGTATCCATCGAATGCCCTGATCAGACTGCAAACAGGTCCACTACTTAGTCATTTTTAGCCCTGGGAAGTGCCCTGGTGGCTCGAAAACCGACTAATGCCAAATAGAATCAATTTCGATCTCAAAGACGTAAAGACAAAAATATCGATGACATAAAGATATACACGAAGCAAATCAATCAAATCAAATGCTTAATTTATCTGATACACTGAACATCTAACATAAATACAATCCTCTCTCGAGCATGCATAAAGCATATTTACTTTGTACTGTACTCATTTGCATCCATTGCATGAATTTATTTCATCCCAGATCGAGATACGAAACTAAATCAAAGCGGACTATGGTTATCATCGAAAATCATAATAAAAGAGTTCTAAAACGTCTGAAATACTTCATCGTTAAGACTAGTTGATGTGCATCCTATCCAAAGCAGGACCCGTCAGTTGAGTGCTCTCCAGTAATTCACCCGTCCAACCCGAGACGGTCACTGGCCCTAGTTGCACTAAGAAACCATGGAGTGCCTTCCAACAAGTTACCCGTCCAAACACGAGACAGTCACTGGCCCTGGTTGCATTAAGAAACCATGGAGTGCCTTCCAGCAAGTCACCAGTCCAAACACGAGCCGGTCACTGGCCCTAGTTGCACTAAGAAACCATGGAGTGCTTTCCAGCAAGTCACCCGTCCAAACACGAGACGGTCACTGGCCCTGGTTGCACTAAGAAACCATGGAGTGCTTTCCAACAAGTCACCCGTCCAAACACGACTGGCCCTGGTTGCACTAAGAAACCATGGAGTGCCTTCTAGCAAGTCATCCGTATAAACATGAGACGGTCACTGGCCCTGGTTGCACTAAGAAACCATGGCATGCCTTTCATCAAGTCACCTGTCCAAACACGAGACGGTCATTGGCCCTGGTTACACTAAATGGAAATTGTGGGGTGTATTCCTGAAAGTCATTTCATCTATAGAGACGCGCAATGACACTGAGATACATGACTTGGTTAAAATCCTAGTTGCTACTAAACTAGGAACGGCCAAAAGAGTATGGGACCAATATCTAACTGGTCTTAACAATGGCTTGGTCTATAAGAAATCCTAAACTTGGTCTTTGCGACTATAAACTCGATACTATAATCCCTGACGATTTAAACTACTTGCTCGATCTATCTGGCCTTCATCCCTTTGATATTTCATCTATTGTATAACTACAATTCATAGTGGAATCTTGTTGCTTTGTGCCGTGGTTTTCTCCCGTAAGGGTTTCCACGTAAAAATCTCTGTGTTGTCTATGTTGTGCTTTATTCATATTTATGCTCTTTTAATGCTTTATTTAATTCATTTATGAGAAATGCATGCATTTGCTTTTGCCTTTTAATCAAGGGTAATCATCTATTAATGTAATTAAGAATTCGTGACCTAGTTTACACTCCGGAATGTAAAATATCTCAGAATCTCTGGAATAAAATTCAGTCGCGGTGCTTTCTCGTGTACACTTTGTGATTGCTTATGATTGTCTATGAATGTCTCTATACTCAGAATTCCCCCCAGAATAATGAAACCTAGGAAAAACTGTTGACGAGCCCGATTTTTCTAGTTTTAACAACATTACACACATCACTACTACCTTCCAAAGATTCTACGATATTGGCTTCCCTAGAAGAATCTTTTGTCTTCTCTTTTTTAACTTTAGAACTCTTATAGTCCTTCTTCATGTGCCCTACTTGGACACATCCCCAACACTTCAACTTGGCTTTGTCCTTGCCCTTGGATTTGGATCTAGAACACAACGATCCTTCACCCCGCTCCAAATTTCTTCCTCTCAAAACTAGTGCCTCAGAGGAAGACCCAACAACACTACTTTTCTATCTCATAGCCTTCGACTGAAGGGTTAAGGCAACAGTCTCGACATTTATGGTTTCCCTTCTTGCACACAACGAGTCTTTCAACGATTCATATGAACCAGGAAGCGAGTTCAGCAGTTGATACTCGTCCTTCATCTGTTCTCCAATGTCCAGCAACTTGCAAATCAATCGATTGAATTTGTTGATGTGGTCATCAACATCAGTCCCCTCTGCTATATTCAAAGTAAAGAGTTACATCATCAGATACATCCTATTCTCTATATATTTCTTCGCATATACGTTCTCTAACTTGGACCATGTATCTGTTACAGTCTTCTTCCTCATGACGTGATAGAGAACATGTGCGTCCACATGTTGTACATGTTGGAAGTGTGTGATGATTCACAAGTTTGGTCATACACATATGGAAGCATCACATGTGCCACACATATTTTTGTAACAAGGATTTCACTCCAACTTCACACGTGCAAATTGCATGCAATAGCTTATGGAGAAGCTTTCCCAACCATCACAGGTGCTCTACCTTGGGCTCCCTAAAAGTGACATAAGTGCTCTGCCTTGGGATATTTTTAGAACTATCATGGGTGTCCTGCACTCTAATGGTCTTAAAAGTATATGCACGAGTGCTCTGCCCTGGACATTCCTAAAAGTATCACAGGTGGTCTGCACTGGTCTATCCCTAAAACTAATGAGGACATGAAATTGCAATCATTCAAGTTATTATAAATAGAAAGTATTGCATACCATCCCTTGTATTATATGCCTTTTTTATGCTTTAATTAAAAAAAAAATTATTTAGTTGTACACTAAAAAGTTTCAAAACTTGGTGAAGAAATGATCCCACACACTGAGCTGTGATGCTCACCCCACTTTGATAATATAGAGCATAGAGTTTAGTTAAGAAGTGAAGTAGACCGGAGATTTAATAGTCTATTTAACTGTCTTCTATTCTATTTGATGGAAAAAAATATGTAGTAAAGCTCGGAAGAGAGTTTGGATAATTAAAATAGTATTAATATATTGATGTATTTAATGAATGATTGATTTAATGTTATGCAATTTCTATGCAATTGTGGTTATGAATAATTAAAAAATAAATACTTATTAGAGAAACGGAGTTGGGTCTGGTTAACCTGGGTACTGATTTTTAGGGTGTGACCACTTAGTATCAGAGCCTAAGAATTAAATTTTATTAAAGATTTTATGTATGTAACACACTGTAGCTTGGACATGAGTCATATAGAACTCGAGGTTCATTTTGGTCAATATGCTTAGATATAATTTAATTAATTAGGGGGTATAGTTGAGTTTAGGTGTGGATTATAGAGAATCTAAAGTTAGGTTTTGTTTGTGTATGCATAGAGAACTTGAAATTGAGTCTAAGGGTTGTAGTTGAGTCTAGGTGTGCATTGCAGAGAACATGAGTACATTTACATTCATCTAAGCATATATACACCCATCCACACATCCATGCTAGCATGCATCCATATCTGTGTAAGACATGATAATCGATATGCGTGATCGATCTGTTTATTGTGAACAATTAATGTATTTATTTATCAATGATATAATTTTTTTGTGTCTATGTCTATGTGTTTGTGTACATGTACAATTACACTCTAGTGCATGTGCATGTGCGTGCATGCGCAGACGGACTCCATATGCAAAATTGAGAATCCTTTTTGTTTTCTTCTCATGATTAGAGGTTGATTTTTTTAATCTGAGAGGATTCTCCAGTTGATATGAGCCATCCATCGAGAGGAATCTCAATCGTCCAACGTTGATTACTAGATAGCACCAAACTAAACAATCGTAGTGATCTTCTACATCATGTGTGATCTCATGATCATGACCATCTATACACAACCTGGATTTGCAAAATGTGTGCCCTGGAGGCGGTCTTCCAAACTTTAAATTGTGTCACTCTATCTCCACCATAAAATATGGTCCAGCCTTGGATCTTAATGGCTTAATTTCCTTCAAGACCACAAACATGCTTGATCTAGATCTCTTTTGGGTCTTCAAGCATCATGGAAGGTTCAGATCATCTTCAATCTCTAATAATCTCCTGAACAATGAAAATTCATCTAATGAGGATTAATTAACCCAACATATAATGATAATGCCCTTAATAATTAGGGTTAATTATATAAAATTAAGCACTTATCAACAACTATGTACTCGATAACACATATGAATGCATGCATGATTACCAAGCCTTTATTCATCAGCATTCAACTAGTAGTATTGGTGAAGCCAAAACACCACAATTATATCATAAGTCGAGTTTGTCACCAGATGTCTATAATCATCAATTTCATAAGTACAGGCATATGCTTAAGACATCAAATTATCAAATGGCAGTGGATCGTCACCCCCATTGATTCTCAAAACCCATTATAAGGCTAGTCACCTCCACGAGATCAAAAACAGCACAAAACAGTGTCCCAAACCACCATGCTCGGCGCAGGAGTTGTAGTACTTATGCTCACAGGATACTAGGGGAATGCTCGTCACCACCACAGCGTAAGCCAATAGTACGGACATAATGTCTCATACCACCATGCCCGACTCATGAGGTTCAATACAGGGAGTATCATAACGATTATACATTGTGACTGTACAACAATGGGAATCGTTGTATTTTGGATTCCATAGGATGTTTAGTAACGTTCATAGAATCATGATTATTTTGTAATGGATTGATTCGGTGGATCGAGTGAACAATGACAAGATCGGTCGGGCTAGAGTCGATTAGTCGTGCTATGCCTCAAACGACGAATAAGTATGTAATGTCCAAACCCAAGGTTAGCGGTCCACACATTTACGATTTTTAGAGATTAATCAAAATAAGGCAGGTACATAATGTCCTCAACATGTTAAGAAACATAAAATCATAATATAACATTGAATTCATCATTTAGACATTTATCCAAACACATGGAATACAAACAAATAACTTCACATATTTCACATAATCGAGACTAAATGAACACCCAATTCATACAACTCAACAATCATGTTATCAAATTAACACGTATAGCATATGAATCATAAATACAGGGAAATCTTAATATTCGATATCAACAATTTCAGAAAGAACACTATAATTTACTAACTGAAACTGTCTGGGACTAATAGATGTTAACTTAGAAGAATAGTCTTCATCTTAGTAGAGAGATTTCCCAATCTCTTAATACCCAGGGTTAGGGTTTTTAGGGAAAAGTCGATCCCCAAAATCAAATTCAATGAAATTACGTGAGATTTATAGGATTCAACACTTAGGAGCTTAGATTTTAAAGGTATGATGCATTTATTACCTCTAATCATGAGTGAAGGTGCATTTAGCTCTGACAAGAACTTAGAACCCATTTTAAAGATCTCATTTCACTCTCACTCACACTCTGATCTCTTCTTTCTCTTTTCCTTTTTTCTCTCTTTATCTCCATTACTATGGCAAATTCGTATGAAATGAAGGGGCTCCCTAAATAGGTGTATTTACAAGCCCTAAAATGATGTGTTTGGCCCTAAGGGCTTAATTATTGGTCATATAACCCTATGAGGGGTTAGTTCTAGCTTTAGGGGCCCACTAAGGGAATTATGGGTCGATCTAAATTGTAGGATAATTGGCATAAGTGATGATCTATGCAAGGCATCGATTGCCCCGCAATTCTGATGCAACGATCAATGGTTACACTATAAGTCAACTCAACGATAACCGATCATCAATCGTGGTCACAACTTTAGGGGTAGTTGTAGGATATTTATTTAGGCTAGTGTCCAAAATTCAATCATGATTTAATGGACCAAAAGTTATAACTTCCGCAAATACTGAAGATGGACAATTAACTTAAGTTCCTGCTGATTTCAGCGAAGCCTCAAACATCACATGTGCTACCTTCCATCTCCAAGTTGAGCGATTCGACGCGTGGTCTTGGCTCAATATTCCACGAGTAATGTAAAGTCCGCTAAGATAAATGATTTTCCTTAGTTTCACAATCATTAACCCACCAACGAATGGTTTAGAGCTCATTTAGACATTTAAGTCGCATTTAAGGCGATTTCGGGAATAAGGTTCTATAAATGTTGATACTAGATTTGTAGTGTACATTAGTAAGCACTAGACTTTGGTTATAAGGTGTATTCATTTGGTTCTTAAGGGCGCTTGATTGAATCTGTACTGTTCTTTATGTCACAAGGGCAATTTGGTCAATTCAACTCATGTACCTAGGGAAATCAAAATCTGATTCATTGGTTAAGTAGATTCTTCAGTGAATCTCTACTCTAATTCAATTACTTGGTTCGATTAGTGATGGTTTCCTTAGATCGCAGCCTATGGTTTATAAATCAAATGGTTAGCCATAAGATGAGGGTGATCAAGTGAAATCAGTGGCTTTCTAAGGGTATTAAATCAAATTTGTATGTTTGGATCTGTGTATCCAAGAATTCTACGAAGTTTAGATAGTGTTGGGATTCTAAAATCAGAGTTTCATCTACAGATTTTCAAATCATTAACTTTTAATTCTAGCATACAGACACATGCTCACTAATTGATTCAGAAAAATTTTCAATGTTGCTCGATTACACACTTGAGTATAAAAAAATTTGGGTCATTATAATGTTAGCCTCCACAATACCTTCCTTTTATGAGTCTTTTACCACTACAACCTAATGACATGCCCGAAAGAAATGCTACTTCAAGGCATCACCCACTTAACATTGAAAAGGTTGGAGAACATCCAACAAAATGTATAATCAGAACTTGCATTGCATAAATAGGTGGCTCATTGACTTTACATCCCAAAGGCACAAGATGCGCATATGAAAAAACCCACTAAGCATGTAAATATCATGTAAATATGTAGTTTACAATGTGGGAAGTACACTAAGCATTGATCTCATAATAGTGTTAGGAATTTCTTAAGTGTGTACAAAGTTTAAAATTTCCTTTAGAAGGGAAATAGACTTTTATCTAAGGGACATCCCTCATATTTACTTTTTGGAGGATATGTGGTGCGGTGATAGACCACATCTTTATATAGGGTTTTTTTTTAAAGGGATGATATGATCTCTCAGTGATGACATCCCTTAACTATTCATCCTTATGCATGTTTATATAAGATACTATTAAGGGATTTAGAAGAAGCCTCTTTGATGTGCTTATTCTAGTGGGCTTTTATTATTGTTTTCACTGATGAATATGGAGAACATTTGTTTGGAATTCCATCAATGAAGAAAAAAGCTCCTATTCACTTTCATAGGGAAAACTCATGGTAATTCTCTGTTTGTTGATACACAAGGTTATCTTATTATATTGGAAGTTAAAAATTACTCATATGTCGTCATTGTTAGATTTTAATTATCATGGGACCTTAATGAAGGAATACAATAAGCTAAACTCTTCGTTGCAATTGGTTATGTCAGCATTTGTAACACTTTGAAATTTTTACTCTCATGGACAACACGATGGGCTGAGTTTCTGGGTGTTAACTTGAATATGCTATGGATATATTTCCACATATTCATCTTTATTTCCCATATTCATAACATTCATAGCACAATGACAAAAATTAAAATTATTAATCCACATTTTTCTACTCTACGTTCTTAAACATAATAGTTTATATTCATACTTAACATAATATTTCACTTCCTTGTCTCCATGAGAGACTTATTTCAAGTTCAATATGAGAATAAAATAATTGAACATGATTCACCTTCACGTCGCTATGGTTCATGATCTGTTATTCATTGCCATGTCTTTATATTCTTCATCCTGTAAATTTGGTTCACCTATTGGATCATCACCTACAACATCAAGGTTGGTGTTTTAAAACACCGTCTCATAAGGGAGTGAGTTGCTCACGATCAACTCGGTGAGGATTAGCCCCCAAGAATAGCACAATAATATTCAAGCACAATGAACATATCCAATCAAAACATACATGAGAAAATCTTAATTAATGTGATGCATGATATACATGCTCTGGCTAAGGCACCTTGACCAAATGAGATAGGAATTCCTCCACTCTTCTCACCTGCAGCCAATAGTCACAAAAGGTTCTAGTTAGGATGGGAATATTCCATTCTTTAATACACCAAAACCCAACTAGTGAAACAATAATACTCCACACTTTCACTAGATAGTAAAAGAAACGAGCCCCATGCACACTTTTTCTAGCCCGAGGGGTAAATAAATGCATGATTAGTTCCACCTTTAATTAAGTAAATTTAGAATCCAACCAATTTAATGATGTGCACGACCAATGGTCACTCTTTACCCCATCCCATTATCCATCATAACATAGAATGGTCGTTTCCCTCCAACGAGCCCACCATGAAGAGTAATATACATCCAAGTCATGACACATGTCAAATAAATAACCTTAACTGCTCATGGATCCCTCAAAGGAACAAAACTAAACTTGGATTGTAACATCCGCATACATAAACTTGTATCGCATAATGCATTACTTATCATGTTCATCATAAGCATGTGTCAATAATAAATCAAGTATAGTTTTCACATAGTACTCACATAAGCATGCATATAATCATGATTTCTTTCACAAACACTTAATCATAGATAATGGTTCGCATCTATAAAAATTCAATGTAAACATATCAAGAGATTGTATACACAATCTATATTTTAATGGAGAAAATTCAACAAACATATGCTTCAAGCAATCATACAACAAATCCCTAAGTTCTAAGCACGAAATCGACAATAATATTCTAACTAGGCTTAAAAGAAATCCTCACCTTAACCTTAGATGAAACCCTAGGTAGAATTGATAGAGAAGATCTCTACACGAACCACGGCAACATAAGGAAAGGTTAAAGATAGCTACACGTATTGATGAAGAAGAATAGTGAGAAGAAGAATGGGTGGGCACCTTCTCTCTCTCTCTCTCTCTCTCTCTCTCTCTCTCTCTCTTAGATGTGTCGAGCTGAATTTTGGTGGGAACATGAGATTTACAAAAAAAAAAGGAGAGGGGACGTGCACACCACCCTTATAACAAGGGGTGGGCGTGCACACCCTCTCACTCTTATTGTGATACATCTAAAAGGGCTTAAAGGCTTATCTTCAGTGAGTTATAATCCGTTCATCACGTTGGGTACAAAGAATAGAGTCAAAATATATAATTTTCTTGATAATCTAAAATCTAAATTGGGTGATCTTGAAAAATGGCCTGGTGGGTGTTAAAACGGGCTGAATCTCAAATAACGGTCAACACTTGATGATCAGGGCCCAAATTTTGGAGAAATATGTAGTCATGATAGGAAAATAATTATACAAAGTTTGGTGGTTAATTGATGGTGAGAATGACCTATATCTGAAATTCCAACTTTTGGCGAAAAATAAACGTGATGGCTTTGTGGTTCCATGGTGTAAGATTATAGATCGGGGTCCCAATTTTTTATAAACTCGTAGTCATATGAGTCCAATATATGTTTTAAATTTGAGTTTCGATTGACGGTGGAAAGTGGGTTAATTAAAAGGCCCAATTTTGAAAAGAGTTGGTACTCAGTTATTTAACTGTGCGCTTAAGAATGACGCTTATAAAGTTGAGGCACTCAAATCATACTATTAGTCCGCAATATGGATGATCTAAGTCACTCACATGAAGGGAAATATTTGATTACAACAAACCATCTACTTTCCTCACTCGTTGGACATTAGAATCAAGGTTTAAGGGGCTTATTTGCTAATTAGGCCATTTATACTATAATCTAAAGGCTGAAATTTGATATATGTGGTTCATTTATTATAAATAGGCATGGTATAAAATTTTACATTAATCAGATCATGGGAACCATATGAACTAGAAATCAAAGATCTAGGTTAACGTGAGCCATTGACATTTTTGGACACTGAAGATTTCATATTTATACTCATTGGATCATCACACAAATTCTAGGATAAGGGTTTACCACTAAGATAATTAATTTGGTATAGTTGCTTTCCTGACTAGCTTTCTCAATCAACAGCCACAGATACTCCTGGATTAGTATCTCCATGATCTAATGGTCATTTAAAAAATCTAATTTTATGACGTCGATACACAGTTAAAACTATGCCTACCTTTCGGATGGATTGGAAAACTACCTACCTGATTGATCAGAAATCGCAAATATGGGTGGGCTAAGGGCATTATCATAGTTATTTTTAATCTGAGACTTTTGGGAAACCTAACGGTTTTATGAAGTTCTATGCATGATCTTAAGCATATCTTACAAAATACTTTATATCCAATTCATCACGAATCATTACTTATTCATAAAACAAATTAAAATTCTTGTTAACCAGGGATTTTACACATAATATGCTATACTATACTTTCAAAGCCACTTCAAGAAAATTTGGGGCGTTATAGCATTTTTTATATTCACTTCCAAAATTTATTATTATTGAACTTTACATATTATTGAATTTTTTAGATCCTAGTTATAGTTGTTTGTTTTTCCAACAGGTGATGCTTTGCATGTGCAACGCACTAATTTAAATGATCCTAATGGTGTGCTACAAAGTTGGGATCCAACTCGTGACAATCCATGCGAATGGTTCCATGTTACGTGTAACAATGACAATATTGTTATACGAGTGTAAGTGGAAGCCTTATTCTTAATTGTTGGGACCGCCCTAGATTCTTGTCATGTAGCATTTAGTAAGTGATTACTTTCATGGCTTATTTGATATGGGAAAAGAAAAAAAAAACTAGTAATTATCCATTGATGATTTCCATAAGCACAATCGAAACATTGATTCCCATGGACCCCATCTTTTAGGGATCCTATCTGAATAGCAAGTGGCAATCTTGTATCTGTGAAACAATGGTCATCTTGTAACTTGTTCTAGAGAATTAGCTATGAAAAAAAGTAACAATTGCTATATCGAATCCATTAGTTTCTTTGCTAACCAAGCACGGAATGTGCATCATGGGAAAAGTCCTTCAATGTTGTTTCTTTGTCCTTCTTCTCTCTTACCAAATAGTCTCTTAAATTCTAAATGGACATTTTATTTGACTTTACTTACCATCTATCTTTTCCAGTGATCTTGGAAGTGCACGTTTATCTGGTCAACTGGTCCCCCAACTCGGTCTGCTTAAGAATTTGCAATACTTGTAAGTTGTACATGCAATGAGATTTGATGCGATATGTTTAATTTTTTAATGACATAAAAACAAGTTGAGAAATTAGTTGCCACACACACACACACACACACACACACACACACACACACACACATGTTGTCCTCACACACACTAGTAAAAATGGCTTGCATGATGCACATGCAGAGATAAAGGAGATGGTATGTAAGTTGTGGAAGAGTGAGGAGGGAAACGTGGCTGTAGAAAGTATGTTTCCTTTGATGGGATTGGGAATAGGAGTCTTGGATTGGCTTACTATAACTTCACTTAAAATACACTCTCGTGTATATAGTAAAGATGTGAACTAATTACCCATAAAACCAGATGTTGCTACTAAGATGACAACTCATCGGAGTATCTCTCTCTCTCTCTCTCTCTCTCTCTCTCTCTCTCTCACACACACACACACACACACACACACACACACAAAATCAAAAGGTCTCAAGTTCAACTGATATTGGACTATATATACTTTATTGTCCATCCAGTGGACAACTTAATTCAAACCTTTCACGTGTGTGCAACATCCAACTTGTCCAATACTCTGGCCCCATCGTGAGGATAATCTTGTACAAAAATCTACTCATCAAGTGGACCACACTTATAATTTTTATTTTTTAGTAGCTTGACATTGTTTTCCTAACTAATGAGTAGATGGGTTGATTTTTTTTTTAACTAGGTGATCCTCATGCATGGTAGAAACAACCTATTGGAAGGATTGGACTTCACATGCAGTTAATATATAGATTCGAAGTTAACTGCTAGGTGGACCGTACCTTGTGGTCTAACTAATTAGGCATAGCATGATAGACCTAAGATACAATCCATCCATCAGACCGGCACCATTATATTGATGCCCTAGCCCAAGAATCAGGTTGATCCACTAGTTAGGTGGGCCACTGTTTGCAAAAAAAAAATAAACTAAATAAATAAATAAGGAAAAGGAAGAAGAAGAAATCTCTCGAAGTAGCAAAACCAGATGGTTGCTCCATATACGCTCTTTTAATAAGATTCTCATGAAGGAACATGTTCCTCATATCTTGATAATAGAAGGGCTAATTCATATTTTTGGCAACAGAGGTTGTAACCCATACAAAATGAAGCTTCAGAACAAAATGAAAGATCTCTGAATAGTCGACTCTCAAGATTGGAGTGTACCCTTTTGTGACTAACCAAACTTTAAGATGTTCCAATGAGCCATCAAGATTTTACTTGAAAATATACACCCATCTACTTCTAATTACATGTTTTCTACAAGTACCTCAACTAAAGTCCATGTCTGATTTTAGTCAACAGCAATCATTTCTTCATCAATAACATGTTTTTATCCATCATGACCTAGAGCCACCTGAAAAGAATGAGGAACAAATACAAGGATTGGGACAAACTAAATATACCTGAAAAGAATGAGGAACAAATACAACGATAGGGACAAAGTAAATATACTGAAGGAGACAACCCATCAAGAAAGACAAAATAAGAAATAGAATGTTAAGTACAAATATGTTTACCCCTATGAAGAATGATAGATAACTTATTATCATGAATAGTTGAAGGAAGAGACTAAATTGGACTTTGATCTTCACAAGTAGTAGATGATTAGAGGATGTTGCAACTGAAGGAGCTTTGGTATCTTGCTTGGATCATATGGAATAGACTTTTAATGGAGGAGCTGTTTTTTGTACAATTATGTCCCCCAATGTGATTTTAATTTTGGTCCTACTAGGAAAGTAGTGGCATCTCACCAAACTGCAATAACTTACCATCCTCTGACATGTAAGGAGTACCTTCAAAGAATATGGCATAAAAAAAATCATAATGTTTACATAAAGAATGATTATAAAGCTTATATCCTCAGTAGGCTGGAGAGTATTCAAGAAAGACACATTTAATAACTTTTAGTGTTGAGTTGTGGAGCCAATCACACCAAGGCATGGTCGAGCGCTTGGATGGTCTTTGGACCGAGCTCCCGATATTTAGGAATTTGAGACAGAATGTCTCTGTACTGTTATGAGAACAGTCGAGTGCCCGGATGGTCTATGACCGCGTGCCTGATATTCGAGAGTTCTTTTGTGTTTTGTCGCTGAACATTTTTCTGTTTGGGCGGGCGCCCGACTGGCTGCAAATTTAAGTGCGGGGTTTCCTATTTTTTGTTCTATTTTTGGGGTTTACTATATAAAGGAGTGTAAACCGGGATTAAACTATGAGATTAAGGTTTCTATACGTCCAAGGTGAGAAAGAGGTGAGAGGATTAGTAAAAGGGTTATCTCTGTGCATGGGAGCATATATAGGAGAAGGTAGGTGTATTGCTTGTAAATTCGTTTTCTTCATAGCGGAAGTTTACACCCTTGATTTTTTACCCTTGTTGGGGTTTTGTCCACGTAAATTCTGTCTTGTGGATTGTTGGTTTCTGTGAATTCTACTTCTAGTTATTATTTCTTCCCGTTTATCATTTGTGGGTGAGACCGGATATTAGATCTCGGTTCACCGACGTTGTTGGCGTGCTGCGCAACAACTAGTATCAGAGCTATTGATTTAGTTCAAGTGGGAGCGATGACGGAAGAAGGGAAAACTAGAATTGAAAAGTTTGATGGTTCAAACTTTTCCTTCTGAAAGATGCAGATGGAGGATTATCTGTATCAGAAGGACCTCTATATTCTTCTAAAAAGAAAAGAGAAGAAACCAGAGAAGATGACAGATGATGAATGGGCTTTAGTGGATCGGAAGGCTCTAGAAACGATCTGACACTCTTTGTCTAAGAGCGTCGCCTTCAATATATCCAAAGTAAAGACCATAAAAGAATTAATGTAGGCATTACCTACAATGTGTGAGAAACCTCTCGGTGTCCAACAAGGTTCATCTTATGAAACGGCTATTCAACATGAAGATGTCAGATGGTGGGGGTGTGGCTGAACATCTAAACGAGATCAATACAATCACAAGCCAATTAGAATCTGTTGGCATCACTTTTAATGATGAGGTCAGGGCATTATTGATCTTGTCCAGTTTCCCAGACAGTTAGGATGGTTTGGTGATTGCTGTGAACAATTCTTCAGGGTCTACGAAGTTGAAATTCGATGATGTGGCTGGTCTAATTCTCAGCAAAGAATCTAGAAGAAAGGCATCGAGAGTTTCAGGAGATTCAGGGAATGCTCTAAATGTTGAAGTAAAAAGAAGATCTTCGAACAAAGGAGGCAATAAACACGGGTGTTCCAAGTCGAGAAATAAGTCCAAGGGACTGAAAGACAAGGACGTGTGTTGGCATTGCGGGAAGAATGGGCACATGAAGCGTGATTGCAGGGCGCTTAAGAAATAAAAAGGAAGCTCTCAAGATGGAAAGGATTCAGTGAATCTATCCGAGGAGAGTGACACAGAGGCGTTGATCTTGTCTCTTGATGCGTGGAATGAGTCTTGAGTTATAGACTCGGTTGCTTCGTTTCATACCACTTCGTCTAAGGAAGTTCTTCGTGATTATGTGTCAGGTGACTTCAGGAGAATCTACCTGGGTGATGATGAGCCATGCAGTATTGTTGGCAAGGAAGACGTTCACTTAAGTCAGAAAGACGGAACAGTCTTGAAGTTTAAGGATGTCAGACATATACTGAGTTTGAGATGGAATTTGATCTCAGTGGGGTAGTTGGCCAATATCGGATATGTGATGACATTCACTAGTGATTCCTGGAAGGTCACCAAAGGTGCCTTGGTGATATCTCGAGGTAAGAAGGAAGGTACCTTATATGTGACTTCCGGATCGTACACTTCACTCGCAATCGCATAAACTGGAGTGAACGGATAGTTATGGCATCAGAGGTTGGGACATATGAGTGAGAAGGAGATGAAAGTGCTATTGTCAAAGGGGAAGCTACCAGGGTTGAAGGCAATCGATCTGAAATTCTGTGAGGATTGCATGTATGGCAAGTAGAAGAGAGTAAGCGTCAAGAAGATAGGACGTGCTCCAAAAACGCATCTATTGGAGCTTGTACACATTGATGTGTGAGGACTGTTAGTGCTCTTTTCTGTGGCATACTAGTGCACCTTGTTTGTCAATTATTTAGGTCGGTGAGCCTAGAGTCGGTTGAGCTTAATGAAGACGAAGACCGAAGACTCAAGACGAACCAGCTGCATCAAGAAAGAAGAAACAGATAAAAGTGATGCCTTGGTGAGACTCAACCTTGTACCTATCCAAAACCATAAACCTCTAAATGACCATGACCTAATAGGTATATCTTCAGTCATCTTAGATTGGCCTTAGGTGTCCCAAAAGACCACTAAAAGAATGGCCAAGAGGTTGCATGATCTACTGTAAAACAGCAGAAAATCATGCCTGGTCGGGCGCTCGACCAAGTGTCCACCGCGCTCTCGACCTAAGGGAAATCCGTCAAGTAAGTTGGCCAGAAAACCAGATGGTCATCGAGCGCCCGACCACAATCTGACCAGGCACCCGACCAGTGCAAAAAATGTTCAGCAGCACAAGACCCATTTTGTACTGAATATTGAACGCCCAACCAAAGTGACCACCAGGCGCCCGACCAGTGAAAGTATGGTCATCGGGCGCTCGACCGCACCTTGTTCGGGTGCCCGACCAACTGTAAATGCATCCAGCGATAAATTTTTTAAATTGGACCGAATTCCGGGTGCCCGACCCATTGTCCATCGGGCGCCCAACCCTGCACGAATCTGTCTGTTGGAGAAAGTTTATAAAAGCAGGGATATTCATTTTTAGGACCAGGAGAGGGGATTTTGAGGAGATAGAAGCCACAATTGCTAAAGACCATTAGAGGCTCTATTCCAAACCCATACCAAGTCATTCTCCTTGTGTTTTTATCACAAGCTTAGGCCATTCAATGGCATATTGAGAATGGACATGTTCCCTCTTGATTCCTAGAGTTTTAGACACCTTGATCATAGTTAAATCTCCGGTATAAACACCACCTAGAAGTCCAAATAGGTGTATTCCTCTAGGAAACCAATTTCCTACCATTTGTAGATGATTCACCATTCCCTAACACCTTGGGCATCTCCAATGGAGCATCACATGCAAGGTAGCTGATCTTGGAGCTGAAGCCTTAGCAAAGCAGTGGCATCAAAGATCGGGGGAGCACAAGGGGAGCTGATTTAAGCACGGGAGAGTAAGAAGAAGTAACCTAAAGCGGCACTACAAAGGGGCTTAATCCGACAAGTAAGGTTGTCTTTATTAGGAGTCCATTCACTCAATTCCCTGTGGGAGTTGAGTGTAGAGTTTGTTTGACAAACTCAAACTAGGGTCGTTTGTCGATCCTTGGCTTGTTTGTCTGCCTAAAGTCTAGGGACGTTAGCCGTTCCTTGGCCTATTTGTCAACTTAAAGACTGGGGGTTCTTTGGCACTCCTTGGCTAGTTTGTCGGGCCTAAATTCAGGGACATTTGTCATTCCTTGGCACGTTTGTCGAGTCTAAACAAAGTCTCCAAGGGGAACCACCAACACGGGTGTGAACGTGTAGGTTGGGAGGAACCTGTAAACTCTCCGGTTGGGTGGATCCGAGTTAAAATACTTTGGTTGGGAGGAACCAGATTTAAACTCCCTAGTGAATTCCGGTGTGTTCAAAGGGTTTGAGTACTTGAACCGGGAGTGGAGTAGACAAGTAACCGAACTACTATACATGCTAGTGTTTTTTATTATAGTTGAGCACATTTCTCTTTATGCATTGTGTTTAATTGGTTAATTATAAATGTTTAGTTAGGAATGTATGCTAGACACTTGATAGGCACATCCACACACAAAAGATTTACTTTCACTCCTTGAGTAGACTTGAGCTTAATTGATCCATCCTCATTTAAGTTTACTTGAGTTGCATAGATTAGGTTCTTCATTGGGTTAATCATTTATTAATCTATGCTTGCTTAAATTAGGATATTAATTGCTTTTATCATATGCTAGTCTATTGATTGGACCCACTAAGGCTTGGAAGCCGAAGTGTTAATCGCTTACTTAGTTTAATTTGCTAAATCTGTTAAGTTGCGAAAAGATTTTTAAAGGTCCTAATCCCCCCCCCCCCCCCCCCCCCTTTCTAGGACTTAGCCATAATTATAGTTGCTCTTTAAGCTTTCGCACGCGTATGTGTATGGTGTCGTGTTAGTCTACCCGACGTAATATCAGGGACTGGCATAGGTATCTTCTCTTGGTGGTTCACGTTATTTTGTTTCTTTTATTGATGATGCCAGTAGAAAACTGTGGGTTTATTTCTTAAAGCAAAAATTGGATGTGTTTGATGTATTTAAGAAGTAGAAGGTTATGGTAGAGAATGAAACAGGTAAAACTGTAAAGTATCTCAGATCTGATAATGAGGGAGAATACTATGATAAGAGGCTTCAGGAGTATTGTGCAGAAAATGGAATCAAACATCAAAAAATGATTCTAAAGACACCGCAGCAGAACGGTGTGGCTGAGCGCATTAACAAGACCATCCTTGAGTGCGCTAGGAGCATGAAGTTACATACAGGGTTGCCCAAGACGTTTTAGGCGGATGCTGTGAATACTGCCGTATATCTCATCAATAAAAGTCCCTCAGCACTATTGGATGGTAGGCTATCAGAAGAAACGTGGACTAGAAAAGAGGTGAACCTTGCACATCTTAGAGTGTTTGGTTGCACTTCTTATGTTCACATTGATGCAGAGCACAGAAACAAGCTGGATGCAAAGTCCAAAAGGTGCACGTTTATAGGCTACAGGCAGAATGATTTTGGCTTATTGATTTTCAGACACAGAGAACTGAAAAATCATTAGAAGCAAGGACGTAGTCTTCAATAAAAAAATGATACATGAGGACATGTTGCAGTAAAAATAGAATAAGGCCGATGAGAAGGAATTCGTAGAGTTGGAAGAGTTACCGGACACGGGTGTTACAGTGCCACAGGATGAGCATGCACAGGAGCATGATGAGGCAAAAGCACAGACAGCGGTTGTGAGAAGGTCTACTCGGAAGAGGAGACCCAAGGTCCGATACTTACCCTCCTTATATTATTTACTGCTGACAGATAATGGAGAGCCAACGTGTTTTGAAGAGGCTTTACAATCAGATACACGGGTTAAGTGGGAACAGACCATGGATGATAAGATGGACTCTCTTGAGTTCAATCGTACGTGGGAGCTAGTCACTCTACCTGAGGGTAAGAAAGCTCTTCATAATAAGTGGGTTTACAGACTGAAGGAGGAGCACGATGGTTCGAAGCGGTATAAGGCTAGATTGGTTGTGAAAGGGTTCCAACAAAAGACAGGTATCAACTTCACTGAAATATTTTTACCAGTAGTGAAGATGTCTACAATTCGCATGGTCTTGAGTATAGTGGCTACAGAGGACTACATATAGAGCAGATGTTAAGACAGCCTTTCTTCATGGGGACCTTGAAGAAGAGATATGTATGCATCAGCCGACAGGATACGTGGCATCAGGAAATGAGAATAAAGTGTGTAGAATGCAAAAGAGTCTATACGGCCTTAAGCAAGCCCTAAGGCAGTGGTACAAGAAGTTCAACAGTTTCATGTCGAGAAATGAGTTCAGGAGATATCATACAGACTACTGTTGATACATGAAGAAGTTTGATACGTCATACATCATCCTTCTTCTGTACGTTGATATATGCTTGTAGCCGAATCAAGCATGAAGGACATCTCATATGTTAAAGGATAGTTGTCAAGAGAATTTGCTATGAAGGATTTAGGAGCTGCAAAACAAATCCTAGGCATGAGGATAAAGTGTGACAGGGAAAACAAGAAGTTAATTTTATCATAGGCAGAGTACATAGTCAAGGTACTTGAACGATTCAACATGGGAGGTGCTAAGCCAGTTAGCACTCCATTAGCTAACCACTTCAAGCTTGCTAAGGAGCAAGGAGTGAAGACGCAGGAGGAACGAGACTACATGGAGAAAGTCCCATACGCGTTAGCTATTGGGAGCCTCATGTATGCTATGGTTAGCACAAGGTCAGATATTGCTCAAGCAGTGGGAGTTGTTAGCAGGTTCATGAACAACCCCGGGAAAGAACATTGGGAAGTTGTGAAGTGGATCCTCAAATACCTGGTAGGTACTATGGATATAGTGCTGTGTTATGGAGGATCGAAAATCAAGTTAAAATGCTACATTGACTTAGATTGGGTAGGGGATATCGACAGCAGAAGGAGTACGACAGGGTATGTCTTTACCCTGGGTAGTGCTGTAGTCAGTTGGGTCTCTCAGTTACAGAAGATAGTGTCCATCAATACAATGAAAGCAGAGTATGTTGCAGTTATAGAAGCGTGCAAGGAGATGGTGTGGATGCAAGGTTTTATAGAAGAGTTGGAGAAGAAGCAAGCAGATTGTAAGTTATATAGTGACAGTCAGAGTACAATACACTTGGCTAAGAATTCAACCTTTCATTCAAGGACCAAGCATATTGACATAATATATCACTTCATACGTTCGTTACTGGAAGATGGATCGATTGCTCTGGAGAAGATTCATACAAGTGAGAATCCTGCAGATATGTTGACTAAGGCGGTCACACGCGAGAAGCTGAAGCTTTGTTCAGCTTTGATTGGTCTTCAGGCTTGAAGACAGAGAGGTGGTGCACTCTAGATATAGAAGACGAAGGACCATGTGGTGATGTATCTCCAAGTGGGAGATTGTAGAGGTGTGGAGTCGATCACACCAAGGCATGGTCGGGCGCCAGGACGGTGTTTGGACCGGGCGCCCGTTATTCAGGAATTTGAGACAGAATGTCTCTGGACTGTTTTGGGAACAGTCAGGTGCCCGGACAGTTTGTGACTGGGCGTCCGATATTCGGGAATTCTTTTATGTTTTGCCGCCAGACGTTTTTCTGTTTGGGCGGGCACCCGACCCAGTCTGACCGGGTGCCTGATCGGCCGCGAACTTAAGTGCGGGGTTTCCTATTTTTGATTTTATTTTCGGGCTTTACTATATAAAGGGGTGTAAACCGGGATTACGCTATGGGATTAGGGTTTCTATTCGTCCAAGGTGAGAAAGAGACGAGAGGATTAATAAAAGGGCCATCTCTATACATGGGAGCAGAGGAGAAGGTAAGTGTATTGCTTGTAACTTCATTTTCTTCATAGTGGAAGTTTGCACTTATGGTTTGTTACCTTTGTTTGGTTTTTTCCACGTAAATTCTGTCTTGTGGATTGTTGGTTTGTGTGAATTCTACTTCTAGTTATTATTTCTTCCTGTTTATCGTTTGTGGGTGAGACCGGAGATTAAATCTCGGTTCACCAACGTTGTTGGTATGCTGCGCAACATTTAGTTCAAATTTATCAAATGAATGATCTAACTACGCAACCAAATAGCCTAGAGATAATACTGAACAAGGAAATGCCAATATACAAAACAAAAAGTGGTGATTTTCCAAATAGAACAAAAAAGGACATTTGGCAAGTAACAAACAGTTAAAATTGCAATATTATTCAAAAAAACGTTTTTGAAACATCCATATTAAATAATATAAAGGTTGAGCAACTTTAATCAAATGTCAATTTGGCTATACCGGTACCACTCTATTGTGGTGTGTATGCATAGAATATTTGATGAATTATGCCATTAGCAGAAAGAAATTAAATTCATACAATAAATCCTCTCTATCATTGTGTGAGCGAAAAATAAAAATCTTAGCATCAAATGGATTTTTTAATTTCTATATAAAATACTTTATTATCATATATTAGTCATCCACAAATATAAGAAAATACTTAAAGTTAGACAAACTGTGAAGACATACTAGGCCATACACATCTGGAACTAAAGAAAAGGATAAACATTGCGTTTATCTGTTTGAGGTGGAAATGTGACTCTTTGATGCTTGCCCAACTCACAACTTGACACTCTACCTTAAACACTGAAGACAATGGAAAAACAAGACTTTTCAGACTATTCAATAAAGAGTGGTCTGCCTATAATGCCATTGATTAGAGAACATGTCCATACGCAATGCATGCAACTTTCAACTACCCCATTATTAAAATAGTAGAGACCACCAGCTTCATGTTCTCCATAATTCATCCTCATGCTATTAGATCCTTAAACCATCTCCCATGTGAGGGTAATAGGTTTGAAAACTTGAGGATTTGTGCGGCAGAAACCATCTCCAATGTGAGAGGGTGGTTAAAGTTCATAGCTCTTAATCTGACCCCTCCAAAAAATGAAAGGCTAGCCACGCGGCTGGCCCAAGGGTATCTTAGGCTGAATTTCAAGACTATGGTTAGCAAGAGGTTGGACATCATTAAGTGGATTAGACCAGAAGCGGGCTGGGTTAAGATAAACGTTGAGGGCTCCTCCAAAGGTAACCCAGGACCTACAGGTGGTGGGGGCATCTATAGGGGGCCCGGGGGTGATTTCATGTTTGCTTTTTCCTATGGTTTTGGGTTTGGCTCGAATGTCTCGGCAGGAGCTGGGGCGATTCTGGAAGGTCTTCAGAAGGGGGTGGATCATGGTAACTCGAACATTCAGATTGAAAGCGATTCAAAGATTTTGATAGATGGGATCAACAAGGGTATCTCCCCTTCGTGGAAGATGTGGTATTGGTTGACCAGAATTTAGATGATGTGCAAGGATAGGAATGTCAGATTCCTTTACACCCCCAGGAAGGCTAATAGCGTGGCTGATGCCGTAGCTAAGCTTGGGAGTGCTTCGCAGGCCAGGCATGACTATCCTAGTTCCTCAAACCTTCGAAGGACTATTCGAGGTGAAGTGTTCCTAGACCGATTGGGTATGGGCTAGATTAAATTTTGATTCCTTCATAGGGCTGTGTTTGCTCGCTATGTATAGCACACGATAAGTTTCCCGTCACTTTTATTCTTGGGTAGCCTGAAGTAGAGTCTTTGGTTTTTAGGAGGATAGGTAGGCCCTCTTTTGTTCGGGCGTGTTTTCGTTTTGTATATCTTGGCAGGTTGAGCCCTATTTTGGAATGGAAATTTACCTTTCTCAAAAAAAATAAAAAAATAAAAAAAATTAGATCCTTAAATTTACAATAGAAGAATAACATATGATGGAATAATTAATGGATCTAGGTAACATGGTCTATGATTTCTATTGATCTTCACAATGAGTAAGTGTTAGCTTTATTTAGACTAGAGATTTGTGTACCAATACATCATCCATACCATTGCTCCTTTTCTAAAGACAATATTATCTCATCAAAATATTTTATTCTAGAAAAGTAGTACTATTAGGACAATTGGCCCTAATGGTACTGAAAGTACAAAGAATTGGACCACCCTCATGGACGCGTCGAGGTTATTGGGCAAGAGAGCTTGTGTTGAGTCAGTCATCAATGTGAGTATTGTTTGGAGGGATTGATATATAGATGTTATCAACTTGAGCTGTTCATGAAGATGCTAAATTATGCAGTTAGGGTGGTGTATGAGTATGTAAATAATGTTAGCTAGAAGCACTATCAACGAGGGTCAGACCCGAGATGATGACCTTATTGTTGATTATTTGCTAAGTAAAAAATGGTTCTCAAGTTTTTCTGATTATTCGCTATGCTAAACATGCTGCAGCATTAGCCCATATGATAAAAAGGTTGTATGATCTGCTATAAAATCAAGGAAAATTAATTTCTTGTTCAGTCAGGTAAGTTGTTTTTTGTCATGAACTCATATCAGGTCGCAGTTTATGAATTTCGTTTTTTTTTTTTTTTTTTTCCCTCAATAGGCAACTTCAAAATAACAAAATAAGTGGGACGATTCCTAGTGCGCTTGGGAATTTGACCAATCTGGTGAGCTTGGATCTCTATTTAAATAATTTGGCTGGTTCCATACCTCACACGTTGGGAAACCTAAAGAAGCTGCGCTTCCTGTATGAACACGCATCTTTTCTCTTGTTTGATTTTTTGTAGTTTGCTTTCGCATCTTCTTTCTCTTTTGAATTGGCTTTGCCTGTAGTAGAATGCATGCTCACCATGAAGATCACCTTGTGCAAAACATGGTCCCATCAATATCTACTGATCAGGCATACAGCCCTTGTGTCTGTACACTATTTTCTATGATGTGGCCCACCTGATGAGTGGATGAGGCTGATATTTGCAAGTACAACGTAACTCTCATGGTGGGGCTACACTATTGGGTAGGGTCGATGTCACACGGATATGATAGGTTGTAAGTTATCTGCTAGGTATATGGCAGCTTATCATCCAACCTATCACATGCGAGCATTTCTCTTCATACATTATGCTATGATTTAAACACTTGCTTTTAGAGGGAAGCGGATTGCATGGTGTGCCACACACCACTGACCTCAGTGGTGTGTTGACCTCACCGAGTTCTGTGGACCCCACTATGATATTGTATGTGTTATATCCACACTGTCCATCCATTTGCAATATCATTTTAGGGCACGGGCCCAAAAATGAGGCAGATCCAAAGATTAGGCGAACTACACCATGAAAAGTAGTAGGGACAATGAAGCCCATAGTTTAAACCTTAAAGTTCTGTGGCCCCCAAGAAGTTTTCAATGGTAGGTTCAATCCCCACTTCCTTCTATTGTGTGGTCCACTTGAACTTTGGATCTACCTCAGTTTTGGGCCATGCCCTAAAATGATCTCGCAAAATGGTTGGACAGTGTGGATATAACACGTACATCATGATGGGGCCCACAACTTGATGACCTCAACCCACCACTGGTCGGTGGCACGTGGCACACCACACCATCCCCTACCCTTTTGGAGTGACTCAATTGAAGCATGCTCCACACTTCAGAATATATTGTTTTAATATCAACAGTTACATTCATGCAGTAATTCGGCAGCTTCTTCTCGTAGGTAGTGTTCAAGAGAATTACATGTTCACAACAAATGCATACATGCTGCTAGCTTTTCCTTTCATAACTGACATTTTACGGATGGTTCTCTGAGCAAATATATATAATGGAAAATTACCGTACTTGGCTTTTCATATTTGCATTGGGCATTATTTAATATAATCAAGTTATAAATGCAGACTTCGTGAGTAGCATTCGCTATGATAGGAGATGACTTGTTATTACACCTTGATGAAACTAGAGATGCACTACAAAATATCATACTTTTATTATATTGCTACAAGATTTACAAGGCTTCCTACGCTCACCGAACTTTAAGAAAGACACTACACTAAAGTTGCTAGACTCGTAAAACAGGACAGGACATCTTTCCTTCTAATTCCGTAGTCTTACACATTTCGACTTTCCCAAAAGATCTTCATACAACACAGAATTTATAAGGGATCCACTTACTAAGAAGAAGAAGGAAGTGAGAGAGAGATTTTCACTTAATTAATATGAACTCAACATTAAAATCTGTGTTTCAATAGTTCTGATGAAAATCATTATTGGATAATTATTATTTGAGACAATGCCACACTAACTCCTCTTTTTCCCTATTTTTCCGTTGAATTCCAAAGATAAGCTTGCTTTTAAACTCTTTCTTAAAACCTGCTTAAGGTTTTATCAATTAGCCAAAAAAAAAAAAAAAAAAGCCTACCATCTATTGCCGTTTTATATGAGGATATTATATTTTTTAAAAGGCTTTTTACCCTCGAAAAAAAGGAACGTCGATAACCCGGCCAGTCTCCGACCGTAAAGACCAGGAGCTCCTAAGTGGCCACATTGATATATGGGTTTTATCCATACCGTCCATCCATTTTTCGTATCATTTTAGACCTAGAAATGAGGCAGATCCAAGACATAGGTGGGCCACACAATGGGGATTCAACTCATGCCGTTGAAAATTTTTTGGGGGCCATAGGAAGTTTTGGATGGAGCTGATATTTGTGGTTTCCTTTCATCCAGGTATATATGACTTTATGAATAGGTTGGATGGAAAATAAAAATCACGGTGGACCCTAGGAAAGTTTCAACTGTGAGCATCATTACCACTACTACTTCATGTGGTGTGGTCCAATTGAGGATTATATTTTCCTAACTTTTGGCCCTATTCCATCAAATTTTATAGAGAAATGGATGGAGGGTGTGGATAAAACCCATACATCCTAGTGGCCACTCAGAGCTCCTGCCCGTTCCTAGGATAGGGGTAGGATGCAATCCACCACAGCACTCGTTCGGGAAAGACGCATATTGCCAGCCGACGCAGCGTAGTAATGGACGGTGCTCTGTGTGCCCCACCATAATATATATGTTTTGTCCACGCCACTCATCTATTTTTCGAGACCATTTCATAGAATTAGCCCATAAATGAGGCAATCTCATGTGGACCACGCCATAGGAAACAGGTGATTGAACGTCCACCAAAAAAAAAAACTTCTCCGAGGCCACAAAGTTTTGGATGAAGATGATATTTACGTTTTCCCTTCATCCAGGTCTTTGTGACCTAATCAACAGGTTGGATGGAGAGAAAACGTAACAGTGGGCTTTAAGAAATTTTTTATGTTGGCCATTTAATCACAAATATTTTCTTGTAATGTGGTTCACTTGAGATTTGGATCTATCTCACTTTTGAGCTCATGGCCCAACTTAATCTCGAAAATTAGATAAACGGCGTGGATGAAACAGATAAATCATTATGTGCCCATGGAGCACTGTCCAGTAGCGAGTTGGCTTCTGGCAGCGTCAATAGGAAATCCGCGGGAAGCGGATTTTACGCAAAACCTTTCGCAGGGGAATGTAGATTAGTTGTTACCCAGGAAACACCTTAGTGGGTGTTAACCTAACAGTACTGTGGGGTTCACCTTGATGTATTTTTTGTATGCCAAGCCGTTCATCTATCATATCTTCTTGACATTATCAAGAGGTTGGATTGCAAATAAACATTATTAAAACCTTACAACTGGCTCTTAATTTTTAATGATGGGGCACTCAATCACCACTGTTTCCTGTAGTGTGGTCCACATGAGATTCGAATCTGCATAAGTTTTGTAACCCCATCGTAAAATGGGCTGGAGAAAGAGACGGATGGTGTGGATATACAAAATATCAATCAATGTGGGCCCTGCAGTAAGGGCAACAACCACTAGGCTGATCCTGGATAACACGGAATCTGCTCCTTTCACGAGAATTCTTGGTGGGGCCACTGTGATGTTTGTGAGCAATCCACCCGTCCACCTGTTTTGCCAGATAATTTTAGGACATGCAACAAAAAATGAGCTGGATCCAAGATTTAAGTGGGCCACACAAGAAGGAAAACTAAGAAAAGAAATGCCTACCGTTGAAACCTTCGTGGGCCACCATAGTTTTAGATCTTTTTATTTTTGGGCTCATGCCCTCAAATCATGATCTACGAAGGATGGACGGCATTGATCAAACTAACAAGTCATTATGAAGTCCATAGCCTAGTCCATAGTCAGAGTGGATTCTGGTACCCTTGCTCAAGGAATAAAGGGTTTGAGAGGGCATAAATGTCTTTTTTGAAATATAAACAGACAGACCATAGATAACGGACGTTAGTCAAAGTCAAAATATGTAGTTATTTGACCTTATTTGGAAACTTAAGCAAGTTGTAAAAAAGAGTTAAAAAATAAGTTCGTTTTTGGCATTCAACCAAAATATAGGTGTCTATGCATGGTTGTCTCTTAATATTTTTTCCTTTTTTTTTTCTACTAGATTCCTTGTGTCTAAACATATCCCTAAATGAAAACACCTACATTCCTAGCACCAGGTACCTATGGGGTTACTTTCCCTAACATGGGGAAACCACATAAGTTCTATAAAGTCCATGCCATCTATGTTATACTCTGCAATTCGGATACAAAATGTGCACCCTCAAACCTGAGTTATGGTCTATGACCTATACACAAAATGTAATAAGGCTATATATTCATATCATTTTTTTTACTAATATAGTTATATGTATTCTAAGTCCACATCAATGTCTATTCAACATTTCATATCACATTCAAATCATCATAAACATTTACACCCATAAGCTCTTAACTATTGAAAAATATTAACTATACTACTGTGATCCACCCATTTGGAACCTTATTCATTATCAACTTGAATTCTGAATCACATAGTCAATAAAATCTTGAAACATACACAACTATTTAAATGTAAACAAAATGATTTGAAATTGAACATAAAACAACTAAGTTGTCTAATCCAATGCTGCAAATTCATCATCCATTATATGACCACTTTTCATGTGGACCCTCCATCGGTTCTTCCTCCTTTTTTGGTACTTGCTCTAATGGATCGGCTTCAATTACATCTATGTGGTTTTTCCATCAATAAACCCTTAGCTTGCCAGGCCCGATGAGTGAACCCATAAAGGTTCATGTATGTCACAAGTAAAATATGCACACAAGTACAGATATAACAAAAAAATGCATATGGATGCAGAGATGTAATGCAAAGTGGATGCATCAAGTGGGTATAAGAGAAAATCATTCACTTTCTTAAGTTGGATTCCATCAACCCGCTTCCCCATTTTTGTTATAGGACAGACTTCTATATATTGTAAGCATCTAAGATGGTCCTTAGGCACCCAGTACTGTAAGTACCGTGGTCTTCCTGAGTGATCCTCCATGATACAGTGCAAGAATGTTGTGCATGAAAATAATGTAGTGCATGTAACACTACTCATCAATACATCTCATGTGTATGTTATCATTACTCATCTCTCCATGTGAGAGGTATCTTCAATTTCCATGATTCAATATTATCTCATCATTTCTCATTTCATGATAATAACCATTCATTTCAAGCATTCATGTATCATTAAGTACAACAAGGCATGACAATCATGGCGAACAGTAAATCAGTCAAACATAACAGTAAAGTATTACAATCACAGCCATCTAATTTAATCATAATCGAGAGGAAACATGTTGGGATCACTCACCTTTGTCTTAGTGAAGTGGATTCTAAAATGTTGCCCCAAGTCCAACCAACTGACAAGCTCCTAAATTCATACCAAATCCAATCATATTTCTATCTACTTATACGTATTTAATCAACTCATCTTTGATTGATCAGTCAATCGAACTCCCCGTTCGATCGATCGAAACTAGCCAAAATTTTCACATTAAGTCATTGGACAATGTTCACCATGTTCAATCGATCGATCGACATTGATCGAACCTTTCTTCAATCAATTGAAGTCCATTTCAATCGATCGAAAATAGTCCGCTTTTCTGCTAAAAATCTCTAGACACTTTTTGTCCACTTCGATCAATCAAACCTGTCTTATCAATTGATCGAGCCCATCTTCGGTCAATCAAACTCCCCCTTCAATTGATCGAAACTAGCCAAAAATTTCACATTAAGTCATTAGAAATTTTCACCATGTTTGATCGATTGAACTATTCGATCGTTCAATCAACGATGGTGATGAAAGTTCATCATGACTATCCAAGTTTACAACTTTTGGGGTTTTATTATTTTCTTAGTTTCCATGGATTTATCGACCACATGGGTCAGATTTAAGTCATCCATTGATTCTCATATATATGATTAAATTAGGGGATGGCCATTAGATCTTCAGATTTGAACCACTCGATAAGAGTATCCAACCCAGATAATTATATTTTTAATGTCCAACTATCATATAATCGTTATGGCCCACCAGATGATCAGGTCCATCTAAAATTTTGGATATTGTTATAGATTTACATTAGAATTCCCATGAACAATACAAAACATATTTGATGCAACGATGGCCTTCCTTAAGATCACCAAAAGGTCAGGATCAACTTAACTATTGTGGCACATCTAAAGTTCAAATCAATCTAGATCTTTGGGCTCTAGCATGGTTTGGCCTTTAGTATCAAATGATCCATGCAGATCGAATCTAGAGTAACTAGATGTACCTCAATCGATTTCCCCAACAAGAGGTCTTGCATAGATCTAAGCCTCAACATTGTATTTTCCTCAAATTCATACACAAATCAAAGCAAAGGACATGTGGTTGTTCAGCTCTGTCCATTGAGTAGATATGGCATAAATACACTAGAAGCACAAAAAAATATAATAGAAAAGAGTATAAACTTAACAATTGCGATGACAAGAACTGGTCCTTCATCTTTTCCCACAATCAAAAGTATCCTTACCAAGTAGCTAAATAGCTTATTTTATTTATTAGTTACAAATTAAATTTCTTAACCTAATTAATAAATAATTTATGCATACCAAAGAAATGAAGGTCGTTACAATCCATTAGGCATGTCACCCTTTGTTTGGCCTTGACCCTAGACATCAGGTTGATAGAACACTCATGTCAGCCACCCAACAAGCTAAATTCACATGGCTTGTCTTATAACTTTTGTAATACTACTATTTTGGGGCAATTCTTTCATCTTGATTAGGCACATCAAATGAATGGATTGGATGGCATATAAACATCAATGTGTGCCCCACACAAAACTAACACTGGGCATTCCATTTCAACTATTTCTTATGGTGTGGCCTAAATGTTTTAGATTATCATATTTTTTAGTTCAATGATTAACATGAAGCAATTTACCAAAAGAACGAGGTGGATCCTATGAAAGTTACACCCATGTCACTCTCAATTTGCAAAAGCAACCCAGCAGGTAGCAACACGAGGTATGCTAGCAGGGTTCTTTCCTAAAAACGCCCAGATTCTCTCCCTAGTTTTTTCAATACAAATTCCTCCTTTGGCTTCTAAATACCGCTTGTCCCATGCGGCTACATGCAAAGAGGAGGAGAAATTCGAGCGGCTACTCCATCTAAGAACTAAAAAGTTGGGGTTGATCTAAGTCATTGTAGGCTTTTTTATGGGTGTAGCCTAAATTGCATGTTGGACAACAAATATATTTTTCGATTTCCAAAATACCTTGACTTCATTTTAAATGTCTTCCTATGTCCTTTAAATATTTAAAGATTTTCACCCCTTAAAACCAATTGTGGGTGCATAATTGTCTAAAAGTTGTTTCCCTTATCATATAATATAAATTATTATTTTTTTAACCGAAGACTATCATTCAGCCCATGTGAGAACAAAATGGGTAGGTTGATTTTACATTAAAATTATCTTTTTGTATTCCATTCCTTCATCTTTGTTATCTGTCACCCATTTCTTCACCCAACATTCTCGAGCTCTTATCTCTCACCCAAATCCTCTCTCACCACTAACACACCCACCACCTCTCACCAACAACGAACCACCTAGCCTCCTTCTGTTTGAGTACCTCTCTCTCTCTCTCTCTCTCTCTCTCTCTCTCTCTCTCTCTCTCTCTCTCTAAGTGTGTGTGTGTGTGTGTGTGTGTGTGTTGGACATGGGCTGGGTCGCATGAGGTTTTGCCTCTGATTTCTTATTCGATTTTTCTCTCAATTGTTTGAAGTTGAATTTCAAATTCAATTTTAAATGTATATTGGATGAAAAGATAAGATGAGACCGGATAATATACAGTCTCATCCAAACTCTCTGAACTTCTCCTTTAAATAAGAATAGGTTCTCTCGTGAAATTTTTATCAAATCACGAGAACCTAGAGAGAAAATAGAAAAAAGACCTTTGCGTCTCTTATATATCCATTTGGACCGTTCCTTAAACAATTTAAGTCGTAAATTGTAATCCGGAGTCATTTATACCGTAGATTTAATTAGAGGGGTGATTAGAACCATTTACTCCTGTAATGGTTAGGCGGACCGCTATACCTACCCATTCGTCATTAACTTTTGCAAAGGTCCCATTTCATGTGGACCATCGGATCTTAAGGGCTCACTCTTCCGCACCGACTTTCAGTCTATGTGCGTTTTCATCACATGCATCTCTAACCATCACCCTTTGAATCCATCATAGACGGTTGTTATACCATCTCTCTCTACACTTGATTTTTGTTAGATGCATTTTCTACTAATGATTTCTAACAGAGAGCTACAAATCTCAAATTTTCATGTTCATATTGATATTTGAGTTTATTGAGAGAAAAAATGATTCGTGAGGTGTTTTCTTTTTGGTGGATCTTTGGATTTGTTTCGATTTCAGCGGGTACTGAGGATGAATATTTTAGTGTTGTGTATTTTTTTAAGAGGAAAGAATTGGTTTTTTTGGTTAACTTATAGTTGAGTTTTTGGATTTGCAACATTTTGGTTTGTTTTAAGACAAATTAGAATTCGTTTACAGTTTTTGAAATTGATTAGATTTAGGTGTGGTTTTGTTGATGAGTTTTTCGGTCTAGTTTTTCTATATATATATATATATATATATATATATATATATATATATATATATATATATATATATATATATATATATATATAGAGAGAGAGAGAGAGAGAGAGAGAGAGAGAGAGAGAGAGAGAGAGAGAGAGAAATTTGGAGTTTAGGAGAATTATGAGATTTGAGTGCAAGTTCATATCACTCGAATATATAGCCACCAAAACTTTTTCCAAGCAAAAGTAGAAAAAAGAGGGGAAGGAAATCCAATAAATTAAAGTAGCTGGGATGCCCAAACACAACCAAAACCTAAGAAGAAATAAAAAGGGCTAGAACAAGATCTTCTCTCAAATTTCTCTTAATTTCAAAGAATCCAATTCAAGAGTCCCTAGCTATAGCAAATTTTTTGTACAACCTGCCAACAAATCTTAGTCATTAATATCTAAGTTACAACTAACTCTCAACTAATCAAAACCAATCTTAACAATCATCCATCCAACATATACGGATTGGAATACACATATTGTGTCATATATAGGATAAGTGATGTAAAACAAGAGACCACTGACGAAGGGCACGAATCGAGCACTTTTCTATCATAGATGGACTGGACGAAGCCCGATCGAAGGCAAAAATGATCCAGACCGTAATAACCCTAAATCGGATGTACTTTACAAATCAGGATGAGTTTTTCGACATAAAATATATGATTTTGGGGTAGATAAAGCTAGTTAAGCCAGCCAACCCCTCTAAGCTAGGTTGCCCATGTTGGATTTTCCAGATTCCATTAGATCGACGGTCAAAAGTTTAGTTTAATTTCATTTTTACTATAAATAGTAAGTTTTAGTTCAAGTATATCTCTTTATCCGTTGAGTTGTAGAAGTAGTGCCCAACATGAAAATGGCTTTAAAAACTTAGGAGAATAATGTGATTGGGTCGGATTGGGAACTTACTATTTTTGACTGAAAACCACAAAGTCTAATAGGAATAGAGGTCGTCTATAAATAATAAGTTTAGTATTTATAGTAAGTTACGTTTTTAGGGTGTTTGAGTTGGAGTTTAACTCTAAAACTTCATCCTAGGTTAGAATTTCTTATTTAAACAGGGGTAATCTCATTTTAATCATCAATCAATTATTTACAAATTTCTTAAAAATTATTTCCGTTTTTATTTTTCCCTCATGGATTTCAAGGAAGTCCAGGAAGCCTTGTGGATTCAAGGTAGTTGTCCGGTGAGGGAGATGGTGATCGACCTTACCATGTCCTCCTTGCTCCTCCTTGCGCCAAAAAAGGTGAGGGGAAAACAGTAACTTACTAAAGCCAACAATCAAAGTAACATTGTCCATTACATTACAAGGTCATCCTCCCAATGAGTTAAAGTTCTTTTTTGTTGTTGTGGAATGATTTAGAGCATACACACACAACCTATATCTTATCATGCTCAATATATATCTTATCATGCCAACTATTGCTAGAGCTTAATATTGTGTTGTTCCTTGGCATGTCCGTACGTGGAAGTATAGCCGGCTTAACAACAATAACTTGTCGGGTCATATTCCTATGTCTTTAACAGCTATCAGTACGCTGAAAGTTCTGTAAGTAATCATTCTTGTTTCACACAAATCTGCGTATCATGTTATTATTTTGAAGAGCTTTGCTAAGGTCATGCACGTGTGCAAGTTTAACTCATACATATCCCACCACATAGGCTAGCAGCGCAGACAAATGAAATATCCAAGCCATCCATCAGGTGCATCTCATGGTATATAGGCATTCCATGATATCAGAAATAAGTTGATGGGTTAATCCCAAGTTTACGTTTGTTTCAATTAATTGTGACCCACCTGACTAGTGGACAAAGTTAGGGAATCTAACGAATGGTTTAGGTATTGCAGCTGTCTACCACTTTAGCATGTGGCCGTGTGTGTAGTAGCTGACTTGTACACAGGTTGGCTTAGCAAAACTCTATTTTGTATATACTCTAGGTTGATGATTGTATCTCACTACTGTCGATTTGGAACGCGAGGCAGGAATCTATCGAGCAATCGGTTGTCAGGAGAAGTTCCATCAAATGGCTCCTTCACACGATTCACGCCTGCCAGGTCTCTGAATGTTTTGTTGTACGAATTTTGGAAAATGCTTGTGTGATTATACGTAGTCATGCAGGGTCACCGGCATGGATGGAGGGCTTCAATCAGGTAGATTGAAAGCTCAGGTTGGCTCCACCCTGGGAACAATTGAGATGGGAAGTACATCATTAAAATCATCTAAATTATGTGTGGGGTCTACTGTGGTGTGCATACAATAATGAATAAATTCTCATAACATTCCAAGATGTGCATAGGCCATACCACATGAATTTAGAATTTTTGGGAATGATTTTACATTGTTCCATATATGATGCCGCCAACCTAAGTTTTGGATTGGTCTGAATTTTAAGATCCATTAGGTGCACCAGCCCTGTGTTTGGACAAGGACCAAAAATCCAGCTGGTACAAAAAACTATTTGAAGCGGGTGGACTAAACCATGGGAATAGTCAAGATCGGAAGTCCCACTATTGAAATCATCCAAATTGTGTGTGGGGTCCACCGTGATCTGTATATGCCATCCAGCCTACTCATCTGACCTGCCACACCATGATAGATGGATACCCTGAAAATCAAGACATTGGAAGACTCATGTGGATTTAGAGCTTTTAGGCATGGTTTTACACCATTCCTTATGGTGTGGTCCACCTAAGTCTTGGATTGGACTTATTTTTAGAATCATGGTGAAAATGTGGTGGCGCAATTGACAAGGGGGATCTAATGCAATTCTCCTCCACATGGTGCTGGGCTAGGCATATATAGGCACGCCCTTGATGTGACCACTCATAGTCTGGATAGTGCAATCATGAATAATAGTTGTGCTTGATTCTAATTATATTTGTAAGGCGTGTTGCTGACTGAAGTTTTTCTTGTTTGGCAGTTTTGCTAATAACAAACATCTATGTGGTCGGATTACTGGAAAACCTTGCGTTGGATCTCCTCCATTTTAACCACCTCCACCATCTCTATCATCTGGAAAAGTTCCTACCATTGATTAGATAGGAAACTCGGTTTGATCTAAATTTCTGTGTTATGCTTCTAAATTAGATGGTTCCTATCATTTTCTCCGCGTGATTTCCGTGTTATGTTCCATATACAATTGGTTTGGCGATTTGAATGGTCTGGTTTGTCGCACAATAAAGTTATGTTTACCCTTATATTAACCACAATTTTTAAATGGTGGCAAACCATCGTAGGAGTTTTTGCTTAAATTAAGTTACATGGGAAAATTACCAAAATACTCTACTTCCAATAAATAATTTCACAAAAGAGCTTTGAAATATTGAAACTTCCTAAAAATCCTACTTTCTAGAAAGATAAGCCAGAAACTTACCATCTGCCCAGTGAAAATTGCAGCAGTTGAAATTTAAGAGATGTAGTGCTCTAATAGCACTTTAAGTTCATAATATTCCTAGTTGCATCGTGACATTTGGATGGTGTTAGAGTATATATAATAGATTAGATCATATATTTGATTATTTCAGATTGTGTAATTTTTTAAGATTAGTTTAGAAAAAATCCTTTTCTGAGTCAAGGCCGACTTCAGGCCCACAGATGATGGATCAATCGATCTCAGGACAATGCGAGCCAAGACTCATTGGAAAGCTCTTTAAAAATGCTTTCTAGTGGACCAAAACCATCTAACTCTAAATTCCAAAAAGACAAGTGTGCACAATTCTCAAGACTGCATACCCTACAGCCATCAAACGAGTACTAAAATGTCTACTCGGCAGAAAAGATTGCAGAACTCCCATTTATAAAGTGATCCTTGAAGGTGCATCTAGAGCACTGAGAGGTTATCCAAATAGCTTTCCAAAAATCCCAACTTTAGCTTAAATAGAGTTATATTGACAGAATTGTCTCCATGAGCGTGTGGACTAAGCGAAGAATCATAGGGTCCTGCGACTTTTCTCACTTTGTGCTCATAAATGGTGAGCCAAAAGACTCCAATGGCCCTGACTCTAGGATAATCGGAAAGTTTATCCACTTATCTTTCCAATAATCCTAAGATCACCTTGATGGGACTATTCTTGAGCAAATTATGGTTATTTTACTCAAGTAAATTATAATTATTTTACGTAAGTCGTACATTATTAACTGCAACTAAACTTGGATCTGCTACCATCGTACAACCATGGGTGACATGTGTCCAACACCACGAACTATGGTACAACTGTCACCTGGACATGTCTGTGGGGTCTAGCTAGTATTTGAAAGCCACGTGTGTGAATCAGATCGTGCCATGTCACATCCTTTCCCACAAAAATTTTCTACAAATGGCAGTCAAATCCTTTAGTAGGGACTTTTGACTGAATTTAATTTACAGAGTAAGATAATGTTATAAGCGACTTATGAGAACTTAAGAATTTTACCTGCTGCACCAGGTTTTGATGTTAGCACACCAAGCTTCGATGTCATTGCACTAAGTTCAAGTTCTGGTGCACTATGATTTCCACCCTGCACACTGAGAAACAATGCTAGCACACTGCCCTCTAGAGCCGATGCACTATCCTTACAGATGGCATCCCAACACCGAATGCTGGCACACCCAATTGTAGACACCCCACCCCAGGCCGATAAGTTAATTAAGATTGGACGGCTAGGATAGATGATAACTAGTATCCCATCTAGCCCTAATCCAAACCCTAACTTAATCGCAAACCCTAGATCAAACCTCAACTTAGCCTAAACCCTAATCTGAAACCTAACTTAGTCATAAACCCTAAGTTGTACCCTTAACCCAATCCTAATTCAATCCCAAAGCCCAAGCTCGACCCAATTAGACCAGCCAATCCAGCCACCAAAACTCTAGAACTCGTAAAAAGAGACCACAAGTCAACTCTCCGAGTTAACCTTCTGAGTCAGCTCTTTGAGTCAACTTTTCGAGTTGGCTCTTCGAGTCAACTCTTTGAATTAATGGACTCTCTGAGTCAACCACTAATTCAACCCTCTGAGTCAACTCACCTAGTCAGCCAACCCAGTCCCCACAACCCTATTAACTTGCCTAGTGAAGCCCACACAAAAAATCTGAGGCCAAGCCCAAAATCGAACCAAAACGAGGCTATGGAAGGAGAATCCACTTGACAAAAACTAAGGCAGGAGCCCTCCACACGGGGGGGGGGGGGGGGGGGGGGGGGGGGGGGGGGGGGGGGGGCTGCTCCTTGTCAAATCTAGGAGCCAGCTAGAGGGGTGGCACCCACCTGGTGGGTGCTAGCCATGTGGCACCATCCTCCTCTCTATGACATTCTCGTATGATCTTCAGTTTCGTTCTCTTATACCTCTCTAGAACGTGTGAGAAAAGTTACATCCGACAATACCCCTTGTACTATTTACCCTTTTACCAAGCTATCCAACTGATGAGATGTCGCCATGTGGTGATCTCAAATTCTACCCTTTACACTCTTTTTTAACTCCAATCTTACCTGGAATTACAACAATACTAGGGCTAGAGGCTATAAATAGCCCCCTTTCCTTCACATTTAAATCATCCATTTAACACACCAAGCATTCACATCCCTTCTTTATAACCTTATAACGTTAGCCTTAGCCACCCCTCCACTAAGGAGAGGGAGAGTGAGGAAGAGAGAGAGTTCAGCCCTAGTCTAGCCTAGCCTAGCCCGACTTCGTACCTCCCAAGCCATACAAGTCCTAGCCCAAGCAACTTGACCCAGTCTTTGCGACACCCCCGTCCATCACATCCAAACTTACATCAGCTTTGTCCAACCTTACATCAACATTAGTACAACACTCATTCCCTTCTCAACCTCCTGCTTATCTCAGCCATCCATATTCATATCATCTCGCAATAATACCGATTTAAGAGAGAATGCTTTGCGGCTTACCAATTTGATCAGATCCTCCCCATCAGAAATTACGGTTGGTACGCATGACATACATGTATAATATCTCACCCAGTCAGCTTGAGTGTATGCTCTGAGGCTTGCCGAGTTACTCGAATCCTGCCCATCAAAAACTCGAGTTGACCAATCGATCTGCTAGTCCGGTACGTGAGTCAGGGACTGATTCGTCTTGTCCCGAAACACTATAGGGTGGCGATGGTGCATTAAAACACATCATCCAACACACTATAAGAACCGCTAGCCTGGCACGTGAGTTAAGGACTGATTTGTCTTGTCCCAAAACACTATGAGGCGACGATGATGCATTAAAATATAATATCATCTCACACACTGCATACCATCAAAGTGTAAGAACTAGAACTAATCCTCAGAATTTGTTTAATCCTGTGAAGTGGAGATCGTACATCTATACGGGTAGAGTGGGTGCCTGACACCTTCCCTCTTTGTAACCGTGGTCCTTACCCCGAATCTCTGAATACTGATCAATGAGTCATTCTTAGGATTATGAATCTTCGTATTCATGTTCTTAAGCGTTTTTAGATGATCTAGTTGACTGTAGATTCGAGGTAATTGGCTGGTGGTGACTCCAATCTTATATCAACTCTTTTCGAATACACCAACAAATCCATAAGCCCTCGCAAGCCCAAGGAAGTCGTGATTCGACCCCCCATGTGAATCAGTCTAAGCCCTGCTCCCCTGCCTCTTATGCACCCATGCACAATGATTTAGGGTGTCTTGCTCACATGTCAGACATTTTAGCACACCACCAGTAAGCCCTTTGGGAGGCTAGTAAGCTTCATTTCCTAATTAGGGAAGGTGTTGCCCGAAATTTTCTAGTAGTCCAGCACACTAAGGTTCCAAGCATAGACGATTCAAGTCAAACCTAAACTAGAATAAGTACCTAGACTAAAAGGTACTTCACAAAATCTAAGTAAAGAACTAGTCAAATAAACACCAAGCACACCAGGCATTAGGCCCAATGCACCCTGGTGCACCGCATACATCTTGGTGTCCCGAAATAGTGTGTAGCGCACCCTACCCATGGTGCACCATGCTATATATGCTATGAAATCATGTCCGCAACTTTCCTTTACAATGAACTGTATTGAACAACCCAGATGCCTTTACTACAACTCAAGATTCGACTGGACAAAGAACTCTGATTTGTAAACTCTAGCTTGTTGGATAGATTGAGGAATTATCATTCCAACAGGCCTTAAACCCACTCAATCTGACTCCAAACAATCAAGTTATTGTGCTTTTACCAGAATTGCATAGTGCAGCCTGCACATCTAGCGTGTTGTAGTTTGCTAGGCAAAGATGATAAAACACACCATAAATTCTTCCTACAAGTGATATGGTGCTTTAAACCCATTTGATAGTAACTCAAGGTATCTTTCACATGAGCTTAACCTCTCTTCAATCTGATATATATTTAACGGAGATACAAGCATTTTACCATGAGTGTGTAAGCTTGAACAGTGCAGAGTGAGCCATATACACTGCTGGTGACTTCCAGCATATATTTGACAAGGTAAATAACTTCCAAATGAGGCTATTGATATCATTAGCTTGTTGGAAAAGCAAGAATGGCCAAATCTGAGATGAAACAACCAAGCTATAGGCGAATTACCAAAATTGGACTAATACATGCCAAGAATGCCCAAATCTGAGGCGAACAACCAAGCTCAGGAAGAGATGCTCGATCGCATGAACGCCCTCTCCTTGCAGCTATCGCCTTAGAGTGCCCTAGTTATGCCCTATTTGGGCTATTTTAGCCATCTATCCGGGACTTTCCTCTTTTACTAGCCTCTTACAAGCCAACATCGTAAATCATGCATTGTCGTGCACACGTCTGTCATCTGTAGCTCCTAAGCTTAAAAAAGATGAGAACATTCCGCCTTATCCATAAGACGAAGACGCCTCTCTTAGCCCCAACAACCTGCCTTGTGCATGTTGGTTAGTACGTAGCACAAAGACCTGGAAGTTGGTGATCACTCGGACACACTCGTATATCTATCATCTCATCTCTCACATTATATGAAAGTGAGAGATGACCTTATGGCCATACCATAGGGACTCTTAGCTTATTGCCATAGTTTATATATAGCTTTCTTGAGATTTTAGTCCATACCAACAGGTTGGATGGTGATAAACATCAAAGTGCACCCCACTTCCTGGGACCATAGAGGTTCTGGATCAATCTAATATTTATATTTTCGGTCCATTTAGGTCTGTCTGACAGTATCAATAGGTTGGAAGTACGACAGATAAACATTACAGTGGCCCATGGATAGTTTCAAAGGTGGGTGTTCAATCACCGCTAATTCTTAGGGTGGGGTCCGCCCAAGCTTCAGATCTACCTCATTTGTGCGTTTGACCCCACATCCAGTCTGTATGTCCTTATGGGCAGGTTAGATGGCAAATAGACATCATGTTGGGCCCAAGGAAGATTTCAACAGTGGGTATTAGATCACCACTGTTTTCTGTGGTGGGGTCCACTTAAGCTTTGGATCTTCCCCGTCATTGGGATCTTCCACACGTCCAGATTTGAGTGACCTTATGAACAGGTTAGATGGCAAATAGTCAACACGGTGGGGGTCCATATAGGATTTCAACGGTGGGAGTTCAATCACCACTAGTTCTTGCGGTGGGGTCCACTTGAGCATTGAATATGCCTCATTTGTGGGCTCTCCCCCATGTCCAGGTCTGATTGACTTTATGGACATGTCAGATGGCAAATAAACATCACAGTTGGCCCCATAAGAGGTTTTCAATGGTGGGAATTCAATCACCGCTGGTTGCTGTGGTGGGGTCCACATAAGCTTTGGGTTAAGCTGCTATTTGCATTTTCCCTTCTTTCAGGTCAGAGTGACCTTATCAACAGGTTAGATGGTAAATAAACATCATGGTGGGCCCTAAAAAGGGTTTCAATATTGATGGGTGTTAAATCACCATTATTTCCTGCAGTGGGGTCACTCAAGTCTTGAATCTAGCTTATATTTATGTTTTTCCTTCTTCTGGGTCTGAGTGACCTCATTAGCAGGTTAGATGGTATTAAACATCACAGTGGGGCTCATAATAATTTTCAAAAGTGGGCTACTAATCGTCATTGTTTCCTGCAGTGGGGTACTTAAGCTTTGGATCTGTTTTGTTTGTTGGGCTGATGGTTTAAAATGAGCTAGCAAAAATGGATGGATAGCATGTATAAATTACCACATACATCTAGGTGGCTCCCAGTGTGGGGTGCACGTTGTTTTGACAATATGAATAAAATGCACACATTAAGGTGGGTCCCAAGGACATTTCAACTATGGGTATCGATCATGGCTGTTTCCCATGGTGCGGTCTACTTATGTTTTTAATCTGCCTTGTTTTTGGCCCACGCCTTATCATGTTATGGCAAAAGGGATGGATAGTGTGGATATATATAGCACATACTGTTGGGATAGTCTTCAAACTTGGCACGGATTGGGTGCTCTGACCGGCCGGACAACGTGACCCAAGTGCAGTTGAAGAGCTCCCCTCCATGGACAGTTTCTGTGCCCAGACCGGTCGGCCGACCGGTCGTCAGTGGGCTTCGACCGGTCGGCTGTGAGGCAGCGTTGATGTAAACTCTCTGGATTGTTTCTGTGCAAGGCCAACCGGTCGGCCGACTGTGTACGTGGTTTTCTTGCGCAGTCCGTAGTACTGCGCAAGGTGCTTCTATTTTCGGATTTCTTCCTATTTAAGGTGTTGTAATCCGACTTAGAGAGGAATCTTAAGGTGTCCAAAGTTTCCTATTCGTACTAGGAAGAGGAGAGAGGTGTGTGTGACAGAAAACTTGGAGTTTTTCTGTTTTTCCTTGCTTGTGGGTTATCAATCTCTGTAGTCTTCTGATATTCATAGTGAATCGCTTTGTGCCGTGGTTTTTTTACCCGTTTTGGGGTTTTTTCACGTAAAATTTGGAGTCTCTTGTGGTGAGTGCTTATGTGTGATTGATTGCATCTTGTTTCTCATTTAATTTCGCATTACTTCACGTGTTCAGCGTTCCGCTTCCGCTGCCGGCTTTCCCAACAAGTGGTATCAGAGCTAAAGTTGGGGTAGAGTAGGTTCGAATCTGAGACGAGAAGATGGGATCGAGCGCAAGGTTCGATATAGAGAAGTTCTCCGGGAAAAATAACTTTGAACTATGGAAGGTGAAGATTGAATCCTTTCTGGTTCAGCAAGGGCTTGATGGAGCTCTTAGAAAGCGACCCGAGGCTATGAAAGACGGTGAGTGGACGAGGCTCGACAAGAAGGCAAGAACCTCAATCCTGTTAAACCTTACGGATGATGTTCTCTATCATGTCATGAAGGAGAAGACTTCGGCTGAAACGATGGTGAAGCTAGAGAATGTTTATGCCAAGAAATCTCTAAAGAATCGCATGTACGTGTTGATGCAGTTGTTCACCTTGAGAATGACTGAGGGAACTGAGGTGGAGGACCACCTAAGCACATTCAATAGGCTGGTTTGCAAGTTGGTGGAGATCGATGAACCGATAAAGGATAAGTATCAAGCATACATCCTGTTGAATTCTCTTTCAGATTTAAATGAGTCGTTCAGGGACTCTGTGTACGCAGGGAGGGAAACTATAAGCATCGAGACCGTTATCTCAGCCCTCCAGTCGAAGGCGATGAGAAAGAAAAGCAGTGACATAGCTTCCCATTATTCCTCGGAGGCACTGGTTATAAGGGGAAGAAGTTCCGAGCATGGAGGATATTCAAAATCGGGATCTAGGGCCAAGGGCAAAGGTAAGGCTAAGGTGAAGTGCTGGAATTGTGGCCAGGAGGGCCACATGAGAGGGGATTATCAGAATCCCAGGTTGAGGCAAGAGAAGTATGGAGATTCTTCTGGAGATGGAGCTAATACCATAGAGGACGATGGCGATTTTTATGAAGTTCTGACTGTATATAGCGAGGGATCTCACGGTAGTGAGTGGATCCTTGATTCAGGGGCTTCATGTCACGTTTGTCCTGACCGGAGTTCATTCACGACATACAGGGAGTATGGTGGAGAATTGGTGTTTGTGGGCGATGGAATCGCTCATAAGGTTGTGGGTATTGGTACTGTGCGCATTAGGATGTTCGATAGCGTCGAACGAGTCCTGGAAGATGTGAAGCACGTTCCCAAGATGAAGATAAATGTGATTTCTCTTGGTGCACTCGAGGTGAAAGGGTGCGTGTTTATCGACCGCGATCGTTGTTGTGAAGTGATAAAGGGGGCACTCGTGTTTATGAAGGCACGGAGGTATGGCCACCTTTACATGTTGATCGAAAGCACAATTCACGATGGAGCTGAGGGAACGGCGGCGAGATCCACGGTTGCTCGTATGTGGCAAGTGCCCAAGGGCCACATGAGAAGGGAGGTAAAGGGCGTGAATTTGCAAGGATAGGGTCGATGGTGGCACGAGAAGCGGTGGAGCTATGATTGAAGATGAAATGACGTTGCAAGGATGGTGTTGTTTCGATGTTTGAAGCCTCGGTGGAGATTGTTGGGATAGTCTTCAAACTTAACACGGATTGGGTGCTCCGACCGGCCGGACAACGTGACCCAAGTGCAGTTGAAGAGCTCCCTCCCCCCATGGACAGTTTCTGTGCCCAGACCGGTCGGCTGTGAGGCAGCGTTAATGTAAACTCTCTGGATTATTTCTGTGCAAGGCTGACCGGTCGGCCGTGTACGCGGTTTTCTTGCGTAGTCCGCAGTACTGCTCAAGGTGCTACTATTTTCGGATTTCTTCCTATTTAAGGTGTTGTAATCCGACTTAGAGAGGAATCCTAAGGTGTCCAAGGTTTCCTATTCGTACTAGGAAGAGGGGAGAGGTGTGTGTGAGAGAAAACTTGGAGTTTTTCTGTTTTTCCTTACTTGTGGGCTGTCAATCTCTGTAATCTTCTGATATTCATAGTGGATCGCTTTGTGCCGTGGTTTTTTACCCGTTTTGCAGTTTTTCCACGTAAAATTCGGAGTCTCTTGTGGTGAGTGCTTGTGTTTGATTGATTGCATCTTGTTTCTCGTTTGATTTCGCATTACTTCACGTGTTCGGCGTTCCACTTTCGCTGCCGGCTTTCCCAACACATACATCATGGTGGGCTTATTTTGAACCCAAAAAAAAAAAGGCAAAAAGGTGAGTAAGGTTGTAAGATGGCACACCTAAGTGTGTGCAAGGTGATAATATTTTCTCTCCCGTGATCGGCTCCAGCGAGACGTCTTGAGACTACACCAAGCTACCCCAAGACACTACCTCCTTTCCTCCTTCCCTCTATTCTCTTCCTCTCCTTTTTTTACTCCCATTTCTTTCTTTCTCTATTCTTTCTTTCTTTCTTTTTTGCTTGCTATGGATTGGGAGTATGAAATGGAGAGAGTGAGAGAGAGGGGACTTGTGTTTGCTGTGGTGGAGGAAAGAAGGGGAGTAGTACTGAGAGGCATGGGAGAGCATGGGAGAGTATGGGAGGTATGGGAAAGGAGAGGGAGAGAGAGAGAGAGAGAGAGAGAGAGAGAGAGAGAGAGAGAGAGAGATGGGGAGTTTGGGGTAGGTAGGGGAGGGGATGTGTGTAGAGATTCTCCTTTTTGCTGACTTGGATGAAGCTAGATGATGTGTAAAGTGAGTGGTGAGGTAGCATGTGGGGATCATTCAAAGGTCAATGGTCAACAAGGTCAAAGTCTTTGGTCAACTATTCAACATGTAGAGGGTTTTGTATGTGTGTGTGAGTATGTGTGAATGTGATGCACATATGTGAGAGTATGTACGTATGGGGACAATGCACACATGAACAGGTCGTGTGGGTATATAAATATGTGCTTGTGGAAAGTGCACATGAATAGTAAATCTCTAACTCCAAGTATATACATAAAAAATCAAGGCATTACAACGACTAATGGGTTGGCAGAAGCATTCAATAAAACTATCATCAAATTGTTAAAGAAAACGATTTCCAAAAACAAAATAAATTAAGATGAGAGGCTTTCCGAAGCACTATGAGTTTATCGGATAGAGTGCAAATCATCTATTTTCAGTGCACATGGGGTCCCTAAATCCTTAAATTTAATTGGGCCACGTCATAAATGATTCCATGTCAGCAAGTCTTAGTAAAATAAATTAGCTTTTAAGGAATAGGTAACGAAGACGGAGCTTTCTAACGGGGTTTCCAGGAGGGAAACTTTAATTTGGAATTTTTTTTTTTCAAATCTTCCTTCTCTCTGATTCCTTGAGGATGTTCCACTATAAAAAGTGTGGGGTTACAGGCCAAAGTGACAGGGTTCCACTATATAAAGTATTGAAGTTGTCGGCCAAAGTGATGGGGTTCAACTAGACAAAGTAACGAGGTTGCTAGCCAAAGTGATAGGGTTCCACTATACAAAGTAATGAGGTTCCACTATACAAAAGTGACGGGGTTGCCTGCCAAATTGATCGGGTTTCGCTGTACAAAGTGACGAGATTGTCGGCCAAAAGTGAAGGGTTCCACTGTACAAAGTGACAATGTTGTCAGCCAAAGTGATAGAGTTCAACTAGCCAAAGTGACAGGGTTGGCGGCCGGGGCTCCACTATACAAAGTAACGAGGTTCAACTATACAAGTGATGGGGTTATCAGCTAAAGTGACAAGGTTCAACTAGACAAAGTGACGGAGTTCCACTATACAAAGTGATGGTGTTGCTGGCGAAAGTGACCAGTTTCTGCTACACTAAGTGACTGGTTTAACTAGACAAAGTGACGAGGTTACTAGCCAAGTAACGGGTTTGACTAGACAAAGTGATGGTGTTGCTGGCCAAAGTGATCGAGTTCTACTACAATAAGTGGCAGGGTTTAACTCGACAAAGCAATGAGGCAACTAGCCAAGTGACGGGGTTCGACTGGATAATGTGATGAGGTTCCACTATACAAAGTGACTGGTTGCCAGCCAAAGTGATCGAGTTCCGCTATAGAAAGTGATGGGGTTGCTGGCCAAAGTGACAGGTTCTGCTATACGAAGTGACGAGGTTGTCACCCAAAGTGACTGGCTCCACTATACTAAGTAACAGAGTTGCCAACCAAAGTGATGGGGTTCAACTAAACAAAGTGATGGGGTTGCCGGTCAAAGTAACGAAGTTCAACTATATAAAGTGACGGGGTTCCACTAAGTGATAAAGTTACTTGCCAAAGAGATCGGGTTACACTATACAACGTGTCAGGGTCGTGGGCTAATGATAGGCTTTCAATTCCTACTATTTGCTCTGTGTGTGGTCCACTTTAGCTATGAATCTGCCTTGTTTTTAGGTTCATATCCTGGATTATTATGAAAAAATAGATGGACGGTGTGGACCAAAGAAATACATCATGATGGGGCACATAGAAATTCCACATGATTTCTTATTTTTTTCACTTCCCAGAATGTGCTGCACCACACCGGCAGAGGAATTTTTTTATGGAATGTGTAGCACCACATTTCTTGTATTCTTCTCTTCCCAAAATGTGCTCCACATGAGAAAAAAATTTTGACGTGGAATTTTCTGATCGTGTGAAATTTTTGTGTGCCCCCATCATGATGTACATGTTATATCCACCCAGTCCTATTTTTCTATATCAATTTAGGAAATGAGACCAAAACGGTGGCAGGTTCCAGTCTCAGGTTGATTACACTACATGAAATATTTGGAATTGGATGTTAACCGTTGGAAACATTTTAGGGCCACAAAAGGCTCCGATCATGCTAATATTTTTCTTTTCCCTCTGTTCAGGCCTGTGTGACCTTATGCTGATATATTTATTTAGTGTATCACACGTTTCAAAGGATACCATGAAAAATCATACTAAAAATGATTGCTTATATTGAACAATTGGATCTTATTGCCACGCAAGTGCATTTATATTCTTCATTGCATTAACATATTGATTACCAGATCTGCATCCACTCATTTACACGATCTATTGGCTGATGCTTCACCAAAAATAACCATACAATATATTCCTAATCCTACCTATATTAATTGTGGCCTCTAGATACATGGAAGAAATCTGTGAATTGGCTGAAATTAAAATCCTGAAATTTATGAACTGGTTGAAACTAAGATTATAGGCAAAGTCAATGCACGAGGGAGGGGGCTGCTCCATTTAATAGATGGCAATAAGACTATTGATGCAGAGAAGCTTTATCCAAGATGGACTACATTAAGGGCCATCCATTTAAAGTTTCAATGTTGATGCTGTTGAGAGCGACAAGCATAACAGCAACCATGCTCTACTGATATTGAACATCATATGTGATTGACCTCCAGGTGCATGGACGTGATGCGGATGACATTGAAGATGAGCTGAAACAACAATAGAAGATCTTCCAAAAATATAAGAGCGTTCATGGGCAGCACGATCTGACACGAGTGAATCCCTGTGTAATAGTTATTACAAATTTCTTTTATTCAACATTGAAATTCAAATCTAGCAAACTAAATTAAAATCATGCTGATCTGAAGCAGCCAATATAACAATAAATATTCATACACACCACAAAAAAAAAAAAAAAAGAAGAAGTTATTTTTAATATAAAAGGCAATGCCTCGCAATATTATATAAACTCAATACAAGCAATAGAGTAAAAATAATCAACTAAAATGATATCATGAAGAATGCGGCCGAAAAGATTTGGGTGTTAAATGCTCTCTTACTAGGCAGAAAGTTTAAGCATTTATTTTCTGTGCTTCTTTGTCAGTCCTATATTCACTAGGAAAATTCGATGAAAAGAATCATAGAACTTTATATGAAATGGTCAGCTTAATAGACAAACACAACAAACCCCTTTTCAGCTAATAGTAAGACAACGAATTTCTTTTTTAAAAGTTATACTACTACCAGAAGTAGAAAGGGCAACACTAGCTTCCTTCTTTCCTGAGGACCTTCTAAGGAATTTTTTCCCTCAAGAAAATTTAAATGGAACACTATCAAATTCTGAATAACATCATCAACGTTCAATTTCTCAAAATCAATTTCAGGAACTATAAAGAAAGTAAACTGTCAACTCAACCAAAAACTCAAAACTTAATCCTTCAGAATTTCCTTGAGCTTATAATTGTATTGCACTGAGATTAGTAAATCTACTGAGGAATTCTTTGATCTTAAATATGATGATTCATGTATAGGAACCTCTGCCCTTGGTCCACATGTAAAACCCATTTTTCTGTGATACAAACCATTGAACTGATGGCCCAGGCATGATTGAACCAATCTACCACATCATAAGATATTAGTGATTCAAATTTCAGCCCAAATGTGGACCATAGTTACAGTTTTTAAATTAAAGCGTACTTATTGAACAATTAGAGTTGTTGCTTGAGATTTTAACAACAAACGGGGTGAGGTCGATGATCAATCTCATGAGATGTAGAGAGAGGCTGATCTTTCTCTCTGAAACCTGTAAGGATAAACAACGGCTAAGGGAGGGGCCAATGACCGGCCATTAGTCCTCTGATGCTTAAGTTAGTCCAGGTTTTTTGGAGTAAGTAGTCTCTTTTGTGAGTAAGAGTTTTCGTACCTTTTTGGTTAAGAAGAGGTATCCATTTCTAGACTTAGGTCCCAGAGTTGTATTTCTTTAATGAAACGTAATCCTTGTGGAGGGAATCTCAGATCTCCGAAATCTCTGGGCCGTTTCGTAGTTGCCGGAGGCATTTACGTAAATCCTTTGACGATTCTCTGAATCCCCCTCCTATTATCTTAGCGTAAGCCTAAGATTACGGGATTATAATGATAAGGCTCAGTTCGTCGCATGGCCGAGGTCGGTCCTTTGACGAAGTCTGGGAGTTGGGCTCCATGTCGGATCGGATAATTCCAACCTATATTCAGGTCGGTCAGGTCCGACCTGAGGTCAGTTCGTATTTTACCTATAATAGAAGCCCCCCTACTTTCGAGTTTAGCTCGTCTGGCTCGGTAGTAACTTGCTGAAGAAGATAAGCTGACCTGATCACTTTTAGCTTTTGGTAACTGTACCGTCATCAATATGGCGGGTGGGAAAATGGCATTTGATGTATCGTTTGAAATATCGAAGCGTCATCATTCGCTCGTACGGCGCAACAGCGCCCGTAGAGTACTGCTGAAAGGGGAATCGCCACGTGTTGATATCATGCGTTACTTTTTATATGATCAAGTCAGAGATTGCCACGTGGAGCCTCTGCATTAAATGCGAAAGAGCCCTTCGAGTATAAAACTCAGGACTTGGGGAAAAATAAAAAATTTTCATCTTTCCAACTCTCGGACTCTCCCTTTCTCTGGGCTTTCAGATTTTTCCTCCTTCCCATCTTGATTTTCCTTCTCAGGCCGGTGTACCAATACTTGTGGTACGCTCTTTTAACCCTTAGAAGATCTCATTTTTTTCTCAACATCATTTCTTTCACCATATCGGAGACCTCGTGTTCTGACGCGATTCCTAAGGTTAGGTTCAGAGATTTTGAGTCGGACCTGCCTTCGATGGGACCCCAGGAGATAGGCCCTAGGGAATCCCATTCGAGGACAGTAAATCCTGTGAATGAAGGGGAATCTGAGATCCCTGAGTCAATAGCAGAAAGTGTGACGGCTCATAAGGAGCCTTTCGAGTTAGATTGCGTGGCCTCGTAGATTACCTAAGAAGAGCTGGATGCTGTGAGGAAAACATATGAGATCCCAGATTCCATAAGATTTAGGATTCCGGACCGAGCTGATAAGCCAAGCCGACCTCACCAAGGGGAGATGGTGATCTATTTGATACACCTAGAGGCCGGGCTGAGGTTGCATCTGCACCCTTTTGTGCGTGAGGTCATTAGCATCCTAGGTCTTTCCCCGAACCAGCTGCAACCTAATGGCTAGAGATGTCTGGTGGGATGTTACATCCTGTGGCAAAGGGTCGGGAATAAATAACTAACCTCGAACGAGCCGTTTTCAATGTATTGTCTCAAGTCTCTGGGAGGTCAGGGACTTTATTATTTCTCCTCTTACCTGGGCCAGGGTGGCTCGGTGGTGAACAATTTACTGTCTTCTACTAGAACCTGGAAAAGAAAGTGGTTCTTTGTGTCTAGGAGTTGGGAGTCTTCACTGGACAAGCTTCATCCTCTGAAGTACAGGGTTCGAGCTGATTTTGCTCGACCAGGTCGGGTTACACTCCGACCTACCTAAGCCTCTAACATTTTGGCCTTCGCCCTTAGTTTTCTTTTTTATATCTCCTGATGTGTATTCCTTTGTATGTGTAGCTTCAGCGACCATCCGAGTGGCTCTTTCTACTGCACAAGACAGGCAAATCCTAGCTGCTTGAGCTCGTTCTGTTGAAGAGAGAGACTTCCACAACTTAATAACCGTTGACTCTGTACGCGATTCCGATCAGCTCGTTTGAGAAGCACTAGTGTTGGCATTTCTTATTTTTCCTGTGTATCCGATTGTCTGACATATTTTTTTGTATTTGCTTGGACAGGCATAGCTCCAAAGGCGGTCTCGAAGACCCGCAAGATTCCTACTCGCGTCCTTAACCGTGGGTAGAGCTCTGCTGAGCTCCCGAGGAAGAGGGAGGCCACTGAGGCTCAAAGCCAACAATGGTTGCCCCAGTCCTCCGTATGTGGGTTTGGGCAGACCTTGGGCTCAAGCTCTTCCCCAGTTAGGGTTGAGCCTTTGGCCACGAGGCCTCAAGCCGCTGATGTTCCGGTCGTTGATATTCTGGACACCTCCGATTCACAAATCAAGCCGGCTGCAAACCGACCTGTAACCCGTGCCAACTCGTCTAGCACCCCCAGACAATCCATTGAGGCAGGTTCTGCCCGACCCTCTGCCGGTACTGGTCCATCTTGTCTGTCCCAACAACCTCGAACTTCTATAGCTGCTCTTGCTCGGGGTGCTGAGCCGCGAGAAGATCAGGTCGACATGCCTCCGATCACCGAGCAGTTTGCGAGCTAGATCGATGGTGTTAACACGTACATGCGCGTTAACAGCAGCATCCCGTAGGATCTGAACTCTCTGGCCATGTCAGATCTTGACCAAATGATTGGGGTTGCAATAGAGAGCAGCCTCAAAGTAAGTTATCTCTCGCTGCCTTCTTCTTCTCCCTTTTGTACATCTGTGATTATTTTGCTAATTGTTACCATGTCTCTTTAAAGGACTCGGCCTTGCTGATAATGATCCGTCATACATTAGCTGAACGGACTCACTAGATGCAAAAGGCTCTGGTCGCAGCCTCTTCATGGAAGACGAAGACTGAAGCTGTGAAGGCTGAGCTGAAGAAGAGCATATTCGAGCTGAAGACGGCTCAATTCAAGCTGAATACTGCCCGATCCAAACTGAAGGTCACGAAATCTGAGATGGAGATGTCTCAAGCGCAGGCCCAGTCTCTTGAGGAGGCCCTGAAGGAGTCTTCGGCCAAGGCTCAGTCAGACGAGAACAAGGTCTACTCGCTCGAGGCTGCTCTGAAGACGGCCGAGAAGGAGAAGGTGGATCTGGCCAGACTTCTGAAGGAGGTCCAGCTAAAGTCTTTGACCGAGGTCAAGGGTCTGAAGGTTGAGCTGGAGAAGCTGGATGCAGTTTCTGAGGAGTTGTATAACCACGGCTTCCAGGAATGCAGGCGGCTCGTCCTTAAGCACTTCCCGGATCTCGACCTCACTCCTATGGATGATGATGAGGATGAAGATGAGGTCATCGAGGAGGAACCTGCTAAAGGGGCCGCTCCAACTGAAGCTCAGGACGGGGATGCGAAAGTCAGCCCATCGGAGGTCGCGAAAGATTAGAAGAATATATGTTATCTTCTTCTTTTTTTTCCACAAATGTGTACACAGACATTTATATATATATATATATATATATATATATATATATATATATATATATATATATATATATATATATATATATATATATATATGCCCTTCTGAGGCAAAAATATTTTCGACCCTTCTGAGGCCGTTTACCTTCATCACTCGTGCATTAATATATGCTTTTTATGATAGCTATGGTGTTTATTTCAATCCGTACTTGATTGAAATTCATCTAAGTAGTTTGAGTGAATGGGTCGCGTAGCTCGCGACTAGGTCGACTCAATTATCATGCTTTCTTTCGTTTTATGATCTTAAGCTCGTGTCAAGCTCCTGATCAATTGGAGTCATACTTGTCATGTGTAGCATGGTAAATCTAGCTTTACGACTTAGTGATCAAGCTCGGATTTCCTTTGCTAGTCCTTAGCCTTCTTATAGCGTAGCAAATCTGATCTCACGATCTTATGACCAAACTTAGATTGCTTTTGCCAAAGACATTGTGTGCATCAAACTTAGTTTGTAAACATGTTTGACATTAAGATCTTGAAAAAGTTCTATCTTTATTGAAAGAAGGGTTTGATATACAAAATTTTGCGTCGTCATTTGAGGATCTGACCTGTTTATGGATAGTAGACCTTAAGGTGATCAGCATTCCACGGGTGAGGAAGAGGTCGGTCTTCCATGTCTTCGAGCCTGTAGGTGCCGGGACGAAGTGAGGTGAGTATTTTGTATGGTCCCTCCCAATTGGGGCTAAACACACCAGCTTTCTCTTTAGCATCTTTTCTGAGCTTTCGAAGGACGAGGTCGCCTACTCTGAACCGTTGTTTCTTTACCCGTGAATTGTAATATTGCTAAACTCTATGCTGATACGCTGCTACTAGCACTTGGAAAGTTTCTCTTACTTCGTCTAGTAGATCGAGATTCATTCGTAGCTGATTTTCATTTTGGTCGGGCTGGTGATGACCTGTTCAGTTGGTGGGCATTTTGACCTCCACCGAAATCACGGCCTCGGCTCTAAAAGCTAAGGAGAATGGCGTTTCCCCGATAGTGGACCGAACTGTGGTTCTATAAGCCCATAGTACTTCTGGGAGTTCTTCAACCCATACTCCTTTCATTTCTCCGAACTTTGTTTTGAAATGGCTTTTTATAATTTTATTGACAGCTTCGACCTGGCCATTGGCTTGCAGATGATGAGGAGATGAGTAGACATTTTTTATGCCCAAGTTGTTGCAGAATTTGCTGAAATCTTGCATTGTCGAACTGACGTCCGTTGTCGGTGACTATGGTATTGAGGATCCCAAACCGGCATACGATCAACTTCCAGATGAAATCCATAATTTTGCTCTCTTAATAGTAGTTAGTGGCTCCACCTCAGCCCACTTTGTAAAGTAGTCGACGGCGACGATTGCATATTTCACTTGCCCCTTGCCTGTTGGAAGAGGACCAATGACTTCGATCCCCCACTGCACGAATGGCCATAGTCCAGACATGGGAGTGAGCTCTTCAGAGGTAGATGGGGAATTGAGGTGAATCGCTGACATTTGTGGTACTTTTTTATAATCTCTCGGGCATCTCGCTGAATAATAGGCCAATAGTATCCTTGTTGAATTACTTTCTGTGCGAGTGCTCAACTTTCAGAATGATTACCACAACTGTCAATATGGATCTCTCATAGTACGTAATCGGCCTCCTCGAGTCCTATACAACGTAGGCATGGGAGAGAAAAACCCTTTTTAGTAGAAGATTTCATTGATCAACGTATAACGAGCCAATCTGTATCCGATTTTTTGTGTTTCTCTTTTGTCTTCATGCAAGTCGCCTCGTTGCAGAAATCGGATGATGAGATCCATCCAACTCGGATTTTTTTATGCTGGATATACTTCGATCATCTCCTCCTGAGATATGCTTCGATGGGGGAGGAATTTAATGGGTATTGTCCTGCTGAGCTCGTCGTCTACTGATGATGCTAATTTTGCCAGTGAGTTTGCATTGGTATTTTGAGTTCTCGAGACTCGAACGATCTTATAATGATCGAAGCAAGATAACAATTCTTGGGCTTTTGCTAGATATACACACATCTTGTTCCCTTTTGCTTGATATTCTGTTGTCACCTACCCGACCACCAACTGCGAATCACTGTGCACCTTCAATTCTTGAACTCCTATCTCAGAAGCAAGGCAGAGGCCAGCTAGTAGAGCTTCATATTCAACTTCGTTTTTAGAAGCTCGGAAGCCGAATCGAAGCGCATACTGGACTTTCACTCCGTCTGGTGAGGCTACGATGAGGCCAGCTCCGCAACCTTGCAAATTAGATGACCCGTCGACGTGTAGTGACTATGCAGACGTTGTGAGATCATCTCCCGAAGAGCTTTCCGGCATTTTTTCTCCTGAAGACTGGCTCGGTTCGTGATCGCACTGGATGTCCAAGGGGCTGGTTAGCTCGACAATGAAGTCGGCTAATACTTGACCTTTGATCGCAGCTCGAGGTCGGTATCATATATCAAACTCACCTAGCTTGATGGCCCATCTAGCAAGACGTCCTGAAAGTTCTAGTTTTTGCAACACTTGTCACAGTGGTGGATCAGTTAACACTGCTATTGGATGTGCTTGAAAATAAGTTCGTAGTCGCCTCGCCGATGTGACCAGAGCCAATGCTAATTTTTTAACCCACGAGTATCGAGTTTCTGCATCGAGAAAAGCTTTACTGACATAATAAACCGGTCTCTGTGTTCCCTGATCATCGCAGATCAAGGCCAAGCTAACTGCCACTAGAGAGATTGTTAGGTATAGAAGTAGTTCTTCACCTGACATTGGTTTGGACAGCAAAGGAGGAGATTCGAGGTAGGTCTTAAGCTCGAGGAAGGCCCGCTCGCATTCTGGTGTCTAGGTCATTTCTTTACACTTATGAAGTTGTTTAAAGAATGGGAGACACTGATCAGTGACTTTGAAAACGAACCAATTAAGGGCTGCGACCCGACCAGTAAGACGTTGAACTTCCTTCACGGTGGTGGATGAGCTCATGTTGATCAGAGCTTGGATCTTCTCTGGATTAGCTTCAATTCCACGCTGATTTACCATGAAACCAAGAAATTTTTCTGAGCCTACGCCGAAAGTGAATTTGCTGGGATTGAGCTTCATCTGGTATTTCCTTAAGATCTTGAACATGGTGCAGAGGTCGTCTACGTGGTTTTTCAACTTCAAGCTTTTAACAAGCATGTCGTCCACGTAAACCTCAATGGTCTTACCGATATGGTTTGCAAACATTTTGTTAACCAGACATTGATATGTCGCTCTAGCATTTTTTAGCCCGAAAGGCATCACCTTGTAGTAGTATAGACTTCGATCTGCAACAAATGTTGTTCTCTACCTGTTAGGAGCGTACATCTGAATTTAATTATACCCAGAGTAGGTATCCATAAAGCATGGTATCTCATACCCCAACGTTGCATCGACGAGCTGATCTATTCTGGGCAGCGAAAAGTTGTCCTTCGGGCAGGCTTTGTTTAGGTCGGTGTAGTCCACACAAACTCTCCATTTCCCATTGGCTTTCTTCACTAAGACAACGTTGGCAAGCCAGTCTGGATAGTGTATCTCTTGGATAAATCCTGCCCGACGCAGTTTCTGGATTTCTTCTTTAATCACAGCGTATCTTTCTGTGTTAAAGGGTTGATGTATCATGTATTTATCGAACATGTATGCTATAAAATTACTAAAACAATACTTATTTTATTGCCATGAATCTTCAGGCATTTAAGAAAAAACTTTGCTTGTTATATAGGTTTTAAATTCCGACAATGGTGGGACACACTTTGGTAATAAATACCATTGTTCCATTGTGCCCCACTGGTCAGAATTGAAAACATGCATATACAAGCATCGGGTCATTATCTAATGTCAAAGTATAAAGCCCATAAAACTATAATCGGGTAGTGCACTTTTCTGTGGCATACTAGTGCACCTTATTTGTCAATCACATTCATCCATGTGTTGTAACGTCGCTTGAGCCTTAACAAACTGAAGACCGAAGATTCAAGTGGACAAGAAGCATCAAGGAAGAAGAACATGTAAAAGAGGTGCCTTGGTACCCTAACCCTTAGAACTAAAACAACCATAACCTCTAATGACTTGGACCATATAGTAAAACCCTTAATCATCTTCATTAGCCTTAGTACACTTAGAAAAATATGATAAGTTAGGCTAATAAAAGAACTGCAAGCTGCTATAAATAAATCAGTCCAGACAGCAGTTTTTTATTGGATTTCTATCCATTAAAGTTCAAGTTCGATGGCACTTCAATCCATCATAGAACAATTCGATCCATTGAATATATATCCAGTAACAATTCTGAACTCTCTAGACAGTTTTACGATCCATTGAACAATACCATTTGATTCATTGAAGTGAGTTTTTCGATCCATCATAGACAAGTTCGATCCATCGAAAATATGTCCAGCAACATTACTGAACTCTTTAGACAGTTTTACGATCCATCAAAGTAGGATTTTCGATCCATCGAAGTTAGGTTTGATGCCATCGAAGCGGCCATTTTCTGCCCATTTTATGATTGTTTAAGTTTTATCTATGAAAACAGAAGAAGCAAATTCTAAGAAAAAGAAAGGAATTTTAATGATTTAGAAGTTATCATTATTGCAAACACCCATAGGCTCTAATCCTAACCCATTCAAGTCATCTTCCTTGTGATTCATCACAAGAATGAATCATTCAAAGCTTAAGAAGAAAATGAACTTGTTCCCTCTTGATATTTAAAAGTTTAAGCACATTGACCACAGGTAAAATATTTGTTTAAACACATTCTAGATATCCAATTAGGTATATTTCTCTAAGCAACCATTTCCTACTAGTTGTAGAGGATTCACCACCACCTCCTATCACCTTGGGCATCTCCATTGGAGCATCAAATGCAAGGTAGTTGATCTTGGAGCTGAAGCATTAGTAATGCATCGGCATCATTGATCAGGGGAGCAACGAGGAGATGATTGAAGCACGGGAGAGGAGATCAAGCAACCCAAGCGACGCATCAACGGGGCTCAAATCCAACAAGGTTGTCAATTCGTAAAATCCAATCACTCTCTTCTCGTGGGGAATTGAGTATAGAGTTTGAATTACCAAACTTGATAAGTTCAATTGTAGGACCTACACCCAATTATAGGACATAGGCCCGGTTGTAGGGTCAAATCAAGTCTCAGTGGGGAACCTTTGGCGGGAGTATATGCTAGGTTCGGTTGTAGGACCTTAGTTCGGTTATAGAGCTTAAAATCATTGATGTACGGTTGTATGACCTTAGCTTATGTGTGAAGTCTAAATTGAGGTTCAGTGTAAGACCTCGGCTCTTGAGTAGAGCTTAAATTGTCAAATCTCCAAGGGGAGCCATCGACACGGGTGCGTACGTGAGGTTCTTAAGTAGGACCCAGTCATTAAGTAGCATTGTGAGGTTGGGAGGAACCTATTTAAAACCGGTAGGCTATGAGGTGAACCTGATTTAAAACCCTCATAATGAAATTTGGTGTACTTAATGGATGAGTACGACAACTGGGAATGGAGTAGACAAGTAGTTGAACCACTATATATGCTTGTGTTTTTAATGTATTTGAGCACATTTCTACCTATATATTATATATTTAATTACTTAATTATAAACGCTTACTTGAAATATATGATAGGCACTAAATAAGTACATTCACACATAATATGTGTTTTCACTGGGTGTAAACTTGAGCTCATATGTTCATTCTCACATACTCTACATGGGTTGCATAGATTAGTTGCTTAATTAGTTAAATCATTTTATAATCTATGTACTTAAATTAGGTTGCTTAATTACTTATTCATTTGCTAGTCTATATGATTGGACCCACTATGGCTTGAAAGTCGAAGTGTTCTTGATTACTTAGTATAAATTGTTAATTAAGTTAAGTAAGCGAAAAAATTTCAAAAGGTCCTAACCCCCCCCCCCCCCCAAAGGACCTAGCCACTATTTTAATAGCTTTGCCAAACTTCCACACGTATATTGCCTCACGTGTGAGCAATAGGCACAATTCCAAAATCATCTGCAGCTATACTTATACATTTTACCTTACTCTAGTGTAATAATTTTGCCCAAGATTTAATGTGCAACTATCTTTTTACGTTCAAAAATCATCGGCCCCTGATGATAAAAGTGGAGAGTAAGTATGTTTCATTAATTATACGCCAATGAAAAAATAAAAGAGTAAAAGAGTAAAATTATCGATTTGAAATCAAATGTATCTCCATGGGAAAGCCATTCCATAAATTTCATTAACTAGACACCACAATTAACATTCCTTATACAAAATAGATAGAGAAGTAAATACTTACTAAATAAGAATCAATTCATATAATAAATAAAAAAATGACTTACGAATTTAGTTATTAGGGGCATTCTTAGTCTACAAAGATATTAAATCCAATTTAATTTATTTTACTATTTTTCAACAAATAAATCTTCAAATGTGAAACCTGCATTTACAATGAAGAAGTATTAAATACTCCCACAATCATATTTTTTTAGTTGAATTATTTTTCATTGAACAAATTATTTTACATATCATCGTATTGATGTAGCTAACTATGTGATGACATTTGATAGAGTTATAAACTAAAAATATTTTTCTCTCTAAGTCAACGACGAGCAAGTACCAATAACACATTTCATGCTTAGGGATCAAAAGTTTTCCTCTAGTCGTAAGGTATCCCTCTTATAATACATTCGATTTTTTCATCACTAGTATCATTCTCCATCTCTTCAATTTTCTCGCCTTCTTTCGTATAAATTCTTGTTCGAAACACATATTTTTTAAATGGTTCAATGTTAATAAATTACAATGCTTTTTAAACACACAGTATTTTTAAGTTAATTTCATTACATAAATATATAAGAAACTTATATGAAACCAAGCGTTAAAGAAATAACATTTTAACAAATTATGCCTACCTCTACTTTCTCAAATAGCCAATAAATCGCATTACTTGAATAAAGCCTACATCAAATTTTCCATATTAATCTATTAAGTCATATCCATGAATGATAAATTAGTACATGTATGTGTATGATTTAAGTATTCTACAAACATAACATTTAAATCATACCTCATTGTCTACCCATTTATTGGATTCAACGATAACTCTAAGAATCTCCTTTCGACATGAAGTGGACCACATAATTCATCCCTAAGGACATATATCTTCATATTAATACAAGAAGTTAGAAAATGAAATTAAGTGAATACATTACAAATTAACTAGTTCAAGCATCTTACTTGAATTTATCCATGGTAGCGAGAATCGTACTTATGTTCACCTCTTCAGAGGACAACATATCCTCATCATTCTCTTTCATATGCGATTGGTTTTCACGTGTTTTACATTTGACTTCACCTTTGGTTTTATATAGAAGTTCAATGTATATGGAGATTGTAAGACTTTTGAAGCAATCATCTTCCTACCCTATACTTTGATACGTTTCACCAAAAAATTTTAATTTACAGTACAAGTCTTTTTATTTTTTATATTCGAATGAATAAGAGTATAAACCTATTGTCCATCTCCATTTACTTGCATGTTCTTTATTATCTCACATGATGTATCTTCCCAATTGCAGTCTCTCTTCAACTCTTTCACTTCATCGAACAACTGCTCTATGATTCTTTCTTTATCAACTATCTTATCTCTTTACTTTTTATTTTACATTACTAATTCTTTACTCCCTATTATTTTCATTTTACTCATTCTGTATAGGGCAAAAAATGGTATTGCAATTTATAAAATATACATATATACAAAAACAAAAAACAGTATTGCGATTTATAAAATATACATACATACAAAAACTAATAGATGTATGGAGAATAATTACATTTTTCTCTTCAATTTTTATTCCAAGTGACGATATGTTTCTTCGAAAATGTTTGATGTCTGTATTCAAATCATAATAATGAAAACAAGGAATTAATATTTTAAGATATATGATTAAAAGAATATAAACATATATAAAATCGTCGTTAAGTGGAGAATATATAATTACAATTTTATCTAAAATGTTAAACAATTTAAGTTCTATATGCTGACGTATTTCTTCCACGATGTTCGATACATCCTGTATGCTAATCACAAATATGAATATAATTAAATGTTTAATCAATCATTGATTTCATATCAAGTACGCAAAAGGAACATGAATCACTTAGGGCCTGTTTGATTTTTTAGGTTGACCGTAATTACCTTGTAAAGGGGTAATAATTATTTACCTAGGTAATTATGACATCTCTTCCAATGCTGACAGTGACAGTTGCTTTTTAATACAAAAAGAGAAATTTGACAACTATCTATGAGGCCCACCGTGATGTATGTGGCATATCCACACCGTCCATCCTTTATGCTAGATGAATTTATGGCATGAACAAAAAAATGAGTGTGATCCAAAGCTCAAGTGGACCACACCACAAAAAATGGTGGGAATCAAGCGCCTACCTTAACAACTTGTTGGGGGCTCCAAAAGTTGTGGATCAAGCTGATATTTGTGTATTCCATTTATCCATATCTTATGTGACCTCATAAACCAATTAGATGACAAATATACATTAATGTGGGCCCCATGAAGGAAACAACTTTAGATGGCGGACGTATTGTGGCCACTGATTTCGTTGATGTGGTCCACTTGAGTGTTGAATCTACTTCATTTTTTGAATCGTCCATCAAAATATTTTGGTAAAACAAATGGACGGTGCGGATATGTCATATAATCAAGATGGGACCCACAAATTTAAGCCACTAATTTTGGACCGATTTTCGAAGCAGAAATACTCTTGTATTTTTAAATGGCGTGAAAAAATAATAATTACCTTTTTACAGGAATTTACCTGTAACGTGGGAAATCAAACAGTCCCTTACAGTAGGATGTAGCAAATTAATCTCCTCATACATAGCTTTATTTCTTCAATAACCTAATAGATATAAATGTAGAAATGTAGAAATAACTTTTGAACAAATGAATTATTAATTTTAAAATCTTATTTGGGTTAAAAAAGTGATTACCTGGGTGTAGATGAGACTATTTATATTTTTCCTATGTGTGTCAGCATGATGGTAACTACCTTCGACCCATCTTAAGATACATGGATACACCATTTTTGTTGTTAACACTGGCTAATGAATAATATGCGCTTATAACCATGACTATATATAAAACAAATCTATATAAGAAAGACATACTAGAACGATACAAAAAAATATTTAATATAAATTATTGCTTGCTTACTTCTAATATTATAATACATCCATTTACATAACGCATCTTCCATTTCACAAATTCAGAAATACTTCTAACCAAAAATTCATAGACAAAAGTCACCCAAGCATAGCTATGCAAGTTTTCCAGGTTATTCATGTAACACAATAGAAATTTCGATGTGGTGTGATTTGCAATTAAAAAAAAATTATATTAAATATATATAAAAGGAAGAATTTTGTAAAGTTGGGTAAACATTCATCCAAAGTTTGTTCTAACAACCTCTTAATATTCTCCTCTATCAAATTCTTCAACATAAGAGCATTTAGAAAATACTTGTCTTTTAGATTTTCATCACAATCATCTAATTTCTTCTTTATGTCTATAGATTCTCCATTCATACTCAATCCCAATAGTAAAAGTAATATCCTGAGGTTTTATAAATATTCACTTTCCTCCAATGATGAAACATTTGTTTTCATTATCCCATCTACTTAGAATAGTATTTAAAAATGTGCGTTGAACTGGTGGCCTTGGAAAACGCATAAATTCCTTAAAAGGAGTAGTTGATATTGTTTTTTTCTGTTTATCTTTTAATTTTATTTAATTAATAAAATATAAAAAAAAATCTTGACGGAGTACATCTGATCCTGTAATCGAAGTTTTAAGATTGAAGTGACTCTTCCTGCAATCATGAAAAACAATAACGATTAAAGCCATATATAACTTCCGTATCTTATTCTAAATTTGATCATTAATATTTGAAACATAAAGAGAAATAACTCACCATGTTAAGCACAATATGGCTTGAAGAACATATCAAATTATAAGAATCGACCCCTGCTTATATGACAAATAAATAACTATAGATAAACAAAGTGATAATATAAGATAAAAATCTTTAAGAAACAACAAAATTTCTAGTATGTTACTATTGTCATACAATGGGTTCTAGCTAATAATATGCATTCTTTTCTTTATCTCTATAACACTCAAATCTTGATAAGGTTTTATCTGAAAACACTAAAACAATTGATTTTTATTTATTCACATGATTAAAAGATGAAAGATATACATTAACAATTATTCCAAATTAAATAAAAAAATAAATATAAGAATTTAAGAATAAAATTAAATTAAGATACTAACTTAAAACAACTAAAAAAATAGTGTTATTATCCTAATGGCCTAATTGGTTTTTCATTTTCCTATTAAATATAAAATAAATAAACAATCATTAACATTTGCAAGTGCTTGTATAAACAGAAATTATAACTTGTACGTAGAGATTTAAATACACTTGTAAAGGAAGAACGTAAACAAAATTATAATCATTACATTTTCAATTTTGAAATTATTATTTTAAAGTATTTTTTCAATGAAAAAAATAGCAAATTCATTATTACAGTCAAATGTAAGTGGTATCGCTGCACAATCATAAGTATTTACTAGTGTAATTAGAAAATCAAATCTACTTAAAAAAAAAAGATGCAAAGAAACTGTATAGTGATGGATGAGAGAACTCATCGGTGGACATTAGCAAGATTAGAGACACCTTGGGTTACTCATGCCTCAGTGGTAGACTCACATGAGTTTCAACAGGAGGTCATGGGTTCGAGTATCTATTGTGGTGAAATTTCACTATGGTGCGAGTGCATGGGATGTGTGGGGTGTGAGTGCGTGTGTTGAAAAAATTCCTTTGAGATATGTTGGGGCATCACTACTTGGGTGAAAGTATCTATGGATATAGAGCAACAACTACAATGATCATAATAACTTATTAAACAATGGAAATTACGGACATTATCACTATCCAAGTTATTAGACTTATTATTCAAATGGTAGTACTAATTCTAGTATTGTCGTTATATTATATGTGATGCAATGATCTCTGTTATTAAAAAAAAATGAGTTCTTTTGTTAAAGGGCCATTGAGCAACTTGATGCACGGAAGTATAAAAGATCATCAAGTAGAGACAGTAAAAGCTGAATATCATAGCCATCTTCCCACTTAATAGATGACAGTGGGCACTATATACCTTCCAATGGAGTGGCTGAAATTAATCATTCTAGTCATATGATTGGGTAATGGGAGGAAAGAAAGAAAGAAAAAAGTAAACATTTAAGCATTCAAGAGAGCTAATTAATTGGATTCTATATATTTGTTGATTCTACATGTATTATAGTCACATACATCCACATAAAGGTATGCAATTATGAGAAACATGTGTGAGATTTGAGTAATAATATACTAAGATCTTTTTGAAAAAAAAACAACTATTTAAATGAGTGTCTACGTACATTAACCACTAAAAACTTCTTTCTAGCCATTTTGCTATCTTGACATGTTAAGGCCTATATGATGGTCAGGGAGAATGTCATAGCACATCGAGGTGGGCCTAACCTTCAAGTCATCGATATACAACATATACATAACATTGGGCTCCATGGTCACAGCCTGAAGGAAATCCTACATCACAGTGGGCCCCACCTTCAGGGATTGGATAATCACGATGGGTCTCATAGTCACAGCCACACCGACACATACATTAAAGTGGACCCCAAAACATATAACAAATACATCAAAGGGGACCCTAAAACATATACTGTGCATACACCACATGCATAAAAGGCAGATGGGAGACTAGTATCAAAGAATGGGCATAATGCCCATCTCCTTCTTTTCATTCATTAATGTAACCACCACAACTTCTAAATTTAAACACCACAATCACCACCACCATCACAGAAGAAAAAATATATATAAAAAAAATACTTGAATACTGTCATGAGTTGTCGAGAGGAGGGATGAAAGAGACACCAATGCATGGAGGTAGGCTATCAACGGGCAACATCTCAAAGCCCCGAGATAAGTCAGTTTGTGCGCTCTCGAGAGAGCTTGAGAGAGACAGAGGTCTTGAGAGATGGAGAGAGAGGAAGGAGGGGTTGCGAATCCCCCTTTTGTAATTGGAATATGACCATTTGGCGAGAAATTTCTTCTAATCAAAGCCATTGATTCGAATTAGGAGAGAATTAGAAAGAAGAAATTAAAGGAATCAGAGAGAAAGAAGATTCGAAAAAAATTCCAAATTAAAGTTCCCCTTATGGAAACCCCTGTTAAAAAGCTTTGTCTCCGTTACCTATTCCTTGAAATCTAATTTTCTTTTTCTTTTTTACTAAAACTTGTTGACATGGACTTATTTATGATGTGACCCAATTAAATTCAAGGATTTATGGACTACATGTGCGCTGGAAAATAGATGATCCGCACTCTATCTGATAACATACCGTACACCCACTAAGGCTACTTCTTACTCTTTCATTACAAGAAAAATGACCTTCACCCATGAAATTTTTATCGAGGAAATGAATTTCTTAGGTAATAATACACTTTCCCCGACGAATTCGAATTTCTTGGGTAAATATTGCTTCTCTTTTACCAAGCAAAATTTTCCTTGGTATAGGTGACAAATGATAACAATATACAAATTTCATGGATAAAAATGGGTTATGTTGTGGCTAAAAATATAAAGTTTTAGCTTACTTTTACTAAGAAAAAATTTCCTCGGTGAAAGCCCACAATTACCCTGGAAATTTGTATTTTGTTGGTAATTATCACTTTTACCGAGGAACTTTTTCCTTGATAAAAGGTCGCTTTTGTTAAGGAAACAATTCCTGGTAAAATGGACAATCACCAACGAAATACAAATTTCTTTGGTAATTTTAGTCTTTTACCAAGGAATTTTTTCCTCGATAAAATATTACAAGAAATATCCTACTTACCGATGAAATCAATTTCTTGGGCAATAACACACTTTTCCCAAAGAATTATAAATTTTATTGTTAAATACTGTTCAACCTTTACTAATGAAAATTTCCCTTGGTAAAAATGAAAAACGCGGACAAAACTTTTGTCAGTAACGAGGGGGGTTATTTTCGTGGTAAAAAATGTAATGGTTTTAAAGTTTTTAGCTTACTTTTACCAAGGAAACACTTCCTCGGTAAAGCCCCAATTACCAACTAAATTCGAATTTCGCCAGTGATTATCACTTTTACACTACCATAGATCATCTCATCAAGTCCCCAATCGACGATCAAATTGTGCTTATCACCGAAGAGCGCCCGATCGACCTTCCAATCAACGATCAGACGACATAAAGTGTTGTCCACCATCCGATCAACCTACAATCCTCTATCGAACAGTGGAAACCACCGTACATCAATTCATCAAGTCCATGATCGATGATTGAACGGTACACATCATCGACGGTTGCTCGATTGACCTCTCGATCAACAATTGGACGACGTAAAGTATTCTTGAACATCCAATCAACCTCCAATGAACGATCGAATGGTATAGACCAACATAGGTCGTTTCATGAAGTTCTCGATCGATGATTAAACAATGCACATTACTGATGATCACTCGATTGACCTCCCAGTCAACCATCGGATGACACAAAAGTGTTGTTGATCATCCAATCAACCTCCAATCAACGATCGAACGATACAAACTATCGTAGATCATGTCATTGAATCCCTGATCGACGAAAGTTGTACATGTGTGTTTTCTTTTTTAGGTCAGTACAAATGTATGGATTCTAGACATGGTTATTGAATAAAGAGTTGAGCTTCTCTAAGAACACACATGTGCAATAAAGTTTGTCAATGCCACATGTGCCAGCATGGCACATAGGTGTGAGATCCAATCCACTGATCAGGTTGGTCCAACTGAGTTTAGGTTTTGTTTGTTTGAAACTTAATATCTTTGTTTGACCTGAAATCATATTTTGTAAATGTTATGAATTTCTTAATGCTTTATATGTGTGGTAAATTTAGTGCTTTTAGAAGAATGTGCTTGTACATATGCACACTTCTGTCTAAATTCTTCTCCTTTATCTCCAGCCTTTCCCACATTCTAATCTTACGTCAAGAGTAAAGTTCTTGTTGTTGGTTTATTTGAATGATGCACATTTTTGTTGATTGTAGTTAAAAAGCTAAGATCAGTTAATTTTCCTTGCCCCTACTGAGAGATAAGCAGTTGGTAGCTTATTGCAGGTCTAGTGCAATGTGTTTCAAGGTGCAACAAGGGAAGTTAGCTTGAAATGATTGGGAAGTTATTGCATTGATCACTGTACTCAAAATTCATGAGTTTTTGTAATTCTGATATTTCTTTCTACAGATACATAATGGTGGTGAAGGTTGCAAATGCAACTGGAGAAGCTTGGTTTTCTGTTTTCAATGAACAGGTGGGTGTTCTGCAGATGAGCTTGATAGGATCAAGTCAGAGATATTTTTGCACTACTTCTTCTTATGAAGAAATCATGCATGGATGATTTGAATCATTCTAGGAGTAGGTTCCACCATGCATTGGCTATGGGAAAAGTATGATCCTTGCAGATCCCAATTAGTTCAGATAAGGCTTAGGATGATGCTATTAAAATGAGCACTTACTGTTTACATATTGTTCCAACATATGATCTATGAAATATTTGCAATCACTTTGTCCATGGAATTCCAACAAGAGGCCAACTGCAGTAGAGGCCCTTCAACACCCTTTTTTCAGGTGCATTGTTTTTTCTTTGTTGTTACTATCAACGTGAGAACTCGTGTTGCTGTGAATCACACAAGTACAAGCATACTTCCTAGTCGTTTGATTTCACATTTATATAAACTCATGATTTTACATTCCACCATCACTTCGAATATTACAAGAGCTATTCTAACTTACTACTAGTATTGGAATAGAATAATTGATATACTGAAATAAATGACTTATTAGATCACCCATCCTAAGGACAATTATATTATGCTCAGTTTGTACTAGTGGGCATGTGGTTCAGTGATCCAATGTGTTGTCTGATGGACTATTATCCAAAATCTCCTCATGTGTATTTCAGTAATCGTCTAGATTCAACTGAATAAGGCCCAATGAATGGAATCTTCCTGTGAGGATATTTTGGACATGATTCATCCATGTCGGGGTCAGCGATCTGAATCATTGAACCATGGGTCCCACTTGTACAAACTAAGCACATGAGGTTAATACACATTCTCAGCTCGTGGATCATTTATAAGAAGCTAAATGATTGATCTCCTCTTAAACCAATCTTTTTTATTTTTATATAAATGATTAATCACCCCTTAACTGCTCAAGACATCAAATTGATCTATGACTTGTGGGAATGTTTTATGAATGGTTGTGCTCATTTTGACTTGTATGTACTGGTGAGATGCACATACAACATACAGGAATTGGCATTTGGACATTTGGATTTCTATTTAAAAGTATTCTTTACCTTTTCCAAGGAAATATTTCATCGGTAATGACACTACCTTTTTACAAGGAAAAGTTTCATCGGTGATACTTTCTTGGAAAAGGAAATTTTTCGTTGGCAATGCCACTACTTTTTTTTAAGGAAACGTTTTGTCGATAGTACTTTCCTTTTCAAGAAATTTTTTTATTGGTAATAGTACATTTTCCAAGGAAATATTTCATTAATAACGGCATTAGCTTTTCCAAGGAAATATTTCTTCGGTAATTCCATTACCTTTTCAAATGAATTTTTTCCACGGAAATAGTCGTTTCTAAGGAAATTTTTCCCTGGTAATAGTCTCATAATTACCATGAAATTCTTGACTTTTACCAACGAAACATTTCGTCGGTAAAAGTCAATTGTTTACCAATGAAATATTGAATTTTGTTGGTAATTGTTTTCCCCCGGGGTCTTATTGGGACGAAACCCGAGATGAAACGTTTCGCCGGTAATAACTTTTACCTAAAAAATTCTGACTTTTCATAGCTGTTGCAGTGTTTTGTGTATGGAGTGGAAGCAGCATTACCTTTGGAAGTGTAACTTCCTTCCCTATGCTTACTTAATTACCTATTGACACAGGGAGGACATGGTAGGTCGATCACTATCTCCCTAACCGGATAATCCTCGTTTACATGAGAAGAAATAAAATGATAAAAAGAGAAAATTAATTCTGAATAATTGTTTATGATAGATTGAATGCATAGAAACCGAATTACAATGCATATAAATAGGAAACTAAACCCTGGGTAAAGTACCAGACTCCAACTCAAACTCAACTCCTAAAAACCGCAACTTACTATAAATAGTAAACTTACTATTTATAGAAGTCTCTCAATCCTACTAGAACTCTTGGTTTTCGGCTAAAAATAAAAAGTTTTCAAACGGGCCCAACCATGTTGTTTTACTAAATATTCTAAGCCCTTTTCATATTGGGCACTAACTCTAAATCCCTATGGATCAAAAGTTATAATCGAATTAAAACTTACTATAAATAGTAAAACTAAAAATAAACTAGCCTAATGACCGTTGATCTGGTCGAATCTTGCGATTCCGGCAGGGGCAACTCAGCGTAGCGAGGTTGGGTGGCTAAAGTAGCTCGAGCTACCCCAAAATCATATATTATATGTCCAGAAACTCATTTTAGATTGCGAGATACAATCGTTTTATGGTCCTGACAGTCCGGATCGATTTCGACCCTGACCAGTATTCTTTTAGTCCATCTGGGCTATGAAATAATCAGCAACCTGTTCTACATCAGTCTCTTCCACTTTAAAAGAACTCGACCCCGAGTTCTCATCTAGCTTTGGTTCATGATATTCGTACAGATCTGCCACGTTGAAAGTCCTTGAAATCTCCATATCATCCGGAAGATCAACAACATAAGTATTTTCATTGATCTTGTGAATGATCGGTACCAGTCATATCTTCTTGTGCTTCAACTCATTGTAGGTCCCAGTAGGAAATCGCTCTTTGCATAGATGGACCAGCACCTGATCACCTATTTCGAACACTTTAGCACGTCGATGCTTGTCGGCCGCTTCCTTGTATTTCTCATTCGAAGTCTATAATTTGTTGCGCACGTATATATGTATGTCCATTATTCGGTCCACCATATGTTCAGTTGCAATGCTCATGCCTGGAATCTTGGGTAGGGGAACCAAATTAAGTGTGTGATGAGGCACACACCCATAAATAATCTGGAATTGGGATTTCCTTGTTGAGCGGTTTACCATATTGTTGAACGCAAACTCCGCTTAAGCTAGGGCCATATCCCACTGCTTCGGCTTATCACTTGAAAGGCAATGGATGAAATTCATCAATGTGCGGTCTATGACCTCAGCCTATCCATCTGTTTGTGGATGGTAAGCATTGTTGAACTGAAGTCGCATACCGAACCGATTCCACAAGGCTCGCAAAAAATAGCTAACGAACTTCATGTCCCAGTTTGAAGTGATCGTCTTAAGAATCCCATATAGTCGCACAACCTCTCTGAAGAAGAGGTTCGCAATGTATACCGCATCAAAGGTCTTCTTGTATGGAATGAAGTGTGTCATCTTGGAGAATCAGTCTACCACCACGAACACTGAGTCTATGCCGCATTGTGTTCGTGGGAGCCCCAGTACAAAATCCATAGATAAATCCTCCCAAGGGGCATCTAGCATGGGTAATGGCATGTGAAGACTTGTATTTTGAGATTGCCCCTTAGCGATCTGATAGATATGACATCGTTGTACCGCCCTTCCAACATCACGAACAAGTTGCGATCAGTAATACCACTCTTCCACCATCTCTCTAGTCTTATCTCCTCCTAGATGACCGCTAAGGCTACCGTCATGTAGCTCGATAATAATTTTGTCCCGCAACGAACTCTACAGAATGCAAAGTCGATTCCCTTTGAAGAAGAAACTATCTTGAATTAGAAAGTCACTCGAGTGACCCTCTTGGCACTTTGTCCATGCATCTGTAAAATACTCGTCATTGGCATAAAGTTCCTTGAGACAGTCGAATCCGACTACCTCACTGCTCACGGTGATAAGAAGGGATGCACATCAGCTAAGTGCGTCTACTATCTTATTATGCTGCCCTGACTTGTGTTTCAGAACGAACATGAATTTCTGTAAAAACAAAATCTATCTTGCATGCATACGATTCACATTAATCTGAGTATTGAATGCTTGTCGGAGTTGGCCAATCTCGAATTGCTCGAACTTTCTCTTCGTCCACTCGGATACCCGTGGATGACACAATGAATCCCAGAAACAATAGTCGATCAGTTAAGAAACTATACTTTTTTAGATTTAAGTATAGTTTGTTGTTGGCCAACACTTATAGCACTTCTCTAAGGTGGGTCATGTGCTCCATTTCATTCTGATTGTATATTAGAATCTCATCAAAGTATAGGACAACAAAACGGCCAATGAATGGCTTTAACACTTGGTTCATTAAACACATGAATGTGTTGGGTGCGTTTGTTAGACTGAAGGGCATAACCAGCCACTCATACAACCCTTCCTTGATCTTGAAGGTTGTTTTCTACTTATCACCTAGTCTAATATGGATTTTATGGTATCCACTTCGTAAGTTCAGTTTGGAGAACACCTTAGAGCCTTCGAGCTTGTCAAGCATGTCATCCAACCGCGGTATTGAAAATCGATATTTAACTGTTATTTTATTAATTGTGCGACTATTGATACACATGTGCCAAGTTCCATCTTTCTTCGAGATTAGAAGCGCCAGAACGGCACACAAGCTCATGCTTTCTTTAATGCGACCCTTAAGGATCAGTTCCTCCACTTTTCCCTGTAAAATTTCACACTCTTTCGGACTCATCCGATAGTGCGGTCGGTTGGGCAAACTGGACCTTGGGACAAGGTTGATGTAATGTTGTATGTCTCGTATGGAAGGTAACTCATCGAGTAACTCTCCAGGCCAAGTACTTCGAAATTCGTCTAACAACGGTTTAAGGTGTTAAGGAGTATTAGTGGATCTTAACTTCTTGCCTTTTACCACGACAACGTATATTTCGCCCATTTCTTTTGATTCTTTAACAAACTCATGAATGGCAAGGAGAGAGTTTCCCTCCACTTCAGAAGCTTCAAGGTGTTTCTCTGGTATTATAAGGGCCAAAACAACTTTTTGGTCATCCTTGTTGAACATGTATATATCGACCGTGTGTCACATCTCGATTTGATTGTCATGGCCGCCCGAGTAACATGTGGCAGGCTTCCATGTCAACCAGATCATAGAGGACCTTGTCCTTATAAATTTTACGAATGGAAAATGAGATAATGCATTGATGAGTTACCTTTGTCTCGTTCACCTTCTTGATCCAACCGATCGAGTACGGAGTAGGGTGCTTCGTCATAAGCAGATGTAGCTTATCCACTATAATTTTTGAGATAATATTTTCGCTACTCCCACTGTCTATAATCACATCACAGATTTTGCACTTCACGGTGCACTTTGTGTGGAAGATATTGTGTTGTTGTGGGTGCACTTCCTTCCTGGGAATGTAAAGTAGTCGCCTCACTACTAGCAACTCCCCATAATCTTCAGTCAGCCAATCTACATCTTCTATGTCCTCCTCATCAGCATGTTCCAATTCAGGGTTGTCTTCCACTACTTCACCTTCTGCTCCCCCTTCATTCATAATTAAGTGGGTTGTAGGGCGTTGAGAGCGAGCGTTTGACCAGTGGCCTGATTGGCTACAACGGAGACAATGGTTCGGCCTTGGCCGACCATACGGGTTGGGGATCCTATTTAGGGCCCACTATAGTGGGAGTTGCACATTGAGGCCTTGATGGACCGCTTCCTAAGTCCCGGTTCATAACCGTAGGAGGTTGCGGACGCCCTCCTATAGGTTCCTTACCTGTGATGGGGTTCCGTGTTGCTGGATAGGGTCGAGCAAGGGACCGCAATAACTGTGTTTCCGTCCAGACTGGATGCATCTGGACCCGATCCTGGATTGCAAATCGCAACCCACCAATGAACTGTGATACTTGTTGTATCTCTGATTCTGATAAATTATTCCGTGTAGCCAATCGCTGGAATTCTTCGAGATATCCGGCTACGGTTTGATTTCCCTGACGACAGTTTTGATATTATTGGAACAAAATTTGTTCGTAATTGCTACAATCCGAAGATTGCACACCCAAGTGCAGGTAGCGAAGTAGTAAAATACTCGGTGAGACCGAGGTAAACTACAGGGATTGAGGTTAAGAATACTAAGAGGAATTACTTTAGGTAAGACAGATGAACTTTGATTTAATCCAAGAGAGTGGAGCAAGTTGTGTGTGATGAAAGGCAAGAATATAAATGAGCTAAGGCATTAGAGATCCACCTTTGGTTTATCCACAAGGTTTGATTCATTGGTCCAACTATAACTCAACTGGAATAAAATAAAGATCCGTTCCAATCGGAAGATGAAACGGTTAAACCACTTGCATATTTCATAAAAGATGGTGATCTAAACAGATTGATCTGACAATGAAGCACTCGTTAGTTGATCGCAGGGAATCCCAAGAATGCACTATGCCCGGAGTCAACAATGGATCAAAGAATCATACAAATCAACAACTTTGCCAAAAAGTCAACTGATAAGATCACAAATCATACGATCAAATGCTTACTTACAATATAGGAGGCTTTGATTGATCAATCAAACCATTAAGATCTCGTCTACCGATCGCAAGGAATCCAAAGCATCCATTGTGCCTGGAGTCTATAATGGATTAAGGGATTTTACAGATCGATGACTTTACCTGCACTAGCTTGATGACTGTAGGGAATCCAAAGCATCCATCATGCCCGGAGTCGACAATAGATCAAGGGATTTTATCGATTACGAACTAGCTAATTAGTATGCAAGGAATCCCAAGCATCCATCGTGTCTGGAGTCAATGATGGATCAATGGGCTTGCACAACAATAACTTCTGTCGAAGTAGATAACCAAACCAATCAACCAAAGAGAACTCCAACATTCACACCATCATTGAACTAAAAGAACTAAAGCTTGCAAATCTCTTCAAAGGCTTCACCCCTAGCCATAGCTAGAGGTTTAGCCAATCATGCTACAATGGAAGACTAAATTCTTTACAAATGAAAATTTCTACACTATTCTACTCTAAGAAAAAAAAAAAAACTAAAGAAGAGAGGATTTGTCGAGAAGTAGGATGGTACGATGGAAATGAGAAGGAGATGCCTCCTTTTATAGCCTCTTGAGAAGCTCCCAAGCCAAGGTGGCATTCCAAGCCCAAAGTAATTTTTTCTTTAGGTTTGGGCTTGGAGTTAGGCTTGAATGATGAGATGTCATGAAAAGTGCTCCAAGCCTAGGGTCACTCCAAACCTAGAAGTGATTTTTCTCTAAGTTTGGAGCTCATAGATGGAAGAGGATGGAGAGAGCATTTGCTTGGCCCAAGGATGGAAGATGGCAAGGTGAGTTAACTTGGTGATGAGTTCGGTTGACTGGGTCTACAATATGTACATGGAGAATCTGAACCATCCATTAAAGATGGTCGTGCGTACATTGGTTGGACGGCTGAGATCTACTCATGTGAGATGTGCGTGGACATCCAACTGCTGAGAGATCATTAAATGGTGGAAGCTGCATGCTAATGTAAATGGACGGCTGAGATGATCAATTGTGCTACTTTGGACCGAATCTTGATGGCACATGCTGACGGGTGGGCTGGCAATGTCCACATTGAAGTGGGGTCCACCTCTGCTAGACGGTGGATGTGAAGTGGCACATGTGGCAGCCCAACGGTTGAACTGGATGGACGGTTGGAATGGAGGCCACATTGCTGCTGTACATGGGGTTGTTGTGGACGCTGCTATAGCTTGGCACGTGAGAAGACTGATGTGGGTCCACCTGCTTTGCTGGACATGCAGTGGTGGAGATAGAGGTTGTACACTTATGTGGTCCACATTACTGGTGACGTATGAAAGGTAGAGTCCATCAACTGCTTGAATGGATGGACGGTTAGGATAGCTCGCTGGAGATGATGCCAATGATGGGGCTATAGGTAGACCATGGATGTGAGCTGGAAGACGTCCATCTTTGCTGGACGGTGGAGATCATGGAGCTGCTCGGTGGAGATGGGTGGATGGCTGATGGTTGATGATCAGTTGGGGTCCACACTATTGGTCTTTGAGTGGTTCCTCCAGCTATTGGATGGATGGATGGATGGATGGATGATGGTGGGCCAATTGCTGATCTGCAGGTGTGGCTGAAATGGTCGGTGGAAAATGATCTCCCTTGATCAGTTGGACTGTGATGATGGAGTGGCGGAAGAGGATCGCAAGATAGATGGACGCTGAATCAGGTCCACCAGTTGCTGGATGATCAAGCCATTGATTTGATGCTCATGAAAGTGTGGCCCGCCTTGCTGAATGTGATGGTGTGGATTGAAGTTTGGGCGGCTGGTGGAGTTGGATCTCCATCATGCTGACCAGCTAATCCAATGGTTGAGACGTCCTCCACTTGTCACTTGATGCATGGCTGGTCCCACATGTGGACATTCAATTTTGATCTTCAAGCTTGCATGTCTGCTTGATCATGATCATACAAGAAAGCACAATCTGGATTTCCAATGAGCAGTTGTGATGCGGTCCACCATAGCATGTGATCCATCCTTTGACCTTTTCAGTTCAGTTTCCTTCAAGATTGTCACTCACTTGATCTTGATCACTTTTAGGTCCTAAAATGTCCTGATTGGCTTGGATCTTGTCCAACCTCTCTTGATCACCTAAACATTGAAAATTACCCAATGATGCATAATTAACCAAAAAAACAATGATAATGCCCTTAACAACCAAGGTTAATTATACAATATTAGGTACTTATAGATTTTTCCACCATGCTAAAGCACCGAATTTTAATATATATGCAATTAGTTTTACCTTCTTGTCGTTCGACACTTCCATATAGTTGAAGTATTGCTAGACCTCTACCAGCTAGTTGAGGAACTCCTCTATTCGAAGTAGGCCATTAAAACTGGGAAGATCAGCTTTGCCCTGATAATCTCATTCTGCTCGTTCTATACGCTCATTCCCTAGCGCAGGCCATCGTACCAAAATGTCTTTGACCTCGTCATCGCTTAGTTCTGATTTGTCTGGTGTAGCCCTACGATTATCCACCTGAGGTGCTCTATTGAATACATGATTGTCCCGTATAGCGAGCAATGGTGGTTGTTGGTCGCCTTGGGCTCGGGGCGGAGCTAGCAATTCCGCAATCTAGTCGAGGGTTGCTTGTATACCTTGCAGGAGCAACCAGTTCTCCCGTTGCCCTGCTTCGAAAGACATCACCGTTAGATAGTCCCTTGGAGCATCATCTTTAGGATGATGATCCAACCTTTTATTAGAGACCATCGTCCTGAGGAAGAAACCTCTCTCTAATACCACTGACGCGGGGAGGACGTGGTAGGTCAATCACCATCTCCCTAATCGAATAGTCCTCGTTTACACGAGAAGAAATAAAAGGATAAAAAGAGGAAATTAATTCCGAATAATTATTTTTGATAGATTGAATGAATAGAAACGGAATTACAATGCATATAAATAGAAAACTAAACCCTAGGTAAAGTACTAGACTCCAACTTAAACTCAAACTCCTAAAAAACCGCAATTTACTATAAATAGTAAACTTACTATTTATAGAAGTCTCTCGATCCTACTAGAACTCTTGGTTTTCGGCTAAAAATAGAAAATTTTCAAATGGGCACAACCATGTTGTTCTACTAAATATTCTTAGCCATTTTCATGTTGGGCACTAACTCTAAAACCTTACGGATCAAAAGTTATGATCTAATTAAAACTTACCATAGATAGTAAAACTAAAAATAAACTAGCCTAATGACCGTTGATCCGATCAAATCTAGCGATTCCGGCATGGGCAATCCGGCGTAGCGGGGTTGGGTGGTTAAAGTGGCTCGAACTACCCCAAAATCATATATTATATGTCCAGAAACTTATTCTGGATTGTGAGATACGATCATTTTACGGTCTCGATGGTCCGAATCGCTTTCGACCCTGACCGGTCTTCTTTTGATCCATCTGAACCATGAAATAATCAGCGACCCGTTCTACATCACCTATTTATTCAATTAGTGGACATTTATTGGATAGTTGAAAATGAAAAATACCCAATACCCTTCCAACCAACAAATTATCAATAAGTAAGAGGTTAGGCTAGTTTAACCAATTTTTGAATTTGGACTTAATTACATTAACCATCTCAATGTGCTTGTGTGTCAAGCATCATATGGTGCTTGAGTATCACATGAATCAGCTGCATGTAATTGACGAAACAGCTTCCCCACGCAACCACTTCTCTTTCTAGAGACTCGTATGCATCAGGAAGTATTGCCCTATGACACTGAGGACCTGAGCCTTTGAATTTTGGAGCTTTTTCAATAACCCAAATTGTCTATATAATATGTCTATCTTTCTATGATGGGTAGCTCGCAAATTATTCCAACCCCTACGATAATTTGGCTCTTTTGCTTGGAATATGAAATGTCACCGTAACCTAATCCAAGTTATTTCTTAGGCATTCATACCGAGTCACATCAAATAAATAAAATGCCTGGTCACTGAAAAACAAAAGAATCTTCTCCGTGCAAATGGAAGGTATGCATTGGAGAAAGATTTAGTTGCAACTCCAATGCAACGTATCTTCTCTGTGCACGTATCAGCAACACCAATAAATGAGGATTCGTTCATCAAATTCCACTACCATGCATTCCAAAAACAGTGATCAAACGATATTAGCCATCATATTTTCCTTCTAAATGAAACGATCGCATGTTCGTTTTAATTTAGATCTTAACCAAAAACGTCTTACCTCTGCCCGTTACGAGGGAGATCTGTGGGGTCTTTCCACCGCGATGTATCTGTTTATCCACGCCGTCTATCCCTTTTCTCAGCTCATTTCAAGGTAAAAACCCAAAAACGAGGCCGATCGAACGCTCAAGTGGACCACACCACATAGTAAGCTTGGGTTGCATTAAATGCAAAGTCATCTATAGTATTGTCCACTTCAGCGTTGGATCTGCCTCATTTTTGAGCGCGTACTAAGAATGATCTGAGAAAAAGGGTGGACGGCGTGGATAAACCGATACATCACGGTGGGGCCCACAGATCTGCCTGGACGCGACTAGAGACCGGAAGGGGAAGGACGCAAGTCCAAAAACATGGTGGCCCCGGAGAGCTGGGGTTTTTTAAGCGCCGCGTAGAACGGGCGGAACGTGTCCGGTCCGTTCTGACTTGTAGTACGGGCAGCGGGCAGCGGGCAGCGGAGACCTTTCCAGGCCAGGCCAGCAGCCCTGCTCACCTAAAATGAGTAGAAATGAGGAGATTGATGAAGTGAGGGTACCTCGATCAGATGGACAGGAAAATTGCAGCTACCGTTCACTTCTTGATTTTCGTGTTCCTGTTTTCTCATATTCATGGGAACTTGGAAGGTATGCGTTCTTTTCATTCTTCTTCTTTCATTTTCTTTCTTTGATTGAGATTGCCGTTGCTCTGTTCGAGAAATTGCGTGTAAGTGACTTATTATTTGATTTGTGAAGTGAGGCTGGTTCCAATGCCATAGATGAAAAGGTGTGGTAGGCATTTTTAGAGCGCTCATGCGCTATGGTTTGTTTGGTAAAGCAAACAGAAGCTCTTCCGATTATGTATTAGAGACCAATTTCATCATTAGACATTAGTGGTTAATAATGCATAAGATTGTAGGTCTAGTCTTAGTCATTGATTGGTCTGATCTGGCTGATATTGAAAATCGATGGCCCGACTGGTCCAATATTGAAGGCAAATGGTCGAATTCATCCGATACCAAAGATGAATGGAATGGTTAGACGGACCTATATCAATGATGAACGGTCATGATTCGTCTAAAGTTGAAGATTACTGGTCCTATTAGACTAATATTGAATATTAGCAGTTCGATTGTGCTAAAATTGGAGATAATGGTCCTATTAGGTTGATATTGAAAATCCATGGCCTGATTGGACTGATGTTGAAGCCGAATACTACAAATAAATAGTCTGATTGGACCGATATCAAAGATGAAAGATCCGATTAGTCCAAAATTGAATATCAATGATCTGATTGGACTAATATTGAAGATGAATGGTCTGATTATGATGAAATTAGAGACAAATGGTCCGATTGAATGGACATTGAAAATCATCGGCCGGATTGGAGTAATGTTGAGTTTGATTGGTCTGATTCGATCAATACCAAAGATAAATGATCCAATTGGGGGAACAGACCACCGGTTGACGCTTTGGCGTTTCAAGAGCCTGTTAGCCTAGCTGGTTCACGCTTTGCCGTTTCAAATAGCAGGTCTCAGGTTTGAGACATACTAAATGAACCAGTGGGTGCATTGTATGACTAACCGGGTGGGTGCGTTGCGAAACTAACAGGGTGGGTGCGTTGCATGACTAACAGAATAAAGATTCTACCTGTCAAAACAAAAAAAAAAATGATCCAATTGGATTGATATCCAAGATGAATGGTCCGATTAGCCCAAAATTGAAGATAATGGTCAATATTGTATTATGATGGTTCATTCGTGCTGAAATTGGAGTTGAACGGTCCGATTGGCAGACATTGGACCAATGTTGAATTCAAATTGTTTGATTCAAACATACTAAAGATGAGCAGTCCTTTTGGATCAAGATTAGTCCAAATTTGAATATCAATGGTCTTATTGAACCGATATCGAAGATAAACAGCCTGATTGGGGGATATTACCAACCAACAATAATCAAAGAAGAGCAATCTGATTGGGCTAAAATTAGAGATGAATGATCTAATTAGTCTGCTATTGAAAATCAATGGTCCGGTTATGTTGATAATGAGATCAAGGAATAGATTGAATTAATATCAAAGACGTATAGTCTGATTGGACTAATTTAGAGGTGAATGATCTGATTTGGCCAATGATTACTGGTTTTATTGACCGACATTTATGACTAGTTGCTTGGTATTAAAGATGGATAATCCAATTGGATCCAGTCAAACCATTCATCTTCAATATCAAACTATTGATCATCAATATTGACCAAACTGTACCGTTTGTATCTAACATCTATCTAATCAGACCGTCCATCTTAAATATCGGTCCAATTAGATTGATGATCACCACTATCAGCCCAATTGGACCATTCATCTTTAATATTGATCCAATTTGATCATTTATGTTTAGTATTGTGCGAATTGGACTTTTTTTTATTTCAACATTAGTCCAATCAAGCCATTTGTTTTCGATATTAGCCCAATTGGACCATTTACTCCAATTATAGCACAATCGGACCATTCATCTTCTATAACGGTCCAATCAAACCGTTGATCTTCAATTTTAGACTAATTGGACTCTTCATCTTTGATATCAATATAATTTGACATTTCATTTTTAGTATCGTCTGAATGAATCATTTGTCTTTGACATTGGTCTAATTAGCCCATTGATTTTCAATATTAACTCAATCAAACCACTATTTGAAATTTAAGCACAATCAAATTGTTCATCTTCAATTTGATCCAATTAGATGATTGATCTTCAATTTTGGACTAGTTGGACCATTTATCTTGGATATTAGTCTAATTTGACTGTCCAATCTGACCAAATCTAACCACTGATCAGAAGTTAAAAAAATGTCCATAATCTGTCCACTTTTGACGCGCACAAATCAAGCAATCTGTCCACTGTTTGAAGTATTCAAATCATGCAAACTTGTCCACTATTTTATGCATTCTGGGCATGCAAATCTCACCACTATTTTATGTTTTCAAATCACACTAATCTGTCCATTGTTTAGACCTTTAAAATTTCTTAAATCTGTCCATTGCTTACACATTGTAGACTGTTCAAATCTGTCCATTACTCATGTGTACAGATAAGACTCAAATTTGTCCGTTGATCATGTGCACAAATCAGTTCATTAACCACGTGTAAAACTGAGCAAATCTGGCCATTGGATTCAAGTGCAAACCTGGGCAAATCTGTCCATTGTATATATGTGTTTCAAACTGTACTAATCTGCCCATTGATCAACTGTACAATGATGCACAAATCTGCCCATTGATCAACTGTACAAAGATGCACAAATCTGCCCATTGATCGAGTGCATAAATTATGCGCAAATCTGTCCATTGATCAAGTACACTAAATGCCCAAATCTGACCGTTGAATAGATGTGCAATTTGTCCCTTTGTTTAGTATACAAATTTGGTACAATTTTGCCCTTTGTTTAGTATGCAAATGTTGCACAAACCTGCCCATTGTTTAGCCATTGATTTGGGTTCAAATTAGTCATTAATTCGTGCACAAAGAGGGTACAAATCAGCCCATTGTTTAGCATACAAATTTTGTGCAAGTCTAGCCGTTGATTTATGTACAAACGTATTCAATCTAACGATTTGGTAGTGTACAAAATCTGCCAAAGGCTTATTGTACACTTATACCAAAAGTTTGTGTGAATCTGATCACTATTTTGTACACAAAATCAATGTAAATCTCGCCACACACATGTACATCAAAATCGGGCGATTTGGACCACTCAATAGTCCGTGAATTTAGATGCTTAATTTACATCGTCTCCCTTCTCATCTCTATAGTTTCGAAATCTTGCATATGAATGAAAAAGAATTTGATCGTAAAGTGTTTGAGAAATTATGATTTAAAAGAGAATCATGCATTAACTCATCAAGCCTAGGAGCTGGATTTGGTTTTTACCGTTTGCAATGATCATGACATTGGATTTGGTTTTCAACAATCGGAAATGTGTTGATTGTGAGATATTTGGAATGATGATTTTAATAGGAATCAACTTCATACTCATTGGAAGAGTTGAATTTGGACCACCAAAAAAATAGGTGGGGCAATCGAGTCTCTTGGGTTGAAAATCCCTAAAGCGTAAATTAGTGGGGTGATAGAGACCCTTGGGTTGAAAGTCCCTAAAGCTCAAGTTGGTACCATTTGGAACTTCTACTATGGGGCTGCATCGATGAGCATGGTTGATTTGCAAAAGGCCACGGTCAAGCCAAGTAGGGAAGCACTACTGTGAGGCCGTATGGATGAGCATGGTTGATTTGCAAAAGGCCACAGTTAGGCTAGGTAGGGTAGTAGTCTGACCAGCTAACTTACAAATCAGTCACTTACTGCGAGGCCGCGTGGATGAGCATGGTTGATTTGCAAAAGGCCATGGTTAGGCCAGGTGAATTAAGGGGAGAGTGTTGGCGAACTGGTGTAAACTAGCCCTGGTATTCAAGAGTGTATCGATTGATGTGGTTATCATCTCTACATTGCATCATTTATTAATTAAATGTTTTGAACCCTGCATACAAATTTCTAGGGTTCTTAATAATTTGTTTTCTCAAGATGCACATGTTTTACTTTTGAAAACTTGTATAAGGTTTACTCATTAGGCTTCGCAGCTCATCCTGTTGGGATTTTAAATTTCACGAAATGAACCTTGTTAGAGCGGTCGAGGACAGAGTTGTGATTGCTTTATTAAATTGAATGAAGTTGTACTTTGAATATCATGATTATGGAATAATTTTAATGATATTTTCCTTTATTTTAAATTTAAGTGGATGTTTGATTTGTCATGAAATTGATGATGAGGACTTAGATATTCTGAATCACGCCCTCGGGTACAATGTTGGGATCCAGTGTACCCAAGTGTTGGATTTTGGGGCGTGCAAATTTTGAAAGAAAAGAAAGTTTAAAGGTTTTTGAAATCCAAATTTTAGATTTTTAAGGATCCACATGTAGATAGTAAATACAATCAATTCTGAAACCACATGAACCGAAGATGGAGATCTTACCTTGAATTCATATCTCACTGATCACATGAAGAAAGTTAATATTGATTTCCAATGAAGGAGATCTCTCCCCAATCTAAACCTCCCCCCCCCCCCCCAACCAAAAAAAAAAAAAAAAAAGCCCTACAATAAGGGCTAGGGCATGCACACTTGAGAGCCATCCATAGGGTGGACCCCACATGTCACACGTGATGAAGGGAGGAAGGAGAGAGTGGATTTTTCTTTTCTCTACTCTTCCCTTCCCTTTTTCATTCTTCTCTCCAAATGTCCAAAGGTGTGGGGTATCCAAGTTCTCTCTCTCTCTCTCTCTCTCTCTCTCTCTCTCTCTCTCTCTCCAAAGTATAGGATCTATCTATAAAGAGTCAAGATTCTAGAAGGATACACATGTTTTCATGCTTCCATAACCTATAAAATTCGTATGCCCTATAACATTAAAAGTTTGTAATTCCTACCTATCCATTTACCCAAATTAATCAAAATCCCTCCATGACAAGTAGCATCCACTCTTTTTCCATAAATCCCATGCAAGCCTAGGAGATGGACTCTAGGATCTCAACCATCGGATATCCATCAAGTCTGATAAAATCATATTTAAGGGTGAAAATAAAGATCATGTTAAATTTTTTTGGAAAGCATCTAAAATCTTCAAGTTTTGGGCCCAACTAGGAAATAACATGATGGACGATACGATCATTAAGATTTTACCCACTAAAGTGTTGTTAGGTGAACCAATGGATCCCTCGTCAGAACATTTGGGCCTCAAGTGCATCCTAATGCATGAGCCCAACTAAGACAGTATGTGGGCCTTAGGTGCGGGAGTTGGGTTTCAATCAAGATTTGTATTAGGGGTTGTCAATGGGTCGAGTTCTGAGCATGCAAATGGGAAAATTCGAATAAGGCTTGGCCTAAAAGAATTATTTTATTTTAGTTGTTTTGATTCTTTATCTTTCTCTTTTAATAAAACTCAATGATATTCGTAAACAAAAAAAAAAGAAAAAAAAAAGGAAAAAAAGAAAAGGTACTTCATTGAGTTAGCATATACAAAAGTGCCTTGAGGCCAATACAATTAGTTAATACATCACTAGACTTTAGCCCAACCGACCACTTTCCACTTTGATTTCATAAACATCTCATCTTTCTGCTCGATTTATTATGAAGCGTTCTATTGTTACAAACATACCACACCAAACAAAGTCTAGTAGGTAAAGCTAGTCTCCTCGAAACCTTCCTTTCATGAGTCTATGACCACTACAGCCTCATGCCATGCCCGAAAGAAATCCTCGATCAAGGCATCACCCATTCAACTTTGAAAAGGTTGAAGAACATCTAATAAGGAGACAATAACAACTTGCATTGCATAAATTGATGGTCCATTGACTTTGCATCCCAAAGGCATAAGATGCACATATGGAAATGCCTGGTGACTTAGGTAGGAGAGCAATACATTTAAAATTGTGATATCATGCAAATATGTAGTATACGAGTTGCTTCACTAAGCATTGATCTCATAAGTGTTGGGATTTTGGAAAAGCAGCCTACAGGGAGATGGACTTTTATCTAAGGGACAGTTCTCATATTCAGTGTTGAGAGGATATGTGGTGTGGTAATAGACCTTTTCCCATCTTATTCATGTTTATATAGGGGGTTCTTGAGAGGGATGATATGATCTCTCAGGGATGACATCCCTTGTTTATTCATGCTTATTTGTGTTTGTATAAGCTACCATTGAGGGATGTAGAAGAAGCCTCTTTGATGAGCTTTGCTAGTGGCGGACTTCCATTATTGTTTTGACTGATGAATATGGAGAGAAATTGTCTAGAATTCCATTAATGAAATTCCAAAAAGCTCCAACTCACTTTCATTGGGCAATCTTGTGGTAAAACTCAGTTTGTAGGTAGACAAGATTATCCTATCATATTGGAAGTTACAAACTGCTCATATGTTGTTGTTAGATGGTAATCATCATGGGACCTTGATGAAGGAATGCAATAAGCTGAACTCTTTATTGCAATTGGTTATGTGAGCATTATTTATTTCCACCACATAGATTTATGACTATTTACATGTACATATTATTGAATTTGTCAAATCCTAATTATAGTTGCATGCTTTTACAACAGGTGATGCTTTGCATAAGCTACTGTCTAATCTCAGTGATCCAAGTAATGTGCTACAAAGCTGGGATCCAACCCTTCCCAATCCATGCATGTGGAACCATACTACATGTAACAATGATAATAGTGTTATAAGAGTGTAAGTGGATGCCTTGTTCTTAATTGTTGGGACCACCCTAGGTTCTCATCATGTAGCATTTAGTAAGTGATTGCTTTGATTCATGGGAAAAGAAAAGAAAAAGTAATAATTATCCATTGATGATTTCCATGAGCAATAATGAAACATGGATTCCCATGGACTCCATTTTTAGGGGTCATGTTTGAATAGCAAGTGGAAATCTCGTACCTACGAAACAATGGTCACCTTGTGTCTTGTGCTAGAGAATTGACTATGGAAAAGGATAATGATTGTTATGCGGAATCGATTATTTTTTTTGTTAACCAAACATAGTGAAATGTGCCATCATGGGCAAGTGTTTCATTCTTTGTTCTTATTCTTTCTTTCCCCCCTTGTCGAATAGACCTTAAATGGTAAATGGACATATTATTTGACTTCACTTATCATCTATTTTTCCAGTGATCTAGGAAATGCGGGTTTATCTGGTCGATTAGTCCCGGAGCTTGGTCTGCTTAAAAATTTGCAATACTTGTAAGTTGTACATGCGATGACATTTGATGTGATTTGTTTGATTTTTTTACTAATATAAAAAAATCGGTTAAGAAATTAATTAGCATACACACATGCTACCCCCACACAAACTAGTAGAAATGGCATGCATAATGCACGTGCAGATAAAGGAGATTGTTTATAAATTGTGGGAGAGTGAGGAGGGGAAGTGGTTTTAGAAAGTAGGCTTCATTTGGTGGGGATTGGAGAGAGGAGTCTTGGATTGGCTTACTATAACTTAATACCTAAATGCTCTTTTAATTTCATAAAGCAAACCTTGCAAGTTGCAATCCTCTTATATTTCATGGTTTATATATTTTGAATAACTAAATGCATTTACATTTTTGTCCCTCAAAATTCTCGTATAAAACCATTTGTACTGTATAATGTACGACTTGTTGTAGGTGACTCTCTCTCTCTCTCTCTCTCTCTCTCTCTCTCTCATGTGTGCATCATATCCATATCCAACTATTTTCCTAATTTAGGTATTAATTAATGCTAACAAATGCTTAAAGAGAGGAGTTATTTAACGTCACTTTGCAAAAAGGAGTGGCGTCTTAGGTGGGCCCCACCATGGTGTTAATGTGAAATCCACCCTGACCATTTGGTGTGTCACCCCATGTTAGACCCAGGGCCTGAAAATCAGCCCCATCAGTGATTTAGGTGGACCACACAATTGGAAATAGTGTTTAGGGAAAGGCTCAGCCTCCAAACTGTTTCCCTTGGTGTGGCCCAATTGAATCATATATGGACCTACTTTTTGGGCCCCATGCCTAGCTTTCGATATGGCATCTAATAGTTGGAGTGGATTTCACATACTCATCGCGGTGGACCAGACATCTCTCTCTCTCAACTGTTCTATTGGTGTGGCCCACCTGAATCACAAGTCAGCCTGATTTTTTTGGCTCTAGGCCTAGAATGAGTTTGGACATCTAATGGTTGGAGCAGATCTCACATAATCAAGGTTGGGCGTCTGTCTCCCACCCGTTCCGCTTGGTTGTTCTAAGAAATGTGGTATGTTCCTAAAAAAAGAGTTTTTACGGCATTAGACTGCATTCTATATAGTCCATCCATCCAGCCCTTTCAACAAGTTGGCCCCACAACAAGGATCACCTAGTACAATGCTTAGTAGTATCTACACATCAAGTGGTCCACACCATATAAAACACAAGTTTGGTCCACTTAAATGAGTGGTTGTTGTGGAGTTTTCCAAAAGGCGATGCTCATGATGGCCAACCTATTAGATGGGTTGGATGTCATATACACATGAAAGGTTGGAAGTTATCAGCTGATTGAACATTAACCTATAGTCTGGCCCAATGGACTTGAGACATCATTTGAAAACAAATTTACAGCACGCCTGCCCTTGATTTTTTAAGGGGCCCACCATGATGTGTATGTGAGCACCACTCCAACCATTAGATGTGATCCCATTTTGGGCCTAGAGCCAAAAAATCAGGTTGACTTGTGATTTAGGTGGGCCACACCAAGGGAAACAATTGTCAGAGAGATGTACACCCTTGATTTTTACAAGACCCACTGTGATGATTATATGATATCCATTCCATCCATTAGATGCCATACCAAAAGCTAGGCTTGGCGCCCAAAAAGCAGGCCCATGCATGATTCAAGTGGGACACACCAAGGGAAACAGTTTGGAGGGTTGGCTTTTCCCTGTACATTGTTTCCTATTGTGTGGTCTACCCGAATCATGGATGCCGCTGATTTTCGGGCCTTGGGTCTAACATGGGGTGACACACTTGATGGTCGGGGTGCATTTAACAATAACACCATTGTGAGGCCCACCCAAGCTGCTACCCCCTTTTTGCAAAGTTACGTGAAATGAATCTTCTCTCTCAAGCATTTATTAGCATTAATTAATTCCTAGAATAGTTTTTTTTTTTTTTTTGAAAAGTAACACTACCAGGGATTGAACCCTGGATCACTCACACGCTAAATTAGGGTATTAGCATTAATTAATACATAAATTAGGAAACTAGTTGGACGTACAACTAGTTGTGCGTGAGCATTTCAAGCAAGAGAGTACCCAAGAAAGACAGATTTAATAGCTATTAGTTCAAACTTATAAACTGAATGAACTAACTGATTTACAAATTATATGAAATTAAACACCCTAGGGGTAATAGCGAACAGAGAAATGCTAGGACATAAATCAAAGAATGGTGATTTTCCATATAAAACAAAAGAGGGCATTTGATTTATCAACTAACAAACAGTTAAAAATGCATTACTCCCAAACATTTTTGAAACACTCATATTAAATAATATAAAGGTTGAACAACTTCAATCAAATATCAATTTTTACATTTGGCTACCCCATTATGTTATGGTGTGTATGCATATAATGTTTGATAAAGTATGCCATTAGCAAGAAGATAGAAATTAAATTCATGTGATGTCTCTTCCCTATCATTGTGTGAGTGAAAAATACAAATCTTAGCATCAAATGGATTTTTTAGATTTCCATATGAAAAACTTTAGAAAAGGATACATACACAAAAAAAAAAAAAAAAAAAAAAAAAAAAAAAAAAAAAAAAGACTAATCTTTCATCATATATAGCCATGGATGCAAATAATCATCGACAAATATGAGAAAATACTCAAGGTTAGACAAACTATGAACACATAAGAGAAGTCGAGAACCTAGACATCTAAATGAACTAAACAAAAAGGGTAGACATTACATGTATCTGCTCGAGGTGGAAATGTAACTCTTTGATGCTTGCCCATCTCACATGCTTCATACTCTACCTTAGACACTGGAGACAATGACAGAACAAGACTTTATACTATCCAATAACGAGTGACCAAACCTGCAATGCCGTTGATGAAGGAAAATATATGTCTGCAGCATGGCTTCAACACTCCACTATTAAACCAGTAGAGACCACCAGCTTCATGGCCTCCACCAATCATCCTTCATGTATTTAGATCGTTAAATCATACAACGGAAGGATAACATGTGATGGAACAATTAATGTATATAGTTAACCTTGGTCTATGATTTCTATAGATGTTTATGTCGTTGCGTCTAGTCAGTGTTAGCTTTATTGAGACCTACAAATGTGTGTATCAATACGTCGTCCATGGCATTGATCCTTTTTTAAATGACAATAATTTCTCATCAAAATATTTTTTAGAAAAGTAGTTCCATTTAGACAATTGGCCTTACTGAATGAGTGAAGAATTGGAACCCCCTTGCGGACTTGCCAAGGTTATTGAGCAAGAGAACTTGTGTTGAGCCAGTCATCAATGTGAGGTTGCCAGCATTGCACCCATAATATTTTTGGAGGGATTGATATATAGATGTTATCAACTTGAGTTGGTCATGAAGGTGCTAAAACATGCAGTTTTAGGCTGGTAAATGAGTGTGTAAATAATGTTAGCTAGAAGCACTATCAATGAGAGTGAAACCTGAGTTGATGACCTTATTGTTGAGCCATGGTTCTTGAGTTTTGCTGATTATTTGCTATGCTAACATGCTGCAACATTAGCCTATATGTTCAAAAAGGGTGTGATCAGTTATACAATCAATCAAAATGAGTTTATTCTTCAGTCATCTAGGTTGTTTTATATCTTGAAGCAAGCCATATCAAGTCAGAGCTTATGAATTTCACTTTTTTTTTCTTAATAGGGAACTTTATAATAACAATTTAAGTGGGACGATTCCTAGTGAGCTTGGAAATTTGACCAACTTGGTGAGCTTAGATCTCTATTTAAACAATTTCACTGGTTCCATACCTGACTCGTTGGGCAACCTAAAGAAGCTGCGTTTCCTGTATGAACACTCATCTTTTCTCTTGTTTGAACTTTTGCAGCTTTCTTTTGCATGTTCTTTCTCTTTTGAGTTGGCTTTACTTGTAGTACACCAGGCAGCAGGAAATGTTCACATGCAACTGGTTGGGCAATAAGTTACCACCCACCTAGTGGATAACTTCCAACAAGTCATGTGTGAACGGCACCCAACACGTCAAGTAAGTTGGCCCTAGCATGTGGATCATCTTGTGCAAAAATTGGCCCCATCCAATCATTAGACAAAAACCCTTGTGCTTGGTTATTTATCAGTGGCTGCACATTATTTTCTATAATATGGCCCACCTGATGAGTGGATGGTGCTGATATATGCACAAGGTAATTCTCATGGTGGGGCCAAACTATTGGATAGGGCAGACATCTTATCATCCAACTGGTCGGATGTGAGCATCTCTTCACACATTATGTTATGATTTAAACACTGGTTTTTAGAGCAACTCTATTGAAGCATGCTCGGCTTTGGAATATGTTGTTTAATATCAACAATGAGATTCATGCAGTAATTTGGCTGCTTCTCCTCATAGTTAATGTTCAAGAGAATTATATGTTCACAAGAAATGCATTCATGCTGGTTTTCCTAACCAACATTTTAAGGATGATTTTTTGAGCAAATATGAATGGAAAATTACTGTACTTGACTTTTCATATTTGCTCTGGGCATTATTTAATATAATCAAGTTATAAATGTAGACTTTTGTAAGTAGAATTCACTATGATTAAAAATTCTTTAGTGAGTGATCTGCTGGAGATTTGTTATTTTACCTAGATGACACTAGAGATGGACCACAAAATATCATACTTTTATTATATCACTACAAGATTTACAAGGCTTTCTACACTCGCCAAACTTTAAGAAACACTACACTAGAGTTTAAACAAGACATCTTTCCTTCTTACTCACTACCCTCACATGCTTTGACCTGCCCAAAAAACCTTCCTACAGCACCTATTTATGACTGAAAAAACTCTCAGCAGTCCTTAAAATGTACCGAATTTAACAACTACCCACAAATTCCCTAAAGAAAACTTCTACCGACTTTTATCTCCTAGATTCTAGGACTTTACGACAAGTCCAATCGGGTTTGCCTATTCCAACATGATTTGGTTATCAAGAGCAAGACACCTAGGCAGCGTCTGCCCGGCCCAATAAACCAAAACAGGGTACACATTTATCTGCTATAGACGTATGATCTTTCGTAGATACCTCGAAAGTTATATGTATGCCAATGTTCCTGAAGATGTTAATGAAATTAGAGATGAGTGCCATCTTTCTCGGTTGTTTTTAGGCCCGTAATGGTAAGGCAACTTACCATTGATTGAATCTCCCACTGAACCATTGAGCACATGCGCAACCAAAACAGGTTGAAGAAATGGCTCCACACACCACTGGCTACATCACAATGAATAAAGAATATGACCAATCATCTCCTTGTTATCCCAATAAAAGAAACAAATGCTAGTGAGTGCTGCTTGCCGCATTCACAAATCTTTGTAGTTAAAATTTTATTTACCATTGTCATGTAAGCAAAAGTCTCCACTTGCAGTGGAATGTGATTCCCAATCCTTGTCAAACTGAGGAGGCTCATTTCCGTTTGCACATAAAGCCCAAAGGAAAGAATTGGCAGAAAACCTACCATTTGTAAATCCATTTCTAGATTTTCCTATTCGACAAGGAGTACATCCATAGTCAAGTGCCTGTTAGCCTAGCTGGTTGGCGCCCATGCATTTCAAACAGCAGGTCTCAGGTTCGAGACATACTAACAGCACCACGGGGTGCTTTGGGAGATTAACCGGGTGGGTGCGTCACATGACTAACAGAAGCTTTGGGTGATTAACTGGGTGGGTGCATTGCATGACTAACAGAATAAAAGCGTTACCTTTCAAAAAAGACAAGGAGACATCCATGAAAACAATTTTCAAAGCATTCAACAAAACCATAAGACTTTCAACTTATGTACTTTTTGGCTATAACCTCCTTCTATAGTGCATTTAGTTCCCCAATTTCTACCGCTGTTTTCTTAAGGCATGTTTAGAAACCATGGATTTCATTCCAAATAGCGAAAAGGATTTTCATTTGATGCAATGATTTGTGTTGTTTGTATAGCAAAGGAAATGATGTATTCCACTAAGCAATGATTACATTTTTCTATCATTTGAATTCTTGGCACACAAAACTAGGTGAGTATTGTGAGAAGAATATAAGATTTCTACTTGGTAACCAAACAAGAACTCAAAATTGGAATCCGTTTTTCAATAATTCTCATGAAAATCATCATTGGATATATATATATATATATATATATATATATATATATATATATATATATATTCCTTTCTTTTACATTGGATTCCATGTATCCAAACATGCCCTAAAGGAAAATGCCTTCATACCTTGCACTAGGTACCTACCAGGGTTACTTTCTCTAACATGGCGAAATGATTTTTTTTTTTTTTTACCAAAGAAGTCCCTTTTTCTTTTTTAAACAATGCATAGAAAACATCATATATCAACCTCAGTACAAGCCTTGAATAAAAAAACAATAACCTTTCCCACTACTTCCTAGAAACAAACAGGAGAAAGTCTGTTTTCCTTCTCTTCGTATTCAATTCCAGCCTTCTTGAATGCATAGCTAATGAACTGCAAAGTTGCTAAAGATAGACTAGTCACCTGCAAGACCAGCATATATTAACTAATCATCTGCAGAACCACTATAGAACAGAACTAGCTTGACACAGAACATCCGACTAACTCACCAAAAGCTTTAGAGATGATAGGGTAGGCACGGAATATCCTTTTAATCTCGTAGCCCAATACGGGTGGGCCCCACACCAACGGGTCACCCAGGGGTCCCACACCAACGAATTACCCAGGCCCACGGTTGAACCCTCTTATGTGGGCCCTGCACCAATGGACCCATCCCGAGTGTGCTCCCGCACCACCAACGGACCGTCCACTCGAGCCCGGTGTGAAAATGCTCCCGCATTGTAGCTGCATATTGATTTGACTAAAGTGTGAGGAGAAATTACTTAAAGTGCATGAATCACACTATTCATTAGGGATGTCACCCCTTGTTTGACCTTGATCCTAAACATCAGGCTGAAAGAAAACACTCAGGTCAGCCACCCAAAGAAAATATACCAATAACCTCTTAATTCACGTGGCATGGGTGCATAGCCCACTTAAATTTTGTAATACTGTTATTTTAGGAGTAATTCTTTCATCCTGATAGGGCACATAATGAATGAATTGGATGGCATATAAACCTTACTAGAACCAGTGTTTGCATTATCTCCGATATTATCGAAATATCCCCGATATTATCTCTATTTCTAGCTTAGCGACACCGATAACACTGGTGGCGATACCGATAACACTGATAGTATAAAAAATTCTTGATATCGGTGATGTATCACTAAATATTGCCAATGTATCGATATCGTCAATATTTTCAATTGTGTAAATTCCAGGCGTCATTTTTATTGTCAATACATTGATCCCATCAATGTATCGCCAATATTTTTTACTGTGTAAATTTCAAGTGTCGCTTGTATCGTCAATGTATCTGCAATATTTCGATAATATCGCCAATGTATTGATATGCCAAAAATCTATATATTTAAAAAATTCTCATTTCATATTTTTTTATGGGTGCATGGTTGTATACAGCGTTCAATTTGTTGACGATAACATTGATAATATCACGATATTATCATTATCGCAACATGACAATAACGAGACCACAATCTTTAGTTTTTTTTTCAGTTGTTAACGATTTGTTTGGAAATTTCATGTGTTACCGATATTCTAAAATATCAATGGATGTTTGGATGGAAGTTCAGATTTTGGATGGATGAGATGATTGGACTGACTTCTTACGGCAACACATGCTTTTAGGCATCCATTAAATAGAAACCTATTATGTATGCATTCTTTATGCAATTTTTTTATTCCTAAATATGCAAATATGTGTATTTTATCAACTCCTGAGGTTTCAATGAAAATTCCACTGTTTTTCCCATTTTCCCCGCATTTCCGGTTATCAGCGATATTATCGGCGATATTGATATTGTTTCCGTATCCCTGGCTAGCGAAACTTGTAGCGATACCGAAACTTCGAACACTAACTAGAACCAACCGACACATACCTTTGTGTGTGTGTGTGTGTGTGTGTGTGTGTGTGTGTGTGTGTATATATCATTAATTCCAACTTTGCCCTTTTCTTTAGTTTTGACTTCTACCGTCCATAACATCTAATAGCACCATCCAAATGGAATGAAACTTTACCACTGTCCACCATTTTTCGTGCTCTTTCTAACGCCCAAGTTTGGACCTTGATCTCATCAGGATGACCAAGATGCCTTTTTAATAGATTGTACATCTCCGTAGTCCAAAATAATGTTTGTACACATTTTATAAAAAAAAAGTTACCCGATAGTCTAGGCATATACTTTATGATCTTCGAAATGATTGGTTTATTCCGATATTTGGATGACCCGTTTGGATGATTAAAATATGATAGATTGTCAGATGATGAGTTAAAATTAATGTAATTGTTATGATCCTAATCATATATATGGATCTTTGTACGGTCGGTTTTGTAACCTAACAAGCAGAATGTTTATTTTTAGAGTGATCCGTGGATGGACATGTACACCGTTAGAATTAAGTGACTTGTTCACCTGTCCAACTTCTTCATATCATAGTTTTAACTGTAAGTTAAGCATATTCATGGGTGATGAACAAGATGAACAGATCAAAATATTAATTTGATTTATGTATGAGCAACTATGGAGGTCTAGGAGTTTAGTTTACTATGATCGGCTTGTCCAAAATCAAAGTGGACAGTCAAATACTTTTACCTAGTGATGAATAGTTGATTGAACGGTTGGTTTGATAAATAGGTGGAATTACTAAGGTATTTCATGGTCTATTTTATGGTGATGGGGCGATTTAGAGTTAAAGTCAATGTTTGAATGACTTGATGTATAGATAAATAGTACTTTCAACAGTTGGATTTAGGCTAAAACATAGATGGACTATTGAAATGGGCTGGATTGTGGATCCAACAAATATAAATATCATCACAACATTGACTTTAACTTATATATATATATATCTAGTAATATATTATACGTATCATATATATATAAAATAATAGATATATACTATAGATATATGCTCTTGAACTAATCTGTAAGTGTATGTATCTCGTGTTCATATGTGACAGGGGCAACCAAAGGTGACATCTACGGGTCATCTACAATCTACCCCCTAAAGAAAGGAATTTTCCGTCCATCAAACGGGTCATCCAAATATCATATCTTCGATGTGAACAATGCATGTGCCCAAATCCGAGTTTACTCTACCCCCAATCTGTCATTGAGAGTTCTAAGTTAAGTTTCCATTGTGTTCCCCTTGAGGTAGCCCTATATGTACAAGTACAATTAATAATAAAACTCGGGTTATTACATTACAACTCAACAAATGGAGCTTCATGATGGAACAAGTTAATGTCACTCTCACTAGACTCATTGTTATCATCTTCCTAAGTCAGTGATTCTTCATCGCTACTAGTGTAGTAAGTTGTTAGGAGATGGTTTGCATTTACCTCTCTAACTTGGCTTATCTCTCTTCTACTGGATATGCATCTTCCTTGTCCATTCTTCGTGCACCACGACCTCTACCTCTAAGTGACATGATCATATAATAAGAAGCTCGAACAAGAATGAAACAATGGCAGAAATAGTGGCTCTGATACCAAAACTGGTGTAGCTAACAAATGAGATTCCTCAATCCTCACGCAATTATATCAAACCCTAGAACCAAATCATGTTGAAGCACATCGAATCCAAGAATAAAGATTCTTCCACTTGAAAAGAAATGAAAAACAATGCAATAACCAACAAATAGTCAAAACTCTCACCAGTTTTGATAGCCTAGATCATACACCCCATTTGTGAAAACATGCACTTGCACAAACGCTAGAGCAAGGTTGGCGCCCAAGGCTTGTTTGTAGAGAAGATAAATGTCCCAAAAGTTATTGGATATTTTGTTTATTGAGCTTTTATATGAAGGAAAACAAAAAAGAAGCCCTAACACTAATACGGGCTTTACATCAAGCATAAACTATGGGCTAGATATTATAACCTTAGCCCTACACTCTTTATTTATGGCCTGTTTGGGAGCTTGGATTGGGAATGCATTGGAATCCAAATCACAATTAATTGGAATCAAGGTGATTCTGAATCCTCAGTTGTGTTTGGTTGAACTGCGCTAGAATCCAAATCTTCCAGTTGGGAGTTTGTATTTGGAATGCATTGGAAATGGAATTCTTCAATATATTCATAGGACTTGGATTTGATTAACTAAATCATCTTGCATATCCTCAATTGTAATAAGCCCATTGAAATATATACTTTGGCCAAAAATGAGGAAATTTCGTGTGTGTGTGTGTGTGTGTGTGTGTGTGTGTATTTGGAATGCATTGGAAATGGATTTCTTCAATATATTCATATTAGGGCTGAAAGTCGGGTGGGTTCAACCGGACCAACTCGTGACCGTCCCGACATTGGGTTGGGCTTGGGCAAGAAGTATCAGATCCGATCTCGAGCTTGGGCTATGAAAAACCCAACCCGATAAAGCATGGGTCGGGCTTAGGTTAAGGTCTCGGGTTGCCCGACCCAACCCAACCCAACCCAACCCAACCCAACCCAACCTAACCCAACCCAATCTATATACAAGTTACTTATAATTTTATTATACTTTAGTTAAGTAAACTTATTAGTTTATATTACTTTATTAAGTAAGCTTTTAATGTTTGAAATTTGATATGCAAGAATTTAATATGCTTGAGTGTTAAAGGAGTAGTTATCCAATATTTTAGCTTGTTTATTTAGAAAAAGTGAAGTTCTTTACAATAAATAATTGCATATATAATTAATAAAGCTATAGGTACAAAAAAAATAAGACGTGTATTGAAACATAATAAACTAATGTAATAACAAAAATATTAGCATGTATCAACCCGACCGAGCCTGCTTGGGTTGGGTTGGGTTAGGGTTGAGGTATAGGAACCTTGATTGGGTTAGGGTTGAGCACCAACCCAACCCAACTCGCCCGACTTTCAGCCCTAATTCATAGGACTTGGATCTGTGATCAGCTAAATCAGCTTTCATATCCCAAATTAGTGTGTGTGTGTGTGTGTGTGTGTGTGTGTGTGTGTGCGCGCGCGCCACGCACGTGCGTGATTGTAATTAGCCCATTGAAATGTATACTTTGGCTAAAAATGAGGAAATTTCGAGCCGTGGGTGGGCCACAAATGTGAGGATCACAAACATGCAACTCACCAACGTTTTTGAACCATCCATTTAGATGTCCAATGTTTGAATGGTTCGGATCATGCTAAGGATGTGAGTTTAATGTTGCAGACGATAATTAGATTGTTTTGGGTTATCATCAACGTGCCACGTATAGTAGATTAGTAGCCTAGCGACACCTTTGTTACATGTGTGACTCTTCAACCTTTAAAAATTGTTACATGTGCAACTCTTCTACCTTTAAAAAGGTGCCAAAAAATGTTTTTCCTTTGGATTACTTCGCAATCACAGCATTTTTCTAAGATTTCAAAACACACCAAAAGACAGTAATTGAAATACCTTTGATTCTATTTACCGCCAAATCCAAGGCTGTCAAACGTAAAAAGTAGCTACTTGGATTTGAAATACACCCATTTACCTCTAAATCCAAGTGCCAAACAACCTCTTAAAGAAAAATGACTAAAATACCCCTAGCTACTTAAGTGAGACATAGCAAAGAAAAAATAAACCAAAATTAGTCAAATTTGTAACTTAAGGAAAATGCCACAGAAAAGAAAAAAACCATTTTGTGGACCCAAAAGTGTACCACAGGTGCCAGAGTGTGTGGTCCATTGACGTGTCTACGGATTGGGCCTCCTTTCCTCACTCTAATTTATTCCAAAACTCCTCAGCAAGCACATTAGCCCGATCAATCAACATTTGGTTGTCCATGTCCTCACATTATCCATAGATTATGACGTCATCCTTTCACAATGGAGTTTAACTTGAGGGTCATTTACCATTACAATGAAGTCCTTTTTTCTTATGGCTAAAAGGGAGGTTGTCAAAGGAAAAAAAAAAAACTGCGTAATCTCATGCCAACTATTGCAAGAGCTAAATATTGTGTTGCTCCTTGGCATGTTCGTGGAAGTATATAACTTGAGGGTTACTTAAATCACTGCAAGTCCGGTTTTTTTTTTTTTTTTTGTCAGAAAAAACAAAAACTGTCTTTTCATGCCGACTATTGCAAGAGTTAATATTGTGTTGCTCCTTGCATGTCCGTGGAAGCATAGCCGGCTTAACAACAATAGCTTGTCGGGTCATTTTCCTCCGTCTATAACAGCTATCAGTACACTGCAAGTTCTGTAAGTACATCATTCTTGTTTCACACGGAAAATCTGCATTCTCCTGTTATTATTTTGAAGAGATTTGCTTAGACCATGTAGCTTGTTCACATGCCATTACACATGCTAGCATGGCAAACAGGTGAAATATCCAAGCCATCCATCAGGTGGACTTCAAGGTATAGCTGTGCCATGATATCAGAAATAAGTTGATGGGTAAGAAAACTTGGGCTGATTTCCATTTACATGTGTACATTTTTATTTGTGACCCACCTGTCCAACCCAATTCATCTACAAAGTGGTACCCCTCTAACGAATGGCTTGTCGAGGTGTGGAGCCAGCGCCCGGACGGTCTGTGGCCCGGGCACCCAATATTCATGAATTAGAGACAGATGTCTCTAGACTGTTATGTGAATAGCCAGACGCCCAACGGTCAAGTGGACCGGGCGCCCGATAATCGGCTGATTTGGCCTGTAGCTCGTTGGACGTTTTTCTGTTTGGGCGGGGCGCCCGACCAGCCGCGACTTGTAGTGCGGGGTTTCCTATTTTAGGATCTAATTTCGGATTTTACTATATAAAGGGGTATAATCCGGGATTAGGATATGGGATTAGGGTTTCTATACGTCCAAGGTGAGAAAGAGGTGAAAGGTTAGCAAAGTGGGCCATCTCTGTGCACGGGAGCATCGGAGAAGGTAAGTGTATTGCTTGTAACTTTGTCTTCTTCATAGTGGAAGTTTGTATCGTGGTTTTTTTTACCCTTTTTTGGGGTTTTTCCATATAAAATTTGTCTTGTGATTGTTGGTTTGGTTAGATTCTACTTCTAAATTATATTTCTTTCTGTTTATCGTTTGTGGATGAGACCAGAGCTTGGATCTCGGTTCACTGACGTTGTTGGCGTGCTGCGCAAGCAATTGGTATCAGAGCTATTGGTTTAGTTCAAGTGAGAGCGATGACAGAAGAAGGGAAGACTAGAATTTAGAAGTTTGATGGTTCAAACTTTGCCTTCTAGAAGATACAGATGGAGGATTATCTATATCAGAAGCACCTCTATGTTCCTCTAGAAGGAAAAAAGAAGAAACCAGAGAAGATGACAGATGATGAATAAGCTTTAATGGATCGGAAGGCTTTAGGAACGATCCGACTCTCCTCGTCGCCTTCAATATATCCAAACTAAAAACCACAAAAGAATTAATGTAAGCTCTAGCTACGATGTATGAGAAACCCTCGGCGTCCAACAAGGTTCATCTTATGAAACGGCTATTCAACATGAAAAAGTCAGATGGTGGGGGCGTGGCTAAACATCTAAACGAGTTCAATACAGTCACGAGCCAATTGGAATTCGTTGGCATCACTGTTGATGATGAGGTCAGGGCACTATTGATCTTGTCCAGTTTGCCAGACAGTTGGAATGGTTTGGTGATTGCCGTGAGCAATTCATCAGTGTCTACGAAGTTGAAATTCGATGATGTGGATGGTATAATTCTCAGCTAAGAATCTAGAAGGAAGGCATCGGGAGTTTCAGGGGATTCAGGGAATGCTCTAAACATTGAAGGAATAGGAAGATCTTCGAACAAAGGTAGCAATAAACATGGGTGTTCTAAGTCGAGGAATAAATCCAAGAGACCGAAAGATAAGGACGGGTGTTGGCATTGTAGGAAGAAAAGGCACATGAAGCGTGATTACAGGGCGATTAAGAAACAAGAAGGAAGCTCTCAAGGTGAGAATGATTCAGTGAATCTATCTGAGGAGAGTGACACAGAGGCGTTGATCTTGTCTCTTGATGCGCGGAATGAGTCTTGGGTTGTAGACTTGGGTGCTTTGTTTCATGCCACTTCGTCTAAGGAAGTTCTTTGTAATTATGTGTTAGGTGACTTCGGGAAAGTCTACCTGGGTGATGATGAGCCATGCAGTATTGTTGTCAAGGAAGACGTTCACTTAAGTCAGAAAAACAGAACAGTCTTAAAATTGAAGGATGTCAGACATATACGGAGTTTGAGATGGAATTTTATCTCAGTTGGGCAGTTGGCCGATACCGGATATGTAACAACATTCACTAGTGATTCATGGAAGGTCACAAAAGGTGCCTTGGTGATATCTCGAGGCAAGAAGGAAGGTATTTTGTACGTGACTTCTAGATTGTATAGTTCACTCACAGTCGCATCAACTGGAGTGAACGGGCAGTTATGGCATCAAAGGTTGGGACATATGAGTGAGAAGGGATGAAAGTGTTATTATCAAAGGGGAAGCTAGTAGGGTTGAAGTCTATCGACCTGGAATTCTGTGAAGATTACGTGTATGGCAAGCAGAAGAGGGTAAGTTTCAAGATGTGACAGGACACGCTCCAAAGACGCATCTATTGGAGCTTGTACACATTGATGTGTAGGGACCAGCACAGGTATCATCTCTTGGTGGATCACGTTATTTTGTTTTTTTCATTGATGATGCTAGTAGAAAACTGTGGGTCTATTTCTTAAAACATAAATCTAAGGTATTTAATGTATTTAAGAAGTAGAAGGTACTGGTAGAAAATGAGACAGGAAAAAACAGTCAAATGTCTCAGATCGAATAATGGGAGAGAGTACTATGATAAGAGGTTTGAGGAGTATTGTGCAGCAAATGGGATCAAACATTAGAAAATGATTCCACGGACACCACAGCAAAACGCTGTGGTTGAGCGCATTAACAGGACTATCCTTGAGCTCGCCAGGAGCATGAGGCTACATGTAGGGTTGCCCAAGACCTTTTGGGCAGATGCTATGAATACTGCCGTATATCTCATTAATAGAAGTCTCTTAACACCATTGGATGGTGGGTTACTAGAAGAAACGTGGACTGAGAAAGAATTGAACCTTGCACATCTCAAAGTGTTCAGTTGCACTTCATATGTTCACATTGATGCAGAGCATAAAAACAAGCTGGACTGCGAAGTTCAGGAGGTGCACGTTTATAGGCTACGGGCAGAATGATTTTGGCTACCAGGTTTTGGGATACAGAGAACCGAAAAATCATTAGAAGTAAGAACGTAGTCTTCAATGAAAAGTTATACATAAGGACAGTATGCAGTAAAAGCAGAATAAGGTCGATGAGAAGGAATTCATAAAGTTGGAAGAGTTACCGGACACAGGTGTTACAGTGCCACAGGATGAGCATGCATAGGAGCATGATGAGGCAGAGCCATAGACACCGGTTGTGAGGAGGTCTACTCGGGAGAGGAGACCCAAGGTTCAATACTTACCCTTCTTACATTATCTACTATTAACAGATAATGGTGAGCCAAAATGTTTTGAAGAAGTATTACAGTCAGATACACGGGTTAAGTGGGAGCAGACCATAGATGATGAGATGGACGCTCTTGAGTCCAATCGTCGTGAGAGCTAGTCACTCTACCTAAGGGTAAGAAAGCTCTTCATAACAAGTGGGTTTACAGACTAAAGGAGGAGCATGATTGTTCGAAACAGTACAAGGCCAGACTGGTTGTGAAATGGCAGCAACAAAAGGCAGGTATCGATTTCACTGAAATATTTTCACCAGTGGTGAAGATGTCTACGATTCACACGGTCTTGAGTGTAGCTGCTGCAAAGAATCTACATCTAAAGCAGGTAGATGTTAAGACAGCCTTTCTTCATGGAGACCTTGAAGAAGAGATATACATGCATCAGCCGATAGAATACGTTGCACCAGGAAAGGAGAACAAGGTGTGTAGACTGAAAAAGAGTCTATATGGCCTGAAGTAGGCCCCGAGGCAGTGGTACAAGAAGTTTTACAGTTTCATGTTGGGAAACGGGTTCAGGAGATGTCATGCAGACCACTGTTGCTACTTAAAAAAGTTTGATACATCGTACATCATCCTTCTTCTATACGTTGATGATATGCTTGTAGCTGGATCAAGCATGAAGGACATCTCAGATCTCAAAAGACAATTGTCCAGAGAGTTTGCCATGAAGGATTTATGAGCTGCAAAACAAATCCTAGGCATGAGGATAAAGCGTGACAGGGAAAACAAGAAGCTAGTTTTGTCACAAGCAGAGTACATAGCCAAGGTACTAGATCGATTCAGTATGGGAGGTGCTAAGCCAGGTTAGCACTCCATTAGCCAACCACTTCAAGCTTTCTAAGGAGCAAGGAGCTAAGACGTAGGAGGAACTGAACTACATAGCTAAAGTCTCATACGCGTTAGCTATAGGGAGTCCTCATGTATGCTATGGTTAGCACGAGGCCAAATATTGCTCAAGCAGTGGGAGTTGTTAGCAGGTTCATAAACAATCCCGGGAAGGAACATTGGGAAGCTGTGAAGTAGATCCTTAGATACCTATAGGTACTGTGGATGTAGGGCTATGTTATGGAGGATCGGAAATCGAGCTACAAGGCTACATCGATTCAAATTTGGCAGGGGATATTGACAGGCAAAAGGAGCACAATAGGGTATGTCTTTACCCTGGGTAGTGCTGCAATCAGTTGGGTCTCTCAGTTACAGAAGATAGTGTCCATCAGTACAACGGAAGCAGAATATGTTGCAGCTGCAGAAGTGTGCAAGGAGATGGTGTGGATACAAGGTTTATGTAAGAGTTGGGGAAGAAGTAAGTAGATTGCAAGCTGTACAGTGACAGTTAGAGTGCAATACACTTGGCTAAGAATTCAGCCTTTCATTCAAGGACCAAGCACATTGATATCAGATATCACTTCATACGTTCGTTACTAGAAGATGGATCGATTGCTTTGGAGAAGATCCATACAAGTGAGAACCCTGCGGATATATTGACCAAGGTGGTCACACGGGAGAAGCTGAAGCTTTGTTCAGCTTTGATTGGTCTTCAAGCTTGAAGACGGGGATGTGGTGCACTCTGGATGTTGAAGACGAAGGACTATGGTGATGTGTCTCAAAGTGGGAGATTGTTGTGATGTGGAGCCAATCACACCAAGGGATGGTCGGGCGCCCTGACGGTCTATGGAACGGGCGCCCGATATTCATGAATTAGAGACAGATGTCTTTGGACTGTTTTGTGAACAGCCGAGCGTCCGACGGTCAAGTGGACCGGCGCCCGATAATCGGCTGATTTGGCCTGCAGCTCGTTGGACGTTTTTCTGTTTGGGCGGGCGCTTGACCGGCCGCGACTTGTAGTGCGGGATTTCCTATTTTGGGCTCTAATTTCGGGTTTTACTATATAAAGGGGTGTAATTCGGAATTAAGAAATGGGATTAGGGTTTCTATATGTCCAAGGTGAGAAAGAGGCGAAAGGTTACCAAAAAAGGCCATCTCTATGGATGGGAGCATCGGAGAAGGTAAGTGTATTACTTGTAACTTTGTCTTCTTCATAGTGCAAGTTTGCACCGTGGTTTTTTACCCTTGTTTGAGGTTTTTTCACGTAAAATCTGTCTTGTGATTGTTGGTTTGCTTAGATTCTACATGTAGATTATATTTCTTCCTGTTTATCGTTTGTGGGTGAGACCAGAGATTGGATCTCGGTTCATCGGCGTTGTTGGCGTGCTGCGCAACATGGCTTGGGTATTAAAGCTGTCTGCTAGCTTGGCATATGTGGCGACATGTGCATTAGTTGACTAGTACACACATGTGGGCTTAGAAAAACTCTATTTTGTATATAATATAACTTGATGATTGTATCTCACCACTGACCATTTGTAATGCTGGTTGCAGGGACGTATCCGGCAATCAGTTATCGGGAGAAGTTCCATCAAATAGATTCTCACCATTCACTCCCAGGTCTCTTATTGTTTTACTGTACGAATTATGGAAAACACTTGCTTGCATTGATGATGGCTTCATGTGTATGAGATCCACCCCATCCATCAGGTGCACCACCCTATTTTGACCGGGCCTAAAAAATCAGGCAGATTGAAAACTCAGGTGTGATACACCATGGGAACAATTGAGACGGGAACTCCATTAAAATTGTCCGAATTGTCTGTGGAGCCCACTGTGGTTTTTATACTATCTAATCCAGTCATCTGACATGCCACACAGGATGAATGGATTCTCAGAAATTCAGAACATTCCAAGACCATGTAGGCCATCCCACACGAATTTAGAATCTTTAGGAATGATTTTTCGTCGTTCCGTATGGTGTGGCCAACCTAAGTCTTGGATTGGAGTGACTTTTAAGATCCATTAGGTGTGTCCAACCAAAATCGAGCTGATTCAAAACTCATGTGGGCTAAACTATGGGAACGGTTGAGATGGGGAAGCCCCACCATTAAAATCATCCAAATTGTATGTGGGGTCCATCATGACGTGTATATGCCATCCAATCTACTAATCTGACGCATCACACCATGATGAATGGATTCCCCGAAAATCAGGACATTCAAAGACTCATATGGGCCACACAACGTGGATTTAGAGCTTTTAGGCATCATTTTACACTGTTTCCCATGGTGTGATCCACCTGAGTCTTGGATTGAACTGATTGTCAGGATCCCTATTGAAAATGTGGCGGCAAACCTGATGGACGGGGTGGATCTGATGCACATTCTCCCCTACATGGTGCTTGGCTGGGCATAGGCATGCCCTCCATGTGACAATGCACAGTCATGGCAATCCATGAATTATACAAGCTGTGATTGACTTTGATTAGGTGTGCTGCTGACTGAAGTTTTTTTTTTTTTTTTTCGCAGTTCTGCTAATAAAAACTGGCTATGTGGACCGATTACTTTCGCAATTTTGCTAATAACAAACAGCTATGTGGACCAATTACTGCAAAACCTTGGCCTGGATCTCCTCCATTTTCTCCACCTTTAACATCTGGAAAAGTTCCTACCATTTATTAGATAGGAACCTTGGTTGACGATCTAAATTTCTGTGTGCTCCGTCTAAATCAGATGGTTATTATCATTTTGTCAGTATGATTCCTGTGTATGTTCCATCCATAACAGGGTTAGCAATTTGAATGGTCTGGGTTGTCGCAAAATGAAGTTATGCATACCTTTAACAGTAACCATAATTTTTAAATGGCTGCAAACCATCATAAGAGTTTCTGATAAAAGTTACAGGAGAAAATTACCAAAATACTCTACTTTCAGTGAATAATCGTACAAAAGAGCTTCAAAATACTGGAACGTCCTAAAATCCAAATTTTTAGAAAGATAAACCAGAAACTTACCACTTGCCCAGTGAAAATCGCAGCAATTGAAATTTAATAGATGTAGTGCTCCACTAGCGCCTTTCTGGCTGGACATGTTGTTTCTTCATCCAATTCTGATTGAAATTTGAAATCCAGTTCTTGTTCGATTGTTGGATCTGTTAACTTGAACCATTGTGCACTTATTGGCTGATGTGTCACACACTGCATTGTCGCCAGGGGGGGGGGGGGGGGGGGGGTTGGGTTGGGTTGGGGGTGGGGGGGCTCATCTATGTAGCGGGGGGGGGGGGGGGGGGGGGGGGGGCGCTGCTCATCTATGTAGCAGTACCTGTGATCCAGCATTGTCATGTTTAGGCTGTCAACATCAAGGCTTTTTGCTGCAGCGTAGACCATTGCACTCCTTTGGGACCACTCCTAGTCTCCCAACGTTTAATGCTGCTCAAATCTGCTCTATCAAGTTAGACATGGCATAGATTGGCTTCTCTTCAGCTGGATTCATTCAACTTTTCTCCTGTTTTTTTGCATGAGTTGTTGGTTTTAAGACATCTTGGCGTTTGGCAAGTTTATGAAAAAATCTTCTCTTTTCACTCTGAAAAATGATGGAGCTATAAAGGTCCTATAGGGGGTGAATAGGACAATTCAATTCAATTTTGCTTCTTGTAATTTTAAAATAAATCAGAGAATCAATCACAAGACTAGCAAGAATATGCAATTAACCAATCTGAAAGCAAATAGAGATTAATATGAAAACCTTGAATTAAATCGTAAGACAACCTTCCACTTAGAGATTAAGTAGTACAACATTCTACTTAGCAAACTAAGTAGGACAACCTTATATCACTTAGAAATCTAAGTAGGACAACCTTATATCACGATTTAAGGATTCATAAATAATCAAGCACATAAAAAATAAACAATAAAATAATCACCACGAAATAAAGAGTTATAGTGGTTCGGTGCTAAAAACAACTTGCACCTACTCCACTCCCAAAATTACTTCTCCTTGTAATTTTAGTTTTCTATTATATAAAGGTTTTCATAGGTTCACCTTTAAAACCCGATACAGAGATTACGATTTTTGCAGGCTTATCACAACAAAACATCAAATGATTTTCACTGGCTAATCACTAACCTTAAATGATTTCATAGGCTAATCACTAACAACCTGACTTGAGATTTTCACGGGCTATCTCAAACGAAAACCCAAAAGTAATAAAAATGTATTACCGTTCTTCTTGTAAAAGATGATGAAGCTTAGCAAAAATGAAGCTTCAATAATGCAACAATCCGATCGTTGTAGAAGATAAACCAATATGACTCGAACAAGATGAATTTAGGAATTTCTAAAAAGAGTTTTCCTAAAACTGTAATTTCAGTTCTCTTTTCTCTAATATGAGAATGTTCTTCTCATTACACAATCAAATTAAATGAGAAGAGAACTGAGATAGCTATAAAATAAAATAGGAATTTAGAACAAATAGCTAGATTATAATGGAAAACTTTTTCACTAGAGAGATAGTAATTTTCGTGCTTTTTCTTGATGAAAAATAGAGTGAAGAAAGCTAACGGCTATCAGATTTCGCGAGATAAGATTTTGCTCAAACTTCGGCTGACCCGAGTGTCGGTCGGCTAGCCCGAGTGAGCTTCGGCTAGCCCGAGACGGGGTCGGGCTGACCCGAGATCCGAGTCCAAAAAACAGTTTCGTATCTGGAAACTTGATCGAAGTTTCTTCAGCTGGCCGAACACAGGGCTAGGCTGGCCGAATATCTCCAAAAATTTTCAATCAAGCTTGTTGAAAACTTGACTGAAGATTCTTGGGCTGACCGAACACAGGGTTAAGTTAGCCGAATTTCTTGAAATATGACTTTTTAAAGATATTAAAGTTATTAACTAAAAAGTCATATGAAAACACCTAACTTAGGGTCATCCCTATGGTCAATATTACCTTGGCATATATGGTTTATTTTCATAGCTTTGCCGTATCTTGTTGTAGAGTCGATAGTCTTGATCTTGATGTGTTTGTTGAGATAGAGATTTGTCTTCTCAAAAAACTTAGCTTGATTACATAACCTCATGTACTAAACTAGTATTTACGAAATATGACAACTATACTGTGCTTCACACTCACATTTTAAGCTTAGCACTTACGCACTCAAAACGTTTGTCGATTCATACTCAGATTAAACATCATAATATTTAAAATAAAAAATAATAAATAAAAAAGATATATCTCCATTTTTAGTATCTAGAGTAGATAAAAAGTATGCTAATGAATTAGTTGGCTATTGAATACTCGGTCTCAAATGAGATCTATTTTTTATATTTTTTTATGTTTTGAATGGACCTGGAGTTGATTGCCTAGAGTTGCAACTGGGACGGGTTGGGATGGGATGAGGGTCTACCAGAGCCTGACGGAGTGTTCGCATTGTTGACGAATTATCAATATTATTGTGAAACTTGTAGGTGATACCGACAACTCGAGCACTGGCCTGACCCAACCTTAAGAGGACCCAACCCATACCAACCGGAATTCCAGCCCAATGTGTGATTATTCCAACCCAACCTGATTTAGCTCAACCCGAACCCAAGCCAATTTCAAATCGGGGTGGAGTTTTCCAAACCCAACCTGACCCAAGGACCTTGATAACCCGACCCAACCTGACCCAATCTCAGGTTGGGTCAATTGATCTGAACCCAAGTTGCAATCCTAATTACGACTCTGTTTATCACATCTGTTACGGTATAGTGTAAGAGCAAGAGAGGGGTCTTGAACGGTTGCATTATATAAACCCTAGGATTGTTGGTACAGGTTTTATACCTCTCTTGATCAACGTCATGGTAACAATAGAGGGTGTGGGTATGATCAAGCCCATGAGAAAAGGAGTTATTTCCCACATTCAATTTCTCTGCGACTCAATGGCATCCCTCTGCTTCTACGCTTCTTGGTGTGTCTCTGACTACACATTATCAGGTATGGGAATGGGTTGGGTTTGGGTCAGGCCATATAGGCCTTGGCCCAGCCTCACACGGTAGACTCGAAGCCCAAGCCTGAAATTTTGGTCGGGCCTGGGCATGACCTGACCTGCCCGGACCAAAATTTGATAAAATCCCTATTTACCACTTGAATTTTTCTAATCTATTTGTTGACTGAATGACCCACATATGCGCAAAAAGACATTTCAAAGGAATCAGTTGCCTAACCCACGATTAGAATTGGCATATTTGTACAATAAAACACGTAATATAAAGTCAGATCAGGCGGGCCGGGTTAGGTTGGGTCAGGCTAAAGTGGCTTGAGCCGAAGCAGGACCCAAAAATTGATTGGGCCATGCATGCTAGGCCTAAGTCCAACCAACAGGCTGAGCTTATAGGTCCAAGCCCAGCCCAAAGTTGGGTCGAGCGGACTACCCAACCCATTGCCACCCTTAACACGTTACATCATGGTTCATTGCCAAATCTGCGGTAGACCATGAACACATAGCAACATAATCACCCATTTGTTTTCTCAGCTATGCATATGTTTTCTGTCAGGTACGGTCCAAACCGGTAACCCGACACTGGTGCCACAAATCTTTTTTCTTTTTTCTTTTTTCCTTTTTTCTTCACGTTAGAGATGCAATGCACCCACATTGTTAGCCACACGTTGTACCAACAGAGGTGCATGGACTTAAGAGGGATTAAGTGGGATGGAATTGCATTTAGGACCGTGCAAATTCCATGCAATGTTTGGAGAGGTCGGGATTAAGTGAGATGAATTGCATTTTGTATCTCTTGAAATTCCAGCTAGAACATTGCTACCCACGCTAAGGTGTTTGAAATTTTTAGAAAAAGTGGGGTTAACATCATCAACTTCTATGGGTTCCACCATGATGTATGGACTATATCCACACCGTCCATCCATTTTTTTAGATCATTTTAGGGCATGCGCCTAAAAATCAGGCAAGTCTAAAGTTCAAGTGGACCCCACAACAAAAAGTAGTGGGGATTGAACGCCTACCATTGAAACTTCTTGTGGGCCACAAAAGTTTTGAGTCAAGTTGATATTTGTGTTTTCCCTTCATCATGGTCGATGTGACCTTATGAACGGGTTGGATGGCAAATAAACATCATGTTGTACCATAGGAAGGTTTCAATGGTGGGAATCATTACTTCCACTACTTTTTGTTGTGTGGTCCACTTGAGCATTGGATCTGCCTGATTTTTGGGCTCATGCCCTAAAATAATCTTGAAAAATTGACAGACGGTGTGGATATAACACAAACATCATGGTGGGGCCTACAAAACCCATATGACGTCAACACATATCTTGAATGGTGGATATGTTAGCAAGATATTCCTCCATTCCAAACATAGATTGGGATTCCATGGGATTTCATAAACTCCACGACAATCCACTGGCAACGATAATTATTACTGGTTGCAATTCCCATCCCACCAAATCCCCTTTAATCCCTCTTAAGTCCATGCACCAAACACGCCCTTAGACCGATTAATTAACCTCCCTTAACTTTAAAAGACTTTAATTTCACTAAGATAAACTTAGTCACACTAGAAATAGGGCTCTTGTACCGCCCGTCATAGAGGTGACAAACTCGAAACTCAGGAGGGATAACCCCCTCGTCAGGCTTAATGACCTTGGAAAGACGTTGTCGTCAAGTCAACGCCCGAAACTACGTAGTTTTAAGAATAAGTGAGAGCACTTGCAAAGCGCAAATGCACCCAGTTATAGACTAACCCAAACAATCATTACCAATCTCACCTTTTTCTTGAATGGACATTTAGGACCCTTGTATGATCATGAAATTTAGAACTTGAACTTAGATCATAACATGGAACTTAACCCTAAGGCCACGGTTCCAATCTACGATCGGTGACTGTTGAACCAACTCGTACTTCTACCTGAAGATTGCAGCATTCGAATGGCATAGGATCGTATCCGTAGGAAGTTTACTATTGAAGATGGCGACACTCGGATTGGATCGTCTTAGATGGGCCAGGTAGGCCCCACATAACCAAAAGAGTTTGCTACGGGGCCATTGTGGTGAAGGATATATAGTCAGAGCCATTTTGGGCACAAGCTAACCTCTTTAAGCACTTTCTCTCTCTCCCTCTCTCTCTACTTCAGAAAATTACTGAGAAAGAGAGAGAGGGAGGGAGATTAGAGAGCAAAGGAGGAAGGAGTAAGGGGAGGTGTGCATTACATGTCATCACAAGAACTTTCGGGTGCATCGGCATCACTGTAATCGCTATTTCTCCTAGTAGAACCACTCCACCAGCTATTAGAAGTAAGTGAAAGGATCTTTTCCCCTAATTTTTAGCTACCCTTGCTAAGATTCCCTGAATTTCTGACATGCATGGTCCAATCTTGTAGGATAACCTCAAGTTGCTCCAAGGGTTAAGGTGCGGACCATCACCCCTAGGTTGCCTATGATCCAAATGCTATTAGATGAAGTTAATATCCTCACATTGATGATTAGGAATATTCAATATGCTGTGGTGACGTTGTAACATGCTTGGATTTATGCATGAGTGCTGATATTGCTTATTTTGATCATAAATGTCATAATGTGTGTCTAGCCTAACTTACATGTCTATATTAAGTGTTGCGTTTCAGTAGATGTTACTTAGATGAGATTGTTGATGTGCTAGAAATATTCTTATGATGGTAGGACGTAGATCTTTCTTGTGTTTGAAGAATTCATATGGTTTTCTATTAATATATGCCATTAGTGTATTGTTATGGAATTGATCATGCACGCCACTCGATTGAACTTGATTTGCCTGACATCTACTTTACCTTATACTATAAGTTGGTCCTGAATGCTAATCTAGATTGGTAAATTTACAAGAATTGGGGGCGGCCGCTTGTGGTCGACCGCGCTTGAGTTAGGATGGTGACTGTGAGTTAGAATGCGGGTGACCGACTATAGTTTGAGAACTACACGGGTTGTGTGTGCCTAAAGCCAGCCTTCCCGACTGTAGTTTGAGAACTACACAGGTTGTGTGTGCCTAAAGCCAGCCTTCCCGACTTTCTCCTCAGTCGAACGTATTGGCCCGACACCAAGTTGGATGTGTGTGTTTTCTTACTTGTCGACTTACCTTCAAATCTAAAGTACCTGCATTACCACTGGAACAACCCACTTAAAACCGCACCGCGAATGGATATCCAAAGTCTCATGGGTCGGGCATGGTGGTACGGAACTCGTGTCCAAGTTGACAACCTATGCTGGGGTGACGAGCCTCCCCGTAGTGACCATTGAGCACCAATGGAGGCGACGAGCCTACTACCTGAATATGGGAAGGGGCGATGAGCCCTTTTTCGCCTGAGTTGGGCGTGGCTGATGAGTTGTGTCCAAACTAGGCCCTCAGGTGAATAAGATAAGCATGAATCAAGTTACTGGCGATGATGGGCATTCATCGCACAAGGAGCCAGATAGTTCCAGATAGGCTTCATGATAAAGTGATGGTATGATGGCTACACCAACCTGAGTTGGGCGTGGTTGACGAGTCACGACCCAACCAGGCCCTCGAGTGAATAACCCGAGCACGAATCGAGGGGTTACTGACAATGATGGGCGTTCACAGCGCAAGGAGCCAGATGGTCCCATATAAGCTTAATGATAAAGTGATGGTACGGTGGCTTCATCAACCGGCTATATGATGCATGGTTGATTTGTGCATGGCTCTGCATAGCATGTATTGTGTGGGTGGGGGGTGATGAGCCCCATCCACTAGCGGCTCGAGTCTGTTCGGGTGATGTGGTGATGAGCCACTCACTGTCAGTTGTAACCAAAATGGTGATCGGGCATGCATATGCACTTCATGCACTCATGCATTAATATAACGAGGTTTATTTGTGTTGAATGCTTGCCAAGTATGTCTCATTACCTACATTAGATTGCATTTGAAACAATTGATTGCATTTGAAGATTGAATAACTTATGGATATGAAACCATTGAGTTGATCACTCACTCCCACTCTGGGACAGTGTTTTAAAACACCAACCAAACGAAACAATTTGTGTAGGTACGCTTAAGGTGAACTCGCTGGTAGAGTACGAGGATGTGGAGCTCGGTGAGGACTCATACTTTCAGCTTGTCGATGACTTGTACTTTTAGCTCGTCGATGATCAGGCATAAAAGAGAGTCGGTGCAGATCTTTTAAGAGTTGGGAGACCTAAGTGGTGACCCTAGCTAGCATAGTTTATACATATTTTGGACATGGGTTATCGGGGATCCTTGTGGGACCCCCTTGAGTGAGATGATATTTGTATATATTTTGGATGCACCAGTTTATTTTAGATGCTCTTATCTCATGTTATGGTTTGTTTACAATCGGGATTAGTTTTACCTAAATTGATCATGTGTGATTATTGTTCATGCATTTGCATAGTGTGGAACCTGGGATATTGGGGACCAAGGTTGTCCACAGCCCCTAGCATCCGGGGCACCACAAAAGTTAGTATCAAAGCCCGGTATTAAGAACAAATTGGATCATGGAATAAGAACCTACCAAAATGAAAGTAGTTGACGTAGGAAAGGCCATGGTATTAGAGATCCAATTCTTAGGACCCCAAACGGATAGAATGGTCTACATGAGAGAGGGTAAAAACATTTAGCTTGGAGGGCGCGTGTGTACTAAGGGCCCAAGAGGCCTAAATATCTAACTGAAGTGCAGAAGGAAAGGAATTAGAAAAAATCTCAAACAGATAGCAACGGTGCCACTGTGAGCTTCTCCCCTAAAACACATGAAAATTATTGTTCAGAGTACCACGATGCCACCGTGGTCTACTGTCTAAACCCTACCAAACATGTCCAGAGTACCATGGTGCCACCATGGTTCACTGACCAAACTAGCAGAGAATGGTTAGACTGTCACAATGTCATCACTGTGCTGCACGATGCCACTTCGTGAACCTCACTATGCCACCATGGGAAGACTATTAAGTGTCCAAATATTCTTATGATAGTAGGACGTAGATCTTTCTCATGTTTGAAGAATTCATGTGGTTTTCTATTAATTTATGTCATTAGTACTTGTACTGTTATGGAATTGATCATGCACGCCACTTGATTGAACTTGATTTGCCTGGCATCTACTTTAAGTTATACTATAAGTTAGTCCTGTATGCTAATCTAGCTCGGTAAATTTACAAGAATTAGGGGCCGCCGCTTGTGGTTGACCACCCTTGAGTTAGGATGATGACTGTGAGGTAGAATGCGGGTGGTCGACTATAGTTTGAGAACTACACGGGTTGTGCGTGCCTAAAGCCGGCCTTCTCGACTTTCTCCTTAGTTGAATGTACCAGCCTGACACCGGGTTGGATGTGTGTGTTTTCTTGTCGACTTACCTTTGAATCCAAAGTACCGGCATTACCATTGGAACAGCCCACTTAAAACCGCACCGCGAATGGATCTTTAAAGTCTCATGGGTCGGGCATGGTGGTATGGAACTCGTGTTCGAGCTGACGACCTATGCTGGGGTGACGAGCCTCCTCGTAGTGACCATTAAGCACCCATGAAGGCGACGAGCCTACCACCTGACTATGGGAAGGGGCGACAAGCCCTTTTTCGCCTGAGTTGGGCATGGCTGACAAGTCGTGGCCAAACCAGGCCCTCAGGTGAATAACCTGAGCACAGATCAAGGGGTTATTGGCGATGATGGGCATTCATGGCACAGGGAGCCAGATAGTTCCAAATAGGCTTAATGATAAAGTGATGGTACAATGGTTACGCCAACCGGCTGGATGAAAATTTGACTAACTAATTACTCAGCCAATCATGCATGTAGCATGCATTGTGCGGGTGGTGGGGTGATGAGCCCCATCCTCTAGTGGCTCAGGTCTCTGCGGGTGATGTGGCAACGAGCCAGTCATTGTTAGTTGTGACCAAAATGGTGATCGGGCATGCATATGCACTTCATGCACTCATGCATTAATATAATGAGGTTGATTTGTGTTGATGTATGATGAGTATGTTTATTACCTACATTTGATTGCATTTGAAGCTTGAGTAACTTAGGGATATGAAACGGCTGAGTTGATCTCTCACTCCTACTCTAGAATGGTGTTTTAAGACACCAAACAGACGACACGATTGACATGGGTATGCTCGAGGCAAACTCGCTAGCAGAACATGAGGATGTGGAGCTCAGTGAGGACCCATACTTTTAGCTCGCCGATGATCAGGCTTAGGAGAGAGCCGATGGAAATCTTTTGGGAGTTGGGAGCCCTGGTGGTGACCCTAGCTGGTGTAGTTTATGCATGTTTTAGACATGGGTTATTGGGGACCCTTGTGGGACCCAATTGAGTGAGTTGATATTTGTATATATTTTGGATCCACTGCTTTATTTTAGATGCTCTTATCTCCTGTTATGGTTTGTTTACAGCTGGGATTAGTTTTACCTAAATTGATCATGTATGATTATTGTTCATGCATTTACATAGTGTGAAACCTGAGATATCGAGGACTGAGGTCGTCCGTGGCCCTTGTCATTCGGGGCACCACAACACTGGTACCACAAATCATCTTACACTAAATATCAATAATCTATCCACATAATCTCATTATATGAAACTAATCAAATAATAATGAACTGACAGTTGGTAATACTCTTATTCGATCTTTGTACATCTCGGTCCCTAATATTCAATGCAATCACTTGTCAGTTTCTAAATTTAGTAGGAGAAACCATTGCATTTTTGCTTTACATGCTCCTAGATTTTTCATATCAAGAAGCAACAGATGGGGAGAGTGAAGGAGAGTTGTATCTTGTCTTGTTCACAAATGTTTGGTTATAATCCAAGATTTTTTAGTAGTGTGCTCTGATGACGTTCTTTGCAAACAGAGGTAGAGGCGTAAATTCTGCTGTTTGGGAGTAAATCCCTACATCTAAATGGGAATGAATGTGTCGCTCTCAAGGCCACTTGTGTGACAGAGGGCCTCAATCAAAACTATGTGTGCATGTATGATTGTGCGGGCGCGCCAGAGTCTGCTTGACTGAAGGAAATTGAATAAATTGGTTAGTACCCCTACATCGAGGTGAACAGATTGGAGGTTGGATCTGGACCCAAAGTCCTCTCGACCACCGACTGATTGATTAATGTACTCCATACTTAAGTGATTTGAGTAAGGGAAGTTATTAGCTCTCATAAATAAGTTCTTTTTGCCCTGTACCAATGAATGTAGAATCAACTAGTTTAAGGACCTTTTATTTCACTAGTGCTTTGACGTGGTATTCCTCAATTAGAGTAAAAGATTTAAATGTAACATAATAAAGGCTAACATAAACACAATAAATCTTATTAATGTATTGACCCTGTTACAACAGTTGTGCTTTACACTCTTATTAAAGCCAGAAGTAAGATAAATACTCGATGCGCTTATCGGATCAGACGATCGAGGCAGATGGTCAACAAGATATGACCGGATTATGAACAACTGAATCGGAACTCAGATGGACATAGGGATTTGACAACTTAAGGTTGTAAATATTTAATATACTCCTAAGATAAATGTACCGCAGCGAGAGCCGCAGGGTAGTAGTGAACTAGGCTAGGAAAGTAAAATAGGCATGAAAGTAAAGTAGACATGTAGATAGACGTATTTGGCGTGAGGCCTTAAGCTCTTCTTCGAGTGTTCATTTTATAGCTTTCTTAAGGCAGTGAAATTCTCTCACTGGGCTTCAAAAGTAAAATAGGCATGAAAGTAAAGTAGACATGTAGATATATATATATATTTGGCATGAGGCCTCGAGCTCTTCTTCGAGTATTCCCTTTATAGCTTTCTTGAGGCGGTGAAAGTCCCTCATTGGGCTTCTGGATCCTTCAGGATTCTTTGTGCAGTCTTTTTGGATATGTAACATTTTCCTTCGCAGATCTAAAAGCCCTTAACCAGGAAGATATCTGAAATGTTAACAGCGATTGAATCTCGAATTTTCATTCTTATACGTAGATGCTCCCCTATAGGACCCTTTCAGTTTGATCAAGGGAGCATCTTTTGTTTAATCACAGTCATTTACTGTAATGATTTGATGTAGATCGCCAAATTCCTGACAGGAGTGAGATTTAACACTAAATACTGATTGAAGATGAGCCGAGTCACATTGAACTCTCCATTCTTTCTATTTCGAACAGGTCATGGTTGCAGACCCAACCCAGATGGTGTTGTTGTTTCTCCCGATCATGGCCCAATCCGAGGCTAAGTTCGTTTGGAGATTGGTTCAATATGTGGATCTTCAAAATCTTTTGGATCGCTATTAGTTCTCCAAACATCTCTGGAGAATTTTCTCATTTTGGAAGGACTATAAGAGACGGCCTCGTGGATGAGATAATGTCTAGTTGTGAGATAGGATACGCTCGCCCGATGAGTCTCTTATAACCGTGCTGGCACATCCCTCATTTAATGGGCACGTTAATCATGGCCACACGGTATGCGACGGTACGTCCTCTTAAAGGACCTGATAAGAGTTTATATCGTGCAATAATGACAGAATGCATAACGCCGAAGGAAGATTAAACAAAGATCTTTTTTGGGTGCGAGTACAATTTTGATTGTGCCAAATACATATTGTCTCTATGTGGTCTTCTTATTGGTTTATGTCAGGGCATCAAAAATGGGTGTAAACAATGCCCCCCACATCCCTTCGTATTGAGCGATGCGATAAGACATTCGATATTTGGGTTTTCGGCAACTGTTTAGTTTCTCAACACGAGGTCCGTGCTTGGTCATCATGCGCATAGATGTAAGTGATGAAATTCTCCTGGAATGATTATCGAGATTAATGTGGACGTGAATTGCGATAGTTGGATTTGTTTTTATACAATTACTTTTCTATCGCAAATCATCTTCTTGTTTCATTTCGATCAGCTTTTGATTCTATCTTCCACTTCATCATCCTATCTGATGGCTTCTTCTCTTGATCGAGATAGCAAGCTTGTGCTAGATTTAACAGTCATGGAAGTCCCAACCCCTGATCTGCTTGATCCTGTCATTACCCATTTGAGAAATTCCATTCGCTCGTATGTTTTATCTCCTTACTTGTCTTTGACTGCTTTATTAACTGAATTATTTTTTAAACTAAAAGTCTTCGGCCGGTCTGTACTCGGTCGGCCATACATTTATTCACAATGAAATAAATAAACATAAACTATAGGATACCCTTTTATGTGCGTTTTTTAACTGTCTTGTCGGCCTCCTTTATTCTTCTTTTTTTTATAATCCTAGACGATGTGGACAGCCAACACCTTTTGCCTCCAAATCTTCCTCTAGGACTTCACTGGCAGGGCCTTCTTGGTAGCCTCTCCTGTGGTCCCCTTTTCTGGCTTAGTTAACGATACATTCGATCGCGGGAGAAGGAGATCTGTCTCTTGTATTGAAACTTGGACGGCTTCTTGTCTTCTCCTTTCTGCAGTCCTCTTCTTTCGTAGGCATCTTTTCTTAGATTTTGACTACCCTTCCTTAGGAGGAGGTTGTCAGGGTTGATCGTGAGAATCACCTAGCAATCCATTATTGATGACGTCCATGGTTTGTCCGATGAGCTCATCATATTCCTCGTCCTTGAGGGCTCGGGCTCAGTAATCTAATGGTTGCTTATAGGTTTTCTCCTCCCAGCCGTGATGGGCCCGTAATCGATCATGCTGAGTTATTAGAGTGTGTTGAGCTCTGAATTGTGCATATTCTAACCCCAATTCATCACACATTATGCATGGTATTCATGATTAAAGACTAATCCAATACATGTTTTTGTGTTTGTAGGAATGCGAGAGAGAGTTTACCTATATGATGTTAAAAGATGCACTTTACATGCCTTGAAGATCAATGGAGGAAAGGACAAGAGGTGGAAGAAAGATGCAATCGAGATGGAGAAAGAGAAGAGCCAAAAGTCAGATTTTACAGATTGACCGGCCGGCCGGCCACAACCACTAGAAACTACATTTTTGCTAGACAGTTTTTACACAGGCCGGCCTATCGGATAGACTGGCTAGTCGGTAGAGGGGTCGGCCTATGCATTCCAAGTCCAGAGAGTTAGGTTATATGTTGTGCAACCTCCAGCCGGCCGGCTAGAGGGATCCTATCGGCCGGCCAGCCAGCGTCCAGATTGCATACGGAGTCTTCGTTTTCTCGAAGAGTCTAAGTCGATGACGGATTTTTGCTATAAAAAGACACCTCAACACCATTCATAAGGCATCATAGAAGGCTTGGGAAGTCGTGGGAGGTGGAGAGGAGCATCGTGGAGCGTTTGCAACTCCTCCAATTAGGGTTTCTATGTTTTTCTATGCTTTTTAGAGTAGTTTTCTTTTTAGTTTTAGTTCAATCTGTCAATGGTTGGCTAAATATCTTAGCTAGGGCTAAGAGGTGAAGCTTTTAGTTATTTACAATGTCTAATTCGAATTAGTTCAAGTACTTTTGGGTTTTATGAAGAACACTTCTAGTTCCAGTTTGAAATAAAGTTAGTATTTTTAGTTAATCTTCTATCTCTTGTGATTACTATTACATGGGATGTTTTGATTACTGAGATTGCTTAATGGGAGTGTTGTTTGATAGGATTTTGGGTTGTAGAGATCTTAGATCCATCATAATATGTTGGATGCTAGGGGATCTTACAAACCAAGTTTCCTAAGTGCTTATTTAGAGTTAAACTAGAAGAAGTTCTTATCTTTTGATTGGATCTGAGATAGGTGTTTATATTGATTTTGGTTCAATAGAAGTTCAATTCATGCTTCTAAATCAAATCTAGTGACAAGCCTTGATGAAGAATCATGAATGTGATCTTGCTTGTTTTGTGAAGGATTGAGTTGTGTGATTGAATACACCTAATGCCTTAGTTGTTTATGAGAGAAGCATATAAGTGGATGATCCATCTATGTTAGATGCATTATGATGATTTGATTGCTCTATATTCCGGTTAGATAGGGATAAAACTCCGATTCCAATTGAGTTATTGGTTTGAATGATTTGAATTGGCATTGTGAATGATTATAAGTGGATCCTTGGCGCTCTAGTGCTTATTTCCCTGATTTACTTCTTAAGTAGATAGTTTTATGTTATTAAATTCCATCCATCGACTCAAATCCGAATTTAGTTCATCTTAGTTATGTAATTTAAAGTTGTTACAACAATCCTTATGAGTCGACCTCAGTCTTATTGAGAATTATTACTACATCGCAGCCTTGCACTTGAGGCGAGCGAACAGAGTGCGCCTTATACCTCTTGAAGATCAGCAAGTGTTTGCTTGGTGCGCATGTCTCAGGAACAAAAGTTGCCCCCTCGTATGCCTGATTGGTTGTACCTGAGAAACATATGGCCTTTACTCCAGTTAGACCGACCGACTAGTCGATGGTCGATCAGGAAGAAAAGCTCTTCTCCTTCTAGCCCAAAATTTATTGGTGTCAACATGACGTGTGATAGGAAGTCATGGATGTGGTCCATCGCAGTGAGAGGTAAAGGTTCTACCTCGGGATTACATACTCCTTAGCTGGCATTGGGCTTGCTGGAGCATCTATTGCTATTTCCAGCTCTTTCATCTCTGACATTTGTTCGCCAATCCCAAGTACAAGGTTGCGATGTAGTAATAATTCGATTATGAGACCGAGATCGTCCTCGGAGATTTTCATAATAATTCTAAATTATGTAAGTAGGATTATCTAAATTCAAATTTAATTTTAATTTAAAAGATAAATTTTGGAAACATAAAATTATTTACTTTTGAAATAAATTAGGAAACTAAGCACTAGAGTGCCAATGATCCACTCATAATCAATTCACTATGTCAATTCAACCATTTAAGCTAATAATGCAATTGGAATCAGAGTCATATCCTTATCTAATCGGAATATGAAGCAATTAAATCATCATAACATATCTAACATAGATGGATCATCTATTGATATAGTTTCCTCATAACAAACTAAGGCATTGGGCGTATTCAATCACACAGGTCAATCCTTCATTAAACAAGTGATACCATATTCATGGTTTTCCTTAAATCATATCACTAGACCTAAGTAGAACCATGGATTTGAACTTCAATCAAACCAATATTAATTCATAAAACATCCATCTCAGATCAAACCAAAAGATATGAACTTCTTCTAGTTTAGTTCTCGATAAGTACTTATGATACTTAGTTTGTAAGTTCATATAGCATTCACCACAGCATGATTAATCTAAGATCTCTATAACCCTAAATCCTCTCAACAACATTCCATTGATCAATCTCAGTAAATCAAAACATTCCATGTAAACATATCACAAGAGATATAAGATTAAACTAAAACTATTAAGTTTATTTTAAACCAAAACTAGAATTGTTCATTATTAAATCTCAAAAGTACTTGAACTAAATCAAACTAAGCATTGTAAATGACTATAAGTTTCACCTCTTAGCCCTAACTAAGAGGTTTAGCCAACCATAAAAATGGTCGAAATAAAACTCAAAAGAAAACTACTAAAAACATAAACTAGAACTAGAAAAATCCAAAAAATGGAGTTGTAGAAGCTTCCCTTTAATCTTCTCCACCTCTAGCATGACTAGGACTCTTCTAAGATGCATTAGGAAGAGAGTAGAGGTGTCCTTTTATAGCAAAAACTGCGCGCCCCCTTAAAATCTTTGAGAATTGCGTACGTTCTTACGCAGCCGGGTGTTGAGCGCCTAAATGTGTATATTCTAACCCCATTTCATCGCCAACCATACATGGTTTTCAAGCTTAAAGACAACTCTAATGTATGGTTTTATGATTGTAGGAATGAGAGAGACTTTACCCAATTGATGACTAAAAAGATCCATTTAGAGCCCTTGGATGAAGGCCCAAGGTGGGCCAAAGAAGAAAGAAGTCTAAAGAAGGAAGAAGAAAGAGAGAGAAAGGAGCCACAATGGGGCTAGACCGGTCGGCCAAGAGGGCCACGACTGGTCAAGACCGGTCAGCCAACAGGTCAGGCACCCCTCTGGACTCTCTGGACCTCTGCAAGATCGGTCTAGACCAGTCGGCCAGCCATCTAGATCGGTCGGTCAACAGGTAGCCAGTGTAATTTGCTGAAATTCAGCAAGCTCCAATTTTTGAGGCGCAAGTGCTAAGTATTGCGCAATTCTGGAAGATTCTGAGGCAGTAGGGCCTCTCTACTATAAAAAGGACACCTATGGATCGTTTCTAAGGCATCCTAGAAGAGATCTACGAAGGTGGGAGGCGAAGAAAGACAGAATCGAAGTTCTACAATTCCCTCTACTTTATTGCTTTCTAGTTCATGTTTTTAGTTGTTTTCATGTTTCCTTGGATCATGGACGGCTAAACCTCTTAGTTAGGGCTAAAAGGTGAAGCTTGTAGTGAATCTAAGATGATTTAATTCTTTTTTATGTTTTCAAGTTGAATTTTCATTGAAGAACAATGGTTTGAAGTTTGAATGAAGTTCTAAGTACTTTTCTTATTCTTATGATGGCTCATGGATGTTTGGAAGAGTTGCTTTAGTTATTAATTGTTTTGAATGAGTCTAGACCTGTATGCTCCGAGGAATCGGATTCAAGATGCTCTTGACTTGGATTCTCATGTGGGAATTTCATGCCAAGAGTTCTACTTTTCTGGAATTTCTGCTTATGTGTGATTGTGTATGTGATTTGAATGAAATTCAAATCATGATCTAATTATGCTTTGTGACAGAGTTTAATGATGATTATGATTGTGATCTTAATCTATTGGAACTAGGATTGACTTATGCAATTGAGTGTGCTCAAGTCCTAACTTGAATTGAGGGAATTATGTATATAAATCACACATATGACAGATTGTATGTTATAACCGCTCTATCATCCGACTAGATAGGATTTGATTTCGATTCTAGTCATGTAATTGGAAAACCTCTGTGAATTATGCATCAAGGATTGCTACAAGTGGATCCTTGGACCCCTAGTGCTCTTTTGTATTGATTACAATCACTTTTAGTTTAAGAATCCTATCTACATTCAATTCTAGAAATCTGTTTGATTAACTTTCAATTAGAGAATATTAGAAGTAATTTTGTGAATTCATAACAAGTTCCTGAGAACGATCTCGGTCTCTACCGAATTATTACTACATCGCAACCCTACACCTAGGGAAGCGAACAAGTTTTTAGTGCCGTTGCCGGGGATTTTCGACAGTTTTTACAAAATTTCTTAAAATAGTTGTTGGGGTCCCAAAATGTAGGGTCCCTCAAAGCAAACAGAACGGCCACACAACCCCAAAAGAATCCTACAAAATGCTTCCCGGTGCATGCAAAACGGAGATTTACAAAAGTTCCCTTAGCCAGTTTCGACTAAAATCTCCGACGGGCCCCGCAAATCACTGCGATCGGAACCGCCCAAAATCGAACTCATAGCTTGATTATGATTTATGATGAACAATGCATGTGCTTTCATCATCAAACAGGCCCCACAAACCCATCAAAATTCAAAACCCAAATGAAGGAGTTCAAAAGTCCGTCAACGCATCCATTAATTTAGACTCCCACGCACCCATAAATTTAGGTGCCCATGCACCCGAAAAATCAGCAAAATCAGGAAACTCATTTATGGGTGCATGGAGTCCCACGCACCCAAAAATGGGTCCACGCACCCCTAAATTCAGCGTATTTCAAAAATACCATTTTTAGGGGGAGGTCCCACGCACCCATAAATTCAACAGATTCCAGAAATACCATTTTAGGGTGCAGGAGGTCTCACGCACCCATAAATTTAATAGATTCCAGAAATACAATCTTAGGGTGCGGGAGGTCCCATGCACCCATTAAATCAGGTGCCCACGCACCCATAAATTCAGCAAATTTCACAATGTCTTTTAAGGTGCGTTGAACCTCCGCACGTCGATTTTGGGGTGCGTGGGAGGTATTTTAAGGGTGCGTGGCATGTGGCAGCCCCACATTGGCCGAGTTCTGAATTTTCGGGTATAAATACCCCGCCCGACTAATCATTTCTACGTCTGAAAAGAGAGAGAGAGAGAGAGAGAGAGAGAGAGAGAGAGAGAGAGAGAGAGAGAGAGCGACTACCCTCTGAGTATTTGAGATTTCCGTCCGGAAAACCTTTGCCGGAAACCCTTCCTGGTCACCGAAAAATCCTTTTTCGATCACCGACATCTTCCACCGGAAGATCACTCCGACCAAGACGACCACAGGTTTGAATCCTGATTTTTTACAAGTGTGGGCACGCACCCAACAATTCGGTCCCACGCACCCAAAAATCATCTCACGCGCCCATTAATTCGATATGAATCAGACAAGTGCGTCGGACTCCCACGCACTCGAAAATGACCCACGCACCAATAAATTCGGGTCCCACGCGTTCATAAATTCGACGAAATCCAGATTTTCATATTCAGGTCCCACGCACTTGAAAAATGCTCCACGCACCCCAAAATTCAACAAAAATTAGGCATTTAATTTAAAGGTGTGTTGGAGCCCACGCACCCATAAATTAAGTCCCACGCACTCAAAAAATCAGCATTTAATTTAAAGGTGTGTTGGAGCCCACGCACCCATAAATTAAGTCCCACGCACCCAAAAAATCAGCCAATTACAGAACATGTTCAAAGGTGCACCAAACTCAATTTTAAGTGTTTTCAAGTTCCGCTTGAGCCTATTTTGGGTATTTCGAGCGTTCTGAACGCAATGGAACGATCAAATGGACATTCCGGGATCTCTAAATGAGCAGAATTGCGCATCTTCGAGGTTTGACTCGATTCTATGCACTGAATGAAATGACTTATCGAAAAGAAGCCGCCAGCGTCCAGAACTATGTAAATATGTCCTCATTTATATTTACTGTAAAGATGTGATTCGATTCGGGTCAAAAGCTAGACCAACGGGACTATGGTTATCACGATAAACCATGTCAAAGAGTTTTAATTCTCTACAAAGCAATTGCTATGAACTGCCACAACATAACAGTCGATGCCCTACCCATTCAAACAGCATCCGTCGGTTGAGCTACATAGGTACACACAACTATAGAATGGACTTACCGAGGTCACCTGTCCATACATGACAGACGCGGGCCCAGAGTCGTCCTTCTCAGTCATAAACCCTGATAGTCTCAGCTTGGATTTTCGGTCAAAACATGGGACATAGACATCTAGCTAATACAAAGATGGTTTAGTCCATAACAAAACAAACACAGGTCTCTACGACCACAAACTCTAAGACCATAGCCCCCGCTGACTAGTCTTCTGCCTTTTAATCAATGGTCATCGATCATTCGATGTAATTAAGGGCTCGTGCCAGATCACGGCCTGGAATGTACAAGATCTCAGGATCTCTGGAATAAAATTTGCCTTGCGATATCTCTTCTTGTGTACCGTTTGTGAATGCTTGTGATTGTCTATGAATGTTTCCACTACTCAGAATCCCAGAGCAACAATACCACAAATACATTCAGAAAATGTCCTTGTAGTTCATTTTCTAGTTCTAACAAACTAGCGACTCTGCTGGGGAATCGAACCCAGGATCTCTGGTTAGCTCTGAGTATAGAAACACTCTAAGATTAATCATTCGTAAACGCGAATGTGTACGTAGAAGATCTATCGCGAGGCATAATGTTTTGGCGCCCTCGGGCGCCAAACTAGCGACTCTCGACGGGAACGTTCTTCCCTTCATCTTTAAGGCAATAGACGGTAAATTAAAGGTTTTCAAACCCACGAACTCCCACAACTACACGTATTTGTCTTCTTCTTGCTTATTTCTATTAGTTTATGAACTGCGATCGATGGGTTCACTGCTCCCGGCCGCATTTATGAACTGTTCTAATGATTTTCTGATACCACAGAATTAGCAAGATACTAGAACAGACAGAAGAAATGGCATGCTCAATGACAAGTTCGTGCACCTTCCTTACCACCGGAGGCTTTAGCTTCCCCCGTTTCACCGAAGCTGCAACAGTCAGCCCAAGCTCAGGATGACAGTTGGTTGAGACACGCCGACAGAAGAAGGAACAGAAGAAAGCAACCATCATAGCAGCATATAGGAAGGCGAACATCGCAAGACCTCGCCCCGTAGTTAGGAGACAATGGCAGCCGAAGCAGGGGCAGAAGAGCCCTATCAACAACCAGGTCACATCAGCTAAGCTCGCAATGCCTGCAATGACAGTCGAACAGTTCCCTCCATTGTCCAAGACCACTCGCACCTCGCAGAAATCTACTACGCCCGCGCACGTAAAGAAATCCAAGTCCATGACAACCCTCGAGCCAGAACAGAGGCCGGCTCAGGAAATCCTATTGGCACAAGTAGTGATGGTTCAAGTGGCCGAAGAAGAAGAAGGACCATATGAAGCAGATGAATTACCTCCATTCCAAGATTAGATCGATAGATTGGTTGAGGCTAATCGCGAGACAAATGATCGCATGAGGGCCATTCAAGAAGCCTTGACCACTCTGATAGCGCAGAATGCCACCAAAAGTATCGCATTGCTCACCCGTCAGTCAGCAGAAGAATCCCAAGGAGCAGTAGAAGGTCCGGCTAAGCCTGAACCGCCCGTCCAACTCAGGTTCGCACCAATAGAATGTGCACCGCTTTCTGCATCTCACGTGTCATGAAAAGAATTATCCCAGACGATAGCCCACATGATGCAACAAGAATAAGAGAAAGAGAGGAGAGGCATCTATAAATATCGGGTCCCGTACTCGCCAGAGGTGGAAGAGGTACCATTCCCAGCCAATTTCAGATGCTCAGACTTCGGAAAGTTTGACGGTAGAGGATCACAGGAAGAGTACATCACCCACTTCTTGACTACATTAGGAAATTGGTCTACGGCCCCGCAATATTGCATGCGGCTATTTGGATCTACTCTGACAGGGAAAGCCTTTCAATGGTACATGTCGTTACCAGCTAACTCAATAAGGACATGGGAGTAAATGTAGGACACCTTCATCTCAAAGTTCTTTGCAACAGAAAAGGAGATCTCATTAACAGACCTAGCATTGGTCAGACAGAGAAATGGTGAACCAGTTGAGAAGTTCATTGACCGATGGGGAACCACGGCGGCTCAATGTTGTGAACTACCCAATGAAGGCGAGCAGATGAAGATGTGCCTAAGGGCTCTAGACCCTATGATCTCGTACGGATTGTCGGGCAACACCTTCAACTCCTTTCGCAAGCTGGCAACGAAAGCGCATCTGGTGGAGGAGGCAGCATCCCGAGCTAACTTTCGGCCCGAGAGACAAAAGAGAGAGATGGGAAGAGTAGTAGAGAGCCATCAAGTCGATAAGAGTAGGGACCAGAAAGACCGAAAACGGCCCGGTGTTGATCACAAGCCAGAGACAAAAGCAGTGGTTGTCCAAGACAAGGGTAAAAGACCCTATGCACCTAAATGCACATCAATAGCCGAAAGAGAAAGGGTGAATGGCCCATACACATTTGATATGGCCGATCTAGTTCCGATCATGGAACAATTAATTGAGGAAGGCTTAATGCGTCTACCAGAGCCCGTCCGTCCACAAGAAGTTGGACGAATAAACGATCCTAAATACTGCAAATATCATTAATGTGTTAGCCATAAGACAGAAGATTGCTTCTCCCTGAAAGGAAGGATACAGGGGGTTGATCAATCAAGGGGTCATCAGCATGAAGGTACCTGAGATAGCAAGGGAGATAGCCGGGACAATTTCAGTAATCCCAATAAATAGCGACACCAACCGACCGACTTCATTCCCTAAGCTGAGGAACCGTGGACTCTAGTCAGTAGTAAGAAAAGACTCGAGAATAGACGGAGGCTCGTTAACCGATGAAAGAACAGGGGGAGAGGAAGGAGAGAGATACTACGGGGGCAGATACGACCCGCAACGAACATGGCATATTGTGAAATTGTGTCATTTGTCGAATAAGCATCGTCAAGGAAACCCCGCAAGCAGCTGAGGGAGAGGTTGAGGCTGTTGTTGTAGGATAAAGTTGGTCATCGAAAGAAGTCGTGATTAGATTGTATGATAGCGAGCCTCCTCCGTCTATAGTTCATCTCAACATGCGAGCAGCTCGGCTTGTGGTCGCCGAAAGGGGTCGCATCTCAATATGCGATCAACTCGGCTCGTGGTCGCCGAAAGGGGTCGCATCTCAACATGCGAGCAGTTACCTCCGAGCCTGAGTATCCTCCGCCTTTATAGTACCAGCAGCCCATATAGACCGATTTTGAGCTTATCTTTATTCGTGACTCCGAACTTCAGGGGATCGTCATCAGGGAATGTAATCGACTAGAGGTCTAATTGGACCTGGCCGCTCCCTTATCTAGGGATCAACAAGATAAACATCTATCCCCAGAAATTAGTAGTAATCTTGATGTCTTGCGTAACAGATTGGGTCACTTGGATCTATATAAATGAACGGCCTCATCAGTAAGAAAGGTACACAATCTTTAAGCTCCAAATCCCATCGTTTCCTTTACAACCATGTCCCGTCCAACTTAAGCTTCGGAGGGCCAACGGCTGGACGCCGGCTATCCTTAGTTTTCCTTTGTGCTCTTTCAGGTTTGAAAGGAAGCTGGCTTGAAGGAAGGCAGACGTCTGGAAGATCCTGTTACCAAATCCGACGTAAACAAATTGGCGCCATCTGTGGGAATGATCGTCAAGATTAGTCATTCTAATCACTGATTGAAATTCTCCCACCATGCCTCCCAAGAAGACGGTTCATCCTTCCACTTTAAGGCAAACGCTACATTCGCCTGACATTAGCGAACTAGTGCCTAACCTCCCTCAAACTGCTTCGACGGGCATTCCTTAGGAAGATCCTAACATGCTATCACAAAACCCATTGTTTGATATGTCCGGTAATCAAGAAGATGTTATGCATTTTCTCGGAAACACGCTTCTAACTCTCAGAGCCGGATTTCAAGCCTTATTTAATCAGCTTGATCAGCATTTTCCGGAGCCCCAGCAACAACCTCCAAAAGGGCAGCCGGCACAACCTGTACCAGTGGCTTCCAGACATTCTACGGACGAGCCACAAGCCCAGCCAAATCCTCCTCCATCAAATCGAATACCACTCGGCAACCAAGTCCCTGTACTTCCTCCACATTCTATACACTCCAGTACTTCCCGACAACAGCAATCTCAGGGGTCCGCCTTTGAAACTACAGGCTACACCTTACTATGGGAAGGAGACCTCAAGAGAATCCACGATCGCTTCGACGATATGGAACAACGATATCAGACGAATCGACCATCTATTGCTGTGGCGTCAATACATCGATCCAAATCTCCTTTCACCCGCGAGGTCATGGAAGCACCCTTACCTAGGAAGTATCGCACGCCTATCATCACTCCTTATACAGGCACTGACGATCCTCTTAAACATCTAAAAACGTATAAGTCTCTTATGGAGCTGGAGGGACATGGTTCAGAAATCATGTGTAGGGCTTTTTCCCTAACCCTAAAGGAGGCAGCGCGTACATGGTTCCGGGGGCTAAAACCCTGATCTATCGGGTACTTCTCACAGCTATCGGAGCTCTTACTTTCCCAATTTATGGGGAGCATCCGTATCAAAAAGTCGACATCTCACTTAATGGACTTGAAGCAGCAGCACGGGGAGATAATAAAGGAGTTTACAGTTCGGTTCACTGCAAAAGCCGTCCAGACTGAAGGTTATACCGAAGATAAAGGCCTCACCGCCCTCATAGTCGGAATTACAAGCGAGAGATTCAGATTCGCCCTAGATAAAACCCCCCCTAAAACTATGGTGGAATTCCAAACAAAAGCTCAGAAATACATCAATGCGGAAGAAGTCGCTTTGGCACGTCACGGTGTGCAGGGCAAGAAGCATAAACCTGAGGAGATCTCTCCTCCTGACAAAAAATACCGGCGCGATCGGCGGGACCACTCCCCTATGAGGCCTTTCTCTGGTAAATATCGTAATTATACCCCTCTTATTCAATCTCCTGAGAAAGTATTAATGGAGATCAAACACAAACCTTATGTGAGGTGGCCTTCAAAGATCAAATCTAATCCTGAAAAAAGAGATAAAAGTAAGTTTTGCTATTTCCACAAGGATCATGAGCACAACACCCAAGACCGCATATCTCTGCGAGATCACATCGAAGCTCTTATTCGGAAAGGACATCTTCGAGATTATGTTGTCCGGCAAGCTCGGTCACCTAAAAGGGCGAAAGCCCCATCACACCAGAAGAAATCACCTCATCGTCATACTTCGCAAGAAGACGTTGAACCCACTAGTGAGATCCGGACTATCGCTGAAGGACCGGCTTGTGGGGGAGATTCTCAAGCTTTAAGAAAGGCTTATACTCGCAAGGCGTCTCAGAAGCCCCAATATATCTATTGGTTGGAAAAGACGCCCGATACGTCGAAACTCGGCCATCTTCCGATCTCTTTTTCTCTCGAAGATGTAGGAGGGATTCACTTCCCTTACGAAGACTCCATTATAGTCGCATTAAAGGTATCAAATTATTTGACTCATCGTATTATGGTGGACATAGGTGGCTCTGCTGATATTCTCTACCTAGAAGCTTTCAACAAAATGGCACTCGCCAAGGGCCTGCTCAAACCAATCTTAACTCCTCTCATTGGTTTCGAGGGCGAAGTGGTAACACTGGAAGGAAGCATTGACCTTCCAGTTACCTTCGGAGAAAGCCTAGCAAAAATGACTATTTTCGTTAATTTCCTCGTGGTAGATCGGAGATCAGCGTATAACGCCATTTTGGGCCGACCTTCTCTCAATAAGGTAGGGGCAGCTTTACACCCTCTGTACTTATGCGTCAAATTCCCTACTCCAAATGGAGTCGGAGTTGTATGAGGGAATTAGAAGGAAGCACGAGCGTGTTACGAGATCGCCGTACAAGACCGAAAGAAGGCCCAGGCAGCGCCATTTATGATGGTGGCAAAAGATCCATCAAGCCCTCTGGTGGCTACATTGTTGGATCCAAGGGAAAGCGCCCTCCAATCAGGAAATCCAGGGGAAGAGACAACTGCGATCCACTTATCTTAAGACAATTCGTCCAGAAGTGTCTACGTCGGATCCTCTTTAAGCAATGTCTTTCGTGAAAATCTGGTCTGTTTCCTCACCGAATACCAAGATGTGTTTGCCTGGTCTCATAGTGATATGCCGGGTATCGACCCCAGCGTCATAGCACATCGTTTGAATGTTGATCCGAAGTATAAACCTGTTCACCAGCGTCGGCGTGCCTTCACTGCAGAAAGGCAAATGGTAATTAAGGCTGAAGTCGAGAAGCTGCTAACGGTCAATTTCATAAAGGAAGTAGCTAACGACAAGTGAAGAATGTACGTTGACTATTCTGATTTGAACAAAGTGTGCCCGAAAGACTGCTTCCCGACTCCGCGAATCGACCAACTGGTTGATTCGACGGCAGGGCATGCCCTGCTCAGTTTTATGGACGCTTATTCTGGCTATAACCAGATTATGATGCATCCGCTCGACTGACAACATACTGCCTTCATCACTGACCGCGACCTGTATTGCTACCAGGTAATGCCTTTTGGTCTTAAAAATGCGGGAGCCACCTATCAACGCCTAATCAATAAAATATTCGCCGCACAAATCGATAGGAATATGGAGGTCTATGTCGACGACATGCTCGTGAAAAGCGTCATAGAAAACAACCACTTCGCAGATCTTCGAGAAGCCTTCGACTTAATGAGAAAGTATCAGATGAAGCTAAATCCAGAGAAATGTGCGTTCAGAGTGTCCATTGGAAAATTTCTTGGATTTATGGTCGGCCAACGAGGAATCGAGGCGAATCTTGAAAAAATAAAGGCATTGATCGATATGAAGTCTCCGTCCACTCTCAAAGATGTCCAGCGTCTGGCTGGTCGCATCACATCGTTGAACAGGTTCATTTCGCGGGCCTCTGATAAGTGTTTACCCTTCTTTAAGCTCCTTCAAGCCACCGCCAAAACCGATTGGGAGTGGACACTGCATGCAAGGAAGCATTCCAGCAACTGAAGCAATATATGAGTGCACCCCCCGTTTTATCCAAACCTGTGGCACACGAGCAACTTCTTCGTTATTTATCTGTGTCTTCTACGGCCGTTAGTGCTGCATTAATAAGAGAAGATTCCAGGGTACAAAGGCCCGTTTAATATATTAGTCGAGCGATGATGGATGCCGAAACTCGGTATTCTGATATGGAGAAGTTGGCCCTCGCTTATACACTGCCGCTCGAAAGCTGCGACCCTATTTCCAAGCCCACGCTATATTGGTGCCAACAAACCATCTGTTAAGGCAGGTCCTTCAAAAACCCGAGGTTTCCGGGCGATTAACTAAATGGGCGATTGAGATCAGCGAGCATGATATTTCATTCTGCCCTAGAACCGCCATCAAGGGTCAGGCCGTGGCCGATTTCCTTGCCGAATTCACATATCCCTCTTTCGATAATAGCTCTACGACCAGCTACCAGACCCCCCGGTCGCTCTTTGTGGACGGGTCCTCACGGGCCACCGGGAGCAGGGCGGGCTTAATCTTAGTTGCTCCTGACGGGTCACGCTTTCAATATGCCTTAAGATTTGACTCTCACGTCTTAAACAATGAAGCAGAATATGAGGCTCTGATCGTTGGCCTCGAATTAGAAAACGTCCTCTCGATTCAGAGTTTACTTATTCATAGTGATTCTCAGCTCATAGTCAGTCGAGTACTCGGCGAATTTGAGGCAAGAGAAGAGCGGATGGCTTTATATAAATCCCAAGTGCTCATCCTGCTCGCAAGGCTGAAGAATTATGAAATAATCCACATCCCTCGCGAGAAGAACAAACTCGTGGATTCTTTGGCAAAACTAGCCTCCGTACCCAAATCTGAGTTATCGCAATCTATTTCCATCGAACACTTTCATGCTCCAAGTATCGATCAAACAACCTTCGAGCAAGTCATCATCGTTCATCCCTCTCCATGTTGGATGGACCTCATCGTCCTCTATCTTAGGGATGGACATCTCCCGGATGATAAGAAATCTGCATAACAGATTCATCATCGTGCTGCCAGGTATACTTTACAAAACGAAACATTATTATGCAAGCGTTTTACTTTACCATACTTAAGGTGTCTTCACCCAGAAGAAGCACATCACGTTCTGGATGAAATACACCAGGGGGCATGTGGTAACCATCCTAAGGGACAGTCTTTAGCGTATAAGGCAATGAGGCAGGGATATTATTGGCCCACTATGAAGGCGGATGCGATCGAATTCTCCAGAAGATGTGACAAGTGCCAGCGATATTCTCCCATACCTCGTGTGCCGTCCGAGCAAATGACGCCAATGGATGGCCCTTGGCCCTTCGCCCAATGGGGAGTCGATATCATCGGACCCTTGCCTACATGGAAAGGTCAAAACAGATTTGCAATTGTCGCAGTCGATTATTTCACCAAATGGGTCGAGGCAGAACCACTAGCCAGAATCACTGAAAAACAGACCACTAAATTCATGTGGAGAAACATCATATGTCATTATGGACTCCCCCATACTATAATCACCGATAAAGGAAAGCAATTCAACAACACTACGTTCACAGAATTTTGCAAAAAGTGGAAGATACGCAATGTTCGCACCTCCTCATATCATCCTCAGGCTAATGGACAGGTTGAAGCAGTAAATAAGATCATCTAAAGACCAAGCTCGATGAATGCAAAGGCATGTGGCCAGAACTCTTGCCAGAAGTCTTATGGGCTTATAGGACTACGACTCGCACATCAACAGGAGAAACTCCTTTCTCCTTGGCTTTCGGCACCGACGCAATGGTTCCAGTCGAAGTTCAGGTGCCCTCGTATCGGATCGAGTAGTATGATCCCACTTGTAATCAGGAAGGTCTGAGGCTTCATCTCGACCTCTTAGAAGAACGGAGGGATGCATCCCTAGCTACGAGCAGTAGCTTATCAACAGCGCATTGCTCGGTATCGTGACGCCAAAGTCCGACCTAGAGCTTTTCAGCTCGGCGATTTAGTTCTCAGACAAAACCTCAAAATTCCTGCTCGTTCGTTGGACCCAAATTGGGAGGGTCCGTATCGAGTCATCAAAATTATGCGACCTAGTACCTATTATCTCGAAGACATGCAGGGAAGACTCGTACGTCGCCCTTGGCACGTAGAACATTTGCTTCGCTTTTTCCCTTAATTCGATGTAAGTCTAAACGATATTCGAATAAAGATGGATTATCTTTTGGCCGCTTTTCCATTTTATTGGATCCAAACAGCCCCGAAGAGAATACACACATTATCTTGACCAATCTTCTATCCTTGGTAGAATCAAAGCCTCAATCGATAGACCAGTCTATCTCAATGCGGACATGGTCACCACGACCCCCGGATTGAGCCTAACACATTTTTTCATGAGTTAAGTATACAAGCATTCAACATGCGATCGACAAAGGGAGAAAAGCAAGAAAGATACATGGCGTTGAGAAAGAGTAATTTTCATTTCAAGTGACTAAAAAAGTCGAATCATTTACAGAGATACATTTCTTTTCAAAATAAAGAAAAAAAACAAAGGAGAGGGAGAAGGGCGACGATTCTAAGATCGGTCATCCTCGTCTGGGGCAGGCTCACGACTTTCCGCTTCAGGACTGGCCTCGAGAGCAGATGCGGCGTCAGTAGCCCCTGTGACCTCATTCTTGGCTGCAGCTCACTCTCTCGAACTCCTCTACGTTGAATGAAGGAGTAATTTGTTGCATAACCCTCACCGTGAAGTCGCGACCAGCAATATATGCCTCATAGCGCTCCTCATCGTAAAGTTGAGAGGTTCGGAACTCCAGTACGGCGCGAGGACCTTCTTCAGACATCATCTTGACGAGGGCCACTCTTTCCTCCTCCTAGTGAATGGAATCGTCCTTTAGCTGGGCGAGAGTCTTCCTAGCCTCTTCAAGCTTAGTTCGACAGTCCTTGAGCTGCTCCTCGAGGGAGATCTTGTCCTGGCAAAAAATCTCCTTCTCTCTCTCTCTCTCGCTCTTGGTGTGGACTTATTGGAGCTTCGCAAAATGTAAGTCCAATGACTGAAAACGATCAGTCAGGGCTTGGACTTTGGCGATGAGGATCTGCTTCTCCTCATTTATTTTGGCGATTTGGGCTTCCAAGGACTTTATTATGCAGTCCCTTCCCTGGACCTCGCCCTCCATCGCTTTCTTCTTCTTCTCCGCGTTATCGACAATGCGACGGGCGGCATCGATGTCGCGCCTAACTCGTAGCGTGAGGTCCAGATTCTGCTCAAATAAAGAAAGAAGAATTAGAGCAGTCTACCATATAAATAATTCAAAGAAGAATGAGGAATGGAGAGAAGGTTGTCACCTGAATCAATCTCACCCCTATGTCGATGAAGAGAGCCTCTGGACTTGGCTCGGGGAGGCCCCTAAAGGACTCGAGGGAAATGTTATCAAACATGAACTTGCATATCGGATGCAAGTGTGGCGGGATGACATAGACTCCCAACCCTGAGGGTTGGGCTATGACCATCTCACCAGAGCCTGCCTCGCGAGTATTCGTAATCTCCGAGGCAGGTGTGGTTGATTCGCGAGCAGTGTTGGGCTCACATGATATCTCCCTTGGAGGGAGACTTGCCTCCGTTCAATCGCCTTTCGGCGAGTTGTCAATGACTTCGATTATCGGCTGACTGCGGGAGCCAGCCGGAGGGGTCGCAGTAACCAGAGGGGTTGCAGCAGCAGGAGGGGTCACGGCAACTCCCCCTTGAGTAGTACTACGCGGTTGTGAGCCACAAGGAGGCCCCTCTGACTGAGCGGGCTTAGCTAAAGGACCAGTTACCGACTTCTTTTGCCTTTTCAAAGTCGTGCCCTTCAGGCGGGGGAGCACCCCCAACGCACCCCTTTTGTCTCCCACATTCGTCATCTCCTCTTGGGAAATCAGGCCCGCGGCGGAGAGACAGCGAAGGTCTAAGGCAACGTTAACGTTGCGCGCGGCCGCTGGAAGCTTGGAGACCTTGACGAGTTTTTCGTTAAGTCCTCCCTGCAAGTTTGGCCTAGCTCCAATCGGAATGCCTGCAAGAAGAAGATAAGGGCACATTAGTCAAAAGCAGCGCGAAATTTTTTCTCTTTGGGCAAAGGGGCAGAAAATCAAACCCACCTTCACCAAAGAAGCGGTTAACATTGTGGCCTTTGGGGTCGGAGCCCACGTCTGACTCCCAATTCCCGGAGACATAAAACAATTTCTTCCTCTACCCGGGATAATTGGAGGATGGGTTTCCCAGGATAAAATTATACCAGTGCCAGAAGCAGATGTAGTATCAACCCTCACTAGCTGGGGCCTTTTTCAACTGATATAATCTTAGAAACTCCTCAGCGGTTAAATCTTCGTTACCCGCTTATTTTCGGAGAACGAAAGCACTTATAAGCACCCTCCAGCCATTTACAATAAGTTGGCCAGGGGTAATCTTATAAGTGGGAAGGAAGTTCCGGATGAAGGGATGGAGGGGAAGACGCACGCCGAGCCGAAAAAAATATTCATAAAAGGCTACACAGCCCGGCGGCTGGGCATCGACTGTCTCTCCTCTCCCAGGTAACCTAAGCATGATGGAATTCGGAACCCAATACCTCTCTCGTAGATCCGAGAGCTGCTCTTCCATCATTATAGATGGATATCCGGTGGCAGAATATCTCCCCGTCGGTACTCGAGCATTATTCAATTCAGAAGAATCGGGGGTATCATCTACCAGAGGAACGATCTCTTCATCAGAAACCCCGCCATCATAAAAGAAAAAGACAGGAAGAAAGAAAGAGGAAAGGCAAGAGAAGGGATACCTCTGTGAAGAGGTTACACCAGAGACAGAAGGAGAGAAAAAGAAGGGTTTTTCTGAAACTCTACGGTGGGATTTCGAAAATGATGTAATCTCCATGGATTCGATATTTATATGCAATCATTTCGTTTGATTCGGATGACACGCGGCAGCCTCTCATCCGGCGCGACAATCGAACGAGCACGGGCATTAAATTCAGGGGCACGTGGCAAGCGACGCTTCACCTCTCCCGGGCGAAAAGATGCGGAAAGCTGGCAGTCATAAATGCAGGGTCATTCTGGATGATTCACGTACAAGCTCTCCTCCAACAGTCGATTACGCATACAAACAAAACCGTTGGCGTAGCTCCTCAACGCTAAGGGTTTGGGGGGCCTCTGTTGTAGGATAAAGTTGGTCATCGAAAGAAGTCGTGATTAGATTGTATGATAGCGAGCCTCCTCTTTTTATAGTTCATCTCAACATGCGAGCAGCTCAGCTCGTGGTCGTCGAAAGGGGTTGCTTCTCAATATGCGAGCAGCTCGGATCGTGGTCGCCGTAAGGGGTCGCATCTCAACATGCGAGCAGTTACCTCCGAGCCTGAGTATCCTCCGCCTTTATAGTACCAACAACCATAGTACCAACAACCCATATAGACCGATTTTGGGCTTATCTTTATTCGTAGCTCCGAACTTCAGGGGATCGTCATCAGGGAACGTAATCGACTAGAGGTCTAATTGGACCTGGCCGCTCCCTTATCTAGGGATCAACAAGATAAACATCTTATTCCCGAAAATCAGTAGTAATCTTGATGTCTTACGTAACAGATTGGGTCACTTGGATCTATATAAATGGACGGCCTCATCATTAAGAAAGGTACACAATCTTTAAGCTCCAAATCCCATCGTTTCCTTTACAACCATGTCCCGTCTAACTTAAGCTTCGGAGGGCCAACGGCTGGACGCCGACTACCCTTAGTTTTCCTTTGTGCTCTTTCAGGTTTGAAAGGAAGCTTGCTTGAAGGAAGGCGGACGTCTAGAGGATCCTGTTACCAAATCCGACGTAAGCAGCTGTCATCTTACGATCAGGAAAGCAAATGCTTGACCGTGCCCCTCCAAGACTAGATGACCCGATGCAAGAAGACGATATCCCTGACAGGCCGCAAGAGAGACCTCACATGCAGAAGTTGAAAGAGAAGGTCGGCGAGGCCACGACTAGTCAGCCAAGTTCGAGACCAGTGGCGTATGACGTTGTGTTGCACTTACGGAAGGTTCCCGCTCATCTAAGTATATACGATGCTTTATGTCTCTCGAAAGTGTATAGAGAAATGTTAATCAATGCCTTACTTGACAGTGAAGTCAGGGAGGTCATGATGATAGAGATAGAAGAAGAAATGAATAATACAGACAAATTTTGAGAGGGGTATATGCCGGTGTCACAAGTCATGCATGTCAACCATCCTTCAACAATCACTTTCTTAGAAGAAGACCGCACGATCGAGTTAATAGACCACATTCACTCATTGATGGTCACAAGAACAATTAGGGACACCGAGGTTAAAAGGTGCATGTTAGATGATGGGTCTGCTGTGAATATTATGCCATTGAAAACACTGCAGAAGCTAGGCTATAGACAATCGGCACTACGCCCGAGTCTCATGATGATTCAAGGGTTCAATCAAGATAGTCAACGTACACTCGGATCAATCACGGTAATGTTAGAGATTGAAGAATTGATAACGAAAGTAACATGTCAGGTGATCGACGCAGTGACAACATACAACCTCCTTTTTAGGAAGGCCCTGGCTCCATCAGAATCGCATAATCCCTTCGACGTATCACCAGTGCTTCAAATATAACAGAGATGGGATCCAATACAGGATAACGGCAGATCCGAAGCCATACATGATAGCCGAGTCATTCTTGGCCGATGCAAAATATTACAACCCGTCCGATAGCGGTAAAACCAGCAAAAGCTTGAGGTAATGAAGAAAGAGTAAGGAGCAAAACCTCGAGTCGAGAAGTTTGTGCAAAAAAGTAAACCTCAGCCCATCACTTAGGGAAGATCCCAATGTTAGCTAGAAAATCAACATCAGCCGATCACGAAGAAATTCTATGTGGTACCACAACATCTGCGTCAGCCGGGGCAGTCTATGTTAAAACTGATCTCAGATCAATACATGAGTGTACTTAAGTCCAGCTTCAATATGCCGATACCCAAGATAGGAAGAATCAAGCCATTTCCGAAAGCTCCGAGCCAATTCATCGTGCCGTCAAGAGATATCACCCAGAAAGATATCAAGTTTCATTCAGGGCTGATGAGTACCTAATATTGTATAATTAACCCTGGTTGTTAAGGACATTATCATTATTTTTCTGGTTAATTATCCCTCATTAGGTGAATTTTCTGTCTTCAGGTGTTCAGGAGAGGTTAGGCAAGATCTAAGCCAATCAGGGCGTTTAAAGGTCCAAAAGCGATCAAGATCAAGTACGTTGGTGGCCCTGAAGGAAATCAGGATAGGAAGATCGAAGGCCAGACCATTTTCCATGGTATAGATGGAATGAAGATGGCTAAAAAGGGCCTCATCACAGCAACACAATTTGGAGATCAAGGCCGAATACATTGGATGGTCAAAATCAAGCATTCACTAATGATGGGGGATCCATGTGCGTTATATACATATGTGAGCACTACACCTGCGAGACCACATCGGCGTGCCTCTCATCTCTACACATACGGATAAACAAACATGGAGGAGTCTTTCCTTCACGTGTAGCTCATGCCACGTGGGATCAACGAGCAGCGCATGCGATCCAGCTCCAAAGACCAGCAAGGTAGATGAGCTCCCATCTCACATGAACATCCACCGTCCATCATCAGCCATGCAAGATTGTCCATCCATCCAAGCTGGTCCAGATCACATGTCCAGCAACTAGGAGCTGATGGATGTCTACTACACATGCAACCTAAAAATCAATGGTCAGGATCTGATATACGTGCAGCTCCCAAAGATCATCAACTAGCTGAACTTTGGTCAAGTCGCACATGTAGCCGTCCATCACATGTTGCAGCTCATCAGCAGCTACCAAAGCATGCCTCACACGCCCACAGCTAAGGAGATCTCCAACCGTCCATTCCAAGCAGCAGTGGACGTTCACCATCTGCATCATCATCAGCCACCGTCCATTTCACATCCAGATGTGGTGGACCCCAGCTGATCATCCAATCATCAGCCGTCCATTAGGTGGACCACCTTCAACATCCAGCAGGTGGACCGTTCCATCTCCAGCAGCCCACCTCCACATGTGCAGCAGAAGTTCTACATCCCAACCATCCATCTTCTGGATGTGTTCTTTAATCCAAGGTGGACCACACCAGTGGCTAGCTCTCCTTCATCCAGCGGACCCACATGTGCAGCAGCAATCAGCAGCCGTCCATCTGTCCAGATGGTGGACCACATTCCCCAGCACGTGTGGAAGCAGGCTTCAACCATGCAGCAGCAATCACCAGCCATCCACTCATCCAGTTGCTGGATGAACCGTCCAGACATGGTGGGGATCACATCAGCACCATTCATGGCCAGCAAGTGGCCACCGTCCAACGCTCAAGGCAGCAGCTGATCGTACCAGCCGTCCATCCTCCAAAGCTCCAGCGTCAGGTGGGACCCACATCACGTCCAGCAGTGGACGTCCAACCAGCAGCTTTGATGGACCCCACCTTCATCTGACGTACAAGAGATGGACGTCATCAACTCCATCCTTCCAGCCGTCCATCCTCCAATCATCCAATCAGCAGACCTGTCCAACTCCTTCAACTATCACCGTCCACAGCACTCCAGCAACATCTGAGCTGTCCAGCAGTGGACGTCAGTCCCAGCATCTGGACCGTCCACTCCCTCCAATCATCAGCCGTCCATCCATTTCCAACGGTGGACGTCATCATCATCAGGTGGTCCCCATCCACACGTGCAGCTCATCCTCACCATCCAACCAGCTTCATCCCAGCTCGTCCATCTGTCCAGATGGAGGACCGTCCATCTCCTGTCCACCGGCCATGGATCCAGCAGATCTCCACTCAACAGCAACCGTCCACTGCAGCTGCCTTCACTCCATGTGCATCAGGTGGACCACTCCATCTTGTGAACATGTCTCCAGCAAAAGTGGGCCCCATCTCCAGCTGACGTGCAACAAGAGAGGAGCTCTCTCTCTCTCTCTCTCTCTTCCAACACATGTGTGCGGCTTGGAATTGCCACCTCATCATCCAAGCCTCACTCCAAGCCCAAACCTAAAAGAAAAGTTGCTTTAGGCTTGGAGTGACACCTAGGCTTGGAGTACTTTTCTTACTACATGTCCATCCAAGCCTAACTCCAAGCCCAAACCTAAAAGCAAAGTTTGCTTTGGGCACTCCAAACCTAACTCCATTCCAAAACCTAAAGAAACTTTTGGTGTGCCACCTAGGATTGGGAGGAGGCTTGGAAGCTCCTCATAAGGCTATAAAGGAGGCCTCTCCTCCTCATTTGAATCATCCCTCAATCCCTCAAATCCCATTCTCTACAACTCCTCTCTTCTCTTTAGTTTTCTTTCTTTCTTTCTTTTGTAGTGTAGAGTAGTGTAGTTTTTCCTTTGTGGAGAATTTAGTCTTCCATTGTAGCATGGTTGGCTAAACCTCTAGCTAAGGCTAGGGGTGAAGCCTTTGAAGAAATTTACAAGCTTTGGCTCTTTTGGTTCAACATTGTGTGGTGTAAATGTTGGAGTTTTCTTTGGTTGATTGGTTCGGTTATCCACCTCGGCGGATGCTATTGTTGTGCAAGCCCCTTGATCCATCGTCGACTCCGGGCACGTTGGATGCTTGGGATCCCTTGCACACCAATTAGCTAGTTCATGATCGATAAAGTCCCTTGATCCATCGTCTACTCCGGGCACGCTGGATGCTTTGGATTCCCTACGGTCATCGAGCTAGTGCAGGTAAAGTCATCGATCTGTAAAATTCCTTGATCCATTGTAGACTCCGGGCACATTGGATGCTTTGGATTCCCTGCGATCGATAGACGAGATCTTAACGGTTGGATCGGTCAATCAAAGCCTCCTATCTTGTAAGTATGCATTTGATCGTATGAATTGTGATCTTATCGGTTGACTTGTTGGCAAAGTTATTGATCTGTACAATTCCTTGATCCATTGTCGACTCCGGGCACAGTGGATGCTTGGAATTCCCTGCGATCAACTAACGAGTGCTTTATGGTCAAATCAATCGGTTCAGATCACCATCTTTTATGAAATATGCAAATGGTTTAACTGTTTCATCTTCCGATTGGAATGAATCTTTATTCAATTCCAGTTGAGTTATAGTTGGACCAATAAATCAAATCTTGTGAATGAATCAAAGGTGGATTCCTAATGCCTTAGCCCCTTTTCTATTTTTGTCTTTCACCACACACAACTTGCTCCACTCTCGTGGATAAACCAGATTTCATCTCACTCACCTAAACTAATTCCTCTAAGTGTTCTTAACCCCAATCCCTGTGGATCGACCTCGGTCTTACCGAGTATTTTACTACTTCGCTACCTGCACTTGGGTGTGCAATCTTCGGATTGTAGTAAGTTTTTGGCGCCGTTGCCGGGGAATTGGCATCGGTTTAAGAATATTTTTGGAATTGGTTTATGTATATATATTGTCAATAGTTTACTAACTTGTTTGTTTTATTTTTAGGGATTGCCCATAGCTGTATATTCTTCTTCTCAGGTAATATCCTTCCTTTTTCCCTCTTTTACTATTCTTTCTAGATTTTCTTTTAGTGTTATCATGCCCATATATGATGAGTGGACACAGAAATACGCTAAAACTCTAGAAGATGAAAGGCAATCAAAGCACAATGGTAAGGAACGCTCCATGCGTGATTATCTACATGAGAACAATACACGTAAAGTTCCACCGGTTAAAACGCTGCGTGAGTATTGGAGTGAGAACAACGTATACGATGTTCCACCGGTTAAAACGTTGCGTGAGTATTGGGATGAGAACAATATATCTTATGATCCACCGGTTAAAACATTGCGCGAGTATTGGGATGAGAACAATATATATTATGCTCCACCAGTTAAGTCGATGCGTGATTGTTTGTATGGCTATCAACAACCATATAGTGCGCCATCATACAATGCGAACGAACCTAATTGGCGGAACTATCAAAATTTCAATTGGAGAGACGGACCAACAACAAATGTTAACTATCCCCAAGGGCCCCCTATTTACGTGTCTCCACCAAAAAAGACCCTTGAGGATACATTGCAACTGGAAAGCACATCGCAAATCATCAATGAGATGGAAACATTGATTGAGCACATGGAATCACACCTCATTGAGACGGAGGAAGAGACTTCCCTAGTCCAACCTCCCTCTAACCTAATTGAACAACTCGAGGTGATTGATTTCAATTCTTCCGATATACTTGTTGAGCGTGACGGAGATACTATTACCTTTAGATACAATGAAGAGATTCTAATGAAGGTTGACGAATCTGAGGAATCCGAAAAATCTGAGGGTGATAATATGATTGGTGATGTTCAACAAGATGAGGACTCAGAGTGTGCTTATGAGCCCGTGGTCCCGTTTCCCCAGAGGTTGATCTCGTCTGAACCTCTAGTTAATAATCATGCCATGGAAATTCCCCAACAAAGTGATTTTGATACAATCCACCAAGTTGACACGCCCAATTTCATTATTGATGAAGAGTTTTCCTACATTGAGTGTCCTAATTCTTTGGAAGATTGCTTGGCTCACTTTGAAGATTCGAATGATCCCATGATTCAAGAAATAGTGAACGCCTTGCAAGACCCTACTCCGGTGCATGAAAAGATGTTTCCCACTGATTCTCACTTAATACCATCTATTGTGGAAGCACCGGGAGATTCTGATTGTATGGAGAAGACACCACCATTTGAAGAATCATTTGAAGTCTCTCCATCGCTTTGGTCTTTTCAGACTGAAGTGGACCATTACTGGGAAGATCCGTTTTTGATAAACCATTGCCCAGTTAATGCATTAAGGAGATATTTTTTTGATAATGTCTCCTTTTCTCGTACATGTGGTGAGAATTTCTATTGGCCCATAATGATTAAGAACACCCATGTACATTGTCGAGCAGGACTGTGGATGGTCCTAATGCGAAATTTGTTGAAATACATGATGATCCTGCTTCAGTCTATTCCTTTGATTGATCTCCTAGTCTGATGGAGATCCATTTCCCTGCTTTCCTAGGATAGATTAGTTTAGATTAGGATTTCTTTGCTTATGATTAGATATGAATAAACTCGCTCTTTAATAATTCTCTCAGGTACTCTCTCACTCACTCCTCTTTTTGTTGTTGCTCTCATATTATGTTACATTGCATATTTTTCAACATTGAGGACAATGTCGAATTTAGGTTGGGGGGTGGGAATTCCTGCAGAATTTTATTGAGAATGTTGTTAAAATTTTCTAGTCTTATGCTATAAAAAAAAAAAAAATCTAGGGATTTATGTGATTTATGTGATTTTGAAATAATTTGAATAGTAGAATAAAAAGGCATTTAGTGATGACAATGTTAAATTTTAGAGTTTAGTTGCTTCAGTAAATTTCAAAATTGAGTTCTTTCCATTAATTTTCTATTAGAAAACGATAAACATTGATTGAGTCATGAATTTTCACAAGTTCACATCTAGCTTGCATTGCCAGGATTTGAGTTTGATACTATAATGTTGACTTGATGATTGTTGAGAGTGATAGACACCAAGCCTGGAGATCCTTGTTTACTTGGTTCAAATAAAAAAAAAAAAAAAAAAAAGAAGTGAAAAAAGAGAGAATATTCATCGTAATTTGGGGCAAGGATTTTCATCCATTGCCGTTACCATTACAAAACATTACCATAGTACGAAGTGAGCCTTTTGGAGTTTTCGGCTATCGGTTATCGAAAAAAAAAAAAATCAATCAAAAGCTGGAAAAATATTGAAAAGAACAGTAGCAAGGTTAGGAATCAGTGACTTGGTTGATCTGACCATTCTCTTCAATCATCAGCATTAACATGAAAGTAGAAGACTGAACTCCTAGTTGTGTTAAGGCTAGACTTCACAGTGCACCATGGAACTCAATGTTTAGAATGCTTCTATTGAATGATTAATGCTTTGAACTCAATTTGTTTACTAAGTGACTAGAATCTATATTTAAATATTCTCAAAACTATATGCCTTGGAAACTCTACTGTTTACATAATTTGAAGGATCGCATAAAATCTTTTCTTCTCTTTATTTTTGTTTTATTAGGAAATAAGAAAAGTCTTGAGATGATTTTGATTGATGAAAACTGTCGAGGATAAGATTTATTGCAGTATTTTGAAAAATCCTTAGATGATTTTCACATGTTTTGCTCGAGACTAGCAAAATACTGGTTGGGGGGTGTGATGAGTACCTAATATTGTATAATTAACCCTGGTTGTTAAGGACATTATCATTATTTTTCTGGTTAATTATCCCTCATTAGGTGAATTTTCTGTCTTCAGGTGTTCAGGAGAGGTTAGGCAAGATCTAAGCCAATCAGGGCGTTTAAAGGTCCAAAAGCGATCAAGATCAAGTACGTTGGTGGCCCTGAAGGAAATCAGGATAGGAAGATCGAAGGCCAGACCATTTTCCATGGTATAGATGGAATGAAGATGGCTAAAAAGGGCCTCATCACAGCAACACAATTTGGAGATCAAGGCCGAATACATTGGATGGTCAAAATCAAGCATTCACTAATGATGGGGGATCCATGTGCGTTATATACATATGTGAGCACTACACCTGCGAGACCACATCGGCGTGCCTCTCATCTCTACACATACGGATAAACAAACATGGAGGAGTCTTTCCTTCACGTGTAGCTCATGCCACGTGCGATCAACGAGCAGCGCATGCGATCCAGCTCCAAAGACCAGCAAGGTAGATGAGCTCCCATCTCACATGAACATCCACCGTCCATCATCAGCCATGCAAGATTGTCCATCCATCCAAGTTGGTCCAGATCACATGTCCAGCAACTAGGAGCTGATGGATGTCTACTACACATGCAACCTAAAAATCAATGGTCAGGATCTGATATACGTGCAGCTCCCAAAGATCATCAACTAGCTGAACTTTGGTCAAGTCGCACATGTAGCCGTCCATCACATGTTGCAGCTCATCAGCAGCTACCAAAGCATGCCTCACACACCCACAGCTAAGGAGATCTCCAACCGTCCATTCCAAGCAGCAGTGGACGTTCACCATCTGCATCATCATCAGCCACCGTCCATTTCACATCCAGATGTGGTGGACCCCAGCTGATCATCCAATCATCAGCCGTCCATTAGGTGGACCACCTTCAACATCCAGCAGGTGGACCGTTCCATCTCCAGCAGCCCACCTCCACATGTGCAGCAGAAGTTCTACATCCCAACCATCCATCTTCTGGATGTGTTCTTTAATCCAAGGTGGACCACACCAGTGGCTAGCTCTCCTTCATCCAGCGGACCCACATGTGCAGCAGCAATCAGCAGCCGTCCATCTGTCCAGATGGTGGACCACATTCCCCAGCACGTGTGGAAGCAGGCTTCAACCATGCAGCAGCAATCACCAGCCATCCACTCATCCAGTTGCTGGATGAACCGTCCAGACATGGTGGGGATCACATCAGCACCATTCATGGCCAGCAAGTGGCCACCGTCCAACGCTCAAGGCAGCAGCTGATCGTACCAGCCGTCCATCCTCCAAAGCTCCAGCGTCAGGTGGGACCCACATCACGTCCAGCAGTGGACGTCCAACCAGCAGCTTTGATGGACCCCACCTTCATCTGACGTACAAGAGATGGACGTCATCAACTCCATCCTTCCAGCCGTCCATCCTCCAATCATCCAATCAGCAGACCTGTCCAACTCCTTCAACTATCACCGTCCACAGCACTCCAGCAACATCTGAGCTGTCCAGCAGTGGACGTCAGTCCCAGCATCTGGACCGTCCACTCCCTCCAATCATCAGCCGTCCATCCATTTCCAACGGTGGACGTCATCATCATCAGGTGGTCCCCATCCACACGTGCAGCTCATCCTCACCATCCAACCAGCTTCATCCCAGCTCGTCCATCTGTCCAGATGGAGGACCGTCCATCTCCTGTCCACCGGCCATGGATCCAGCAGATCTCCACTCAACAGCAACCGTCCACTGCAGCTGCCTTCACTCCATGTGCATCAGGTGGACCACTCCATCTTGTGAACATGTCTCCAGCAAAAGTGGGCCCCATCTCCAGCTGACGTGCAACAAGAGAGGAGCTCTCTCTCTCTCTCTCTATCTCTCTCTATCTCTCTCTCTTCCAACACACGTGTGAGGCTTGGAATTGCCACCTCATCATCCAAGCCTCACTCCAAGCCCAAACCTAAAAGAAAAGTTGCTTTAGGCTTGGAGTGACACCTAGGCTTGGAGTACTTTTGTTGCCACATGTCCATCCAAGCCTAACTCCAAGCCCAAACCTAAAAGCAAAGTTTGCTTTGGGCACTCCAAACCTAACTCCATTCCCAAACCTAAAGAAACTTTTGGTGTGCCACCTAGGATTGGGAGGAGGCTTGGAAGCTCCTCATAAGGCTATAAAAGGAGGCCTCTCCTCCTCATTTGAATCATCCCTCAATCCCTCAAATCCCATTCTCTACAACTCCTCTCTTCTCTTTAGTTTTCTTTCTTTCTTTCTTTTGTAGTGTAGAGTAGTGTAGTTTTTCCTTTGTAGAGAATTTAGTCTTCCATTGTAGCATGGTTGGCTAAACCTCTAGCTAAGGCTAGGGGTGAAGCCTTTGAAGAAATTTGCAAGCTTTGGCTCTTTTGGTTCAACATTGTGTGGTGTAAATGTTGGAGTTTTCTTTGGTTGATTGGTTCGGTTATCCACCTCGGCGGATGCTATTGTTGTGCAAGCCCCTTGATCCATCGTCGACTCCGGGCACGTTGGATGCTTGGGATCCCTTGCACACCAATTAGCTAGTTCATGATCGATAAAGTCCCTTGATCCATCGTCGACTCCGGGCACGCTGGATGCTTTGGATTCCCTACGGTCATCGAGCTAGTGCAGGTAAAGTCATCGATCTGTAAAATCCCTTGATCCATTGTAAACTCCGGGCACATTGGATGCTTTGGATTCCCTGCGATCGATAGACGAGATCTTAACGGTTGGATCGGTCAATCAAAGCCTCCTATCTTGTAAGTATGCATTTGATCGTATGAATTGTGATCTTATCGGTTGACTTGTTGGCAAAGTTATTGATCTGTACAATTCCTTGATCCATTGTCGACTCCGGGCACAGTGGATGCTTGGAATTCCCTGCGATCAACTAACGAGTGCTTTATGGTCAAATCAATCGGTTCAGATCACCATCTTTTATGAAATATGCAAATGGTTTAACTGTTTCATCTTCCGATTGGAATGAATCTTTATTCAATTCCAGTTGAGTTATAGTTGGACCAATAAATCAAATCTTGTGAATGAATCAAAGGTGGATTCATAATGCCTTAGCCCCTTTTCTATTTTTGTCTTTCACCACACACAACTTGCTCCACTCTCGTGGATAAACCAGATTTCATCTCACTCACCCAAACTAATTCCTCTAAGTGTTCTTAACCCCAATCCCTGTGGATCGACCTCGGTCTTACCGAGTATTTTACTACTTCGCTACCTGCACTTGGGTGTGCAATCTTCGGATTGTAGCAAGGGCCAAGTCAGCCAGTACCATCATAAGAGAGAGAAGAGGGAAGAGGATCCGCCCAACCCCGACCAATAAAAGAGAAGAGATATAACAGAGCCAGCCAGAAGATTATGAGGAATATGAGATTCTTCGGTCAAGGTGCAGACACAAAGAAGAGATTGCTGGCTCCATTTGAAGAACATAAGCAAGTATATAGAAACGGAGAAGGTCTAGGAGCCAAGGCAAGCGTAAACATGGTGACCATTGGCCCGGTAGAAGAAATTCAGTTACAAGATTCTATCGATATTATCTAGCCAAGTGTCGCACCCGTGCAACTAGAAGAAGGTGGGCAACTGACTATTGATGAACTCGAAGAGGTGAATTTGGGCACCCTCGAAGAACCCAAGAACACATATTTGAGCAAAAATGTTCCTGAAAATAAAAGGGAGAGATACATACAATTGTTGAAGGATAATAAGGACATCTTCGCCTAGACATATTTAGAAATGCCCGGGCTCAGTCCGACAATCGCCATGCATAAGTTAAGCATCATGAAGGAAAAGAAGCCAGTGAAGCAACCTCAACGGCGATTTCATCCTGATATTGTACCTAAGATTGAAGAACAAAATCAAGAAACTAAGTCAGGCCGGGTTCATTCGAGAGGTGAAGTACCCTCGATGGATCTCAAATATTGTGCCAGTCAAGAAGAAGAATGGACAGATCCGAGTTTGCGTTGACTTCCGAAATCTTAATAAAGCCTGCCCTAAAGACAATTTTCCTTTGCTGATTTCAGAATTATTGATTGACAGCACAACAGGATATGCAGTAATGTCCTTCATGGACGGATATTCGGGATACAATCAAATTCGCATGGCTCCAGAAGATGAAGAAGCTACAGCCTTTTGCACGACTCTCAGCATCTACTGTTACCACGTGATGCCCTTTGGATTGAAGAACGCAGGGGCAACGTATCAGCGTGCAATGCATGTTATATTTCAGGATATGATGCACATGCACGTTGAGTGCTATGTAGATGATTTGGTTGTGAGGTCAGATGATTATGAACAACACAGGGAACATCTGGGACAAGTATTCCAGCGGCTGCGCAAGAAGAGTCTTCGTATGAATCCACTAAAGTGCGCGTTTGGGGTCGCATCCGGCAAATTCTTGGGTTTTGTTGTCAGGCACAGGGGCATAGAGATCGACCCCGCCGAGATAAAGGCCATCAGAGAAATGCCACCACCGAAAAATCTAAAACAGTTGAAGAGTTTTCAAGGCCGCGTGGCATATCTGAGAAGATTCATTTCAAACTTGGCTGGTCGTTGTCAGCCGTTCTCCCACCTCAACAAGAAAGACGTTAAATTTGAATGGGATGACGCTTGTCAGAAAGCTTTCGATTCACTAAAAGAAATGCTTGGGAATTCTCCAGTCCTTGCCGCCCCAATCGAGGGAAAGCCGCTGATTCTATACATTGCAGTGGGTGATAACTCACAGGGGGTACTCCTAACACAGAAAAACGAAGAAGAGATGGAGAACGCTCTATATTACTTGAGTCGCACTTTGGTGGGGGTCGAATTCAACTACTCAGCAATTGAGAAGATATGTCTCGCTCTCGTTTTCGCTGCGAAGAAACTCAGGTATTACTGCCTCTCGCACCAAATAACATTGATATCCAAGGCAGACCCGATCAAGTTCCTTATGAACTGGCCTATGCTGTCCAGGCGCTTAGCTAAGTGGGCCCTTCTCCTCTCTGAATTCGACATCACATACGTCCCAGCCCGAGCTATTAAAGGACAGGCAATTGCAGAGTTTCTCGCTGCACATTCGGTCCCGAACAGTAAAGAAATGGAATGTGATCTCCCAGATGATCAGGTTATGATGGTCGAAGAACCCGACTCTGGCAGATGTACTTTGATGGAGCCTCTAGGTCGACAGGGGCAGGAGCAGGGGTTATATTTATCAGCCTCCAGGGAGATTTGCTGCCCTACTCATTTACGATTGTGCTAGCTTGCACTAATAATGAAGCAGAATATCAAGCCCTCATCATCGGGCTACAGCTCGCATTAGAGATGTGAATCAAGGCGATACAGATTTATGGTGACTCCAGGTTAGTCATCGGACAGTTGACAACAGAATATGAGGTATGCAAACCAGAGTTGTTGCCTTTCTGCCACCAAGCCCAGTCTCTGTTTGACCAGTTCCGTGACAGCAACATTTCACATATACCGAGGCAGGAAAATGTACAGGCCGATGCGTTGGCTAGTCTGGCCGCTGCTCTAGCTAATCCCGGGGGCAGCCCACTTCAAGTAACAATCAAAGAAAGAAGGATCCTACCGACGGCCGTACTGCGTGATGGTGAATCAGGCGTGAACCCCATCTGCTGCTTCAAAATCACAGAAGAAAATGACTAGAAAAGGCCATTCATCGACTACTTGAAATATGGATTCTTACCAGAAGAGCCCAAGACGTGCACGCAGGTCAGGAGGCGCGCTAGTTCGTTTATAATACAGAATGACGTCCTTTACAAGCGCTCGTATGAGGGAGTGTTGTTACGCTGCTTGGACCAAGATGAAGCGTATGCCACATTGAAGGAAGCTCACGGAGGAGAATGTGGTGCCCACCAAGGAGGCAAGAATTTACATTACCGTGTCCGACACATGGGGTATTATTGGCCTATGATGACAAAAGATGCGATATAATATGTCAAGAAATGCCATCAATGCCAGATCCATGCAGATATAATACACTTGCCACCAGAAGAGCTACACCAATCAGTAATATCCTGGCCTTTCGCCGCCTGGGGCATGGGCGTGATCGGGCTGATTAGTCTACCATCCTCTCAGGGGCATCAGTACATTCTTGCCGCAACTGATTATTTCTCTAAATGGGCTGAAGCAATTGCACTGAGAAATGTGAAAGCCAGACACGTCGAAAGTTTCATTCATCATGCTATATTATACCGACATGGTGTTCTCGAACGGATCACCACTGATAATGGAACACCCTTCAAAAATGCCACTATCGATAAGTTGTGCGCAAAGTTCAAGATCAAGCATTGCTATTCATCACCTTATTATCCTCCTGCGAATGGGCTAGCTGAGGCATTCAATAAGACTATCGTGAAGATTCTGAAAAAGATGGTGGTAGAGAATAAGAAGGACTGGGACAGACGGTTACCCGAAGCATTATGGGCATACAAGACCACACACCGCACAGCCACTCGAGCTACACCCTACTCGTTGATATATGGTACAGAAGCTGTAATCCCGATGGAGATACAGGTTGAGTCACTACGGGTCGCATGTTGAGCTCTTAATTGTGCATATTCTAACCCCAATTCATTACTCATTGTGCGAGATTTTTATGATTTAAAGACTAATTGAATGCATGTTTTGTGATTGTAGGATTGAGAGTGGACTCCGCCTAATTGAAGATGAAAAGAGCTTATTTGAAACTATTTGGATGAAGATCGAAGGAGGACCAAAGAAAGAAGGAAGCAAGGAAAGAAGAAAATAATGGAAGAAAGAAGCCAGAGAAATGAAAGAAAAAATGCAGAAGAAGGTGCCCACGACCGGTCATCCAAGGCCAAGGACCAGTCATCCGACCGGTCCGCACATGCACAGAGGAGGCACAGAGGACATAGCTCTCTGGACTGTTCACGACCGGTCGTGCGACCAGTCGTCCACTTCAGCAACCGGTCCTTAAATTAATTTTCCAAGCTGAAACTCTCTGAACTGTTTTTAGTCGTTTTGAGACCGGTCGTCCAGCATCCACGACCGGTCGTCTAGCCACTGCAACAGGTCGTCTGCGTAAGTTTTAAACTTCTAATTCTGGCGCCGATTTTCTTTGCACAGTGCGTAAGTGTTACGCAGATTCTCGAATCTTCTAAAGTTGCGGAGCCTCCCCACTATAAAAGGACACCTAGGGATCGTTCCTAGAGTATCTTAGAAGGGTTTAAGCAAGGTTGGAGGTGACGGAAGTGGATTTCGGAGTTCCACAACTCCTTCTAGTTTGTTTTTACTGTTTTATGCTTTGCTTAAGTTGTTTCATGTTTCCTTGGATCATGAACAGCTAAACCGCTTAGCTAGGGCTAAGAGGTGAAGCTTATAGTGGATCTAAGATGTTTCAATTCGTATTTAGTTGGTTTTAAGATTGGAATTCATGTTTATGAACAATGGTTTGAAGTTTATACAAGTTTTAAGTAGTTTTTCTTAGTCTTATGATGACTCATGGATGTTTGGGAGAATTACTTAAATTCTTAATTGGTTTGTATTAGTCTAGACCTGTATGATCTGAGGAATTGGAGTACGCTCTAGTACTATGATCTTCATGTGGGAACTTCCTACCAAAGTTCTACTTTTCTGAATTTCTGTGCTATGTATGGACTGTGCATGTGATTTGAATCAAGTTCAAATCATGATCTAGCCTTGTCTTGTGACAGGACTTGAGGATGGTTGTGATTGTGATCTGAGCCTATTGGAATTGGGACTGACCTATGGAATTGAGTGTGCTCAGCCTAGCTTACATTGAGTGAATCATATGTATTGGATTTACATATGACAGATTGTCTGGTTTAACAGCTCTATCATCCGGCTAGATAGATCTTAATATCGATTCTAGTTGAGAAAGTGAGAAACCACAGCGGATTGAACATCAAGGATTGCTACAAGTGGATCCTTGAACCCCTAGTGCCTTTTTATAATTGATTACTTTCAAATTAGTTTAAAATTGTTACTCACATCAACTTCATACAAAATCTGGTCTCAATAAACACTATTGGAAGTGTTTGTGAATTCCTACACAAGTCCATGTGGATCGCCTCGGTCTTACCGAGATTATTACTACATCGCAACCCTACACTTGGGGAAGCGAACATCGCCCTCCGACACTCCTTGACGACCGAGCACAATGTCAAGATCAGAATGGCCGAGCTTGATGATCTAGATGAAAAGAGGCTCGCCGCTCAGCAAAGGCTCAAAATGTATCATAAACAAATCTCAGCCTCATACGATAAACGAGTCCGCGGTAGGTCGTTCAAAAGGGGCGACCTCGTGCTAATGATGAAACGTCCAGCACTAGCTCAAGGTCCCAAAAGTAAATTCAACCCGAAGTGGGATCCGATGTGTATCGTCGATGAAATATATTCTAACGGAGCCTATCGGGTAATAGATTGCAAAGGACAGGGCATCAGTTCGCTGGTGAACGGTCGATTTTTGAAAAGATATTATACTTGACACAAATTTATCATTGTAATTTGTAAACACCCCATTAGAGGGAAAGTGTAACGAAGCAAACACCAAAAGAAATGATACCACACAATAGTTAAATCAAAGTACTAATCATCTATTTTTGTGCTTCCACAGGTATCAGAAAGCCGTTAGGACTCAGGACATGTCACGTACGGCATCCTCCCCTTTTCAAGGCCATCGAGAATTGGGATAAGCCCTTAACCAAGACTCGATTACGTCCTTGTTCACACAAGCATAGGTTTGAGTCCTAGCAGGGGACGCTCTTTCCCGAATATCTCAATCGGTTTGCATTCAAATTCAAGTAAAATGGCAAATAGGCTAAGAACACAACTTGGACCCAAAACTATAATAGTATACATATTGATGCAATATCTATTACAACATGTTCTAAAATTACAAATGAAGATTATTACAGCTCAACCGTTTAAAGTTTTCAGACACTAGTCTAACAAGTTTGCTGCAGATTCTTCAATCACCGTCTGCACTGTTTCAGCCTCAGCCAAAACTTGGGCAGGGTCGGGAATGTCTTGGAGAGACCGCTCCAATTCTGCAACCTGAGCCTTCACAACATTACGCTCCGCTTCTTGTTGGTCAATGGAGGACTGCAGACGAGACTTCTGACCACTAAACTTCGAAAATTTGAGATGGACGATCGAATGTTCAGCTTGTAGCTGAGTCATCTCGTTGTCGATCTCCGTAAGGCGTTCAGTAGCCTCTCGGCACCCAACATCAGCAACCTGCCAATCCTTCCTCACTGCAGTTATGCCTGCCTCGCGTAACTCGAGTTTCGGAAGAAGGGATCGCAGATGATAGCGCTTTTCCTCGACAGAATGGTCAACCCTGAAATTCTTCGCCTCATTTACTCGAGCCACCCCCTCCTTGAATTGAGCCACGTGACTGACTATCAAAGATAGATCAATCCCAAGCCAGGTAGCATTGAGTTCTAATGCCTGCAGTGCTTCGTCCAAGATAGACCATTCATCCCTGTTCTTCAATGAGTCGGCGATATCAGACAGAAGGCTATTCAGAAGATTCGCCTTAGTCCTTGACAAGCCACGAAGAGATGAAAGGAATACCTCGGGCAAGACCACAGGTACTGGGGCGCTGGCAGGAGCAGTTGCTAGCAAAGAAATATGATAAACATTAACACACAGAAACCATAGAAGAAAGGAAACAAACGAAATAGCAAAAAATAGATGATATACCAGTAACTTCAGGAACATCAACGACGGGAGCACTAGGTGAGGTAGCGGACACAGATGACAGTAGGGCAGGTTCGGTTACTCTTTCGGTCAATGGTTTAGGTAATTCTGGAGAAGATAGCACCACGACCTCGGGAATATTAGCATTAAGCGCTGGTCTAGTGACGGGAGGGACTTCAGCGATAAGCTCAACTGAGAGTGGCACGACAGCGGGAGATACATTCACTGCAAGTTCAGTTGATAGTGGCTCAATAGAAGGAGGAGCCTCCACAATAGGTTCAGTCAATGGTGGCTCAGTAGTTGAAGGAGCATCCACGACAGGTTCAGGCACACTTGGTCTGATATGAGGAGCTATAATCCCTTCCACCGCGGCAGTAACAACCACTTCGGGAACCACGCTCTGACTAGCCTCAGCCCCCGCCACGGGAGAATCAGGAGGAAGGACGGATTCAGCAGGCACATCATCATCATCTAGATCCATAAAAATGGCTCATGTGTTTTCCTTAGGGACAGATCTCTCGAATACTGGCTCGTCATCATCGCTCTCCTTGGTGTGGCGGTCTTCACTTAAATTGGCCTAAGAGCTTAATTCACCCTCTTCCCTAGCCTCTCCTGCACTATCAGCCGGAGCATCACCGATCTCTTTGGAGAGTCATTTCTGTAAGTGTTCGGCTTTGTGTAATTTCCACATATCCTTTATCTTCTTGCCCCCACAAGTGACAGGAAGGCAAGGGGCAGTTTTCACCCGGGGGCCGGCTCGATCAGGCAACATCTCATTGCCACTGTCCCCAGTGCTAGAGCATTTGGGCAAATCCCCTTGGTCCCTCTGACCATTTGTCGATACAATCCCTGCTTAACCACCATCATCATCGTCATCATCATCATCTTCACCACCTCCATCAGCACCATCATCATCGTCGCCACCATCAACATCATTGCCTTCATCACCAGCATCACCATCATTGATATTGTGTCGGGTGGTTTAACACGACACCCTAAGCACACGTGCGGAAGCTTAAGGAGCAACTAGAATTATGACCAAGTCCTATAGGGGGGGTGATTAGGACCTTTTAAAATCTTTTAGCCTACTTAACAAATTTAGCAAATCAAACTACGTAAGCGATTAACACTTCGGCTTCCAAGCCTAAGTGGGTCCAATCAAAATACTAGCAAATGATAAATGCAATCAACAACCTAGTGTAAACAACACATGTGGAATATAGAGGATGGATCAAGAAATTCTTAAGTCAACATGGGGTAGTGAAAGTACATCTTATGAGTGTGGATGTGCCTATCAAGTGCCTAGCATGTATTCTTAATTAACCAATTAAACACAATGCATAAAGAGAAATGTGCTCAAGAACAATCACAAACACAAGGATGTATAGTGGTTTGACTACTTCTCTACTCCACTCCCGGTTCAAGTACTCAACCCCTTTGAGCACACCGGCATTCACTGGGGAGTTTAAATCTGGTTCCTCCCAATCGGGGAGTTTACAGGTTCCTCCCAACCTACACGTTTGCACCCGTGTTGGTGGCTCCCCCTTAGAAACTATGTTTAGGCCTGACTAACGTGCCAAGGAACTGGCTGACATCCCTGAATTTAAGCCGACAACCAAGCCAAGGATTGGCAAACGACCCTAGTTCGAGTTTGTTAAACAAACTCTACACTCAACTCCCACAGAAAATTGAGTGGATGGACTCCTAACAAGACAACCTTACTTGTCGGATTAAGCCCCTTTGTAGCGCCGCTTTGGGTTGCTTCTTCTCACTCTCCAGTGCTTGAATCAGCTCCCCTTGTGCTCTCCCAATCTTTGACGCCGCTGCTTTGCCAAGGCTTCAGCTCTAAGATCAATTACCTTGCATGTGATGCTCCATTGGAGATGCCCAAGGTGCTAGGGAATGATGAATATTCTACAAATGGTAGGAAATAGGTTTCCTAGAGGAATACACCTAGTTGGACTCCTAGGTAGTGTTTAGACAAGGAATTTAACTATGATCAAGGTGTCTAAACCCTAGGAATCAAGAGGGAACAAGTCCATTCTCAAGATGCCATTGAATGGCCCAAGCTTGTGATGAAAACACAAGGAGAATGACTTGCTATGGGTTTGGGATAACGCCTCTGATGGTCTCTAGTAATGGTGGCTTCTATCTCCTCAAAATCCCCTGTACCGGCTCAAAAATGAATCCCTCTGTTTAAATAGATTTTCTTCCAACGGTCAAAAAATGGGTAGATTCTTGCATCTCCGATTGATCGGAAAAAGGATTCGATCGATCGGAGACATGTCCGATTGATCGAAAATCAGTCCAGTGAATTCTCTTGAAGATATTCCGATTGATTGAAAACATGGTCCGATTGATCGGACTGACCCCTTCCGATGGATCGGAAGACTGTCCGATTGATCGAAAATATGTCCAGTGGATTTTAAATTTTGCTGGGACAATTTTCGATTGATCGGAACTTCGGTTCGATTGATTGGAGTCCTATCGGAGCCAATGTCCGATTGATCGGAGATTAATCGAAAACTGTTGTTTGAGCTGTTTTGATTACAGCAGCTCCGATCAATCGAAAACTATTGTTTGAGCTATTTTGATTACAGCAGCTTCCACCTCTTTAATTAGTCTAACTTATCATATTTTTCATGGAGTTCTAAGACTAATGATGATGACTAAGGGTATACCTAGTTGGTCCAAGTATCTAAGACGTTATGGTTTTAGGTAGGTTCAAAGCAAGGCACACCAAGGCATCTCTTTTACCTGTTTCTTTATCCTTGATATAGCTGGTCCGTCTTGAGTCGTCGGTCTTTGTCTTCATTAAGCTCAACCGACACTGGACCCACTGACCTAAGTGATTGATAAACAATGTGTTCTAGTATGCCACAGAAAAGTGCACTAACAATCTCCCCCTTTGTCAATTACTTATAAAAACCTAACATACCAAAACCAAAACACTATGGACAAGAGATTTCATTAATATGAAATTAACTACAGGACTCTTAACATGCCAAACTAAGCAGCTCCTCTTCAGTTTGCTCCCCCATAACTTGTTAATCCGTGCATCACAAAACATAGCAAACTAGTTTTGGTGGGACTTGATCTTTCTCCCCCTTTTTGTCAGCAATTGACAAACTATTCTCTCCCCCTTAATGATATATCAATAAGGTTAAGGTAAGAGTAGCTAGTATGTCGCAGTTGTAACTATAAGCACATGCTAACAAAGAGAGTATAGGGTGCATGAATTTTAAAACATGGAGCATGCTAAGGAATATGATTAACAAGAAAATATAACTATCTAATCATAGTTAATCATGCATAATTGGTCATCTATGATATACTTTAAGCATTAAAGCCCAAGGGCTTATAGCCCAATCAACCAACCTCCCCAGATGGTATATCAAGACCAATACAAAGCACAGATTAGCATATAATGAAGCATAAAACTCAAGATGATTAGTTAATCTAAGCAATGAGATAGTCTAACAGCAAGTATATAAAATAGAAGCAAGGCTAAACTACTAAATTTGGGCTCATGAGGCTTGAATCCTCTAATTTTCCCACACACACAGAAATGAGGCTGAAATCCTCAGATTTTCCTATTTAAGCTACCCTCACTAACTATGTTTAGTTTGATTTGCCTAAGGGTAACTGATTTCCTCAACACCCTCATAAAATGTTGTTAATGTAAAGATTTGTCAATTACCATGATTAGTGTATCGTCAAGTCTGTAAAACTGCTTGTGGCTGAAGATTGAAGCCTTCGGACATCTTTGACAGAAGCTACTCGAGAAGATTGCACATCCAGTCAAGCCTCAATCCTTTTCATCCAAACCTTTGATCCCAAAACCCCTCTATAGATGGCCTAATCCTTCTTAGATGCATCCTTAGCCCTCTCTATAGTCCACATTCCATAAAGATCAGCTATGGAATAGGTTAACATGGCAGTTGTTGCAAAATAAGAAAAATCTCATAACTGTAGATTCTGATGGGATCCCGATCCATCGGAATGATGTCCGATAGGTGTCCGATCAATCGGAGGTCATGCCCGATCAATCAGACTATAGTCCAGCAACTTTAAAAACTATCTGGACATTTTTTCGATCACTCGTAGATATGTCCGATCAATCGTACAAGGCCCTCCGATCAATCGAAAATTGATCCGATTCATTGGACAAAAGTCCAGCAATATCACAAAACTCTCTAGACAAAATTCCGATCAATCGGACCATATGTCCGATCAATCGGAACAGGCACCTTCGATCAATCGGAAGCTCATCCGATCCATCGAAAAAGTGTTCAGCAACATTTCAAATTTCATCTGGACATATTTACGATCAATCGAAAACTCTCTCCGATCCATCGGAGATGGTGTTCCGATCAATCGGAACAAAGTCCGATCAATCAGAGAATCTATTTCAGCAAAATTCAAAATGAGCTGATTCTTATGTCCGATCAATCGGATCTCTTTTCGATCCTATCGAGGTGACTGTTTTCTAACCGTTGAAAATCAACTCTATATAGGAAACTCGGTTGGATCTTGTATACTTACATCAAGCATCATCTAGGGTTTGTTTGTGCTTCCTCCTTGTGATCCTTTTCTCTCATTGCCTTCAATTTGTTGAGTTCATACTTCAATCCGTGTTGATTTGACCAACATTGAAGAGCATTCAAAGCTTAGATTGAATCATGAACTCAACCCCTCTTTAATGGCATCTTGACCTACTTCTTAAAGTCATATTCGTGTCATCAATGCCATTAATGGTGGTTTAGGTAGAAGCTACTCCTCATATAAAAGCCATAACCCAATATAGTTTCTACCAAACCCTACTCCCTCACCTTAGAACCTGCAAGAAGACATTCGTAGCAAGGTTGCTGATCGAGGAAGCTGAAGAAGGTATCGTTCGTGCAAGCCGAAGCTTCTTCAACAAAGGCATCATTAAGGGGCTCAATCATCTAAGTATATTTTAGTCTTTCGAGTCCAAGAAACCACCTCAAAAGTTAAGATTTGGGTTTCAGAGTTTGAAGACCCAAACTCGGTAGAGTTCTTGCATAGGACAAGTCCTTGAGTAGGACAAGCCCTTGTGTAGGACAAAGTGGTTAATGGATTTGTCCTAAGGAAGGATGAATCCATGTGTTGAAGTCTAAGTCCTTTTGTAGGCTATTAAGGTTCATAGTTAACCTCATTTAAAACCATTGTGATAGTGAAATCCGGCCACTCAAGGAGTGAGTGGATGCACCCGGGAGTGGAGTAGGTACATAACCGAACCACTATAAAATCTCTTGTTGTGTGATGAATGTCTGAACTGCTTTACTTCTTTCACTTGCTCTTTTATTGTTGAAAGTCAATATTCTGCATATCAAGTGTTTGAAGAAAGTTCTCTAAAGTACTTTGCATATTTGTAAGTGTGTAATTTGGTGATTTTAAAAAGTTTCTTACTCACCCCCCTCTAGGACAAAGAAACCAGTTTCTTGCTTCTATAAAAGCGGTAATCAAACTTATACCGCAATTTCAATTAGTATGAGAGCGGGTTCCTCCTAAAAGGCTTAACAGCTCGGAGTGTGATCCGTCTCTAGAAGCTTGAAATCATGTCAAAAGGGGATTCTAGTATGGTTTCCAAACCTCCATATTTTGATGGATAAAACTATGCTTATTGGAAAGCAAGAATGAGAGTCTTCTTGCAATCATTGGATCATGCAACATGGAGGTCTGTGGAAATTAAACATGAAATACCCCTCTTGAGCACAGTAATTGATGGGGTCACCACTACAACAGTCAAACCGGATGATTTATGGACTGATCTTGAACAACTGAGATACATTAGTAATGCAAAGGCACTCAATGCTATCTTTTATGCCGTTTCAGCAGATGAGTTCAAAAGAATTTGTAATTGCACAACTGCTAAGGAAGCATGGGACATCTTTGAAACTACTCATGAAGGGACTAGTACAGTCAAGAGGTCAAAACTTCAGCTCTTGACTACTCAATTTGAGAATATGAAAATGGAAGAACATGAGAACTTCATGGACTTTTACACCTGACTGAGTGATTTCACCGATGCTATGTGGGGATTGGGGGAGAGGATATCGGATCCGCACATTTGTAGGAAAGTACTAAGATCGTTACTCGAACGATTCTCCTCCAAGGTCATAACTATTGAGGAATGTAGAGATATTGATACTATGAAAATAGAAGACTTACTAGGATCTCTACAGACCCATGGACTTCATTTCAAGAAATCCCCAAAAAGTAAAAACACAGTGCTGAAAACTTCACACACTAAACAAGAATCTGTAGTTGACAGTGATGAAGAAATGGATATGAATGAGATGGCTCTTATGGCCAAGAAATTTAAAAAATTCTTTAAAAACAAAGGAAAGAAGGTTGACAAAAATAGCAGATCTTTTGACAAAAAGCGCTATACAGGAAAATCTTACAATAAGCCAAAAGATCTTAAGTGCTACAACTGTGGACGCTATGGTCATATTGCCTCTGACTGCCAAGCTCCTGCCAAAGGAAAAAAAAAAGAAAAGAAAGCAATGGCAGCTACATGGGACAACTCTATCATATTGCCTCTAATTCTGATTCAGATGAATATCAAAGTGATGGGGGAAGAGGATCAGTTAAATTTTTGATGACCTCTATCTCGGAGATTGTCCCAGACATACAGAGCATAAAAGACAAGGATGATCATGAATCGTCGGAAACCAATGTGACATCCTCCGATGATGACGAGGATGATAATGAAGGATTGCAAGTTGCCTATGATGAATTATTTCGTCAAATCATTCTTCTTACCAAGAAATTGAGCCAAGCTAATATTGAAAACAACAAATTGGCTGATGAAATGCAAGAAGTGAAAGGAGAAAACAACAGATTTCACTTTCAAATCTGTGACTTGGAAAGGAAAAACAAAGCAGCTCAAGACAAAATTAATACTCTAGAAGATGAGCTGAAGAAGGCAAACTCTACAAATCAATGTCTAACTATGCAGCTTAATCAAGAACGTCAACTCAATGAAAGATTTGCCCAGAGTAGAGAAAAACTAGATGATATCCTTAAATCAGGTAAGCCTTGTAGGAATACAAGAGGGCTAGGCTATGGTGAGCAAACTAAGGTTAGTAACCCAGAACCTGAAAAGATTAGGAATGCATCAGAGAGAAATAAGAAGAATTCACCAATATGCCATGCATGTGGAGATATTGGACATTTGAAGTTTGAATGCTTGATCTTTAAGAATCCGGTTCGGAACTTGAAAGGAAAATTTGTACCTACCGGAAAGATGATGAATCACATGTGGAGTCCTCCAAAACAAGCACCATGGAAAAATGTGAACATGAGGAGAAATTATCCCACTCCACCTAAGAAAGACAAAAGAATGGAAGAGCTCCTTGAAATGGTAAAACAGTTAAACAAAAGAACCATGGAGCTGATGTAAGAGAAATCAAGCAAGGGAAAAAACTCAACACCTCATGCTGAAACGATGACATCTCTAAAATCAACCAAGAAGCATGTTTCTCTAAAAAGGGTAGTATCTAAGTGGGTAGTAAAGAACAAATGCTTAGTTATCCATACAGCCCTTAGAGCCGGAAGAAACACTAGGTGGTATCTTGATAGTGGATGCTCTTGACACATGACAGGTGACAGGACTCAATTTTGCGATTATGCTGAGTTTGATGGTGGGTCTGTTACCTTTGGAGATGGGTGCGTGGCCAAAATTGTTGGCAAGGGAACCATCACCGGGCCAGGATTGCCCAAAATTGAGGATGTGCTGTGTGTTGATGGTTTGAAACATAATTTATTAAGCATTTCTCAAATATGTGATGAACAATATTCTGTAAAATTCTCCAAAGATATGTGCGAAATTAAGGACCAAACTGGAAAATTGATTCTAAAAGGGCTTCGCACTGGAGATAACTGTTATGTTATTAAAAACAAGGGTGATGAGGGATCATCTGTCGTATGCCACATGGCCATTAATGATGAAACTGAGTTATGGCATCAACGGCTTGGTCATGTCCATTATAGAAATCTGGCTAGGTTGAGTAGAAAAAAACTAGTTAAAGGATTACCTGATAGGGAAGAAACCAAAAGAAGTATGTGTAGAGTGCTTGAAAGGTAAACAAATTAAAGTTGCACATAAGAAGACATCCACCATTGCTACATCGAAACCCCTTGATCAACTCCACATGGATCTCGTAAGTGCCACAAGAGTGATGAGTCAAGGTGGTAAGAGATACTTCTTTGTTATTGTTGATGACTACTCCCGCTACACTTGGGTCATATTTTTTAGAGAAAAATTTGATACATTTGATGAATTTGAAAAACTAATTAAACAACTCCACAATGAGAAGGAATGTACAGTAAAACGAATTAGGAGTGATCATAGGGGAGAATTCGAGGACGGCCGATTTGAACAATTCTATAAAAATTTAGGCATCAAACATGAGTTCTCAGCCCCAAAAAATCCTCAAAAGAATGGAGTAGCTGAGAGGAAAAACAAAGTTCTACTTGATATGGCCACAGTTATGATGAACAGTAAAAATCTTGCAAAAAAACTGTGGGCTAAAGCAGTGAATACAGCTTGTCACATCATTAATCGAGTATATTTGAGAGCTGGCCTAGATAAAACGCCATAGGAGCTATGGAATGGAAAAGTCCCAAATATCAAGTATTTTAGAGTCTTTGGTAGTAAATGCCACATCCTTCGAGATAGAGACAATCTAGGAAAATTTGATTCTAAAAGTGATGAGGGAATATTCCTAGGATACGCTTCTAATAGTCGTGCCTATAGAGTTTATAACACAAGAACTAAAACAACTCAAGAATCCATAAATGTTATCATTGATGACCAATCTAAAGAAGATACAAGACTTGATGTTGATGAAGTGGGAGAACCATGCCACATAGGAAACCTGTTGAAAAATCTCCCACTCCCAATGCCTCAATAGCTCTTAGAAATGTTCCATATGTCAAGGATCATCCCCTCAATCAAATCATTGGAGATCCTGATGTTGGAGTCAAGACTAGGAGACAACTTGAGGCCATCAATAGTCATGTGTGCTTCACCTCAAAAATTGAACCAAAAAATATAGATGAGGCTCTCAATGATGAGTTTTGGATACTTGCAATGCAAGAAGAACTCCAACAGTTCACCAGAAATGAAGTTTGGTTTCTGGTTGAAAGACTATATGAGAAAACTGTCATTGAAACTAAATGGATCTTCAAGAACAAAACAGATGAATCTGGCAATGTGATTCGAAACAAAGCCCGTCTGGTAGCTCAAGGGTACTCTCAAATCGAGGGAATTGATTTTGATGAAACTTTTGCCCCGGTTGCTAGACTAGAATCCATCCGAATTCTCATGTCCATAGCATGTGCACTCAAATTCAAATTATTTCAAATGGATATGAAGGGTGCCTTTCTAAATGGTATTCTCGATGAGGAAGTTTACGTTGAACAACCTAAAGGGTTTGTGGACCCTAGATATCCTCAAAGAGTCTACCGATTGAAAAAGGCTCTCTATGGGTTAAAACAAGCCCCCCAAGCATGGTATGAACGTCGTACTCAATTTCTAATTGATCACAAGTTTGTTAGGGGGAGTGTTGACAAAACCCTGTTTGCTAAAAGGACGACTGATTCATTTCTCATTGCTTAGATTTATGTGGATGATATTGTATTTGGTTCAAACTGTGAAGAATTTTCTGGTTTATTTGCTGAATTGATGAAATCTAAATTTGAAATGAGTTTGGTAGGCGAACTGAATTTTTTCCTGGGATTGCAAGTTAAACAACTGAAAAATGGAATCTTCATAAATCAAATTAAATATGCTAAAGATCTAGTCAAGAGGTTTAGGCTAGACTCGGGTCGATCACACATCACACCTATGGCCACAACCATTAAACTCTCCAAAGACTTGTCAAGCAAAAGTGTCGACCAACACTTATATAGGAGTATGATTAGGAGTCTCCTTTACCTTACAGCAAGTAGACCTGATATTGCATTTAGCGTAGGTGCATGCGCTAGATTTCAAGCGGATCCTAGGGAATCACATCTCACTGCTGTAAAAAGAGTGATCAAATATGTGGCCTGCACAACTGAATATGGCTTGTGGTACCTATCTGACACATCATCCATCATTGCGGGGTACTCCGATGCCGATTGGGCCGGTAATATGGATGATCGAAAATCCACAAGCGGTGGCTGTTTTTACATCGGAAACTGCTTAGTTGCTTGGCATAGCAAAAAGTAAAATTCCATCTCACTTGTACACTACTGAAGCTGAATATATTGCTGCCGGTAGTTGCTGTGCTCAGCTACTTTGGATGAAGCAAATGTTGAAGGATTATGGTATCAATCAGGAAGAAATGACGCTCTTTTGTGACAACACAAGCGCCATTAATATTTTGAAAAATCTTGTTCAACATTCTCGAACCAAGCATAGCGACATCCGGCACCATTTTATAAGAGAACTAGTTGAAGAAAAAGTGGTCAACCTTGAATACGTCCCAAACCGAGCGGCAATTGGCCGACATCCTTACAAAATCGTTAGATTCCACTAGGTTTGAACACCTTTGGAAATCTATCGGGGTATGCTCACTTTAGTCGGTAGAAAAGCCATGAGCATATAGGTATATCTGAGGAATTAGCCTCATGTCTTTGAATGATTGTCAATGTTTTCAAGCATACATCCTTCTATTTATCATAAAATAGGCTGGATCATCATTTGTAAAATGCTGTAAGGATGTGTCTGTTAAAATCCTGTTGGAGACATTTCCGATTGATAAGAGCCTTCTCCGACCAATCGGAAATATCGGGCACCCGTTTCCTATATACGGTCGTTCTATTCATTTTGCCCATATCTTGTTATCTTCTCCCAAAACCTCTGCTAGGGCTTTTTCCCTGAGGTCGGACAGTTGCAATGCTAGCCCTCCAACTGCCTCATTCGCATAAAAGGTGGTCTCATATCCCTTCTTGGTAAGGATTCTCGGTTCCTCATCTCGATTTCTCCTTCCCTCTTCTCTATTTGATCATCATTGTTGGGGATTAGGAGTTCTTTCTGCTGGATCATTGCTTTCCTTTCATTCTCGGTCTATTTATTGCTCTCACTGTTCTTACATTCTTCAAAAAACGATGCCGAAAGACCCTAAAGGAAAATCCAAAATGGTTGTCGGGCCATCCACCACCTCCAGGTCAAAGAAGCTTCCAACTTCAAGACCCTCTCAGGCCCCTCCACCTCCTACCGCACCTACAGACCCACCTGAGAGTCCATCTACATTCTTCTGCTTTCAGTCCCGCACAATCATCTATGAGCGGGAGGTGGTCTTGTCGTGCGTGAAGCCATTTGGCATCCCAGCACTCCTTGCACAAATTGGTTGGGAAGGTGTGTTACGTTTTGGGGGCGTGGCACATCCAGAGGTAGTCTAGGTCTTCCTTTCAAAAATTATCAATCCCGTTGGAAATCCTCCATCCTGCGAGGTCATTGTGAGTGGTCGTGTTGTGAAGATCACGGCATAAACAATCGCAGACCTCATTAGTATTCCTGTGTCCACAGCTCCTCAACCCAATGATAATCTTTTTTATTCTTCTCTTCGAGCTGATTGGACGCGTTATTTGTGTCGGGGAACCAATCCCGAATGGATTGATGGAAGTGCCCTCCGAGCGTCCGAAATATCCAACAGATTCCGAGTACTTCACCAAATCTTCAACACCAATGTTTACCCTCGTAGCACCAACAAATCTGATCTCACAGCTAATATGGTGAATTTACTCTATCATGTTGCTCATGGGACATGTCTATATCTTCCCTCCATCATCCTACATCACATCCTGGATTCATTGCCTAACACTCGCAACACAATCCCTTTTGGCTGGATCATTACCCGTCTGGCCCAAGACTGCGGGTTTTCCAATATTGTGGTTCATCCCGTTCCCCATCGTACATTCAAGGACCTCAATATTAAAAAGATGAATCTGCCAAAAGAGGTCGACGTGGAAGATCGGGACTTCTCCCACACCCCCACACATGTGTCTTCTGGCACCCACGGCGAGTCCTCGGCCCCGACGCTGACTCCAGCTCAACGATCAGTAAAGCGATGCCTTCAATCTGAAGCCTCTTTCGCACCTCCTCCTCCCAACTCGGAGCAGATCATTGCTCAACTTGATCGCGTGAAGGTCACCTTAGCACAACATGGTGAGCGGTTGACCCACCTTGAGAGCATGATGCAGTCCGTACACGATGCTGTTCAACGCCTCACCTCTGCTCTCTCTTGCCGGCGTGATGAAGTTTTGGCCCTGCTCCGTAGTTGTCCATGTTTCTGGCTAGGATACCCTATTTGTGCATCGTCGCGGGTATCTTTTTGGGGCGACTTTGGCACACAATTTTGGCACCTTCATAGTTAAATCTTTTGTTCTTGACAGGATGCTTTTTTATATTTTGATGATGACATCGCTGGATTTGACCTTATGATCACATTACTCGACTGTTTTTTTTTGGATATGTTGATGATCACATTGCTGGATTTGGATATTTTGGATATTGCTTATCTTGTGGATCATTTATCATTTATATGATTCCTATGTCTATATATATACTTGTGCTTAATTGCGTTAACTTTATCGGGCTTCTTGCCCCATTTTGGGTTGTATATATGGTGATAATGTTTGGTCATGATATACATTTCAGAAGGGGAGGTTGGTTGCTTGGGCTATATGCCCACTGTGCTTATTGATATATACTTGTATATCCTTGCGTGACCATCTGTATTTGGCTTCCTCCCTCGGCGCGTTCATGTCTATTTTTTCCTTTACCTTCAGTCTATGACCTATGCGCTGCATTATCCTTTTACTAACCTTTGTCAATGACTGACAAAAAGGGGGAGAAGTTATCCCACCAAAAGGTCCCGGTTATTTTGTTGATCTTTTGTGTGCAGGGACTTAGGGGGAGCTAAAGTGAAGCCTAGTCTGTAGATTGAGTCTGTACATTTTGCATGTAATGGGTCATCTTTATGTGTAAAGCATTTATCTTTTACGACATGTTCAATGTATGTACGTTATTTGGTTTTGGTGTCTAGGAAAAGTCTTTGGTATGGACTAAGACGTTTATAGGTTTGGTTTTGTCCGGTAATTGACAAAGGGGGAGATTGTTAATGCAAAGATTTGTCAATTACCATGATTAATGTATCATCACGTCTGTAAAACTGCTTGCGGATGAAGATTGAAGCCTTTGGACATCTCTAACAGAAGCCACTTGAGAATATTGCACATCCAGTCAAGCCTCAATCCTTTTCATCCAAACCTTTGATCCCAAAACCCCTCTATAAATGGCCTAATCCTTCTTAGATGCATCCTTAGCCCTCTCTATAGTCCACATTCCATAAAGATCAGCTATGGAATAGGTTATCATGGCAGTTGTTGCAAAACAAGAAAAATCTCATAACTGCATATTCCGATGGGATCCCGATCCATCGGAATGATGTCCGATAGGTGTCCGATCAATCGGAGGTCATGCCCGATCAATCGGACTATAGTCCAACAACTTTAAAAACTATCTGGACGTTTTTCCGATCACTCATAGATATGTCCGATCAATCGTATAAGGCCCTCCGATCAATCGAAAATTGATCCGATCCATCGGACAAAAGTCCAGCAATATCACAAAACTCTTTGGACAAAATTCCGATCAATCGGACAATCTGTCTGATCAATTGGAACAGGCACCTCCGATCAATTGGAAGGTCATCCGATCCATCGGAAAAGTGTCCAGCAACATTTCAAATTTCATCTGGACATATTTACGATCAATCGAAAACTCTCTGCGATCCATCGGAGATGGTGTTCCGATCAATCGGAACAAAGTTCGATCAATCGGAGAATCTATTTCAGCAAAATTCAAAATGAGCTGATTCTTATGTTCGATCGATTGGATCTCTTTCCAATCCTATCGAGGTAACCGTTTTCTAACCGTTGAAAATCAACTCTATATAGGGAACTCGATTGGATCTTGTATACTTACCTCAAGCATCGTCTAGGGTTTGTTTGTGCTTCCTCCTTGTGATCATTTTCTCTCATTCCCTTTGATTTGTTGAGTTCATACTTCAATCCATGTTGATTTGACCAACATTGAAGAGCATTCAAAGCTTAGATTGAATCTGAACTCAACCCCCCTTTAATGGCATCTTGACCTACTTCTAAAAGTCATATTCTTCTCATCAATGCCATTAATGGTGGTTTAGGTAGAAGCTACTCCTTATATAAAAGCCATATCCCAATATAGTTTCAACCAAACCCTGATCCCTTACCTTGGAACCTGCAAGAAGACATTCGTAGCAAGGTTGCTGATCGAGGGAGCTGAAGAAGGTATCGTTCGTGCAAGTCGAAGCTTCTTCAACAAAGGCATCATCAAGGGGCTCAATCAGCTAAGTATATTTTCATCTTTTGAGTCCAAGAAACCACCTCAAAAGTTGAGATTTGGGTTTCAGAGTTTGAAGACCCAAACTCGGTAGAGTCCTTTCATAGGACAAGTCCTTGAGTAGGACAAGCCCTTGTGTAGGACAAAGTGGTTAATGAATTAGTCCTAAGGAAGGATGAATCCATGTGTTGAAGTCTAAGTCCTTTTATAGGCTATTAAGGTTCATGGTTAACCTCATTTAAAACCATTGTGATAGTGAAATCCGGCCACTCAAGGAGTGAGTGGATCAGCCGGGAGTGGAGTAGGTACATAACCGAACCACTATAGAATCTCTTGTTGTGTGTTGAATGTCTGAACTGATTTACTTCTTTCACTTGCTCTTTTATTGTTGAAAGTCAATATTCTGCATATCAAGTGTTTGAAGAAAGTTCTCTAAAGTACTTTGCATATTTGTAAGTGTGTAATTTGGTGATTTTAAAAAGTGTCCTATTCACCCCCCTCTAGGACAAAGAAACCAATTTCTTGCTTCAACAAAAGTGGTAATCAAACTTATACCGTAATTTCAAATGTAGCATGAGGTGAGGGGTTGGGAACTCCTTCTTCTCCTAGAAGGGATAGCGGTCGGGATCCCCTCTTAGATAAGCGGGAAGAGAGGTAGTGGTGAAAGCCGTGAGAGCTAGATCTTTATGTTAGCTCCCATCACTAGCGGAGTCACCATATTTGGATTCGGATTCCTCCATTTCATCCCAAGTGGCAGCAATTGCCTTTTTACCTTTCGGTTTAGGCCCATCCGGACATTCCGGGGCGATATGGCCACAACGACCGCAACCGTAACAACGGACAGATGAAGGTTTGGATGATTTTCCTTTATCTTTTTCACCCTTCTTGTCTTTCTTGTCAAGGCTACTCCCTCTATCAAATTTGAGGAATCTCTTGAATTTTTTGTTCAATTTTTCTTCCTCATCATCCTCATCATCACTATCTTCCTCCGACTCACTCTTACTTTTCTTATGTTTGAGAGAGGACTTGAGAGCGATGCTTTTCTTTCTAGAGGGGGCCTTAAAGTGTAATTCATGAGTTTGTAGGGAACCTATCAGTTCTTCTACTTTCATGTTATCTATGTCTCTACACTCCTCTAAGACAACTATCTTGGTGTTAAATCTATCCGGGAGGGACCTAAGTATTTTTCTACAAATCCTATCTTGCAGAACCCGATCACCCAAGACAAACATGGAGTTGCAAATATCTAACAATTTAGTATAAAACTCCATGAAGGTTTCAGTCTCTTCCATGCTAATGTTTTCAAATTTGGTGGTTAAGAGCTGAAGCTTTGAGCGTCTTACTGTGCTAGTTCCCTTGTGGGTAACCTCAAGTATATCCCACGCTTCTTTTGCAGTTGCGCATGTGAGAATGCGCTGAAATTCATCCAGAAAAACCGCACCGCAAATCGCATTGAGAGCTTTGGCATTTGCCATGTATTGAGCTCTCTCTATGTCATCCCATTTGGAATCATCTTTAGGAATGACAATGTATTTCCCATCAACCTTCACTTGCTCGGTGGGCAAGGTATATCCATTTTGTATGCTAAGCCACACCGGACGGTCCATGGATTGGAGAAAAATCCTCATTCGAGCCTTCCAATAAGCATAGTTGGACAAGTCAAAGAATGGTGGACAGCTGGTGGTACTCCCGTCTCGGTTAGACATTATGCTAGTACTCCGGTACCGGATCTTACTCTAGACGATTAAGTCCTTGAAGAGCAACCCGCTCTGATACCAAGTGAAATTGCGTCGGGTGCTCTAACACGACACCCTAAGCACACGTGCGGAAGCTTAAGGAGCAACTAGAATTATGGCTAAGTCCTAGAGGGGGGGGTGATAAGGACCTTTTAAAATCTTTTCGCCTACTTAACAAATTTAGCAAATCAAACTACGTAAGCGATTAACACTTCGGCTTCCAAGCCTAAGCGGGTCCAATCAAAAGACTAGCAAATGATAAGTGCAATCAGCAACCTAGTCTAAACAACACATGAGGACTATAGAGGATGGATCAAGAAATGCTCAAGTCAACATGAGGTAGTGAAAGTACATCTTGTGAGTGTGGAGCTGCCTTTCAAGTGCCAAGCATGCATTCCTAATTAACCAATTAAACGCAATGCATAAAGAGAAATGTCCTCAAGAACAATCACAAACACAAGGATGTATAGTGGTTCAATTACTTGTCTATTCCACTCCCGGTTCAAGTACTCAACCCCTTTGAGCACACCGACATTCACTGGAGAGTTTAAATCTGGTTCCTCCCAACCAAGGTGTTTTAACTCGGATCCACCCAACCGGGGAGTTTACAGGTTCCTCCCAACCTACACGTTTGCACACGTGTTGGTGACTCCCCCTTGGAGACTATGTTTAGGCCCGACTAACGTGCCAAGGAATGACTGACGTCCTTGAATTTAGGCCGACAACCAAGCCAAGGATTGGCAAACGACCCTAGTTCGAGTTTGTTAAACAAACTCTACACTAAACTCCCATAGGGAATTGAGTGGATGGACTCCTAACAAGACAACCTTACTTGTCGGATTAAGCCCATTTGTAGCGCCACTTTGGGTTGCTTCTTCTCGCTCTCCCATGCTTGAATCAGCTCCCCTTATGCTCCCCCGATCTTTAACGCCGCTGTTTTGCCAAGGCTTCAGCTCCAAGATCAGCTACCTTACATGTGATGCTCCATTGGAGATGCCCAAGGTGCTAGGGAATGATGAATCCTCTACAAATTGTAGGAAATAGGTTTCCTAGAGGAATACACCTATTTGGACTCCTAGGTAGTGTTTAGACAAGGGATTTAACTATGATCAAGGTGTCTAAACCCTAGGAATCAAGAGGGAACAAGTCCATTCTCAAGATGCCATTGAATGGCCCAAGCTTGTGATGAAAACACAAGGAGAATGACTTGCTATGGGTTTGGGATAAAGCCTCTGATGGTCTCTAGTAATGGTGGCTTCTATCTCCTCGAAATCCTCTGTACTAGCCAAAAATGAATCCCCCTGTTTAAATAGATTTTCTTCCAACGGTCAAAAAATGGGCAGATTCTCGCATCTCCGATTGATCGGAAAAAAGGATTCGATTGATCGGAGACCAGTCCGATTGATCGGAGACATGTCCGATTGATCGAAAATCAGTTTAGTGAATTCTCTAGAATATATTCCGATTGATTAGAAACATGGTCCGATTGATCAGACTGACCCCTTCCGATGGATCGGAAGACTGTCCGATTGATCGAAAATATGTCTAGTGGATTTTCAAGTTTGCTGGGACAATTTTCGATTGATCAGAACTTTGGTCCGATTGATCGGAGTCCTATCGGAGCCAATGTCCTATTGATCAAAGATCAATCGGAAGCTGCTGTTGAGCTGTTTTGATTACAGAAGCTCCGATCAATCGAAAACTGCTGTTTGAGCTGTTTTGATTATAGCAGCTCCAATCAATCGGAAACTGCTGTTTGAGCTGTTTTGATTACAGCAGCTTCGATCAATCGGAAACTGCTATTTGAGCTGTTTTGATTACAGCAGCTTCCACCTCTTTAATTAGTCTAACTTATCATGTTTTTCATGGAGTTCTAAGACTAATGATGATGACTAAGGGTATACCTAGTTGGTCCAAGTCATCTAAGAGGTTATGGTTTTGGGTAGGTTCAAGGCAAGGCACACCAAGGCATCTCTTTTACCAGTTTTTTATCTTTGATGTAGCTGGTCCGTCTTGAGTCTTCGGTCTTTATCTTCATTAGGCTCAACCGACACTAGACCCACTGACCTAAGTGATTGACAAACAAGGAGCACTAGTATGCCACAGAAAAGTGCACTAACAATCATCTTCATCATTACCTTCACCACCAACACCACCATCGTCCTCGTCGACACCATCATTACCTCGTCACCACCATCATCACCATCATTTCCGGCACCCTCTCTGAGAATATCCTCTTCTTCAAGCACTTCATCCAAGGGCTCGAGGGGCGGGAACTCTGGCCCCTCCGATGTTACGTTCGTCTCTCCGTGAGCGATCCAGCCTTCCAAAGTGTGTTCAGGCTTTTCATGGTTGATCACCACGTTCAGAGAAGTTGTCAGTCTCTTCGTACCCGGCGCGGCAAGCTGATATAGATGCTTTGATACATAGCCAAGCCCATTGGCTGGAGTAGGGGTAACAACAGGAGGTGTGATGAAAATGGGTTCGCTAACAAGGAAGTTATTTCTGACCAACGTATATTGGTGGCCCCACCACCTCATCCATCCGAAGGAAGCCCAGTGCAATGTTGTGTCCCCGGAATGGCAAAAGAGCACCCAGTCCCGGTCAACATGAGTTGGCGCCACATCCACTTCCAATGAATGGGCCCGACACCATATGCTCGCTGCTCATGGGTCACTGGCTCTAACGTCTCGGGCACCCCTTGGTCATACCCGAACTGGCGAGCGAAGCGCTTAGGGTAATAAGGCTCCCTCCAGGATTCTAGCCCCTCGCGCAGCGGCAGCGACGATGAACAAATCGCTGTCAGGAACGAATGCTCGTAATAGTCAATGCTGTTGTCGTCCGTGCACAGAATCGACTCTTTGCTGCGGGTGCCCGAGAAATGGAAGAAATGAACATCATCGTATTGGACAATCTTGGCTTTAATGGTTGTCAAGTTTTGACCAACCATTCTCTTCTACTGGAAGAAATATAGTAGAACCTTCCCGGGTTGGATATAATCTCCGCATTCTACCCCATAGACCCAGGGAAAATACACTCCTAGCCAGCCGGAAAAGAAGTGCCACCCACAATAAGCCGAATTCATCCCGTAGGCGGCACGTTCCTTATTGCTGATGATATAGCCGAAGGCCTGGTAGATAGAGCATAGGACCACTAGAGCCAGCGCGTACCGGTGACCATTCGCCAAAGCTCCCGCAACGGCAAAATAGGATACACGTACATTGTCTGCTTTCTTAGAGCTTGGCAGTGCTACGCAGCTCAGCCAATAAGCCAAAAAGCCAGCCAACTCGCAAGTGGGGGATAATTTATTAGGACGGGAAAACTTCTCCTTCATCCTCCTCTCCAAGAAGACCTTGTCGCCGCAACCTTCGTCATAGGCCTCATAATCCAAGCTGAAGAGAGAAAACACGACATCAACAGAAGGAAATAAAACCAAACAGAAACGATGATATGAAACCTGCAACAAGATACTCACTTCAAACCATGGCTGAAATAGACTAGCTAATCTTCAAATGGGAGTTTATCTTTGAAACCCCAGAAGTATGGGAGCTCGGCAAAAAGCTCATAGCAGGCTTCAGAGCAGAAACCTTCGTCCACTCCCTTCTTCTTCCGAGACAGTTCCTCGTCGCTTGGAACCCATTCGTCATAAATCCTTCCATGAATCAGAAGACCTGCGATCCGATTCATATCCCATAGGGAGATGCTCATCTCTCCATACGGTAGGTGGAAGGAGTTGGTGATAGAACACCAATGGTTGAGGAAGCCCTTGTAAACCCACGGCTCCCTATGGAAATAACTCGACGTCACTTCGATGGCCTTGTACAGACCTACTGCTCGCAAGGTGGCCCTATGTTATTCCAAAATGCAACGGGACCATGCTTTGTACCCCGGATGAGGAATCAGGTGACCTCGGGTTCGGAATGCTCCAGATGGCCATATCTCGACATCCCCCAGATGATGAAATCTCTGGCAAAGAGTCTCGAAATAGTGCGTGGGGAAAGGTTGGTGAGGGTCGTGATTGGTTCCAGGAAGATCATGCCCTTCATACCGAGGACGGACTGTCGCTTCCCGTTATCAGACAGAGAACAGCTCAGGAATGGTGCTGGACTAGACGTCCACATATCCACACTGAAGAAAGAGTTATTACGGCATACGTCGAAAGGTTTGATCTCCAGAAGAGAACGTTGCTGCTGGTAGCTCTTCACATATCTGATGTGTTGTCGAGTGAAAGGGTTTTTGATCTTGAGAGGCGCCGTCCCCAACTTGACCGTAGACCAAGTAATCATCATCTTGTTAGACTTGGATTTGGCCTGATTCTCTAAATATACCTGCTTGGCACCCTTCCCAGCCCTTTTCTGGCGGCCGTGCCTCATAAGCTGGGCAGGTACGGTCGGGCTCGCTTCACCATCTTCAGATCCTACGGTCCCGTCCGACCGAAAACCGCGCAAGGGAGCGTCCCATTGCTCTTGTGTACCCCTATCTGGAGGGGGTGGCACGACCCTATCGCAAAGGATTTTCTTCTGCATATCCTTGGACAGTGTCAGGATGCGTTCGTAAAAGTTGAAGGTCTCTGGAGGCATGAACCACTGAGGATTCTGATCAGACGGACGATTGACTCTTTGTAGACCTGCCCGTTTACGCTTCGATGGAGTCAGTGGTTGACCTGAAGGCCCAACTTGCGAGGGATCACTAGCCATTACGATTTGCAACGGCATGCAAGAAGCTTAGATATAGCTCAAAGTAAAGAAAAGAAAAATACGTGCAGAAAGAAACCGGCTTTTACAAAGTCCAAAGGAATATAAAGCAGTAAGTAAGAGAAAATGCAAGCGCCCAAGCAAATGAATCGAGACCTTACTAAAACACATCCAAACTAACAAAGAAGGAAATAATGCGACAACATTCACAATACGACATCATCATCACATATATAAACAAGAAAGGACAGAAGAAAGAGAAAATGGTCTAATCATCATTCATTAACTATAAAGACAATTCCAAAATGTTTGGATTGTCATATCAATTGTTTAAATGTTAAAAGTTAATGTTTGTCATAAGATGACACAAAATTATGGGGCCCTCTCCCTATGGTCAGAAAAAGATCTCATTCCTGCAGCAGCGGAAGAACCCGAGCCTTCAACTCATCCACCTTCGCCTGGACCCGGGCTTCCTTATAAATCAGGTCCATCAAGTGAGAGATGCACTGCTGCACGAAATTGAAGTTCAAGTATTCGGAGTCGGTCCGGTTCCTCACAATAAATATGTCGACCGTGAGTCTGTCACGTTCCCTCAAGGCCTCCCTTGCCATCCTTCAGATTCTGGCGCGACGGTCTAGGAAACTCAGCCTCCGCCAGCGGGAGAACCCAAGTAAGGAATCGTTCGTTCTTCCTGTTTTCCTTCTTTAAGGAATGAAATTGGCTCAATAAAGCCAGGAAAGAAGCAGCCAAAGGGGGCTCTGCCACTTCAAGGATCGTCAACTCTTCTGGAAAAGAAGAATCGCCGATGAAGTCGATGATAGCTTCCCTATGCTCGCCAGAAATAGGAGGCCATGAGGGAAACATTCCGGATAGCCTTCAGGATAGGGCGAGAGTCTGCGCCGAGCCTGGTCAGAGCCTCAGCCACCTCATCACGCTGAGCATCGAGAGATGACCAAGCCTCAGGACAATCGAGGGAGCCAAGAAGCCGCCGTAGACAATCTTAGGCCACGCGCAAGGAAGCATGGGTTACGACCATTGTCTGCTGGAAAACAAGACTAACAACCCGATCTGAGAACTATAGCAACTCGATAAAAGAGGGAGGAAAGAGAGGAAGCACATAAAGCCATTCACATAAAGTTTAAAAGTCAGAAGAGGCATGCAAAGGTACGCTCGGAACATCACTAAAATCACACCTTTAACCTAACGAGATCTAGAAATCTTTTAAGTACATGAGACCCTACGCCTCCTCAAAATAACCGTCACATATACGCAAATGCGAGATGAAGGTATAGGGGCTCATATCCTTTAGAGATCTAGTACGGTAAGAACTATGAAAGTGAATTTCAAAAATTCTAAAAAAATCACAAGTCCTATAATCTAGGTGCGTGAGGCTCCACGCACCCCAAAATTCACAAAGTCCAATTTTTGGGTGCGTGAGGTCCCACGCACCCCCAAAATTCCCAAATCCACCAAGAGCTCAATTTCTGGGTGCGTGAGATCCCACGCACCCCAAATTCACCAAGTCTATTTGTTGGATGAGTGGACTCGCACGCACCCTTAAAAAACTTGTCTAAAACCCATTTCTTGGGTGTGTAGGAGGCAAAACCCAACTACTCCAGGAAGGGTGCGTTAGATCCAACGCACCTCCGTAAACATCCAAATTCACCAAGTCCAATTGTTGGATGCGTGGACTCGGACGCACCCTTAAAATCGTTCAAAACCCAACTGTAGGGTGACGAAGGGTGCGTGAGGCCCCACGCACCCCTTTAAAAATTAAAAAACGACTGACGAAGGGTGTGTTGAAGCCCACGCACCTTCAAAAGATCCAAAAATGCAAAGTCCAACTTACAGGGTGCGTGTGAGCTCACGCACCCATAAATTCATATTACCTCGAATAAACAGGTGCGTGTGGAATAAATAGGTGCGTTGGGCGGATTTTTTGGGTGCGTTGGAGATTTTTTTGGGTGCTTGGAAGGCACAGCAAAAACCCAACGAAATGAGGAAATGACGAAAAATTAGCTATCTTCTCTATTTATAGTCGGGACCCAAAAGGTCCGGTGCGCCGCACCGAACGATCGTACGTCCATCATGACCCACCGAAGGGGCATCTGTTGGGGTCCCAAAATGTAAGGTCCCTCAAAGCAAACAGAACGGCCACACACCCCTAAAAGAATCCTACAAAATGCTTCCCGGTGCACGCAAAACGGAGATTTGCAAAAGTTCCCTTAGCCAATTTCAACTAAAATCTCCGGCAGGCCCCGCAAATCACCGCGATCGGAACTACCCAAAATCGAACTCATAGCTTGATTATGATTTATGATGAACAATGCATGTGCTTTCATCATCAAACGGGCCCCACAAACCCATCAAAATTCAAAACCCAAATGGAGGAGTTCAAAAGTCCTGTCAACGCATCCATTAATTCGGTCTCCCACGCACCCATAAATTCAGGTGCCCACACACCCGAAAAATAAGCAAAATAAGGAAACTCATTTATGGTTGCATGGAGTCCCACGCACCCAAAAATGGGTCCACGCACCCCTAAATTGAACGTCTCCGGAAATACCATTTTTAGGGAACAGGAGGTCCCACGCACCCATAAATTGAACAGATTCCAGAAATACCATTTTAGGGTGCAGGAGGTCCCACGCACCCATAAATTCAACAGATTCCAGAAATACAATTTGAGGGTGCGGGAGGTCCCACGCACCTATAAAGTCAGGTGCCCACGCACCCATAAATTCAGCAAATTTCACAATGTCTTTTATGGTGCGTTGGACCTCCGCACGTTGATTTTGGGGTGCGTGGGAGGTATTTTAAGGGTGTGTGGCACGTGGCAGCCCCTCATTGGCCGAGTTTCGGTATTTTCGGGTATAAATACCCCTGTCCGACTATTCATTTCTACGTCTGAAAAGAGAGAGAGAGAGAGAGAGAGAGAGAGAGAGAGCGACTACCCTCTGAGTATTTGAGATTTTCGCCGGAAAACCCTCGCCGAAAACCCTTTGCGATCACCGGAAACCCTTCCCGATCACAGGAAAACCCTTTTTCGATCACCGACATCTTCCACCGGAAGATCACTCCGACCAAGATGACCACAAGTCTGAGTCCTAATTTTTCACAAGTGTGGGCACGCACCCAACAATTTAGTCCCACGCACCCAAAAATTGTCCCACGTGCCCATTAATTCGATATGAATCAGACAAGTGCGTCGGACTCCCACGCACCCGAAAATGACCCATGCACCCATAAATTCGAGTCCCACGCGTCCATAAATCCAACGAACTTCAGATTTGCATATTCGGTCCCACGCACCCGAAAAATGCTCCACACACCCCAAAATTCAACAAAAATCAGGCATTTAATTTAAAGATGCGTTGGAGCCCACGCACCCAAAAAATCAGCCAATTACATAACATGTTCGTAGGTGCACCAGACTCAATTTTAAGTGTTTTCAAGCTCCTCTTGAGCCTATTTTGGGTATTTCGAGCGTTCCGGACGCAATGGAACAGGTCAAATGGACGTTCCAGGATCTCTAAACAAGTAGAATTGCGCATCTTCGAGGTTCGACCTGATTCGACGCGCTGAATGAAATGACTTCTCGAAAAGAAGCCGCCAGCGTCCAGAACTATGCAAATATGTCCTCATTTATATCTACTGAAAAGATGTGATCCGATTCGGGTCGAAAACTAGACCAACGGGACTATGGTTATCATGATAAACCATGTCAAAGAGTTTCAATTCTCTACAAAGCAATTGTTATGAACTGCCACAACATAACAGTCGATGCCCTACCCATTCAAATAGCATCCGTCGGTTGGGCTACATAAGTACACACAACTGTAGATCGACTTCCCAAGGTCACCTGTCCATACATGACAGGCGCGGGCCCATAGTCGTCCTTCTCAGTCATAAACCCTGATAGTCTTATCCAGGATCTCCGGTCAAAACATGGGACATAGACATCTGGCTAATACAAAGATGGTTCAGTCCACAACAAAATAAACACAGGTCTCTACGACTACAAACTCTAAGACCATAGCCCCCGCTTACTAGTCTTCTGCCTTTTAATCAAGGTCATCGATCATTCGATGTAATTAAGGGCTCGTGTCAGATCACGGACTGGAATGTACAAGATATTTGGATCTCTAGAATAAAATTCGCCTTGCGATATCTCTTCTTGTGTACCGTTTGTGAATGCTTGTGATTGTCTATGAATGTTTCCACTACTCAGAATCCCAGAGCGACAATACCATAAATACATTCAGAAAATGTCCTTGTAGTTCATTTTCTAGTTCTAACAATAGTTTCTATTTTAGATTTTTAGGAGTCCTTACTAACTTACTTTACTTTATTTTATTCTGTTTTTGTAGGGATTCTAGGAGTTGAAGTAATCACTTCAATCAGGTTTTTCTAACTCTTTTTCTTTTTAATTGTCTGATATTTGCATGCCACATTAGATTCTGGATTCTAGTAATCGACTGATTAGTGCAGGAAGGATTGTTGAGGGGATTGATAAGGAACCCCATGCTAAGAAATGTTTAGATTCCCAATTTTTTCTTAAAATTATGGCTGAAAATCAACCCGATCCAAGTCCCAATCAAAATCTAGGCCAAAACCAAACTGAAACAGGTGAGAATGAGGTTGAGAATGTTCCTCGACCTAGAACTTTACGTGATTACTTGCAACCTGTAAGAGCGAGTACTCCCTCATGCATAATTTTTTCATACAATGCAGGGAATGTTGATCTAAAATCGGGAGTAATCCAACTCCTTACCAAGTTCCTTGGTTTAGACAGTGAGAGCGCATATCAACATCTTAAGGAATTCGATGAGGTGATAGCCACATTGCATTTTGCAAACGTATCTGATGATGTTCTGAGACTTAGGTTATTTCCTTTTTCTCTTAAAGAGAAGGCTAAGGCTTGGCTTCATGCATTAAGGCCAAGATCAATCGGCACATGGACTGAGATGACTAGGGAGTTCATTAAAAAGTTTTTCCCTATTCATAAAACAAACATGTTGAAGCGCTTAATCATAAATTTTGCTCAAAAAGAGGATTAGACATTTTTCCAATGTTAGGAAGAGTTCAAAGACTTATTAAACATATGCCCACATCATGGCTACGAAATTTGGCGGGTAATAAGTTTTTTCTATGAAGGAACTGACTTCGCCCATGCGCCAATTCGTAGAGATGATGTGTAATGGAGAATTCATAAATAAGGAAGCCAAAGAAGCATGAGACATTTTTTATATCTTAGCCGAGAATGCACAATCTTGGGATACAACTAAACCATCAAATCCCAAGATAAGCCAACAAAGAGAAAAGGGAGGAATCTATGTCCTCTCCGAAGAAGATAACATAAGTGCACGTATAGCTAGCCTCACAAGAAAAGTTGAGGCCGTGGAATTAGGGAAGGGGGAAAAGACTAAGGAAGTTGAGATTATTTGTGGAATTTGTTTCGGTAACCAACATGCAACACAGGATTATCCTACAATCTCTGCGTTTCAAGAAATTCTACAAGAACAATCAAATGCCACAAATAATTATCAACGACCATTTAGCAATCCAAACTCGAACACGTATAATTCTGGTTGGAAGAACCATCCTAACTTCAATTGGAGGAATGGGCCATCAAAGAATGCAAACAATAACCCAAAAGCTACGCTTGAGGAAATATTGGGTACATTCATCTCGGCCCAAGCTGAGTACAACAAGAATAATTCTCACAAAATCGATGGGTTCATGTAAGAATAACTAAAATTTAACCAGAATTCATCTCAAGCCATCAATGATTTAAAAACTTCGATGGCTAGAGTTGAATCTCATCTTAGTGTTAGGGAGAAAGGCACACTTCCTGCCCAACCTCTCCCTAACCCAAGAACCCAATTTGAGATATAAGACCTCAGCCCATCCTCCCAAAATACGAAGCATGTTCAAGCTATCACCACTTTGAGGAGTGGCAAAATAATTGATAAATCAAATCCGGTGAAGTCCCCAAAGCCTAACGATCCAAAAATTGCCAATAAGGATGATATCTCGAACACTCCAATGAGAAAGAACTGGAAAGGCAATACAAGCTGGTGGCCCCGTTTCCCCAAAGGTTAATTTCACTCAAACCTTTAGATAAAAATCTGAAAATCCTAGAGGTTTTTAAGCAAGTGAAGATCAACATTCCTTTGTTGGATGCTATAAAAAAAATACCATCTTATGCCAAATTTCTGAAAGAATTATGTACAGTAAAAAAGAAACACAATGTTCACAACAAAGTACTTTTGACTGAGAATTTGAGCGTCATTATTAAACAAGAGGTGTCCCAAACATACAAGGATCCAGGTAGTCCTACCATCTTATGCATCATAGGTGACTACCGGATCAAACAAGCTTTACTCAATCTTGAGGCAAGTGTTAACCTCATCCCATACTCGGTCTATGAACAACTTAGGTTAGGTAAATTAAAACCCACCAAAACCACACTTCAACTTGCTGATAGATCTATTTGTATACCGAGAGGGATGATTGAAGATGTTATTATCCAAGTCGATAAATTCTACTATCCAGTGGATTTTATTGTCTTGGATACACATCCTGTGATCGGAACCGGTCCTCAAATTCCTGTCATACTTGGCCGCCCTTTCTTAGCCACTTCAAATTCGATTATCAATTGTAGAAACAGGCTGGTACAAATGTCCTTTGAAAATATGACACTCGAGCTAAATATTTTTTATTTATGCAAACAACCACGGGATGTTGATAACAAGGTCCACAAAATAAATCTGATTGAATCATTCGTGGAAAACACATCCCTCCTGACATTCTATTCCGATCCCTTGGAGGCATATAGCCCATTCTCATGAGATTGATGATGACACGATAAGAGAGATGGATGCCATTTTGGATTATATGCCAATACTTGATAATAAAATATGGAAGGCATCATTTGAGCCTTTGCTCTTAAGCGAGAACAAGCCTCTTCCATCTAATATCAAGGCACTGAAGCTCGACCTATAACCATTATCCACTGATTTGAAATATATTTATTTAGGTTGAGATGAGACATATCCGGTGGTGATCTCTTCCCACTTGGATGAGGAACAAGAGAGTAGGCTGATAGCCACTCTGATAGAGCATAAGAGCGACATCGGATAGTCAATTGTGAATCTCAAAGGCATAGACCCACTGATTTGTACTCATCGCATACACCTTGAGGAAAATGTGAAGACATCTAGGCAACCACAAAGACGTCTCAACCCAAACATGAAAGAGGTGGTTAAGGCCATCTACCCAATATCCGATAGTCAATGGGTGAGTCCAACTCAAGTGGTGCCTAAGAAATCCGGAATAACCATCGTAGCCAATGCCAATAATGAACTCATGCCAACCAGAGTCACTACTGGGTGGAGAATGTGCATTGACTACAGGAAGCTAAACACAGTCACAAGGAAAGATCATTTCCCCTTACCGTTTGTTGATCAAATTTTAGAAAGGTTAGGGGGTCATTCCCATTTTTATTTCCTTGATGGATATTCAGGACATAACCAAATAGAGATTGCCCTAGAGGTCCAAGAGAAGACAACATTCACATGTCCATTCGGCACTTTTGCCTATCAAAGGATGTCGTTTGGACTATGCAATGCCCCTGCTTCCTTTCAGCGTTGTATGTTGAGTATTTTTTCTGATATGGTGGAGACGATTCTTGAAGTCTTCATGGACGATTTTTTGGTATTTGGTTGTAACTTTGATGAGTGCCTTATGCACTTAAAAACTGTTTTAAAAGATGTAAAGAAAAGAACCTTGTGTTGAATTGGGAGAAATGTCATTTCATGGTTCAAAAAGGAATTGTCCTTGGTCACATCATCTCATCAAATGGAATCGAGGTAGACAAGGCCAAAATCGATCTTATCTCTAACATTTTAACCCTCCAAAAGCGTACGCGATGTGCGGTCCTTTTTAGGACATGCCGAATTCTATAGACAGTTCATAAAGGACTTTAGTTCACTCTCTCGTCCTTTATGTAACCTCCTTCAAAAGAAAAACTCATTCGAGTGGAATAAGGATTGTCAAAATGCCTTTGACAAACTTAAAGGTATGTTGACATGTGCTCTCATAATGCAACCACCTGATTGGAGCCTTCCTTTTGAAATCATGTGTGATCCGAGTGACTACGCTATTAGGGTTGTTTTAGGTCAAAGAAAAGAAAAGAATCCATGCGTCATCTACTATGTGAGTAGAACCTTAAACTCGGCTCAAGCAAACTACACTATTACAGAAAAAGAACTTTTGGCCATAATTTTTTCTTTAGACAAGTTTAGGTCCTACTTGATCGGATCCAAGATTATCATATTCACCGACCATGCCGCGCTTAAGTACCTTCTCTCTGAGAAGGATGCTAAGCCACGCTTGTTAAGATAGATCCTCCTACTCTAAGAATTTGACATAGAAATACGTGATAAGAAAGGAGTAGAAAACGTAGTGGCTGACCATCTCTCTAGACTTGTTCTCACTAATTTCCTTGAGACGACTGCGATCAATGACATGTTCCCTGATGAACAAATTTTTAAAGTCTCCCATTTGCCATGGTATGCAGACATTGTTAACTATCTTGCTGCAGGTACATTTCCAACACACTAGAACAAGCAAGATAAGGATAAGTTTTTTTAACGAGGTGAGATAATTTTTGTGGGACGACCCGTACTTATTCAAGTATTGTCCCAATCAAATTATAAGGAGATGCGTGTCGAATGATGAGCAACACAGTATCATCTCCTTTTGTCATTCTTATGCATGTGGTAGCCACTTTTCGACTAAGAAGACCACAGCCAAAATTCTGCAATGCGGGTTTTATTGGCCCACTATGTTCAAAGATACCAATGAGTTTTGTAAAACATATGAGCCTTGTCAGAAATTGGGAGGAATATCTCGTAGAAATATGATGCCACTCAACCCCATCTTACCAATCGAAATTTTTTATTGTTGGGGCATCGATTTCATGGGTCCATTCTCATCTTCTTTTGGAAATTTATATATCTTGCTTGCCGTCGATTATGTTTCAAAATGGGTCGAGGTGATTCCATGCCGGAACAATGACCATAAAACAGTCATTCGTTTCTTTAAAAAAATATCATTTTCCGGTTTGGAACACCTCGAGTCATTATATGAAGGATCTCATTTTTATAACCGCCCATTTGATGCTTTAATGAAGAAATATGGTGTAAATCACAGAGCACTCCCTATCACCCACAAACAAGTGGACAAGCTGAGATATCCAACAGGGAAATTAAACATATTTTGGAAAAAACAGTAAACCCTGATCGTCAAGATTGGTCACTACGACTTACCAATGCACTCTGGGCTTACTGTACCACTTTTAAGATCCCCATTGGAATGTCCCCCTATAAACTTGTCTATGGGAAAGCTTGTTACTTGCCCGTGGAGTTGAAACATAATGCATATTGGGCGATAAAGAAGATGAATTTTTATTCTGACAAAGCAAGCTCGTTGCGCGAACTTCAATTGAATGAACTTGCGGAACTCCGGAACGAGGCATATGAAAATGGGAGAATTTACAAGGACAAGACGAAGGTGTTCCATGATAAGAACATCCTTCGTAAGACCTTCATGATTAATCAAAAGGTCCTTATGTATAATTCTCGGCTACATTTATTTTTGGGAAAATTAAAATCTCGATGGACCTGTCCTTTCATTGTGAAAATTGTTTATCCATATGGGACTATCAAGTTGTTGAATCCAATGAACGGTAATATCTTTAAAGCGAATGGTCAGCGATTAAAGCCGTTCTTTGAGAATTTTCCTTCAGAAGGTATGTCCATACCTATGATTGATCCTGTGTATCAAGATATTTAATCTCCTATTCTGATGGAGGTATAGAGTAGTTAGGATTAGGATTTTGTTTCTTTTGGTTTGCTTATGTTAGTGCACTTTTCTATGCCATACTAGTGCACCTTGTTTGTCAATCACTTACGTCAGTGAGTCCTAGTGTCGTTTGAGCCCAATGAAGACGAAGACCGAAGACTCAAGACGGACCGGCTGCATCAAGGAAGAAGAATTAGGTAAAAGTGATGCCTTGGTGCCTTAACCTTGACCAAAACCCAACCTTTAACCTCTTTGATGACATTGACCATGATTAGGAAACCTTTAGTCATCATAGATTGGCCCTAGGAATCCCAAAAGTGCACCCAAATAGTGGCCAATGCGATGGGTTGTGAGAGAGGAGGGTCAGCGAACATTCAGGCTGAACCCAAGCCTGTCCAACCGGTCACGACTGGTCGGCTGGGCCTGGCCGACCGGTCAAGACCGGTCGAACAGTCCCTGTCTAGACACAGCGTTGCAGGCCGTTGGGGCCGACCAATCTTGACCGGTCGGCTGGTCTGGTCCGACCGGTCACGACCGGTCGGACAGGCCCCTCCTTTTGACAGATTGCATTCTGTCTTACTTGGCTTTTGGCCGACCGGTCGGGTCCGGTCGGGACAGGTCGGCAGAGCCATTTTTTGCCCGTTTTATGACCGTTGGAGCTCACCTTTCTTATATATGGAGCTCGGTTTTTGGGCATTGGCAAGGGAATTTCGAGAGGAGTGAAGCCACCATTGTTGGAGACCATTTGAGACTCATTCTCAACCTATGCAAGGCATCTTCCTTTTGCTTTAACACAAGATTAGAGCATTCCAAGCTCATGAAGAAGATGACCTTCATCCCCTCTTGATCTCTAGAGTTTGGAACCTTCTAGATTGGCATATCTTTGTCCAAAACTCTAAGATGAGATCATTGTAGGAGAGAGACTCTAGGCAACCCATTCCCATTAGTTGTAGAGTTCTCAAACCTATCCTCCTGGCACCTTGGGCATCTCAAAGGCATCACATGCAAGGTGTTTGATTGAGTGTGGCTGAGGCATTGGCGACGCAACGGCGACACGATCGTGGGAGCAAGGGAAGCTGATTGAAGCACGGGAGAGCGGAGATCAAGCAACCCGAACCGGCGCTAAACAAGGGGCTCATCCAACAAGTAGGTTGTCTTTATTGAGAGTCCATTTAGAGTTTGTTTGTCAAGCTCGATCTAAGGACGTTAGCCGTTCCTTGGCCCGTTTGCCGGGCCTAAACTAAGTCTCCAAGGGGGAGCCTCCGATACGGGAGTAAACGTGCGTTGGGTTGAGAGTTAGCCTATGTCTAAAACTCCGGTAATGGTTGAGAGGTGAACCGGTAAAACCTCCGTGTAAAGGTTGAGAGGTGTACCTCATTTAAAACCTCCGATAGTGAATGCCGGTTGTTTACGTCGAACTCTGTAACAGGGTCCTCCGAATGTTCACCTTATCTCCAAGCTTTTTTCTCCGTGGACCTGAAAGGAGTCAAAAAGCAACTAAGGGTGGCCGGCGTCCAGCCGTTGGCCCTCTGATGCTTAAGTTAGATAGGGTGAGGTAGAAAAGAGAACTAACCAACGGGGGTTAAAGATTGACTATATTGTATACGTTTTAATGATAAAACCATCCATTTATAGACTTGAATGTCCCACTCTGTTACGTTAGATGCCGAGATCATCAACTGATTTCATGAGATAAGACGTTTATCCTACTTATCCTTGAAACAATCTAATCCAATTAGTCACCCGGTCGAGCACGTTCCTTGATAACGATCCCATGAGACTCGGAGCCATAAACGAAATAAGCCCGAAATCGGCCTATATGGGCTGCTGGTACTAAAGGATGAGAAACGTCATCACTGGTCATTAATAAAAGCTGCTCGCACGACGATAGATACTCGCGAGACCAGGTGCTCACATATTGAGATGTAACTCCATTCAACGACTTGCGAGAAGGACAGCTCGCGGGTCGAGAAGAAAATCTCTTACCTTGTTATATCCGACTAACGGCCATAAGAGCTCGAAGCCTTGATAATCGCGCTCCGTATTTATCCAACCTGCAAGCCTCGAGCAGATGATCTCGAGAGTTGAATAGGCGCTCCGTATTTATCCAACCTGCGAGCCTCGAGCAGATGATCTCGAGAGTCGAATAGGCACTCGCAGAATCAGGACATCATGAAAATATCGGCCACTAATAGTTGATCTCCGCTATTTTGACTATAACAGATGCCCCCCAAGTCCTTACCGCTAAGAATTCTAAGGGAAGGACTTACTTGCTGTCACGTGTAGCTGCCTGCTGCCTTTACTGAGAAGCCGTACATGATTGGACTAGAATTAATGAGCGCCAGCCTTACGCAGCCTTTCCGCAGTCAGGAAATGAAGAGACTCTCATCACGTGTCTAGGAAATTAATGGGCGTGCCTGCTCGACTACCGTGCCGAACTGAGAGGCAGCCACGTGTTACCATATACGGCGGAATGATTGCCTATAAATATACGGAGCCCGCCATATCTTCATATTTTCTTCAGGAAAAGAATTTTTTTTCTTCAGTCATCTTCCTCCGTGCTTTCCTAGTGCCCTTCTGGTGTCCTTCTTGGTGTCTTTCTTCCTCCCTTTCTCGTACTTGGTATTCCCTTTTTCTTTCCTTTTTCTTCTTAAATACTCCCATGGCCGGAGATTCTGAGGAGACCACCGTTCCCTTGGGGGATGCTACCCCGGAATCCTCTGCCTCCAGTAATGCGAGGGTTCCGGCAAGGTAGATACACGGCGGCTGGGTATCCCTCCATTTTATTGGAGGACCGGCTGCTTGAGCTACGGGAGAGATATTTAATCCCCGACTCAATCGTTCTCCGATTACCCGGAGATGGAGAGACGCCAGATTCCCCTCCCCCAGGGTGTGTGGCTTTCTATGAGTACCAGCTCATTCTGGGGGTACGCCTTCCTCTCCATCCCTTCGTCCGCGATGTTCTTCGATGCTATAAGATTACCCCCGGGCAACTTATCGTGAATGGATGGAGGGTGGTTCTGAGCTCCTTCGCCCTCTGGGCTCAGGCCGGCAATGGGAAGCTCACAGCTGAGGAGTTCCTCCGTATGTTCCGCTTGAAGAAGGCGCCCTCCAGCGAAGGCTGGTACTACTTGTGCTACTGGCACCGGGATAATTTCTTGCTGGGGAAGCCCTCCTCAAATTATCCCGGCTGGAGGAAACGCTGGTTCTATGCCTCCGGGAACTGGGAGTCTGCTTCCTCCAGGGGCCCAGGAGTAAACCTGCTTTTTCTGTGAAGGTAGGCACAGTTTCACGTTGTTCATTTTTCTCCAATCAGACTTAGGGCTTGCGAGTTTGTTTTCTAACTCCTGTTTGTGCTCGCAGGTATCCCAGCTTTGGCGAAGCCGAATTTAAAAGGAGGAATTCACGAGAAGATCGTGAAAGTTTACAAGCTGCCTGCTCGCGACAGGCATATCGAAGCTTGCCTATCCTCCTCACAACTCGCGGCTGCCGGGCTAATACCTAGCGAGGAGGTTGAAATGATGAAAACCGGAGAGAAGAGGGGTCTGCTACCTCGACTAAAAGGCACAAACCCCAAGAGGCAGAAGAAAACATCTGCCAGGCCGTCTCAACCATCCACCCGACCCGCGAGCACGGTGGGGGCGCCAGCAGCTCCTGCGCCTATCATCCCCTCGTTGGTGGTCGCACCCGGACCACCAATAATTAATATCACTGACAACTCTCCGAGGGATGACGGAGCAGGATCCAGCTGCCCCCCAGCCGAAGAAACTCTCGAGCCGACAGGACATCGGGAGTCGGCTCCTGCTCGCGAGGTGGCTCCTACTGGCGAGGTAGCCCCTGCTCGCGAGTCGGTTGCCTCTCCTGTCGCGAGCACAGCGGCGCTGGTCATAGCCCAGCCATCTGGCAGTGGATCCTTCACTGTCCCTCGCCACCTCCATCCTATATGCAAATTTCTATTCGACAACATCTCCCCCCAAACTTTTGGCACCCTTCCAAAACCAAGCCCTGAAAACCTCTTCCTCGAGGTGGGAGTGAGGATGGTCCAGGTAAGATCTCGCTAATATTTTAACTTACTATTTTTGGGCTTCCAAGTATTTTATCTCACGTTCCCTTTTCCATTTTGCAGGGCTTGGATCTCATCTTGCGGACGAGGCGTGATATCGTCGCCGCCCGTCGCGTGATTGATGAGGCGGAAGGGAAGAGGATCGCCTTGGAGAAGGCGGTCCAAGGAAGGGATTAGCTCCTCAAGTCCCGTGAGGTGGTGATCTCGAAGAGAGATGAGGAGAAGAAGATCCTCATTGAAAAAGTCCTGACCGATAGATACCAGGCTCTGGACTCCAGCTTCGCCAAGCTCCCGGAGTTGAAGGAGAAGGTAGAGAGAGAGAGGGAGATCTTCCGTCAAGACAAGATCTCACTGGAGGAGCAGCTCGCAGAGGCCAAGTCGCAGCTCAAGGAAGTTAGCGAAAGCTTGGAGAAAGAGCGTTCCACTCTCGCGCAGCTCAAGGATGACTCGATCCACTGGGACGAGGAGAGAGTCGCCTTAGTCAAAATGCTCTCTGAGGAAGGGGCTCGAGCAATCTCTGAGTTTCAAACCTCGCAGCTATATGACGAAGAAAGATATGAGTCATATGATGTTGGTCGCGACTTTGCGCTACGAGTAGTGCAGCGGATGTCTCCATCTTTTGATATGGGGGAATTCGGACGAGTCACGAACATCATAGCTGCAGAGGAGCAAGCTGCTGCCGAGAATGAGGTGACCGAAGCCACTCAGGCTGTAGGGATTCCAGAAATGGGCCCCGAAGTCGAGAGCGCGGCTCCTCCAAGAGACTGATTTTCCTTTTTCTCTTTCTCCTGTACTTATGAGCAAACTTTGTAAACAATTGATTATCAATGAAAAGATACTTTTGATGATGTTGCTCTTATTTCCTTTCTCTCGTTTTCCTTTAATGAATGCCTTCTCGTTTAACACCTTTCATGCAATGAATGCCTTCTCATTTAACACCTTTCATGCAATGAATGCCTTCTCGTTTAACAAGTAGTAATGAGTTATGCTCAATCCGGGGGGTCGTGGTGACCATGCCCCCGTGGAGATAGACTGATCTATTGATTAAGAAATGAGTTATGCTCAATCCGGGGGGTCGTGGTGACCATGCCCTCGTGGAGATAGACTGATCTATCGATTGAGACTTTGATCCTACCAAGGATGGACAATTCGGCCAAGAGAATTATGTTCTCTTTAGGGCTATTCAGGTCCAAGTAAATGGATTTGCGACCAAAACAAGTGAGATTTAATCCTACCAAGGGTAGGCAATTGGCCAAGAGAATTGCATGTACCCTTCAGGGCTATTCTTAGTCCAAGTAAATGGAGTAGCGACCAAAAGGCTTCTTCGATCCATAAGGCATTTGAAAGTCGTTAAAAGTTACATCAAGGAAAATATTGTAGCAAATGTTCCACATGCCAAGGGCGACGTACAGGTCTTCCCTACATATCTTCAAGATAGTAAGTGCCGGGTCGCACAATTTTGATGACTCGATACGGGCCTTCTCAATTTGGATCAAGCGACCGAGCAGGAACTCCGAGGTTCTGTGTGAGGACTAAATCACCGAGCTGGAAAGCTCTAGGGCGAACTTTAACATTTCGATAGCAAGCAATGCGTTGTTGATATGCGGTAGCTCGCATCTGGGAGGCATTTCTTTGTTCTTCCAAGAGATCGAGATGAAGTCGAAGACTTTCCTGATTACTTGCGGGGTCATACTGCTCGATCCGATACGCGGGCACTTGAATTTCCACTGGTACTACTACATCGACACCAAATGCTAGGGAGAAAGGGGTTTCGCCTGTTGATGTACGAGTCGTTGTTCTATATGCCCATAATACTTCTGGCAGAAGTTCGGGCCATATACCTTTACATTCACCAAGCTTGGTCTTTAAGTGGTGCTTAATGATTTTATTCACTACCTCAACTTGCCCATTTTCCTGAGGATGATACGGAGAAGTGCGGATGTTACGTATCTTCCACTTTTCACAAAATTCATCGAAAGCTGCATTGTCGAACTGCATTCCGTTGTCAATAATTATAGTGTGGGGGAGCCAGCCTATAACGGCATATGATATTTCTCCATATGAATTTAGTAGTTTGTTTCTCAGTGATTTTGGCTAATGGTTCTGCCTCGGCCCATTTGGTGAAATAATCGACCCCTACTATTGCGAACCTATTTTGTCCTTTTCCAGTAGGCAAGGGCCCGATAATATCGACCCCCCATTGAGCGAAAAGCCAAGGACTATCAACTGGAGTCATTTGCTCGGACGGTACATGAGGTACAGGAGAGTATCGCTGGCACTTATCACATTTTTTAGAGAATTCAATTACATTTACTTTCATAGTGGGCCAATAATATCCTTGCCTCATCGCCTTATATGCTAGGGATCGCCCCTAGGGTGGTTACCACATGCCCCCTGGTGTATTTCATCTAGAACACGATGTGCTTCTTCTGGATGAAGACACCTTAAATAAGGCAAGGAAAAACTCTTATGCAACAGTATTCCATCTTGTAAGGTATACCTGGCAGCTCGATGATGAATTTGTCGTGCAACTTTCTTATCGTCTGGAAGGTATCCGTCTCTGAGATAAAGGAGTATGGGGTCCATCGAGTATGGAGACGGTTGTACCAAAATCACCTGTTCGAGAGTTACTTGGTCGATACTCGACTTCTGAAGATGCTCGATGGGAATTGAATATGACAGCTCAGATTCTAGTGCAGAGGTGAGTTTTGCCAAAGAATCAGCGAGTTGATTCTTCTCGCGAGGGATGTGGATTATTTCGTAATTCTTCAACTTGGCGAGCAAGATAAGCACTCGAGATTTGTATAAGGCCATCCTTTCTTTTTTAGCCTCGAATTCACCGAGAACTTGGTTGACAATGAGTTGAGAGTCGCTGTGAATGAGCAAATTTTGAATTGAAAGGACAGTTGCTAGTTCGAGGCCAACGATCAGGGCCTCATATTCCGCTTCATTATTTGAGATGCGAGTATCGAAACGTAAAGCGTATTGGAAATGCGACCCGTCTGGAGCGACTAGAATTAGGCCCGCTCCACTACCGGTGGTCCGCGAGGACCCGTCCACGAAGAGTGACTAGGAACGCTAGTCGCTGATCACGGCATTATCATCGAAAGAGGAGTACGAGAACTCGACGATAAAGTCAGCTATGGCTTGGCCCTTGACTGCAGTCCTGGGGCAAAACGATATGTCGTGCTCACTGATCTCGACCGCCCATTTGGTTAAACGTCCGGAAGCCTCAGGTTTTTGAAGGATCTGTCGTAGCGGATGATTTGTTGGTATTAAAATAGCATGAGCTTGGAAGTATGGTCGCAGTTTTCGAGCTGCCGTGACTAAAGCTAGGGCCAATTTTTCCATATCAGAATACCGAGTTTCAGCGTCAACCATTACTCAACTGATATAATAAACGGGCCTTTGCACCTCGGAATCTTCTCTTATTAAAGCGGCGCTAACGGCCATGGAGGACATAGATAGATAAAGAATGAGTTGCTCGTGTGCTATAGGTTTAGATAAAATAGGGGGTGTGCTCATGTATTGCTTCAATTGTTGAAAAGCTTCTTCGCACTGTGGTGTCCACTCCCAATCAGATTTAGCCGTGGCATGGAGGAGTTTGAAGAAGGGTAAGCACTTGTCAAATGCTCGCGAGATAAACCTATTCAACGATGCAATGCGACCAGCCAGACGTTGGACGTCCTTAAGAGTGGTTGGGGATTTCATCTCTATTAACGCTTTTATTTTTTCAGGATTTACCTCAATCCCTCGCTGGCCGACCATGAATCCGAGAAATTTTCCAGCAGATACTCCGAACGCACATTTTTCTGGATTTAACTTCATCTGATATTTCCTCATCAGGTCGAAGGCTTCTCGAAGATCAGAAAGATGATCGTCTTCTACGATGCTTTTTACGAGCATGTCATCAATGTAGACCTCCATATTCCTGCCGATTTGGGCGGCGAATATTTTATTGACGAGACGCTGATAGGTGGCCCCTGCATTTTTAAGACAGCATTACCTGGTAACAATATAGTCCTCGATCCGTGATGAAGGCAGTATGTGGGCTATCGGGTTGATGCATCATAATCTGGTTGTAACTAGAATAAGCGTCCATAAAACTAAGCAGGGCATACCCAGCTGTTGAATCGACCAGCTGGTCGATCCGCGGCATCGGGAAGCTGTCTTTGGGGCACGCTTTGTTCAAATCTGAATAATCGACGCACATTCTCCATTTGCCATTAGCTTTCCGGACGAGAACTATGTTCGTGACCCATTCTGGGTAGTCAACTTCTTTTATGAAATTGACCGTAAGCAGCTTCTCGACTTCAGCTTTGATTGCCATTTGCCTTTCTGCCATGAAGGCACGTCGGCGCTGGTGTACGGGCTTACGCTTCGGATCGATATTCAGACGATGTGCGATGACATTGGGGTCGATGCCTGGCATATCTTTGTGAGACCAAGCGAACACATCTTGGTATTCGGTGAGGAGACGGGTCAACTCATCCCGGAAGGCAATCTTCAAAGAGGATCCCATGTAAACAACGTTGGACGAGTCGTCTTGGGTTAAGTGAATCGCCACTGTATCTTCCCCAGGAGTTTCCGATTGGAGGGCGTTCTCTCTTGGATCTAACGAGTTGTCCGTCAAGGGTTTAGGTGAATCTTGTGCTACCATCATAACGGGTGCTACTTGGGCTTTCTTTCGGTCTTATAGGGCTATCTCATAACAGGACCGGGCCTCTTTCTGATTTCCTCGTACAAACCCAACACCATTTGGGGTAGGGAACTTGACGCACAAATACAAAGGATGTAAAGCTGCCCCAACCTTATTAAGCGATGGTCGCCTCAAAATGGCGTTATATGCTGATTTTCAATCTACCACGAGGAAGTTTATGAAGATGGTAGTCTTCGCTAGACTCTCCCCAAAAGTGACTAGAAGATCAATGCTTCCTTCAGGCGTTACCACCTCGCCCCCGAAGCCGACGAGGGGAGTCGAGACTGGCTTGAGTAGGCTTCTGGCAAGTGCCATTTTGTTGAAAGCCTCCAGGTACAGAATATCGACTGAGCTATCTGTATCCACCATAATACGATGAGTTAGATAATTTGATACCTTTAGTGCGACTACGATGGAGTCTTCGTGAGGGAAGTGAATTCCCACTGCATCTTCGAGGGAGAAGAAAATCAGAGGATGACTGGCTTTTGACGCGCTGGGTGCCTGTTCCAGCCAATAGATATGCTGGGGCTCTTTAGACGCCTTCCGAGTGTATGCTTTCCTTGAAGCCTGAGAGTCGCCCCCGCAAGCTGGTCCTCCGACAATGGTGCGGATTTCTCCAGTAGGTTCAACATCCTCTTGTGAAGTATGACGATGAGACGGTTCCTTCTGGCGTGGCGAGGCTTTTGCCCTTTCTGGTGATCGACCTTGACAAGCAACATAATCTTGGAGATGACCCTTTTGAATGAGAGCTTCGATGTGATCTCGTAGAGATATGCAGTCTTGGGTCCTATGCCTGTGATCTTTGTGGAAGTAACAGAACTTATTCTTATCTCTCTTTTCAGGATCAGATTTGATCTTTGCAGGCCATTTTACATATGGTTTATTCTTGATCTCCATTAACACCTTTTCATGAGATCGATTGAGAGGAGTGTAGTTATGATATTTACCAGAATAAGGCTTCTTGGGAGAGCGATCCCGCCGGTCACGACGATATTTTTTATCCGAAGAAGAGGTTTCCTCCGGCTTGCGCTTCTTACCCTGTGCACCATGACGTGCCAATGCAACTTCCTCTGCATTGATATACTTCTAAGCTTTGGTTTGGAACTCTGCCATAGTTTTTGGAGGGCTTTTATCTAAGGCAAACCTGAATTTCTCGCTCATGATTCCGGCTATGAGGGCGGTGAGACCTTTTTCTTCGTTATAACCTTCAGTTTGAACGGCTTCGGCAGTGAACCGTACTGTGAACTCCTTTATTATCTCCCCATGCTGCTGTTTCAAATCCATTAGATGGGACGCTGGCTACTTAATACGAATGCTTCCCATGAATTGAGAAAGGAACAACTCTGATAACTGTGAAAAGGAGCCGATAGATCGAGGCTTTAGCCCCCGGAATCACGTACGAGCTGTTTCCTTCAATGTTAGGGAAAAAGCCCTACACATGATTTTCGAGCCATGTCCCTCCAGTTCCATAAGAGACCTATATGTTTCCAGGTGTTCAAGAGGGTCGCCAATACCTGTATATGGGGTGATAACAGGCGTACGATACTTTCTAGGCAATGGTGCCTCCATGACTTCGCTGGTGAAGGGGGACTCGGATTGATGTATCGTTGCCACAACGGCAGACGGTCGATTTGCCTGATAGCGCTGCTCCATGTCGTCAAAACATCATGGATTCTTTGGAGATCTCCTTCCCATGGTAAAGTATAACCTGATGTTTCGACGGTACACCCCTGAGGCTGCTGTTGGCGAGAAGCGCTAGAATGTATGGAATGTGGAGGTTGCACAGGGGGTTGGTTGCCAACCGGCATTCGGTTGGGTGGAGGATGATTTGGTTGGACCTGTGGTTCATCCACAGAGTGTCTGGAAGCCACCGGTATGGGTTGTGCAGGTAACCCCTCTGGAAGGCAGCCTCTGAGGCCCCAAGAAATGCTGATCGAGTTAATTTGACAGGGCTTGAAATCCAGCGCTGAGGTTTAGGAGTGTGTTTCCAAGGAAATGCATGGCGTCTTCTTGATTTCCAGAAGCCTCGAATAATGGATTCTGGGAAGGCACGTTAGGATCTCCATGAGGGATGCCTGTTGAAGTGGTTGGAGGAACAGGTACTGATTCCGTCACGTCAGGCGGAGGTAATGTTTGCCTTGATGTGGAAGGATGAACTGTCTTCTTAGGAGGCATGGTGGAAGGATTTTGATCAGTGGTAGAACGATTGGCTGTGATGATCAAATCTTTCCCACAGACGGCGCCAAACTGTTTACGTCGAACTCTGTAACAGGGTCCTCTGAATGTTCACCTTATCTCCAAGCTTTTTTCTCCATGGACCTGAAAGGAGTCAGAAAGCAACTGAGGGTGGCCGGCGTCCAGCCGTTGGCCCTCCGATGCTTAAGTTAGATAGGGTGAGGTAGAAAAGAGAACTAACCAACGGGGGTTAAAGATTGAGTATATTGTGTACCTTTTAATGATAAAACCATCCATTTATAGACTTGAATGTCCCACTCTGTTACGTTAGATGCCGAGATCATCGACTGATTTCATGGGATAAGACGTTTATCCTACTTATCCTTAAAACAATCTAATCCAATTAGTCACCCGGTCGAGCACGTTCCTTGATAACGATCCCTTGAGACTCGGAGCCATAAACTGAAAGAAGCCCGAAATCGGCCTATACGGGCTGCTGGTACTAAAGGATGAGAGACGTCATCACTGGTCATTAATAAAAGCTGCTCGCACGACGAGAGATACTCGCGAGACCAGGTGCTCACATATTGAGATGTAACTCCATTCAACGACTTGCGAGAAGGACTGCTCGCGGGTCGAGAAGGAAATCTCCTGCCTTGTTATATCTGACTATCGGCCATAAGAGCTCGAAGCCTTAATAATCGCGCTCCATATTTATCCAACCTGCGAGCCTCGAGCAGATGATCTCGAGAGTCGAATAGGCACTCTGTATTTATCCAACCTGCGAGCCTCGAGCAGATGATCTCGAGAGTCGAATAGGCGCTCGCAGAATCAGGACATCATGAAAATATCGGCCGCTAATAGTTGATCTCTGCTATTTTGACTATAACACTGGTGTGCTCAAAGGAGTTGAGTACTTGAACCGGGAGTGGAGTAGACCTAAAGTCGAACCACTATACATGCTTGTGTTTGTGATTGAATTGAGCACATTTATATCTTAGCATTGTTAGTTTAATTGTTTAATTATGAATGCTTGATAGGAATGTATACTAGGCACGTATTAGGCACATCCACACACAAGATGTACCTTCACTAGTTGTGTAGACTTGAGCTCATTGATCCACTCTCATAAGTCTACACAAGTTGCATAGGTTAGGATCTTGATTAGTTGAATCATGTATTTACCTATGTATGCTTTAGACTAGGATTGCTTATTGGTTAACCATATGCTAGTCTTGTGATTGGACTCGCTTAGGCTTGAAAGCCTAAGTGTTCTTGCTTTCTTTATTTTATTTGATAATATTTGTTAGTAGACGAAAAGATTTTGATAAGGTCCTAATCACCCCCTCGTTAGGTCCTTAGACATATCTCCGAGTATCTCTATAAGCGGTAAAACCACAATTTCAGCTTATTCATAGGTTTGTTAGAAGGAGGTAGAATTCCAGTTTTTATTCTCTCAGATACTCTCATTCCTCACTCTCTTTATTTTATAATTGCTCTCATGTTTTGCTCATTGAATATCTTTTACATTGAGGAAAATGCAAGATTTGGTTGGGGGTGTGTGGGATCACTAGGATGAATCTAGTGTTTTGTAACATCTCGAGCAATATGAAGAAGATTTTTCAGATTTTTCTAAAAATTCAAAACTCCATTGGAAAACTTTGTTTCTATGCATTTGAGACGGTGTAAGTACAAGAAAAAGAAAGGCGAAGTGAGTGATGTTGAATACCATGAACAATCTCTAAGATACTAGTATTGTATGTGAATTCCCCTACTTTTATGATTGATAGAAATTTTAAACACATTTACACCTACTTCACATTACACGATTTTCATGCTTTGAAAGGATTATTAGAAATGTGGATTAGCTAGGTTTGGATTTGCGGTGTTGAGAAACCAAGCCAGGGTACTTTGTCCATCCTGTTCATGGGAAAATAACGAAAGATATGGATTTCTAAAAATCCTATTTAATGTGTGTGAAAAGGAAAGGAAGGATGAAAATATGGGAATGATTGAAAATATGGTGAAAATTTTCAAAAAGGGCTACCTATTACCAACCGGGAGGTGGTCTACCCGTAACCAAAGCCGAAAATGGAAAGTAGTGTGAAAGCCGTCGGAAGGGAAGGCAAGGCGAATTCCTGTCAAAGGTTTGTTGTTGATCTGTACACCTTGAATTCCATACCTTATATGATTTATAAAGAACATAATCCCGAATTTCCATGAGATGAGCATTCACTGAGCACACTAGGTTAAATTGTTCAAATTCTTCTATTTATCTATCAATCAGTGAGAAATCCATATGAGTACTTGTTATGTTCTTGAAAGTTTAAGGTTTCAACCTCTATCACTTAGTTTTTCGATTTTTGCACTTGCATGTCTTAGAGTGTATAGAAGCATAATTTTTAAAGGAGAGTTGGGTTTTGGAGAAATGAATTGTTTCATGCATGTTTTGCTTGGGACTAGCAAAATGCTGGTTGGGGGGTGTGTTGAGCGCCTAAATGTGTATATTCTAACCCCATTTCATCGCCAACTATGCATGGTTTTCAGGCTTAAAGACTACTCTAATGCATCGTTTTATGATTGTAGGAATGAGAGAGACTTCACCTAATTGATGACTAAAAAGATCAATTTAGAGCCCTTGGATGAAGACCCAAGGTGGGCCAAAGAAGAAAGAAGACCAAATAAGGAAGAAGAAAGAGAGAGAAAAGGGCCACAATGGGGCTAAACCGGTCGGCCAAGAGGGCCACGACTGGTCAAGACCGGTCGGCCATGGGTAGAGCCCCCTCTCAAACACGCTGGACTGTCCACTGGACAGGTCCAACTGGTCAAGACCAGTTGGCCAACAGGTAGCTAGTGTAATTTGTTAAAATTCAGCAACTTCTTCAGCAAGCTCTGACTTTTTAGGCGCAAGTGTGTAAATATTGCGCAATTTTGGAAGATTCAGAGGTGGTAGGGCCTCTCTACTATAAAAAGGACACCTAGGGATCATTCCTAAGGCATCCTAGAAGAGATTTACAAAGGTGGGAGGCGGAGAAAGACGTAATCGGAGTTCTACAACTCCCTCTAGTTTGTTGCTTTCTAGTTCATGTTTTTAGTTGTTTTCATGTTTCCTTAGATCATGAACGGCTAAACCTCTTAGCTAGGGCTAAGAGGTGAAGCTTATAGTGAATCTAAGATGCTTTAATTCGTTTTTATGTTTTCAAGTTGAATTTTCATTGAAGAACAATGTTTGAAGTTTGAATGAAGTTCTAAGTACTTTTCTTATTCTTACGATGGCTCATGGATTTTTGGAAGAGTTGCTTTAGTTCTTAATTGTTTTGAATAAGTCTAGACCTGTACGCTCTGAGGAATCGGATTTAAGATGCTCTAGACTTGGATTCTCATGTGGGAACTTCATGCCAGGAGTTCTACTTTTCTGAAATTTCTGCTTATGTGTGATTGTGTATGTGATTTGAATGAAGTTCAAATCATGATCTAATTATGCTTTGTGACAGAGTTTAATAATGATTATGATTGTGATCTTAATCTATTGGAACTAGGATCGACCAATGCATCGTTTTATGATTGTAGGAATGAGAGAGACTTCACCTAATTGATGACTAAAAAGATCAATTTAGAGCCCTTGGATGAAGACCCAAGGTGGGCCAAAGAAGAAAGAAGACCAAATAAGGAAGAAGAAAGAGAGAGAAAAGGGCCACAATGGGGCTAAACCGGTCGGCCAAGAGGGCCACGACTGGTCAAGACCGGTCGGCCATGGGTAGAGCCCCCTCTCAAACACGCTGGACTGTCCACTGGACAGGTCCAACTGGTCAAGACCAGTTGGCCAACAGGTAGCTAGTGTAATTTGTTAAAATTCAGCAACTTCTTCAGCAAGCTCTGACTTTTTAGGCGCAAGTGTGTAAATATTGCGCAATTTTGGAAGATTCAGAGGTGGTAGGGCCTCTCTACTATAAAAAGGACACCTAGGGATCATTCCTAAGGCATCCTAGAAGAGATTTACAAAGGTGGGAGGCGGAGAAAGACGTAATCGGAGTTCTACAACTCCCTCTAGTTTGTTGCTTTCTAGTTCATGTTTTTAGTTGTTTTCATGTTTCCTTAGATCATGAACGGCTAAACCTCTTAGCTAGGGCTAAGAGGTGAAGCTTATAGTGAATCTAAGATGCTTTAATTCGTTTTTATGTTTTCAAGTTGAATTTTCATTGAAGAACAATGTTTGAAGTTTGAATGAAGTTCTAAGTACTTTTCTTATTCTTACGATGGCTCATGGATTTTTGGAAGAGTTGCTTTAGTTCTTAATTGTTTTGAATAAGTCTAGACCTGTACGCTCTGAGGAATCGGATTTAAGATGCTCTAGACTTGGATTCTCATGTGGGAACTTCATGCCAGGAGTTCTACTTTTCTGAAATTTCTGCTTATGTGTGATTGTGTATGTGATTTGAATGAAGTTCAAATCATGATCTAATTATGCTTTGTGACAGAGTTTAATAATGATTATGATTGTGATCTTAATCTATTGGAACTAGGATCGACCAATGCAATTGAGTGTGCTCAAGTCCTAACTTGAATTGAGGGAATTATGTATATAAATCACACATATGACAGATTGTATGTTATAACCGCTCTATCATTCGACTATATAGGATTTGATTTCGATTCTAGTCGTGTAATTGGGAAACCTCTGCGAATTATGCATCAAGGATTGCTACAAGTGGATCCTTGGACCCCTAGTGCTCTTTTATATTGATTACATCCACTTTTAGTTTAAAAATCCTATCTACATTCAATTTTAGAAATTTGTTTGATTAGCTCTCAATTAGAGAATATTAGAATTAATTTTGTTAATTCCTAACAAGTCCCTGAGAACGATCTCGGTCTCTACCGAATTATTATTACATCGAAACCCTACACTTGGGGAAGCGAACACCAGGTGGTGGCCGAACATAACTGAAAATCTGATTTCTGGGCATTTGCCGGCTAGTCGGATCCACTAAAAACAATCCAACGAGACCGGTCAGAAATGAGCACAACTAATCAATTGAAGCCGTCAACTGGTCATCATCACAACAGTAAGGTCTTTTTCTGAAGTTTCTACATCTTATTTTTCTGACCCTGCAACTCTGCACTCTATCTTTTCTAGACAATTCAGGCATTGTAACTAAATGCTTCCTAATTCTTTTTTAGCTTTAATTTCTTCCACCTCTAGGCTCTTCTTCACCTAATCTTTTGAGTACTTCAAAGTGGTCCTTTTAGTATGTAATTCATGAGGTCTCTCTCTTTTTCCTGTAAACACAAACACAAACATGGGCATAAGATAGATCTTTTAATAGTTCAATTAAAGTAAATGAGTGATGAATTGGGGTATAAATATGCACAATTTAGAGATCAACAGCATTCGCAGCTTATGAATGTCAGAGAGCTGGGTTTCTAGCTACTCGAATTGCTTAAAGTTTCAGAGTCTTGGTAGATTATCAGAGCTTTCCCCCTATTCCATTCATAAGGCGGACTCTTGCTCCGATCAGACTTGATCATTTCCTTTTAGGATCTGATTAGACTAGCAGACCTTTTAGGCTTGATAATCGTTGACCCTTTAGAAGTGCCCTTGGTAGAAGAAAGCAATTCCTCTATCTCAGTCTGCAGCATACGGGTGCCCTTGGCCGGGTTGTCCTTCTTAGACGAGTAATGGAGTGGCTCCATCTACTTCTTGTAGGGGTGGTTGGCCTTTGCAACATTCACCTGGACAATGTTGACATCGAACGTTCCCTGATCTGCAAATTGTTGACTTTCATCACATGTTTCACCATTTTAGAGAATTTAAGTAAACCCTTTTCGATGTTCTCCTGCACTAGGTTTCCGAACACAATGCAATTTTTAGTCGATTGTCGCCTAATGTCATGCCATTTATAATATTCTCTTGTCTTTAGCTCCTCGGCCGAGGGAAGTTTTTAGTTAGGAGGAAGCTAGATAAACTTGCTTTCTAGAAGGGTATCAAATATTTCCTCAACTCGGGAAATGTCGAACAGTAAAAAGCCTGTCAGCCTCAAGGGTACCTTTCCTCGGGCTTACCACGGTCGGTGCTCTATATTCTGCCCTTCTTAGGGCTGGGCACTCACACAGTTGTGTACTGACTATCTTCGCCACAGCCACCCCGAAACATGCATCATATTCTTATCCGATCGTGCGGGTATTATGTCTGCTAGAACTAAATTATAGTTAAGGTCCCTGTAATAGGTTCCCTTTCCCCATAATAGGTTCCCTTGGATGAACTCGTCCATTGTTGTTATTCCTGGAGGATTCACTCATATTTGGTGGCCCTGGTCAACAACTCGACCATGTCTATGAAGTAAGCCCCTTCGAACTTCTTTTGAAGCTCAAAGTGCATTCCTTTTAGGGCCAACCTGGCAAACTCGGCCTTGGGCAGGATGATCGGGTAGCGGTTCCTGGTGCCCTTAAAGCGGGAAATAAATTGTTCTGTCAACTCCTCTAGCAATTTCCTTAATCGAGAGGTCATCCGTGAAAACTTCTGGCTCAATTCGATAGGATTGTATGTGAAACGTTTCTTCCATCTCAGCCCAGGTCTAAACCGAATTTGTCAGTAAGTTGATATAACACGTAAACGCGGTTCCCTGTTAGTGAATTCCTAAAAAATAAAGTTTCAAGAAGTTATTTCAGGCTGCTTCTCCACATTGCATGGGGAACCGACTTATGTGTTCAATGGTAGAGGTCTCATTTTCCCCCAAGAACATGGTAATCTTCAAAAATCTAAAACCTCTAGGGAATTCATAGTATAGGTTGACCCAATCAGGATATTATTTTCTATAGGTTGGTTAAGGCAATCGTCAGCTGTTTGGATTAGTGTTGTACTCGTGGATGAGTCTTATCACATCTTCTCGATCGATCGGCCGTTAGGGGCATTACTGTTTTTCAAGGTCTGATACATTTACCGCCGGTCGAGATCAAATTCTTATGATGCACATGGTAAGGATATAAGGATCGGTGCTACCGGTGGTTGCCCACCAGGAACCTCAAGCCACTGGTGACCATTTGTGGGGCAAAGGCAGCATAAAGAGTTACCCCCCGAGGACCTCTGTCCTACGAGGTCCTAGACATATTGGGACTCAAATCAAGGATTGTCCTCCAAGCATGACAATCTAGTATGGTCCATGGTAGACTAGGGTTGTAGTTGAGGGTTGCCTCTCGAGTGTTTCGGTCTTATATAAGCCATTATGTAGCTGGGGCACGGCCGAAGGTTACCCTATGGACCCATGTGCCTTGCTTTGCCCTTGATAAAAGGTCTACGTATCTTGGGTTAGTCCTTGAGGGTGCGCGACCCTCTGGGTTCCATTGTAGTAGGTCGATCCGTTTTGGGGTTGCCCTCAAAGCAGGTCGATCATCGAGCCATGCAATAGTGGTACCTTAGCCGTCTAGCCAACAGGGTTACTTGATTTGACTGGGGCATGACTCCCAGAAATGTGGTAACTCTGCCGGCCAAAGAATTTCTGACTAGTTAAAGTCATGGTCATTTTACTCTTCCTCTACCGCCAATGAAGGTGGCAGAGGCTGGCCTTGTGGCTCATTTTGGTTGGCTCTATTTAAGAACTAAGCAAGTGGTTCTGCCTCGTGTCCACGAGGATGGAGAATGGGAGAACGTCTTTTAAGTGCTTCAAGTCTCCAAAGATGACTCTTAGTGTTTCTCTCGCTCATTTCTGCTCATGACTCGGCATCCTTTACGATATGTTGCATACACTTTTAAAATTGCGTCGAGTAGTCTAACACGACATCCTATGCATTCACGTGCGAAAGCTTAAGGAGCAACTAGAATTATGGCTAATGTCCTAGAGGGGGGGTGATTAGGACCTTTTGAAATTCTTTTCGCCTACTTACACAATTTAACAAATTAAACTAAGCAAGAACACTTTCGGCTTCCAAGCCTAAGTGGGTCCAATCACAAGACTAGCATATGGTTAAGCAATAAACAACCTAGTCTAAGCATGCATAGGTAAACAAATTTTTTAACTAATCAAGCTCCTAACCTATGCAACCTATGTAGACTTATGAGAATGGATCAATGAGCTCAAGTCTACACTACAAGTGAAAGTACATCTTGTGTGTGGATGTGCCTATCTAGTGCCTAGCATACATTCCTATCAAGCATTCATAATTAAATAATTAAACTTACAATGCTAAGATATCAATGTGCTCAATTCAATCACAAACACAAGCATGTATAGTGGTTCGACTACTTGTCTACTGTTGAGCTCTTAATTGTGCATATTCTAACCCCAATTCATCACTCATTGTGCAAGGTTTATATGGTTTGTAAGCTAATTCAATGCATGTTTTGTGACTACAGGATTGAGGGTGGACTCTACTCAATTGAAAACATAAAGAGCTCACTTGGGATCATTCTAATGGAGATTACTTGAGGACCAATTACTTGAGGACCAAAGAAGAAAAGAAGAGAGAAAGCGAAAGAAAGAAGCAAGGAAAGAAAGAAAAGGAAGAAATGAAGAAGTATGAAGACTGCCGACCGGTCATGACCGGTCGGCCAAGGAAGCCAGACCGGTCAGCGACCAGTCAGCCATGGTACTGAAGAACAAATAAAGGTGACCGACCGGTCTTGACCGGTCGGCTACAGCTGCTGTAGGTCTACTGAAGACGTCCGACCGGTCATGACCGGTCGGACAGGGTTGCTGGAATGTTAATATACACGTCCGACCGGTCTTGACCGGTCGGATGTGCTTGCTGGAGTATTTTCACTTGAGGCCGACCGGTCATGACCGGTCGGCCATGCGTACTGAGTTAGAACTTTCTAAGTTCTTCCCGAAATTCTCTGCGCTGCGTAAGTGTTACGCAAATTTCCGATTCTTCCGACGTTGTGAAGCCTCCAGACTGTAATAGGACACCTAGGGATCGTTCCTAGGGCATCCTAGAAGGGTTCAAGCGAGGTTGGAGACTGTGGAAGTGAAGATTGGAGTTTCACAACTCCTTTTGGTTTGCTTTGCTGTTTTCATGCTTTTTGTAGTTGTTTCATGTTTCCTTGGATCATGAGCAGCTAAACCTCTTAGCTAGGGCTAAGAGGTGAAGCTTGTAGTGAATCCAAGATGTTTTAATTCGTAGTTAAGTGGTTTTAGTTTGGAATTCATGATTATGAACTAAGGTTTGAAGTTTATACAAGTTTTTAAGTAATTTTTCTTAGTCTTGTGATGACTCATGGATGTTTGGATGAATTACTTATCTTCTTAATTTGTTTGCAACGGTATAGACCTGTATGATCCGAGGAATCGGAGTGCGCTCTAGAACTAAGATCTTCATAAAGGGACTTCAGGCCAAAGTTCTATTTTAGTTGATTTTCTGGAATATGTAAGGACTGTGCTGGTGATTTGAATCTAGTTCAAATCCTAATCTATCTTTGTCTTGTGAGAGGACTTGGGGATGGTTATGATTGAGAACTGGACCTATAGGAAAGGGGAATGACCTATGCAATTGAGCATGCTCAGCTCAGCCTAGATTGAGTGAATCTTATGCATAGAACTTACATATTACAGACTGTTTGGTTTAACAGTTCTATCATCCGACTAGACAGATAGGAATGTCGATTCTAGTTGAGAGAATAAGAAACCACAGCGGATTGAACATCAAGGATTGCTACAAGTGGATCCTTGAAACCCTAGTACGTTCTTATAATTACTTACTCTCGATTTAATTCAGCTTTTGTTACTCATATCAACTTTATACATCAATCGGATTAGTAGACTTCAATAGACACTTGTGGATGAATTTGTGAGATCCTACATAGTCCCTGTGGATCGACCTCGGTCTTACCGAGTTTATTACTACATCGCAACCCTACACTTGGGGAAGCGAACATGTACTCCACTCCTGGTTCAAGTACTCAACCCCTTTGAGCACACCGGCATTCACTGGGGAGTTTAAATCTGATTCCTTCCCAACCAAGGTGTTTTAACTCGGATCCGCCCAACCGGGGAGTTTACAGGTTCCTCCCAACCTACACGTTTGCACCCTTGTTGGTGGCTCCCCCTTGAAGACTTTGTTTAGGCCCGACAAAAGTGCCAAGGAATGGCTAATGTCCTTAGTTCGAGTTTTTCAAACTCTACACTCAACTCCCACAGGGAATTGAGTGGATGGACTCCTAACAAAACAAACTTACTTATCGGATTGAGCCCCTTAATAGCGCCGCTTTAGGGTTGCTTCTTCTCGCTCTCCCGTGCTTGAATTAGCTTCCCTTGTGCTCCCCCGATCTTTGACGCCGCTGCTTTGCGAAGGCTTCAGCTCCAAGATCAGCTACCTTGCATATGATGCTCCATTAGAGATGCCCAAGGTGCTAGGGAATGGTGAATCCTCTACAAATGGTAGGAAATAGGTTTCCTAAAGGAATACACCTATTTGGAGCTCCTAGGTAGTGTTTAGACAAACTATTTAACTATGATCAAGGTGTCTAAACCCTAGGAATCAAGAGGGAACAAGTCCATTCTCAAGATGTCATTGAATGACCCAAGCTTGTGATGAAAACACAAGGAGAATGGCTTGCTATGGGTTTGGGATAGAGCCTCTGATGGTCTCTAGCAGTGGTTGTCAGTGCACTTTTCTGTGGCATACTAGTGCACCATGTTTGTAAATCACTTACGTCAGTGAGTCTAGTGTCGATTGAGCCCAATGAAGATGAAGACCGAAGACTCAGTGGCCCCGCTGCATCAAGGAAGAAGAACCAGGTAAAAGTGATGCCTTGATGTACCTTAACCTTGACCAAAACCCATCCCTTTGCTTCTTTGATGACCTCGAACATCTTAGGAATACTCTTAGTCATCATAGTTTGGCCCTAGGTGTCCCAAGAGTGCACCCAAACCTTGGCCGTTGCAGAGGATTAAAGAATGGATGGGTCAGCAAAACAGTGGGCTGAACCCAGGCCTGTCCGACCGGTCATGACCGGTCGTGGACCCCTGGCCGACCGGTCAAGACTGGTCGGACAGTCAGTCCAGTTGAAACAGCAAACCTGTTGTTGTGCAGGCCATAGGGACGACCGGTCATGATCGGTAGGCTAGGCTGGTCCGACCGGTCAAGACCGGTCGGACAGTCTTCCCACCTCAAGACAGCAACCTCTGTCTGCAATATGGCCTATGGCCGACCGGTCGTGGACCCTGGACGACCGGTCGTGCGACCCGTCGGCACTAGCCATTTTCTGCCCATTTTGTATCCGTTGCACACTTTTTTATATAAGGTCTTGGCTCGTTTTGAGGGCTTCGCGAGAGGGTTTTGAGAGCCTATTCCCCACACCTTTTGTACATCATATGAGGCCTCAAAGAGGAGGGTTTCAAGTCATATCCCTTGTGTTTTAAACACAAGTGTGGGCATTCAAATGCAATCTAGAGATGACTTGATTCCTCTCTCAAATCTAGAGGTGAGACACTATTCCATATAGGCATATCCCTTGTCCAAGACCTCTAGAAGACCCTCTAGGTGAATCTCCTAGTTAGAACAAGCTACATATACCATGTAGGAGATTCAACCATCCTCCTATCACATTGGGCATCTCAAAGGCATCACATGCAAGGTGTTTGATCGAGTGTAGCTGAGGCATTAGGCGACGCAACGACGACACGATCGAGGTAGCAAGGGAAGCTGATTGAAGCACGGGAGAGTGGAGATCAAGCAACCCGAACCGGCGCTAAACAATGGGCTCATCCGACAAGTAAGGTTGTCCTTTTTTAGAGTCCATTTAGAGTTTGTTTGTCAAACTCGATCTAGGGTCATTAGCCGATCCTTGGCCTGTTAGTCGGCCTAAATTCAGGGACGTCAGCCGTTCCTTGGCCCGTTAGCGGGGCCTAAACTACGTCTCCAAGGGGGAGCCTCCAACACGGGAGAGAAGGTGAGTCGGGTTGAGAGTTAGCCTATGTCCAAAACTCCGTTTAGGTTGAGAGTTAGACCTTTGTCCAAAACTCCGGTCATGGTTGAGAGGTGAACCGGTAAAACCTCCGTGTAAAGGTTGAGAGGTGAACCTCATTTAAAACCTCCGATAGTGAATGCCGGTGTGCTCAAAGGAGTTGAGTACTTAAACCGAGAGTAGAGTAGACCCAAAGTCGAACCACTATACATGCTTGTGTTTGTGATTGAATTGAGCACATTAATATCTTACCATTGTTAGTTTAATTGTCTAATTATGAATGCTTGATAGGAATGTATGCTAGGCACTAATTAGGCACATCCACACACAAGATGTACTTTCAGTAGCTGTGTAGACTTGAGCTCATTGATCCATTCTCATAAGTCTACTTAGGTTGCATAGGTTAGGAGTTTGATTAGTTAAATCTTTTGATTACCTATGCATGCTTTAGACTAGGTTGTGTATTGTTTAATCATATGCTAGCCTTGTGATTGGACCCACTTAGGCTTGGAAGCCGAAGTGTTCTTGCTTACTTAGTTTGATTTGTTGAATTATATAAGTAGGCGAAAAGAATTTCAAAAAAAGGTCCTAATCACCCCCTCCTATAGGTTTAGCCATAATTCTAGTTGCTCTTACGCTTCCGCATATACATAGGGTGTCGTGTTAGACTACCCGACGCAATTTCAGTGGTGGCTTCTATCTCCTCAAAATTCCCTCTCTTGAGCTCAAAAACGAACCCCCATCTTAAATATATTTTCTTCCAACGGTAAAAAAACGGGCAGATTCGCGTAGCTCCGATTGATCGAAAAAAGGTCCGATTGATCGGAGACATGTTCGATTGATCGGACATGTCTGATTGATCGAAAATCAGTCCAGAGAATTCTCTGGAAGATATTTTGATTGATCGGAAACATAGTCCTGATTGATCGGATTGACCCCTTCCGATGGATCGGAAGACTGTCCGATTGATCCGAAATATGTCAAGTGGATTTTCAAGTTTGCTGGGACAATTTTCGATTGATCGAAACTTCGGTCTGATTGATCGGAGTCATATCGGAGCCAATGTCCGATTGATCGGAGATCAATCGGAAACTGCTGTTTGAGCTGTTTTGATTACAGCAGCTTCCACCTCTTAATTAGTCTAACTTATCATGTTTTTCATGGAGTTCTAAGACTAATGATGATGACTAAGGGTATACCTAGTTGGTGCAAGTCATCTAAGAGGTTAAGGGTTAGGTTTTGGTCAAGGTTAAGTCACACCAAGGCATCACTTTTACCTGTTTCTTCTTCCTTGATGCAGCAGGGCCACTTGAGTCTTCGGTCTTCGTCTTCATTAAGCTCAACCAATGCTAGACCCACTGACCTAAGTGATTGACAAACAAGGTGCACTAGTATGCCACAGAAAAGTGCACTAACAACTTCATGATTAATTTGCTCAAGGAATGCAGCAAAGTCGTATAAGGTGTGTTGGGAGGATGTTCATACGTCAACATCGACCGCAGACTCATGATACTGAGTCAAGTCTTTTTGTTCCTCTACAACATCAACTAGGGAACTAGCCTTTTTCGATTTTGGTGGCGTCTCGTCTTGATTAAGAAATACACATGCCACTAAGTCCCATCGGACGTGCTAAAAAGAGGTGTTGCTCTCAATTCAGCCAATCAAGGCCACTTGTGTGATCGAGGGCCTAAATCGAAGTACGTGTGTATGTATGATTGCACGGGTGTGCTAGAGTTTGCTCGGCTCAAGGATATTGACTGAATTGGTTGGTACCCCTATGTCAAGATGGACATATTGGAGTCTAGATCTTAACCCCAAAACCCTCTTGACCATCGACTAGTTAACTAATGCACTCCGTATTAAGGAGATTTGAGCAAGGGAAGGGGTTAGCCCTCACAAATGAGTTCTTATATGTGGAAATTTGGTTTAGTGAAAAAGTATGTGGCATTATACACAATCGTGGAGAATTAAACCAAAACATGTATTAATTTCATAACAAAGTGTGTAAGCAACATATAACTAAGTCATCATTATAGTCATCCAAAATTAAGAGAAGAGTCCACTCAGCTAGGGACTCAAAATACATGACCATAAATTAAGTGTTCAAATGTTTCCAAACTACTACTCAAGAAAACAGAAGAATGGAAAATCAAGCTGAGGCTACTTATAATCCTATAAGTAATGAAATCAGAGTAAAGCAAACATTACTCTAATCTAGTTGATTAGGTGCATGTATGACATGAGATGTGAATATATGCCCCAGAAAAAATTGACAATAATATAGCTCATCACCAATATTACCAATAATACAATTTAAAACCGACAGTAATATGGCTCGTCACCAGTATTACCAGCAATTCAATCAGAACCAATAGTAATATGGCTTGTCACCAATATTACCCACAAATATCATGATATCCATGCCTTAGCTAAACCTTTATTAATTCCATTTACAAACAACCACATTAGGGAAGTTAAAATACCATAATTGTATTAATAGTCAATAAAACAAGATCACGTGGCTCGTCACCTAAGATCAAATATGAACATCTAGTCTAAGGTATGGTTTATTGCCCTACATTTTGATTAACACGGTAAGGGTTCGTCGCCCAATCACAAATACAAGGAATGGTATGCTTAACACCTCCATTGATGCTCAAAGGTCACTATGGGGGTCTTGTCACCTAGCATAGACCGACAGCTTGAGCATAGTGTCCCAAACCACCATGCCCGACTAATGAGATTTTAGGATTTCATTGCTTTCTAATGGTTACAAGTAGTAACTATGAAACAATGGAATCACGGTATTATAGATTCAATAAAATGTTTAATAGCAAACGATCAATACAAAACATATCCAAATAATCATAATCAATGGATGTATAGATTATAATAATGAAGTAGCTCCAACATGCATAAGGGAAGCAAGTACAATAGATTTAACCATCATTGACTGTAACTTACAACAATAAAGTACTTCCAACATAAGTAATGTAGGCCATTACGATATAACTAAACGTTATTAACTATAAAAATGTAATTCCAATATAAGCAATGTAGTCAATTACAACATAACTAAAAAAACAGGCAAAGGCTATGAACTATCTCCATAGCCATTGACATATAGCTAAGGATATAGTCCGTTGCTAGTCCGTAACCAATCCGTAGCAATTACCGTTGTAACCATAGCTTTTTTAGCTATGGTTGTAGACAATATCCGTAGCTATTAATCTATGGGTACGGATTAATATCGTAGTGGAAAATGCATGATCTGCGGTCGTTGCCTTTTGCCTCTATGTAAGTAGAGCTACAGACTATGGTTTAGGCTACGAACTATATTCGTAGCTATTTTCTTTTTAAAAATAAAAAATAAATTGCAATAATGATGTACCTAACCGTTAATGGTACGCACCCTGATAGATCAATCCATCTAAGCTAATATAAAGAAAGACTTCATGGCTTACAAATCCTAATAGGCTAACCTCACAAATATGTGTTCAAGTGTCACCTACTAAATCTAAATCCATAAATCTTCTTCTCCGAATATCATTGAATGCAATCGATGATATAAAGATTACCTTCGTCTAAACCTGAATTAAAATTGCTTTCCTGTCAGAGTTTTAAATCTCATTCCATTGTTCCAACTCTCCACTTAATTCTGCATCAACCTAAAACAAGCTTTGTGTTAATAATTAACATCGTTCTAGGGAAAAGTAACTATTATACCATATCCATAAGGTTGCGCTATTTTATTGAATTTGCTACAATTAGTTCAATGGAATGGAATAAACATATTGTGGCACGCACCAAGAAAGCTTCCTCATCCTGAATGCCAAGAAATGTGACAACAATTTCGACATGTCCATGTTGATTGAATACTCCTTCAATTCGATTATGCATTTAAATGCAACCTAAGGCCCTTTTAGGTTGACACTTGAAAATGAATTCATCTCACGTCTATTAGTAGTAATTATGTTCAGGCATCTTCCAAACAAGGCCTTAAAGGTCAGATTCAAATAGATGATTCAAACAGCTCCCCTCAACTTCCATAGCATGAAGTTCGTTATACCATTCAAAGCCATCTTTCTCACATGAGCCAGAATCACCTCCCGTTGCGTCAAAGGAAGTTTCTCCAAGAATAATGGTGGACAACCTCAAAAAATATTCTGGAAATGAAACATTGATTGATTATATTATGAGAACTACAAAAAATGCTAAGCAACAGACATCGAAGACATTAAACATAATAAGACTTCTGAATAGCAATACAAATGAGTAAGTGAAGAATGCATTTGTGTAGTTCCACCACAACACCGAGTGCTACTTAAAGAGTGCATCAAAATAAATATAAAGCAGAAAATCTAGAATAGAGGTTTAACAAAATAAAGAATAAATAGCATACAAAACTATTGGAAGAAGGACCTTTGTTCATAAATTTTTTTCCAATTTAAAATTAACAAATAAAATCAACTGCAATTTGCATAACAAGGTTAGTTGGATTCTTCTAGTAGTATCTGAAAGGGGCCTCAATATTTATGAGAATTTGTAGAAATTCAAAGTGAATGATAACCTCAAGGTGAGAAAATGCATGGACAAATTTTAACATTGAATCCATTAGATCAATAAAGAAATCTTGGCAACACCTACAGCAGCCAGCCCCCATCAAACTTAGCCTCCGAAGTTACTCCCCCATAGTTATGGGCCACCCAAAAACAAGAGGATAACCAATACTGACACCACAACAACCCCCAATAGAGAGAACAAAGCTACAATCCCCATCATCTACCAAAATGAGACGGCCAGAAGGCGAAAGAGAGTGGCGAGATAAATCCAGCTATGACCAAAACATACATTATAGAAAACCAAATGCCTTATTCTTAGAAAACAATTTCTGACAGTTTTCAAGTTCTAAAATCATAGCAGGCTTGCATATATCATAAGTAAGATGGATGAAAGGACCCTACCTATTTGTAAGATGGGGTAAATGTTGGCGCCGGTCGGTGGAGGTGGCGGCGCTGGTGGAGTATAGAGGTTGCAACAGTGGGTCACAGGGGCGGTGTATACGGATGGAGGTTATGGTCATGGGGGTTGCGGTTGGTGGAGGAGAAGGGGCGGTGACAAGGGTTGGATGAATGAGGTTTCGAAAACCCTAGCACAGGGGTGTGCTCTAAGATCAACCTTGTTGTCGACGCAGGGGGGTTTTAAAAACCCTAGCACGATGGCGAGTTTGCTACAAAAGGGGGTTTTGAAAACCCTAGTGAGAGAGAGAGAGAGGGAAGCAGAGAATAGAGAGATATGGGGAGCTCGCGCTTGTTTTGTAAGATAAGTTTTGTTGAGCATTGAATTATACATACTTAGACCCCATTTCATTATGCATTTACACATTTCAAACTGTTAAACTAGTCCTCATTATGCATAAATTTTTGTTTGCAGGTATTGAAGAGAGATCGCATGGATTCAACGCTAAAATTACGAACTAACGAAGATGATGAATCAAGTTTGGATCATACCAAAGCAAGGAGGAAAGGATTGGCAAAGATCAGAACTCGAGTAAGCCCACAAGTGGAGAAACAGGGGAGCTCGGGTGCCCTAGACCAGGGTCGGGCGCCCGACCCCAAGCAGAAATAGCCAAAGAGCTCGCTAGACCTTTTTGGACATGTTCGGGCTCCCGACCACCAACCTGACATCCAGCTCGAGCACCTGACCTCTAGCTCGAGCACCCAATATCGTAGGCGTCGAAATCGTGTTTTGTAAGAAATCTTGCGAGTGGTCCATTTTCTCTATAAAAAGACCTCTCCACCTTCGTCTAAAGACATCAGAGAAGAGCCCTGGAGGTGCTAGAGGTGGTGGAGCTCAATGTAGAGACTCTCCAACTCAGTTCTTTTAGATTTTTCTTTGTATTTTCATGTTTATTTTTGTTTTTCTTTCATTTTCTAGTTCAATCATGTATTGGATTAGCTAGACCCCTTTGCTAGAGCTGAAAGGGGAAGCTTTTAGTTTGTTTTTTATAGATTGACTCAACCTAGGTGATGTTTTAAAGATTTATTGTTGAGCATTGGTTTGATTCATGTTTGAATGGAGTTGTAGTTTAAGATTTTCTTAAATCTTTTAATGTCTCTTGGCTTAGGGGATTCTTTGTGGATTTAAATCTATCAACTCACCTATGTGCATTATATAGATCTGTACTATTCTTAGATCTACCATTGACTCCGACCATGATAGATGCTTCGATTGCCATTTCTTCTACAATGCGATCATAATGTGGAAACTATGCCAAGCCAAAGTTTTAATCTTTCTTGCTAAAGTAAGAAAGAAGCCTTGTTAATTGATTTTAGTTTAGTCGAAGCTCAAGGCATTGGTTCTAGTCAAATCTAGTGACAAGATTTGATGAAAGCCGTGGTTATGAGCTTAACTCAATTGGAGAAAGGATTGGCCTATGTGATTAGGTGTGGCCAATACCTGAGTAGGACTATGGGAACCAAATCAATATGCAAACCTCTATCCTAATCCATATTTCTAAGTTAACTTATTTATCTTTCGGCTGAATAGAGATAGGACTTCGATTTCGGCTGAGTCGCCAAAAGACCAAGTTGAGTCAAGCCATTAGGAGCAACCGAAAGTGGATCCTTGAAAGCTCTAGCCCATTTCTCATTTCTGAATTTATATTCATCATTCCCTATTAAATTCAAATCCTATTTAAAATCCTAAATAAATCTAATATAGTTAGAATCAAATCACCCTCCCTGTAGATCAACCTCGATCTCACCGAGAATTATTACTACATCGCAGCCTTGCACTTGAGGCGAGAGAACAAGTTCAGGTTGGAAATTTTGGGCGCGGATGAAAAAAGGCTTGCGCGCTCATTTTGTACACAGATCCCCCCTCGGACTGAGCTAGAGATGAACGAACCTGTCAGGGCTCTATGGGGCCCACCATGATGTACGTGGTTTAGCCACGTCGTCCATTCATTTTGACGGATAGTTCTGGGCATGATCCCAAAAGGAGGCAAATTGAAGTCCCGAGTGGACCATACCACAAGCCCAAGCAAAATTCAATGGTAGGCACTTAATTTCCATTGTTTCCTTCGGTGTGGTGCACTTAAGCTTGGATTTACCGTTTCTTTTATTTTTCATGCCTTAAAATAAGCTTTCAAAATGGATGAATGACTTAGATAAAACACATACATTGTGGTGGTGTAACGCCCCAAAATTTCAGCTCTTATAGACAACACAATGGGCCGAGTTTTCGGGTGTTAACTTAAATATGCTAGGGATATATTTCCACATATTTATGTTTATTTCCCATATTCACGGCATTCATAGCATAATGATGGAAATTTAAAGTTCTTATTCCAAGTTATTCTATTCTAAGTTCTCAAACATAATGGTTTACAAACATACTACACATAATATTTCACTTCCTAGTCTCTATATGAGAGATTTAATTCAAGTTATATGAAAATAAATCAATTCTATAAAAATGAAAACAATAAATATAATTCATCTTCAAGCAGATATAACTTCATCGCCCGCCATTGACTGCCATGAAACTTCCTTTTCTTCATACCACATATCTGGTTCATCTATTGGATCATGCACTTGTAACATTCTGGTTAGTGTTTTAAAACATCGTCCCAACAGAGAGTGAGTTGCTCGCAATCAACTCAGTGAGGGTTACCCCTTAAGATTAGCACAATAATATCCAAGCACAATAATCATACCCAAATAAAACATACATAAAAAAATCTTATTTAATGCAATGCATGATATACATGCTCTGGCTAACGCACCTTGACCAAATGAAACAGGACCAATTCCACTCTTCTCACTAGCCACTAGTCACCAAAGGTTCTTTTTAGGACAGGACCAATTTCACTCTTCCCATACAGTAAAACATAATTAGTGAAACGGCCTTATACACACTTTCACTAGCTGGAGAGAGAAACGGCATTATGCACACTTTCTCCATTATGAATGCATGATTAGTTTCACATTTAATTAAGAAATTTAGCATCCAGCCAATTTAAAGAAACCCGAAGGTCACTATGGGGAGTTACGAACAACCCAGCATAAGCCGACAGCTCGGGCTTAGTGTCCATATCACCAACCCCGTCTCATGAGACAACAAGTATGAATAATGTCCACTCATTGCCCCATGTTCTAATTCAATCACACTCCAAGGTAAATATTGCCTTCCAAAGAGAACAACTAAAACAATCATACATGTATAGCATACGGATCCATCTCAAATAGCATATGATCACAAGGATCCCTTAGCCAACATCCAACATATTCTCATGGTCATACTAAGACATATTTTCCACTGTGGACACTGAAATTGCGTCGAGTAGCCTAACACGACATCCTACGAATACGCGTGCGGAAGCTTAAGGAGCAACTAGAATTATAGGCTAAGTCCTAGAAGGGGGGGTAATTAGGACCTTTTTAAAATCTTTTCGCCTACTTAACAACTTTAGTAAATTAAACTATGTAAGCGATAAACACTTCTGCTTCCAAGCCTAAGTAGGTCCAATCAAAAGACTAGCAAATGATAAATGCAATTAACAACCTAGTCTAATCAATACATGTAGACTATTGAGGGTGGATCAACAAAAGCTCAAGTCTACATGAGGAGTGAAAGTACATCATGTGTGTGTGGATGTGCCTATCAAGTGCCTAGCATACATTCCTAACTAAGCATTCATAATTAACAAGTTAAACACAATGCATAAAGAGAAATGTACTCAAGAACAATCACAAACACAAGGATGTATAGTGGTTCGACTACTTGTCTACTCCACTCCCGGTTCAAGTACTCAACCCCTTTGAGCACACTAGCATTCACTGAGGAGTTTAAATCTGGTTTCTCCCAACTAAGGTGTTTTAACTCGGATCCACCCAACCGGAGAGTTTACAGGTTCCTCTCAACCTACACGTTTGCACCCGTATTGGTGGCTCCCCCCTGGAGACTTTGTTTAGGCCCGACAAACGGGCCAAGGAATGGCTAACGTCCCTAAATTTTAGGCCGACCAACAGGCCAAGGATTGGCTCACGACCCTAGTTCGAGTTTATCAAACAAACTCTACACTCAACTCCCACAGGGAATTGAGTAGATGGACTCCTAACAAGACAACCTTACTTGTCGGATTGAGCCCCTTTGTAGTGCCGCTTTGGGCTGCTTCTTCTCACTCTCCCTTGCTTGAATCAGCTCCCCTTGTGCTCCCCCGATCTTTCACGTCGCTACTTTGCCAAGGCTTCAGCTCCAAGATCAGCTACCTTACATAAGATGCTCCATTAGAGATGCCCAAGGTGCTAGGGAATGGTGAAACCTCTACAAATGGTAGGAAATGGGTTTCCTAGAGGAATACACCTATTTGGACTCCTAGGTAGTGTTTAGACAAGGGATTTAACTATCATCAAGGTGTCTAAACCCTAGGAATCAAGAGGGAACAAGTCCATTCTCAAGATGCCATTGAATGGCCCAAGCTTGTGATGAAAACACAAGGAGAATGACTTGCTTTGGGTTTGGGATAGAGCCTCTGATGGTCTCTAGCAATGGTGGCTTTTATCTCCTCAAAATCCCCTCTCTTGACCCTAAAATCGAATCTCCAGCTTTTATAAAGTTTCCCCCAACGGTCAAATAACAAGCAGATTCGCGCAGTGCCGGGCGCTCGGTCAACTTGGGTCGGGCGCCCGGAATCCGGTCCATAAAAAGATTTCAAACACTGGACATTTTCTGAGTTGGTCGGGCGCCCAGGACACTTTTGCGGTTGGGCGCCCAATGGCCATTTTTCACTGGTCGGGCGCCCGGTGCACACTTTGGTCGGGCGCCCGAAATTGATCCAGACTGGGTCATGAGTTGCTGAATGATTTTTACACTGATCGGGTGCCCGAATAGGTTCTGGTCGGGCACCCGGTGACCCTCTGGTTTCAAGGCCAACTCATTGGACGGATTCACCTCTGGGTCGGGCGCCCGGTGGACACTAGATCGGGCGCCCAGCCAGGCATGTTTTTCTGCTGTCTTCTTTTGTTTTTCAGCGGAACATGCAACCTCTTTGGCCATTCTTTTGGTGGTCTTTTGGGACCCCTAGGGCCAATCTAAGATGACTAGGGGTATGCCTATTGGGTCATGGTCATTTAGAGGTTATTGGTTTTGGGCAGGTACTAGGTTCGGGCTCACCAAGGCATCACTTTTACCTGTTTCTTCTTTCTTAATGCAGTCGATCCGTCTTGAGTCTTCGGTCTTCGTCTTCATTAAGCTCAACCAACACTAGACTTACTAACCTAAGTAATTGACAAACAAGGTGCACTAGCAATCTCCCTCTTTGTCAATTACTTACAAAAACCTATCCTACCAAAACAAAATACATTACATGTCAAAATTAAAAAATTTACTACTCGAAACACTAAGACATGTAACTAAGCAAGCTCCTCTTGAATACTTCCCCATAACCTGTCAATCCCTATATCACAAAACATAGCAAACTAGTTTTGGTGAGACTTGATCCTTCTCCCCTTTTTTGTCAGCAATTGACAAACTATTCTCTCCCCCTTAATGATATATCAATTAAGGTTAAGGTAAGAATAGATAGAATGTCGCAATTATAACTATAAGCACATGCTAACTAGAGAGAGTATAGGGTGCATAATCATATAACACATGGAGCATGCATGGGAACATGATTAATAAGAAAATGTACTATTCTAAGCATAGTTAATCATGCAAAATTGGTCATCTATGATATACATTAAGCATTAAAGCTCAAGGGCTTATGGCCCAATCAACCAACCTCCCCAAATGGTATATCAAGACCAATAAAAAGCAAAGATTATCATACAATTAATATAAAATTCAACAAGATTAGCTAATCTAAGCATGGTGATAATCTAGTAAGCAAATGTATCAAATAAAAGCAAGGCTAAATTATCAAAATTTGGGCTAATGAGGCTTGAATCCTCTGATTTTTCCATACACATAAAAATGAGGCTGAAATCCTCAGATTTACCTATCGATGCCTTTCTAGCTACCCTCTCTAACTATGCTTAGTTTGATTAGCCTAAGGGTAACTAATTTCCACAACACCCTCATAGAATGTAGCATGAGGTGAGGGGTTGGGGAACTCCTTCTCCTATAAGGGAAAGCGGTCGGAATCCTCTCTTAGATTGAGGGGAAGAGAGGTAGTGGTGGAATCCATGAGAGTTCTCACTATGTCTTGGCTCTCACCACTATTGGAGTCGTTAGATTCAGAGTTTAACTCCTCTATATCATCCCACGTGGCTACCATAGCCTTTTTACCTTTCAGTTTAGGTGTTTTCGAAAAATTTGGGGCAATATGGCCACGTTGACCGCAACCGTAACATCGGACGGATGAAGGTTTGGATGATTTCCCTTTATGTTTATCACCCTTCTTATCCTTCTTGTCACGGGTACTCCCTCTCTCAAACTTGAGAAATCTCTTGAATCTTTCATTGAGATCATCATCCTCATCATCGCTACCTTCGGACGACTCACTCTTAATTTTCTTTTGCCTATGTGAGTGTCTATGTGAAGATCTCAAAGCGATGTCTTTCTTCTTAGAGGGGGCCCTAAACTGTAGTTCATGAGTTTGCAGGAAACCTATAATTTCTTCTACTTTCATAATATTTATGTCTATACACTCTTCTAAGGCAACTACCTTGGTACTAAATCTTTCTGGGAGGGATCTAAGAATTTTTCTACACAACCTTCCTTCCAGAACCCTTTCCCCCAAGGCAAACATGAAGTTGCAAATATCAGAAAGTTTAGTATAAAACTCAATGAAGGTTTCAGTCTCTTCCATCCTAATGTTTTCAAGTTTGGTGGTTAAGAGCTGAAGCTTTGAGCGTCTTACTGTGCTGGTTCCCTCGTGGGTTACTTCAAATATATCCCACGCTTCTTTTGCAGTTGCGCATGTGAGAATGTGCTGAAATTCTTCCGAGGAAACACCACAGCAAATCGCATTGAGAGCTTTAGCATTTGCCACATATTGAGCTCTCTCATTATCATTCCATTTCTCATCATCTTTGGGAATGACAATTATCTTACCATCAACCTCCACTTGTTCAATGGGCATAGAATATTCATTTATTGTTGCTGCCCATACGGATCGATCGATAGATTGGAGAAAAATCCTTATTCTAACCTTCCAATAAGCGTAGTTCGATCCGTCAAAGTATGGTGGTTGGTTGACAGTATTCTCATCTCGGTTAGACATGATGCTAGTGCTCCGGTATCGGATCTCACTCTACACGGTTAAGTCCTTGAAGAGCAACCCGCTCTGATAGTAATTGAAATTGCGTCGGGTAGCCTAACACGACACCCTACGCATATGCGTGCGGACGCTTAAGGAGCAACTAGAATTATGGCTAAGTCCTAGAAGGGGGGGGGGGTGATTAGGACCTTTTTAAAATCTTTTCGCCTACTTAACAAATTTAGCAAATTAAACTACGTAAGCGATAAACACTTCGGCTTCCAAGCCTAAGTGGGTCCAATTAAAAGACTAGCAAATGATAAATGCAATTAACAACCTAGTCTAATCAATACATGTAGACTATTGAGGGTGGATCAACAAAAGCTCAAGTCTACATGAGGAGTGAAAGTACATCATATGTGCGTGGATGTGCCTATCAAGTGCCTAGCATAAATTCCTAACTAAGCATTCATAATTAACAAGTTAAACGCAATGCATAAATAGAAATGTGCTCAAGAATAATCACAAACACAAGGATGTATAGTGGTTGGACTACTTGTCTACTCCACTCCTAGTTCAAGTACTCAACCCCTTTGAGCACACCGGCATTCACTGAAGAGTTTAAATCTGGTTTCTCCCAACCAAGGTGTTTTAACTCAAATCCACCCAACCGGGGAGTTTACAGGTTCCTCCCAACCTACACGTTTGCACTCGTGTTGGTGGCTCCCCCTTGGAGACTTTGTTTAGGCCCGATAAACGTGCCAAGGAATGGCTAACGTCCCTAGATTTTAGGCCCGACAAACGCCGCTGCTTTGCCAAGGCTTCAGCTCCAAGATCAACTACCTTGCATGAGATGCTCCATTGGAGATGCCTAAGGTGCTAGGGAATGGTGAAACCTCTACAAATGGTAGGAAATGGGTTTTCTAGAGGAATAAACCTATTTGGACTCCTAGGTAGTGTTTAGACAAGGGATTTAACTATCATCAAGGTGTCTAAACCCTAGGAATCAAGAGGGAACAAGTCCATTCTCAAGATGCCATTGAATGGCCCAAGCTTGTGATGGAAACACAAGGATAATGACTTGCTTTGGGTTTGGGATAGAGCCTCTGATGGTCTCTAGCAATGGTGGCTTCTATCTCCTCAAAATCCCCTCTCTTGACCCTAAAATCGAATCCCCCGCTTTTATAAAGTTTCCTCCAACGATCAAATAACGAGCAGATTCGCGTAGGGTCGAGCGCCCGGTCAACTTGGGTCGAGCACCCGGAATCCGGTCCATTAAAAAATTTCAAACACTGGACATTTTCTGAGTTGGTCTGGCGCCCGATGGCCATTTTTCACTAGTCGAGCACCTGGTGCACACTTTGGTCGGGCGCCCGGAATTGATCCAGACTGGGTCATGAGTTACTGGACGATTTTTGCACTGATCGGGCACCCAGACAAGGTTCTGGTCGGGCGCTCGATGACCCTCTGGTTTCAAGGCCAACTCATTGGACGGATTCACCTCTGGGTCAAGCGCCCGGTGGACACTAGGTCGGGTGCTCGGCCAGGCATGTTTTTCTATTGTCTTCTTCTGTTTTTCAGCAGAACATGCAACCTCTTTGGCCATTCTTTTGGTGGTCTTTTGGGACCCTTAGGGCCAATCTATGATGACTAAGGGTATGCCTATTGGGTCATGGTCATCTAAAGGTTATTGGTTTTAGATAGGTACTAGGTTCAGGCTCACCAAGGCATCACTTTTACCTGTTTTTTCTTTCTTGATGCAGCCGATCCATCTTGAGTCTTCGGTCTTCGTCTTCATTAAGCTCAACCGACACTAAACTCACTGACCTAAGTAATTGACAAACAAGGTGCACTAGTATGCCACAGAAAAGTGCACTAACAGACACCTCTCACAGGCTCCATCTCTTACATCAAGCGGGTTTATCGATATGGGGACAAGAGGTGTACACTAATCTAACATCCGCATAAATAATCTCATGACACATCACTCATTACACATCATATTCATCATAGGCATGTAAGATTCATAATTTGAGCACAGATTCCACGTAGTTCCTTCATAAGTATATATACAAGCATGATTTCCTTTCTAAACACTTAATATAATTCATGAAACATATCCATCAAAATTTCAGCGTGATCACATCAAAAAATTTCATTAAAGTTCATGTTTTCATGGAGAGAATGAAACAAACAGGGTTTTCAAACAATCACACAACAAAATATTACATTCTAAACACGGAACTGACAAATAATATGATGTTATTGTAACTAAGCTTCAAGGAAATCCTCACCTCTTGAGATTGGATGGTTGGAGACGTTTACTAGGGCTGTGAAATCTTCCTTTAACCCAAACCTCCCACAAGAGCGGCGAACTTCAAAGAATACAACTTAGTCGACTCAGCTCGGCTCGGTTAGAACTATCTCTCTCATTTCGTCTTCTTATATCTCTCTTTCTTCTTCTTCTCTTTCTTGTTCCCCTCTGGAAGAGGATTCCACAGCAGCAGCCAGGGTTGTGGGCCTTCCTTTTCTCCCTCACGATCTCTCTCTCTCTAACGTTCTCTGTCTCGTTTTCTCTCTCAACCCTCTCTCTCTCTCTCTCTCTCTCTCTCTCTCTCTCTCTCTCTCTCTGGTGTTTCTAGGAGTAGCAAGATGCGGCAAGGGGGATCTTATAGCCTCTTCAGTCGATGGTTAGGCGGTGGGTGCAGAGAAGCATCGGTTTCGAGTTTGAGTTGGAGAGGGATTCGAATCCCATCTCTAGCTATCTACGCTGCATGGGGACCGTTGGAAGGGTAGATGGGGTCCACACGAAGGTTTGGGAGAGATCTGGGTGCTTCATGCAAAACAAGGAAGCGGATGTGCATTAGATCTTGGATTTCTTAGTAAGTTCAGTGATTTGGGGTGGGCCGCATAGTCAATGGACAAACACAAAACTTGGACGAACAAGATTATGGTGGAGTACGACCCTTCTGAACGGCATAGATCGAGCTGTGGAGGCTAGAGGACGGTGTGGATCATTCAGGGACGGCAGCGGCAATTTTGTAACAGCGTAACAGAGAAGAAGAGAGATCATCTTGTGTGTGTGTGTGTGTGTGTGTGTGTCGTACGAAAATCGTAGGTGAACGACGGGTCACTGCTATGGGGTCCACTGAGGTGGGTCAAGGTAATCTGTTCTGATCGGCAGATGGGCAGCACTAGAATAGACACTGACAAGAAAAATGAGGCGGATTCGAGATAAGGCGAGCCACTTATTGACTGTTTTCTGATTGGGGCATTTTTAGGATGATCAAAGGGTTGAAATTCAACGTGTACTACGAAAATGTGTCCAAAAGATTATTTATAAAATTTTGTGTGAAAGCGATCTCCAGAAATGATAATACTTAAAAATGTCGATTTAACTTAAGTTTAACTAATGGCATTTTTATAATTTTCTGAAATGTGCGAGTTTTTCGAGATCCAGTCGTTCTACAATGTTCATGGGATTATTCTAAGCAACGTTTGTAAAGGGTCCCCTATCGAATCTCCTATGAATGTCATGTTATTCCTAACTCAAAGTTAATGGTCGATAATTAATAAAAATAAAATAAAAATAAATTTCCAGAAAACTTCAAATAAATCTAACAAATCTGGGGCGTTACAGGTGGGCCACATAAATCTCCTTAGAGGACCGTCAGCCTCAAGTTATGCCCTGATGGAGTAGTTTCTTTTAGATACGGATTAAAGTCGTAGTAATATTGCAACGGTTTATATCCGTAGCTAAAAACCCCCATATTCCGTAGCCTCTGCTCATTTTTTTGGTAGTATAGATATCATTAACTATAACTTGTAACAAAAAAGCAATTCTAACATAAGTAATGTAGGAAATATTAATATAACCAAAGTATCATCAACTATAGCCATCGTAGATGGAAGCTTAGAAGGGATAGTCCTCACCTCCAACTTAGTTTAGAATTATGAGAGTGGAGAATATTACAGCACCACTCCTAGCTCTAACAATCAATTTTTCAACCTCTTCCTCTCTAATATCACTTACTCACTCTACTAATCTTACACTCTCTACACTCTCCTTAGAGAAATTCATATTGAGAGATGCGCTGGCCCTAGAAGGATATTTATAGGGGATTATAGGGGTGTGGTTGCCCTAGAAATGTGTTAGTGCTCCTTTCTGACACATACTAATGGACCTTATTTATTAATTACGTAGGTCCTCATGTCTAGGTGTTGGTTGAGCCTAAAGAAGATGAAGACCGAATACGCAAGTGGACAGCGGCATCAAGGAAGAAGATACAAGTAAATCAGAGATGCCTTGGTGAGCCAAAATCCTTGAACCTTAACCAAAACTAAACCTCTAAATGACTTGACCCAATAAACATACTTTTAGTCATCTTAGAATGGCCTTAGGTGTCCCAAAAGGCCACCTAAAGGAAGGCCTAAAAGGTTCATGAACTGCTGTAAAAATGCAAACCAAAATAGCAGAATTCATCTTTTGTCGGCTGACAAGTTGGCCGGCTGACAACAAGGCATCGACCGACCAACAACCCAGTCAACTAACTGATTTAAGTCCAAAAGAGAATAGCAACAAAACTTCTATCCAGGACTAATTTGGCCGACCGACGTCAATCATCGATCGACCGATGGCCTTAGATCAGCCAATCGACAGATAACAGTTGGCTGCCGTTTTCTAATCGTTAAAGTTTTTTCTATATAAATGGAGCTCGACTTTTGGGCCATGTAGTGAGAGAATTTAGTATATTAGAAGCCACCATTCAATCAACCATTACTAGGCTCTAATCCTAACCATTCTAAGTCATCTTCCTTATTATTCATCACAAGTTAGAGCATTTAATAGCTCATATGAAAATGAACTTTCTCTCTCATGATCTTTAGATGTTTTAGACACCTACACCATAAGTATATCCTTAGTCTAAACCTCTCTTGAGATCTAAATAGATGGAATTCCTCTAGGAAACTAAATCCTACTAGTTGTAGAGAATTCACCACTACCACCTAGCAGCTTGGACATCTCTTTGGAGCATCACTTGCAAAGTAAATGATCATTGAAGTTGAGGCATTGGAAACGCATCGGCAACATGATCGAGGGAGCAACAGAGAGTCGGTTGAAGCATGGGAGAGCAGAGATCAAGCAACCCAAACGGCGCTGAACAAGGGGCTCAATCCGACAAGTGTCATTATTGAGAGTATGGTTGCACTCTTTACTTGTGGAGGATTGAGTGTGAAAATTTGGAATCAAACTCGAACAAGTCTCCAAGGATAACCTCCAGCAGGAGTGTACGCTAGGCTCTAGAATTGGAACTAAAGGGTTGAAAGGAACCTTATCAAATACCTAGGTTGGATGGAACCCATAAACATCTTGGTTGCGAGATGAACCAGTAAAATCTTTGTCAAAGGTTGGGAGGAACCTTGTTAAACTGTCCGGTGAGGTGGAACTAATTTAAAACACCTAGGTTAGGAGAAACCTGATTTAAACTCCCTAGTGAAATTCGATGTGCTTAAGGGATAAGTATAGGAACCAGGAGTGAAGTAAGAAAATTGAACCACTATACATGCTTGTGTTTGAGATTGTCATTTGAGACACTTCTATTCTAGCATTGTCTATTTAACTTACTAATCGTATAAATGTTATAATGAAATTTTTGCTATGTATTGATAGGTAGATTCTCACACACATCTTGCAATTTCACTTTTGGACCAATTGCTTAGGTGTTGAGCTCTGAATTGTGCATATTTAAACCCCAATTCATCACACATTATGCATGGTTTATAGTGTTAAAATACTTATATTATATGTGTATTTGTGATTGCAGGAAGATAAGAGAGATCTCATGAATTCTATGATAAAAGGCCTACTTTAGACACATTGAAGATCAAAGGAGAAAGAACAAAAAGTGGAGGAAAGAAGCAAGAAAGAAAGGAAAAGAGAGAAGGAAAAAACCAAAATCAATAGCCTCCAAGATCGGTCGTCCATTTTCAAGGACCGGTCAGCAGACCAGTCGGATTAATTCTAAAAAATTCTCGAAAATTCCTGAACTCGCTGGACTGTGTTTTAGCATTTCAGATCCGACCAGTCATTGAAACCTAAGACCGGTCATCCAATCAATCGTCAGTGTTATAGAAACTCCAATTTTCAGTTTTGTTCGTTGGCTCATGGGCAACGACCGGTCGGCCACCGACTTTCAAGTGCGAAAGTGTTACGCGGTTTCTCGAAAGTTCCAAGTCGGTGCAGGATTTCTTCTATAAAATGCCACCTCAACTCTCTTCCCAAGGCATCATAGGACGTGGGGAGCAAGAAAATCAAGTCCTAAGAGGCTTCCTAGCTCTTTACAACTAGTTTTTCTTTCTTTTCTAATTATAGTTCTAGTTTTCTTATACTTTCTTCTAGTTAACTCTTAGTTAGAGTTGAGAGGTGAAACTTCTAGTTTATTATTCATGCTTAAATTCTTTAGTTTTGAATTATGGTTTAATTGTTGAACAATTCATTAATAGTTTGAATAAATTTGATAATTTTAGATAATTCAGGGATCTTGTGTGCCATGTACATGAGTTCTTGTTGGATTTCTAAGATTGATCAAAGTTGTATAGGGGATTTTGGTTTGTAGAAGCCTTTAATTCATCAGATACGGTGAATGCTTCAAGTTCTCTATGAGTTGAGATAGTTGGATTTCTATTAGAACTATTTAATGAAGAGTCCATGTATCTTGTGTATGTAGATCTGAGGTAGGTGCTTTTGCTAGTTGATATTGGTTTAATTAGAGTTCAAATCATTGGTTCTAGTCAAGTCTAATGACAGGATTTAATGAAGGCTATGGTTATGATCTCAACTAGATTGGATACAGGATTGGTCTATATGATTGAGTGAGCCCGAGGCCTGAGCTTCATTGAAGGAACCAAATCAATGAACAACCATCTGTTTTAGATATTTGTGTGATTTAACTATTGTATCTTTCAACTAGATAAAGACAGGACTTCGATTCCAGTTGTGCATTAAATCAAATCATCGAATGAAGCATGGCCAATACTAGAAGTGGATCCTTGATGCTCAAGTGTTTCCTTTTCATTATTTTTCTCTTAACTAGGAATTATTTTCCTTTAAAACCAATTTTAGATTAGTTTAGTTCTAGAACTTAGGTAACCTTAGAGTGTTTGAATTTAGATTTCATGTTTGGATCTAGTTTTCCATATTCCTTCCCCGTGGATCGACCTTGGTCTCACCGAGTTATTACTACATCGCGGCCTTATACTTGGGGCTGGTGAACAAGTTTTTAGCGCCGTTGCTGAGGAAGGAAGGTACCGAATTTGAGTACTCCTAGGTTTAGGTTTTGTTTTGTTCTAGCTAGGATAGATTCTTTATTTATTTTCTAAGATAGAATTTTGTTTTTATTTCTAGATTACTAACATCGTTTTCTGTTTTGTAGAAATTATTACTGACATAGTTCACCTTCTTAAGTAATATCTCCCCATCTCCCTTCTTTTTATTTGTTCATTTTTCTATATTAGGGTAGGTTTCAACTTCTTATAAATTTCACTATAACTGATTGGATGGGTGGAGCATATAAGTATCTTTTGGAAGATAAGATGTCAGAACATGGGATCTAAAACCATTGTGATCCGGACCACTCTAAATATAAGTATTATTTTGAGACTCAAGCAACCTCCACTACTCCCCAATATAACACGCTACATGATTACTATAATGAAAACAATACACATGAAACAACAACACGTAAGACGTTGGGGGAGTACCGGAACGAAGCTAAAACACATAATGACTAATCAGGTAAAATGTTGTGTGAATATTGGATTGAAAATAACATATATAGCATTTCACCGGGTATGGCAGGAGGTGTGCATCAACAAAAGGAACGAGTGCATAATTGTCAACCAGTTAAGACAATGCGTGAACACTTGTATGGATATACTTATCAACCACCATACAATTCTTCATCCTACAACACATACGGTCTAAATTGGGAGAACCATCATTCCACTCGTTCAAGGGAAGAACCAACTATAACTAGTAGCAATCATCCTAAAACGTCTCCTTCCTCCTATGAGCTTGAATATACAAAAATCCTCGAGGATTTATGGCACGAGTATGTAGAGGAGTAATCAAATCAAAATTACTCGCCATCTCTTGAGGATGTTGAGCCCAACATTAGGAACACTGAATCAATCCTCACCAATGAGGAGGATGAGACTATCCAAGTCCAACCATCTCTGAATTTAATGACCAAACTCTTAGAGGATGTCGATCTTGGTGACCCCAATATCATCATTGACTATGGCGAATCCACTATCTCTTTTAAATGTCCTGACCTTAATGTTGAAGTGATTTCGACGAAAGTTAATGAACATGAGGAATCTATAAAATCTGAAAGCGATAGTAGGGTTGCCTTACAATAAGGGTTCAGTGGATGTTTGTGAGCCTATGGTTTCTTTTTCCCAAGGGCAGGATGTGTACAAGTCTCTAGAAGATATTCTTGCTAGAGAGCTAGCCGAAGTTGATCTTTTTTAATCCTTCCACCAACATAATATGCCAAATCCTATTGTGGAAGACTCCCCCATTGAAAATTATGTTTCTTTGGATGATGGTTTGACACAATCAGAAACTTCAAATGATCAACCAATTCAAGAGGATGTGCTTAACACCAACTATGAAGAACTTTCTTTGGAAGAAAATTTTTTCCATTGAAACAAAATTTCTGCAATCACTAAAGGAGGAGGACAACTCCTCATCCGAATATCTCAATTTTCTAGAGGAATGCTTAGGCCACTCTGATGATCTTAATGATGAGATGATTAAGGAGTTGGATATTTTGTTAGACACGGTGTCAGGGTTTAAAGAGCCCCCTTCCACTGTTTTTAACTCATCACCATTGATTGTGGATGCACCGTATAATTCTAAAATATTAAAAGTGACAAATTTAACTAAAGAAAACTTGATAAATGCCTCTCCACCACCATGAGTTCTTCAACCCATTGAAAATTCTAACTAGGACCCGTATTGCATAATCATTACCCAGTCCAGAATTTGATGAGATACATTTTCATTGACCATATCTCTTCTTCTCATGCATGTGGTGCACATTACTATTGGACTCCATTGATGACAAGCACCCATGTATATCATTGAGCAAGACTATGGATGGTCCTCATGAGAAATATGTTGAAATTCATGAAGATCCACTCAAATTTGATCATGTAGTCAATCGAACTAATAAGGTTAGGTAGAGTAGGTAGGTTGGGTTTACTTTTATGCATTTAGGATTGAATAAGTCTCATAGAGACATAGAAGAAGCTAGATTTGATTAACTTGCTATCTCAAGTAATTTCTCTTACTCACTCTCCTTTATTTTGCCATTGCTCTCATGTTGTTGAATATTGCATATGTTTCTTACATTGAGGACAATGTAAACTTTAGGTTGGGGTGAGATTCTTACTAACTCTATTAATATTTGTAATATTTCAAGCAACTTTTGCAGAAAAAAATTATTTTTCTAATTTTTAAACTCATTTGGAAAGTTTTGCTCTATAAGATCGAGTCTATATGAATATGAGATGATGCGACATGAAGTTATTTGTTTTTAAAAACTTTAAAAAAATTAAAAGTTTTAACACTATGGAAATCTAGTTCACATTACACAAATATCATCTTGGAATGATTAGAAAGGATATTTAGATTAATTAAATTATAATCTAAACTATTGAGGAACCAAGCTGAGGAGTTTTGTCTATCACGTTTAATAGAATGGAAGATATTTTAAGATATGAATTTATAAAAATCCTATCTGAAATATTTGATATGAAAGAGAAGAAAAGGCGTAGAGTTGAAAATCAGTTGGAAAAGAAAATATCAAAAAGGGCTACCTATCACCACCTAGGGGAGGGCTTATAACCCAAGCTAGCAATGGGAAGTAGTGTGAAAAACTCTTGTCACAGGCTTGTGGTTCATCTGTACACCTTTGGGATTTGTAAGCTACTTGATCCATGAAAGAAGGGTAATCCTGAAAATTTGAGCATTCACTGAGCACACTAGACCATAATGTTGGAATGATCTCTATTTATCACTTAATCAGCAGAGACTCTATTGGAAGCACTCACTATGTCTTTAGAAGATTCAGGTTTCATAACTCATCACTCAGTATTTCTAAATTTCACTTTCACATATTTTAGATTTTATACAAGATAGCTTTCTTAAAGAGGTTTGAGATCGGGGAATTGAATTTGTTCCACGCATGTTTTACTTGGGACTAGAAAAATGTTGGTTAGGGAGTGTGTTCAGCTCTGAATTATGCATATTTAGACCCCAATTCATCACACATTATGCATGACTTATAGTGTTAAAAGACTTATATATATATATATATTTGTGATTGCAGGAAGATAAGAGAAATTTCATGAATTCTATGATAAAAAGCCTACTTTAGACATGTTGAAAATCAAAGGAGAAAGAGCCAAAAAGTGGAGGAAAGAAGCAAGAAAGAAAGGAAAAGAGAGCAGAAGAAAACCCAAATCATTAGCCTCCAAGACCGGCCGTCCATTTCCAAGGACCGGTCGATAGACCGGTTGGATTAATTCTAGAAAATTCCCAGAAATTGTTGAACTCGATGGACTGTTTTTTAATATTTCAAACTGATCGTCTGATCTATCGTTGAAGCCTAAGACCATTCGTCTGACCGGTCATCAGTGTTCCAGAAACTCCGATTTTCAATTTTGTTTGTTGGCTCATGGGCAATGACCGGTCAAAGCCCACCTCAAACTTGTCGGCCACCGACTTTCAAGTGCGGAAGTGTTACACGATTTCTCGAAAGTTCCAAGTCAATGCGGGATTTCTTTTATAAAGGCTACCTCCACTCTCTTTCTAAGGCATCATAGGACGTAGAGAGTAAGGAAATCAAGTCTTAGAAGGCTTCCCAGCCTTCTACAACTAGTTTTTCTTTCTTTTCTAGTTTTAGTTCTAGTTTTCTTATGCTTTCTTCTAGTTAACTCTCAGCTAAAGTTGAAAGGTGAAACTTCTAGTTTATTATTCATGTTTTGATTCTTTGATTTTGAATTATAGTTTAATTGTTGAACAATTCATTAATGGTTAGAATAAATTTGATAGTTTTAGATAATTCAGGGATCTTGTGTGCCATGTGAATGAGTTCTTGTTGGATTTCTAAGATTGATCAGAGTGGTATATGGGATTTTGGTTTGTGGAAGTCTTTTATTCATCTGATATGGTGAATGCTTCAAGTTCTCCATGAGTTGAAATAGTTGGATTTCTATTAGAATTATTTAATGAAGAGTTCATGTATCTTGTGTATGTGGATATGAGATAGGTGTTTTTGCTAGTATATATTAGTTTAATTAGAGTTCAAATCATTAGTTCTAGTTAAGTCTAGTGACAGGATTTGATGAAGGCTACGGTTATGATCTCAACTAGATTGGATAAAGGATTGGTTTATACGATTGAGGGTGCTCAAGGCCTGAGCTTCATTGAGGGAACCAAATCAATGAACAACCATCTATTTTAGATATTTATGTGATTTAATTGTTATATTTTCCGGCTGGATAGAAACAGGACTTCGATTCCAATTGTACATTGAAATAAATCATCGAATTAAGCATGGCTAATACTATAAGTGGATCTTTGATGCTTAAATTTTTTATTTTCATTATTATTTTCTTAACTCAGAATTGTTTTCCTTTAAAATCAATTTCAGGTTAGTTTAGTTTTAGAACCTAGGTAACCTTAGAGTGTTAAGATCTAATTTTTCATATTCCTTCCCCGTGAATCGACCTCAGTCTCACCAAGTTATTACTACATTTTGGCCTTATATTTGGGGCTAGCAAACATTAGGTGGTTATACCATTAGTAGTCTAGATAATTACGCATTGATTGGAAGCTCATCATGTTATATCATTATTATCTATGTGCTTAGGCTAGTTTAGATAATTACATTATCTTTTATAGCCTTATGATTGGACCTACTTATGCTTGGAAGCTAAGTGTTCTTGCTTAACTAGTTTAATCGTAAATTAGTTTAATTAGACAAGAGGTTTTCAAAGGATCCCCCCCCCCCCAAGGACTTAGCCATAGTTCTAAGCTTCCGCACACTTAGCGTATACAAGTGTGAGTGATAGATGTAATTTCAATTGATATTAGAGCGGGTTTCTCTTCAAGGACTCAACCATCTACAGTAAGATTCAATATCAGAGCTTAAGCATTATGTCTACCTAAGAAGGGAGTAGTTTTACCTATCGTCCATCATATTTTGATAGGTCAAATTATACCTATTGGAAGGTTCGAATGTGGACATTTTTAATGTCCCTAAACCCCCTAGTCTAGCACACTATTGTACAAGGATGGACGGCACCGGTGGAAACGGTGGAACAAGATGGAGTTGCAATCATTGAATTCAAACCAATGAAAAATTAGAGTTTCCAAGAAACATTTCTTTATGGCTATAATGTCAATAGTCTCAATGCAATCTTCTTCTTTTTTTGTCTCATCCTATGAATTTAATCGTATATATAATTATGACACTAGCAATCGTTAGTAGACTCTGCGGAGTTTCAATAAGAGGTCTCAATCTCGAAACCCATCAGGGTGAAATTTCTGCTGCTGACAGCACTAATGGGTGCATTGCATGACTGACTGGGTGGGTGGGTTGCATGACTGACCAAAAAGAAAATAGCTTGGGAGATCCTAGAGATGACACATGAAGAGACGTATTCCGTCAAGAATTTCAAATTGCAACTCCTCACCACACAACTTGAAAATATTAAAATGGGTGAGGATGAAACTTTTATGAAGTTCTATGCTAGTTTGAACTATATCTATAAATCCATGAATAGCTTAGGAGAAAGGGTTCCAGATGGGAGAATTTGTTGAAAAATCCTTAGGTCCCTTTGTCAATCCCTAAACTCGGGGACCAGGCTCACTAAATTCCTGATCGCCGACCTTGGTACCAACAGCCTCCGTAATACCCCATTCTCGGCTCCTAGCTTTCATATGCCAGGTTCCGATCCTGGGATCCTACCAGGAGGATTTTCAAGGAAAAAAAAATTTTTGTACAGGAGCATAATCAAAACCATAAAACATCATCAAATATCCACTAATAAGTTTGTTGAGTACAGTGTCGGAAAGGGAAATACAAAATGTCTTTGATGTGTGGGGTTAGGATCCGAGATTGGGGTACTACGGAGGCTGCCACCTCTGAATTCGGGTTTTCAGCGAATGGATGTCGAGAACCGAATTTGGGGCATGACACCCTTCTAGAGAGATTTAACTCCAAAGTCATTGCCTTAGAAAAGTGTAGAGACAGACAATATGAAAGTAGAAGAACTCTTAGGCTCACTACAAACACACGAACTACACTTTAAGGCTCCATCTAAGAAGAAGAACATTACTTTGATGACTTCATATAGGCACTCACATAAGCAAAAACAAGTTGAGAGTGAGTCTTCTGAAGATAGTGATGATGAGAAAGAAGAATTGAACAAGAAATTTAAAAGATTCCTCGAATTCGAAAGAAGAAAGAGTTGTGACAAGAAGGATAAGAAAGATGAGAAATTCAAAAAGAAATCATCCAAATTCAATCCCATCTAATTTACAACTGTGATGAATATAGTCATGTTATCAATGAATGCCCAACAAAGCCTAAGAGAAAAGGCAAGAAGGCTATGGCAGCAACTTGGGATGACATAGAGGAGTCAAAATCTGAATCTAATGACTCTACTAGTGATGAGCACCAAAAACTAATGAGAATTCTCATGGCCTCTACCCTACCTCTCTTTCCCCTAATCTAAGAGAGGATCTCGACCATTATCCATTTTAGGAGGAGTTCCCAACCCTTCCTCATTTACTAAATTTCATTATGGGATTGAGGAAAATAGATTACCCTTAGAAAAAAATAAAACTAGAAATAGTTGGTAAGGATAACTAGAATCTGAATATTATAAGTAAATCTGAGGATTTTAACCTCATTTGTGTGCTTAGGAGAAAATCAGAGGATTCAAGTCTCATTAGCCCACCTTAATAATTTAGCCTTGCTTTATTTTGGTATCTTAATTGCTAAACTGTCATCCTGCTTAGATTAGCATTATCTTGTTAAATTATATGCTTAGTGTATGCTAACCTATGCCTTAGTTATTTATGCTTTCATATTTGTCTAGAATGACCAAGTATGCATTATCACCTATGCTTAGATAAGAAAAAAATTTGTTGATCATGTTCCATGCATGCTCCATGTTTTAATGTTCATGCACCCTTATACTCTCTTATTTAGCATGTTTATATGGTTATATCTGTGATACTTTAATCTTTACCTCCCTTTCCTTAATGACTTAATTGGTGTATCATTAAGGGGAAGAAATTAGTTTTTCAATGGTGACAAAAGGGGGGGGGGGAGAAAGATCAAATCCCACTAAAACAATTTGTAATGTTTTGTGTTGCAGGGATTGACAAATTATGGGGAAAAAACTCAAGTGGAGCATTGCTTAGTTACACATGTCAAGAGTCCTGTATTTTATTGAATATCATTGTAATCTTGTTCATGTATTTTGTTTTAATAGGTTAGTTTTTGTTGCGTAATGTACAGTGGGGGAGATTATTAGTACACTTTTATATGGCATACTAGTGTACCTTATTTGTTAATTATGTAGGTCCTCGAGTCTAGGTGTTGGTTGAGCCTAAAGAAGATAAAGATCTAAGACACAAGTGGACACCTATATCAAGGAAGAAGATACATGTAAATTAGAGATGCTTTTGTGAGCCAAAACCCTTAAACCTTAACCAAAACCAAACATCTAGATGACTTGACCAAATAGGTATACTTTTAGTCATCTTAGAATGGCCTTGGGTGTCCCAAAAGACCACCCAAAGGAAAGCCTAAGAGGTTCATGAATTGTTGTAAAAATGTAAACCAAAACAACAGAATTCATGTGTTGTCGGCTAACCAGTTGGCCTACCAACAACCTGGTCGACCGACCGATTTAAGCCCAAAAGAAAATGGTAACAAAACTTCTATCTAGGCCTAATTTGGCTGACTGACGCCCATCATCAATCAACTAATGGCCTTAAATTGACCGACCGACAAGACTTGTTTTCCGACCGACAGATAGCCGATGGTTGCCATTTTCTAGCCATTGAAGCTTTTCCTATATAAACATAGCTCGATTTTTTAGCCATGTAGAGAGAGTATTTAGTGTATTAGAAGCCACCATTCAAGCAGCCATTACCAGGCTCTAATCCTAACCATTCCAAGTCATCTTCCTTGTGATTCATCATAAGTTGGAGCATTCAATAGCTCATATGAAGACGAACTTGCTCTTTCTTGATCTCTAGATGTTTTAGACACCTACACCATAGGTATATCCTTAGTCTAAACCTCTTTAGATATCCAAATATGTGGAATTCTTCTAAGCAACTAAATCCTACTAGTTGTAGAAAATTCACCACCACCTCCTGGTACCTTGGACATTTCTTTGGAACATCATATGCAAGGTAGCTGATCATTAAAATTGAGGCATTGACAACACATCAACAACATGATCGGGGGAGCAACGAGGAGCCGATTGAAGCATGGGAGAGAAGAGTTCAAGCAACCCAAGCGGATAATGGGCTTAATCCAATAAGTAAGTGTCATTATTGAGAGTTTGGTTGCACTCTTTCCTTATGGAGGATTGAGTGTAAGAGTTTGAAATCAATCTCGAACAAATCTCCAAGGGAAGCCTACGGCGAGAGTGTATGCTAGGTTCTAGGATTGGAACCGAAGGGTTGGGAGAAACCTTATCAAACTCCTGGGTTGGATGGAATCCGTAAACATCTTGGCTTAGCGATGAACCAGTAAAATCTCCATCATAGGTTGGGAGGAACCTTGTTAAACAACACGGTAGGGTGGAACCGATTTAAAACATTTAGGTTTGAAGGAGCTTGATTTGAACTCCCTAGTGAAATCTAGTGTCCTCAATGGATGAGTATGGAAACTGGGAGTGGAGTAGGAAAATCGAACCACTATACATACTTGTGTTTGAGATTGTCATTTAAGTCATTTCTATTCTAGCATTATCTATTTAACTTATTAATTGTATGAATCTTGTAATGAAATATATGTTATGCATTGATAGGTAAATTCTCACACACATCTTGTAATAATTGCACATTGATTAGAAGCTCAACATGTTGCATCATTATAATCTATATACTTAGGATAGTTTGCTTAATTACATTATCTTTTGTAGCCTTTGTGATTGGACCCACTTATGCTTGGAAGCTAAGTGTTCTTACTTAACTAGTTTAATTACGCAAGAGATTTTCAAAGAATTTTAAAAAGGTCTTAATCCCCCCCGGACTTAGCCATAGTTTTAAGCTTCTCTCTATAAGCTTCCGCACATTTAACGTCTACAAGTGTGAGCGATAAACGCAATTTCAAAATGTAGCTAAAGGCTATCATCATAAGAGGAGTAGTTGGTTTTTTTAGGACACTTTTAGTAATGAGAAGGCCGATCCAAGTTATGAAATAGTTACCTTGGATGGGAATCTATGCAATGCAATGCTCGCCTCATATTTTGGTCACGTCAATCGACGTATACGGTTAAGGGAGCAATTCAACAGTGGGCATTTGTCGATTGGCACAACAACTTTAAGAATATCCATAGGATGGTGGATAAGGTTGGTGTCCACAATTTGATCGTGATCCAACGATTGAAAATGGTCAATATTGAATACTCCAGAATAGCATAATTAACTTTCGTTTTTTAAAATATCTTGGAAGCTTCTATTCTCTTACCTAAGATTCCTCTCACACTCTCATGTGTTCCACTTATTGCCTAAGGTTGTGCGATTGGACTAACAATCTCAACAATCTAATCCATTAAGGATGTCAAGCCCACTAAGACGAGCGCTTTTCCTTAGCTTCAAGGTCGATGGCCCACTCCGAGCGATCTAGAACTTATTTGGCTAAACTGGCTATTTCTAGGGTATTTTGAGGATTGAGATTTCTTGTGTATGGTTGATATGGCCTGAATAACCCATGTTTATGGTTTGGTTACCACGAGGTTAACGAAAATGGCTATTTGACCCTATCTATCCTAAGCCATTGATTCTTAAGCCACAATGGTAGTTTGGTTAATTCGGCTTATGCACTTAGGATATACAAGATATAAACCATACATTAGGTTGGTCTTGGGTGGATCTTCATTATGCTTTAGTTGTTTTAATTAATAATTGGTGGATTCATTATATCTTGGCCATTGATTCATAGATCTCATGGTTAGGCACAAGATCCAAGAGATCAAGTTGAATTTGTACGGTTCTACTTTAATGATAACACTCGCGTATTTAGTAAGGTTGAGTATGGTTAAATGTGTGGGGTATTACATAAACAGAAAAGTAAGATAAATACCTGATGCACCTATCAGAACTGACGATCAAGGCAGATGGTCAGTAGGATATGACCAGGGTATGAACAACTGAATCAGAACTCGGTTGGACATGGGGATCTAACAACTTAAGGTTGCAAATATTTAATCTACTCCCAAGATAAACGTATTGTAGCGAGAGCTATTGGGCAGTAGTGAACTAAGCTAGAAAAAATAAAATAGGCATGAAACTAAAGTAGGCATGTAAATAGATGTATTTGGCAGGGGGCATCGAGCTCTTATTCAAGTGTTCCTTTTATAGCTTTCTCAAGGCGGTGAAAGCCCATCGCTATGTTTCTGGGTCTTTCAGGATTCTTCATGTAGGCTTTCCGAATACGCAATGTTTTCATCCTCAAATCTAGAAGCTATTAACCAAGAAGATCTCTGAAATGTTAATAATGGTTGGATCTCATATTTCCATTTCTATATGTAGATGCTCTCCTATAGGACCATTTCAATTTAATCAAGAGAGCATCTTTTTGTTAATAACAGTCGTTTGTTGTGATGATCTGATGTAAATCACCAAGTTCCTGACATGAGTGGCATTTAACACCAGATACCGATCGAAGATAAGCCAGGTTGCACCGAAGTCTCCCATTCTTTTCATTCCAAACAGATCATGGTCTCGACCCAACCCAAATGGTGTGGTTATTTCTCCCGATCATGGCTCAATCCGAGGTTGGGTTCATTTGGAGATTGGTTCAGTATGTTGATCTTCAGAATCTTCTGGATCGTTGTTGGTTCTCCGAACGTCTCTAGGAAAGTTTTTCATTTTGGAAGGACTGTAAGAGACGGCCTCATGGATGAGATCATATCAATTGTGAGATAGGATATGCTTGCCAGGCACCGATGGGTCTCTTATAGTCGTGCCAGGCACGTCCCTCATTTAATGGGCAACTTAATCATGGCCACGTAGCATGTGATGGTTTGTCCTCTTAAAGGACCTAATAAGACTCGGTACCGTCGCAATAATGACAGAATGCATAACATCTAAGGAAGATCAAACATAGATCTTTTTCAGGTGCAAGTACAATTCTCACTATGCTAAACATGTAGTGTGTCCATGTAATATCTTCTTATTAGTCCACATCAAGGCACCAAAAATGAGTGTAAAAATAGAATGCTTGGACTTCTACTCTAATTGTGTTGTTAGTAATAGTGGGATATTTTACATCGGGTATTTTTAGAGACAATGCAATGTAGATGCCTATATTTTGTTTGCATTCCAAAAACGTGGTTGTATTTAAACTTTTTCCTAAAACCCGCCTAAAGTTTTCACCATTAGTCAAAAAAGCACCTACCGTCTTACACTGTTACATGTATGTTTTAAAAGACATTTCTGCCCTTGAAATAATCCCATACCATCTATGATGCGATGTCCTGCAAAAGCTTCTAATTAGGAAGTTCTTGCATTGGGAATCTAGATGGTGCTCATTGTGATTTTTTTGAGAAATCCACTTCGTCCATCCATTTTTTTAGCTCATTTTAGGACATATGACCAAAAATGAGCAGGCTCCAAGACCCAAGTGGGCCACATGAGTGGTAGAAATGGAAAAAGAAATTCCTACCATTGAAACCTTTCGGGGATCCACCTTGATTTTTATGTGCCATCCAAACCGTTTTTAAGGTCATTCCAGCGTGGTTTAACTGAAGAAAAAAAAAAAAAAAAAAAAAAAAAAAAAACAACAACAACAACAACAATTAGCATGGTACAAAGTTTTGTGGCTATACGAATGTTTTTAACTGTGAGCGTTCGATCCCCAATGTTTCCTCTTATGGGGCCACTTGAGTCTTGGATCCTACTTATTTCCTCTCCTGGCGCCACTTGAGTTTTGGATCTTACTTATTTTTTGTTGCATGTGAGCTCGCAAAACGGATGGATGGGGTGAATTTCTCACTAACATCATAGTGGGCCCCACCTAGCTTCCAAGTCAGGAACTTCTTGCGGAAGTAGGGCTCTCAATGGAGTGGGTCAGATCCAAGATCCAATTTGCTCTGAATCCATATAATGCGGATTTGGATCTTAAAATAAGTCTGATTGGTTAAATGAACCGGATTTGGATCTTAAAATAGGTCTGAATTCTTAAATGGATCAAATTTGGATTTACAGGAATATATCCGAGTTCGATCCGAATCCGATTAAGATCTGACTTATTGTCACCTTATTGTATATGTTATATTCATGTTGGCCATCCATTTTACAAATTATTTTAGGCCATCTCTCAAAATTGAGACTCTCTTAGGTCAACCATACCACAATAAATAGTGGGATTTGCATCATTTTTCTACTAAATTAAATATATTATATTATATATTTTATATTATATATTTTTTTAGATTTGTAATGGGGGTGGATTCAGACCTAGATCTAACCCGAATCCGATGATTATATGGATTTTGGATGGAAAATGGATCTAACAATTTATAAATGGATCGAATATGGATATCACCTTTTGGATCCGAGTTGGAGCCAGATCGAACTGGATCCGATCCAGATCCGACCCACTGAGAGCCGTATGCGGAAGCCTTTTGCAGGTAATCTGTCCACGATCTCTCCCAGGCTTTTGGTTCCGGACGGACAGGATTTGCTGCGGACTGCCCTGGCAACCGAGGTGGGGTCCACTGTCATGTTTTTTGGAAATCCACTTTGTCCATTCGTTTTGGGAGCCCATTTTAGGACATGCAACCGAAAATGAGGTGGATCCAAAACTCAAGTAGGTCTTGTGAGAAGCAACAGTGGGGAATGAGCTACCACCGTTGAAACATTCATATGGCCACAAATGTTTTGCATCAGGCTAAGGCTTTTTTATGTTTTCAGTTCATCACAGTGAGAATGACCTTATAAACGGTTTGGATGGCATTTAAACATCAAGGTGGATCCCCGGAAGGTTTCAACGGTAGGCATTTCTTTCTCCAGTTTTTTCTCTCATGTGGCCCATTTGAGTTTTGGATCCTCCTCAATTTTTTGTTATAAGTCCTTAAATGAGCTCCCAAAACGAATGAATAGAGTGGATTTAGGAAAAACATGAAGGTGGGCCCTACCTTGTTTCCCAGCGCAAGAAGTCTTTAGCAGGGAATCTGCGTCCGTTCCGGACGGGAGGCGGATTACGTGTTACCCGAGTAAACACCTTAATGGGTGTTACCCTTACCGTGGGGCCACCTTGATAATGTGTTTTATATCCACACCGTCCATCCGTTTATCCAGCCTAGTTTAGAATGTGGTGACAAAAATTAAGCATATCCAAATTTCAGGTGGACCATACCACAGGAAACAGTGCTGATTGAGTGCTTCACCATTAAAACCTCGAAAGGGCCCATTGTAAAGTTTTCGTAATGTTTATTTCCCATCCAACCTGTTGATGATGTCAAGAACACTAGAATAAAGGAAAAATACGAAGATCATCTTGATCCAAAACTTTGTGGCCCACGAAAAGTTTTCGATGGTCTTTCATCACTGCTTATAGTGGTATGGTCCACATGAGATTTGAATCTTCTCAAGGTTTGGTATCACATTCTAAAATGAGATGGGAAACAGATGTTCAGTGTGGATATTAAAAAAAAAAAAATGAATAAGGTGGGCCCTGCATTGATGGAGTAATACCTACTAAGGTGTTGCTCCAGTAATCGCTAATCCCGTACCGTCCCAGGCCTAGATTTTCTAGGAAATTCTTGGCCGGGGAAGGTAGGTGGGGCCCACCATGATGTCTGTGAGTAATCCACCCTGTCCATCCATTTTAAGAGCTCATTTTAGGATATGCATTAAAAAAATGAGCCGAATCCAAGACTCAAGTGGGACACACCAGAGGGAAATTTGGGAAAAGAAATGCCTTCTGTTGAAACCTTCCTAAGCTCTACCTTGATGTTTATATGCCATCCAAACTGCTTATAAGGTTAGGCCTGACAGCAGGTCGTGTTGAACTGTGTTCGTGTCGTGTCAAAAATTTGCTCCCCCAAACCCAACCTGATAACTAACGGGTCAAAATCTAGAAACCTAAACTCATTCGTTAATTTAACAGGTTACCCATAACCTGACTCGTTTAACCCGTTTGGCTAGTCTACTCATCAGATGGCCACATCGTTGATGAGGACAACTGACAGTCTAACCCAACATACAACTATAGTTCACCTAGTGGGCCCATTCTATCACCAGAAACAATAGGATTCACTCGTGAGACGAGGAGGAATCACCTGTACATTGAAATATTACATATGATGGAGTGCCAAAGTTCATAGGTGGGCCATGGTTTGGTGATTTAGACCATTATGTTAATAGGTTAAACGGGTTCGTGGGTGAAACACTGATCTGACCCGTTATATTAATGGTTCTTAATGGGTCAACCCATTAGTGACCCGACACAATAAGGCTGAACCCGAACACTAGTTTTTTCGTGCGGGTTTTGTGCGGATTAACAGGTAGTGTGGAATTTTTCCAGGCCTACATAAGGTCATTCCCACTAGGATGAACTGAAAATACAAAATACTTGCCTTATAATACAACTCTTTTGTGGCTATGCGAATATTTCAATGGTATTCGTTCAATTCCCATTGTTTCCTCTCATGTGGCCCACTTTAGTCTTGGGTCAAGATTAATTTTCATCGCATGTCGTAAAATGAACTTGCAAAACAGACGAATGGGATGGATTTTTCATAAACATCACGATGGGCCTCACTAGCTCTTGCCTGGGGACTTCTTGCCAAGCTTTTGCGGAAGCCAGCATCTGCGAGTTCGTCCTCCACCGCCACCTTCCGCACCACCTTTCCCTTCAAAGTTTCAAGTTGTGGGTGCCATCATGCTGTATGCGGTACATCCACACCGTCCATCTATTTTTCAAGTTCATTTTAGGGCAAGGACCCAAATATAAGGCAGATGTGAATCTCAAGTGGACCACATCATAGGAAATGGAAGGGATTGATCACCTGCCCTTGAGAACTTCTTGAGGCCAAACACGTTGGATGGTTAAAGAGAATTATAGTGGCCCTTAATTTGGGTCCGCATTACCTAATCAACCGATGGTAAGAAAAGAATTAAAATGAGCCCTACCATTAAAATTTTAATAGTAAGATTTAATTGCCATTGTAAACTTTTGTGGGGTCTACCTGGGAATTGGATCTTTATCAATTTTTAGTCCATGTCATGAAATCATGATCCACACAGAATGAATAGTGTGGATTAAACAAAAGCATCATTGTAGAGTACCTGGTGTGGTCCACCGTTGGAGCGGATTGGAAGACCTTGTGCGGGAACAAAAGGATAAAGAGGGCATAATTGTCTTTTTGAAATTTAAAAGACGGAAGTCCATGACAGCCGTTAGTCACATGCAAATGAAGTGGTTTTTAACCATATTTCAAAACTCTAAGCCGAGTTTAGGAAAAAGATTAAAAATAAACTTTTTTTTTGGAATTCAATCAAAGTATAGGTATCCATACGACATTGTCTCGGTATTTTTATTTTTGGCTGAAGGCTGTGATTTTTCGGTCGGATCACTTGTCAGCCTATCCTAGAACAAGAGATTGCTCGTCTCCACCGTTTGGACAGCTAGTTAACCGTCCAACCAGTGGGTTATTTCCTTCCTATCACGGGTACTTTAGTTTTTTCTCTTTTTTTAAGAGGATAGTTTGTAAAATGACCTAAATTTTAGGGCTGTCTGGGTAACAGTTTTTAGAAAATTTATTTTATAGAATAATGCAACATAATGACAGTAAAATGCAAACCCATTTTGTTGACTATTCCAATTAGGGCCTGTTTGTTTTCATTTCCCCGGTGGTAAATGCATGTAAGCAAGTAATTATTACAATTTATCATGTTTGGCAAAAACGAATAATTCCCCTATGTAAAAAGTATACAAAAAAGACTTATATACATTCGTAGGCCACATTGTAATGTCAGTGAGATATCCATGTCGTCCATCCATTTTACCGGAATATTTTAGGGCATGAGCCCAAAAATGAGGCAAATTCGAAGCTCAAGTGGGCCACACCATCGAAAATCGTGGTCATAAAAGGCTTTTAATGGGTGGAGTTCAATCCACTATTATGTGTGGCGTGGTCCACTTGAGCTTTGGATTTGCCTCAATTTTAGGTGCACACCCTAAAATTAACTCATAAGATGGATAGACGAAGTGGATCAGTCATTACTATCATAGTGGGCCCTAGAAAAAAATCACTCTCTTCAATTTCCATGCAAAAAAGCAAACGTAAAATGCCATTCTTGGGAAACGTGTAGTGAACACATTGTAAATAATAATTATACATTTACAGTTTTTACCTGGTTAAAATGCACATCCTTTTTTAAACCATTCATTTTTTTTTTAAAATAATAATAATAATAATCAATATAAACCATTATTTTTTTAAACAATATTCACTAGGTTATAGCCATTAGATGAAAGGACTTTTGAAGGGGATTCAAAGGTAGGGCATATGTGATGGTCCGACTTCTATTCTAATCAATGTAGACATCCTTTTTTTCTTCCACCCATTAATCAGAAAGTTAGGAGCATATGATTAAAGAGACCTTTGAGATTGATTGTTGATAAAAGGTGGCCCCATATTATGTGCGGCCGAGATAGTTAACTAAAACTCTCTAGTATAATAAATTTGGCTCATCCATTTTCCTAAGCATTGATCGGATGGTCACAAGCATCAAATCAAAATGACTTTTGAAAGGGAATGGCAATCATAGATAGGGCTTACATGATGGATGGTTTAGATCACTAATCATTCATCTATACTATTAATATGGACATACCTTACTTCAATCCATGATCAAGAAGATAAGATCATCAAACCAAATAAACTTTTCTTTTCTTTTTTTTACACACATTCACACTCCCACCTACACCACATGGGCACTCATAGCTAGTCTCAATGTTGAAACAAGAATATGTTTACAATTGAGCCATGGAGCCGGACCCAACAAATCAAATGGACTTTCATAGGGGATTGTTAGTTAAAAGTAAGCCCCACAGGACAGGTAGCCTAGATCACTAAATGGACCTCTCTAGTATGGCAAATATGGCTCATCGTTTTCCGAAGCATCAGATGAAAGTAACTTTTGAAATTTACTTTTGAAAGTAACTTTTGAAAAGTGATTGGCAATCAAAGTAACTTTTGAAAGTGATAGGCAATCAAAGGTAGGGCCTACGTGATGGACAGTTCATATTACAAATTGGGCCTCTATTCTAATTAATTCGTACCATCCAAACTCTACATCAGTTAAGAAACTACCAGGATGAAGGGACACGCTAAAAACCAATACATCGGAACACTAAAGTGAGCTACGGGAGCGAATTAGCTGTTACCCGGGTAACAGCTTAATGGGTGTTACCCTAACCGTGTGGGGCCCACCTTGATGTATTTTTTGTATATCCACACCTTCCATCTGTTTTTCTCTATTGTTTCAGGACATGATTCCAAATCTCAGGTAAACCATACTACTAGAAACAGTGATGAATAACCATTAAAAATATTTCATGGGCCACAAAAGTTTTGGACCAAGCTGACATTTGTACTTTCCCTTCATCCAGTTATTTTTGATATTATCAATGGGTTGTATGGAAAATAAACATTACAAAAACCTTACCGCTTTGGAATTTTTAATGGTGAGGAACTCAATCACCACTATTTACTGTGTTATGGTCCACCCAAGATTTGGATCTGCTTAATTAATGGAACCCCGTCCAAAAATGATCCTGAAAAAACGGATGGACGACGTGGATATACAATTCATCATCAAGGTGGGCCCCACAATAGGGGTAACACCCACTAAGCTATGGGAGTGAATTAGCTGCTACCCTAGTAACACCTTAGTGGGTGTTACCCCTGTGCCTTCCTTGATATATTTTTTGTATATCCATGCCATCCATCTGTTATTATGCATAATTCTAAGATGAGATTCAAAATTATAAGTAGATCTAAATATCAGGTGGACTATACCAATAGAAAGAGTAATGAATAACCATTAAAAGCATTTTCTGAGCCACAAAAGTTTTAGATCAAGCTGGTCTTTAAATTTTCCCTTCATTCAGAACTTCTTGACAATATAAAGAGCTTGGATTGTAGATAAACATTACCAAAACCATATGATGGGCTCTTTGGAATTTTTAATGGTGGACACTCAATCAGCACTATTTCTAGTAGTATGGTCCACTTAAGATTTGGATTTTCATAAGTTTTGGTAAACCATCCTAAAATGGGATGGAGAAACAGATGGACAACGTGGATATACAAAATACTATCCATGTGGGCCATGCAGTTAAGGTAATACCCACTAAGTTGTTCCCGGGGTAATGACCTATCAACAAGGATGTGCTCCCAAGTGTAGGAGATCAAAAAGTAATAATCCAGTGAAACCGGAGTATGTTAGTACACTTTTCTGTGGCATACTAGTGCACCTTGTTTGTCAATCACTTAGGTCAATGAGTCTAGTACCGGTTGAGCTTAATGAAGACGAAGACCGTAGATTTAAGTGGCCTTGTTGCATCAAGGAAGAAGAAACAGGTAAAAGTGATGCCTTTGTGAGCCTTGAACTTTGACCAAAACCAAAACCATAACCTCTTGATGACCTTGACCATTTTAAGCATACCTTTGTCATCATATATTAGCCCTAGGTGTCCCATAAGATCACCCCACAGAGGGCTAAGAGGTTGCATGTGCTACGTGATACAAGACCAAACCGATCTGCACATTGCATGGCCTGTTTGACCAGTCGTGACCGGTTAGCTAGACTGGACCAACCGGTCTTGACCGGTCGGACTGGCTCCCAGTCTTCACAGCAGCATGTTGTGTGTGCAGGCAATTGGGCCAAGACCGGTCGGCAAGTCTAGTCCAACCGGTCTTGACCGGTCGGGCAGACTCCCCACTCCAAACTCTAGAGATCAAGAGGGGATGAAAGTCATCTTCTTCATGAGCTTGGAATGCTCCAATCTTGTGTTAAAGCACAAAGAAGATGCCTTGCATAGGTTGGAAATGAGCCTCAAATGGTCTCCAACAATGGTGGCTTCACTCCTCTCAACAGTGGGAATAACTCTACCATCTACAATTGTGCATTAATATTTTATCTCTTTTGAAAACTCTATATGTTTTTGGAACTATTACATCTATAAGCAGTATATATAGTGGAATAAAATTTTGTTTCACCCTTTTGGAGATTACCAATGTACTGCTCAAAAGTATGAAAAAATTACCCAAAAATTTTCGTCGGCGCTTCAAATTTGAGACAGACACATGTTCGGTACCGGATTCAGGGTGTGACACCTATCAATGTCGAATGCGCTCTAGCAACAGAGGAGTAAGGTTAGACATGGACTCGGGTCCTTACTCATGCCTTGGTGGTAGACTCACAAGATTTTCAACACAAGATCATGGGTTCAAGTACCCATTATGGTGAAATCCCACGGTGGTGTGAGTGTGTACGGGGTGTGAGTAGAAAAAGGTTAGACATACACTTGTCTTCTTATTTTGGTTCAAGAATACTCCAAATTGAAGTTGTGAATACAGGCAGGAAGGTTCATCCGACAAGGGTGCATCAGCCTCGTTGATGATAGCTTGGTAGTTGTGTGGAAGCTTCTTCCGAAGCTTCTTGGGCCCTTCCACAACCAGATCCACAAACTCTTCCCATGACTATCATAGTATCATATGTCCATTTTCCCTTCCTTTACTTGTTTCAATGCAAAACTTATCTCTGTCGGCTAAAGATAGGGGGCATGAAATTTAAAGACCGGTATCTCTCCCAACCTCGCTCTTTATGCCGAGGTGTAAACCTACTACAACATTCGTGTTTGGCACAAAGGGTCTTGCCTCGGCAAGCGTTAGAGGGTGTTCATCCATTTATCTTCAATATATTGAGCACACAACACTGTTGAACCAACTGCTCGCGCATGCTGAGGTTACCACAAACCTCCTTGATCGAGGATTCAGACACTCCAAAGAGAAATTACCACAAATTACGATTAATATATATATAATACCATCTTACAGGAATGATAGCTTCCTCTAAGTTTACCTTTTAATCAAGGATTTTCTTTGGAATGTAATCAAGGGCCTATGCCAGCCTACAGCCTAAAATATAATATATTCCCAGATATTAATCAAAGCTACTCAGCATGGCATTTTTCTGGGTCCATAGCATGCATAAACTACTTACCCTCACGAACGTGGTAACAAATACTCCAACTCCATGGCTTAAGAGCTCTGCATAACATAGGTTATCTGAGACCTCACAGACTAGATGGTTATCTAATGCCTCACTAGCTAGGTTATTTGACATCATTGCCTCTCACGGACAAACACATGATGCCAACCTAGTTATATGAGACACCTAATGCAGAATGTCTATAAGAGACTCCTAATGCCCATGGCTAAAGAGACACCATGATGCCCTCAAACAACTTCTGTTAAATTTTACACATTTTTTATAAACAATATCAAACATATAAAATTTAAATGTTACATTATCAAGGAAAAATTAACTTCTACTATTCTCAATACCTCCTGTATGCCCAACATCAACTAGCAGATATCTTCACAAAGGCATTTGGCAAAGATTATTTTTATCTTTTACCTGCAAATTGGATTTTATGGATCTCTACACACCAACTCGACGGAGAGTATTAGGAAACTTAATAATCAGTTATCTTGTCAACTTCATTATATATTTTTTCATTTTTGCTCCTTCAATCTTGGGACCTAACAGTCTTCCTTAGATATGGACAATTTGTTCTATTTTGTTTTCTTTTTTGTTCCCTCAATTTAAGGATCAGTTTTATCCCCTATTTTACACACACACACACCCACACACACACATACGAGGAGTGTTGGAATGAATGAAAATATGAATCTAGTTTTCATCTCCTATTCTATCATTGCCATTCATTTATCTTCTCCAATTTTTTGTTCTTTGATTAGTTTTGTTTTGCAATATGGATCAAGTGGATATCACATGAATAGGATAGTAGGACACACACAGATTTTTTCTGCAGTTGCATAAAATTTGTGTCCCATTGGGTAGTGATGGACTCAATGGTAGCGCACCCAAGGTAAATGACTTGGGTTGAAATAGAGTCCTAAAGCATTATGCGGGGCATGACTGTTGATTTAGACTGTTAATTTTGGGGAACTCACCATGGATGGGATATGACCCAAAATACTTCAACATTAAAAGACCTCAACCATATCCACTTTAGGGCATGGCCGTTTATTTAGAATGTTGATTTTGTGGAATTCACCATGGATGGGATATGACCCAAAATACTTCAAGATTAAAATATCCTAACCATTCACTTTATGACGCTTTTGCTTGACCATTGTTGAATCTTTTCTTAACCTACTATTTTAAGGCCTCTGGTTGAAGGGTTAAGAACCACTTTTTGATGCCTTTATCCTGGAATGTCTCTTTCTGGAATGAAGGCAAATAGACAAGGATTTGTGATAATGGGTATTATAGGTTTCATCTAATGCACCACAATTTTTGTAATTATTTTGTATATTTCATTTGTCAAAGAGATAAGCCTAAACTAATCAGAGATTCAACATGCTCAAACTTTGGGATTAGCGTAATTAACGTAGCTTTTGCCTACTTTAAGAGCTTAGAAGAGCTGAAAATTTTATAATAGCCTCGCTTACACCTTACGAATGACTAGCCAGCAAATACTTAAAAATGAGCATTAAATAGTCTAGAACGATGCTTTGTTTTAATTTTCCTTTTTTAGTGCCAGCTCGATCTCTTCAATGGTAACTGGTTTGATCAAGGCTTCTTGCTCGGTGGTATCCGGTCTCCTTAAGGGGCGTTTGGTGCATGGAATTAAATGAAAATAGGTGGGATGGAATTGCATGGAAGGTGATAATTAAGGGTGTCAGGGGATTATAGGGGATTGTGGGGGAATTGAGAATTAGAAGGTAAATCTCAATCCAGTTTGGAATGTAAATTTTTCATAAGGCAACTTGGGATAAACCTCATATGATGTTTGGACATGCACGGCAGCAGAGTGACGGCTACAGTAACAGATTCCTATTGAAGTGATTTCACTAAGTTCTGTGGGCCCCACCATGATGTATGTGTCGTATCTCCACTGTCCATCCATTTGGATCTCAAATAAACATCATGGTACGCCTTAGGAAGGTTGCGACGGTGAGCATCACTGTCCCCACTGTTTTCTACGGTGGGGTCCACTTGAGCTTTGGATCTGCCTTGTTCTTTGGCTCATTGCCTAAAATGAGCTCTCCAAATGGATGGACGGAGTGGATATAACACATACATCATGGTGGGGTCCACAGAACTTGGTGACGCACTTCTGTAGCAAGGTTCCCATCCAACGTCTTGAGTGCTATTCAAGTCCTGTGAGGGGTAGACCAAATCCCATCTTCAGCCTGCACAGCACCGGCACAATCTCCAATGCTCAAACCCTTGCTTGAGGAATGCCCTGCCCAAACACTCGTTTCAGTTTCCAACGTAGGATTCCAAGTTCCATCCCGCCTACTCTCATTTAAGTCCATGCACCAAACACCCCCTAAGGTGTCTAGCATCCTGAAATCAATAGAAAGGACATTGTAATCAAGGGCCAAAATTTTCTTAAGGTAGTTTATAAGAATGTACATGACTTAAAAGTTGGGATCTCCTCTATATACCCTAAGAGTCCTTCAAGGACCATATTCTATATTTGTTTTACCTGGATTTTATGGACAAGTAAAAATATTCGAGTTCTATCCCGTTAGGCCAATTTTCTGCGACTTTTACTAAAGCATAGACATTTCTATAAAGAGTAAGCATTAAAGCTTAAGTTTTCATTGTGCTCCATTTCAATGTTGACGACATTTGGGTTTGATTCAGCCTCAAGCTGAATGTTATCCACAGCTTCCCTAGCCATTTCAATTTTGGTATTTAGAGCCGGCTTACCTTTGATATCGTTTTTTAAAGCTACCTTTACTTATTTGAGTTTGCATCACATAGCATACATTGGGGAACCTTGGAATGGTGTGTTCTGAGTGTTGGGAAAACCGGCAGCGGAAAAGGAAGCCAAAACACGCCGAGCAATGCGAAATCAAACAAGTAACCAAGATGTAATCAATCACACACAAGCATTCACCACAAGAGACTCTGAATTTACGTGGAAAAACCCTCAACGAGTAAAAAATCATGGCACAAAGCGATCCACTATGAATAAACAGAAGATTACAGAGATTGACAACCCACAAGCAAAGAAAACAAAGAAAACCCAAGCTCTCTCTCACACAGCTCTCTCTCACACAACTCTCTCCCCTCTTCCTAACACGATTAGGAAACCTTAGACACCTTAGGATTACCATCTAAGTCGGATTACAACTCCTCAAATAAGCAAAACTCCAAAAATAGAAACATTTTGCGCAGTACTGCGAGCTGCGCAAGAAACCCGGTCGCCCGACTGGTCGCACCTTGCACAGTAACAGTCTAGGGAGATTTCACACGGACCCGTTCACGCTGCCTCTCAACCAACTAGTCGGAGCCCCCTGCAGACCGGTCGGCTGACCGGTCTGGGGCAACACAGAGACCTGTCTAAGGTCTAGCCTTTCGTGCATCTGGGTTACGTAAGCAAACGGGTCGTCCGACCGGTTCGAGCACCCAATCCGTGCATAGTTTGAAGGCTACCCCAACAATCTCCACCTAGGCTTCAAATGACAAATCAACACCATCCTCACAAGGTCATCTCATTTTCAATCATAGCTTCACCGCTTCTCGTGCCACCATCGACCCTATCCTTGCAAATTCACGCCATGTACCGCTCTTCTCATGTGGCCCTTGGGCACTTGCCACATACAAGCAACTATGGATCTCGCTGCCTTTCTCACAGCTTCACCGTGAATTGTGCTCCCGATCAACATGTAAAGATGGATACACCTCTATGCCTTCATACACACGAGTGCCCCCTTCATCACTTCACAACAACGATCGCGGCTGATAAACATACACCATTTTGCCTCGAGTGCACCAAGAGAAATCATATTCATTTTCATCTTGGGAATGTGCTTCACATCTTCCAGGACTCGCTCGATCCCATCGAACATCCTGATGCACACCGTACCAATACCTACAACCCTATGGGCAAATCCATCGCCCACAAGCACCGATTCACCACCATACTCCTTGTATGTTGTGAATGAACTCCGGTCAGGACATATGTGACATGAAGCCCCTGAATCTAGGATCAACTCACTACCGTGAGATCCCTTGCCAAATATAGTGAGAACTTCACATAGATCGTCACCTTTCTCACAGTATTGACTCCCTCTCCAGAAGAATTTCCATACCTCTCTTACTTCATCTTGGATTCTGACAATCCCCTCTCATATGGCTCTCCTAACCACAATTCCAGCACTTCACCTTAGCCTTCCCTTTGCCCTTGGCCTTAGATCTCGATTTTGAATATCCTCCATGCTCAGAACTTCTTCCCCTCATAACCAGTGCCTCTGAGAAATAGCGGAAAGCCATGTCAACGCTTTTCTTTTTCATCGCCTTCGACTAGAGGGTTGAGATAACGGTCTCGATGTTTATGGTTTCCCTTCCTGCGCACACAGAATCCCTGAACGACTCATATGAATCTGGAAGAGAATTCAACAGGATGCATGCTTGATACTCATCATTCATCGGTTCATCGATCTCCACCAACTTGCAAACCAGCCTATTGAATGTACTCAGGTGGTTCTCCACCTCAGTTCCCTTAGCCATCCTCAAGGTGAACAACTACATCAACCCATACATGCAATTCTCTAGAGATTTTTTGGCATAAACCTTCTCTAACTTCGTTATCGTTTCAGCCGCAGTCTTCTCCTTCATGACATGATAGAGAACATCATCCGTAAGGTTTAACATGATTGAGGTTCTAGCCTTCTTGTCGAGCCTCGTCCACTCATCATCTTTCATAGCCTCGGGTCGCTTTCCAAGAGCTTCATCAAGCCCTTGATGAACTAAGAAGGATTCAACATTCACCTTCCATAGCTCAAAGTTATTTTTTCCGCGGAACTTCTCTAACTCGAACCTTGCGCCCGACCCCATCTTCTTGTCTCAGATCCGAATTTCGCTCCATCCCAACTTTAGCTCTGATACCACTTGTTGGGAAAACCGACAGCGGAAGCGGAAGCCGAAACGCGCAGAGCAATGCGAGATCAAACGAGTAACCAAGATGTAATCAATCACACACAAGCATTCACCACAAGAGACTCCGAATTTACGTGAAAAAACCCCTTAACGAGTAAAAAACAATGGCACAAAGCGATCCACTATGAATAAACAGAAGATTACAGAGATTGACAACTCACAAGTAAAGAAAACAAAGAAAACCCAAGCTCTCTCTTACACAACTCTCTCCCCTCTTCCTAACACGATTAGGAAACCTTAGACACCTTAGGATTATCATCTAAGTTGGATTACAACTCCTTAAATAAGCAAAACTCCAAAAATGGAAACATCTTGCGCAGTACTGCGAGCTGCGCAAGAAACCCACGTGCACAGCCGACCGGTCACACCTTGCACAGTAACAGTCCAGGGGATTTCACACAAACCCATTCACGCTGCGTCGCTGCCGACCGGTCGCCCGACCAGTCGGAGCCCCTTGCAGACCAGTCAGCAAACCGGTCTGGGGCAACACAAAGACCTGTCTAAGGTCCAGCCTTCCATGCATCTGGGTTACGCAGGCAAACCGATTGCCCGACCGGTCTAAGCACCCAATCCGTGCATAGTTTGAAGGCTACCCCAACACTGAGCAACTGCAACAATTTCAAAAAATTTTAAGAAATTTGCACTAATAGTTGGAGAACTTAAAGAGGGGCCTTGGTATGATCCCATTAGGGGTGATGTTTAATACTATGTGATCTAAAAAACTTAGGTTGAGAATACAAGCATTTTGGCCTTGGAAGTTGGATAAGGATTGATTTTTCTGTTAATCTTTCATTGAACCTAATCGACAATCATGATTCCATAGGTAGGACAGTGAAATGCATACGCACATAATGACATCATCTAGAAAACCATGAACTAAAAGGGGGGACTATCACATACCTTGAGCCTTGCCAATCGAACGTACAAAAACTCGTCTAGGCAGTTGGACTTGATGATGAACAGCTCCGATTGCCACTCCACATGTCCCTACATAGTAGGCGCCTTTGACCCACCTTCTCCCTAATTCTACTTCAAGTGTATAATTAGAGATTGATAGCTCCACTCGTTTTGAGCTTGAATGGAGAGGGTTAAGATTTTCTCTTATTTATAGATTTGGATCCCCCATCCCATTATTGAAATTAAGTCCTACATGGACTTTCCGTCCTTGTTGGATTTCTCTTAACATGAAGTTTCTTTTTATGATTGTACTTTGAAACTATTAGAGCCAAAATTTTCCAAAAACTAAATACATGCGTGTGTGGACCACCATAACGTGAGACAAGCTAATATAGGTTCATCAAGATATGATCCTAATTTCCATTTTTATGAGATAGAATGATAATGAAAAAATAACAATTGAAAGAATTAGTTCTATTTGGACTTGATCTGAGCCTCGCCATTGCTGTAATTCCAAGTCTTCTAGCTTGGTTGATTCAGCACACTTGTTAAAAGCTTCCTAAGAGGAGAGTTAGGAAGGGACACGGATTAGCTATGAAAGCCTTTGGTAGGAACTTCCTGCAACAGAAAGTTGGGTGGGTCCCACTGATGTCTGCGAGATATCCACCCCATTTTCTAGATCATTTTAGGGCATGGCCAAAAAAGAGGTAGATCCAAAAACTCAAGTGGGCCACATGACAGGAAACAGTGAGGATTGAACAACCACAGTCGAAGTGTTCGTGGGACCATAGAAGTTTTGGATTAGGCTAGTATTTTTGTTTTCAATTCATCCGAGTAAGAATGACCTTATGAACTGTATAAATGACATCTAAACATCACAATGAAACTCTGGGAGGTTTCAATTGTCGGCATTTCCCTGCCCACTTTTTCCTGTCATGCAGCCCACTTGAGCTTTTGGATCTGCCTCATGTTTGGCCCATGTGCTAACACTGTCTGGCAAAATGGATGGACGGGGTGGATATCGTCCCACCTAGCTTCCCGTCACGTGAAATTCCAACGAAAGGCTTTCACAGGCAATCCACATTCATTAGGAAGGGTGCCACCTTTTGGCATACTCCAAAATTTTTCCAATGAAATCCCTGATATGCGGTCCACTTGATAGGAAGTTCAGATCACAGGTGTTAAAGAGACCCGTAAAATCCTCAACCAGACCCAACTGAAATTTCACCAAAGGTTAATCGGTCTTTTGTAAAAAGCACACCAAGTGACAGTTTCAACAATCCAATCAATAGCCCATAAAATGGATGGTATAAGATCATTTATGGCGGAATAGGCCTAGTTGAGCAATATATATGTCGGGTGTCATCATGCACTGCAAAGAATCGCACCGGTTGAAAATCCTAACCATCACATTCATCGCTTGAAAATTTGATGGCTATGAACAGAAGTCAAGATTATGGATGGATGAGATCATTTTGTATGAGTTTCAGTGGTCCATGAAATGTATCAGACAGTCCCGATTAATCAATAGGGTTGTCTAACTGTTCACATGCAAAATTTTATAAAATCTCTAGTAACGAAATTGAAAAATCATTTAAAAAAATAGTTGCGAAACTTCCACCACATGCACCACTGATTTCAGAACTAAAAACAACGTCGCAGAGAGGAGCGCATTAGATATTGCCCCGGGAATAGCTTAGTGGGTTTTACTCCTATTGTGTGGTCCACATGAATGTGAAAGTACGTCGGTAATCTTACAAAACACCTTCATATGTGCGGAAGCTTAAAGAGCAACTAGAATTATGGCTAAGTCCTATTGGGGGGGAGGGGTGATTAGGACCTTTTGAAATTCTTTTCGCCTACTTACACAATTTAAGACTTTAAACTAAGTAAGCAAAAACACTTCGGTTTCCAAGCCTAAGTGGGTCCAATCACAAGACTAGCATATAGTTTAAGCAATAAACAACCTAGTCTTAAGCATGCATGATAATCAAATGATATAACTAATCAAGCTCCTAATCTATGCAACCTATGTAGACTTATGACAATGGATCAATATGCTCAAGTCTACACTACTAGTGAAAGTACATCTTGTGTATGGATGTGCCTATCTAGTGTCTAGCATACATTCATATCAAGTATACATAATTAACAACTAAACATTCAATGCTAAAATAACAATGTGCTCAATTTAATCACAAACACAAGCATGTATAGTGGTTCGACTTTGGGTCTACTCCACTCCCAGTTCAATTACTCAACTCCTTTGAGCACACCGACATTCACTATCGGAGGTTTTAAATGAGGTTCACCTCTCAACCTTTACACGGAGGTTTTACCGGTTCACCTCTCAACCATAACCGGAGTTTTGGACAAAGGGCTAACTCTCAACCCAAACGGAGTTTTGGACATAGGCTAACTCTCAACCCGATGCACGTTCACTCCCGTGTTGGAGGCTCCCCCTTGGAGACTTTGTTTAAACCCAGCAAACAGGCCAAGGAGTGCCAAACAACCTCTAGTTTTTAGGCCGACAAACAGGCCAAGGAACGGCCAACGTCCCTAGTTCGAGTTTGACAAACAAACTCTACACTCAACTCCCACAAGGAATTGAGTGAATGAACTCTTAACAAAGACAACCGTACTTGTCGGATGAGCCCCTTGTTCAGTGCCAATTCGGGTTGCTTGATCTCTGCTCTCCCGTGCTTCAATCAGCTTCCCTTGCTCCCACGATCGTGTTGCCGTTGCGTCGCCAATGCCTCAGCTACACTCGATCAATCACCTTGCTTGTGATGCCTTTGAGATGCCCAAAGTGATAGGAGGGTAGGTTTGAGAACTCTACAACTAATGGGAATGGGTTGCCAAAAGTTTCTCTCCTACAACAATCTCATCTTAGAGTTTTGAATAAGGATATGCCTATCAAGGAAGATCCAAACTCTAGAGATCAATAGGGGATGAAGGTCATCTTCTTCATGAGCTTTGAATGCTCCAATCTTGTGTTAAAGCACAAGGAAGATGCCTTACATAGGTTGAAAATGAGCCTCAAATGGTCTCCAACAATGGTGGCTTCACTCCTCTCAAAATCCCTCTACTTGCCCCTCAAAATGAGCCAAGCCCATTTATAAAAGATGTTCAAACGGACAAAAAAAGGCAGAAAATGGCTACTCTCGACCTGTCCCGACCGGTCGGCCAAAGGCTAGGCAAGACAGTGTACTTGCTGTCTAAAGGAGGGGCATGTCCAACCAGTCATGACCGGTCGGACCAGACCAGCCGACCAGTCAAGACTGGTCGGCCCAAGGGCCTGAGAACATAGCGACACGCTGTTCAAACTGGAACCCAGTCCGATCGGTCTTGACTGGTCGGTCCAGTCTAGCCGACCGGTCGGACAGGTCTGGATTCAGCCCATATGTTTGCTGACCCACCTATTTCACAACCCACTCACATTGGCTAAGGTTTGGGTGATATTTTGGAACGCCTAGGGCCAATCTATGATGACTAAAGGTTTTCTAATATGGTCAAGGTCATCAAAGAGGTTAAGGGGTTGGCTTTTGGTCAAGGTTAAAGCACATCAAGGCATTACTTTTACCTGTTTCTTCTTCCTTGATGTAGCAGGGCCACTTGAGTCTTCGATTTTCGTCTTCATTAAGCTCAACCGACACTACACTCACTGACCTAAGTGATTGACAAACAAGGTGCACTAGTATGCCACAGAAAAGTGCACTAACAATCTCCCCCTTTGTTAATTACTTGCAAAAACCTAACCTACCAAAATAAAATACATGTACAAGATATTACATTGATAATGAATTAAATACAGGACTCTTAACATGCCTAACTAAGTAGCTCCTCTTCAGTTTGCTCCCCCATAGCCTGTCAATCCCTGCATCACAAAACATAGCAAACTAGTTTTGGTGGGACTTAATCTTTCTCCCCCTTTTTGTCAACAATTGACAAACTATTCTCTCCCACTTAATGATATATCAATTAAGGTTAAGGTAAGAGTAGATAGTATGTCACAGTTATAACTATAAGCACATGCTAATAAGGAGAGTATAGGGTGCATGAACTTTAAAACATGGAGCATGCTAAGGAACATGAGTAACAAGAAAATGTAATTATCTAAGCATAGTTAACCATGCATAATTGGTCAAAGATATACATTTGCAATAAAAGCACAAAGGGCTTATAGCCCAATCAACCAACCTCACCTATTGGTATATCAAGACCAATACTAAGTAAAGATTAACATACACTGAAGCATATAATTCAACAAAATTAGCTAATTTAAGCTTGTGATAGTCTAGCAAGTAAATATACAAGTTAAAAGCAAGGCTAAACTATCAAATTTGGGCTCATGAGGCTTGAATCCTCTTATTAGCTCATACACATAGAAATGAGGCTAAAATCCTCAGATTTTCCTATTTAAGCATTTCTAGCTACCCTCACTAACTATGTTTAGTTTGATTAGCCTAAGGGTAACAGATTTTCACAACACCCTCATAAAATGTAACATGAGGTGAGGGGTTGGTGCTACAATCCGAAGATTACACACCCAAGTGCAGGTAGCGAAGTAGTAAAATACTCGGTAAGACCGAGGTCGATCCACAGGGATTGGGGTTAAGAACACTTAGAGGAATTAGTTTAGGTAAGTGAGATGAAATCTGGTTTATCCACGAGAGTGGAGCAAGTTGTGTGTGGTGAAAGACAAAAATAGAAAAGGGGCTAAGGCATCAGGGGTCCACCTTTGATTCATTCACAAGATTTGATTTATTGGTCCAACTATAACTCAACTGGAATTGAATAAAGATTCATTCCATTCGGAAGATGAAACAATTAAACCATTGCATATTTCATAAAAGATGGTGATCTGAACCAATTGATTTGACCATGAAGCACTCGTTAGTTGATCGCAGGGAATTCCAAGCATCCACTGTGCCCGGAGTCGACAATGGATCAAGGAATTGTACAGATCAACAACTTTGCCAACAAGTCAACCGATAAGATCACAATTCATACGATCAAATGCATACTTACAAGATAGGAGGCTTTGATTGACCGATCCAACCAGTTAAGATCTCGTCTATCGATCGCAGGGAATCCAAAGCATCCAATGTGCCCGGAGTCTACAATGGATCAAGGGATTTTACAGATCGATGACTTTACCTGCACTAGCTCGATGACCGTAGGAAATCCAAAGCATCCAACGTGCTCGGAGTCGACGATGGATCAAGGGACTTTATTGATCATGAACTAGCTAATTGGTGTGCAAGGGATCCCAAGCATCCAACGTGCCCGGAGTCGACGATGGATCAAGGGGCTTGCACAACAATAGCGTCCGCCGAGGTGGATAACCAAACCGATCAACCAAAGAGAAATCCAACATTTACACCACACAATGTTGAACCAAAAGAACCATATCTTGTAAATTTCTTCAAAGGCTTCACCCCTAGCCTTAGCTAGAGGTTTAGCCAACCATGCTACAATGGAAGACTAAAACTCTCTACAAAAGAGAAAATTCTACACTACTCTATACTACAAATGAAAGAAGGAAAGAAAACTAAAGAAGAGAAGAGAGGAGTTGTAGAGAATGGGATGATGAGAATGAGAGGGAGAGGAGCTTCTTTTATAGCCTCATGAGAAGCTCCCAAGCCTAGGTGTCACTCCAAAAGTTTCTTTAGGTTTGGGAATGGAGTTAGGCTTGGAGTGCCCAAAGCAAACTTTGCTTTTAGGTTTGGGCTTGGAGTTAGGCTTGGATGATGAGGTGGCATTCCATGCCTTACACATGTATAGGGAGAGAGAGAGAGAGAGAGAGAGAGAGAGAGCTCCTCTCTTGCAGCCATGGTGGAGATGATGAGAAGGATCAAGGGGTCCACTGGATGGTGGAGAGCTGGCCGCTGGTGTGGTCTGATTGTGGGTCCACCTTGCTGGAGGTACATAGAATTGATGGTTGGTTGAGATGGAGTTGCGGTCCACTGATTGCAGACGTCCCTAGTTGCTGCTGACGTTTCGAACAGAGGATCTCTCGTCCACTTGTTGTAGTAATGGATGGTTGATGAAGGAGGAGTTGCAGCTGGATGTTCTCCATTCGGTGATGATGCTGAAGAGCTGCAGCTGTGCAGGGATGTTGCTGACGATGGACGTCCAGCAGCTGGAGATGGATGGATGTCCACTGCTGGACGTGATGTGGGTCCCACCTGACGCTGGCTGAACCATTGGATGATTGGAATGGGGCCCATCTTGATGGACGGCTGCTGTTTGAAACAGCATGATGTTGGAGATGGGATGGAACGTGTGGTGACCATGGATCCCACCATCTGGATGGTGAGATGCAGATGCAGCTTGCACATGCTTCACGTGCAAGCTGATGGATGATGATGTGGGGTCCACTGGACAGCTGTTGGATGAAGGTTGAGAAGATTTAGACAACCGTCCATTGCTGGACATGAATGGATGTACTGGACGCTGGTGGGGTCCTCCTGCTGAACGTGGAGCTGGTTCCTAGCTTGGACGGTGTAGATCTCCTCCACACTTGCTGAGTTATTGGCACGTGTGGAGAGTCGGCAGCTATTGGACGGTCTTGATGGATGGAGGCCTAGACGGACGTTGAATCTGCAGCATTACTGCTGCACGTGTGGGGACGCTGATGGAGGACGGCTGAGGTTTTTGCTGCTGCTTGGACGGACGAAGGCTCCACATTGATGGTCGGCAGAGATGAAGATGGTGGGTCCATCGCTGCTGGAAGGATGGCAGATGATTGAGAATGGAGTGGATGGCTACTGATGGATGCTGATGAAGATGGTGGCCAGCTGAGATGATTTCCACTGCTGCAGCTGCTTGGACGGCTGGGATGATCAGCTGGTTGGATGGACAGGTGAAGCTGCAGCATTACTGCTGCATGTGTGGGGATGCTGATGAACGGCTGGAACGTCCATTGTTTGGACTGCTGAAGGTGGAGATCAGTGGGGCTGCTTGATCAGCACGTGTGCTGAGCTGATGGTGAGGGTTGAGATGATGATTGATGGTTGGTGGAGAGGCCCAGATGAACGTTGGATTTCAGTCTGCACATGTGGATGGTGGCCGTTGCTGATCATCCAGCCCTACACGTGTGTTGAGGTTGCACGTGTGTTGGAGAAGTGGGGTCCACTTGCTGGACTGCTGATGTACACGAGCAATGGGTGGACGGTAGTGAAGAGCTTCATCATGTTGGGGGCCCACCTTGCTGTTACACAATTGAAGGATGTTGGACATCCTTTGATGGCACGTGTGGGGATGGACTGCTTGAGATGGACGGTCCAATTGATGTTGTTATGTGTGGTCCACCTTGCTTGACGGTGGAGATGGCCTGGACGGCTGAGATGTGGGGTCCACAACGCTGGCTGTTGAAGCTGGAGCTGAAGCTGACCACACGTGCCAAGTGGCTGATCTCCAGATGAAGGTGGAGCTGATTTAGGAGGGCAGTGCATGGAGATGGACGGTGGAGATGATTTGGATGATCAACGGCTGAGATTTTGCTGATCAGCTGGCCGTTTGATGATGAACATGCAGAGATGGATGCTGGTCGTGCTTGCTTGATGGACGGTTGCTAGCTATTAGTGGCCCACTTGCTGGACTTGGTGAAGATGAAGTGGACGGTGGATGTGTCCTTGGCTGCACACGTTTGAATAGTGGTCATCCACCTTTTCTCTTGGAATGGTTGGTCCTATATGTGGATGTCCCACCACGTGTTTCAGATGTGTACGTGGGCACTCAATCACGATCATCAAAACATGGACAACTTGGATCCAAACGAGTGGCCGCTATGTAGTACTCTTTTTTTTTAGCCATCCACCATAGAAAATGGTCACGCAGACTTTGATCTTTCTGGCTTGATTTTCGTCAGGATTACCACCCACTTGACATTGATCACTTTTAGGCTTTAAAACGTCCAGATTGGCCCAGTTCTTGCCCAACCTCTCCTGATCACCTAAACATTGAAAAATCGCCTAATGAGGGATAATTAACCGGAAAAATAATGATAATGCCCTTAACAACCAGGGTTAATTATACAATATTAGGTACTTATCAGTTGGGAACTCATTCTACTCCTAGAAGGGATAGCGGTCGGGATCCTCTCTTAGATTAGGGGGAAGAGAGGTAGTGGTAAAAGTCGTGAGAGCTAGATCAATATTTTGGTTCCCATCACTGGTGGAGTCACCAGATTTGGATTCATACTCCTCCGTATCATCCCAAGTGGCAGCCATTGCCTTCTTACCTTTCGGTTTAGACCCATTCGGACATTCCGAGGCAATATGGCCACGATGACCGCAACCTTAAAAACGGACGGATGAAGGTTTGGATGATTTCCCTTTATGTGTTTCACCCTTCTTGTCCTTCTTGTCACGGTTATTCCCTCTATCAAATTTTAGGAATCTTTTAAATTTTTTGTTCAACTTTTCTTCTTCTTTATCCTCATCATCACTATCTTCCTCCGACTCACTCTTAATTTTCTTATTTTTGTGAGAGGACTTTAGAGCGATGCTTTTCTTTCTAGAGGGGGCCTTAAAGTGTAGTTCATGAGTTTGTAAGGAACCTATGAGTTCTTCTACTTTCATGTTATCTATGTCTCTACACTCCTCTAAGGCTACTACCTTGGTGTTAAATCTTTCCGCGAGGGACCTAAGTATTTTTCTACATATACGTCCTTTCGGAACCCGATCACCCAAGACAAACATGGAGTTGCAAATATCAGAAAGTTTAGTATAAAACTCCATGAAGGTTTCAGTGTCTTCCATCCTAATGTTTTCAAATTTGATGATTAAGAGCTGAAGCTTCGAGTGTCTTATTGTGCTAGTTCCCTCGTGGGTAACCTCAAGTATATCTCGGGCTTGTTTTGTAGTTGCACATGTGAGAATGCGCTGAAATTCATCCGGAAAAACCGAACAGCAAATCGCATTGAGAGCTTTGGCATTTGCCATGTATTGAGCTCTCTCTCTATCATCCCATTTTGCATCAACTTTGGGAATGACAATACATCTCCCATCAACCTCTACTTGCTCGATGGGCAAAGTATATCTTAGCCACACCGAACGGTCCACGGATTGGAGAAAAATCCTCATTCTAGCCTTCTAATAGGCGTAGTTGGACCCGTCAAAGAATGGTGGACGGTTAGTGGTACTCCCATCTCAGTTAGACATTATGCTAGTGCTCCGATACCAGATCTTACTCTAGACGGTTAAGTCCTTGAAGAGCAACCCGCTCTGATACCAATTGAAAGTACGTCGGTAATCTTACACGACACCTTCGTATGTACGGAAGCTTAAAGAGAAACTAGAATTATGAGGGGGGTGATTAGGACCTTTCGAAATTCTTTTCACCTACTTACACAAGTTAACACTTTAAACTAAGTAAGTAAGAACACTTCGGCTTCCAAGCCTAAGTGGGTCCAATCACAAGACTAGCATATGGTTTAAGCAATAAACAACCTAGTCTTAAGCATGCATAGATAATCAAATGATATAACTAATCAAGCTCCTAATCTATGCAACCTATGTAGACTTATGAGAATGGATCAATGTGCTCAAGTCTACACTACTAGTGAAATTACATCTTGTGTGTGGATGTGCCTATCTAGTGTCTAGCATACATTCCTATCAAGCATACATAATTAACAATTAAACATTCAATGCTAAGATAACAATGCGTTCAATTCAATCACAAACACAAGCATGTATAGTAGTTCGACTTTGGGTCTACTCCACTCCCGGTTCAAGTACTCAACTCCTTTGAGCACACCGGCATTCACTATCGGAGGTTTTAAATGAGGTTCACCTCTCAACCTTTACACGGTGGTTTTATCAGTTCACCTCTCAACCATAACCGGAGTTTTGGACAAAGGGCTAACTCTAAACCCGAACGGAGTTTTAGATATAGGCTAACTCTCAACCCGACGCACGGTCACTCCCGTGTCGGAGGCTCCCCCTTGGAGACTTTGTTTAAGCCCGGCAAACGGGCTAAGGAGTGCCAAACAACCCCTAGTCTTTAGGCCGACAAACAGGCCAAGGAACGGCCAACGTTCCTAGTTCGAGTTTGACAAACAAACTCTACACTCAATTCCCTATTATATAGACTCTTAACAAAGACAATCTTACTTGTCGGATGAGTCCCTTGTTCAGCGCCAGTTCGGGTTGCTTGATCTCCGCTCTCCCGTGCTTCAATCAGCTTCCCTTGCTCCCACAATCGTGTTGCCGTTGGGTCGCCAATGCCTCAGATACACTCGATCAATCACCTTGCTTGTGATGCCTTTGAGATGCCAAGGTGATAGGAGGGTAGGTTTGAGAACTCTACAACTAATGGGAATGGGTTTCTTAGAGTTTCTCTTCTACAACGATCTCATCTTAGAGTTTTAGATAAGGTTGTCTATTAAGGAAGATCCAAACTCTAGAAATCAAGAGGGGATGAAGGTCATCTTCTTCATGAGCTTGGAATGCTCCAATCTTGTGTTAAAGCACAAGGAAGATGCCTTACATAGGTTGGGAATGAGCCTCAATGGTCTCCAATAATGGTGGCTTCACTCCTCTCAAAATCCCTCTACTTGCCCCTCAAAATGAGCCAAACCCATTTATAAAAGATGTTCAAACGGATAAAAAACGGGCAGAAAACGGCTAGTCCCAACCTGTCCCAGCCGGTCCCGACCGGTCGGCCAAAGGCCAAGCAAGATAGTGTACTTGCTGTCTAAAGGAGGGGCATGTCCGACCGGTCGTAACCAGTCAGACCAGACCAGCCGACCGGTCAAGACCGGTCGGCCCAAGGGCCTGAGAACCGACACGCTGTTCAAACTGGAACCCAGTCCGAGCGGTCTTAACCGGTCGATCCAGTCCTGCCGACCAGTTGGACAGGCCTGCATTCAGCCCATATGTTTGCTGACCCACCTATTTCACAACTCACTCACATTGGCCAAGGTTTGGGTGATATTTTGGAACACCTAGGGCCAATCTATGATGACTAAAGGTTTTCTAATATGGTCAAGGTCATCAAAGAGGTTAAGGGGTTGGGTTTTGATCAAGGTTAGAGCACATCAAGGCATCACTTTTACTTGTTTCTTCTTCCTTGATGCAGCAGGGCCACTTGAGTCTTCGGTCTTCGTCTTCATTAAGCTCAACCGACACTACACTCACTGACCTAAGTGATTGACAAACAAGGTGCACTAGTATGCCACAGAAAAGTGCACTAACATAATGATATTTTGTATATCCACAGTCGTCCATCCATTTAGCCAGACCATTTAAGGATGGGGTTCCAAAAATTATAAAGATCCAAATCTCAAGTGGACCGTACCACTAGAAAAAGTGGTTATTGAGCACCCCACCATTGAAAACTCCAAAGAGACCATTGTAAGGTTTTGGTAATGTTTATTTTCAATCCAAGTTGTTGATAATGTCAAGAAGATATGGATGAAGGTAATATATAAATATCATCTTGATCCAAAACTTTTGTAGCCAACAAAATGTTTTTAATAATTATTCATCACTGTATCTAGTTGTATGGTCCACTTGAGATTTGGATCTTCTTAGGATTTGGGATCACGTCCTAAAATGAGATCTAAAAACAGATGGATCTTCCTAGGACTTGGGATCACATCCTAAAATGAGATCTAAAAACAGATGGAAGGCTTGGATATATAAAAAAAAAAAAAACATCAAGATGGCCCCCACACGGTTTGGTTAACACCCACTAAGCTGTTCCCCGGGTAACAGCTAATCCGCTCTCCTCGCGGAGAGAAACGGATTGCGTGGTGTGCCACACACCACTGACCTCCATGGTGTGTTGACGTCACCAAGTTATATGGGTCCCACCATGATATATCTGTTATATCCATGCTGTCCATCCATTTTATGAGATCATTTTAGAGCACGAGGCCAAAAATGAGGCAGAGCTGAAATTCAAGTAGACCATTCTGTAGAAAGCAATGGGGATCAAACGTCTACCATTGAAAACTTCTTGGAGGCCACAGAAGTTTTGGATCAATCTGATATTTGTTTTTCCCTTCATCCACATCTGTATGACCTCATGAACGGGTCGGATGACAAATAAACATCATGGTGGGCCTAAGGAAAGTTTCCACGATGAAAATCATTATCCCCACACTCCCCACTACTATCTATGGTGTGGTTCACTTGGGCTTTGTTTCTGTCCTCAAATGGATCTCTCCAGATGGATGGACATGGATGTAATACATACATCATGGTGGGGCCCACAGAACTTTGGATAGGATTGCCTACTGACGCTGCTAGTAGCGAGCTAGACAGTGCTCTGTGGGCCCACCATGATATTTTATCTAATTTGCCGGTTTATTTTTACGGGAAAACACAAATATCAGCTTCATCCAAAACTTTTGTGGCCCGGGAAGATTTTAATAATAGGCATCAAATTATCCTTGTTTCAACGGTGTGGTACACGTGAGATTTGGATTGCTTCATCTTTTGACGCTCATGCCCTAAAATGACCTGGGAAGATGGATGGACAGCATGAGCAAAACACATACATCATAGTGGGGCCCACATAGCACCGCACTACATCCTTGCTTAGAAGGGAAGTGGATTGTATAGTGAGCAATGGCATACTAAATAAACTATGGGCTCATCATGGATGTATGTGTATTATCAAACACCGTCTCCGTTTTTCCAAAGGGGCCTGAGCCCAAAGTTGAATCATATTCAAATCTCAAGGCAACCATACCACAGGAAAGAGCCAGGATAATATTATTGCATCACACCCAAAAGGTTGACACAATAGTGGTATCAAAGCTCAGGTTATCTGCCCGGTCCATGCTCCAAGCCCACGTGAGTGAGGAGGAGGGGGGAGGCCCCCGTGCATGTGTGTTGCACACCCCAAGTTTGTTGGTTTGTCCCACGCAGGTTGAAATGGGGGCAGGGTTTGTCTTCATATATTATAGGGTTACTCCACCTAATAGATTAATCTTTTGAGTGTGACAGGCAAATATAAAGTTTACCATTGAAACCCTCCTAAGGCCTACATTGATGTTCATTTGTTATCCAACCTGTTCATAAGGTCACGCAAACATGACACATCCTGGTGGCCCCATATAATTTACTCATAAGGTCATTCCTACTCGGAAGAACTAATGACACAAAAATATAAGCATGATAAAAACTTATGTGGCCTCACAAATGTTTCAACGGTGGTGTTTAATCTCCACTCTTCCCTATCATGTGGCCCACTTGAGTTTTGGATCAACTTCATTTTTGGTCTCATGTCCTAATATGATCTGGCAAAATGAATGTACAGAGTGGATTTCTTGCAAACATTACAGTGGGCCCCACCTAGCTTCCAAGCACAAGAACTTGCGCACGGCTGTGGCAGGCGTCCACTTGGAAGATATTATTAACCATCTGATGTTTATCTCTTGAATTTGAACCCCTCACTTTACTTTTAGCTATACATTTGATAAGCACTAAATGGATGGTCAGGATTTCTTGACCAATATGATTTTAGATATATGAACCATCTACAATGTGGCCCATAGCTCAGATGGTGTGGATAGTTGTACATCATAAGATGAGCCACCACCATTGTTGAAAGTGGCGCTGCTCTTATATAAGAGCCTACTGATGTCATATTCAACTATTGACTATTGAGTGTGTTGATGGAGCCTTTTTTTTTTTTTTTTTTTCCCTCACCACGTAACCATCTCCCCACACATTCACACACCCAACACACCACATGGGCATTCATCCCGAAACAGAGTATGTCAGCTACGGAGAGTCGGACCTGCAACAGGTCCTATGCTTGCAGTATATTAACCACCTGACCGTGATTCAACATGGGGTGGCTCATGTGCAAGGATAACTAGTGGCACAGATCCAGGCCTATGGCACAAATGTCAAAGTCAAGTCATTGATTAGGTAATAATGTCAAAGGCAAATCTCTGTGAACCCATCATGAACCAAATAATAATAATAATAATAATAATAATATAAAAGAAAAGAGAAAAAGAAAAAATAGTGCAATGGCCAGAGAGGTCAAATTTTGGACAAGTAATGAATTTATGATCCTTAAATCATGGATTGGATGTCTATCATAGCCAGGTAGAATTACTTCTCAATGACACTTTATAGTTTCAATGAATGTGAATATCACCCCTACGCTTGCACATGCATTTTTTTTTTTTTTTTTATTAGTCATGTTATGCACCTACCCTGTTAGCTGTGAATGCACCCATACAGCTAGTCACACGATGCACCCACCCACTGGTGGGGTTAGTGTGTCTCCTTAGCATTTCAAACCTGAGACCTGCTGTTGAAACACCCGAGCGTCTTCTAGCTAGGCTAGCAGGCGAGACACACATGTGCATACTTAATTGCACATGCATGATATGTTCTAATATGCCACATACATGAATACTCAAGCATAACAATCTGACCAACTATCTTCAAAAAAGTGGCACCAGTGTTAAAAGTGTGTATATACATGTTATTGTATAACCAACTAATCTTTTAAATTTCCTAGAAGTGCCACAACATATCATATCCCAATTATAGGGTGTTTGACAAACAAGGGATATAACAAGTAGTCAACATGAGTGTATCCAAGCCTAGCTTGCCTCCATGTTTTCCCATGGATTGCTAGTTGTGGCACAACTTCGTTTAAATCCAAACAAGCACTTAAGAGTTAGTTGTTGGGGGTCCCTCCTCATATGGAGGTGGGATCCACATGTGTAGGCTTAAGTAGCTCTTTTAATGCCATACTTGTATGGGGGTATTTTAGTCTTTTGGCTAAGCAAGTAAAAGAAGAAAAGGAGTTTTTGGCTTTGAAGACTTGTAGCAACATTGGGAGTTTTCTTTCTTAGAGAAAAAGAGGAAAAAGAGGAGAAAATTGAGTTTTGAAGAAGAGGAAAACAGTTTCTTCAATTTTCTTTTTTAAAAGTTGTGTTATGAATTTTCTATAATCACTAGTTGATAAGAAATTCATTTCTTTCGTGTTGCTTTTAATCCACCTTTGGGTGACGTAGTTAGGATATCCAAGAGAGGTCTCTTGATGATTGTACTTCATTATTTCTATTATGGTAGATTTGTGCCGAACTAGGTCTCATGGTTTTTACCTTTACGTTAGATAGTTTTCCACATAAAAAATCTTGGTCTCTTGCATTCTTCACGTTTAGTGATTTGCTTGTTTATGTTAGAAGTGATTTTCATCCACTAAATATTTTATGTTATTAATCCCATTAATTTGTACATAGAAGGGAAAGTTGTGTAGTTTCCCAACATTATCAACATATGAAAATTGACCCTTGGGGTCGTTTAGATGTACAAGGAAGCATCCACTTCAACATTGTAATTTAGTTCTTTACAAAATTTTAAACGATTTTGATAATTACAAGTTGCCATGAAGTAATTTTAAACTTCGTTGAAAATTAATGTGCTATCCTAGAATTTAAATTGAATGTACAAGGAAGCATCCACAGGCACCTGTGAATCTTACAATTTAAATATTATTTAATGATTTAATGTTTATTAATAATCCATCTAAAGTGGGGCCCACCAATTGATGTTTTAATTTTGAGTTACATATTTCTCACATGTTTGGTTTATGATCCATCTAAAGTGGGGCCTATGTTTTGCTCATGCACATCAATTAGCTAGGTGGATGACGCAGGGAAGGACGTGATGAGGATGATTACCGTCTTCCTCGAAGGATAAATACCTTGAATCCACAAGGCGCTCTTAAATCCATTAGAGAAAATTAGTACAAATTATAATTTTATTGAATAATAATGAGAATAATCATGAAAAATGAATTTAACAACCTTATATATCCCTAAACAAAACATAATTCATACTTAATAAAAATAATAAGTTTTCTGAAATAAAAAGTTACTAAAAATAGTAAACTCCTACTATTATTAAGTATAGTCTTTTAAAAACTCATTATTAAGCAAAAGTATGAACTTTTAAATAATTAAAACTCTAAAAATAAAGAAATACTATAAAAATTAAAATTACTAAAAATAGTATTTTTTTTCTTAAAATTTCATTTTTGAGCTATAATGCACATTTTCTTAAGAAACGTACTGACGCGACCCACTTTTTGAGTCGATTGGCCCTAGATGGGCTATTCTAATCCAAAAATTCATAGGTTGCACATCCTGTAACGATACCCGGATCAAAAGTTATGGTCAAATTACAGTTCACTTTCTTTTGGTCCAACCATGTGACGAATATACCTATTCCACGTCCTACAGTAGTCTCCTCCACATGGAAAAAACCCGTCCTTGAGTTCTTCAACATACTCTATTCATAATACTCGCGCAGATCTATCACATCAAAATTCTACGATAGTTTCATGCCCTCAGGAAGATCAACAACATAGGCGTTATTATTAATTTTACTAATGATCGGAACATAGGTTATTTTCTTATTCTCGGCAATAGACTCTTGTAAGCTTTTAGGCATTAACGAAGCTAGAACAACACACAAACTTATGCTCTCCCTCATTAGACCCTTAGGAATTAATTCATCTACCTGCCCCTGTAAGATCCCGCATTCTTTTATACTCATTTGATAATTTGGGCCATTAGGCATGCTTGTCTCTAAGATAAGATCTGTGATCCTGGATAATACGCATAGGGGGTAATTCATCAGAAAGTTCATTGAGTATAATACCTTCGAACTCCTGCAATATTAGTTTCAACTTTTCTGGGATGTCCATGAGTTCTTCTTTTCTTTCCTTTACAAATACTGCATTAATCTCCTCGAATTTTTTAACAATCTTTGAGATGTTTGTGGGTTTTACTTATTTTTCCTTTTCTAATACATTAATCTCTCTTGACCTATCGGATTCTTTGATGAAACCTCGGACAATTATGGAAAACTGCCCCTCCACTTTAGAAGCCTTGAATTGATCATTTGGTCCCATAGGGGCGAGGATAGTCTTTTCATCATCCTTAAAAAAAATAAAAATATTATCCCAACCTCTATGCATAACATCATGATCGTATTATTATGGTCAACCAAGTAACATGTGACAAGCCTCTATATCAACCACATCACACACTACTTCGTCCTTATAGTATTTACCAATGGAGAAAGGAATACAACATCGTTTAGTTATATTTGTCTCACCGTCCTCCTTGATCCATCCAATCATGTACGGAGAAGAGTGATTTTCTGTCTCTAATTGCAACTTTTCAACCATATACTTTAACATGATATTTCCACCATCTATGATCACATCACAAACATTTTTTGATGCATGGTGCACCTTGTTCGAAAGATATTATGCCACTGGAGATATATATCCTCCTTTGGCATATATAACAGCTTCCTCATGATCAAAGTAATGGCATGTGATTCACCACTATCGCATGGTGGCTTGCAATTCATCATTGGTGTCGCACCATGAACATGATGATTAGGAGCTCCATCAATAATTTCATGTTGTGCATCATTATGAACATAAAGTAACATAGAGTTGCCCTAAGGCCTCCGTCATGCGGTCGATAGCAGCCTATAGCCCTTGCATGACTTGCTCATTATCCCACTGCACCACCTCGAAAGCTGCTACTATTAAAGGATAGTTCCCGAGAGCACCATCCATGGGATCATTACCCAACCCGTTGTTAAAAGTCATCGATCCAAAGGAAAACCCTTACTCTGATACCAATTGACTCAAGGAAAGACGTGATGAGGATGACTACCGTCTTCCTCAAAGGATAAAGACCTTGAATCCACAAGGTGCTCTTAAATCCACAAGAGAAATCTCGGATCCACGAGAGAAAATTGGTAAAAATTATAATTTTATTAAATAATAATAATAATATAAATAAAAATGAATTTAACAACCTTATATATCCCTAAACAAACCTTAATTTATACTTACTAAAAATAGTAAGTTTCCCAAAATAAAAAGTTACTAAAATTAGTAAACTTCTAACTTAAAACTATCACTAAGTAGAGTTTTTCTAAAACTCATTATTAACCAAAAGTAAAAACTTCTAAATAATTAAAACTCTAAAAATAAGAAAATACTATAAAAAATAAAATTATTAAAAATAGTATTTTTTTCTTAAAAATTCTTTTCTCAGTTGTAACCACGCATTTTCTTACGAAACGGACGAACACCCACTTTGTGGGTTGGTTGGCCCCATATGGCATGTTTTAATCCAAATTCATAAGTTGCGCGTCTTGTGACGATACCCGGATCAAAATTATGGTTAATTTATAGTTCACCTTCTTTTAGTCCAATCACGTGAAGAATGTACCTGTTTCACGACCTACATCAGTGGCCTACCCAGCCTGACAAGTTTGATTCGACTTTGAACCGGCTTGAATGCATTAGCTTGACTCATGTTTGGCTTGGGCTGGACATGCATGGACCAATCATCTTTTTAGCTAAGTTTGAGCTCAAGTCATTTTAGCCCCACTTGAACTTAACCCAACTTCATATGTACACCTTATATCCTATAAATCTATCAATTTAATTATTTATTAAACAACAATGCACATTGAGTGTAGACCACTGATTTCATTCTTTTTAGCTGTCTATTTTTTGTGTGCATTTGTGGCCCACTTGATCAGCAGATAAATTAGAAACATTCATGTGGGAAACAGAGAGTCATCAATTTTAGGGCCATGTCTAGTCAGGTAATCACTCTTAATTTATACTTTCACCTGTCTAGGGGATTCTCAATCGAGTACAATAGCAGAATCGTGGATAGAGAATTAACCAATCTACCTTCCAAATTTACTGTAGAAATTTTCAGAAGTAATAATCGGACCATGCAAGATACTCTTTAGTACAAGAGGACCGGAAGGTCCCCTCTCCATGTTAAATGCTGGGTAGCCAATTAAGGACTGAAAAAAAGTTGAAAACATGTAAGTAGTAAATCCACTCCAAGGTGAGTGCTCTCCGATTCAGATTTCCCCTGATCTTCTCCTATTCTAACGTCCCCAGAGCTTCTGATAGCTGCTGAAACAACACGGGTTTGTCAAACCAAATTTTTTCAGGCTTTGAGGAGCCACCGTGATGTATGGGTTTTATCCACACTGTCCATCCATTTTTCCATATCATTTCAGGATATAAGCCCAAAAATGAGGCAGATCCAAGACACGGGTGGACCACACAATGGGGATTAAAGTCTTACAGTTGAAAACTTCATGTGACCACAGAAGTTTTAGATCGAACCGATACTTGTGTTTTCTCTTCATCCGGGTCTATGCACCTTTATGAATAGGTTGGATGGCAAATAAACATCACGGTGGGCCCTAGTAAAGTTTCAATGGTGAGAATCATTATCACCGATCTTCCTTTGGTGTGGTCCACTTGAGCGTTGGATCTGCCTAACTTTTGTTCCTGTCACATAAGATGCCACGTAAAAATGGATGGACGGTGTGGATAAAACTCATACATCATGGTAGCCACTCAAAGCTCCTGCCAGTTCACGCAATCCTAATTGCTATGGATTTGTGGGTCCCATCACTTCAGTCACGGGTTCTGGTGTCTAATTCAGTAGGAAGAACGCCGTCTTAGGTGCCGTTTGGTAAAATGAAAAATTAAATCTGAAAATTAATTGAAGTACTGAAAACTTAAAGTGCTGAATTTAAGTACTTATAAGAACTGAAAAATTTGTTTGGTAATTTATCTGAAAACTACCATTGAAAACTTATCACGGCCACAAAAGTTTCAGATGAAGCTAATATTTGTGTTTTCCCTTAATCCAGGTCTTTGTGTTATGATGAACAGGGTTGATGGTAAATAAACATCATGGTGGGCCCTAGTAAGGTTTCAATGGTGGGCATCATTGTCCCCATTGCTTTTAGTGGTGTGGTCCACCTGAGGTTTGGACTTGTCTCATTTTTGGGCTCATGCCTTAAAATCATCTCTCCAAATGGATAAACTATCTAGATATAATACATACATTATGTTGGGGCTTATAGAATTTGGTGACTTCAAGTATTTGCGTGGGGTGGTTTCATGGATGGGAAAGTAAACAAAGATGGGTAATTTTGCCATTTGTAACTTTTAATAGGGATACTTTTGTCAATTTTTATCTAAAAAGTTAAAGAGAAACCACTTACCGCATTCAGCTATAAGCTTTAAGTCAAGTTGGCATGACTTAAAATAATCCACTTAATTTAAGTGATTTTTCCAATTAAGCACTTAAATTTTTTTAGTTACCAAACAGTCTGAATTACTAAAATCACTGAAAATATCATTTTTCAGTGATAAGCCGTGGAATTAAGTTTTACCAAACGCACCCTTACACATGTATATACCTTTCTATTGCCGTGTATTTCGTTGAGTTATACGGGCAGGGTTTGCAAACTTGTCCCCACATGCTTGCTCAATCGGGACCGTTCATCTGAAAGGTCCAACATTGGATGGTGCATGTAAAAAGATACGCTTCAATTGCTCTATAGTCAAGACAAAATGACCTAGAAACAACGGTCCACAAAAGCATTCCTTTGTCAACTTCTTATGGATAGTGATCCTTTCTCCATGAGGGCCATGTACTATGTAACGTTTAGATGTGATGTGGATGATCACATGTGAATCACAAGGGGTGAGTATATACGGCGAGCCTCTAAGCCTCTAAGACACACATGTATCAGATCCATCCCGTCTGTCATCTGCGCCACCATATTTTCACCGTGGATGCTAAAATTAATTTAAATACAAGACTTATGTGTGTCACATCATAAGGAAAGATGTAAAGTCATGCACAGAACCTCTGCATTGACATGGAATTGCCTTCGTAAGTCTGGTATTTGTGTTTTCCTTTCATCCATATGACCTCATAAATAGGCTGGCAAATAGATATCATGGTGGGCCCTGGAAAGGTTTCAGCAGTAGGCATTGTTATCCCACCATTTTGGAGTGGTTCACTTTAGCTTTGCCTCATGTGATGGATGGACAACGTGGATAAACACAAACATCATTGTGGGCTCCACTGAGTTGGGGCCATGTTATACTCTTAAGGATATTCGCGAAGACAGTCATTGTAGGCCAGCCGCCTCCGAACCATGGAATGTGCTAACTTTAGTGTCATCCATTCATCCTAGTGTGTAGCATCAGATGAGTGGATTGGATGGAATATAAATAAGACAGTGGACCCCACACACAATTTGAACGACTGTAATGGCATGGTTTCCTATATCAATTGGTACCCATAGTGTTGCCCACCTGATTGTTGAGTTAGCATATTTTTAGGCCCTGTTCCAAACACACAGTGGCCCACCTGATGGGCCGGGTAGATCTGATATAGAATGGGTCATGGATTTGTTCATGGTGAGGATGGACTGAAGGAAGAAGCCCAAGTCCAAGAAGAATAGATAGTCGACAGCATAGTTTGACCAGTAGAACAGTAAGGTTGACTAATTGAACACCCACCTAAAATTCCAGCTTTTGTCTCTGGATAGATTTTGGCACTTACGATTGGTCGACATATCTGGTCTACCGATCAAAAATTCCCCAATTTACACATAACAGGGGTTGAACTCTCTTGGCGGATTTTGGCCGTTTCGACCGATCGACCGATCGGGTCGACCGCTTGAATTTACAAGTCGAGTCTGGTCGACGGGTTTCGCAAATTGGCACAAATTCTGTTTTTCTTTCCATTTTCGTTTAGAACTATCTTTAATTCATTTTTTAGGGTTTTTTCAAGAGTATTTAATGTCTTAAAACATGTTTTAGGGTTTTATTTTTCACATTATTCAATAAAAACTTCAACTTTTGTCGTTTTCTTCTCATCGATTCGAGAATTCTCTTGTGGATTCAAGAGCGCCTTCTAGATTCAAGGTATTTATCCCTCTGAGGAAGACGGTGATCGACCTCATCACATCCTTCCTTGCATCAAATGGTATCAAAGCGAGCACTTTCCCTCGATTTGATGGCAACTAATGAATGTGTGGATAACAATATCATGGACGATGATCTAGGGATCAACTATCTAGCAAAAATGATGGAAACTTTTCTGCGGGAGAATCGGCTAGCCATGCAAGGGCTACAATCTATCCTTAACTACATAGCGGAAGCTTTAATGCCACTTCGCATTCGTGGTGACAACCAACCTCCATTGGTCACTAGACAATGTAATCACGTTGTTTGCGGGGCATTACTAGCGGTGAATCGTAGGACCATCCCCGACGATGTGAGCTCCAACAATGAAGAAGTCGGCGACATGGTCCTCATCATCCCATACGTGGAGATGATCGGGTAGATCGGACAAATAGATACTTCAGGATGAAGGCTGACCTTTCGAGTTTCAACGACCAACTTCACATCAAATATTTCCTCGATTGATTGTTAAAAGTCGAGCATTTCTTCGACTACATGAAGGTTCTAGAAGAGAAAAAAGTTAAGCTTGTTACTTGTTGCTTACAAGCTCAAGGGCGGCGCTTCGGCTTGGTGGGATCAATTTCAACCCGTGCGAATACGACAGATGAAAAGAGCCAATCCGTTCATGCTAGCGGATGAAGTGGTTACTACACATCTGATTTCTTCCTAGCGATTAACAATATCAGAATTGTTGGTAAGGTAGCCGGCTAGTGAGAGATTAGACCGAAAAGTTTTATCATTTGGGGGTGCAGAACGATTTGGTTAAGACCGAATTGAAATAGGCCACTCGATTTATTGGTGGCTTGCGCATGACAATCCAGGATCAGGTCCAGATGCATCCCATCTGGATGATGGATGAAGCAATCAAACTGGTCACCTGGGCGGAGGCACAAATTGAGCGGTCCAGTACCCGAGCCTACCCCATGACACGGGTTTCCACAACGGGTCCTTCGTAGAATACGTCGTTGGCCAAGGGGAAAGAACCGGTACAGGGCGTCCTCAACCTCTTATGACGGTGAACCGAGAGTCGAGGAGTGGCCTATCAAGACCCCAAAGAGCAGTAACAACTATCCCAGGTTTGACTAGGATTTTGAATCCTTACGGTTGTCCAAGGCCAGACCATTAATTTTCGATGTGGCCAATCAGACCACTTCTCAAACACGCGCCCTCGACGACCCATGGCCAATTTAGCCATCAATGATGGGGCAACTGAAGATGTAGAAGAAGACCAAGAGATTGATGACACTGAACATGTAGTTGATGAGAAGGGGGGTGAAGAAGATTGGGTAGCGAGAGATCACGGCGAGTCTCTATTCATGAGAAGGCTCTTATACACCCCAAAGAAAGAGGTACACTACAGCGACAAAATATATTTCAAACACAGTGCACGGAAAATCACGAAGTCTGTGATGTGATCATAGACAGTGGTAGCAGCAAGAACACCGTCTCTAGGTTCATGGTGGAGAAATTACAGTTAAAGATAGAAAAACACCCTTTCCCATAGTCAATCGGCTGGATCAAGAAGATTAATGAAACCAAGGTAACTGAACAATGCATTATCTCCTTTTCAATTAGTAAATACTATAAAGACCAAGTAGTGTGTGATGCAGTCGACATGAAGGTTTGCTACATATTACTCGGTCGGTCGTGGCAATCAGACCGTGATACGATTCACAAAGGAGGAGATAACGTTTATATCTTCATCAAGGATAGCCAAAAAATAATTCTCGTCCCTATGGGCTCAGATGAACAATCTGAATCTTCTAAAGTTGAGGGGTGTTCTCTCTTAACCATACAGGACTTTGCAGAGGAGTCTAAGAAGACAAGAGAGGTGTATACGTTGGTTGTAAAGGGCGAAGATGTAGAGCTCACAAACATCCCTATAAAACTAAAACCTTTACTACATGAATTTAAAGAAATTTGGCCCGAAGATCTTCCCGATGGGTTGCCCCTAGAGGTGGGCACAAACCAAGCCAGCTCGAAAGCTCGGCTCGGATTGGTTCGAAAAAGCTCAGCTTGGATTGGTTCGAATGGAAGTTCAAACCAAACCAAGCCTCGAAGTCAAGCTCGTTTGAAAAAACAAACCAAGCTCAAACTAAGGTAGTACTGGCTCGGCTCGATGAAGCTCGATTTGATTCAGCTTGACTCGGCTCATGGATTGTAAGCACACTGTTTCCAGTGGTGTGATCCACTTGAGCTTTGGATATGATTCCATCTTGGGATCATGTCCTAAACTGATATGTACAACAGATGGACAACATGGATAATACTTATACATGATGACATGGATAATACCTAATACATATACATGAATGCATACTGTTTCCTTGCACTTGTAAAATTATGCTTGTGTACTTTTGTTTGAAAAATACTCTTACATGTCTATTTTGAAGTTGCACTCCTTTGGAGGATGTTAAACATCATCTAGTAAGATATGTTTGTACTTTTTTTCTAACTTTCTAATTAAATAAACAAACAAAAAAAGAGCCGCAGCTTGTTTGAACCCAGCTCGATCCAATTCGAAATTTTTTGCCAAATCGATCCCGGCTCGAACCAGATTTTTCTGGAGCATACCAAACTCGGGCCGCATGGGTCGGCCCGAAACCCAAACCAAGCCGATCCACAAACTGCGGTGGTACAAAAACAAGTCAAACCAAACTAGGGCTAACTCGGCTCGGCCCAGATCGTTGCCCACCTCTAGTTGCCCCCCATCGAGGTATTTAGCACCATATAGACCTTGTCCTAGGGGCTAGTTTGCCTAACCGCCCTCATTATCAAATGAGTCCGAAGGAGTGCGAAATTCTCCAAGGACAAGTGGAGGAATTGTTCCGTAAAGGTCTAGTTTGGGAAACTATGAGCCCATGCGTCATTCCAACATTATTAATTCCTAAGAAAGACGGGAGTTAGTGCATGTATGTCAATAACTGGGCAATTAACAAAATTACCATAAAATACAGATTTTTCATATCGTGACTGGATGAGATGTTGGATATGCTTGAAGGTGCAAAACTATTTTTCAAGTTGGATTTGAGGAACGGCTACCATCAGATCTAAATATAACTGGGTGATGAGTAGAAGACAACTTTTATGACCTTCGATCTTTCGAACGCACCTAGAACATTCATAAGGTTGATGAACCAAGTTATGAAACCATTTATTGGGTGGTTCATGGTGGTCTACTTTGACGATATACTAATATATAGTCAGAGTGAAGTAAACCATATGAGGCATCTTAAGCAAGTGTTATAGGTGCTATCAGAGAATAAGTTGTACCTCAACTTGAAGAAATGCAGCTTCCTGACTGAGAATCTATTGTTCTTAGGCTTTGTAGTAACATCCACGGGCATCCGCATGGATGAGGAGAAGGTGAAGGCCATCAAGGAGTGGCCGATTATGACTAATAGCCATGAGGTGTAGAATTTTCAAGATTTGGCGACGTTGTATCGTTGGTTCATGCAAAATTTTAGCACCATTATGGCACTGATCACATATTGCATGAAGAAGGGGTCATTTCAGTGGACAAACGAAGTTGACAAGAGCTTTGTTGAAATTAAACACAAATTGTCCACTACCCTAGTTCTTGTACTTCTCAGCTTCAACAAACTGTTCAAGGTCAAATGCAATGCCTCATATGTGAAAATTGGGGGAGTTTTGTCACAAGAAGGCAGACCGTTAGCCTTCTACAACGTGAAGCTCAGTGATACATGGAAGAACTAGTCGATGTATGATGTTGAATTGTACGCAGTGGTTCAAGCATTGCAACATTGACAGCGTTACTTGATTCAACGAGAATTTATTCTTTACATAGACCATCAAGCCCTTAAGTTTATCAATAACCAGACTAATGTGAATCATTTGTATGTTAGATTTCATTCTTGCAGGAATTCAAATTCGTGCTTAAGCATAAGGCTGGGAAATAGAACATGGTGGTAGATGCACTCAGCCGACGTGCATCGTTATTAACCATTATGAGCAATGAGGTTGTTAGGTTCGACTGCCTCGAGGAGTTGTATGCTAACGATGACGACTTCAAGGAAGCGTGGACTAGATGCTTGGAGAGTCAGCTTAATGACCTGCACATTCAAGACGGTTTCCTCTTCAAATAAAATAAATTATGCATTCCATGGAGTCCCCTGAGGGAGCACATTATCCTACATGGAGGTGGCCTTGGTGGTCACCTAGTGTGAGACAAGACTATAACTCTTGTGAGGAACGATACTACTGGCCACAGTTAAAGCGAGATGTGGGAAAGATGGTAAAGCAATGCCACACGTGTAAGTCTTCTAAGGGGCAATCTAAGAACACAAGCCTCTACACTCCATTTTCTATACCTGGATCAACCCTTGGGAGGATTTATCAATGGATTTCATACTTGGTCTTCCGCGGACCCAATGTGGCATGGATTCGGTGTTCGTTGTGGTGGACAAGTTTTCAAAGATGGCACACTCTATTCCATGTAAGAAGACCCTTGATGCTACGCATGTTGCGAATCTGTTCTTTTAAGAGGTTATACGGTTGAATGGTGTCCCTAAATCAATCATATCCAATCATGGCACGAAGTTCCGCAGTCACTTTTAGAGAACTTTGTGGAAATAATTTGACATCCAGCTTCAGTTCAGTAGTGCCTACCACTCGCAGACAGATGGGCAAACTGAAGTAATGAACCGTACACTTAGAAACCTCATTCGATGTATTTCTGGAGAAAAACCAAAGCAATAGGATTTGGCCTTAGCTTAGGCGAAATTTACGTTTACTAACATGCTGAATCGTTCCACCGGCAAGTCCCCATTTGAAATTGTGTACGGACGAGTGCCCCAATATACACTTGATTTGGTTCCCTTGCCCAAGCTTCTAGGGATGAGCGTTGCTGCAGAACATATGGTTCACCGAGTCATGAGCATTCATGCCGATGTTTAAGCTAAGTTACAAGCTTCTAATGACAGATATAAGGAGCCGGTTGACAAACATCAGTGACCGAAAGTGTTTGAGGTGGGCGACAATGTGATGGTTCATCTGCAAAAAGAAATATTTCTAACTGAGACATACAATAAGCTGAAGAACAAGAAGATTGGGTTGATACCTATTCTCCGTAAGATTAATGACAATGCCTATATTGTTGATCTTCCGAACGACATGGAGATCTCGCGTACATTCAACGACGCAAACCCGTACGAATATCATGAACTGAATCTGGAAGATAACTCGAGGACGAGTTCTTTTGAAGTGGAGGGGACTGACGTAAAATGGGCTGCAAATTCATTCATGGCATGGATGGACTAAAGGAAGGAGCTCAAGTCTAAGAAGAAATCGACAATTGACAACATAGTTTAATCAATCAAACAACAGGGTCGATCGATCAAACACCTGCCAGAAAATCCAGAAATTTAAGCTTTTGTCTCTAGACAGATTTTGGCCCTTTCGATCGGTCGACATATCTAGTCGGCCGATCGAAAATTCCCCAATTTACACAGAATAAGGGTTGAACTCTCTGGACAGATTTTGGTCGTTTCGATAGATCGATCGATCGGGTCGACCGGTCGACACTCATGGTCAATCGTTTGAATCAACTAGTCAAGTCCGGTTGATGGGTTTCATAGATTGGTGCGAATTCTCGTTCTCTTTCCGTTTTCGTTTAGAACTCTCTTTGATTCGTTTTTTGGGTTTTATTCAGAATATTTAATGTCTCAAAACATGTTTTTGGGTTTTATCCTTCATATTATTCAATAAGAATTCCAACTTTTGTCATTTTCTTCTTATGGATTCGAGAATTCTCTTACGGATTCGAGAGTGCCTTGTGGACTCATGGTATTTATCCCTCTAGGAAGATGGTGATCAACCTTATCACGTCCTTCCCCGTGTCAAGATCTCATCGCATGAAGTCGTTCTCGCCATGTCAATGAATGTCATGCAAGCGTTTTCATTTTAAAATTATAATAGGGAAAAACTTTGATACTGTAAAAGGGTGTAAAGGATGATATATGTAAGCAATTTGAAATTTTGTGTACCAAGCATAGATCTAAGGTACATTAAATGCATATAGATTGCGTGGTGACCGTGACCACATAGGTGGTAGGATTTGATTGGGCCACATTAGTTGTCAAAGATGAGCCCATGCAATGCATATTTGAAAGTTGTTAGATTTGAGTGTATTCTGGATCTAACAATCCTTTGAGCATGGACTCATAAAGGTATTTAAATTACACAATTTTATCATGCCTTAAAATCTCTCTCTAAGATGTGGTTGGAAATCAATGCCATTTTTTGCTCATTTTTAAAGGTTACGAGTGTCACATTAAAAGTGTCATCATGCTACCAATTCATTATGCAAGTAGCATGCTAATGATACCCCAAAAATAATCAAATTATCTGTTACATCACAAAAATTACACTAATGGAATGATTTAAATAATCTAAACATTGGCCATGAAAGTCGATAGTTAAAAATGTTTGCCAATGACTCATTGGTGAACCTATGCTTGTGCCAACCTAATGCTGGGAGGGACGTGGCGAGATCGATCACCGTCTTCCTCACAGGATAACTATCTTGAATCCATGAGGCTCTTTGGAATCTTCAACAAAGCTTCCTCGAATCCACAAGGGAAATCTCGAATTCACGAGATGAAGAACGACAAAAGTCGAAATTGTATTGAATAATATGAATGATAAAAACCCTAAAATGAGCTTAATAACATTAAATACTAAAAACCAAACCCTAAAAACATATTAAGAAATTCATAAAAAATAAAATTAAAAATTAAAAAATCGTGCAAACTGTATAAGTCAGTCGATGGCACCTAAGGTCACCTTAGGTGGCACCGAAGCCAACCAAAGGAAACTTCGATGGCACCGAAATCGACTAAAACTTCACAGCGTGCAGAGTTCCCGAACCTCCAAAATTCGGTAGCACCAAAGCTTAATTCGGTCACACAAAAAACATCCAAATTTGCATAACAAGAAATTGGGAATTTCTACTGAAATTCGATAACATCGAAGATTAATTGGGTGGAACCGAACTATCCTGTAAATTGTCAGCATCTCCTAGACTTGTGCTCTTTCCTTCGATCCATCTTCGCCATGAATGAATCCGCGATCCGTTCTACATCAATTCCCTCTACTTCAAAAGAACTCATCCTTAAGTTTTCTTCAGGATTCAGCTCATGATACTCGAATAGGTTCGCAACATTGAATGTATGAGAATTGTCCAAGTCAGTCGAAAGATCAACAACATAAGCATTGTCGTTGATCTTGCGGAGGATAAGTACCAGTCAATCTTCTTGTGCTTCAACTTGTTCTATGCCCCAACTGAAAATCACTCCTTCCTCAAATGAAACATGACGTTGTCCCCTACTTCGAACGTCTTTAATTGTTGATGCTTGTCAACTGCTCATTATTGTAGTCGTTGGAGGCTTTTTTTATGGGTTAGTTCACACACCCCATTGTTAGTACACCCACCCACCCCTGCTAGTCACGTCACAATGTTAGCCACCCCCACTATGGGAATCGATACCATGACCTCAGTGTTGAAACAAGGCTATCTTCATTCAGTCTACCACTTGAGCTATGGAGCTTGGCACATACATCTGCATGAATGTCTACAATTCATTCTGCCATGTGTTCAGCCACAACACTCATATCGGGAGCTTGGGTAAGGGGACTAGATCCAATGTGTGACAAGGAACTCGCCCATAAACAATATGAAATGGAAACTTTCCTGTCGAGCGATTCACCATATTGTTAAATGCAAACTCTGCCTAAGCCAACGCTAAGTCCCACTGCTTCGGTTTGTCACCCGATATGCATCGAATAAGGTTCCCCAATGTGTGATTTACAACTTCAGTTTGCCCATATATCTGCAGGTGGTAGACACTGCTAAACTGAAGCTGTGTATTGAACCGCTTCCACAAATTGCTCCAAAAATAGCTGATGAACTTCGTGTCGCAATCGAAAGTAATAGACTTGGAAGCTCCATGTAGCCACACGACCTCTCGGAAAAATAGATTCATTATGTGTGTTACATCAAGGGTCTTCTTACATAGGATGAAGTGTGCCATCTTTGAGAATTGGTCCACTACCACGAATACCAAATACATGCCTCGCTAAGTCCGTGGTAAACCAAGAATGAAGTCCATCGATAAGTCTTCTCAAGGGCCATCAAGAATGGGTAAAGGAGTGTAGAGACTCGTGTTTTGAGACTCTCTTGGAAGACTGGCACGTATGGCATCTTTGCACCACCTTGCTAACATCCCGCTTCAGCTGCGGCCAATAGTATCGCTCCTCTAATAGAGCAACAGTCTTGTCTTGTCCAAGGTGACCTCCAAGGCCACCACCATGCAGCTCATGGATAATTTATTCCCGCAAAGAATTCCATGGGATGCATAACTGATTCTCTTTGAAAAGAAAACCATCCTAAATATGTAGGTCACTGGAGTGACCATCCTGGCATCTAAACCATGCCTCTTTAAAGTTCTCATCCTCAACATATAATTCCTTAAGGTAATCAAATCCGACCACCTCATTACTCATTGCTACCAAGAGCGACGCACGATGGCTAAGTGCATCGGCCATGTTATTTTGCTGCCCTGCCTTGTGCTTCAGAAAAAACGTAAATTGCTACAATAATGCGATCTATTTAGCGTGCACACGGTTCACATTAGTATGACTATTAATAAACTTTAAAGCTTGATAGTCAGTGTAGAGAACAAACTCTCTCTAAATCAGATAATGCCGCCACTGACGCAGCGCATGCATCATTGCGTACAACTCGAGCTCATATGTCGACCATTTCTTTCGAGCTTTGCTGAGCTTCTCGCTACAGAATCGAACCGGCTTGCCTTCCTGTGATAACTCCTCCAATTCTGACATATGAGGCGTCGCACTCTACCTCAAATAGTTTGTCGAAACTGGAAAGCATGAGAACCGGGGTTGTGGACAACTTGTGATTGATTTTTGCAAAACTCTTGTTAGCTTCTTTTGTCCATTGAAACAACCCCTTTTTCATGTAGTATGTAATAGGTGTGACGACGGTGCTGAAATTCTGCACAAATCGATGATAGAATGTCGACAATCCAGGGAAACTCCTTACTTCATGAATGTTTGTCGAAACCGACCATTCCCTAATGGCTCGCACCTTCTCATCGTCCACTTGTATACTCATGGATGTCACAACAAATCTCAAGAACAACAAGCTGTTAGTTAGAAAGTTGCACTTCTTCAAGTTGAGGTACAACTTGTTATCTGCCAGGACCTCCAGGGCCTGTCTGAGAATCCCCATGCGGTTTAACTCACTCTGGTTGTAGATCAATATGTCGTCAAAGTAGACCACCATGAATCGCTTGATAAACTGCTTCAGAACTTAGTTCATCAATTGTATAAAAGTGCTCAGCGTGTTTGACAAACCAAATGGCACGACTAACCATTCATACAGCCCCTCCTTTGTCTTAAAGGCTGTTTTCCATTTATCTCCCGACCTTATACAAATTTGATGGTACCTGCTTCTCAAGTCTAGCTTGGAAAACAACTTGGCACCCTCAAGCAATCTAACATGTCATCCAACCGAGGTATGGGAAATTTGTATTTGATGGTGTTTTTATTAATCGCCTGGCTGTCGACACACATGCTTCAACTTTCATCCTTCTTGAGTGTTAACAGTGCTAGAATGATGCATGGACTTATACTCTCACACACCAGACCCTTACAGATCAGTTCCTCCACTTGTCTCTAGAGGATCTCACACTACTTTAGACTCATTCGATAGTGAGGGTGGTTGGGCAAGCTATCCCTTGGGACAAGGTCTATGTGGTTTTGTATATCTCGCATAGGGGATAGTCCATCAGGAAAATCTTCGAGTCATATTTCCTTAAATTCATCCAATAACATTTGAGGTTTGCATGTATATTTATGGGCATGACATTTTCGCCCTTCAGAACTAGGGTGTACACCTCTCCTGTTTCCTTATATTCCTCCATAAAATTCTGAATGGTTAGGAGCGAATTCCCCTCCACTTTAGAAGTTTCGGGGTGTAAATCCGGTGTCATAGGGGCAAGAATCATTTTACGACTGTCCTTAACGAAGATATAAACATTGTCTTATCCTGGTGGGTTGCATCAAGGTCTGATTGCCACAACTGCCCAAGTAACAAATGACAGGCTTCCATATCAACCATGTCGCAAACCACTTAATCTTTATAATTTTGCCAATAGAAAATAAGATGGTGCATTGTTTGTTCACCTTGGTCTCGTTCACCTTCTTGATCTAGCCAATAGAATATGGGGTAGGGTGTTTCTTCATCTTTACCACAATTTCTCCACAATCACCCTCGAGACTATGTTCTCACTACTGCCGATGTCTATGATTACATCACATACATTGCCGTTCATAGTACACGCATGCAAAATATATTGTGCTGCTGTGGGTGTTGCACCTCCTTCCTTAGGGAGTAAAGGAGTCGCATCACGACCAAAGATTCACCGTGATCCTTGGCCACCCAATACCCATCATCCACATCGTCATCGATTGTTTGTTCTGTTTCAACGTAGTCCTCATCTTCATCGACATCTTTAGCGCCCCCCTCATTGACAGTTAAGTGGGCTGTGGGGCGTTAAGGACATGTATTGGAGAGATGACTCGTTTGGCCACATCAAAAGCAATGGTCCGGCCTCAAAGGGTTTGAAATTTTCCTCAAGGCCCACTGCCGTTGTTGTTGTGTATTAGGGTCTTGAGAATGCCCCCCTTCCGATTCATTCCCCTTTGCCAGCAGAGTGTTTTGCGAAATGTTTGTAGTGGGAGCTCATGTCGTAGGGTAAGTCCATGTTGACCCTTTCAAGTTAAGTTTCAGCCCTCGTGGGGTAATTGAACTACTTCATCCATCGTCCAGACTAGATGCATCTGAACCCAGTCCTGGATTGATAAACGTAAGTCACTGATGAACCGTGCCACTCATTGGGATTCAGTTTCTGACAAATCATTTCGCACTGACAATCACTGGAATTCTTCGATATATTCTAGCACCGGCTGATTCCTTTGTCAGCAATTCTTGTATTGTTGAAACAACACCTGATCATAGTCGCTGGGTAAGAATCGTGCTCGTAGGAGACGCTTCATCCCCTGCCATGATCAGGGCTCTCAATGGAGTGGGTCAGATCCGAGATCCGATTCGCTCTGAATCCGTATAATGCGGATTTGGATCTTAAAATAGGTCCGATTACTTAAATGGATCGGATATGGATTCACAGGAACATATCCGAGTTTGATCCGAATCCGATTAAGATCCGACTCATTGTCACCTTACTGTATATGTTATATTCATGCTGGCCATCCGTTTTACAAATTATTTTAGGCCATGTCAACCATACCATAGTAAATAGTGGGATTTGCATCATTTTTCTACTAAATTAAATATATTATATTATATATTTTATATCATATATTTTTTTAGATTTGTAATGGGGTGGATTCAGACCTAGATTCGACCCAAATTCGATGGTTATATGGATTTTGGATCGGAAATGGATCTAACAATTTATAAATGGATCGTATATGGATATCACCTTTTAGATCTGGGTTGGATCCGAATTCGTCTACAGATATACGGACTTGGAGCCGGATCCAACTGGATCTGACCCATTGAGAGCCCTAGCCATGATCGGACGGGTGCCTTCATCTGTCGGGTCCGTGCAGGCTGTAATTGATCCCACCATGCAAAAGTGCTGCCCTTGAGCTTGTAGGCAACAAGCTTCACCTTCTTATCCTCTGACACTTCCATATAGTCAAAAAATCGTTCGACTTCCACTAACCAGTCCATAAACTCTTCCATACGCAACTGGCCATTAAAACTTGAAAGATCGGCCTTTCTTTTGTATTCTCGATTTTCCTGATCTACCTGATTGTCTTCACATGCAGGTTGTCGGACAATTATGTTGCCGACTTCCTCATTGCTAAAACTTGATTCGTTAGGCGTAGCTTTACTCTTTACTGTCGGTAATGCCCCATGAACAACTTGATTACGCTGTTTAACGATTAATGGAGGCTGATTGTCACCCCGGGCGCGGGGTGAAATTTACACGTCAACAAGATGGTCAAGGGTTGCCTACAGCCCTTGCATGGCTAACCAACTCTCCCATTAAAAAGCTTCAAGCCTTTCCGCTAGATAATGGATCCCTGGATCACCGTCCACAGGATTGTAGTCCTTACCTTCGTTAGTCGCCATCGAACTAAGGGAAAGTCCTCACTCTGATACCAATGACGTAAGGAAGGCCTTGGTAAGGTTGATCACCATCTTCTTCGTGAGGATAACTACCTTGAATCCATAAGGCTCTCTAGAATCCTCAACAGAGCTTTCTCGAATTCACGAGGGAAATCTCAAATCCACGAAATGAAGAACGACAAAAGTCAAAATTTTATTAAATAATATGAATGATAAAAAACCTAAAATGAGTTTAGTAACATTAAATACTAAAAAACAAATCCTAAAAACATAATAAAAAAAGTCCTAATAAAAAACGAAAAAAAAAAAATTTGCACAAATTGTATAAGTCAGTCAATGACACCTAAGGTCATCTTAAGTGGCACCCAAGCCAACTGAAAGATACTTAGGTGGCAGCGAAATCGGTCAAAACTTCACAGCGTGCAGAGTTCTCGAACCTCCAAAATCCAGTGGCACTGAAGCTTAATTTGGTTGCACTAAAAACATCTAAATCTGCATAACAAAAAATTGGAGATTTCCACTGAAATTCAGTGGAATCGAATTATGCAATAAACTGTCAGCATCTTTTAGACCTGGGGCTCTTTCTTTCGATCCATCTTCGTTATGAATGAATCTACGATCCATTCTACATCACAACCTAAGGCTTGGAATTTCGTCATTTTTTGCCAAAGTATATTACAATGGGTTTATTACAATCATTCTATCAAATATCATATATATATATATATATATATATAGAGAGAGAGAGAGAGAGAGAGAGAGAGAGAGAGATAAATTGGGGATATTAAAATTGACTTTGTTATTGAATCTAAATTCCTATAAATATATTACACAATTTCAATGTATAAATTTGATACATTCTGATTAAAAATTACCTAACACAATTGAGGATTTATAATCACTAGTGATTAATAATTTGTGATTTAGAATCCAATACATTTCACGTAGAAGCTTCCAGCCTTAGGATTGAGTTGGTAGTCGACTAAGCTCATCTTTGACAATGGCATGTCACCCAATCAAATCCCACCACGTTGCTGTCACCGTACAATTCATGTTCTTGTGAAACCATCAAAAGTCATGGTCCAGCTTAGATATATTATAAGAAAAAAAAGAAACGCAAATCTAATATCTAACCATCTTGAGTAAGGATCTCCTTTTAAAACCTAGTAGGACTCCTCATTTCTCTTATTGGTCCGGCTCATCTTAACTGTGTTAGAGTAAAGGATGGCAAAGGATGAGCTGGACCAACTAGAGCAGCAGCTGCGGAGGTTCTCTGCTCGGTTTCAACAGAGGATCCGGATTCAACCATGTTAGTAGTGGTGGGCATTCATGGGACGATTAAAAATTAAAAATGAAGACGCCCGATGATCCTATTTCAACAAACAAATGTTCACGAGTGAGAGTTAAAAGATGGTTGAACCAATGTACTGTAACTAGGTATCACTGTTTCACAAATTAGTTGTTTTGGTTTAGTTAATGTATGCCACGTGTATAATCACGAATGACTGCGTATTTAGCACCGTACGCTGCCTGAGTATCATATTATCCTTCGTTGAATATAACGGCAGGCAGGGGCGTGGCTTTGACTGGACCTAGTGGAGGCTTGTGGGCCCGTGTGTCCTTGACCGAACGGCTCCCCGTTCGCAGTTAGGTCACTTTCTATCCAGGGCCATTGCGGAAAAACATTCAGTAGATCCGTGTCTACTGTAACTTCCATGCAACCTACCTTAACTTTACACTTATCAGGGATGCAAATCAATCAAGACCCTTCATAAAATTTTACTACAACGCATTCTGAAAACGATAAATGATCAGAAGATAGTATGCGTTATATCTTCCTTCTGAATGTCTACCATAACTCACTCATTTCATTGTAGATATGAATACATTGTAAAATGATGTTTTTTTCTGATATCTGTCCTTCAAGGATGTTGTATACTTTATGGACGGTTCTGATCTATGACTTTTATTCTATTTATGCAATGTCAGGTATGTGGTGTACTAATTTCTGTAGACGTGAAACTACCGAATTATTCCAAGTAATTACTACGTGTGGTGGGGGATTTGACTAGGAGGACGGGCAGCGGGCAGCTGTTATCGGGTAGCGGAGACCTGTGCACGCCAGCCTCGCTTCACTTAAAATGGCCAGAAAGGCAGCATAAGGATTTTAGCAGCAGACAGAGGAGAGAGAGAGAGAGTGAGAGAGAGGGAAAAAAAACGAAGAGAAGAAGCAGAGCGGTAGATGCTCTTGAATATCCTCAAACTGTGCTGTTTTCTTTTCTCGAATCCGTTTGCTTTTGATGAAATCCGCCAGAGATTTTGATCCGGTTGATACTCTTCCGAAGAGAAGTGGTGGAGGATTTGGTGGATTATGAGCTCGAGCTAGGGTTTCTTAGATTAGGGTTTCTCCAACGCTTTTTTTGAGCTGAATTTTCTATGGATCTGAGGAGGTTGATGAAGTAGAGATGGAAAGGGAGATTGCAGCTTCCGTTCTCGTCTGGTTGATCCTAATTTTTCATCCTCTTACGAAGATTCATGCGAACATTGAAGGTATGCATGCTTTTCATGTTTCTAGATTGCCGTTTCTGTGTTTTTTCTGGTGTTGATTTGAAGAAATTGTGTGTTACTGATTATATCATGTGAAGTTAGACTAGTTGTAACGTTATTAAAAAAAAGGTGTAGGTATTTTAGGAGTGCCGCCGGCTTACTTTTGAATGATTTGTATTGAGGGAATAAGATTATAAGAGCTTTAAATGCGAAGATTTGGTCAGATGATTACTTATCTGATTTGTATGCTTGGTTTCATTTCTTCAGCTTTTGTCGATTTCGTGCTAATTCGGACCCAATAGCTGGGTCATCTCCAAAAAGCAGCAAGCTTTCTTATTATTATTATTATTATTATTATCATTATCATTATCATTATCATTATCATTATCATTTCCTGGGTCGAGATTAGATGAGAGAAGATGAAATAATTGGGTTTAGCAAACTCGAAGATTAGATGCTAATAGCATTACATCTTGTGTGGTGTTAACTATGACATTGAACTCAGAGAGGAGGTATTGAGTGGCATGATGTAAAAGCTGTTTGAGATCGCTTCGATGAAGCAGCTTACATACTTGTGTTTATGCACTTTGATCATTTAGTTAACTCATCATTTGGTCGGAATGTTGATAAGTGAGACTGGTAATTGAATTAGTGGCCATTGCTTATTTTAAGGGATACTCCAAGAAAGATTACATAACCAATAACTTTTACCTTGCAATGTATAATGTTTTTAGGTTTCATGAACCATATGTACTAAGTTTCCTATAGTCCACCTCCTATCTACTATAACCTACTAAATAAGGCAAACAAATGATGTAGTTTAGGCTGTTTCCTCTTCATTTCTCTCGGAATGCAGCAAGCTGTGAACAACATAAACTTAAGTGTCCGAGAACTAGGTAATTGTGTCTTGGACTAGTGGTGTTGGTTGGAGGTCTATTTTTGTCATGGACACTTGGGGAAGACTTTGTACGATGCGAAAGTCCATTACTGTCACCACCAATTGCTCCTCCCATCTCGCCTTCTTCTTCATTCGTAAGAAGTCAATCTTGGGTTGCCTGGAGTAATGACATGCTCCTTCTTTCTTTTTCTCTGAAAGGAAACTAAAATTTTCAAAGACTAGCAAGGCGATATGCAAACGAGATAATTAAGGAACAAATAATGAGCTCATCAATTCAGATCATCATCGAATTCTCTCCCAACATGACCACCACAGGCCGTGTGGGGAGGATATTGATGTGGTCCACCATCTTGATCGAATGGAGCAATCCAAGCCAACTAGATGATTGTCTCCGTTGTGCTATGTCGAATCTATGGGCCCCACACGTTTGACCTGATTGAAGGATGACTAGAAGGACAAACATCCATAGGTGGGAGCGACTAAGTTCCACATCGACTAGACACTGCTGCTGGTGGACCCTATGACTCAATTTGAAAGACAGGACATGATGCGTATACATGGGTTGGTGGACCCCATGACCCATTTCCAGAGGTAGGTCATGATTTTTATACGTGTGGCCTAAATCCATGCATGAAAAGGAAGCTTGGGGATTGTTGACATGGTGTTGATGTGTATTGTTATGAGTGAACTAGCTCTAATCCCGCGCCAACAACAAACCCGGATCAACCCTAGGTGTTAGAAATTCGAATCTAACACCACCGCCAATCCGTGCGCTTTGCGGAAGCACGTTCAACGAAGATAGAACAATAACAATAACTAGAATAACCAAACGATCAAGCAAGTAACTACAGAACACAATGATATTTAATGTGGAAAACCCTTGCGGGAAAAAACCATGACACAAAGCGACAGAGATCCACTATAATAAAAACCTTAGAGTTTACACTACTCACCTTCTTAGAGTTTATAGAAATGGAGGGTGGTGTAGGAAGTAGTTATTCTAAGTATGAGTTTTCTTAATTATTGTAAGAAGAAAATTGATATTAATAAAGTTATTTCCCTCACGCTACTCAAATATTCTCGTGAGTGTAATTCTTGTCCACTTCTTTTTGCTTTGGCATCGATATTTCATTGATTCAGTAACCGAGTTGCACCATTTTAGTATCAGAGCGGGTCATCTTTGGGGATTTTCGACTTTACGTTATCTTCTAATGACATTGAAAGGGGTGACACAAGAAGAGTTCGTGCAAGTAGCTTAATTGATCCATGCACAAATACAGCGAGTAGATCAACTCACGCATATGGTAGACAATCTCACTAATCAAGTAAGAGAGCTCTTGCGTGGAGGGAATCCTGAGAGAGCACGTGGAATTGTGGGCGATGCTGGATTCCATTGAAGGTTTCCTCCGAGCTTGTCATGATGGCGATGTTGGCAAAGATGCGAAAGGGTTTGTGGTGTCTTGTTCTTATGGCATAGCTTTAGGCCATTTGGGGGAAAAGGAATGGTGCTTCTCCAACCATTGGGGTTTAGTAAGTGAGGTTGTTAGGAGAATTAATATAGATAAAGTGGGGTGGGATTCCTCCAAAAAAAAAAAAAAAGAAGATATATAGTGGGATGGGCTTCTAACTTAATTTTTGTGGACGCTTGTAATTCTTTGTGCTCCCTTTTGGGGGGCGGCCTCTTTATAAAATTTTGTTACCTTTCATTAAAAAAATAAATAAATAAAATAAATCTATTAGTGGGTTAGAATTTTATGTGTTGTTCGACCGTGGTGTAATCATTTTAGAAGAGAGATTTTGCTTGAAAGAGATAAAAGAAGTGGTCTTGAATGCTAAAGGGGAAATCACACCTGGCCCTGATGGTTTTCTCATCAACATTCTACCAAGTACGTTGGGATGTGATCCGTGAAGGCCTTATGACTGTTTTTGATGAATTCTACTAGGGACCTATTTGATATGGAAGAATCCATGGTGAAAGAAAGGAAATCATTATGATTATTTAATTATGATTTCCATTGGTACTATTAAAAAATGGATTTCATTTTTTCGAGGTTTGTTTTCAAGTGGAAATCTTATATTCATTAGACAATGACAACCTTGTTTCTCGTGCCCAAGAAATGTGAGTGCGGAAAAGGTTAATGATTGCTCCGTGGAGTCCACGCTTTTCTTTTTTTCCTTTTTGATGACTGTCCACAGATTTCTTTGCATATTAAAAGTTTGAAATGTCTTGTCAATGGAAAAACTCTCTTTCTTTTCCCTTCTTGCTTATCAAATATGTCCAAGGAAATCATAAGCAGAGACATTAATGCTACCTTCGTCACTCTTATCCAAAAATTTGAGTAGAGGAAGTTAGGTTCTTCAGACTAATTAATTTGGTATGGAATCTCTATAAGATCATTGCTAGAGTCTTTTTATCTAGATAGGAAAAGTTCTTAGGGGTTATTGTTGTCAAATAGCATAAGCAATTGCATGCAACCAAGAGGGGTTGTGCACATACGCGATTGCATAACCCCCATTTTTTTTTTAAAAACTAAAAATCAGAAAAATCAAGGAAAAATGGGAAAAAAATATGAAAAAATACTACAAGTATAGGAAATTGTTTTTTATTTTTTATTTTTTTTATACTTTATTACCAATTTTATTAAACTTTTGTTATCTTGTGCACATACGAGAGAGAGAGAGAGAGAGAGAGAGAGAGAGAGAGAGAGAGAGAGAGAGGAAAATGGGGGTGGGAGTGCCTATTTACAGGCAAAAAGGGAGAAAAGGAAGCAAAGCCAAAGAAAAAAAGGCCCAACGCTCAGAAATCTGACTATTGGGACATATCAATGCGAAGGCAAAATTGCATAATTGTGGCTTATGCAGTTGCATACTTCTTTAGTGACTGTATAATGCCCAACAGTACAAAAATCGCATATGCCACTACTGGCATATGTGGTCCATGGTCTCTGAAATGGCATATGTGATCACATATGACGGCATTGTTGGGAACGTCACTCTCCAACTTAAAATGCGTTCTTAGAAGGTAGAAGTATACTGGATGGTCCATATGTTGCCCATGTGCTGGTTGATGAATTTCACAAAAAATGGCCTTATTCTTAAAGTTGCATGAAGCGTGAAGCGAAGTAGTGACATGCTTGAGTGCAAAGGCAGTGAAACACTTGTCTCAAAATGTTAGCAAGCATAAACATTTAGGAAGCAGGAGCAATAACACGAGTCCTGAGCAATATTTGAAGCAGGAGCGACTCCTAGTAAGTAGAACTGTGTAACTAGAGAACGCCTGTGACTTTGTCGACTATAATTTTTTGGAGTATAGCCTATGCAAGTTGGGTTCATTGGCAAATGCATTGATCAATGCGTGCATCTTGCTGGTTTGATCTTTGGTGCTTATCAACAGAACATGCAAAGGTATGGTCAGTAGCATGAAAATCAATGTTGCGGGAGTTGGAATCACTCATACAATAAGTAGGTCATGATTTTGTTTGGGAACAGTTCAATCCGGTAAGGTCATGCTTTTTCTCAGCTTTTGTGAAATATTGTGTAGGCAAAGATTTAGCCTACTGAAAAATACTATAGTGGGGTTGAGCTTGGAAAGAGGTGTTTTCAATCCCATGGCACAGATGTTGGGCCATGGAATCTCTAGTCTTCCCATGAAGCATCCTGGTGTTCCGCTTTTCAATGTTAGACCCCCTACAGGAAACCTAGGAACATGATTGAAAGATTTGAAATAGAAGTTCTTTTTTTAAGGCAGGCAAGTTGGCTCAAATCTGAGACCTCAACGTTGAAACACGTCCTGTATACCATTGAGCTACGTACTTATTAGTAATTTGGAAAAGCAAAATCTTATCTTTGGGGGGTGGGGATCACTCTTTTGAAGGTTGTTTTCACTAATATGCCTACGTCCCTGTTATCTTGTTTAAATGCCCAGCATTGAAAGTCTTGTATTAAGTAAATAAATGGGCCAGATATGTGTGTGTACATTATTTGGGCGTGGATCCAGCTGGGCCAGTATTGTACCTCTCTTTTTGGTTTAATAAAAAGAGGGACTGAGGAGACGCTTCTAACCCTAGAAGGCCTCCTCCTCTCATCTCTCTCTCCCACATCCTTTCTCCTCTCTCTCTCTCTCACACATGCTTCTCTTCTTCCTCACATTCTCCTCTCTCTCTCTCTCTCTCTCTCTCTCTCTCACACACACACACACACACACACGCGCGCGCGCGCTTCTTGTCTTCCTTGTGTTCTCCTCTCTTGACATTAGATCTTTATTTGGTACTAGAGTGGATCTACTCTAGGGACCTTCGTCTATTCAGATTTGCAAGGAGATATTTGCATTTCATTATCATAATTCTTGCCGTTTTATTTAGGTAATTTTTCTTGCAGTCTTTTTTTTTTTTTTTTTTCCAGAACCAGTTGGGTTCTGCATCCGGCTTTGTAATGTTGTAAGAGAGTGACGGAGATCACCGTCCTTGTCTCAGATCAGCAGGGTCCATTGGCCAGTTGGGCCGTGATTTGTCGTTGAACTGTGAATTGGTTTGGATTGTTTGCCATGAAGTTGGGTCGTTGTGAATGTTGAACCGTTGGCTAGCAGAACGTTAAACATTGTTCCTTTTTTTGTTGCTCTTGTGAGTGCTTGACGTTGGGTCTGTTACTGTGATTGCTAACCTTTTTTCCCTTGTGATGGTGTGTGGTCCATTGGTGTGATTGGTGGCTGTTGGGTTCATTGCTGGGACCATTATCAATAAAGTTTTGCTGGACAATTGGGGTCCATCAGTTTCATTTGCTGTTGAAATCAGAAATTGTATGGTGACCAGCAAAGAGTTGCTGGACCTGTTGGGTCCGTTAGTTCCGTTCTGCTAAAATCAGAATTTGACATTTTCCTGTTATTCTGTGTCGTGCCATATGGCTAAACAATTAATGGAATCCAAAATGGATGTTAGAGTTGACACTCAACAAACATTGACAACTATCCATCATGGGCTCATTCTGTAAGAATCTTCCTTACATGAAGCACTTAAGTAATGCTGGACCCTCAGAAGATATTGATACCTACTCCCAATATAAAGACGATGATTGCTAGGTCATGAGGTGGCTCTTCCACAGCATGGAAGAAAATGTCTATTTCAATGTTATGCATGGTGAAAATGCAAAGGAGATTTGGGGTATCCTATAACAGTTGTAATTGAACTAGAAGAAAATACAACGACTGTATGATATCTTCAAGGAATTCCAAACTATGAAACAGGGCGAAAACCTACATGAACATTGTGCCTTAACTGATGCTGGACCCTCAAAAGATGTTGATACCTACTCTCAATGGAAAGAAGACGATTGCCAAGTCATGAGGTGTCTCTTCCACGGCATGGAAGAAAACGTCTATCACAATGTTATGTATGGTGAAAATGCAAAGGAGATTTGGGATACCCTACAATAGTTGTACTCGAATGAGAAGAACATACAACAACTGTATGATATCTTCAAGGAATTCCAAGCTATGAAACATGGTGAAAACCTACATGAACATTGTGCATGTTTTAGGGGGATGTTTCATCATCCATTCACTACAAATGTTGCCCAACAACAACGTCAAAGAGAAGAAATTGGGGTTGCACTTTTCCTTGCCATGGTTCGTCCATATCTTGATGCAGTTAAGGCACAACTTCTTGGGAGTGAATGTGTTCCACAATTGTTAGATGTATTTGCTCGAGTGTTGCGGGTTTCAGCTCCTCTCTCCGCTTCTATGTCATCTCCATCTAGTGATAATGCACAAATCATCTCCACTGGGGGTCGCAATACTCGTGGTGGTCCCGCAAATTGGCATGGTGGTTGTGCAGGAGGAAGAGGTCGTGGACACTCAAGTGAACAATAACATTTTTGTCTTTATTGCATGAAGGAAATTTATACTATTGATAAATGCTAGTATCTTCTCCGAAAGACTGGGCCCGATCAATCGCATCATGCTAGTTCTGCAATTCATACTGGTGAATCTTCCACAGTTGGTGGCAACTCTTCAGGCACAAGCGATTTTGTGACGATTTCTCAATAGAAACAAGACCGCAAACTCTTTCTCTACTTCCTTAACCTCTCTTGCCAATTCAAGTAATGCCCTAGTCGCATCCTCTGGTCTGCCACCTTGGGTGATTAACTCTGGGCTGACCAACCACATGACAGGTAAGATGTCACTTTTCCCATTTGTTAATACTTCAGTTCGTTGTCCTCCTGCTTCTTTTGTTGATGGCTCATTGTCCATGGTCCTCGGAAAAGAGATTGTCTCGCCCAGCACAAATATAATTTTACCATTAACCCACTACAATTTCCTTTAAGCCTCCTCTCTTTAAGTTAGTTAACCAAGAATTTAAACTACTCGATAACCTTTTATCTCTCCCATTGTGTATTTTAGGACCTCAAGACAAAGGCGATAATTGGTGGGGTGTGTGAATTGTGTGGTTTGTATTACCTTAAATCAAGAAGCATCGAAACAACGCTCAATGCTAGAGAAATCACTCTATAGTGGCACGCTCGGTTAGGTCAGACGACAGTTAGGTCATCCTTCCCTCGAGTCCTTAAAGAAACTAAGTTCCATCTTTGTCTAGTGTGACCTTAACAAATTGTGAAGCTTGTCAATTAGCAAGCATAGTCGGTCTACTTATTTACGTAGACATAATAATTACAGTCATGCATATTTTTCCTTAGTACATTCAGATGTTTGGGGTCCTATTTGAGTACCTTGTTTAAATAATTTTCGATACTTCGTCACATTCATTGATAATTTTTCTTGTATGACTTGGGTATTTATGATGTATGATATGTCAAAAGTGTTTGATGTGTTTAAATCATTTCATGTGGAAGTTAAGATTCAATTCCACAAATTCAATGTTTTTGGTTTGGCAATGCGTTGGAATACCTGTCAAGCTCATTTCAAGAATACCTTACCTCAGCCAAGGTATTCTGTAATGGTAACGGTGGCCATAACAGCCACCACCGTTACCTTTACAACACGGGTCGTAACGGCTGTTAGTAACGGCCGTTACGGTCTCTTTTTTTATTGAAAGTAAAAACCCAAAAAACTTGCATTTTTTTAAAGATTGGTGAAAATTTTATTAAAGGCTCGCCAACAACAGCTGGAGAGAGAAGAATACAAAAAGGAGCGAAAGAAAACAGAAAGAAATCAGCCTGAGGAGCTTAACAGCGTGCTCCACTCAAAGACAAAAGCAGAGACTTTGGCCTTTACTGACTCTAGAACAATTCTACACTGCAGGAAGAGAGATATGCCATTGACCCTGATTTTTAATATGGAGGCCTGCCCTGTGCCAATCCCATAACAGGTCACGAACATTGCTCGGCATAGTCCACGAGGGGTTGAGAGGAGAAAGGATATGCCTCCAGATCTTCGATGTAAAAGGACACGTTATGAAAAGGTGATCGGCTGTCTCCTCATCTTGTTCACATAGGTAACATTTACCTCGTAATGTTGAAAAAAAAATCTGAAAACATGTATTTGTCCCATAACAGACCATTACGAAACTATTATGGCCTTTACAAGGGGTGTAACTGGCCATTAACAGTGGTGACAAGTCATTTTTTCCATAATGGCTGTTATGACCCTGTAACATGTAACAATTGCCACCATTACCTTTATATAACGGCCTTTACGGCCCCATAACGGCCTTTACGGCACACCATGACCTCAGCCGATATTACTCATCAAACCACATGTGCCTACACACCTTAACAAAATGGGGTTGCTAAAAGGAAAAACTAGTATCTTCTTGAAGTGGTAAGATCGCTTTTAACTCACATGAATGTTCCCAAATGTTTATGGACTTATGCAGTTCTTATAGCTTTTCATCCGATTAATTTGCAATCATCAACCATCCTAAAAGGTCAAAGACCTTTTTCCGTGCCGTTTCCTGATGCTTCACCGTTCTCATTACCGATTCATGCTGGTTGCACAGTCTTTGTCCAGAAAAAAAGTATGAAGTCAGATAAGTTACATGTGTTGTCAAGTGTGTCTTTCTTGGTTACTCCTACACACAAAAGGCTACAAATTTTTTGATCTAATAACCAATCGACTTCATACTAGTGCTGATGTAACCTTTTTCGAAGACACTCCGTATTTCTCTACCTCTTCTAGTGAGGGGGTGTTAGTGTCTGAAAATTATCATGAAGCTCCTTGACCATTAGTTACTCCTGTCTCCACTCTTGCTCAATATCCAGGGTGATAGTCAAAGAACATCCAATTCACTTTGACCACTATCACCCTCAAATGAGGTTGTTGCATCGACCCAATCACCCCCGAATATTAATCTATGTATTGCTCTCGGGAAACGTATCTGCTCTTGCACCTTATATCCTATATCCAATTTCATGTCCTACCACCATTTAAGCCCTACTATTGTCTAAGACTTACCTCTCACACTTATGCTTTTGCCATGTCACAAGTAGTGGTCCCCACTTCACACCATGATGTGTTGGGTCATCATCGGTGGCAGAAAGTCATGGAAGAAGAGATCTCAACAATGCACCATACTAGAACATGGACATTGCTCTCTCTCTCTCTCTCTAAGTGAACATATTGCTATTGGTGGGTATATACTAGCAAATACCAAACTAATGTGTCAATTGAATGCTTCAAAGCGAGACTTGTAGCAAAAGGGTATAACCAAAACTACCCGCCTAGATTATGAAGAGACCTTTTCTCTTGTTGCTAAACTAAATCCGGTGCGGGGTTTAATTTTCGTAGTAGCTAATAGGTCATGGCAATCTACTAGTTGGATGTCAAGAATGTCTTCCTCAATGGTGAACTGATTGAAGAAGTCTACATGGAGCAATCTCCTGGGCTTGTTGCTCAGGGGGAGAGTGGGAAAGTGTGCAAACTTCAGAAGGCAATTTACGGACTGAAATAATCTCCCAGGGCATGGTTTGAGAAATTCATCCGAGCGTTGGTGGACTTTGGCTTTCACAAGTGTCACGTGGATCACTTTGTATTTGTAAAACAGAGCTCTAAAGGAATGGTGGCCTTAGTCATCTATGTAGATGACATAATCATTAGAAGAAGTGATGAAGAGGGCATATCAGAAGTCAAAAGTCACATTAAGGAATAATTTTAGACCAAGGATCTTTGAGCTCTGAGGTATTTCCTAGGAACTGAAGTAGCCTGGTCTGCCGCAAGGATCAAGTAATCTCAAAGGAAATTTGCGATAGACATGTTGGAAGAAACTGGATTAATGGGGTGTAAATCTTGTGATACCCCAATGGACCCAAATAGTAAATTGTCCAAGGACCAAGGTGAATTGCTTGGTGACCCCAGGAAGTATAGGAAACTAGTTGCCAAGCTTATTTACTTGACTGTTACTGGACTAGATATCTCCTTTGTAGTTGGAGTAGTGAGCAGGTTTATGCATTAACCAAGGGTACACAGTACTGGGATTTGGTTTTGCATATCCTTCGTTATGTGAAGAAAGCTCTAGGACAAGGACTTGTTTATAGATCTTATGGACATCTCTAGGTCAAGTCCTACATAGATTTAGATTGGGTTGGTTCAATGATAGATATGAAATCTACATTTTGGGTATTGTATGTTTATTGGAGGAAACTTAATAACCTAGAAGAGCAAAAAATAAACTATAGTTGCTAGGTCTAGTGCAAAGGCAGAGTACAGGTCTTATGGGTCATGCAATTTGTGAACTGTTATGGGTCAAATCACTTATTTAGGAGCTTGAGTTATTTGGTGGTGGGCCGATGATCCTTTATTGTGAATCTGTGATAATCAAGCAACTACTCACATAGCCACCAATCTGGTCTTCCATGAAAGAATGAAGCATTTAGAGGTAATTGTCATTTTATTAGAGAAAAGTTTGCATCTAAGGAAGTCATCACTGAGCACATGCCTTCTAAAGCTTAGTTTGTAAACATCTTCACCAAGCCATTGTCTCGTTCTCAAGGTAATTGTCATTTTATTAGAGAAAAGTTTGCATCTAAGGAAGTCATCACTGAGCACATGCCTTCTAAAGCTTGGTAAACATCTTCACCAAGCCATTGTCTCATTCTCAAGGTTCATTCATCAGTAACAAGCTGGGCATGGTTGACTTATATGCACCAGCTTAAGGGGGAGTGTAAGTCTTGTATTAACTTGCGTATTAAGCAAATAAATGGGTAGACATGTAGAAATACATTATTTGGGCTTGGGCCTAGCTAGGCTGGTATTCTACCTCTCTTTTGGGTTCAATAAAAAGAGGGAGGAGACTCTTTGAACCCTAGAATGCCTCCTCCTCTCATCTTTCTCTCCCACATCTCTCTCTCTCTCTCTCTCTCACATGCTTCCCTTCTTCTTTCCTCAGGTTCTCCTCTCTCGATGGTAGAACTTTACACCCAATAAAAGTGTTGAATAGAATGGAACCTATTCAAAAGAAGTTCCTTTAGAATGACAAGGATAAAGTCACAAATACCACTTGGTTGCGCTGAATCAAGTGTTAAGTCTAAGAAGAATGGTGGCTTGAGAGTTAAGGCAAATTAAAGATTTCCTTTTTGGGCCACAATGGTGGTGGAGATAACGGGGTTGAATGTCACTTTGGAAGGACATCCTTGAATATAAATACGGGAAACCAACTCATGGTTGAGGGATAAATTGTGCAAATTGTAGAAAGGGACTGCGATTTGGAGAGATTCTTCAAAAATCTTATCAAATTCATAGAGAAGAAAGGGGATAGAGTTAATTTTTTGGGAAGTTAGGTGGTGTGGTGATATGACACTTGCCAGAAAATATGAAGAGGTTTATGGGTTTGCGGTGATACGGAGGTTGTGGTGCGTGGCCTCTACAATAGAGTAGTAGGAAAAGTTCTTTGATCTCCAAGTATAGAAGAAATTTACTTAGTTGTTAAATCAACTTTTGGCCATGCTTGAAGTAGTTTATATTCTGAATTGGGGTGAGGATAGTATAATTTAGGAGCTTGAAGCAAAAGGAGTATTTTCTATCCGTTCCTTATTTGAGGTGCAAGTAGCCGACTCTCATTCTGAAGATACTATGTTTGCCCAAATATGATACAAATCGATCCTGTAAAAAATTAATGCTTTTTATTGGACTGTAGCCGTGAACAAAATCCTCACATGCTCAACCATTTGAAAAATAGGGTGACTCCTTCCCCAACCACGGTTCAATGTGTTACAAGCAGGAAGAATCGATTCCCCATCTTAGCTTACATTGTAATTTTGCAAGGAAAATATGGAGCAATGATGCTCAATCGATTTGGTGCCTAGGATGATTCAAATTCAGTGGACTTAGTATTTTCTTGTTGGCATAATAGTGCAGTTGGCCCCATCAATTCTTGTCTTTAGAGAATAGCTCGGTACTCAAATTTATGGTCCATTTGCTTAGAACCAGTGTTTTGAATAGTGCCCATAGCATAGCGGTAGCGCCCGCTAGCGTTAGCAAATAGCGTAAATCTCCTGTAGCGTACGCTATAGGGGTCGTAGTGTTTGGGTAGCATATGTAGCGTGCGCGTAGTGTATGTAGCGTACGCTACGCCTTTTTTTTTTTTTAATAAATGGTAATTATATTTTCTATTTCGTGCTTAATATTCTCAACCTGTGGGATTTTAATCCTTCAAAAACAAAATTCTTACGACTTGTGGTTTCAATTAGACATTATTAATGATAGTTTCCTTAAAAAGTTGTTGATGTGATAATAATTTGATTTGGTTTATGTATGTGAATTGCCTTTTGATAAATGATGATAAATAACTTGTTTGAACATGCTTATACTTGAAAAAATAAATAATCTTTTTGGCATTTTTATATATATTTTTATTTTTTTCCTTACTATTTATCATATATTTTTTTCTATTTTTAAATTAAAAAAAGAAGTATTGTGTAGCTTATGCTACGCTACGTGCTACGGAAGGTTGAACGCTGCGCAACACGCTACTGTTTTTTAAAACACTGCTTAGAACGTAAGCATGGATGCTTAGAGCATAAGTATAGAATCTTTTGCTAAATCTACTAGTGCGTGGAAAGTCTTCGAGGGGGGTGGGTGGGTTGATTTTGGACTGGAACAGGGTGGATCAGAAATTCCATGGTGTTTCTAAGCAAGTGATCAGAGCTACTGTGATGCGAACATCAGTGGTACACCCTTTAGAGTGTACCAGAGGAGGCGACGTTACAGATCGAGTATTGGAGCAAACGAGTTGATGTGGATAGACGCCGGGCCCATTGGGCTCATTTTCTGACGCGTCACGAGTACGCGAGCTGCAGGATCGCGCAGGAGCATCATGACCGCTGGACCATGGAGCGGATTTACGTTTACGTTTAGGCGCTTTTTTGTTTATTTTCTTGTTTCTAGGCGCTTTAGTGTCGTTATTTACTTTAGGCGTTTTTATGTTATTTCTTTGGTTTTCAGGCACTTTAGTGCACTTTTTTTTCCGTAGCTTATATATACTGTGAGAAACCCTATTTTGAAATCATTAAATGAATAGAAAATTCGTGTGCTTCTTCCTCTTTGTTTGAGAGGTTAGGGTTTCAGGATTGGCCCTCGGGTGTTGAGGATTCCACCTCGAAGTTTCCGTTTTCTCTTCTCTATTTCTTCAAGGTGCGAGGAAAGGTAAGCTTCTTTTGATTCCTAATTCGTACTTCATGAGAACCCATTGTTTTTCGACATCCTTTGTCCTTTCTGAACCCCCCTCCCTCTTTTTTGATACGATCGAAAAGAGGGATGCCTAGCTATAAGAACCGGATCCAAACTTGACTGTGGACTGGTCTATGCTAGATCTGGGATATCCTCATATCCCCAGATCCTCCCTGTTTTACGATTTTACGTGGTTTTATGCTAAGGGGCATGATCCGGACGGACGGATCTCATCTTCGTGTTGAGATTTGTTAGTTTCCTCTGATTAAAAGTAGTTAGTTTTGTAATTTTATTATTTGAATATCTTCCAACTGAATATACATGCATCTAGGGTTAGGTCATCGCATGCCCCTGCATCATACTGGAAGTATCCAAGTGTGTGCTTTGGCTAATTGGCTCCATAAAATTAAAGGAAAGATTTGAAGGCTGGTTTAAATTGATTTTTTCCTGAAGTTCGCTAGTGATTCAGGGTTGGCTGGTTTTGCGAATAGGGCTGTCAATTTATACCCGGACCTGCAGGTAACTGATGGACCTGACCTGATTTTAATGGCTCCGAGTCCAATTTCTTAGACTCATTTAATAATCGGGTTGGGTTTCTGGGTCTGGATCCATGTACCCCATCCTAGACCCAAGTAAAATGATGTTGGGTATCAGTACAATTTTATGTTTTTAGTATATATTAGTTATTCTAGCAATATAATGAGGTTTGCCAAGCCACAACAGTGTCAAACCAGCACTCGCATGTGTGATCTAGTCTATCCATTCAAGTGGGTTGAACCATGTGAGTGCCTGTCTTTGGGACTCCAGAGTTTGTCTAATGTTCCAGAAGCTGCTGTTATGCTCCACAAGATAACTATTGCTAGGGATAAAAAAATTTCTTCTTTGATTATCGAAGGGATTTGGCAAATGCCATTAGCTAAGCCAAATTGGGTGTTTGTGCTTGCAAGGTGGCAAAGCTTTGAGAGTGGATATTCTTTTAACTTAGAGGCCTTAGATGCAGGAGTCGGGTTTCTGTTCAGATCTATATCTAGAGCTGTTAATGTGCAGGGCCTGGGGCCAAGCAAAGCAACATGGATTTGAATAGGCCCCTACTCCAGTCTGTTTACAGCCCTATGCCCCTATGCTGTAACCCTTTGTAGAGTGGGCTGTTTTGGGCTCTTGGGTTTGGGTGCTTCAAGCCCTTGTGTTTTACTGCAGCTGTTTTGTTTCTTTTTCCTTCTCTTTTTAATAGAATTTGATGATATCTATGAAAATTCATTGATTTCTCTCTCCATTGAACATCAAAAGCACCTTCAGGCCAATTAGCTAATACATGAGTAGACTCAGCCCAACTAACCACCTTCAACTTGGCTTCATAAACACCTCATCTGGCAGGCTCTATTTATTTTGAAATATCCTGGTGTTATGCTCATACCACATCAACCAAAGTACAGTAGGTAAAGCTAACCTCCACAAAACCTTCCTTTGATGAGTCTATGACCACTACAACCCTCATGCCATGCCCAAAAAAAAAAACCTCAATCGAGCAAATCATTTTAACCTTGAAAAGGTTGAAGAAGCTCCACCAAACAGACAATAAGAACCCGCAATGCATAAATTGGTGGTGCACTAATTTCAGTCCCAGAGGCACAAGGTACACATATGGAAAAGCCTGGTGATTTGGGGAGGAGGCAACATATGGTAAAGTGTGATGTTGTGGAAATATGTACCAGGCAGCTGGGGTTGCTTCAATAAGTACTCATCATAGGTGGGCATTGTCTTATTTTTGGTACCATCTACCTCTATCATGTAATCTTTAAAATAAAATAAAAATCCCACCTCTATCATGTGTCAATGAATGCTGTTCAGCTTGTTGAAGCTGCACATTTCCAGCCATCTCCATGGCCGCCATGCTTGGTAACTGATTTGACTGAAGACGATGGAAAACCACTGGTTGGACTAATATTAATGAAATTTCAAGAAAAGTGGGAAAATGTACTTATGCTGTTCGCCACAACTTTTACTTTTTTCCTCCCATTTGTGATCATTGGGCAATCATGTGGTAATTCTCTGTTTCTGGACAGGGGGCATCATCCCATTAGTTCGAAGTTACAAACTAGCCATACGTTGTCATTAGATAGTAATTATCATGGGACCTTCCTGAAAGAATATGATGAGTGTATCTATTTATTGCAATGGATTTTGTCAATGGTATTTATCTTTACCTCCAAGATTTACGACTATTTACCTCTACTTATTCTTGAATTCGCTGGATACTAATTTTAGCCTACTTATTCTTCAATTTGCTGGGTACTAATTTTAGTTCAATGCTTTTACAACAGGTGATGCTTTGCATAAGCTACGCTCCAGTTTAAGTGATCCTAATAATGTGCTGCAAAGTTGGGATCCAACCCTTGTCAATCCATGCACATGGTTCCATGTCACTTGCAACAATGAAAATAGTGTTGTAAGAGTGTAAGTGGATTCCTTTTGCTTAATTTTCGGACCTTAGTGCTCATTAAATGGCAGATTATTTGACAGTTCTTGTCATCTTTTTTCAGTGATCTAGGAAATGCAAATTTATCTGGTACACTGGTCTCGGACCTTGGCCTGCTTAAAAATTTGCAATACTTGTAAGTTGTACTTTTATGCAATGAGATTTGATCTGATCTGTTTGATTTTTTAATGACATATTTTAGAAAGGGGTTGAGAAATTAATTTGCATACACATGTGCTGCGCGCGCGCACACACAAGTAAAAATGATGGCATGCACAATTCATGTGCTAATAAGGAGATGGTTTGTTAGTCTTGGGAGAATGAGAGGTGAAAGTGGTTGTAGAAAGTAGGTTTCAATTGGTGGGGACTGGGGAGAGTTGTAGATTGGCTTACTACGGCATCTGTTACAGTACCTAAATGCTCTTTTAATTTCGTTAAAAAAAAAAAAACTTGCATTACTTTAATGTTGTATGACTTATCTGTTTTGAATTATTAATTGCATTACATTTTTGTCCCTCAAAATTGTTGTTATATGTACCCTCAAAATTGTTGTTATATATAGTAGAGATGTGAATGATTAGCTATAACCATTCCATTTTTGTGCCTTCTGAATTTTTGCTTCCAATTTTACTTAACCTATGACCAGTTGTAAGCAATCGGTTCTCTATATTTAATGTGCATATCCAAGAAATATATAGCTTCCCTTTCTATTTAGTTTAATAAAATAGAATTTTAGATACAAACACACACACATGTGCATATCCAAGACATATATAGCTTCCCTTTCTATTTAGTTTAATAAAATAGAATCTTAGATCAAACACACACGCAGATGTGTGTGTGTGTGTGTGTGTGTGTGTGTGAGAGAGAGAGAGAGAGAGAGAGAGAGAGAGAGAGAGAGAGAGAGAGAGAGAGAGAGAGAGAGAGAGACCACTCTTATATCTTCTTAGACCCACCTGATGATTGGATCGAGGTAATTTTTGCACTAGATGGTACTCATGGCAGAGCCACCTATTCCAAGGGTTGGATATCGCACACTCGTGGTAGGTTGGAACTTATCCACTGATTGGACAGTAGTTTCTAGCAATGTGGGGCCTATGCATCACATCCACTTCGACCATCACATGTGCCACATCCCATATTTGGCGGCCCAAAGCCCAAAAATTTGGCTGATTCAAAACTCAAAGTGGGCAACGTGTTGGAAGGGAATACCCACCCATTAAAACTTTCTAGATTGTGTGTAGGGTCCAACGTGGTGTGTATATGCCATCTAATCCGTTCATCAAACACTTCATACTAAGATGAAGGGACATCCAAAAAATTAGGCCATTTCATAACATAGGTGGATGGTGTGCCACACCATGTGAATATAGAGGGTTAGGCATGAATGATTTTACATTTTTCCCTATGGTGTGGCCAACCTGAGTTTTGGATTGGCCTGATTTTGGGCTCCAAGGTGAATTTGAGGGTGCGCACGTGCATAAACACATCACGTTGACGCCATGGTGTACCGTAATGGCCGTTATGTGATGGTAATGGTGGCAATTGTTACACGTTACTAGGTCTTAATGGTCATTACAGAAAAAAATGACCCATAATGGCTGTAATTGTCTGTCATGGGGCTGATACAGGTTTTCTTATAAATAAAAAAAAAAAAGGCCATACTGTTACATCCCATATCGTAATGGTAACAATGGTGGTCGTTATGACCACCGTTTCTGTTACGGAATACCTTGGTTGAGGCCCACACAACTCAACAGTACCGTAGGTTATTGTATGTGCGTAGGAATGATTACATGGAGATAACTCCACTAGAGTTTCTATGGAGTCAAGCAAAAGTGGGCCCTATGCAATATCCATGACATTTAATTTATCCATCAAACATTCCCTCCTGTATTTCTCCAGGGGCCCAAAACTCAAGCTGATCCATGACTCAAGTGGACCACACCATGGGGAAACAGTTGAGAAGGTATGTCCCACCCTTGATTGCGTTAGGGCCTTAGGGGCCCACTTATGTGTTGCTGTTGGAATGACCTGATTTTTTTTGTTGTACTTTCATCTAGAGTGGACAGGTCATATGAATTGAATGGTGGCCATATAAATAGCACAATGAGCCCTTCACTGTGAACAATAGGCATCCCCTTTCAACTCTTCCTAGTGCTATGGTCCGCTTGGGTCATGGATTGGACTGATTTTTTTTTCTTAGGACCCAACATCGGAGGACATGTCTGATGAATGGATTGGATTGGATGTCATTCACACATCACGTGGGGCCCAGTTCTACTGAAACCTGTAGTGGAGTCGACTCGATGTGATCAATACTGGTTGGGTGATAACCCCCTTTAGTGGTAATCTTTTCCAGGTATAGGTGAATCGATACTTTGGTGTATTGCTATGGTTTTGCCAATGAATCCTTTATGAAGCCTCCTCTTATCGATGATATTACCATCGATACCTATCGATACAAGGAAAGGACCTTTTTTTAGGTGTGTAGATAGGCAAGTAAATAAATCAAGAAAATATAGAAAAAGGGATTTTTGGGATTTTTTTTTTTTAATCTTGGGGGGGGGGGGGGGGGGGGAGAAGTCGAGGAGGAAAACATGCGTAATACCGCAAAAATAAAAAATAAAAAATTAGAGAAAGGAATTTGTTTTTTTTTTTTTTAACTTTTCTTGGGATCTGATTAGGGAGCGGATTTTGATCACTTGTCTTCAATTTTTGTGAGTCAAATCCTCAATTTTGGGGGAGAAATCGAGGAGGAGGAAAACATGTGTTAATATTATGAAAATTAGAAAAAAATGCAAAAAAATAGGAAATTCAATTTATTTTTTAAATTTTATTGGGGATCTGGTTGGGAAGTGGATTTCGACCAATTCTCTTTAATTTTTGTGAATTAAACATCCAATTGTAGGAAAAAAATCGAGAAGGGGGAAAACGTGCATAAATATTGCGAAAATTAGAAAAAGGGAAAAAAAGGAAATGCAATTTCTTTTTTGAAATTTTTTTTTGGGATCTAGTTGGGGAATGGATTTTTTTACTACTCTTCAATTTTAGAATTTTTTAAAAATTATTTCAAATTTATTTAAAATTCCAAATTTTTTTATGGATGGTTGAATGAATGGGTGGATGGATCATGAAGTGTGGATGCATGGATGGATGGATGAATGTATGTATGTATAGATAAATGGATCATGTATATATTTATGCATGCACGCATGCATGGATGTATTAAGGGATTTTTACCAAAATGGCCTAAGGTATGGCCGTTGCAAGAGAATAGCCTCCCTTTTCATTTCTTTGTTTTTTATTTTTTTGCTTCTTGACAGCATTTTAGTTTTTATAGGACCAAAATGTCCTTGCCTTCATGAGTTGCGCCCATAACCGCTTTTTCTTGCTATAGAAGCTTCATAGCTCCAATCCCAATGCATGATGTCATCATGTGGTGATTGGCTTACTTGAAAGCATATTCAATTTGTTCATTTTCTTCATGCCCCACCATTTCAATGGGAAGACACTAATATCAACCTCATACGAGCTCTATGTGGCCCACAACAACCGATAACGGCGGCCATTCACTCCTATACGTTTCCTTATGGTGTGGTCTACCTTATCTGTGGATGTGACTCATTCTTTGGCCCATGGCTTTAAATTAAATTCTGAATCAAATAAACGGAGTGGATTCAACACATGCCCCACAGTGGGCCCTACAACCCTTAACACATGACAATCAAGACCCTTAACACATGACAACCAAGATCCTTAACACATGACACTTAACACGTGATGGGGAGGAATGTACACCGACCCAATTCCCACACCGGAGAATAGAACGGAGGAGAATGGTCTACCAGAGAATAGAGCATAGACGCTTGGTGGAGAGTCCCACGGGTTGTGGTTGTCATATACAAAACAATCATTTTTTCGGACCAAAGTGAATAGGAATGTTGTACGTTGGAGAACATGATGCTAGTTGCCATACGCTAAAAAAAAATAACTCCGTCGAAGGGTGGTGGTGGGTCCCATGGAGTAAGGTTCCATAGGAAGAAGAGGCTTTGTAAAAATTTTTAAAAAAAAAGGAACTTAAATGGTCCTTTGACTAACTTGGCCCTACCTATGGATCTTCGAACACCATATGTGGGGCCCACCGTGGGTTATGTGTCAAATCCCCTCCGTCCATTGGAGTCGGAACTTCATAGAAGGCCATGAGCTAAAGAATGAGCCACATCTGCAGTTAGGTGGACCACACCACAAGGAAACAGTTGGGAGTGAACTGCCACCATTATCGATTGTTGTGGGCCACAAAGAGCTGGTATCCGGCTGAAATGGTGGGCCACAAAGAGAATGAACAAATTGGATATGCCTTCAAGTGGACCTAGTCACCACGTGATGGCCACATCATGCATTGGGATTGGGGCTACGAAGCTTCTCCCACAAGCAAAGGTAGGTATGGGCGCAGCTCCAAAAGGCAAAGGGCATTTTGGTCCTATAAAAATTAAAAAGTTGTCAGTTGACAAAAAAGAAAAAAAAAAGAAAAAGAAATGAAAAGGGAGACTATTATCTTGCAACGGCCATACCTTGGGCCATTTCGGTAAAAATCCCATGTATTAATGTATGGATGGATGGAGTATGGATATATGTATATATGCATTTATGTATGGATGTATGACTTTTTCTTTGATTTAGAAGCAACTTAAGTGATTGTTGTATTCCTAATGATATTATTGGTATTAAATGAACTTATTTTGGTTATTATTGCGCTGATGTTTTACAGCAGCACATGCTTTAGGCTCCTATTAAATGAAAATTTATTATGAAGGTTCTTTTTTTTCGCAATTTTTTATTATTCCTAAATATGTAAATATGCTTATTTTAGCATCTCCTAAAGTTTCATTGGAAAATTCCATCTTTTTCTCATGTTTCCCTATTGTTATCCTTAGTTAGCAATACATTTTCCGCTATCAGCGATATCAATACATGTTTTCGTATCCTCGGTCAGTGATACATGTAACGATACCGGTACTACAAGCACCGGATGTGATCACGAGAGAGAGAGAGAGAGAGAGAGAGAGAGAGAGAGAGAGAGAGAGAGAGTCATGTCCAACCTACTACCAATTTTCATCTCGTCATTTTTATGGCATCTAGACAATCATGCATCATTCAATCTCTTATTGGGAAGGCTTTTTATGGCATCTAGACAATCATGCATCATTCAATCTCTTATTGGGAAGGCAATGGTTGCATGAAGTAGGAGCAATCCTTTCCACGCAACGATAGGTATAGTACATTTCGGGAGATGAGGTAGTGTCCATTCTTGTTGAGCCAATAATTGGTTTGCCTCCTAAGTCCGTGATCTCCACTGATCCCAATGTCCTAGTTTACGATATTGGACGTACTGATCCCTTTTCACAGTTTTAAGTTCAAGACCATGAATTTCCTTCCTTCCCAATCACCATTGCCTGCCGATTGCATCTTGTCTCTAGTTGAGTTGCAGGTAGTGTTGTCAAATGCGATCGCATAAACAATTATGTTATTGCATATGCCATTTGGAGACCAGAGACCACATATGCTATAGTGGCATATGCGGTTTTTTTATACCGTTGGGCGTTATGTAGTTACACAAAGTTTCTTAACTAGTTAACTCTCTTGTTTTCTTACTTCTTTTTCCCTCACTCTACTACTCGCATTCTCTCTTAGTCTTAGCACTCTTACTCTCACTCTATTACTCTCATTCTCTTTTAACTCTCTCTTTTACTCTTATCTCTCATGCAATCCCCTTGTAGTATTTTTACATGATTCTTTTTCATTTTCCTTGATTTTTTCCAAGTTTTTTTTTTTCAAAAAAAAAAAGTTGTTTGGGGGTTGTGTGATCGCATATACGATTATGCGATCGTATATGCGTTTATGCCCCTTGGATTGCATGCGATTGCTTATGCCATTTGACAACTTTGCTACAGGTAGTCCGTTTTTTAGCAAAGCACAAGGGAAAAGTCAAGATAATGGAAGCTCGTAGGACTATTGAGAGATTCAATTGATTTGTTTGTCCATGATAGGCACCAAAGGATACAATGGGACGCAGAGTCGAGGAAGACGTCGTGCAAATAAAATTGGCCAGATAGGCACACAAGGATACATTGGGACGTGGAATTGAGGAAGACGCCGGGCAAATAAAATTGGCCATTATGAATATGACGCCGAAGGTTTTAGACTTGTTAGTTTCATAAGTGTCAGATTTATCCACCTTGGAAGGGAAGAGGAGACAACGAGTGGGGTACTTGACATTCACCATCAAACATGTGTAGATCTTGTATATCATAGAACATAAGGGGCAAAATGGCAAGAGGGTCAAGAAGTACCCTTGTTGGACTGGACTATGGTCCGTATCCCATGTAAGAGTGAGGAACTTGCGGAACTCCATCTCATAGATGACGACCCCCGACTTGGTCTTTGAGTTTGAATCTGAGCCAAACATTGTGATAATTGGATAGGATGATGGGCTCCTATGCCTATCTCTCGCATTTCTACTAGAGGAAATGAAATAGTTGAGCCTATCCAGAGTTGGTTTGCTATTTATATGATAGTTGAAGAGCCTTCCCCCCCCACCGAAAAAAAAAAAAAAACAGACAGCTGAAGTAAACAAGCATGAAAAACTTAAGCAAGTTACGATGATTCTTGGTTTCTATTGCCTTTTTGCTTGAGATCCAAAACATCAAATACACTTCCCAAAATCCAAAACATGTTAGAAAGGTCAAAATTCCAAAAGAATTAGAAAATCCTTCAAAATTGCTAAGCAATAAGGGGGTTGATTCACTTGTTGTGATGCAGGGATTCAGATTGAGCCCTACGATATAGATCTAGAGCTTGGCTTTCAAACTCATGGGATTGGAAGAAGTCAAAGGTGAGGAATATGGTAATTTGACTCACGAACTAGTGGATTCCCTTGAAAAGTTTGAAGTAATTGCCAATGTTGTTCACAACGTTCTTTGACTACCTTGTTCCATGACATGATGACATGGAAGGTTTTATGGATGACATGATCATCAAATCTCACAACATCTTACATAATTTTGAAAATCTGCAAAAGCTCTTTGATAAGCTCTATTTAAACCCTAAAAAATGCGTAGTCAGGGTAACTAAGGAAAGTCGATCAGTTTCATTGTGCAAAGAAGACATTAGAGTACGAGGACAGAAGGAAATCTGTCTTCTTAGTTGCATTGAGTACATTAGCTTCTCATTGGTTAGCTCATGCCCATTTGTGTGCCCATCTTCAAGTTTTTCTTCGAAAATATGTCCCTAAGGATGGATTGACGATTGCCAAGCCTTATTTGATATAATCAAGAAATACCTTATGAAATTGCTACTATTAGTGCCTCTTGTTTCTGGCTGCCCTTTGCTTCTCTACATCTTAGTTATTCGATGCTGCGATTGGATGGGTCCTCAATTAGTATGATGACATTGTGAGGAAAGAACAAGCAATTTATTACCTTAACTGAAGACTCACGTCACCTACTACTAAGCAAAGTACTCTGGTCTCGAAAAGACCCACCTTGCTCTCGTATGGCCAACCCAATGGCTTCTACAGTATGTGATGGCCTATCCCATTCTCCTCCCGGCGTGCACGGACTCATTAAAGTATCTATTCGAGAAATCGACACCAACAGGATGGATTACAAAATGGCAATTGTTGCTTTTGGAGTTTGACATCACTTATTTCATGCAGAAGGTGATCAAGGGACAAGCACTAGGGGATCACTTGGCAATGCATTCTCTCCTAGATTATCAATCATCGAAGATCTTGCCTAATGAGGATATCCTATTCATCAAGGAGGAAGAAGAAAGGAAGATGGTGCAACTAACACAAAGTGAAGTGGAGTGGGGGCAATCCTCTACTCACTTGACGAGGTTCCCCTCCCTCATTTCAAGATGGCTAGATGTTCGATGCACAAACAACGTGGAATAGTATAAAACATGTATCGATAGCCTCAGGAAAGCAATTGTTTTGGCAATAAAGAAGTTGCGCATCTTCGGAGATTCGCAACTCATCATCTACTAGACCAACAATGAATGAAAGACCAAAGATGGGAAGCTCGTCCCATCTCATGTCTAATTTGAAAATCTCATTGAGAATTCGATGAGATCAACTTCACTTACATGCCTTGCTTCAAGAATCAATTTGCAAATGCTCCCACAATCGTTGCCTCCATGAGGTAGATTCCTAAAGGTGCCTCGCAATGGGACACGTTGTTGAACTTCAAGATGACTTTGTCTTTAGATCTATGAGGTAGAAATGCCCCTAGATGAATGCCCATGGTATGCCGACATCAAGTAGTTCCCAATGGATCGAGCCTTCCTAGAAGATGCTATGCCAATATATCATCGCACCATTCAATGCTTGGCCTCCCAGTTCTTCATCAACTAGGATACCCTCTACAAGCCTTCTTACAATTAGATAGTAATGTGGTGTATGGATGAGACATAAGCTGTGGAAATCATGTTTGAAGTTAACAAAGGCGTCTACGGACCCCATGTGAATGGGCACATGGTGGTAAAATGTTATGCCTACCATGGAGCTCTACAATCTAATGACCCCATGGTTTTTTTTTTTTTTCTTTTCATGTGGGCCATTGACATTATTGGGAAGAGTCCAACAAGCATGAGTACATCCTTGTGCCAGTCAACTACTTGATAAAGTGGGTGGAAGCCGCATCATACACCTCAATCACCACGGTTTGCGTGGTGAAATTCTTAAAGCACAACATCATTTGCAAATATGGGGTTTACATGCAATCATCAATGACAACGGCACACCGTTTGTGAACTAAAAAGTCGACCGCTTCCGCCAACAATTCAACATCAAGTGTCACATACAAGATTATAGATGAACAAAGGAGAAGTCCTACCATCAGTAGTTGGAGATGTTTCCCTTTCCTCTTTGGCTTATCGGACGTCTGTATGAATTGCCATCTGAGCAGGCCTTACAAACTAACATACAGGATGGAGGTAGTCCTCTTGGTCAAAATTAAGATCCTATCATTGCTGATACTTATGGAAAGAGAGGTTTAAGAGGGCGCATGTGATGTAGGACAGCCTAATCTATCATGCATGCGTGACAAAACATATAGATTCAGCGGAATAATGTAATCAAAGTAAGTAAACAACAACCCAACATCATCATAAATAAGAAAAACATGTGGGAAACACGCAATAGATGGGCCATCATCACAATCACGCAATATGAGGTTCAACTCATGCGTGGATTGGATACAGCGAGGGATGGGACCTCCCGATCTTGCATGGTTTCATCCAAACAACCAATCAGATTCACTAGTCTAAGCAATCAAGGAATTTTTGGATTAAGGAATCTCAAAATCTAAGAAAAAGATAGTTGATTAAAAATTTCAGATTTCGGATGATGGAAAAGTGACAAAGAGAAAATTAGAAGAAAGAGAAAAGAAGTAAGAATACCTTAGAATGGGGAGATTGGAAAAAAGAAGGAAGAAGAAAGAAGAGGAGATGAGAAGAGATTCACTTAGAGGAAGAGGAAGAGGGAGATAAGCCACCAAAGTTTTTTCTTCTTTTATCAAATCAATAGCGTAATGATAGGTTTAGGGTTTAAACCCCTTTTATAAAATTCAGAATTAACATAATTACCAAAATACCCATACTAACAAAAAAAAAAAAAGACGTTCACACGAAAAAATATGCGCGCACTGACTCAAAACTCAAATAAGTAAAAGTGCATAAAATAAATTCAAATCTAAGATGCTCGATGGCCTCTGAGGATAGCATGATGAAAGTAGGCCACGACGAACCAACGGTCTGATCACATCATCCTCGCGATCCAACGGTCCAATCATCTCCTTCAAGTAACTTACACGTCTTCCTAATGTGGGGTCTTCTCAAATGTCTCGAACCACATATATAAGGTCTTTAATGCTTCTCAAGTCGTCACGAACGATCCAGGCCCTTCGCTCGCCTCCTACGCTGATAAACCCTAAAGGGCATGATGTCCTCATCAGCATGGCTACAGGCTTGATACAAGCAGTTGCATTTGGCAGGCGAGAAAGGACTGCATGCATTGTGCAATTCACAATGCTACCAAAAGAAAATTGGACATGCCTACAATGGAAGGGTCCAAAAGAGAAGTTTCATGGTGGGAGTCTCTTCTTCTTTCTTCTTCTCCTCTTCCTCTTCTTCTTTCTCCTTTGCGGTTTTGCCAACAACTCTCTCTCTCTCTCTGATTTTTTATTTCAAAAGTAAAAAAGCAATGAGGGGGGCTTGCCCTTATTACAGCCAAGTATTAATAGGAGAAGGTCTCAAGTCCAACTGGTTGGACCACAAGCTACAGTCCATCGACCGATAACTCCCAATCTGTTAACTACTTGTGAAATCCAACCTTCCAACAGGTTGGCACTACCATGAGGATCGTCAATCAGCCCTGTCGACTCATCTTGTGGGCCACACCATGAAAACAAGATGTAGCCATTGATAAATAGCAAAATACAAGTGTGGTCCACTCGATAAGTCGATATCGTAGATTTGCGCAGAACATAATCCTCATGGTGAGGCCAGCCTATTGGATGATGAACACGCATGAAAGGTTCGAAGTAATCCACTAGGTAGACCGTAGCTTATAGTCCAACTGTTTCGACATGAGTCTTTGAAAGAGAGTAATAGATGTAATACTGTAGCGCCGAATATGACACTTGATACACTGCACTCAAAATTGGTACACATGGCACATATCATAGAACATTAAATCAATTAAAATGTAGGGCCCATTGTTACTAAGTCGTAGTCCCAAAATCAGATTGTTTGAATGATTATAAGTGTTCATTTGGGGACATTTTTTTGTTGTATATCCATGTCGTCCATCAGTTTTTCCAACTCATTTTAGAGCATGGTCCCAAAAATGAGGCAAATCCAAATCTCAAGTGGACCACACGATAGGAAACCGTGGTCGTTGAACTTCCACCATTAAAAACTTCTTAGGGCTCACCGTAATGTTTATTTGCCATCCAACCTGATGACAAGGTCACACAGACCTAGATGAGGGGAAAAACACAATATTAGCTTGATCCAAAACTTTTGTGGCCCCGAAGAAGTTTTTAATGGTGGGCGTTCAATCCCTACTATGCAGTCCACTTGAGAATTGAATCTTCTTCATTTTTGGGACCATGCCCTAAAATGAGCTGGAAAAATTGACAGACGGCGTGGATATACAACACATACATCAAGGTGGCCCCCACAGTCAAGGCGAAACCCACTAGCGTGTTACCTGAGTAACATCTAACCCACTCCCTTGGAAAATTATACATGTAGCATATATTAACTCAAAAGTAAATCAATTAAATTGTGGGTCCTACTGTTGCTAATTCACAGTCCCAAAACAATTTGATTTTTAATGATCATAATCACTGATTTTTTTACACTTGTTTGTTAAAATAGGAATGCTGGATATTTCTCATTTTTTTCACCATCTAATGAATGTCCACTGATCTTTTAGTTGGATGATGAAATAAGCATAATTTCGAGCTGATTGCATTAAGATGATAGTGCCAGAGATTGCATGAATTTGGAGCTGATTTGGGGCATCGAGTGGTCCCCCGAATTGGTGACACTACTTATCCAAATTTAATTTCATTTTTTTCTAAAATTTCTTAGGTGGAATGATATCAAATGCTTGGGGACATGCATTAGTGGGATGAGTGTCATATCTTGCTTGAATTTAGGGCCAATTTGGGGGCATTTGAGTAGTCCTCAACTTGGGGACAATATTCATTTAATTTAATTATAAAATTTTCTTATAATTACTTGGGGGGAATGATGTCAAATGCCTAGGGATATGCATTAGTGGGATGAGTGCCATGTTTTGCAAGAATTTTAGGCCAATTTGGGGGCTAAATCTAAGCTTGTCAATTCAATGAAATCATCAGACATGCCGAGGCAACATTCTTTTTAAAGAGTGGACTGTTACACCATCATAAACATGTTGAAAACCACAAAAGAATAATATTTGGAATCCTCTAAATATTTTGGATTTTTCTGATTAAAAACATAGACTGTTACAGGGGGCATAATGACCGTTACACCGCTGATATGCGTATTGATTTTGGTGAGCACCGATACTCCCACGGAAACCAAAATGGCACACCTTGGTTACAGCCATCTTATGGAATGCCTTGCCAATGGGAGTTCAAAACCATTTCACACAATGTGCACAAAGTTTCTTAGAATTGAGGCAACATGATCGGTACTTGTGTTGACTGCATTTATATTGGGGAGTTTATAGGAAGGTAACCTAAATCACCAATCCTGTACATTTTCCATCCCAAATCACATGATCCAGATTATGGATCCAAATCACTGTTTTTAAAACATGATATTATGGTCAATCTTAGTGTATTAGGTTTTAATTTAAATTTATATTAAAAAATGTAGAGAGATTTATTATTTGATTTTCTAATATCAGGCATAAATAATATAATACTACATGTGAAGGATGTCTAGAATAATATCACTTCATATATTGATTTGGATATATAATGTATACGTAGATGTACTAGGCCCACCCACATGATCCTACCTCTAGCAACCATGTGCTAGAGGAAGTAGTGTTCTGCCTAACCATTCCCATGCCATGTACTGGAACGACCAACGATTCAAGTGACCTTGGTTTGTCCTTTATATTAATCTTTAGATGGGTGCTTCTGGATGGGATTTAGCTTTATCTACACCTACAAATTTGCTTACCTATATGTCATCTATGGCATCGGTCCCTTTTTCATGACATTATCTCGTCAAAATATCTTCTAGAAAAGCAGCACCGTTAGGATAATTGGTCTTATTGAATGAGAGAAGAGTTGGATTTAGCTTGGTTTGTCCTTCATATTAATCTTTAGATGGGTGCTTCTGGATGGGATTTAGCTGTATCTACACCTAAAAATTTGCTTAGTACGTCATCTATAGCATCCGTCCCTTTTTCAAGACATTATCTCGTCAAAATGTCTTATAGAAAAGTAGCACCATTAGGATAATTGGTCTTATTGAATGAGAGGAGTTGGACCCCCCTCCCAAAAAAAAAAAAAAAGCTTTCATAATGGTCATTTTTTCATAAGAAATAATTAACATAGACTAAATAACAGTTTGTAACTTCAGGGATTAATGGCAATCATGAACATGCATGAGCAAACTCCATATCTTATGACACTGCTTATACAATTTATGTTCTTTTGTCTGAAACTTTGTATTTAAAATAAATCTTGATTTCTTTTATGCTTTGTATAGGTATAATATGGAAGGAACATTTTCACTGTAAACATATTAATGACAGTCATGAAATTGTATAAGCAAACTCCACACCTTATGACACTGCTTATATAATTTATGTTCTTATGTCTGAAACTTTGTATTTAAAATAAATCTTGCTTTCTTTTATGCTTTGTGATGCAGGACAACCGTAAATATGATGCATGTTCATGAACATAATTATTCAACGGAGGTAAAAGCAATAATAACAATCAAATCTAGCATTAATCATCATAAACTAAGAAAAACATAAAGGAAACATGCAATGGAGCAGACCATCATCACAACCATGGAGTATGGGGTTCAATTAGTGCATAGGTTGGATCCGGCGAGGGATGGAACCTCCCGATCTTGCATGGCTATACCCGATCGATCAATGAAAATCACTAGTCCGAAGAATCAGGAAGTTTCTTGGATTAGGGATTTGAGAATTTGGGGTTTTAGGGTTTAGCTTGATTCCCAAGGTTTAGATCATGGGGAATAAACAAACAGAAGTTAGAAGGGTAATAGAAGATAAAATACCTGGAAGAATTTGGAGGGGCACAAGAAGAAATCAGAAGAAGAAGATCAAGGAGAAGAGAAGAATCACCATGAGAGAGAGAGAGAAGGAAGGAGGAAGCTCAAAGAGGCTTTCATTAATCAATATCAAAAGTTAATCTCGTATTTAGGGCCTAGCCCACTTAAATAAACAAATAAAACAAGTAAAAAGTCTAAATTACTCCTAAAACTAAGCAAAACGCGCAAATAATCAAAAGTGCGGGAAAGTTCGGGCGCTCGGTCGGGCGCCCGAAGACGTCCAAAAACATCCAGAGAGTTTCGGGCGATCGAAAGGCCAAACTCGGGCGCCCGAAGGCAATGGTCGGGCGCCCGATCGGGCGCAGCTTTTCAGTCCTTCTTCTCCATTCTTCCTTCACATGTATCCTCCCTAGATGGGGTCTTCTATGTGTCTGATCACATGTGAAGGGTCTTCAGCTCCTCAATAGTCGCCTATCCACAAGGATGGTACTTGTGGGTGGCGTTTTCTTCGTTGGTACACTTGAAATGGTCTTGTGTCCTCATCAACTCCCCTCGGGTGAGAAAAACTCGACTCCGACGAGTTAAAACTCTTGTGGCGCTCGAGTAAGTCTGGATCCACACGCTGCACTTCAGCTTCAGTCAACCACGTAGATTCAGAAAGTGGTTTGTTCCTCCATTTGACAAGATACCTTTGGAAACCTCCATCTCGCATGGAAACTATCTCATCATCCAAGATCTCTTCAATTTCTTCTTTATGAACAATAGGTGGAGGGAGGGGTGGAAGGGGTTGTGAAGCAAAATCAGAATAGGGCCATGAATGAAATGATGGATCAATGGTAGGGTCAGGGGAACGGACTAGGTCTTCTACATTAAAAGTCGGGTTAATGCCCATTTCAGATGGAAGGTCAATCCGATACGCATTGGACCCAATTTTCTACACTATCTTGAATGGTCTAGCACTACGTGCTTGTAATTTCTTAGCAGAACCCTGTGAGAACCGCTCTAGCCTTACCCTCACCATTACATAGTCTCCTTCTTGAAAATCTTGCAGTCTACGATGAGAATCAGCTGAAATTTTATAATTATCATTACTCTTACTTATCTGCTGTCTAATATGCATATGCAATTCATCGATAGGTCCTGCAAATGCATCGGCTGATTCAGAAGACCTTTGGGTGACAGGCATGGGTAAAAGATCTATTGGCATTCTAGGTTTATACCCACTGACAACTTCAAATGGACTCATCCCTGTAGATCGATTTACTAACCTATTATAAGCAAATTCCGCAGTTGGTAAAATTAGGTCCCAAGTCTTAACATGTTCACCCACTAGACAACGTAGAAGATTTCCAAGACTACGGTTTACCACTTCAGTTTGACCATCTGTTTGTGGGTGGTAAGCAGTAGAGAATTGCAAACGAGTTCCCATAATGTGCCACAGTGTCTTCCAAAAATAGCTAGTAAATCGAACATCACGATCAGACACTATGGTTTTAGGTAACTCATGGAGACGCACCACACCATCAAAAAAGATACGAGCGACATGAGACGCATCCGATGTTTTCGAACATGGGAGGAAATGCGCCATTTTAGAAAAACGGTCCACCACAACAAAAATGGAATCGTGTTTTTTTATTGTCTTAGGAAGCCCAAGCACGAAGTCCATACTAATGTCCTGCCACGGAGCATGTGGCACTGGCAATGGCGTATTCAGCCCGGTATTTTGTTTTCTCTGCTTTGCCAGTTGACATGTACGACACTGCCCTAAAACTTTGGCTACGTCTCGCTTGAGACTTGGCCAATAGAAATGATCTTCCACAAGGGCAATGGTCTTGTCACGACCAAAATGGCCAGCTATTCCTCCTGAATGAAGCTCCCAGATGAGGAATTCACGAAGGGACATACGGAAATGCAAAGTCTGCCTCCCTTGAAAAGGAAGCCATCTTTAAAAACATATTCGCCCATAATACGCTGGTCACTAGAGAGCGACGCGTAAGTACCCCCAAAATCAGGACATGTGGGGTATTCATCTTTCAGTTGCTCAAACCCGACTACCTCTATACTCAAGGAGTTGAGCAATGCCACTCTTCTACTAAGGGCATCCGCTGGTTTGTTTTCAACCCCGGCTTTGTGTTTCAAAACAAACGAATATTCCTGAAGAAACGCTACCCACTTGGCATGCCTTAGGTTGAGTTTCTTTTGAGAATGCAAATATCTCAAAGCCTCATGGTCAGAAAACAAGACGAATTCTTGCGGTAGGAGATAGTGTCGCCAATGTCTCAGGGATTGCACTACCGCATAAAACTCTTTGTCATAAGTGGAGTATTTCTGTTTTGCCTCATTCAATTTCTCACTAAAATAGGCTACTGGGTGGCCCTCCTGGCTCAACACTCCACCTATACCAACACCAGACGCATCACACGCCACCTCAAAGACTTTAGAGAAGTCAGGTAGACGCATGACAAGAGCTTCTACCATCTTGCCCTTAATCTCCTTGAAAGCCTTGACTGCAGCTTTAGACCACACGAACTCTCCATTTTTCATGCATTCTGTAATGGGAGCCATGATCGTGCTAAAACTCCTAATGAATCGACGATAAAAAGTTGCTAGGCCGTGAAAGCTCCGCACCTCATGGATGTTCCTCGGTTCTGGCCACTCAACTATGGCCCTGACCTTTTCAGGGTCTGCACGCATCCCTTCAGATGACACTATAAATCCTAAGAACACAACTTGGCTAGACATGAATGCGCATTTCTTAAGATTAGCGTACAACTTTTCCTTCCTAGGGACGCTACAAACCTTCTTTAAATGTTCAAGGTGTGATTCCTTAGTGGTACTGTAAATAAGAATGTCGTCAAAGTACACCACTAGGAACTTTTCCAAGAATGGCCTCAAAGCTTGTGTCATCACCCGCATGAACGTACTGGGTGCATTAGCCAAGCCGAAAGACATGACTAACCACTCATACAACCCATCTTTTGTTTTAAACAGCAGTTTTCCATTCATCCCCTGGGCGTTTACGGATTTGGTGATATCCACTCTTGAGGTCTATCTTAAAGAATATAGTGGACCTCACCATCATGTCAAGCACATCATCAAGTCTAGGTATGGGAAACCTATACTTGACGGTAATTTTGTTTATGGCACGGCTGTCCACACACATGCGTCACGTGCCGTCTTTTTTTGGCGTCAACAATGCAGGCACAGCACGCGGGCTCATACTCTCTTGGATGAAACCCTTTTGCAGAAGCTCATCAACTTGCCTCTTCAATTCTGCATGTTCTGAAGGGTTCATCCTGTAGTGAGGAAGGTTCGGTAGAGTAGACCCTGGGACAAGATCAATGGCATGCTGTATGTCCCTCATAGGTGGCAACTCATTCGGTAAGTCTTCAGGAAATACATCACTGTATTTCTTCAGAACCGAAGTCACCTCACGGGGCAACTCTAATGGAACCTCAGGTGTAATCTCTCTAGCCACAAGGGCATACACCGTAGAATCCTCCTTAGTCTCTTCTTCAAACTCTCTTGCATTGATTATATATAGAGACTTAGGTTTGATTTCCCCACTCCTTTAGGCTCACTTGCCTTCTCGTCTTTTTTCTTCCCTAGGGTGCTCTCAGGTGGCATAGGGTTAAGTTTGATCTTTTTACCGTTATGCATGAAGGTACACGCATTGGAATGGCCAAAGATCGTGACATCATTATCGAATAGCCACGATCTACCTAGGATAACATGTCCCACATCCATAGGTAAAACATCACACCACAGGGACTCTTTGTATAACCCAAACTCGATGGGGACTAGACATTGATGGGTGACAGGTAGGGATGTCTTGTCAACCCAAGAAACTTTATATGGATCTGGATGAGGTGTGGGTTTCAGTTTCAAGCGCTCTAAGGTGTTAGTGGAAATCACATTCTGACAACTTCCACTGTCCACTATCACCTTACAATTCTTTTCACCACACTTGGCAATAGTATAGAAGATGGTGCTTCGACGCCAGTCAGCACTGCTTCTAGACTGAGCTAGCACACGCCTGACTACTGCAAGCGTTGCTTCTCCATCTAACTCTTCATCATCAGTAAGTCCTCCTTCAGGTTGATACTCTTCAACTTCATAATCACCCTAGTCATCTCCACCCTCGTGGGACTCGCCTATGACTAAGGTTTTCCCACGGCTCTTCGTAGGACACTGATTAGATATGTGGCCCAGATTGCCACACTCGTAGCATCTCACTTGGCTACCTCCACTAGGACCTGCACCAAGAACCCATTTGCCCTTGTCCTCCCTAGGCTTAAGCGGAATGGTCGCCTGTGTCCTAGGTTGACTGCCAACATTAGGTCTCGTTCTCTGGGAACTAGATCTAGCACTGGAGTCTCGGGGCTCGAAACGACGGACGACAGGAGTCTTTAGGTATTGCTCCAACTCCTGCACGACTTGATATGCTTCATTCAACTCCGTCAAGGGCCGAGTCATAAGCTCGCACTGAAGATCCGCACGAAGGCCCGTCTTGAAACGCGAGAGCGTCACTAGAGGGTCTTCTTGGATATCACATTGCATCACATATTCTTCAAATTTAGCGATGTAGTCAGCGACAGACATTGACCCTTGGCGTAAAGATTGCCATTGGTCAAGAAGCTTCTGACGGTATGAGAGAGGAAGGTACTTCTCCTTCAACTTCTCTTTCATCTCATACCAATGTGTGATAGGGGCTCTACCAACTCTTTCTATTCTACGCTCAGTGTTGGTCCAAAAGAACTTTGCTTGACCCACAAGCTTCATCTTAGCAAACCGCATTTGACGGTTTTCTGACATGCCATACCACTCAAAGTAGTGGTCCATGTCAGCAACCCAATCAAGGAATGCCTTGGGGTCTAAGCGCCGATCAAAACTTGGGGCCTCGACTCTAACACTCTTCATCGCACGCTCATCTGGATCATAGCGGTCTTGATGATCATATGTGGCTCGTGCCTCTCGCACAACACCACGACCGTTACCACGATCTCCATCTTCACTACCTCCACGTATGGCAGCGCGTTCCTCTATGATTCCTCCCACTTGGGAGTGCGCATCATCCCCAACGGCGGGGTTTTCCCTTTGGGACGCCTCTAGTTGCTCGACTTTGGTCTTAGTAGTGGTGATCTGGTTCTCAAGGCGGGTAAAATCACGCTTGTGACTTGCCTCTAGGGCGGTTATCTTTTGTATCAATTGAGCAAGTTGCTCAGATAACTGCTCGTTCCTCATGGTAGGCTGAAGTCCGAAACCTCTACCTCTCCTAGTGGGCATACAAATAAGACTTGAACCAAAACTCTTACCCCACTAGACACTAGGTGTTTTGACTCACAAGATGGATGTGATGAATGCAAAACTAATATGAACTGACACAATTAAATTAAAACAAGAAACAACTCAAATTTGGAAAATTTTCAAATTAGGAAACTTTCTAAAATTGGAAAGTTTCTAAAATTGAAAACTTTCTAAATCTGGAACTTTCCTAAAACAAACCTAAAATCAAAACCCTAATTTGATAACTCGATCTAGACACAAACCATGCAAGCCTATTCTCTGATACCAAATTTGATGCAGGACAGCCCTAAATATGATGCATGTTCATGAACACAATTATTCAGCGGAGGTAAAAGCAATAATAACAATGAAATCTAGCATTAATCATCATAAACTAAGAAAAACATAAAGGAAACATGCAATGGAGCAGGCCATCATCACAACCATGGAGTATGGGGTTCAATTAGTGCATAGGTTGGATCCGGCGAGGGATGGAACCTCCCGATCTTGCATGGCTATACCCGATCGATCAATGAAAATCACTAGTCCGAAGAATCAGGAAGTTTCTCGGATTAGGGATTTGAGAATTTGGGGTTTTAGGGTTTAGCTTGATTCCCAAGGTTTAGATCATGGGGAATAAACAAACAGAAATTAGAAAGGGTAATAGAAGATAAAATACCTGGAAGAATTTGGAGGGGCACAAGAAGAAATCAGAAGAAAAAGATCAAGGAGAAGAGAAGAATCACCATGAGAGAGAGAGAAGGAAGGAGGAAGCTCAAAGAGGCTTTCATTAATCAATATCAAAAGTTAATCTCGTATTTAGGGCCTAGCCCACTTAAATAAACAAATAAAACAAGTAAAAAGTCTAAATTACCCCTAAAACTAAGCAAAACGCGCAAATAATCAAAAGTGCGGGAAAGTTCGGGCGCTCGGTCGGGCGCCCGAAGACGTCCAAAAACGTCCAGAGAGTTTCGGGCGATCAAAAGGCCAAACTTGGGCGCCCGAGACAGTGGTCGAGCGCCCGAAGTCTTCAGCTTTTCAGTCCTTCTTCTCCATTCTTCCTTCACATGTATCCTCCCTGGATTGGGTCTTCTATGTGTCTGATCACATGTGGAGGGTCTTCAGCTCCTCAATAGTCGCCTATCCACAAGGATGGTACTTGTGGGTGGCGTTTTCTTCGTTGGTACACTTGAAATGGTCTTGTGTCCTCATCACTTTGTATATGTATAATATGGAAGGAACATTTTTACCATAAACATACATGGGTGTGTTTTTTCTAAATTTAAGCATTTGTCTTCATTAATGAAATCGTTATTGATCAAAAAAGGGAGAAAAGGCATATGGTTAGAAATCAAGGAAATTTTGTTTCTTTTTTAGTCAACTATGTTATTTTGTATCATGAAATAATCCATGTCTGGTTACAACTTATGATTTAATTTTATCTTAACAGGGAACTTTATAGCAACAACATGAGTGGGATAATTCCTACCGAGCTTGGAAATTTGACCAACTTGGTGAGCTTGGACCTGTATTTAAACAATTTCACCGGTTCCATACCTGATACGTTGGGCAAGCTAACAATGCTCCGCTTCCTGTACGAATAATCATCCTTTTCCTCATCCCTTTGATATGTTGTTTACTTCTGCATGTTCTTGGTCTTTTGATTTGGCTTTACTTGTAGTAGAAGGCATGCTCACCAGGTAGCAGGTAAGATGGTTTTGATACATTCTGTTATTTATTTTTTAATCACTGTTTTCCAGAGCAACTACACTAAATATGGTTTGGTTTTAGAATTTGTTGTTTTAATATCATTAATTAGGTTCACTCAGTAATTTGGCTGCTGCTCCTTGTGGTCGATGTTCAGGAGAATTACATGTTCACAAAATGCATTCATGCCAATTTACATTTTCCCAACTAATATCCTAAGGATAATTCTTTGAGCAAATATGAATGGAAGAAATGACTAACTAGCTTTTATTTTTTGGATGATTATTTGATAGAATGGAGTTGTAGAGGCGACTTTCATAAATGGAATTTGCTGTCTGTGAAAATTCTTTAGGATTGGGTTGTCAAGGGCATTGTTCAGAGTATCTCCAATATTATCAAAATATCCCTGATATTTTCCGTATCTCCAGATTGGTGATACCAATAACAGTGGTAGTGATACTGATAATACTGGTGGTATCAGAAATTCTAGGTATCGGCAATATATCACCGAGTATCGGCAATATTTTCGACTGTGTAAATTCTAGGTGTCTCTTGTATTGCCAACGTATTGCCAATATTTTCAACTGTGTAAATTCAAGGTGTCTCTTGTATTGCCAATACTTTCAACTGTGTAAATTCCAGGTGTCGCTTGCATCGCCAGTGTATTGGTGATATTTCAATTATATCACCAATGTATCTCTAATGTATCGATATCGCCAAAAATCTGTTTATTAAAATAATTTCATTTCAATATTTTTATGGGTGCATGGTTGCATGATGAAATGCATGTTGGTATGTGTGTATATGTATACATGAGTGGATGGATGGATGGTTGGTTGAATGAATCGATGGATGTGTGTGTGTGTGGATGCATGCATGGATGGGTGGATGGATCATGCGTGTGTGTTTGTATGTATGTATGATGTATGGATCCACCATTTTCTCCGTGTTTCCCTGAGTCAATGATGCATGCTTTTAGGCCCCATTAAAGGGAAACTTATTATTTGATTCCTACATGTGCATATATGTGTCTTTTTCGGTATCATTTGATTCTTAAATATGCAAGTATGTATATTTTAGCATCTCCTGAAGTTTCACTGAAAAATTCCACCGATTTTCCCCATGTTTCCCTGCATTTTCGGGAATCAGTGATAACAATATTGTTTCCATATCCCCGGCCAGCGAATCTTGTAGGCTGTAGTGATACCTGGTACTTCTCAAGGGTAAGACACCTAGGTGACAGGCTGACAGCTACCCCTGGGCACCTAGGCAGCCACCCAAAAACGAAAGCAGGGGACACAATATCTCATGCACGCGTGATGATGCGCAGGGATCTTTCAGTAGATACCTTGGAAGTTTTTGTGGATTCTAGTGATCTAGACTCAGAAACCAAAGCAGTGGAGACATCCCAGGTGTCAAACAGATACAACTTGTGAGTCTTACGACCACCACGAATCCTCTTCTTGGTTGTCAGATCCTAGATAACACTGACTGGAAAATGTTGACACTATCGTGAGAGCACTAGCTGACACCAAGTTAGATGGAAAAGAAGGAACATGAATAACTGAAGAAACAGCAATGACTGACAAAAATGAGACCATTCCAGATAATTCTTCCGTCAAGCTTTACAGTAGTGATCATCAGCCTAGGATGTTGGTCATTTTGACTATACCCATTCTCACAAGGCATCTTTTGATCTTCATACATGAAAGTGTCTCCCATGAAGAGTGTAGGAGAAAAAGAATAGAAAAGAGGAACCTAATACAGCACACATTCTCAAATTCACATCCTACAATGTTAAATCCTAGTGAATGTTTGGGTGCTACACAAAAATGAGCTCGCCTCATTTTTCTCCAATTTTAACCCTGTGATTGGGATGTTTAGATGCCACTTGTAATATTAAATCATACTTTAAAAAGCCTCGCTTGTCTCTTGCTACAAGAAAATAGGCATACGGTTGAAAAAATTCATCTTTTATCCCATCTCTTCATCTTATTGTCTTTCATGCATTTCTTCACCCAACATTCTTGAGGTCTCTCTTGTGTCACAGCCATCTCCTCTCTCACCATTGGCATACCATCTCCTCTTACTGCTAGACAACCATTCACCCTCGCTCCTTTTGAGTACCATCTCTTTTTGTATGTCATCATCACAATCATTATCATCTAAGCCTTATCCCAACTAATTGGAGCCAACTAAATTAATCCTATTCCACCATTCCACTCTATCAAAGGCCATATCCTCGATTAAATCATAGGCCATTCTGCTTTTTATTAATATCTCCATCCATGTCCTTTTGGGCCTTCCCCTTGTAGTTTTAGAGCCTCAACTTGAACCAACTTACTCCTAACTGGTGCAGTTCCATTGCAAATGAGCGAACCATCTAAATCTACTTGCCCTCATCTTATTCCCTATTGGTGCTACTCTCAAGTTCCCTAGAATGCATTCATTTCTTATTAACTTACTAATTGGTATTTTGTATTTCGTTACCTTTTTAATTGACTTTGCAACAATCAACAATTCAGGTTTTTTGCATCCCAGTGCCTTCAGTCAAATTTCTATAACGTCCTCTTGTTTAAATGATTGTTTCTTAGTAAATGACGAATGGTACCCTTGTGTATAAAATGAGAAGACCCGCCTGCCCATTAAATATCGATTAACTGGCTAGTTAAGAGTGTTGTTTCGAAAGGACTGATTGTTTTTATAAACCATCTAAAGTGGGACCGCACTCAATGTTATTAGAGTCATACGATTCATCAGAATCATACAATTCGCAATACGAATCGTGCGATTCAGATCATATCATATAATTCAGATCATATCACATGGAACTTTCTGTTGTTTGTGAAGCCTTTCTTTGTTGGCATTTTCCAGTGATTGAAGGAAAATGGGTTTCTCAAGAGTTAAACCCAAATGTGCCACCATCCATTTTCAATCTCCTCATATGTGCTAATTGGCCGCATGAGTCGTCATCCATCTTTAGTTATGCCCCACATGCGCCAATGTGCTGCATGTGCTACCACCCATCTTCCCTTGTGCCCCCATGTGCAAAGCGTCCCACATGTGCTACTGTGCCACCACCCATTCTCTTGCGACCCACATGTGCCAATATGCCACATGTACGACCGTCCATCTTCTCTTGTACCCCACACGCAAAGCACCCCACATGTGCCATCGTCCATTATCCTTCTTCAATCGCTCCATGTATGCTGCATGTGTGAATGTGCCAATGTGCATAGGTACTACCATCTAGCTTTGAGTGCCCATTTGTGTTAATGTGCCAATGTCTCTCGTGCTACTGTAAAACTTCAAGCACCTCAAATGTGTGCATGCCACAGTTTTAACTTCAAGAACCCTGCATATGCCAGCCCATGTATGCTACATGTGCTGTTTGTCCATCTTTAAGCATATGCCACATGCTGATCTGGCATATGCCAGTAACTACTGGGAAATTTTTTTCTTTTGGCAAAGAACAAATTTGGAAATAGGTCTCAAGTTTCTACAAAAATCTAGTTAAAAAACAAGGACAACAATGTTTCTTTTCCCATAGTTTCCTGGAAATAAGATTACCCAAGAGACATTGTTTCCTTTCCCGTGTTTTTTACGAATCCAAACAAGCCCTTAAGGTAAATATGTTAAAAGAACATAATATTTTATTTTTTTTTCTATTGTTTTTCCTTCAAGATTCTTTTGAAACTAAAAGATTCCTAATTTTTGTCTTTTTCTTTTAATTTTTGTGTTTCCTTTATGAATAGGATTGTGTTGCTTGTTCAAGATGTTGAAGAAGAACTGTGTTACCACAAGTGCAACCTTTTGTGGGAAGAGTTTTTTGAGGACTCATGTTTAAAATGACAATCACCTTGTTTGAACAAAGAAGAATGTAGCGGTGAGTTCACAACTTGATGTGACGTAGCGGACAAGTTTAAAGGAATTGTTGAGCACAAATTCTTGTGAGAAGCAACAATAACAAGATGTCGTGTATGATGTTGGAAAGGTTCCAATTGTAGATGATGTGGAAGAATTGAGTGATAGATGAAAAAAAGGAAGAGGACTATGGATGACTTTAAAGGGCGAATGGGGGGAATAGGAAAGCACTCTATACAGAATTTGGAAAAAGGGAGACAGGGATAATGTGCATCTTTCAAGTGCTTGCTTCCTCTATGCAAATGCTCTACGTTCTATCTTGTGAAGACCCCTTTCTTTGCATTGATGATGGAACTAATTGCCGCATTCAGGATGGGGTTAAAGCTTCCCAATTATCATGAAAGGAAAAACAATTAGTTGAAGACTAGAAAAAATGGATAAGAACAGGGTGTGCCAAGATATTAAAAAACGATTACGTAACAGTTCGGGCCGATACAGTAGGTTTGAGAGGTTTGTAAGGGAATGGAAGAAGAAGAGAGAAGAAAAGGAGAGGAAGAAGAAAAGAGAGTTTGAGAGAAAATGGCTTATTGTGTCTTAGAGCATACACAACCCTAACACACTTACTTTTATTGTATTAGAAGAGAGCACTCTTACATACCCTAAAGGAACACAAAAGATTGTGTACCCAGACACTAACACTAAGATTATATACATACACCATATTATCTTTCTATACCCCCCCTCAAGTTGGAGCATAGATGTCAATCATGCCCAACTTGCCAATAACACAAAGAAGAGCATCTCGACTGAGAGACTTGGTTAGGACATTAGCTAGTTGGGCCCCAAAGCGAACGAAGGGAGTTGCAATTTTCTTGTTAGCCACTTTCTCCTGAATGAAGTGACAATCAACCTTAATGTGCTTCATGTGCTCATGAAGCACTAGATTGCTGGTGATGTGAATGGTAGCCCAATTATCACAATACTATCGGCGATAGCCCTATGGAATAAATACACTATCGTTGATACATATAATAATATCGCTGATATTATCGACAATATCAACAATACCAGCATTACTACTTGTGAAATTACAACAAAAAAAAAAAAAAAAACACAACAAAAAGCAAAAAGAAACAACTCTTTTTAAAAAAATTTGAGGGGATCTCTTCCTAGGGATGTTTTAAATCGGTGCATCATATGTGCTAAATTATTGCATTATGTCTTAAAATTTTGGCAGTGGTTTTTTTTAAAGGTATTTAGGCAGTAAAAATTGTAAAATCATTTTTAATTAAATAGTTTTTATATGGTAGCACATAGTTTGGCCCCCTATACAATGGATGCCTATTATGTATGTTTTTTGTTTTTTTTTATAATTTTTTGAGCCCTAGTTGTATAATCATCCATCTTTTAACATCTTCTAAAGTTCTACTGAAAAATTCCATAGTTTTCCTTATGTTTCCTCAATGTTTCCATTGGACAGCGATACATTCCCTTGTAGCTACGATAGTATCGATGTAGATACATGTTTCTGTATCCTGAGAGTGCGATACATAAAAAGATAATGATACATTAAACATTGGTGATGAAATTTATAGATATGTGGTTGGGATTAGAAGTAGTGGATGTTTAGGATTGAATTAGTGTTTCATTTGCTTTGGAAAAAGTATATATACATGTTAAAAAAGAAATTTTACGTCGATAACTAATGTAAAGTAAAAGAAGTCTTCTCTCCTAAATTCTATATTCTATCCGAAGTGTGATTCATGTATTTCACATCATATCAAGCTTCTCATTAATATCAACAATCCTTGACACCTGTGAATGATTTTTTGGGTTTAACAAAATTCAATTGTGTAAGGTTTTTAATTGTGTTACAAGACTAGGACATAGGACATAAATGCATGCAGCATATCTACCCAAAAAGAGAAAAGTCTAAAGGTGCTTAACTAATCACCGTGCCTTCACGTTTAGTATCCAAGCTAATCAGATATCTTGCCATGTTTCCTTGTAGCTTCCCACATTGTGAAGGATGGATCCACATATCCATTTCTTACTCTGCCATGGGCAATGTGGGATTGATTGAGATGAACCTACTTAGGAACATTATTTTGCTATTTGGTTTAAGGGGATCTTTGTTGAAGATGCATTTTAGAGGATTGCTTGTTTTTCTTTTCTTTTTTCCTTGTTACTTTTATTTTTTAGTTATATCTGAGATGAACCTATCTTGGAACATTATTTTGCTATTTGGTTTAAGGGAATCTTTGTTGAAGATGCATTTTAAAGGATTGCTTGTTGTTGACGTCAGATTTTGGTAACAGGCTCCTCCAAGCGTTCACCCTCCTTCAGGCGAGCTCCCCTCTAGACCTGAAAGTCAAAGAAGAAGACTAAGGGTGGCCGGCGCTTGGCCGTTGGCCCTCCGAAGCTTAAGTTAGAGGTGACTTGATAGTAAGATGAAGCGTGAAACGTAGACTTAGAGGTTGTGTCCCTTTATCATCTGTGGGCCCATCTATTTATACAGATTCGGGTGATCCAGTCTGCTACGCAAGCCGTTAAGATCACTGTTGATTTCAGGGGATAAGGTGCTTATCTTGTAATCTAAGGGGATGTTAGGCGTCTAGCTGATTACGTCTTTTGATGGAGATGTTCGGGGCTACGAATAGAAACAAGCCAAAACCGGCCTATATGGGTTGCTGGTACTATGAGACGAGGGACGTCCCTGCCAGAGACCAGAGACCAGGGCTACTCGAATAATGGGGGCTGCTCACATGACAGGGGCTGCTCATATGACGGGAGCTGCTCATATGACGGGAGCTGCTCACATACGGGGGCTGCTCATATGACAGGAGCTGCTCATATGACAGGAGCTGCTCACATACGGGAGCTGCTCATATGACGTGAGCTGCTCACATAACGGGGGCTGCTCATATGATGGGAGCTGCTCATATGACGGGAGTTGCTCATATGACGGGACCTGCTCATATGACAAGAGCTGCTCACATACGGGGGCTGCTCATATGACGAGAATGTATAGGCGGTCGCAGGTCTGAGTGAGATACAAGATGTGAGCAGGAAGGCTCACTAGTCAGATGGTTTGGTCGCAAATTTTATGGAGAGACGCTCGCTGGTTGCATATCTTTTATACTTCTTTGACGACCTACTTTATTTTAGAACAGATGCCCCCCAAGTCCTTAGTGTTGAGGAGCTACGCGAAGGACTTATCTGTATATGTAACCGCCTATCTTCGGAGGAGAAGCCGTATATGATTGAGCATGCATTTATGAGTGCCAGCTTTCTGCATAGAGATAGGCTGGCCTATCAATTGAGTCTTTGGCCCTGCGGTGAGTAGAGGACTTAGTCAATTCATGCTAGAATGTTTTACTCAACTCATGAAAATGAGTTGGGCTCAATTAGGGAGGTCTTGGCGACCATGTCCGCATAGAGATAGGCTGGCCTATCAATTGAGTCTTTGGCTCTGCCGTGAGCAGAAAACTTAGTTAAGAGAATGTTTATATTCTCTTCAAGGCTATTCAGGTCCAAAAAATGGAGTAGCGACCAAGTTATAGATTCCCTAGCTGAACAGCTAGAATGAAAGAGATCGTCTTTATTTAGGAATGGTCCAATATTCACGTGCTTTATGAAAAATATCGGAGTAAATGTTCCACGTGCCAAGGGCGACGTAGGGGTCTTCCTCGCATGTCTTCCAGATAATATGTACCTGGTCGAGCAATCTCGATGACTCGATACGGGCCTTCCTAGTTAGGATCCAACGACTGAGTGGCTGTTCCGATGTTTTGCCTGAGCACCAAGTCACCGAGCTGAAAAGCCCTGAATTTGAGCTTTGAATTATGACAACGGGCTATACGTTACTGATAAGCCGCTACTCGAAGACAAAATAGGTCCCTTTTCTCTTCTAGGAGATCGAGGTGAAGTAATCGACTGCCACGTCCTTTTCCCATAGGTAGTGGTCTGATTATATCGATTTCCCATTAAGCGAAAGGCCAAGGGCCGTCCATCAGCGTCATTTGCTCAGACGGTAAATGAGGGACTGGAGAATATCGCTGACATTTGTCACATTTCTTTGAGAATTCGGTAGCATCCGCCTTCATAGTGGGTTAATAGTATCATTGCCTCATTGCTTTTGTATGCTAGAGATCGTCCTTTGGGATGATTATCACTTGCCCTCTGGTGTATTTTATCTAGAACACAGTGTGCTTCTTCTGAATGGAGACACCTTAAATACGGTAAAGTAAAACTTTTACGTAACAATTTTTCATTTTGTAAGATGTACCTGGCAGCTCGATAGCGAATTTGTCGAGCTGATTTTTTATCATCTAGGAGTCGTCCGCTTTGGAGGTAAAGGATGATGTGGTCCGTCCAACATGAAGATAAAAGCAATGTGACGACCTGCTCTGGAGCAACTTGATCGATACTCGAGGTAGATAGATGCTCGATAAGAACAGCTCGCGTCAAATCGAACTCAGGTGTAGAAGATAATTTTGCCAAAGAATCTGCGAGTTTGTTCTCCTCTCAAGGAATATGACTTATTTCATATTTATTCAATTTGAGCGAGCAAGATGAGTACCTGAGATTTGTACGAAGTCATCCGCTCTTCCTTTGCCTCGAATTCGTTGAGCACTTGATATACGACGAGCTGAGAGTCGCTGTGAATGAGCAGGTTCCTTATTGCAAGTATATTTACTAATTCGAGACCGACAATTAAGGCCTCATATTCCGTTTCGTTATTTGAGGCACGAAAGCTTTAATGCTACGACGATGGAATCTTTATGAGGGAAATGGATTCCTTTAGCATCTTCGTGAGAGAAAGAGATTGGATGATGGCTCAAAACTTGACGTGCTGGATGATTTTGTCCACCCAGTGAATATGCTAAGGCTTCTGGCACGCCTTATGAGTTTATGCTTTTCTTGAGGCTTGGGAATCTCCTCCACAAGCCGAACCACTTGTAATGGTCCGAATTTCGCCTGCAGGTTCGGCATCTTCCTGTGAAGGACGATGCTGCGATAACTTTTTCCTTCGCGCTTGATGTTCACGATGCTTTGGGGGATCGGATCAGTTGGGCGAACAATCTTGTCGTGCGACAGTCTCGGAGGTGTCCCTTTCGAATGAGGGCTTCAATCTGGTCTTTAAGAGATATACAATCTTATGCCTATGATCTTTATGGAAGTAACAAAACTTTCTTTTGTCTCTTTTTTCGGAATCCGATTTGATCATCGGAGGCCATTTAACATACAACTTATGTTTGATCTCCATCAGTACCCTTTTCTGGTGACTGATTGAGAGGCGTATAATTGTGATATTTTCCGGGATAAGACTTCTCTGGAGAGCGGTCTCGTCAATCACACCAATACTTTGTTTATCGGAGAAATTTCTTCAGACTTTCGCTTCTTTCCCTGAATATCATGACGAGCTAAGGCTACTTCTTCAGCGTTAATATATTTTTGAGTTTTGGCTTGAAACTCTGTCATTGTTTTAGGAGGATTTTTATCCAAGGCGAATCGAAATTTTTCGCTTGTAATGCCTGTTATAAGGGCGGTGAGACCCTTATCTTCAGTATAACCTTCGGTTTGAATTGCTTCTGCCGTAAATCAGACTGTGAATTCTTTAATTGTCTCTTCATGCTGCTGTTTCAAATTTGATGGATGAGATGCAGGTTTTTTGGTACGGATGCTTCCCATTAACTGAGAAAGGAAAAGATCCGATAATTAAGAGAAAGACTCTATGGACCGAGGTTTCAAACCGCAAAACCAAGTACGCGCTGCATCCTTTAAAGTTAAAAAAAAAAAGCCCTGCACATAATTTTCGAGCTATAACCTTCTAGCTCCATAAGAGATCTGTACGTCTCCAGGAGTTCGAGAGGATCACCGATACCGGTATATGGAACAACGCTGGTCGTTCGATATTTTTTAGGTAAAGGAGCCTCCATCACTTCGCGAGTAAAGGGAGGTTCTAACCGTCGGATCGTCGCCAGAGTGGCTGCTGGGAGATTAGACTGATATCGTTGTTCGATATCATCGAAACGATCCACGGTTTTCCTGAGATCTCCTTCCCAAGGCAGAGTATAACTGGATATTTCGTCATCGAGTTGTTCTTCAGGCTGACGTTGTCCGGAAGTGCTAGAGCGGACGGATTGTGGGCGCTGATTAGGGGCTTGATTGCCATGAAGAATGGGTTTGAAGGAGGGTTGACCTGAGCCTATGGTTGATCTAGAGTGTCTAGAAACTATAAGTGTAAGTTGTAGTGGCGATCCTTCTAGAGGTTGCTGCGATTCAGGGAAATGCTGATCAAATCGATTGGATAGGGTTTGAAGTCCAGCTTTAAGAGTGAGGAGTGCATCCCCGATAAAGCGCATTACCCCATCGTAGTCACCAGATATTTCTTGGAATGGATTTTGCATGGGTTGACTAGACTCCGCCGGAGGAATCCCTGTCGAAGCAGCCTGAGGGAGGTTGGGAGTTGGCTCAGGGATGTCTGGTGGTGGTAATTTTTGCTTTGAGGTGGAAGGATGAGTCGCTTTCTTAGGAGGCATAGCGGGAGGTGACAATTTGTAATGAGAACGAATTGAATACTCGTTCCCACAGACGGCGCCAATCTGTTGACGTCAGATTTTGGTAACAGGCTCCTTCAAGCGTTCACCCTCCTTTAGGCGTGCTCCCCTCTAGACCTGAAAGTCAAAGAAGAAGACTAAGGGTGACCGGCGGTGACTTGATAGTAAGATGAAGCGTGAAACGTAGACTTAGAGGTTGTGTCCCTTTATCATCTGTGGGCCCATCTATTTATACAGATTCGGGTGATCCAGTCTGTTACGCAAGCCATTAAGATCACTGCTGATTTCAGGGGATAAGGTGCTTATCTTGTTAATCCTTAGATAAGGGGATGGCCTAACCACTTTAGACGTCTACCTGATTACGTCTTTTGATGGAGATGTTCGGAGCTACGAATAGAAACAAGCCAAAACCGGCCTATATGGGCTGCTGTTACTATGAGACGAGGGACGTCCCTGCCAGAGACCAGAGACCAGGGCTGCTCGAATAATGGGGGCTGCTCACATGACGGGAGCTGCTCACATAACGGGGGCTGCTCATATGACGGAAGCTACTCACATACGAGGGCTGCTCATATGAGGGAATGTATAGGCGGTCGCAAGTCTAAGTAATATACAAGATGTGAGCAGGAAGGCTCGCTAGTCAGATGGTTTGGTCGCGACTTTTTTGAAGAGACGCTCGCTGGTTGCATATCTTTTATACTTCTTCGACGACCAACTTTATTCTACAACACTTGTTTTTCTTTCTTTTCTTTTTTCTTTTTTACTTTTTTTTTTAGTTATATCTTAGAGTTGCTTGCATATCACTCTCCAACAATGTTCTCATTATCGTTATCATATTGGAAATCGTAAAGGGGTCTAAATCATATTGTATTGCAAATCATAAAAAAAAATTCTTCAAATTTTCATAAAAATTGTAAATAAATCAAAAAAATTAAAAAACACATCAATCATCCATTTTGTCATGACTATGCACAAAAGCAAAACAATTTAACCATGATGACGTTAATTTTAAAATTGTGATCAATTTTATACTAAATGTGTCATTGTGATTGTGTTGTATCATGTCATAATCAAGTTAAAAAAATAACCGTTTTCCCATCCCATGAGCATGTAAGTTTTTTATATGATTCAAAATATAGCACTCTCCCCATTCTCATTTACATTTATAATGTATTCACTATTCACTTGTTTCTATAAATAAAAAAGGAAACAAAAGGTCCAAACAAATTTAATCTTCGTTGGCTGTAGCGGCACCATCATCATCCTCCTCATTGTCAAGGAGGTCTACATTATCTATATCATCTTCATCTTCAGAATTTGATGTCCAAATAACCTTATCTTCCTCTTCTTCTACTGCTTCTGCTTTTTGCTTCTCTTTACTTCGAATTGCAAATTTTCTAGGACATACAACAAAATAGTTTATGCATAATGCATCATAAGACTACAAAACTAAACAATAAGAATACTACATGCAATCATACCACGTTGCCTATCCAATCATAAGGTGGATCCATCGACACCTTGCACATCCTCCAATCCCTCGGCAAAACATCCACGTATGTCCATCCAGGTGTTATCTGTAGGAAGTACAAGATCCTCCTTTTCTGTGATTCATTCATCGTCAGATTCCATATCTGGTAAGTATATAGGATCAAACCCTTAGTCCTCTCTCTTCATATGATGAACTTTGAGCTAGAGATTGTATTTTATGAAGACGAATGCATCTCTCTGTTACGAGTAATATTACGTTCATTACAGATACATTTAAGGAAAAGGAATAGACTCCCAATGAGGAGGATGATTTGCATTATGCATGTCAAACTCAAAATATAGACTGCCAACTTTTACAATTTTGAACACTCTGTCTCTGTAACTCCCACCATAAACCTATAAATCAATCATATATAATTATATGAATAAACTGAATAATCGAAAAATTGCAAAATTACCTAGTAGTTTTGTCGTTCAGGTTAATTTTGCAGTCTCTCTTCCAAATAGACCCTTTTGAACTTATCCATCTATTCATTAATGATGACCCTTTGCTTTAAATCCCGGATCATTCTTTCAATACAATCATATAGGCTTGTTTTAATCTTTAAATCTGGATGGAAAATGTCATCATTACTGAAACATAGGATTTAAAAAACAAACCGCCACATGTTAGGGCCTATACAAATGAAGATTCCACCATTAGTGGATGATTTCTCATATGGCTGAATACCACTTCTTCATCTCTCCCAAGTTCTTTGCAATCGCCTCTTTTGTCTGATCTATCGCTTTAAAAATATATCCCATGACCGGCCTCTCATCTGAATCAGCTAGTTGTGGCACCTTTACCAATTGGAGAGTGATCTTTAAGCAAAACATTGGCCAAGACTTTATCTTGAACATGCTTCCACTTTGCAATCTTGAAAAAACTGATACCTTCTCAATCTTTTGAGGTAAACACTGACCTCAAGCCAATTCTATTTTCGTGGATGCTTTTCAAAGTCAAGTAACTCATAGCAAATCGTGTTACGGGCTACGTGTTACGGCCGGCCTTGTCAACTCCCATTTTGTGTGCTTCCTCATTAAATTTAAGTCCTAATAATGCTTGTAAATGTAGACCATTATAGCCCTTATTTTCGTTACAATCTTCGAATGAATTTGCAACTTTCTAATGTCTGCAAGCATTAGATCTATACAATGGACCGCACATGGAGATCAAAACAATATCTTCCTATTCTCTATTAACATTTGACCCGCCTTCATATAAGCGGATGTGTTATCCGTAACAACTTATACTACATTCTCTTCTCCCACCTCATCAATAACAAACTCAAGTCAACTCAACAAATTGTCCGTATTCGTTGAAATATTGGACGTGTTGACAGTTCTCAAAAAGACAGTATCGATCGGACTACTATCCAAAAAATTTGTAATAGACCGATTCACTCCATCGGTCCACCCATCTGACATTATTGTACTTCCAGTCTTCACCCATTCCTTCTTATAAACCTCAATGGATTTCTATATTGATTCAACCTCCATCTTTAAAAATTTATTCCTTAATTTATTATATGACAGAAGCTTCAAGCCTTCAACCCCGGCCCAAATGCAGCAACCGCTTCTATCATAGGTGAAAATAAAGGGTTCTTTACAAGGTTAAACGGTAGAGCATTCGCATAGAGAAAACGAGAAATGGAAAGGCACACAGTGTTTCTATTTCCCTTCTTCTAGATTTTGTTTAGAGTGTCTTGTTTTCTTTCAGCCTCCTCTTCCTTTCCACAAAATCATTCATAGTTCTTTTTCTTTTTCCTCCACCCATTTGGTAAATTCTTGGTTAAAGCTTTCTACAGTCTTATTTCTATGATGCCCTCCGGCATGGTTCTGGAACATCCATTTCATCATTGGTTCTATGGAGCACCCCCTAGAATTGCAGGGCCATAAAAGAATCCTAACTATCGATAACCTCAAGAGAAGAGTGCTTGCTTTGCCCAATATTTGTCTCATGTGTATGGGTAACGAGGAATCGATTGACCATCTTTTTATCCATTGTCCTTTTGCCACTACAATTTGGGATTTCTTCCTCTGATTCTTCAACATGGATTAGGTTATGCCTAAGACATTAGAAGAGCTTCTTTGGGCCTGGCATGGTGGGGGTGGAGGGAAGGGGCGGAAGCACATATGGCAGCTACTTCTCATGGCAGTTTTTTGGGTTACTTGGGGGTCAAGGAATGGGCGATGTTTTCACAATGTTATTGAAGGGGAGAATGAGATTATTTTTAGGGTTAAAAGGCTAGTGTTCGAATGGGTGGTGTGTGTGGAGGTGGCTTCGACCGTCATCCCTTTTTTATTATCTTTTAGACTTTGGGAGTGTATTCTTTTCGCTTCGGCGTTTCTTAATAAATTATCGTTACTTCTCCAAAAAAGGAAATCTACTGCGACAAGCAACGTTTGGTTCTGCTAAGTGACGAAAAAGATATATCAACTTTTTTCTCTAGGTTTTCTATGGCCCACAATCGTCAAAAGTCTCCAAACTCTCAAAAGAAGTAAAACAATTGACATTCTAATACATGTGGGGCCTAAATAGGTTTTAAAAACAAAAGAACTAAAAAAATTCACTAAAAAAAAGGATTTTTCCATCGTAAATACAGTTTTCTGAGGGAAAAAAAAAAATCGAACGCTGTCGAATCGTACAATTCACAATTTAATCGTACGATTCAGACATAGTTATGATTTTCATATACGATTGGAATCCTACAAGTGTACGATACTATCCAGATTGTACGATTTGGATCGTAAATCGTATGATTTTAATAACATTGCTCTCCAATGCTATACAATAGAGAAACCTCCAACTCATAATCATCAATAACCCCCCCCTCACATTTTTCAATGTTATAAAAAGAGCCCATTCCATCACAATTCATTAGCTGTGGTTAGGCTAAAAGTTAAATGTCTTTTTAATCCCCTGATCTAGATAACCAATAGGTTTGCTAAGCCCACACGCATATACAAGGGACACCATCTGCACACCATCACAAGTGCCACCTTGGTAGATAGGTGCAATATCCAAGCCGTCCACCAAGTTTGTTCAACCTTGAAGATGTTGTGACTTGTGAGCTAATAATCATGCCAGTTCACTCATCAAGCGGACCACACCAGCTAATTTTTTCCCTTCCATATTATGTTCTTGAACTGTTGCAAACATGTTTAGTGGTCTAGCCTGATTCTTGAGACAATGTATCCACATAGAGAGATCCCCCCTGATGGATGGATTGGACCTCATGTTTATGTGCGATGCTGGCAGATGTGATGGCATGTACATGAGCTACCTCGTGCGTGTGTGTTGGCATAGCAAAGCTCAACAATCAAATAACATCTCTGCAATTTTCTCGAGCAATGTGTCCTCAAAAAGAAAGATGATTCATGATTCAACAAGGCCCCTCATTTGAGGAGGTGGAATATGTGTTAGTAATTGTGGTAGTCAGCACAGAAGTTAAAAAAACCCACATCATTCATCAGGTAGGGTTTCATTGTGAACCTGCCACGGGCCAAAAATAATGTCGGTCCTCTAATCAATTATCAGTTAGAAAAAAGTCCAACAGCCAAAATCCAATGCACATGTGGCTCGATTGATGAGCGTGCAACTGACCCTGATTTTTTGTATATGGCATATTCATAGTGTGCGCTACCTGATGATGACTCGTATCTCTGACATGTGTGCCGCCCCATGGATCTCTATCATGTGTTCTGCCCCCACATGGCCAGTCATTGAATCCCAACCGTTTTGAGGATGAGGATAACTTTGATACTCTTGCCATACACAGTATCCAAGTAATTCAAATTAAACTGTCGAACTTATGAGTCCTAGTTTAGATCTATCAATTATCATGAACCAAAAATTACATTTATTTGATTATCTGAGTACCAGATTGGTGGACGTTGATTAGACAATTACAAATGAAAAATATCCAACGGTCCTGTTTCAAGGTACAAGTGTCCATGAATCAAAGGTAAGGATTATTCAAGCAAATCTGATTCTGGGACTTTGACATAATGACTATGGGTTCTACAATTTAGTCAGTTTAATTTGAATTAATGTATGCTACAGCCTACAAGTACAATTTCTGGGAGCAGGCTTATGAAGCGTCTGGAAGATTATCAAATAACTTCCCTGAGAAATTCATCAAATCAGTAGAGGGGGATAAGAACTCATTTTTAAATTGACAGATGACGGTGCACAATTTTGCATTTTACACTCCTAACATTTATGAGAAATGATCAATTTTGATTAGGAATACTATAAGTTGTAGTTTAGTTTCATCTAGACACTTGGACTGCCTGTTCTTTTGATCCAGACTGTCCAATATATTCAGCATACATTTCATGGGCCACAACCTGAAAGGCTGAAACTCATGTAAGCCAATTGAATCATCCATAAGTTGGCCTTATTTTTATAGGTGTCCATTTTCCAACCCATGGATTGGATGATTAGGATTCTTTAACGTATGTGACTATTAGAATCATAACTAATCCATGATGGGTTGTAGCAAATAGCTTGGTTAGGCCTATTTTCCATAAAAGAACTCGACTGTCCATGTTATGCGTTATCGATCAGATGGTTAAACTCATCTGATCGATGTGATTCTTTACATGATATCCCTGACGTTCTAGACCTACTGGACAGCTCATTAAATTATCCAGACTGTCCTAGAGCCCTGATGCACCTAAGAGGACTATAACTTGAATTGCTCTGAGAGCATTGCATCATCTCCCAACCCTATTTTCTAACACTTCCATCAATATTGACACCCATGCAAGAAAGGCAGTTGCGAGTGCACTTATATATATAAAGTGGATCATCGGTGAATCTCTTTTAACACTTTATTTCCTTTTGTTCACATGAGAAAGAGTTTGTGAGTAGAATGGCCTGATTTGTGGGCTGCATAATCTTCGAGGTGAGAATAATGTTATGAGCAGATTCTATCGTAGCTCTTAATCTATGATCTGAACTATTCATCTGTTGAACCCTTTTGTGGACAGGCTAATGGATAAACATAACACTTGTTGGACAATCCTTCTCGGCTGAACTAATGTCCACCCCACACTTTATGGGCCACAATTTGGGGGGTGAGCAGTGGCTTTTGCCAGGTGTCTCCCGAACCGCTGGCTACTCCTTTGGTTTGCCGACCAGGAAGACTGTGTCTAACATGGCCGCCCCCTCCAAAGGATCAACGGTGACACTCAACCACTGCTTGACCTCCGTTCCTTGTAGGGTGGATTTCGGCAGTGAGCAGTTTTAGGCAGCTGCAGAGAATACCTCATAAGGTCTCTCACCGGTCCCCCCCCCCCCGGGCATCCCATTCAAGGGGGAGGAATACCTCATGGGCCACAATTTGGTTTATCAGGTGGGCCCCACTGTGTATGTGTTGTAGTCGAGAAATCAGACCGGCATAGTTAAAAGGTGGGTCACATGTGCCATGTGTATGGTTGTTTTTCTCTGACCTGTCTATATTTGGAAATGGGACATAAAACTACAAAGCGGAGCCACCAGATGAGCAATCAGATCTCATCCACACATGCCACATTGGCTCAACATTGCCCTCGATGGATCACCTAAAGCCTGGCACAATTTCAATGTGCCGTATATAGGGTAAATCATGTTATCAAATTGAGGGCAAAGTGCCCAGTTACAAAAGCTAACAACTTGAAAGTAATGTCCTTCACACCATTATGGTCTCATCCTCTGACGGAATTTAACATCGCGGGTGCTAAAAGGGAAGGTTTTATACAAATTACATCTTATCATACTAATGATTGCTGAACTCAAAAAATAGGGTTATTTGCAAATATGCTAAGTTCAGAGGGTTTTTTTTTTTTTTTTTTTTTTTTTACTGTATTGCTAGAAGGGAGGGTTTTATATGCATATTATATTTTATCATACTAATGATTGCTGAACTTAATATTTTCTTGCTCTGTGACTTGTCTGTGGAAGGATAGCCGGCTTAACAACAATAGCCTGTCGAGTCAAATTCCCATGTCTTTAACAAAGATCAATGCACTGCAAGTTCTGTAAGTACAATGCTGTTGTTTCGTACATAAAATGTGGTTATTGTTTTGAAGATGTCGTAGCTTGATAGGATCTTGCCACTAACCATTTGTAATGTGGCATGCAGGGATCTATCCAACAATCAGTTGACGGGAGAAGTTCCATCAAATGGCTCCTTCTCACTGTTCACCCCCATCAGGTCTCTTGATGTTTTAGTGTAGGAGTCATAGGAGCTGCGTAACTATGATTAGGAGTGTTATTGACTGCAAATTTATTGTTTCACAGTTTTAATAATAACAAGTTATGTGGCGCGGTTGCTGGAAAAGCTTGCCCAGGACAGCCTCCATTTTCTCCACCTCCTCCATTTGTTCCACCACCACCAATTTCATCTCAAGGTGATGACCTTTATTTTCAACCTCTCCTGGTTATTAGTGGTGCAACTCGGGCAGGTCGGGATAGGCTGACTGTCAACCCAAAGCCCAACCAACCTCAAGAGGACCCAAACAATAACCTGACCCAACCTGAATTCCAATGCGAATCCTCCATACTTAACCCTAAACCAACCCAACCTTACCAGAACCTGACCCGACCCAAATACATGTGATTATTCCCAACCCAACCGAATTTGCTCAACCCGGTTTCCAATCAGGTTGGAATTTTCCAACCCTAACATGACCAAAGGACCTTGATAATGCGACCCAAACTTGGGTTGGTTCAATCGGCTTCGGACCCGAACCCAAGTTGCAGACCTAGTTCATGTTATGGAAATATCTTGCTTGCTGAGCCTATCTTGACCCTCTCTCACCTGGCTAAGCTCAGATTGGTTTTTCCAGGTTTATTTAATACCTAATTCAGCTTTAGTCATTCTTTTACACATTATGGGCCACCTCTGCCCTATTTTTTTCCACCGACCCAGGTGTGACCTCTGTATTCTAGGATAGTTCATTGCTAAAATGGAAGTGTTTTCGTATGGGGTATTCCCAACCTTCCCAACCAACCAAGACTTCATACCATGCTTTAATCCCGATGCACCCTAATGCACAAGCATCATGCACTTGCTTTCCATTTTGTTTGGGGAGATGCACGTGGTGAATTATTCCATGCCCTGGTCTTGTAATTTTGTTTGTTACATTTCTAGAAGATTCTGGGTGGAAATGGATAAAACTATCAATCCCAGTTCTGGGATTTAAATAGGACTGGTAAATGATCTTCGTGGAGTCTAGTTGCTCCAGGAACCCCATAAGTTCTTGCTTTAAACACTGTTTACCTAGTTGTGATCTGATTGAAGTTGCATACTATTTGAATTGCACAGGGAGATGCTTTATTTGTTTTTATGATACAAGATCAATGCAAAAGAAAGATTTATCATGTCCTAACCTCATGTTGTTGAATATCTATTCAGGAGGAAATAGTGCCTCCACTGGAGCAATTGCTGGGGGAGTGGCGGCAGGTGCTGCTCTACTGTTTGCTGCACCTGCAATTGCATTCGCATGGTGGCGACGTCGGAAACCACAAGAGCATTTCTTCGATGTGCCCGGTTAGTAGGTCAACCAGGAATGGATAGACCAGATTTATTTCTGTGGTAACCTCAATCATATTTTCTCTTTGCAGCTGAAGAGGATCCAGAAGTTCATCTGGGCCAGCTCAAAAGATTTTCTCTACGAGAACTACAAGTTGCAACTGATACTTTTAGCAACAAGAACATTTTGGGCAGAGGTGGGTTTGGGAAGGTGTACAAGGGACGGCTAGCAGATGGGTCGCTTGTTGCCGTGAAGCGGCTCAAGGAAGAGCGTACACCGGGTGGGGAGCTACAATTTCAGACAGAGGTAGAGATGATCAGCATGGCTGTTCATCGTAACCTCCTCAGGCTACGAGGTTTTTGCATGACGCCCACGGAACGCTTGCTTGTCTATCCGTATATGGCTAAGGGAAGTGTTGCATCATGTTTAAGAGGTATTTACTATGTTTTCTGACACCCTTGATATGATATGCTTTCTCATTGCCTTTTGTGATGCCTAATCCTTCTTGTTTTTTTTTTTTTTTTTCTGAGCGATGAGAAAATTTTTATTGAAGAAGGCCTAAGCCAGAATATACAAAAGGAAAAAAGAAAAACTATATACGAAGCCTGACAAAACTTTATACAACAACCCAACTATCTGGAACAGAAACTACCCCCTTCAAGAACAAAGCCCATTCTTTAACATGCTTCTTTTCTAGCTGAAAGACCTCCTTCGCACTCCCCTCCTGATTTCGGAAGCATCTATACTAGAGAATTAATCTAAACAGCTGGTCGGAACTGGCTTTGAAACAGGACAGCTGTGATCATTGTGCTCGTGTCTGTAGATGCTCTAATTGAAACTGTTTACATTCATGTTTTATTGTAGAGCGTCAAGAAGCAGAACCACCACTTGATTGGCCAACCCGTAAGAGAATCGCGTTGGGATCTGCGAGAGGGCTTTCATACCTGCATGATCACTGTGATCCAAAGATCATTCACCGAGATGTGAAAGCTGCAAATATCTTATTGGATGAGGAGTATGAGGCGGTTGTTGGTGACTTTGGCTTGGCTAAACTTATGGACTACAAGGATACCCATGTGACAACTGCCGTCCGTGGCACAATCGGGCATATAGCCCCTGAGTACCTCTCTACAGGGAAGTCTTCAGAGAAGACTGATGTTTTCGGCTATGGGATCATGCTTCTGGAACTGATCACTGGACAAAGAGCATTTGATCTTGCTCGGCTTGCAAATGATGACGATGTTATGCTTCTTGACTGGGTACCGCACTAAACTCATTTCGCCTTTCTTCCCACTTTTATATGCTGCTACTACCATAACCTTACAGTGGCATCTGCCACATGTGGGGCCTACGTGATGTATTCACACCATCCAACCCATCTATCAATGCATCATCTTGAAGAAGAAAAAAACTAAACCCCAATACTCAGCCTGGTCCAGATCTGAATTAGGCTACCGGAAAGGGAACAGGTGGGGAGGTAACACCAACCTTTGAATTTCACAGGGGCATGCCTGAGCAGTAAAACAGCATCATTTTGGCCTTACCCTTAATCTGACCTGGATGAAGGGTCTGAACAGCCTATATTCTATATACACAACACAGGAGGCCATCACTATAATCAACAATGGGTGTTCCCTCCTAACATGTTCCATGTGCTATTGGCCCACTCTAGTTTTGGATCAGGCTTTTTTTTTTCTGGGGTTTTTTTACATGACACATCTGACAAACAGGTTGGATCCCCTGATCTAGTTGGTATAGCTATCAGTACCACCCCAAGGTTATGGTGGTACTGGTAACGCTGGAGCATGCCCCATATATATTGGTCATGCTTTTGTTGTGAACTTTATCTTTCATGCTACTGCAATTATGGCTAGCCTTGCTATACTTTGAATTATTTATGAGGGTAAGTTGTTTCGGGTCCTTAAAAAATTCATTATCCAAGTAGTGTAGCTGATTTCAGTGGATACCCTGAATTTCGTGAAGACTGGCGAAGTGGGGTCACTACTAAAACAGTGGATTCATTTAGAAAATTTTCCCACTTTCACATTCAACCTACACGTGGACCAGCCATGCTCTTTTCGTCAGGCCACATGAATGGTGGGTTCACCTGATGCACATTGTGGATGTCCCCACACGGATGCAAGGTTGGCACTTTTGGTGCGTGTAGCAGTGCATATCAACAAAAGAACTGCAAAACAAAAAATTTGATTGTTCCTCACCCAACTGGGTGTTGTTTGCAGGTGAAAAGCCTTCTGAAAGAGAAGCAGCTGGAGAAGTTAGTAGACCCTGAGCTTCAAGGCATCTATGTGGAAGCCGAGGTGGAGCAGCTGATCCAGGTCGCATTGCTCTGCACTCAGGGATCCCCAGTGGAACGCCCCAAAATGTCGGACGTGGTGAGGATGCTTGAAGGTGATGGATTAGCTGAGAGATGGGAGGAATGGCAGAAGGTGGAAGTGGTTCGCCAGGAAGTCGAGCAGCTCCCCAACCGGAGCAATTCTGAGTGGATCATCGACTCCACCAATGATCTTCGAGCCTTTGAGTTATCTGGCCCAAGGTAACATTGCCACCACGGAAAAAGGCAAGGGGAATTATTTAACCGTCTTATTTTTCTTCACTTGCATCCCGTGCCATCTATAAAAGCCCATCTGTGTCCTACAAGTTGAGAACATCTGTGTATATATGAATTGGCAGGCCATTATATAATCTGCAATCATTTCTTGATTATGTGTATTGTTTAAGGGATGCCATGCGGCAGTTACCTGGACATGGGAGGTGGTCTGCAGACTCAAGCGGACCACCTCAAGCAAGAAGGCAATCAGCAGTCTAGTCATGGCTGATGTGACAGGGATGGGTGGGGTTTGTAGTAACACGCCTGATGCTAAGGGAGTAAAAAAGAACCTTGGTACTTTGCTTGGCTATGTAAACAATTTGGAGGGTATTTTTTTTTTAGTCCTTATCGCAGGCATTGAGGGCCTCTGTTCAGTAGTTTGCTGAGTGTGCTATGAAGGAGAGTCAGTGTTGTAATAACAAATGGGGCATCGGAATCCCAGCAGCATGCATCTCCATTTACATGGTGAAATTTGGTTCCACAAAGATGATTTTATGTTTCAGTCAAAGAGTACTATTTTCTCAGATTGACTCTGTCTTGGCATATTTGATATTTGGATTAGCAACTGAATATTCCTGCAGTGATCTTTGAGATGACTGAGAGAAAGCAGGTTGATGTGTTACAATATTCGAACTTCTCTGACCCATCACTGCAATCTGGAGCAAACTGAGATCTTGCGCTTGTAACATTCCAAAATATCCACTGATTTCAGTGATCTAGGAATGCAGGTTGCCACTGGCAGCTGAAGGTGAATATGGGTTGGTTAAACAGAAAACTCTTGGGTGATTAAATTGTATTAATATGACATTATTCTTTATGTGCCGCTTCAGTGGAATATATCCAAGCCATGAAGAGGGTGGAGCATAGTATGAGGATCATGTGAAGTAAAAATTGGAAGTAGGCTACATGTTGATTTGAACCATCTGCCACATTGATCCAATGGTGTAGCCTGTTAGATGAATGGACTAGCCCTGGTTTTCATCCCAAGTGATCCTCATGATGGGGTCTCACCTTTTGCACAGGCAGATGCTATGAGCAGAAATTTGAAGGAAAAAAAATGTTGCATCTTAAGTTAACATGCAACATTGTATACGATCACTTCTGTGATTAGATTAGGGATTTTCCTATATAACGCCTTACTTTTAGGTTAGGCTATTACCAAATAAACGCATGCTTTCAAAATATCTAAAGCAAAACGTTTAAGTTTTTGCAAATATGGAGAAAAAACCGCCTCTTGACGGTAAACGATAATGTCTTAAAAGACGGATTTGCCTCTGCACCTTTTGTTTTTTTACTGTTATACCCATTGCAAGTGGCGGGGCGTGTAAATGATTCTACGGGCCCACTTTATGTGTGTATGATTGACATCATCCATCCATTTTAAAATCTCATTTTAGGCCATGGACTTAAAAATGATCCAGATCTAAAGCGCAGGTGGACCTGCCACAGGGAAGGCCTATCATTAAAGACATGTTGGGCCCATTGAAGTTCGGATCAAGCTGATTTTGTGTCTTCCCTTCATCCATGTCTGTGTGGCCTAATCAAAAGGTTGGATGGACACCCCCCCCCCCCATGTCTGTGTGGCCTTATCAAAAGATGGACCCGACAAACATCAGTGGGATGTTTGCTGCGGTACACCCTGCCTCCCACCTTGATGTATATGCCTTGTATCCACACTGTACCTCCGTTTTTTAAAACTCATTTTAGGGCATGATCCAAAATGAGCATATCCAATCTCAGGTGGACCATAGTATACGAAACGGTGTTAATCAACTATTAAAATCTTCCAAACAAAAGCTTTGGATCAAGGTGATATTTGTGTGGTCTCTTCATCCAGCTCCTAGTTACCTGATCAACAAGTTGGATGGAAAATAAACATTCCGGTGGCCCTCATGAAGTTTTTAATTGTGGGGATTCAATGACTGTTTCCTGTGGTGTGGTCCGTATAAGATTTGGATATGCTTATTTTTTGGATCATGTCTTACAATGAGCGGTCAAAATGGATGGACAGTGTGGATGTAAGGAACATACATTTAAGTGGCCCCAAAGCTAGGGATCCACCGATCAAACCATCCCCATGACCTGCCAGAAGCGGATTGCATGGCTTGCACAACCGACTTCCATGTAGGTTGAAGTCACCAAGTTATGTGGGCCCGACATGATGCATGTGTTATATCAAAACCGTTTATCCATTTTTCGAAGTCATTTTAGTCGAATGAAACAAAAAAAGAGCCAGATACAAGACCCAAGTGATCCAGACTAAATTTTTCCTTCTTTTTTTTTTTTTTTTCAGTTCATCAGAGTGGGAATGACCTTATAGACGGTTTGGATGACATGTGGGGCCCAAGAAGGTTCCCATGGTAGCTATTCCTTTCCCCAATTATCCCTCTCTTGTAGCCCGCTTGAGTCTTAGATCTGGCTCATTTCTGGTCCCCTGTCTTAAAATGATCTCTAAAAATGAATGGACACAAACACCATGGTGGAGCAGGAATTTCCTGCTAAAGTTGGAAATTTACGTTCGTCACGCAATCCACTTCCTCCAGTAGCCACGTAGGCACTTGACAATCTCTGTGGCTCCTCCATGATGTAAATTTTTATCCACGTTGTCCATCCATTTTTCATGTTTATTTTAAGACATGAGCTGAGAAATGAGGGAGATTACGGTTTCGGATGGACCACACCATAGGAAAACATTGGTGATTGAATGAGGACAATTTTGTTATTTTAAAAAGTCACATGTGCCGTATGTAGCTGTACACAAACAGAGCTAGCTCGAAAAGCTCGCTCGGCTCGGATCGGCTCGAAAAAGCTCGGTTTGACTCGGCTCGTAGGGTTGAACAAGCCAAGCCGAGCCTATTTTATGGGCTCATTGAAAATTCAAACCAAGCTCGAGCCTGGCCTTAGCTCAATTTGGCTCGATTTGGCTCGAACTATGTTCAATTCAGCTCGGCTCGTGTACAGGCTCAGTATTTAAAATATATTATGTATTATTATTATTATTATATAATATATTTAAAAAAAAAACAAACCCTAAAAGTCGCCCTCGCCCACGGCTACCTGACCGCCGTCGGCCTCCACGAGGACCACGACCCTTTGATCTCTCTCGCTTCCCCTCTCTCATCTTCTCTCTTCTCATCTCCTCCCTCTCTCTCTCCACTCGTCACCCGGCCATTCCGGCAATCCCCGACCTTGTCCGACAGCGAACAGCCGACCGCCAACCTCCCTCCAATCGATGATTGCCCCTGTCTGACAACTGACCTCCCTCCAGCCGACGACCTCACCTATCCGACCACCCCAACCTCGAAAGCTCAGCTCGAATTTAGGCTTGAAAGCTTGAAGCTCGAATAGGCTTGAATTCGGCTTTAAAGCTCGACCAAACCAAGCCAACCTTGTCGGTTGGGCTCGAGGACCAAGCCGAGCTGAGCCCGCTGACCAAACCAAGTCGAACTGTCCAAAGCTCGATTCGACTCGGCTCGTGTACACCTCTAGCCGTATGTAACCCTAACGGTATGTGACAATACGCGGCTGAATGTCTAACAGTGCAAACCTTAGGCGTTTTACTCTAAATATTTTGAAAGCGTGCATTTATTTGGAACTAGCCTAAAAGGTAGGCGGTTGCACGGGATAATCCCATTAGATTGAAAAGATCTGAATGGTGAGGGCTTTTCGAAAGTAGGGATCAAGGGCATTCTTCTTACCTACCATCAATTGTCTATGGCAACTGAAGAGTTGTTAGCCATTGGTTAGTGATGTGAAAAGATGAAGAGCTGGTATTCCGGTAGGGCAACAATCCGTTCAAGTTTACATGTTTGCCATAATGGCATGCATAAAAACTACATGTCACATAGGATCTCAATTTCCCTATTTGCAGGCCATTAAATGGATAGGCAAAATGAGTAGTCAAAAAATGAAATTTAAAAAAAAAAAAAAAAAAATTTGCAAATACCACTAGGAAATATCTATCATGAGATTTTAAGATGATCCAATCTGTTTTATGGTATATGACCCATCCAAAGTGGGGGCCAGCAGATAGCAATTTTTTTTTAATCAAATCTCACTCAAGTCATCAATGATTCTCCTTGGTTTATACAAATCACATGGGCAATCAATACTGTCACTAGTTGTACTAAAGCTCTTGTTTCAGCTGATGTTTTCAACTAGTTGTGACATTTTCATCCGGTTTCTTGTATGCACGTACAAAATTCTATAACATTTGGATGGAACCACTGTGTTGTGTAGATATTTAAAGAGAGGATAAACATGCATGGATAATGGATAGATGCAACTGTCTATCCAATCACTCAGAAGCCACCACCACCGGCAACCAATTTACTTCTCTGTCCACCAATGCAGCCGCAGGCATGTGTTTCAGAATACAAGATTTCCATGCATTTTTCTTCCCCCAAATGGTGCTGGCATTTCTCCGGCACACAAAGCGATCCATCATCCTAGCTTTGTCGGTTGATATTACTATGCAGCACAATCTGACTGTACGGCCACAGAAGAATTATCCATCCTCAGAAATTAGCTCTGCTCTACTAGTACAGTTCTTCCCTCTCCATATCACAATCTGCTGCTCCTCAAATGTCACTAAGGCACAGGGAACTAAGTCCTGCAAGGAAACCCCAAAACCATTTGAATATCTTGTCTTCAACTAAGACTAGAAGGCGGTGGAATTAATGAACTATTTATGTGGAGAGGGATGAACATTTAATAACATTCAAACATGGATCATATACAGGTCAAATAGATTTCTTTCTACTTCGGGAAAAAAAACGATCAATATGTGAGGGTTACAAGGTTATACCAGGAGAGCTTGACTGTGCAACATACATTGACGATTATGGATGTTTACATTAAGAGAGAAGAAATGAAATTCATAGATGCCCAAAAATTATGTGAAATTTAAAATGAGAGAACAATGTCTCATTCAGAAATAGATTGATAGAAGGACAGTGGAATGCAAGGAAGAAGTAATGTTATGTGTGAGATGGTCGATTGCACTAGGAAAGTGGCAAATGATGTTTTAAATGTATCTAGAGGAAAAAGCCAATTCATATGAGAAAACTTGGAGGTGAAACGACGATGTGTAAAATACTATTCATGAGAAATATTCATGTTCCAAAGCCTATTAAGGGATTAGAAACGATGAAAATTTTGAACAACATAAAAACGCCAAAAAAATTGCTTAGTAGCAAGTGAGGCTGAACTTAAGGCTTACGATGATCTATACAATAGATTGGGGACAAGAGAAGGTGAGAAAGATGCCTTCAAACTTGCAAAAATGAGGAAGAGGATGAGTGGGGAGTCAGATCATGTTAGATGCATTAAGAGCAATAACGAGAGGGTAATAGTAAAGGACAATGTGATTAACAAAAGGTGGAGAAACTATTTTCAGACCTTGTTAGATGACAACCACTCTAAGAACTTGGGGATAGAAGAAACCATAAACTCAAATAACATTGAATATCGTAGATACTTCCGTAGGATTAGGATATCTAAAATGAGAGAAATGAAAACAGGAAAGGCTCTCAGACAATGAGGTATACCAATAGAGGTCTGCAAGTGTACGAGAGATATTGGGTTATTTTGGTTGACAAAGTTGTTCGTTGAGATAGTAAAATTGAAAAAAAGAAAAAAAAGAGCCAAATGAATAGAAGAAAAAGTACCGTAGTACCTATTTATAAGAATAAAGAAGACCTACAACGTTGCACTAACTATCGTTAGATTAAACTTACGAACCATACTATGGAACTTTGGGAGAGAGTAATTGAGCAAAAACTAAGCCATGAGAAGAATGTATCAGTTTGACTAGGAGGTATACCGCTGAAGTTACTTTTCTACTCCGATAATTGATAGAGAAATATAAGGAGAAGAGAAAGGATCTCCACATGGTCTTTATTGACTTAGAGAAAGCATACAATAAGGTCCCCAGACAATTAATCTGGAAGGTGTTGGGAAAGAAAAGATTTTTAAGAGGATATATTGACGTGATTAAGAATACATACGAGGTAGTGGTAACAAATGTGAGAACCACTAGTGGAGAGATAAATGAGTTCCCAATTACTCTAGGCTTACACTGAGGGTCAACATTAAGCCCGTACCCTTTTGCATTGGTTATGGATGACTTACCGAGGCATTTGCAGGAAGAGATCCCATGATGTAAGTCATTTGCAGCAAACATAGTTTTGAATGACAAGACAAGGGAGGGCGTGAACACAAAGCTAGATTTATGGTGGGATGCTTTAGAATCTAAAGGATTTAAAATTAGTCAGTCTAAAACTCAGTAAATAGAGTGCAATTTTAGCAACAACATGAGTGCAAACAAGGAATTAGTTAAGATTGCTAACCAAGAAGCTTCGCAAAATCACCCCTTTTGATACCTTAGGCCAAGAATTCATGAGAGAGGAGGGATTGAGAAGAATGCTACCTATAGAATTCAAGCAGGGCGGAAGAAGGGGAGATGTGCCTAGGGAATTTTATGTGATCGTCATGTACCACTCAAACCGGATAGCTATAGGACTAGCTATGCTTTATGCAACGGAATATTTGGTAGTTAAGGAACAACATGTATGTCAGAGATTTTAAAAAAAAAAGTCTTTAGGAGAGGGAAAAAAAACTTAATTAGGGTTGGATCAATGTCCAACCCCCTTCTTATTTATATTAAGTGATGTCCAAAGTAACATAAAGTACCCTTGGAACCAAGTGCAAAAGAGGAAATACAAAAAAAAGAGAGAAAAATAATAAGAAAAACAAGAGGAGAATAAAAAGACGGCCCATGGTTCAGAGAGAGAATGCACATGGTCTAGAAATATCTACACTCCCTCTCAAACTGAGGCATAGATATCAATCATGCTTAGCTTACCAAGAATATATCGTACAACTTATATAATAAGTGCCTTAGTGAAGATATCTACAAGTTGAGCAGTAGATGAAATAAATGGAGTAGAAATAATGCCAATAGCAATCTTCTCAAGAATAAAGTGATATTGATAATCAGCTTCAATATGTTTTGTCCACTCACGAAAAATAAAATTAGAAGTTATACGAATTGCAGCTTGATTGTCACAATATATAGGCATAGGAGTCTTCATTGGAAATCTCAATTCAGCAACATAACCTTTTAACCACAAAATTCACATGCAGTATTTGCTAGAGCACGGTACTCGGCCCCGTATCGGATCATGCAACAACTATTTGCTTTCTAGTCTTCCAGGTAATGAGGATGCTTCTAAAACAAGTATGATATCCTCACGTAAAGCGTTGATCATTTGACGAACCCGCCCAGTCCATGTCAGAATATGGACATGGATCGTGGAACATGCATAAACTAGCTAACCAAACTCATTGCATGAGATAGAACTTGGCAATTAATAGTCAAATATATCAACTGACCAACCAAAAACTTATGCATACGAGGATCATCAAGAAATTCCCCATTATTAGCCCGAAGCTTCTTATTAACCGCTAACGGTGAATCAATAAGTTTGACACCAAGATTACTAGTTGAAGTCAATAATTTTAGCCATATTTTCGTTGAGACAAAATGATGCCCTTCTTAGAATGAGAGACTTTTCCAAGAAATTATTTTAGTAATCCAAAATCTTTAATATAAAAAACCTTGCTCAGATAGAGTTTCAACTCAGAAATTACACTAGCATCATTACTTATAACAATGATATCATCGACATATACACTCACAATGATGATACCCTATACACACCAGTTAGCAAACACACAAAATGGTCAGAGCAAATGCAAGTAAATCCAATACGAATTAGGGCCCCACTAAGCTTCTCAGACCAGGCTCGACAAGTCTGCTTCAAACCATATATAGCCTTCTTAAGATGATATATCATTCTTTCTTTCCTCTTTTTGACCAAAAAAAGGAGGGGAAAGCATATAAATCTCTTTAATCAAATCATCATTTAAAAGTGTACTCTTAACATCTAATTGGTGCAACGGCCAATTCAAATTAGCAACAAGAGATTATTACCCACACCGAATTCATCTTAACAACATGAGCAAAAGTATAAGAATAATCATCACCATATGTCTATGTAAATCCTTTAGCTACAAGAGGAGCTTTATATCAAGCTATACTACTATCAGCGTTGTACTTGAGAGCATACATCCAATGAAAGCCCATCGAATATTTCCCAATTGGTAAATCAATCATCTCCTATATATCACTCCTCTTGATGGCAACCTCTCCTCCTCCATAGCTTATCACCACAGAGGAGAATTAAGATCCTTTTTAATATTCTTAGAAATAGTGGAAGAAGAACACACAAGGGCAGAAAAAAAGGACATGTTAGTTGAAGAAATAGAATGATAGGAAACAAAACGTTCAATAAGATGAGAAGTACCATCTTTTGGCTTTTCTGATAATAACAAGCAAATCCAAGGACGAGTCTAAATATGAATCAATATAAATAGGCAAGTTAGTAGGAACAATACCAGTACTTGTCGTCAAAGAAGCATGTTTCGTGGTGACCTAAGGAAGAACCAGAATAAGAACATTCCCTCTTTCATACACCTTTAAGTTTGATTTGGTAGATTATGAATCAGAAACAACCTTATATTTAACACTGTTGAGTTTAAAAGGAAGAGAAACAATTGGACCAAACATAAGAACAGAAACAAGAAGAACCATAGAATTGTGCTCCTCCTAGCCTACAGAAACGTTGCTCCTCCATCGAGACAACGTCTTTTGGTAACCGAATTAAAACATTTATACCCCTTTTGTGAATACGAATATCCCAAGAAAATATATTTAATGGCTTGATTTGACAGTTTATTTCTATTAGGATAAGTATTATGTACGTAATAAACACACTCAAAGACCCGCAATAGGATTTCAGGTATAGATTAAAACGCCAAAAAAATGAGGAGACTTTATTATAAAGAACCTTAGTAAGTAAATGATTAATTAAATAATATGTATTAAGGACTGACTAAAAAGATTTAAGAACAAACATACCAATCAAAGGAGCATTGAGTTACTTCGAGGAGATGCATATTCTTTCTTTCAGCAATTTCATTCTATACACACAAGTGGTTTGAAAATTAATACAACACTCTTAAAGACGAGAAATCTTAGAATGGGGAAAATATCCATTTCCATTATTTGTACAAAAAGTGCCAATATTCATATTAAATTGATTTTTAACACAACTATGAAATACCTTGAAAATGGAGCCAACCTCATCTCTATTTTTCATCAAATAAATCCATATCATATGAGAAGCATTATCAATAAAAATGACAATACTTAAATCCATTAGAAGCAACGGGAATTAGATCCCATACTTCAGAATGAACAAAAAAAAAATCTATTAAACTCTCTCCACAAGAGGATAAAATGACATGATGTTTGGCCCCATCATAAGTCTCACATTGTAAATTCGTAAGCTCACTCGACTCAATTGACTAAGGCAAAAAAGACTATAAAACTAAACTCAAAGGATGATCAAATAGACAATGCCAAATATAAACTTCCTGTTTCTACACAAAGAAACTCAGTAAACTGGCAAGAAAATTTTGAACAGAGAATGTATAATCTATCATTCTCGCATCCACCACCAAACAACTTTGTATTCAAATCTTGAAAGACAATGATGAGAAGAAAAAAATTGCACTACAATTTAGGTCCTTTATAATTTAACTAACAGATGACAAATTAGAAGTAATATTAGGACCTAATAAAACAGAAGACAAGAGAACAATGGTGAAATGAAAACAGTACCCATTCCCCCAATAGGTATTAGGGTACCATCTGCTAATTTCGCACGACCTAAATTAAAATTCGGAAAAAGTACCCTTTTTTTCTTTTGGGGGGGGGGGGGGGGGGGGGGGGGGGGGCGGGGACTGTTGGTAACACCGCAATGTTAGCCACCCCCACTTGGGAGTCGATATCAAGACCTTGGTGTTGAAACGAGGTTATCTTCACTCAGTCTACCACTTGAGCTATGGATCGGAAAAGGTACATATTATATGATCAATAGCCCCCAAATCAATTATCCAAGGACTTAATGCAAAAGTAGTGTGAAAAGCGATGAAAGTATTACTTGCTTGAGCAAAAGACGTAGATGAAGAGACCTTATTCTGAGAGGCATCCCTTATTAAGGCATGATACTCGCTTTTCGAGAGATCAACTACATCACCAGCTGATGAAGCCACAAGCAAATTTGCCTATGGTACAGCGCCCACAATAACATCCTGAGAATTTTTCCCATGTATCTGCAAAATCAACGGCTTAGCCTTGAGGACAGCCATGAAGGACCCAACAATTGTCAACAATATGCTCATATCTACAACAATGAGTGCACAGACAATCCATACTACAATCACAGCCCATGCCACAACCACAACCTCGGCCGCCATTACGACCTCCTCTTCATGGACCTCTACCTTAGCCAACACTAACACTATCAAAATTCCTAAATTTTGTCACTCTGGTAGATTTCTCAACCATAGTTGATCTCATTCTTGTACGACGCTTCTCATCTCGTAAAAGCAAAGCATACACAGTATTAAGTGAAGGTAGAGCAAGGAAAACTGAGAATTTGAACTCAAACAAGCTTAAACTCATAATTAAGACCTGTCAACCATTCAAATATCATTTTCTTCTCAAATACTTCTTTTATATGCCTCTTCATTTGTTAAACAACCAAATTGAAAATCATCCAGAAAAAACAATTCCAACCACAAAGCACGCATCTTACAATAATAATTTAACACTGCTCTCACCTCTCATCTCCAATGACTTATCTCCTGACAAATATCATGAATTCGGGTCATATTTTGTTGGTCAACATACAATTCAGAAGCACTCAACCAGATCTTGTGTGCAGTGGAGAAAAAGAAAAAAGTCTTTCACTAACCTCTAGTTCCATAGAATTTAAGATTTAGCACATAAATAACAAATTGTTCGATTTCCATTCTCCATAAGAAAGATACATCAAAAAAGGTTCCAATATACTGCCTTCTATGGATCCCAACTTATGTTTTCCTCTAACAAACATCTCAACTTTTGACCATTGAAAATAATTGTTGAACGTAAGTTATGAGTTATAATCTGCAACCCAAGATTCTCTGAATGGACAATTAACCTCTCCATCTTTGAAGCAATAGGATTAACTGTCTTAAATGTTGCTAATGAAGCCATATTTAATCCTAAACAATTAAAAAAGTACTAAATATCAAGATTTAACACCAATAAAAAAATAAAAAATAATAAACAGCTAGAACCAACTATAGCTTGCGGTAATCTAGAAAAGACCCAAAAATTTTAAAAATGCACCAATCCTCGTAGCTCCGAAAACCACCAAAGAGAAGGGGATCCTATGGCTAAATTCACCGGATATTAATAAATCTTGATAATCTTAAAAAAGAAAAACAAACTCAAATACATTATTATTGGCACAAAAGAATCGCTATAAATAGAGATAAAAAAGAACTCAAAAACTATCTAAACGAAAATATCAAGCAAATCCTAGCTGCCACAAACCAGTTTCTAAAAAAACTGGAAGAAAAACACCCTAAAAACCGAATCAAAACTTAATGTCCAACAAACTTTTAAAGAAAATCCTAAACTGTCACAAGATCCCTCTTTGTTAATCGCTTTCAATCACTAATTAGGCTGCAACAACTCTTAAACCAAGAGAAAAACCATGGGAGAATAAAGAAAAGAAGGAAAATGAAGAAGGAAAGAGAAGGGAGATCGAGAAGGGAAGATGCGAAGAAAACCCTAGGAGCTTTTTTGCTCTAATACCATGTCAAAGAGGAAAAAAACCATTAAGAGAGAGAAAAAAACTCTGACCTTATTTATATTAAGTGATGTCCCAAATTACATAAAACATCCTTACAACCAAGGGCAAAAGAGGAAAAAAAAGAATGAAAAATAATAAGAGAATAAGAGACGACCCACGGTCTAGAGAGAGAAGGTCCATGGACCACGGTCCAAAAATATCTAGAATGTTCATAGGATGTGTAGCTAAAATAAGGATGTAGAGATGGATGAGTGGCAAGACAATGAAGGATAGAATTAGAAATGAATGCATTCAAGGTAACTTAAGAGTGTCAGCAATAGGTCATAATATGAGGAAAAGTAGACTAAGAAGGTTTGATCATTTGCAATGGAGACCAAGAACCACTCCAATTAGGAGCAAGGACAAGTTAAAAGGCTCCAAAAGGGCAAGGGGAAGCCTTTAAAGGACATGGATGGAGGTAGTATTAAAAGACTTGATGACCTACCTAAAGGTATGGCCCTTAATAGAGTGGAATGGCGAAACAAGATTCATGTAGCCAGACTAAATTGATTAGGATAACGCTTCAATGATGATGATATATGGAGAGAGAACTGCTCAGATCCAACCATTTGGTTGATAAGTTACCAATCAGCCAGTAAATGAGTCCCAACCTTTTATATGTATGTAAAATCCCACCGTTTCAATAAGTTGACCCAACCATGAGGATCACCTAGTGCAAAAAGAGACCCATTCCACTCATCGAGTGGGCTACACCATACAAAACAATGGATAGCCACTGATATGATGTAGAAATACCGGTATGGCCCACTTAATGGGTGGATTAGACTTACTTTTGAATAAGGTGATCCTCATGGTGGGGCCAACTTTTTGGATGGGTTAAGTGTCACTCAAACATGATATGCTGAAAAAGTCCACCAGTTGGACAATAAATTAGCGGTCCAACTAGCTGGATATAAGCATCCTGTATATATGACACCAAGCGGCCCATTGTCATATGTATAATGTGGTCTTAAGTCCAACTGTTTGGACGATAAGTTACCATTCGCCTAACGGATAACTTCCAACCTATAAGTTGTGTGCAACATCTAGCCCATTTAATATGTTAGCCACCTCCCTCCCTCCATCCAACAGAAAACTTCCAACCTACCATTTGGCTGTGATATCCAGCCCATTGAATAGGTTGGCCACCTTCCTCCCTCCCCGGCCCATTTAATAGGTTGGCCACCTCATTCCTTCCCTCCCTCCCTCATAGCCAACCATAGAAGTATTGACTATTCTTTTGGACTAGGAACAGTTCAGGTCTCAACTTTTGGGCCTGGTAGAAAATCAAGCAAGTTCAGTTGGGTTCAGGTTGGGTCCACCATCTTGGACCTGGTTAAAAACATGTCGTGTAGGGTCAAGCGGGTCCAGGTAATGGGTTCACTTAATTTTTATAGTAATATTGTACATATATTTTATATATTAACTATGCTACCAATGGAATGAGGTTTGCTAAGTCACACACATGTAGGAGAGTCTATTTGTGCACTACTCATATGGCAAAGTGGCACATGCATGTGAAACATGAACGAAAGCCAAGAAATAGTTTTTTGAAAAATTGAACCTATTCATAGATTTTGTAAAATTTTCCACAAAAGGCACGAGTGACGATGAGGCGAAAGGAACATGGATTCCAGCCAGTCGGAAGGGGGAAACAGATGGCCAAGAGCATCACTAGAAGAGAGTCCCGATCCATACCGAAGCTCCCCATGCTGTATGCTAAGAGTTTCTTGGAAGAATGGTCGGAAATGAATTTTCTTAGGGTTTTTGGAAGAATAGGGAAGGCTAAGGAGATCATCATTCCCCGAATTAGGGGGTTGGAGATAATTCGAGGGTTCGCCTTCATGCACATGAAAAGGTTAGAGGAGGTGGATCAAGTAGTTGCAGCGCTGAGTGGCAAATGCTTCGGTGGTAGGAATTTATTAATGCAAAAATTGAAATACAGTCTGGAGGGGGTGATCGAGCATCACTTCAGAAAGAGGTTAGGAGAGAGAAGGGAAGCTCATATCAAGGGAAGAAAGAGAACATGTTAGGGTTAGCAGAGGGGAGGGATGGAGGGGTGCTTCAAATCCGTTCGGGACGTGGTAGCAAAGAAGTCTCCTAGACATGCCATGACCATGGGAGATGTCTCTAGGGAGGGGGGGCGATCCATACTTGGCGGAAGGTGGAGAGAGATGGTGAGTCGATGACCAACGATCCTAATTCCTGAGGTTAGGATTCATCCAAAGGTAGTTAAGAGTGCATGGAAGGTGCTTTGATGGAGCTTGGTGGTGTTGACAAGGGTTGGTGCATCAATTTCAGAGGTGGGAGGTTGGGTAGCACAGAACAGTGTTTTGGATGAAGAAGACAAGGTTCTCAAACACCTCAATGAGATAGAGATGTGGATATCGCTCCAATCGTAGGCAAATATAGATAGCAACGTTCTCGCTAGCAAATCTCTTCAAGGATGGCCTGGTTTCATCAATCTATAAATGATTTGAGTGGATGGCGTTTGGGTGAGAAGATGTTTGGTTCCAGATCTGGGAGCTTCTGCTGGAGTTCTAGATCCAGGAAGTTTACACGACGGTAGGATCATGCATCGAGGAAGTAATTGCCACCCAAACACAGAAGGATGTGAGGAGCTCCAAGCTACCATCAAATGTACTAATAAGAAGAACAAGCAGTCACCAATTCCGAAGTGGATCCACATCATAGTGGGGGAAGATAAGGTGTTTGTGAATGTGATGCAGGAAGCAAGGGGAGGTGTACATAATTAGGTGAAATATAGTTAGGGGTGTCAATGGGCTGGGTTAGGGCTGGGCCAAGCTCTATACAAGTACGGCCAATATTTCGCAAGGTATGCCAAAACCCAAGCCCGGCCCGGGATGCATATATAGGACTTGGCCCAAGCCCGGCCATTCCCAGAGAGAGAGAGAGAGAGGATACCCGTAGGTGATGAAGAGAATGATGGCCCAAGCACGGGAAACCATCAAGCATCAAACCACAACCATAGCAGAAACACTTGCTAGCGACCATCATGAGGACCTGGCTCACCCACAGGAAGAGGAAAGAACCCACCCTAAGCCTTGTTGCTATGTCCGAGTCATACGTGCAATAGTTGTAGTTCTATTCCGAGTTCAATACTATCTAGAGAGAGAGAGACGTGCTCCATTGCTCTACATGCATGGCCTCTACATACATGGAAAGCTTCAACTACCTGCCTCTCTCTCTCTCTCTCTCTCCCTACCAACTCCTCTATCATCTCTAAATGCAAAGAAGGCCGGATAAAGAAGAAAGGAAGAAGAAATGGAACACAAGTCTTTGCTCTTGAACTGACGGATGATCTTGCCCTTCCAAATACAAGAAAAGGGCCTTATCTAAATTCTCCCAGGCCATAAGGTCCAGTCTCCTTCTGCTACCAAAACAACATTTCAACAAAAGAAGAGGAGAGAAATTTTGAAAAGGAGGTAAAAAGTTTGGGTTTGAATTTTGAACTTTTGTGGGTTGGCTTTTGGACAACTAAGTCCAAGCCTGACCTGCTTGAGAAACATGCTCCAATTTTAGGCCCAAACCTGGCCCTCGAGCTTGATACTCTAGCCCAAGCCCGGCCCGAGATGGGCCAAGCCCTTAAGCCCGTCGGGCCAACCCGCCCCGTTGACAGCCCCAAAGACAGTAGGAATGGTGGAGCCAAAACAATGAAAGAACATGGAGGCAAAGTTGTAGCAGAGAAAGAAGATGGGAGTACGGATTACGTGGTCTCGCGATCCACCAAAAGAGGCCTAGGCTTCGTGTGAAGAGATGATTGGTGCGTAAGGGGTAGGTGGTGAGGCAGCGGAGGAGCGTCTGCCACACATCCTGACAATTGTTTGGGTCAAAGAAGATGTGGAGAGGTTGGCCACATGCAACGTGCAGGGGTAAGTGGCTAGGCAATCTACAAGGGTGCATCACACATCTTGTCAATTGTCCGGGTCAGAGCAAATGTGGAGAGGCTAGCCATATGCAAGGGGCAGGGGTAGATGGTGAGGCAGTGGACATGAGCGTGCCACGTGTCTAGTCAGTTGTCTAAGTCGATGATGCATCTCAAGCCCTTGCCTGGCACTACCCATGCAAAGTTATCCAGCTGCAAAATACATGTGGGTGCAATGGTAAGTCCTAGCACATGCGAGCAAGCTCCTCTTTACTTGTAATGCTCGACAATTCCCTATCTCCATAAGCACTTCAATTTGGAGAATAGCAACATGGAGAAAGGAAGAGTTCAGCGCAATCTATGTCATGCGCGACAAGCCATTCTCCTTCGTCCAATCTTGAAGGCAATTAGGATCAAGATTCAAGATGAAGATACATCATGAGCTAGTATCCCCTCCAAATGGGTGAGTGGGACTCATTGTGCCATATGAAGAAGGATTGGAATGGCAGCCCGTGTTCATGGTAGCTCAAGGAAGTGGTGTCGACCAAGAGAAGGTGATTAAAGCTTTTGGCACTACAAGAGGTGCAACCCAACAGCAAGTCTTTGTCAAAGGCCCTAGATATCCCACCTTTGCAAGCATCCGCTGACATCGGAAAGGAGATTGCGATGGGCAAGAGGTTAATGTTGGGTGAGAATGTTTCACCAGCTAGGGGGAAAAGGGATTCTTATTGAGGTATGCGATGGATTCAGGAGGCAAAGTCATGTTGGCAAAATGGATGGAGTTTCCTTCGAAGACTGTGAGGACTTCATTGCCTTGTTTCAATTCATGGAAGATAGGGGAATTGGAGGAGAGAATTGGAGGAGCTCGTCTTCCATAAAGTACAGAGTGGGGGCCTCTCTTAGAGGCAAGAAGAAAGGTAAGAGGGGACAAGGTGGTTCTCCAATGAAGTTAGTCAGTTGGATTGTGAGGGGTTTGGGTTGTCCACAAAAGAGCTTACAAATCAAGGATCATTACAACTGATAAAAGGCTCGAGTAGTTACTCTTCAAGAAATTAAGCTTTAGTCGATAGACCAAAGGACTATAGATTCAGTTTGGAAAGGCATAACGATTGGGTGGCGCTTGATGCACTGGGAATTGCGGAAGTATTTGTGGTGATATGGGATACTAAAGTACTGGAAAAGGAGTGGTCGTGTATCCAATTCTCAAATTTTGAGTTCTAAGGGATTTGTGTATGAGATTCAAATGGGTGTTCACAACAGTCTATGATCCAAACCTTTCAAGTCAGCTTTTCAATTCTGGGCAAAGTTGGATTCCTCCCACAAGGTAGTTGCCAAAGTGCTCAGGGGAGATTTTAATGTTGTTAGATACACTTTAATGCCTTAAATAACTTACACTATGTACAATGTAGCTATATTACATAGGTCGCTTAGCCTGAACGCCACATAGCTCATGAAAATAGCTGAAGTCGTGTGTAATCAACACTACCTTATAACTTACATACACTGCAGGCTACATAGCTCACATTACAATTATTTTTCACTCACTTAATGCTTCCGATGATTTGCTTCATTTTCTATTTTCAAATTAAATCTATTTTTCTCTTTTTTGACCATTATACTTAATCACTGTCCTTTCCTATTACTTTAGGTTGCATTTGGCTGCACCAAATTATCATGAGATTTCATTAAATTTCATTATTAATCAGTTTAATTTGGCGCAAGATGTCATGAAATTGGTACAACCAAGCACAACCTTAATTAAAAATCTAAAAGTAGCATGTAGGTTACGCCTCGCACTTCAAAGGGGTGAACAATACACTGCACACTATTCAGTATTTAAAACAACGATACACTTTTGAGAAGCCAAATGGTGGTCGCATTACTAGCAGCATGAAGGACTTTTCTGATTGGGTCATAGAAATGAGCTTGTGTACATTTCGATGGGGGACATAAAATCCAGCTAGACAAATGGGCAAGAGGTTATTAAATTCAAGCTAGATCAGTTTCTGGTCTCATCAAATTGGATGGAGAAAATTTCTCTAGTACAACAGAGAGGCCTCCCAAGGTCCATTTCCGACCACCATCGGATTCGAGTTTTCTTCAAGTGGAGGAGTCTGATGTAGGGAGGAAATTCCATAGTCAAGGGCGAGGATCGACGACCTTCTTGCGGGAGATGGACCAGAAGAAAAACAAGAGGAAACTAGGAATTTTCGATTTTGGAGTTTTAACCAAAACAGGAAATTGTTTTGGCCCAATTCGCGGGGCCCATATTGATCATTTATGATGATCTGTTCCGTCCATCTTGTAGAGCTGCTCGACGCCAAGAAAACCCAACAAGTTTCACGTCGATCCGAGCTACGGATTGACTGTGGCGTCCAAAATAGTACGAACTGTCCAAAAAGTTCCGAATTCCGTTGACTTAACTTGGAGATGGTCCAGGTGGCCCACCATCTTGAAGAGTACATCGATGTTAGAAAAACCACAAAGTTCTGTGGCAATCAGATGTGTGGATTGCTCGTACTAGTGGAAGGAAGACGACGCCCAACATGCGTTACACGGTTTGCGCAGATTTTTCTGATTTTCTTTCCTATTTCACTTAAGAGTCTGTTCTTATCACGCAAGTTAGGGTTTAGGGTTAGTTTATTTCTATTTAAGTTGATTAAATTAATTTTTGTAATTAGCTTTGGATAATTTTCTTAATGAAATTGAGTTTATACTCTGTTTTTTTCTTCGTGGAGTCGACGAAGGCAGGTTGAGGAGTCCCTATAAGTCCGTGGATTCGGATCAATTATCTGTGGTAGAGACGGTGCTCAATCCCACAACACGCCCCATCCCGCATTACAAGGTGCAGAAAAGAAACAAAAGTTCATTCTATTGAGGCCGGAAGAGGGGTGTTTATCTTATGGGGAAGGTGGGCACAGTTAAGGAAGCTGGAGTCTATGAATTCAACATTATTAGGCATATGATTATGGAGATTCTGTATGAAAGAAGGTAGCATGTAGAGAAGTAATAGCATGGAAGTATGGTGTTGAGTGGGGCGGTGGTTGTTAGGATGGAGACTTTTTTTTTTTTTTTTTTTTTTTGGGGGGGGGGGGGGGGGGGGGGGGGGGGGCGATTGGTTTCTCATTAGGAGATGAAAAAGGGATTCACTTTTGGGAGGATGTTTAGAAGCGAAAGAGGCTGTTATGAGAAGATTTCTCGAGGTTAGCAAGGTTATCTCCAGACACAAATATTCCCATTACTCATTGCTTTTCAATTGCAGGGAACAGGGTGGTGTGCTCTCCTCCATGTCAAAGGAATTTGTTGAGGGGGGAAAGTGGACAATTACATTCAACTTTTGGAGTGGCTTCAAGTATATGTCCTTTTTTGGGTGATGGGGATGTGATGATGTGGAACAAACAAAAGTCTGATTTGTTTCTCATTAGGAGATGAAAAAGGGATTCACTTTTGGGAGGATGTTTGGAAGCGAGAAGATTTCTCGAGGTTAGCAAGGTTATCTCCAGACACGAATCTTCCCATTACTCATTGCTTTTCAATTGCAGGGAACAGGGTGGTGTGCTCTCCTCCAAGTCAAAGGAATTAGTTGAGGGGGGAAAGTGGACAATTACATTCAACTTTTGGAGTGGCTTCAAGTATATGTCCTTTTTTGGGTGATAGGGATGTGATGATGTGGAACAAACAAAAGTCTGATTGATTCTCAATCAGCTCTTTGTACAGGTTGATACTTGGCCATCATTTGAAGAGCACAAAGGTTATACTCCCTTCATTTGGCACTATAGTGCTCCCCCTAAGGTAACGGCTCTTGCATGGATGGTGGGAAGAAATAAGGTTCTCACAATTGATAACCTTCGAAAGAGGAAGATGGTGATCCCTAATCTTTACATGATGTGCATGCATGCAGAATCGGTTGATCGTCGCTTTATCGATTGCTCTTTTGCTATGGAGATGTGGGAGAGGTTCTTGGTGAACTTCAGAGCATCGTGCTTGATGTCAGGATACATTTAGAGCCTCTCTGGACTGGCATGGGGGTGGTGTTGGGAAGAGATGGAGGATAATTTACAGGCTATCCATGTTGGCATGTATTTGGGCTATGTGGGAGGGAATACTCGGTGCTTCCAAAATCGAAGTGGGTTTGCGTTAGAGGTCTTTAAAAGGGTGAAACTGGATGTAATGGGCTGGACCTCAAATATAAAGCCTCCAACCAAGTGTCCCCTCTCATCATTATCTTGTTCTCTTTTTTTTTAATTTGCCTTGGTTTCCTTTCTTTGGCTTTTGCTGGCAATATCCAACTGTTCATTAGGTGGGCCCTCCCCTTCATCAGATGAGCCACTTATGTCAAGTGTGGCCTGTTTGTCAATCCCTTTCAAACCTTAGTATTTTTCACACACATGGCCCACCTGATAACTGGACCACGTTGACACAAAAGCAGGGAGCAAGATGCAAAATCTTACTTTTGTGAGTTGCCATCACATTCCTCAAAAACATAGTAACACTTCCCACATTGGTAAAAAATGAAAAACAAATGGACCTCCAGCAAGGACAGACACAATTAAAATCTTACCCTGAGCTTACAGCCTATTTTCCTGTAGTCACTCTTATCCAGGCTCTTGCAGTCTATACGAACCAACTCATCAGTGAGAAAAGCACCTTGGACCAGTGGTACCAGATTACCATAGAAACCATTCTTTGCTGCAAGTTTGGTTCATTCAATTAGATCCATACAAACAAATAGTGTTGGGAACAATTGGGTTCTAAGAAGGGAACATTACCAAGTGCTGTTAAGGCAGGAACTTCAAGGCCTCTCTTCCTCATTTCCTTGGTTTGTTCAGTGGTTAGGCCATCGATTACGGTCCTGATCAACCTTGGATAAATAGGTTCACTGGGTTTCCACAGCATAAGTGGAATCACAGGTCTTTTCTTGGGATTGTAATGTCTGCCTCTGTACAGCACAATTAAACCACCTTGCATATAGATTATCTGACCACCGGTTTTATCCTGAAAAAATGTCCACGAATCCATCAAACAGCTAAAGGAAGATAATTTCTTATCCTGCAAATTACCCAAATTCTGCAACTTACTTGCATACCATCATGAAACTAAGCCTAACTCTATAGGCCCATTAATCATGCTTTTTTTTTTTTTTGAAAGATATTAATCATGCTATTGGTTACAAGAAGCAACAAGTAACAAGAAGAAGGGTGCACAAAAGAGGGATCAAGGAACCATGATTTTCCAAACTGTAGAAGCTCATGAAACTGTAATCAAACCATTTTTCTCCCAATGAATATGGTGCATACCCATGATGAAGACTAACAGAAAAAACCTAAATACAAATATTCAGCACAAAACCCCACTCTTTGGTGTCACGATAAAATCCAATGAGTCCTTGCTTATTTCCATCTTAGAAGTATATGGTTTTCAAGAAACTCTAATAGAAAGGAAGCAGTTGCAATCAAACAATAAGAAGATATCATGTTCTATCAGTTTGATGGTCCTTTTCTAATATATGTTCTTATGTAAATGGTTTCAACAAAAGGATAAAGCATTTTTAGGAAGAGAAGTACCTCAAGCTGTGTGCATACATTTTCCATGTCAACTGTAGGTACACCCATACACTTTATCCTGATAGCCTCAGCATGCTTCCAATGATTGTGAATAAGATTCAACATGTTGTGCGTCAGGCCATCCCTTCCTATACAAAGCACATTGCCAATACTAGTTCAATAAAATCATCAACATCATCATCATAGCCTCGAGATCTCAGCTTCACAAATTCTGTTTTGCCAGTTGTTCCTATGAATCCTATCTACGACATTAAAATAAATAAATCAAGCTGCAGAAAATATTTAATTTCTGTTTTCTCGTGGGAAATCAACATCCTAGAATTGCTAGAACATTTCCTCTGGTATTCCAATGCAATACTCTCTATTGATAGAAAAGAAGTATGCCATAGATCCTGGTGAAACAGAAATTGTCTTCAATGACATCCTTTCTTGGGTGATTTCAAACATGGGCAGAGTTTCCAGATCTCCCTTCTTTTTCAGTTGATCTAATCCCCTAACCCGCTCTGAACTCAATCGATTCAATTCCAAGAAATGAAATTTTTTTTTATTTACATACTAATTGCCATGGTTAGCCCTCCTTCCAAGGAAAGGCTGGACTTCGCCGCACCTAAAAGAGCAATGCTACATATCTCCACTACAGTCTACACATGCATGCATCTATGTCAATCCAGCTTCTGGATAGTTCAAATCAATGGGACCCATCACAGATGAAGAATTGCCCAAAAGATCACACTGATGCAATGATCCTCAACATCCAACTAGAGGACATCAAATGGGCAGGTCAAATCCAACAGGTGGAAACTAGAATGGTTAAGATCATCCAATTAGTGTAAGTTTTTTTCCCGACGTTTCATCCACAAACGTCATGGTGGGGGACGTCTGATGAATGAACCAGATGGCATATACACAAGACTGTGGACCCACACCAGTCTGGAAGGTTTAATTGCTTAAGCATCTCCTCCCAACTGTTCCCTGTAGTTCGGCCCACCTGAGCTTTTGATCGGATTTATTCTTGGCCATATGGCCTAACATCGAAGGGCACGCCTAACGGACAGGATGGATCTGATGCACACATCATGTGGGCCCCACAATACCTCCGCATAAAAGAAACAACTCAATCAACCAATTTACGTCAAAGAGCAAAAGTAATTACCTAAATTAACTTGCTGCTTGGTCTTATTCCTCTGGCTCTTCTCCACCAAAACCCTCCTCTCCACATCAGAGAGCGGCTCCCCGAGGATCTTCTCCCTCGATTTCCGTGCTGCATCTGCATCACCCAAATTCCAATCCGCGCCAACGGATTTCACGGCCGGGTCCACGGGAACCGGCGCACACGCCCCGTCCCAGACCCGATCAATCCGCCCGGGCCCGAATGGGGAGTAGTTGGGCTCCCGCACTCGGATTGGCCTTGTCGATGGCAGCGGTCCGCTCTCCGTGTAGCTGTACCTGAAATCAAAGGGGAGATCCGAGTGGAGAGGTTTTGTGGCCGTCCGATCAAGCGATGATGGAGAGCGACACGAGGGTTTCTGCTTCTTGCTGTTGCTGGGATTAGAGTTAGGGTTTTTGGGGGCGTGTTTGAGGTTTGAGGAGAGTGGGAGAGATGAAGAGATGCGACGGTGAGAAATGAGAAAAGATAGTAAAGACAAGAGGGTTTGATTTTGGCGTGAAATGGGGTTTAAAATCATATCAGAGAGAGAGAGAGAGAGAGAGAGAGAGAGAGAGTCTGGTCTACTGTTTGTGTTTCGGACTCCGGAGAGTGGAGGGAGAAGGGGCGTCAAGTGAAGAGTCGTTTTCTGTAAAATGACCATTTTGTCCCTCCTTATGAAGAGCGGCTTAGATGGGACCCGGGCAGCTTCCGTGGGTTAACGTGGGGCCCACCTTGATGTGTGTATTATGTATCCACGCCGTCCATCCGTTCTTCCAGATCATTTGATGAAATTATCCTAAAAATGAAACAGATCGAATCATCAGGTGGACAATACCACAGGAAAGAGTGTTGATCGACCATTAATGGGCCACAAAAGTTTTGGATCAAGCTGATATTTGTTTTTTCACTTAATCCAGGCTTATATGACCCTATCAACAGATTGGATGGTAAATAAGCACTACGTAAACATTAAGGTTCGCCTTAAGAAGTTTTTAATGGTAGGTTAATCACCACTGATTCTTATGGTATGGTCCACCTGGTAATTGGATCTACTTAGTTGTTGGTATGATGCCCTAAAAATAGTGGATACATACACCAAGGTGGATATATGATACATCTAAGGTGGCCCCAGAATTACCCCACGATAAGGGTTGTTTGGGAGCTTGTACATGGAATTAAATGGGAAATGGATAAGGGTTGTTTGGGAGCTTGTACATGGAATTAAATAGGAAATGGATTTGGAGGTAAATGAATAGGGAGTAAATCGCTTTGCATAGTTCTACTTGATTTGGAGTGAATGAAATACATTTGAAATCAAAATATTCTGTTTGAATGGGAGTAAATTAGAGGAATTGGAATGCATTTGAAAATTTCAATATATTCAAATGAATATATGTGATATCCCAAATCGACTTTAGTATCCTAACTCAATGTACATATGTGATATTTAATAGAATGATGATAATAAGTCCATTGAAATGTATACTATCGCAAAAAAATGAGGATATTTCGAGCCTTAGATAGGCCACAAACATAAGAATCGCGAACAAACAATTTGCAAACATTTTTTAACCGTCCATTTAGATGGGCACCTTTTAAATGGTTTGGATCATTTTTTTGGTGTGATTTTAGTGATGTAGCCAATAGTTGGATTGTTAGGGAGCATCATTAGCATGGCACATGTATTGTGGACATGTGTATAGTGTCACCTTTCTTTGTATGTGGGACTTTCCAAGGGGGCTCAAAAAGGCATTTCACCCTCATTTACTTCCAAATCCTCTCTCACATAGAGGATTTTATTTACATGCGCATTAACTCCCATTTACTCTCATTTACTTCCATCCAAACATATCCTAAATACCATTTACCTTTGTTTACTTCCAATTCCACCCATTTACATCCATTTACTCATATCCAAACGACCCCTAATACACTCTCAAATTTATGATAAGTTGTGCCGTGGTTCGAGAGAAACGTGGCTAGTGGTAGGTGCTCTATGGGTTTTGGGTCCTTCCATGATGTGTGTGTTTCATCCATTCCATCCCATCCATTTTTCAGATCATTTTTTAGTATGAAACAAAAAATTAGGCAAATCCAAATCTCAAGTGGGCCACACATTGTTGATTGAACACCCACCATTAAAATCTTATTAGGGGCACGAAAGTTTTGGATCACGCTGATATGTTTTTATCCTTCATCCAGGCTTGTATGACCTAATTAACATGTTGGATTTCAAATAAACGTTACAGTAAGCCCTAGGAGGTTTTTAATGGTGGACATTTAATTACGGCTGTTTTCCTGTGGTGTGGTCCACACGAGACTTGGATGTTCCTCATTTTTAGAATCAAGTCCTAAAATGATCTATAAAAATGGATGGACAGCGTGGACAAATCACATACATCATGGTGGGGCCCACGGAGCACCGACCACTAGCCAGGTCACTAACCAAACCGAGTCCTGGTTGGTCAATCTAAATGATTGGCTCGTTGAGTCCCCTGAAGATGGGCAACCGAAATTGCCTATAGCACCTGTTTTAGGAAAGTGGATTACGTCCTACCCCCACCCGAAACATAATAAATCCGTGTAGGTCTTTGTTTATCCATGCCATCCATTCATATTTATAGCTCATTTTAGGGTATGAGCTAAAAAATGAGGCAGAGAGGCTTAAGTGGACCACAAAGTGGGAATTGAACGCCCACTATTAAAAACTCCATAGGAGCTATAGAAGGTTCAGATCAAGCTAATATTTGTGTTTTCACTTCATCCAGGTCTACATGACCTTATAAATAGATTGGATGGTGAAAAAAATCACGACAGCCTATAGAAAGGTTTCAACGGTAAGTGTCATTATCATCGCTACTTCCTTTTGTGTGGTCCACTTGAGCTGTGGACCTGTCTCATTTTTTTGCTTGCGCCTTAAAATCATCTAAGAAGAGGGATGGACAGTGTGGATAAAACCATTACATCATGATGGGCCCCACGGAGCCCTGCCCAGATGGATTATCATTCAGGCGAGGTAGGACACAATACACTTCCATGTTTAACATGAACGTGGATCCAGTGACAATACACTTCCATGTTTTACACGAACGTGGATCCAGTAACGACTTTACTAGGGGTCATTTGGCATGGCTACTCTAATTCGATAAGAGCTTTTTCAATAAGATCTACTCTAATAAGTTATTGTTGTTCTAGCTTTTGTTTTAAATAAACTTGTTTGTAAAATCACCTTTTCAAATTGGAAAAAAATATTATTTAAAATAAGCACATTTCGCAACACATTTAAATAAGAGTTTTTATCAAGGATAGTTGATGCCTTTTTTAAAGATTACAAAAGCTCCATTATAAGAGCAATCCATATGGTTGTTTTGGTGGATCTCACTACAGATGGATTGTGCCCACCTTTAATGTGGATTGTCCATCGTCTAAGCCAAACCTTTAAAGTGGGTCATCCATCATGTTGGATCCCTAACATACAAACGCAGTGGAATATGGTACTATACAATTTGATCAGGGGACCCGTCTCAAGAATTCCCATTTGCAATAACACTAGATTTTTATAATTAAACAATACATATAAACGATAGAGATCATACATGCGCGCGATGTACACAAAAGGAATGTCTGTGATGCCAGTCTCCTAAACTAAGGAGTCCCTCTTTAATCTATCCCAATATCAAAGAATCGAGATAGGCCAACGTCTAATCTTCTAGTAGGTGTCAATGAAAACGTATACCATTCACACAAGTAGACTTCACATGAGGACAATCAAATAGGATAAAGAGGATCTCCACTCTCTCTCTCTCTCATACTTTCTTTTTTTCCTCACACTCACACATCCCATGGGGTAAGAACATTTAGGGCTAGCTCATCCTCTCATCTGGGATAGGTCATGCAAATAAGGAGAGGTTAGGGTTTCAGTATGATGCACAGCCACCCTATGGACTTCGACGTAACCTACAGTAAAGGAAGTCCGTCAATCCACCTCATTCATGCATATACTCATGATTCAATCCCTCCATTATTACAGCGTGTCCACCAATGATCATATCATATGGAATCAAAAGTGGACCATTAGATCTAGGCCATCAAGTTATCATCAAGTACGTTTAACGGTTAAAACAAAACTTCAACAATTAAAAACCTTTGAAAATCCGATTAAAATAATCAGAGTGTTGGACCCAATGGAAAAACCACTTGATGAGTCCCTGGTTTATATATATCAAAACTATAAACATGTTCCTGGGCAAACCAATAGATCCCTTGTTGGTCTGTGCAAGAATCAACGGCTCTCAATGGAAGTACCCAACCACGTCCACTTTATTGGCCCCTGCATGGACCTCATAGGAGGAGCTAAATTCAATCGGTCAGGATCGTGACCTTTATATGTCTTCAAGTTTAAGGATTAAAGCATCTTTATACATTATCAAGTCCTAATCCCGTGATCACAGTCTAAGCTAATGGGCCCCTAGATTGTTGACTTGATCTCAATACACCAATGTGAGTAACCAAAGGTTTGAACCTGGATCATTTGTTCATGGCACACTCACACTCTTGTACAGAGTAAGGACAAAGTATAAACCGACACTAAGTTGGCTCTGATGTTAAAAACTGTCAATCCTTACCCAAGTCAGTTCCCTCACACAAGATGATCGTATATCTCATGAATTGATGTCCACAGGTATGTCCCATACACCTTTGACGGTCATGGTCTGGCAGGGTACTAAGATCCATGGACCATGACTCTCCCAAGTTAATAATCGTTATGTCCAATCTCAAGTTCCCAAGGACTACCAAAGGAATCACTCCTCAATAAACCCAATGAACGAGAGCAACACTAAATTGGTTTGAGGCATATCGCATGTCCGATCCAGGACCCATGGTCACCACAATCAACGACTGAGATCTGCCCAATCACATCCACGTGGCTAGTGGATAAGGGCACAGATGGTTTTTTAGGGCACTAACTCCAACACATTATGCAAGGCCGATCTTGGAAGTGAACCATTCATCATTAGGGGCCCACCTTCATGTAGGTCATCCATTATATGGGACCCACTATCAATGATAATTGTACTTTATGTTGGCCCCCTCATTGTCCACTACCTGTCACCATCACAAGGAGTCCACATTTGATGTGTCCATAAAGCGGGTCCTACCTTCGAAGTGGATTGTCCATCACGTGAGGCCCACTTTTGATATCCACCCATTCATCATGTGGGGCACACCTTCTTTGTGGATCATCCATCATGTGGGACACTTTGGATATGGATCATCCATTACGTGAGACCTTGGATGTGGACCGTCCATTAGGTGGGGCTCACTAGATGTGAATCATCCATTACGAAGGACCACGCTTTAATGTGGGCTATGCACCATGTGAAGCCCACTCCGTCCATTATATGGGCTCGCCTTGATGTGGACCGTTAATTGTGTGGGCCTCACCTTCAACATGGGTCATTCATCACGTGGGCCCACCTTCAATGACTATCATCTGTCATATGGGTCCTACCTTTGATGTGGAACACCCATCAAATGGGCCCACTTGATATGAATGTTCAGTCATGCTGGGCCGCACTTTGATGCAGGCCATCTATCGTGTGGGGCCCACCTTTGATGTGAACCGTTCATTATGTGGGTTATTGAGCCATGAATATTACATATTCTAACCCATTTTCATAATCACATTACGCATGTTTTCTATGAAAAAAGACCTATCTAACACATAATTTTATGATTATAGGAATGAGAGAGTGATTGCATGTTTTCTATGCTTAAAGGACCCTTTCTAACACCCTTAAATATCAAATGAAAGGAAGAACAAAAGAGAGAAGAAGAGAGGAAAGAAGAGAAAGAAGGAAAAAAATGAAAATTCAGCACATTGGAGGGTCTGACTAGGTTAAGACCGGTTGGACAGCAAGGCAGCCACCTCCAGAGCTTGCTGGACCAGCCCACAGACGGGTCAAATCGGTTAAGATCGGTCGGCCAGCCCAGTCCGACTGGTCAAGACCGGTCGGCCATGCACTTTTTTATTTTCAGATTTAAAACAACTATTCCTGTTTTTGAATTTTTGGCCCAGTTTGTGGGGCCCATCTTGATGATTATTGTAAATCCAATTCATCCATATTGAAGATTAGCTCGACGCTGAAAAAACTCAAGTGGTTTCGTGTCAATCGGAGTTACGGATTGACAGTGACGGCCAAAACAATACGAATTGTGTAGAAAGTTTTCTGATTCCGCTACTCAACTCTAGAATGGTCCAAGTGGCCCATCATTGATGATATGAAAAATCTAATCTTACCATCTTTTAGACCACGTATATATATGAATAATCACAAAGTTTCAGGTCAAAAGGATGCATGGTTTGATCGTACCTGTTGAAGAAAGATGGACCATCTAGAAAGATTCCAACTGCGTAGATTATATAAAAAGCTCTAAGTCTTTTAATTTTTGTACCCAATTCTGGAATTGATTTGGAGAATCTAATCCATCTATCATGTAGAGGAGGAAAGTTTATACTAATGTTCAAAATTTGAGACCAATTCGATCTTTGTACACTTCGTAGAGTTGAAAGTAAGATGACTAGTTATAGGGGTACCCGAATTGTGTGATTTTGAGAGGCGGTCACTGATCTAATTGGTAGGCCCATTCAGAAGATAATCTTGAAAATCTAAACCATCTATGAGGAAGATCAAGTACCAGGGAAGCTACAAATCAAATTTTAATACAATCCGATCATTGGTTAAGCCGTACGAAGCGAAACAAAATCTATTATGTTACTGTACTTTTGATGTATTATAAAAGGAGGTGCTCTCTTATCTTTTAAGGCAGTCGAGGGCGTGGGAAGCAAGGAGTTCAAGTACTAGGAGGCTAGCCTCTTATAGCTAGTTTTTCTTTCTTTTCTTAATTCTAGTTCTAATTTTTATATGCTTTCTTCTAGTTAACTCTCAGAGGTGAATCTTCTTAGTTTTTTATCACGCTTTGATACATAGATTTCGGTTTATGCTTTAAGTATTGAATAATTCATTACGGTTTGAATAAAGTTGATAGTTTTAGATGATTGAGGGAGTTTATATGCCAAGTATATGAGTTCTTGTTGGATTTCTGAAATTAATCATATTGGTTTATGGCTTGTTGATTGATGGAAGCTATTGATTCGAGTTCTCCATGGATCAAAACAGTGGAATCTCTATTAGAACTATGATGGAAAGTTCATGTATCTTTTATAGAATTTGAGATAGGTCTGTTGCTTATTGAAATTAGTTTAATTAGAGTTCAAATCATTGGTCGTAGTCAAGTCTAGTGACAGGATTTGATGAAAGCTATAGTTGTGAATCTCAACTAGATTAGAAAGAGGCTTGGCCTATACAATTGAGTATGCCCAAGGCCTGTGCTTTATTAAGGGAACCAAATTAGTAAACACCCATCTATTCCAGATTATTTATGAGCTTTAATTGCTATATCTCCCGGTTGTATAGAGATAGAACTTCGATTCCAGTTGTGATATGATCGAATTATTGGATTGAGCATGGTTAAGAGTAAAAGAAGATCCTTGATGCTCTAGTCTTTCTTATTTCTTAGATTTCTTATTTAGTTCTCACAAACTGTTTTCCAAAATCTTTTTAGATTAAAGTTATTAGAGTAGTTAGAATTGTTTACCTCTTTCCCTGTGGATCGACCTCGGTCTTACCGAGAATTATTACTACATCACAGCCTTGCACTCAAGGCGAGCGAACGTGGGCCCAACTTGATGTGGACCATACATCATATGGGGCCCACATTCAACATGAATAGTTCATCATGAGGGGCCACCTTTGATGTTCACCATCCATAATGTGGGTCCCACATTTGTTGTGGACCGTCTATCATATGGAGCCCACTAAATGTGGACAATTTATCATGCAGGGCCACATTTTTATCCGAGCCATCCATCATTGGGACCCACCTTTCATGCCCACCATCCATCATGTAGGTCCACCTTTGTCATGGACCGTCCATCGTGTGGGGCCCAACCTTCAATATCGACCATTCATCATGTAGGCCCACCTTTAATGTTAACCTTCTAGCATGTGGACCCGCATTCAATGTCCACCATCCATCATGTGGGCCCACCTTTAATGTCAACCTTCCACCATATGGTCCCACATTCAATGTCCACCATCCGTCATGTGGGTCTCACCTTTGATGTAGACCATCCATCAGGTAAGGTCTGCTTGATGTTGATCGTTCATATGGGGCCAGACTTTGATGCGAGCCATCCATCACGTGGGGCTCACCTTTAATGTGATTGTGCATTATGTGGGCCTACCCTTGATGTGGACCATTCATCATGTAGGCCTCCACCTTCAATATGGGTTGTTCGTCATGTGGGCTTACATTGGGAGAGATTGTAAAGAGGAGGGCGAGATGAAAATTAATTGAAAGTTTAAGGACAAACTTGTCCAAAAATTAGCCAAAAAATGTCTAACCTCCTTAAGCCAAATAAACCCTTTTTAAAAAAGTAACCCCTCCCCAATTTATAAAATCGGAGCTTATTAACTACTCTCTAGACAAATAAACCCACTAATTAAGCTTTTACCAAATAGTCTAAAAGCTTATTTTTTAAAAAATAAGCCAATAAACTCTTGAAAATCTGTCAAGTGATAGTCAACTCTATTGAGACGAATGACAGGGAGTTTGCAGGGAAACAACAAACGGTCAATGGCATACAACAAAAGGTCGTGCATCTTAGGGAGTTGCTTTCAGTGGCTGAAATGACGCTAGAGACTGTAAATGTCAATCTTGAAGAAGTTGATGAGCTTGTAGGGACCATTCACTTAATTGGCCGAACCGAGAGAGAGTAGTTGTTGGAGTGAGAACGAGAGATGTTAGACTTGCAGGTGCATTTGGCGAGTATCCCTGATTGTGTCCTAGGAGATCGTGTGAGCAAAGGCAGAGGTTGTTAAGATGAGAGAATAGATATCCAAGACATTAAGAAATATCGTGTAGTTCCTTTCTTTTTTATGCATCAATGGATTCTTTCTACGGTGAACAATTGTAAAGCCCACGACAGAAACCCATACTTGTTATACATACGTTTTAAAATAATAATGTAAAGATTGTTTTATGATATGATGTGTCTATCTTAGAATGTAGTGATGCTTAATCATGAGTTTGTTCTATGTCATATTGGCTAACGCATTTACAACGCTTCATGTGTACTATAAATGACAATATCAGGCAGCCTAATTGGGCCCATATGTAGTTTCAATTACTTCTAAATTGTGACAAGTTGTTTAAGTTTATTTAGAATTGAGTATAAATATTACATGGACATCAATTATAAGATATTCACATGTACATTGCCATGTCCACACAAGAGAGACAAGATCATATAGTTGAAAAGCTTTATTATAATCTGTTGGGAATAGGGATGCCGACAGCGGAAGCGGAAGCTAAAACAACACCACAGTAGAATATAAGATCAAACGAGAAACACAATGCAATCACACCACATAAGCATTCAACCACAAGAGACAATTCGATTTTACGTGGAAAAACCCCTCAACAGGTAAAAAACCACATCACAAAGCGATCCACTATGATTCCAAAAGATTACAGAGATTGACAGCCCAAAAGCAAAGAAAAACAGAGAAAACCCAATCTCTCTCTCTCTCTCTCTCTCTCTCTCTCAAATCACTCTACCCTCTTTCTAATATAATTAGGAAACCTTAGACACCTTACGATACCTCCTAATCCCGCTTACACCCACTTAAATAGGTAACAATCCCGAATTAGAAATAAACTTACGCAAACCGCATAAAACTACGCAGGACAGCACACCGCTGATTGATTGTGCGATCAATCAACCGTCCCGAGAAATTGATCGACCAGCCTGGTTGATTGATTGCCCGGCCGCAAAATTTGCCAGAGACTTGCTGTGAGAAAAAATGAACGGGTGATTGATCGGCCAGCCTTGGTCGATCAATCGATGGCCCTGTCTCGCACAGATTTGAGTCACCGATTCCAACAATCTCCACTGTGATGAAAATCTTCGTGTAGTACCTTGCCATACACCCTTCCATCCTTGCTTTCTTCATCATCTCAACTTCAACATAGCTCCACTGCTTTGCGTGCCTCCATCAACCCTAACCTTGCACTTTCATGCCCCTTTTCGCTATTCTCATGTGGCCCTTGGGCACTTGCCACATACGAGCAACCGTGGATCTCACTGCTGATCCCGCAACTCCACCGTGAAACGTGCTCTCGATCAACTTGTAAAGATGGCCACACCTCCGTACCTTTATCCACACTAGTACCCCCTTCATGACTTTACAACAACGATTACGGTCGATGAACACGCACCCTTTTACCTCGAGTGCACCAAGAAAGATCACATTCATCTTCATCTTGAGGACATGCTTCACATCTTCCGGGACTTGTTCAATCCCATTGAACATTCTGACGCGCACCGTACCAATACCCACCACCTTGTGAGCGTAGCCATCACCCATAAACATCGATTCATCACCATACTCCCTGTATGTCGTGAATGAACTCCGGTCAGGACAAACGTGACATGAACCCCTGAATCCAAGATCCACTCTCTACTTGAGATCCCTTGTCGAATACAGTCAAAACTTCACAAAGATCGCCACCATCCTCTACGATATCGACTCCCTCTTTAGAAGAATTTTCATGCCTTTCTTGCTTTAACTTGGGATTCTGACAATCCCCTCTCATGTGACCTTCTTGACCACAACTCCAACACTTTACCTTAGCTTTCCTTTTTTCCCTGGCCTTAAATCCCGATTTCGAATATCCTCCACCGCACTCAGAATTTCTTCCTCTTATAATCAGTGCCTCTGAGAAAGAACGAAAAGCCACGTCACCGCTTTTCTTTCTTATCGCCTTCGACTGGAGGACTGAGATAACGGTCTTGAAGTTGATAGTCTCCCTTCTTGCGCACGCAGAGTCTTTGAATGACTCATATGAATCTAAAAGAGAACTCAATAGGATGCATGCTTGATATTCATCCTTCATCGGCTTATCTATCTCCACAAACTTGCAAACTAGTCGATTGAACGTAGTTAAGCTGTCCTCCACATCCGTCCCCTCTGCCATCCTCAAGGTGAACAACTGTATCAACAAATACATTAGGTTCTCTAGAGATTTCTTGGCATAGACCTTCTCTAGCTTCGCCATCGTATCAACGGTTGTCTTCTCCTTCATGACGTGATAGAGGACATCAAGTATTAGTTCGATTTTGTGAAGTAGAAACTGTACTTCAGTACGGGCAGAGTAGGGTGCTCAACATCTTCTCACCCTATAACCGTGATCCCTTATCTCGAATCTCTGGCCGCAAATCAAAAGGAGTCATTTTAGAGGAAGGAATCTTTGGATTCCCTTCTCTAAAGTTTCTACGGGACCTAGCTAATTGCAGATTCGAAGTAACTGGCTAGTGGCGACTCTGGTCTTATATAAACTCATCCAAACATATCCAATTTAAACACGACAACCGAAAACGCCATCAAGAACGAGGCGAGCCAGTGACACAAACGATGATTCGCGCGCACGCCCCCTTTTTCGAAAGGGAGAATTCGGGAGCGCGAAACGGCAAGCGTCCACATAATGGCGACTCCGCTGGGGATATGTGATAAGTGCCTAATATTGTATAATTAACCCTGGTTGTTAAGGGCATTATCATTGTTTTTCCGGTTAATTATCCCTCATTAGGCGATTTTTCAATGTTCAGGTAATCAGGAGAAGTTGGACAAGATCTAAGCCAATCATGACGATTTAGTGCCCAAAAGTAATCAACGTCAAGTGTGTGGCAATCCTGAGGGAAATCAGGGCGTAAAGATTGGAGAGTGAACCATATTCTGTGGTGGATCTAAAGTCTCAAAGGGCCTCATCAAATCCACATATTTTGGAGGTCCATCTAAGACATATTATGATGATCATGATCAAGGCATTCACACAAAAATGGATGATCATGCTTAGATGGTCAAGATTGGATGTCTATAGTTGGGACCAACTGTGCATCACGGGGGCGACACTTTTATGAGCATCAAATCAATGACCCTGATCATCCGGCACTGTGGACCATACCATCATCACCATTGTCCACGGCCGTCCATCCAGCATCGTCTCTTGCCTCATCACCATCAACCATCAACTCCACCATCACCAGCAATTGTGTGCAGCCATCCATCATAACCAGATGGAGGTCAAGCATCACCGTCCAACATGATGGACCCCACTCATCATCAACGGCCAGCAAAGATGGGCCCACACGTGCTCACCATCTACCCTTGCACGTGCTTCCATAGCAGCTCCACCAGCGTCCACTCTAGCCCTCCACTGTTCCAGATCCAGTCCACCATCATTGAGCCAAGCTGGAACTTCAGCCGTCCAACAGGCACAGCTGAGCCGTCCATCAGATGGGCTCACCATCTAACCATCACCATAGTTCACCTGATGGTGTGATCTTCATCGTCCATCAGTCCAACAAGGTCGTCCCCACCTTCCTCACGTGCCAAGCTACAACAGCAGGTGGACCCACCTTCATCTGCAACCGTCCACCAGGGCTGGACGTCCAAAACCATCTCCAGCAGTGGACGTTCGTCCATCTGACCTCCAGCGTCCAACAAGGGTTGCGCATCCATCGGCCATCCATCACAAGAAAGATGGCCTCACCTTCATCTGACGTGCAGAGCACACCGTCCATCACCTGACCCACCACACGTGCAGCAACAACCGTGGACCGTCCATCTCCAGCACGTGTGGAACAATCCACAGCAATGGACGGCCAGCATCAAGTGGACCGTCCATCTCCAGCGTCCAACCCGTTCAGGAACATCCAGCCGTCCATCAGTTCCACCCTTCAACGTCAGCAATCTCCACACGTGTGTAATCAGTAAGATCAGCAGCCGTCCATCCAAGCTCCTGCATCTCAGCAGTCCAGTAAAGGATGAACGTCCACCAGATCCAGCAATCTCCGACATGCCAGCGTTATGGACTCCCTGAGCATCATCAGCGTCCAGCCCTGGACGTCCAACTCCACACGTGTGTTGCCATCCACACGTGCAGCTCAAGCACCTCCTAAGATCAATCCACATCGTTCGTCCATTTTCCAGCCAGACAACACCAGAACATGGTGTGTCATCTGCATATGGTGTATGGTCTCCATCTCCACCGTCCGGCTGCTGACGTCCATCTCACCCACCATCCATCTTCAAAGCAGTTGGACATAGTCCAGCAGCTTCCATCACCTTCTTCAGCAACAAATCCACCATCCACAGCAATTTCATCATATGGATCAATGGCCAACAGTTGTGGACTCAAGCAGCACCGTCAGCCACAAGCTCCAGATGGGCGTCCATCTCAACTATCCAAACACTATGGGACCCACCTCCAGTTAACATGAAAACTTCCAGCAGCTGGAGCCATCCATCCAAGGAAACACATGTAAAAAAAAACAGCAATTGGATGAACATCTCCACTCCAACATGCAAGAACTAGATGGGCTGGATCCGGATGCGTCTCTCTCTCTCTCTCTCTCTCTCTCTCTCTCTCTCTCCACACGTGTAAGGCTTACATGCCACCTCACCAGTTCAAACCTAACTCCAAGCCGAAACATAAAGAAAAATCACTTCTAGACCTGGAGTACTTTCCATGCCACATAGGTTTAGAGTGCTACATGCCATCCCAAGCCTTACTCCAAGCCTAAACCTAAGGAGAAATTTGCTTTAGGCACGGAGTGCTTTCCAAGCCTAACTCCTAACCCAAACCTAAAGAAGCTTTTGGTTTAGGCTTGGAGTGCCACCTAGGCTTGGAGCCTCCCAAAAAACCATAAAAGGAGGACTCCTCTTTCTCATTTTCATCTTTCCATCATCCCTCAAATCCCATTCTCTACAACTCCTCTTCTTTTCTTCTTTTCCTTTGTAAAAGTAGAGTAATGTAGTTTTTTTCTTTGTAGAAGTTTTAGTCTTCAATTGTAGCATGGTTGGCTAAACCTCTAGCTAAGGCTAGGGGTGAAGCCTTTGAAGAAATTTGCAAGCTTTGATTCATTTGGTTTAACAATGGTGTGTGAATGTTGGAGTTCTCTTTGGTTGATTGGTTCGTTTATCCACCTCAGCGGACGCTATTGTTGTGTAAGCCCCTTGATCCATCGTCGACTCCGGGCACGTTAGATGCTTGGGATCCCTTGCACACCAATTAGCTAGTTCATGATCGATAAAGTCCCTTGATCCATCGTCGACTCCGGGCACGTTGGATGCTTTGGATTCCCTACTGTCATCGAGCTAGTGCAGGTAAAGTCATCGATCTGTAAAATCCCTTGATCCATTGTAGACTCCGGGAACATTGGATGCTTTGGATTCCCTGCGATCGATAGATGAGATCTTAACAGTTAGATTGGTCAATCAAAGCCTCCTATCTTGTAAGTATGCATTTGATCGTATGATTTGTGATCTTATCGGTTGACTTGTTGATAAAGTTGTTTATTTGTACAATTTCTTGATCCATTGTTGACTTCGGACACAGTTGATGCTTGAAATTTCCTGTGATCAACTAACGGGTGTTTTATGGTCAAATCAATCGGTTCAGATCACCATCTTTTATGAAATATGCAAGTGGTTTAACCGTTTCATCTTTCGATTGGAATGAATCTTTATTCGATTCCAATTAAGTTATAGTTAGACCAATGAATCAAACCTTGTGGATAAATCAAAGGTGGATCCCTAATGCTTTAGCCCTTTTTCTATTTTTGTCTTTCACCGCACACAACTTGCTCCACTCTCGTGGATAATTTAGATTTTATCTCTCACACCTAAACTAATTCCTCTAAGTGTTCTTAACCTCAATCCCTGTGGATCGACCTCGGTCTTACCGAGTATTTTACTACTTCGCTACCTGCACTTGGGTGTGCAATCTTCGGGTTGTAGCAATATGCTAGTCCCACTAGTCGTGATCCAACTTGAAAAACAGAATCCTTCCTGTACTTGAAAGTCATTAGTCCTCATACAATCTCATCTGCATAGCATTCCATCAAAAAATAAAATAAAAATATAGAAAATCCCAAAACCCCCCAAAAAGAAAAGAGTAGAGTATATTCCTCACCATTGCGACTCCTCGGGCTCAACGTCTTTGGAAACAACTTTCCTTCCGCAGCATAATCAACACTCGAGCTCAGCAAGCCATGTCCGACCACGAAGAGGAAACTCATCTCTTCCCTACCCTCGACATGGCCAAAGCGCAACCTCCAGCGCAACAACCAATTGGGAATACGCCAATCATGCAAGAATTGGCACAAGGAATGAGAGCAATGCAAGAAATGCTCTTGCAATTCACGCAAGCACAAGCTACCGCAGCAATCAACAATCAAGTTGGCCCAGTTCAGCAATCTCAGCAGCCATGCCGGGTCCCTCTGGCTTCCAGTTCAAATCAAGCACAACCATCGAAATCTGCCCAAGACTACCGACAATAGCCATCTCAGCCCTTCACTATGGGGCATCCTCCTCAATACCTTCCTGCGATGACAAGACCGTCTCAGAGCATTCCCGTCGCAGGAACTTCCAGCCAACTTCCACTCAATCTTGCAAGCAACAATATCAGTAGATTCCAGCACGTCCCCGTTGATGGGAGCCCTTTCCTTTCTCAGCATGTCCCTGCCGATGGGACCTTTACTCAATTTCAGCACATCCCCGCCGATGGGATTTCAATTCAATTTCTAGCAGCAGGGACAGCACTAGTGAATGCTCATAATGGGGGTCAGTGTCAAGCCCACATCAATCAGCGGACAATGGCAAATACCCAACAAGGGGGTCACTTCCCAGCATCTCAGCCTCTTACAAACAGGAGCACTTTTCAATTCCAGCACATCACCGCTGATGGGATTCCAGTTAATTTCCAACAATCTTCAATTCAGCAAGCTCCAGTTAATTTCCAACAATCTTCGATCCAACAATCTTTAGTTAATTTCCAGCAAGTTCTAGTTCAACCTTCAGTACAGTCTCCAGCTCAATTACAGTCATTTCAAGCACAAGTTCGTTAGAATCCAGTTCCATCATCGAATCAATTTCAGCAACCCGCGGTTGCTTTTCAGCAAGCCCATAGGGTCGAAGATATTGACTACTACGCCAAAGAAGAACGTGCCTTACTTCGAGAGACACCAATCGTTCGAATAGATCATGCAAGACTGGATGAGTTGCGAGAGCAGTTCCAGATCCTGTAAAATCAACTTCAGCGACAACAAGGAATCGATCTACCTTCGACGAAGTTCAAAGACCTGTATCCTTTTCTAGATGCTCAGATACCTTAAAACTTTGAGTTACTAAAATTCAAAAGATACGATGGCAGCGGTTGTCCCACAGGACATCTCAAGGCTTTCTGTGGAGAGCTGAGTGCAATCTCAGGAAATGAAGGACCCTCATTCGTTTGTTCTAAAAATCTCTGAAGGGCGATGCCCTGGATTGGTACACATCATTGGATTGCCATCGCATCAGGACTTGGGAGCAACTCTCTCAAGCTTTCATCGACAGATTTGCATACAATCTCAACATGGCACCCAGGAGAGCCGACCTCGTAGCTCTCAGGCAAAAGAGTGACGAAACGTTATCAACTTATGTGGGACGTTGGCGAGCTATGATAGCCAGAATGCAGACACCTATCGACGACGAAGAACAAATCTCCATGATTGTTCATTCAACATATCCTGGCATATCTGAATATCTCATCTCGCATCCATATGAGAATTTCTCACAGTTGATCCGAGTTGGAGAGCAAGTTGAAGCAGGAATTTGCGCAAGGACAATCTCCCCATGGCCTCATCAGGTCACTCCAGCTAAACGAAATAGAGTGGAAGGAAGATCTATTGGATACGGGAATGGAAACCGCAGCGCTGCTCCTCCTCGCCTGATAGAGGTAAACAACATCATCGCCACTGCTCAAGGCAACCAATATGCTCCCCCACAGGGGCGTCAACCGTATCAGCAGAATTAGGCTCAGCATCAACCTCAGAGGTATCAGCCACAGCCACCCCTACCACAACCAAATCCCCAACCACAGCCACAACCACCTTGACAGCAGCAACAGTTCAGGGGGAACGACCAATACTCATATCAGAATAGGCAGAATTACAGGAAGCTCAGGAAATTCACTCCTCTCACTCAGCCACTCAATCAGGTTATGGCTATGCTGGTACAAAAGCAGTTACTCACTCTAATGGCACCCAAGCCTTCTCCAAATCCTCTACCCCCGAACTATCGAGAAGATGAATATTGTGCTTACCATCAAAGGCGTGGCCACACGTGATTGACGCATGACTCTGAAGAATGGTATACAAAATCTGATTGACTACTGCAAGATCGTCATCTTGGTCCCTGAAACTCCTCCAGCAGCTCCTACCAAAATCCTTCAAAATCCTCTGCCTCAACATTCGACGGACCCCAGTTCGTCTTGTGGCACTGCTGTCAATAGCATAGAAGAAGGAGAGCATCTCGATCACTTCTTCTCCCCTATCCAGTCCATTCATGCTTATACTTATGGGCCAACAAATTCTCCTCCGATCTTGCAAGGGGCAAATCCCTTTCCTCCTTCAGTCTTCGAGCTGTTAGTACTCGAATGAGCACCTTACAGCCATTCATGTTGGGAGCCGGTCATCCTGGAAGGAGTACAGTCGTACATCAAGTCCGCATACGAACCTGTCGTTTCGCAAGGGGCAATCTCAGCTCAGGAATAATCCAATCCGCAATGGAGGGATTATACTCATTAACAATAAGAACCCATTGTCTTGGAAGGGGCTTCTCCAGTCAAGCCAGTCATATTATAAGGGGCAAGTTCTGTCCCCAAGCCACAAATACATCCCGGAGGCGTGTCAATCACACTACAACTGGGCCGAACAGAGAAACCCCTCGCCATATCAAGAGGACCAGTGTTCATTCCATGGGAACCTCCTGCTCCAGGAACGGTTAAGCCAGAATCACGACTTTATGTGATCTATGAAGAGAAACCTCGATATTATCCCTTCAACACAGGCAACAATGTAGTCCTCAAGGAAAAAGCTCCATATGAGGAAGATCTGGTACCCACACTAGCACCGTTGCAAGAACCAGTGGTCTTAGAAAGCAAAGGAGAGGGAAATTATAAAGAAGTCCCGTGGCACTATCCAGAACGTGCAGAGGTAGGAAACATGAATCCCCATCCGAAGAAATAATCAGAACAAAGGAGATCCCAAAGGCGCTCTCTTGGGCCTCGACAATAAAAACGAAACTACATATGATGTGGCAACTCAGTTCAAGTCAATCCCTGCACAAATCTTGGTATGGGAGCTACTCTGCACATCGCGCAAACACCGAGAAATGTTCGCCAAAACCCTGAGCAATGCCCATGTCTCCTCTGATACAACACCCGAAATGATAGCATTGATGATTGGACAGCTCCTGGCTCCGCACGCCATCACTTTCACCGATAATGAGTTGCCACCAAAAGGGCGCAACCATGGGCGATCCCTCAATATAGCCTTACGATATAAAGACCTTTGTGTCCCGCTGGTCCTTATTGATAACGGCTCGAGCTTAAATGTTTGCCCGCTCAAGACTGCGGAACGCCTGGGAATCGGTCCCTCCTCATTTAGACCCAGCACCATGTACGTCAGAGCATTCGACAACACCAGCCAATCAGTAGAATGAGAAGTCAACATAGAGGTACAGATAGGTCCAGAAATCTCCACCATCACATTCCAAATCCTGGATATATCAGCCTCTTTCAATATGTTGCTCAGACGACCTTGGCTACACAAAGTTAGGGCTGTGCCATCAACTTTGCATCAACGGGTGAAGCATATATGTGGAAATCAAGTGATCTCTGTCCATGTAGAGAAGGAGCTCATCATCCCTTCCAATGTTGTTGCCACTGAACCAGATATCCCTGTCATCGACATCCAACACTTTGAAGAAGACGTCTCATTTCATAGTTTCAAATTCGAAATTGTGAATACTATCGCCAATCCAGAACCAATAAGTGCGGATCATGTCTTCTCACCGGCAGAACGTTTGAGCCTCAAGTATCGGATGAAGAATCATTTCAAGTTCAGAAAGATACCGCTGGTATAAAATCAACGTAAATGGGGACTCGGGTACAGGTCAGTCATCATGGATAAAAGAAGAAAGAAATGTCGGTGTTCACCCATTCAATTCATCAGGCCAGGAGAGCCTTACAGAGATCCCAAAAGAAATTAACCAACTACACTACACAAAGGCCTTCCGATGAGCCTAGCTTGGGCCATGTGGTCCCCCCATTCGATGGGACTAGATTCTCGAACCATCTAAGCCTCCAGAAGAAGAAGGAGAAGATGAAGACAAAGAAGAAAAACAAATACAACAGCTTCAGGACCAGGGTACTTTGATACCTGCTCCCAACCAGGGAAACAACCTGCCCACTTCAATTCCAGTCAACCAGGGGCATTACCTACCCACTTTAATTACAGTCAACCAGGGACACAACCTGCCCACTTCAATTTCAGCCAACCAGGAGCACAACATGCCCATCTCAGCATCAATCAACAAGGGGCACGACCCGCCCATCTCTGCAGAATCAACATCATCAACCATCAGCCAGGGGAAGAAGCAGCCCATCCATTGGACCAAGAAAGGGAAATGGCCAGCCCTAGATTGGTCCGATGTCCAGATTCCGAACTTGTGTCTTGCTGTGGAACCAGACGAACTACAATGCGAGGTAAGTGATACGGGAGGGACTGAGTATGACTCAGATCTCGAACCCAACTAGCGAGAAATCATGGTCATTGGGCCAGACTGTGATTCTTCGTCCAAATCATCAACCCTGACCTCTCCAAGGGAAGGAGTGTGGGGTCCTGAATGGTCATCCGTTCCCCTAACTTCTGAATCAGTCAGAGAGTCATCTGAGGGCTCTGGCTTTAAAAAAAACGCCGACTTAAGCAGTGAGCGGTACTTTGGGACAAACTGGGATCAATCATGGTCTGCAATGCCCGCTTGTTCAGGGTCCCGTGAATTTCAAAAATAAAAAAAAATAAAAAACTTTCAAAATCCAAAAACATCTAGCATTTCAATTCCAAAAAATTCTCAAAAACAAAAAAACATTTCTTTTCTTGCATTCAATAATGTGCGAAGTTCGTCTAAAGAGTTGCATGAGTTTGAAGTCGAATCATATGATTTTGACATTGAATTAGACTTCAAGCTCATGGGTCTGGACGAAGCTCGGGATGAGGAAGATGATGACTCAGCTCCCAAACTAGAGGATCTCCTCAAAAAGTTTGAATTTAAAGCCAATGTTATAGTCGATGATTTTGAGGTAGTAAACTTGGGGACACCCGAGATCCTTAGGGAAGTACGCATTGGAAAATCGTTGCCACCGGAGATGAAGCAAAGAATGATGGAGTTCCTAGCTTCAAGATTATCCAACTTTGCGTTCTCATTTGAAGACATGCCGGGGCTCGATGAAGAGCTCGTTGTACTCCATCTGCCAACCAAATCGGGTATGAAGCCAGTAAAATAGAAACTTCGAAGAATGAAGCTAGAATGGGCCCTGAAAGTCTTGGTAGTCTCCAACTACCCTAAATGGCTCGCCAACATCGTACCACTACTGAAGAAGGATGGTAAGGTTCGAATGTGCATCGATTTTCGAGACCTCAACAAAGTCAGTCCTAAAGATGACTTCCTTTTGCCACATATCGACACTCTGGTCGACAACACTACTGGGTACAAGATCTTCTCATTCATGGATGGGTTATAATCAGATCAAGATGGCCGTCGAAGATCGCGAGAAGACATCGTTTATCACTCTCTGGGGAACCTTCTGTTAGAGGGTAATGCCGTTCGGTTTGAAGAACACAGGAGCAACATATCAGCGAGCAGTGACAGCATTATTCCACGATATGATGAACAAAGAGCTTGAAGTATATGTGGACGATATGATCGTCAAATCTCACACAATTGAAGGACACTTTGAAGATCTGAAGAAGTTATTCGACAGATTAAAAAAGTACAAGCTCTGTCTCAACCCTCAGAAATGTGTCTTCGATGCAACGGGAGGCAAACTCCTTGGCTTTATGGTGAGTAAGGATGGCATCAGGGTCGACGAAACTAAAACTAGAGCAATCATCGAGATGCCCCCTCCTAGAACAAAGAAAAAAATCCGTGGTTTTCTTGGCAGAATTCAATACATCAGTCGCTTCATCGCACAACTCACACCTATCTATGAACCCATATTCAAGTTCCTTCAGAAGAACGTTCCAAAAGAATGGAATGATGATTGCCAAGTCGCCTTCGACCGCATCAAGAAGTATCTCATGAATCCTCCAGTTTTAGTGCCGCTCACTCCCGGACGACCACTATTGTTATACATCTCGGTAGTAGCAGAAGCCATTGGCTGTGTTCTCGGCCAGCACGACGAAATCGGCAAGAAGGAACAAGCAATATACTATCTGAGCCGAAAGTTCACCGACTACAAGACCAGGTATTCCCCGATCGAGAAAACTTGCCTCGCCCTAGTCTAGGCAACTCAGCGACTCCGTCAATACATGATTACATTTCTTATTCTCCTCCTCGTTCACATGGATCCGCTCAAGTACCTGTTCGAGAAACCAGCACTCACTAGAAGGATAGCTAAATAGCAGCTACTCTTGTCTGAATTCGACATCACTTATGTCACAAAGAAGGCAATCAATGGGCAGGCCCTCACTGATCATCTTGTCACTCACTCTCTCCTGGATTATCAACCGCTTGAGACATTCTTCCCTGATGAAGATCTTTTGCTCATTGAAGGTGAAGAAAAGAAGAAGAAAAATGAGTGGACGTTATTCTTCGACGGCGCAACAAATTATAAAGGAAGTGGTATCGGAGCGATCCTCTACTCTCCAAACGATGTCCCTATTCCTATCTTAAGGCGCATAGCATTCGAGTGCACCAATAACATGGCAGAGTATGAAGCATGCATCGCTGGTCTAAGGGAAGCCATAATCTTAGGCGTTAAAAAGCTACAAGTATTTGGAGACTCACAACTTATCATCAATTAGACCAATGGCGAATGACGAGAAGTTGATACCATATCATGTGTACCTTTAAAATCTGGTTGAAGAATTCAAAGAAATCACCTTTCATATATGCCCAGGGCCAAGAATCAGTTTGCAGATGCTCTTGCTACATTTGCATCAATGCTCGAGATCCTAAAAGGAGCTTCAGAATGGAAACTCACAGTCGAAACTCAAGATGAACCTGCTTTCTGCCTGCAAATAGAAGAAGCCAAAACTGCCCCTGACAAACCTTGGTATGCCGACATCAAGTAATATCTCGAAACCCCGGAATATCTGGAGGCAACAACAGCAACAGATCGCTGAACCATCCAGCGTTTGGCCAGCCAGTTCACCATCAATGGCGAAGTTCTTTACAAGCGATCCTATAATCAAGTTCTCCTTCGATGCGTCGACGAAACAGAAGCTGCAAAGATCATGAAAGAAATACATGAAGGAATCTGTGGCCCACACATGAATAGGCACATGATGGCAAAGAAGATTCTACGACTCGGCTACTATTGGCTCACCACGGAGACAGACTGCTGCCAGCACATCAGAAAATGCTTCAAGTGTCAGGAGCATGCGAATCGAATTCGTGCCCCCTCCTCAGAACTGTACAACCAGACGACTCCCTGGCCCTTCTCCATGTGGGAACTTGACATCATTAGGAAGATTAGCCCCAAAGCATCAAACGGTTATGAGTATATACTTGTAGCAGTCGACTACTTCACCAAGTGGGTAGAAGCAGCCTCCTACACCACGATTGCAGCATCCCAGGTGATCAAATTTATGAGAACAACATCATATGCCGGTATGAAATCCTTAATGTTATTATAACAGATAATGGGACCCCGTTCGTCAATAAGAAGATGGATAACTTCCTCGGTAAGTTCAAGATTCAACGTCATCGATCGAGCCCTTACCGTCCTCAGATGAATGGTAGGGTAGAAGCCGCAAACAAAACAATCGTTAGGATACTCGAGAAGATGGTCGTGACTTATCGAGATTGGTAGATATGCTCCCATATGCGCTTTGGGCCTATCGAACGTCTGTATGGTCTGCTACAGGCGTTACTCCTTTCGAGCTTACTTACGGAATGGAAGCAGTTCTACCAGTCGAGGTGGAAATACCGTCACTACGGGTGTTACTGGAAAGCGGAATTGAAGAAGGAGAATGACAATGAGCCAGATTCGATCAGTTACAACTAGCAGATGAGAAGCGCATGCGTCTGCTAAGTCATTCCCAATGTTATCAGAAAATGATCGCTCGGGCTTACAACAAGAGAGTCCGAAAAAGAAGTTTCAAGGTAGGCGACATGGTCATGAAGAAGATCCTACCGTCGCACCTTCCGGATCCCAGAGGAAAGTTCAAACCGTCATGGGACGGACCGTTGGTTATCAGAGAAGTACTTTCCTGAAGGCGCCCTCAGACTCACTAGCATGAGAGGAGTGGATCTTCCTAAGCCAATCAATGCCGACAAATTGAAGATCTTTCACGGGTAAGTCACTCTGACCTTATCAAGAGTTACATTAGCAGAGCTGAAGTCAAAGGGTCGAAGCTAAAATCTCTGAGAAATCATTCCCATCCACCAATAAGTGTTCCAAATAAAGGGTTCAAAAGCTAAAGAAAAAAGAAGAAAAAAAAAGGAATGTAGCAAAAAAAAAAAAGAAGAGAAAAGAATAAGGGTAAAAAGAAAAAAAAAGGGCAAGGCACACAACTTAAGAAAAAAATTGACACATCTATCCATCCATCCATCCATCTCAAAAGGGTCTATGGCTAAGACCGACAGCTCTATCATCGTAACTTAGGATAAGGGCTGAAAGTCTATCATCGGCTGGCAATGACGGATTCCCGACCTCTAGCCACCACAGTTATCCAAAAACCCATAAAAAGAAGAAAATAAAAAGAAAATGTGTGCCTAAACAAAAAGGGTGGAGTGAAAACCCGAAAGGACACTTCGAGTAAAAACAGTGGGCATACAGCGGACTTGGTGAAAACCCGAAAGGGCGTCGAGGGTAAAAACAACATAGCTGCCATGGGGCATGCAAGATCAAATACCCGAGACGTGGTGAAAACCTAAAAGGGCGTCATGGGAAAAAATGACGGGAAAATGCCGGCTGTGGTGAAAACTCGAAAGAGCTGCAGCAGGCAAAAATGACTCGAATAGAAAAAGAAAAAGAAAAAAAGTGCAGGTACCAAGAAAACAGACGGTTCAGATCAGCTCAAGCAGTTGCAGTTCAAGAACAAGAAGAAGTGCAGTCGGGGACAAATGACTCTACAACTCTGACAAAACTCTTAGGAAGTAACAGTTTCCATTGCCTACACCTCTAGGGAACCAAAGGGATCTCACCTAAGTCAATCTCGAGACATCGGTTAAAGCATTGGCTGAGCCTCAGTTTTGATTCCTGGCACAAAATTCAGACACACACTCATAAGACAACTCAGAGGAAGACTATACGATCGAATTAACAGACCACAACCGTCCATTGATGGTCACAGGAACAATCAGGGACATAAAGGTCAAAAGGTGTATGTTGGACGATGGGTCTGTTGTAAATATCATGCCATTGAAGACATTACAGAAGTTGGGTTATAGGCAATCGACGTTACGCCTGAGTCTCGTGATGATTCAATAGTTCAACCACGACAGTTAGCGTACACTCGGATCAATCATAGTGATGTTAGAGATCGAAGAACTGACGACGAAAGTAACATGTCAGGTTATCGATGCAGTGACAACATACAATCTCCTCTTAGGGAGGCCCTGGCTCCATGAGAATCACATAATCCCTTCAACATATCATCAATGCTTCAAATACAACCAGGACGGGATCCAATACAGGGTAGCAGCAGATCCAAAGCCATACACAATGGCTGAGTTATTTTTGGCCGATGCAAAATATTACAACCTGACCGACAGCAGTAAAACCAGCAAAAAGCCCGACGTAATGAAGAAAGGGCAAGGGGCAAAACCTCGAGTTGAAAAGTTTGAGCAGAAAAGTAAACCTCAGCCTATCACTCAGGGGAAATCCCAATATCATTTGGAAAACCAACCTCAGCCGATCACGAAAAAGTTTTATGTGGTACCACAACATTTGCGTCAGTCAGGGCAGTCTGTGTTAAAACTGATCTCAGATCAACATATGAGTGTGCTCAAATCCAGCTTCAACATGCCGATACCTAAGATAGGAAGAACCAAGCCATTACCGAAAGCTTCTAGCCAATTCATCGTGCCATCAAGAGATATCACTCAGAAAGATATCAAATTCCATTCAGGGCCAAGTCAACCAGTATCATTAGAAGAAGAAGAAGGGGGAAGAGAATTTGCCCGACCTCGGCCGATAGAGGAAAAGAGATACAATAGAGCCAGCCGGAACATTATGAGAAACATGGGATTCTTCGGCCAAGATTCAAGCATAAAAAAGAGGTTGCTGGCTCCATTTGAAGAATACAAGCAATTATACAGAAACGGAGAAGGTCTAGGGGACAAGGCAAGCGTGAATATGGTAATCGTCGGCCATGTAGAAGAAATACAGCTGCAAGATCCTATTAACATTATCCAGCCAAGTGTCGCACCCGTGCAACTGGAAGATGGTGGACAACCAACAATTGATGAACTTAAAGAAGTAAATTTGGGCACTCTCGAAGAACCCAAGAATACATACTTGAGCAGAAATGTTCCAGAAGATGAAAGGGAGAAATATATGTAGCTGTTAAGGGAGAATAAAGATGTTTTCGCCTGGACTTACTCAGAAATGCCAGGACACAGTCCGACAATCGCCATGCATAAGCTGAGCATCATGAAGAAGAAGAAGCTAGTAAAGCAACCTCAATGATGGTTTCACTCGGACATCATGCCCGAAATTGAGGAAGAAATTAAGAAGCTGATCTAGGCCGAGTTCGTTCAAGAGGTGAAGTACCCCCGATGGATTTCGAACATCGTGCCAGTTAAGAAGAAGAGTGGACAAATCCGGGTCTGTATTGACTTTCGAAATCTTAATGAAGCCTGCCCTAAAGACGATTTTCCTCTTCCGATTCCAGAGTTATTGATTGATAGCACGACAGGATATGCAGTGATGTCCTTCATGGACGGGTAGTCGGGATAAAATCAAATCCGTATGGTCCCAGAAGATGAAGAAGTTACAGCCTTCCGTACGACGCTCGGTATCTACTATTACCGCGTGATGCCCTTTGGGTTAAAGAATGTAGGGGCAACGTATCAGCGTGCGATGCACGTTATATTCTAGGATATGATGCACAAGCATGTTGAATGTTATGTAGATGATTTGGTTGTGAGGTCGGCCGATCATGAACAACATAGAGAACATCTCAGATAAGTATTCCTAGCAATTACGCAAGAAGAGTCTCCGTATAAATCCGTTAAAGTGTGCGTTTGGGGTCGCGTCTAGCAAATTCTTAGGCTTCATTATCAGGCATAGGGGTATAGAGATCGACCCTGCTAAGATTAAGGCCATCAGAGAAATGCCACCACTGAAGGATCTGAAATAGTTGAAGAGTTTTTAAGGCCGCATGGCATACTTGAGAAGATTTATTTCGAACCTGGCTGGTCGTGGTCAGCCGTTCTCCTGCATCAACAAGAAAGACGTTAAGTTCGAATGGGATGACGCCTGTCATAAGGCTTTTGATATGTTAAAAGAAATGCTAAAAAATTCTTCAGTCCTTGCAGCCCTAGACAAAGGAAAGCCGCTGATTTTATAAATCGCAGTAGGTGATAATTCACTAGGGGCACTCCTGGTACAGAAGAATGAAGAAGAGAAAGAGAATGCGTTATATTATTTGAGTCGCACACTAGTGGGAGTCGAATTCAACTACTCGGCAATCGAGAAGATATGTCTCGCCCTCATTTTCGCCATGAAGAAACTTAGGCATTATTGCCTCTCACATCAAATAATGTTGATATCCAAGGCGAATCCGATCAAATTCCTCATGAACCAGCCTATGCTATCTGGGCGACTAGCTAAGTGGGCCCTTCTCCTCTCAAAATTCGACATCATGTATGTCCCAGCCCGAGCTATCAAGGGACAAGCAATCCCAGATTTCCTCGCTACACACCCAGTCACAAGCAATGAAGAAATAGAATGTGATCTCCCAGATGACCAGGTTATGATGGTTGGAGAACCGCGTCTCTAGCAAATGTACTTTGACTAGGGTAGTACATCAAGCCGAGTCGAGTCGAGGTGGGCCAAGCTTGGCTTGACTTGTTTGTGCTCTCCTCGAGTTCGAGCTCTAGCTCACCCTCGAGCTTACCATTGGAGCTTGCCTTGTTTGCTAAAACTTTCAAGGCGAGCTCGAGGCGAGCTAATGGATCGAGTCGAGGCGAGCTTACCTTGAGTCGAGTCGAGCTTACTCCCACCTCACTTTATTATATTTTTTACTACAAAATACAAATTAAAAATCAACAACATTAAGTTCGAGAAGTCACACATATATTAGGGGAGAATAGTATTTCTACAGGTGGGACCCCACCATTAAAATGACCTAGCTCTGATCGGTTTTTTCTTTGGCCAAGTCACACATGGATTGAATGCAGACCACTAGTAATATTTTATGAACCATAATTAACACAGTACATGCATAGCTCACCACGTGAATGGATTGCCCTAATTATTGTGTGGACCATCTTCATGATGAGGCCCAACTGATTCATGGATCAGATGCACCGCCTCCCTCGTAAAATTGCAATCAATAGCTGCATATGGTGTTTAGTCTAACCATAGCCCCTGTTTTGTAGATATGTATGGTGTGTGGTCTCATTGTAGCACTTGTGTTTGTGTAGCGTGTAAAGCACACAACCACTGTGTGCTCACCATGTTTTGTACTTGAAATTACTCAATCCATTAGATATGCTCTACAAGGAATGTTCTTACCTGAACAAAATAGTAGGATTAAGAAACCCCCCCAACGTGAGAGGGTTTTATATGTCCTAAGCTTGGACGCCAATGTGTGTATGGGGGAGGGGGGGGAGAGAGAACCAAGAAATAAGAAGATTGGGGGTTTTTTTTTTAAAACAAATATCTATATGAAACGAGTTGAGCTCGAGCTTGAGCCGAGTCGAGCTTGAATCGAGTCGAGTTTCGAGTCGAGTCGAATCGAGTGACCCAATGGTAGAACTTGACTTGATTTCTGACTCGAACTCCTAAATGAAGCTTGGCTTGACTTGTTCTACTGAGTCGAGTCGAGCCAAGGCGAGCTTTTTCGAGTCGAGTCGATCGAGTTTCTCGAGCTGACTCGGCTCATGACCAGCCCTAACTTTGACGGAGCCTTCACATCAACAGGGGCAGGAGCAGGAGCTATATTCATCAGTCCGCAGGGAGATTTGCTGCCTTACTCATTCACAATCATACCAGCCTGTACTAACAATGAGGTAGAATATCAAGCCCTCGTCATTGGACTAAGCTCACCCTGAAAATGTGAATCAAAATGATACAGATCTATGGTGACTCTAGGATAGTCATCGGACAGTTGACAACAGAATATGAAGTCCGCAAACCTGATTTCAGAACAGTAACATTTCACATATACCGAGACAAGAGAACGTACAAGCTAACACACTTACCAGTCTGGCCGCCGCTCTGGCTAATCCCGGGGGTAGCCCACTCCAAATAATAATTGAAGAAAGAAGAATTCTACTGATAGCTTGCACTGCGTAGTGGTGAATCAAGTGCGAACCCCATATGTTGCTTTGAAATCATAGAAGAAAATGGCTGGAAAAGGCCCTTCGTCAACTATTTGAAATACAAGTTTTTACTAGAAGACCCCAAGATGAGCACACAAGTCAGAAGACGCATTGGTTCATTTATAATGCAGAACAACATTCTTTATAAGCGCTCGTATGAGGGAGTATTGCTACGTTGCTTGGACTAAGATGAGGCATATGCCACATTGAAGGAGGCCCATGGAGGAGAGTGCGGTGCTCACCAATGAGGTAAGAACTTACATCATCGTGTTCGACACATGTGATATTATTGGCTCGTGATGACAAGAGATGCGATAGAATACGTCAAGAAATGCCATCAATGTCAGATCCATGCAGATATCATGCACTCACCACCAGAAGAATTGCACCAGTTAGTGATGTCCTGGCCTTTCACAACCTGGGGCATGGACGTTATCGGACCAATCAGCCCACCCTCGTCCCAAGGGCATCAGTGCATCTTGGCCGCAACTAATTATTTTTTCAAGTGGGCCGAAGTGGTGGCACTTAGAAATGTGAAGGCTAAACATGTCGAAGGTTTCATCCGTCATATTATATTATACCGACATGGTATCCTCGAGAAGATCACCACTGACAATGGAACACCCTTCAAGAATGCCCCCTGTCGACAAGTTGTGCGTGAAAATCAAAATCAAGCATTGCTATTGACACCATATTTTCCTCCCGTGAATGGATTGGCCGAAGCTTTTAACAAGACTATCGTGAAAATCTTGAAGAAAATGGTAGGAGAAAATAAGAGAGATTGGGACAAGCGTTTACTTGAAGCATTATGGGCATATCGGACCACATATCGCACTGCCACTAAAGCCACACCTTATTCATTGGTGTCTGGTACGGAGGCAGTAGTCCAGATGGAAATACAAGTTGAGTCACTACGGGTCGCACTCCGGCACTCCCTGACATCCGAGCAAAACGCCAAGACCAGAATGGCCGAACTTGATGATCTAGATGAAAAGAGGCTCGCTGCTCAACAAAGGCTCGAAATGTATCATAAGCAAATTTTAGCCTCATACGACAAACTAGTTCGTGGCAGATCGTTCAAAAGGGATGATTTGGTGCTAATGATCAAACGCCTGACACTAGCTCAAGGTCCTAAAAGTAAATTTGACCCGAAATGGGATCCAGTGTGTATCATCTGTTGGGGTCCCAAAATGTAGGGTCCCTCAAAGCAAACAGAACAGCCACACACCTCCAAAAGAATCCCACAAAATGCCTCCTGGTGCACGCAAAACGGAGAGTTACGAAAGTTCCCTTAACCAATTTCGACTAAAATATCCGGCGGGCCCCGTGAATCACCACGATCGGAACCGTCCAAAATCAAACCCATAAACTTCGTCATGATAATGATGAACAATACATGTATTTTCATCATCAAGGGGGGCCCATAAACTCATCAAAATTCAAAACCCAAGTGGAGGAGTGCAAAAGTCCGCCCACGCATCCATAAAATCGGACTCCCACGAGCCCATAAATTCTGGTGCCCACGCACCCGAAAAATCAGCGAAATCAGAAAACTCATTTTCAGGTTGCAGGAGGTTCCACGCATCTATAAATTCAGGTGCCCACACACCCGAAAATTCGTCAAAGATTAGAATTGATTTAAAGGGTGCACTGCCACCCACGCAGCCAAAAAATGGGTCCACGCACCCATAAATTCAACGTATTCCAGAAATACCATTTTTAGGGTGCAGGAGGTCCCACGCACCCCTAAATTCAACAAATTCTAGAAATACCATTTTAGGGTGCAGGAGGCCTCACGCACCCATAAAATCAGGGTCCCACGCACCCATAAATTCAGCAAATTTCAAGATACATTTTCGGGTGCGTTGGAGCTCCGTGCATTGATTTTGAGGTGCGTGGGAGGTATTTTAAGGGTGCGTGACACGTGGTAGCCCCTCATTAGCCGAGTTTCGGTATTTTCGGGTATAAATACCCCGTCTGACTATTCATTTCTACGTCTGAAAAGAGAGAGAGAGCGACTACCCTCTGAGTATTTGAGATTTCCGCCGGAAAACCCTTGCCGGAAACCCTTCCCGGTCACCGAAAAACCCTTTTCCGATCACCGACATCTTCCACCGGAAGATCACTCTGACCAAGACGACTATAGGTCTGAATCTTAATTTTTCACAAGTGTGGGCACGCACCCAACAATTCGGTCCCACGCACCCAAAAATCGTCCCACGCGCCCATAAATTCGACATAATTCGGATAAGTGGGTTGGTGTCCCACGCACCCAAAAACTATCCCACGTGCCCATAAATTCGCGTCTCATGCACCCACTAATTTGACATGAATCAGACAAGTGCGTCGGACTCTCATGCATCTGAAAATGACCCACGCACCCATAAATTCGGGTCCCACGCGTCCATAAATTCGACGAAATCTAGATTTGCATATTCGGTCCCACGCACCCGAAAAATGCCCCACGCATCCATTAATTCGACAAAAATCAAGCACTTGATTTAAAGGTGCGTTGGAGCCCACGCACCCATAAATTAAGTCCCACGCACCCAAAAAATCAACAAATTACAGAACATGTTTACGGGTGCACCGGACTCAATTTTAAGTGTTTTCAAGTTCCGTTTGAGCCTATTTTGGGTATTTCGAGCGTTCTGGACTTAATAGAATGGTCAAATGGACGTTCTGGGATCTCTAAACGAGTAGAATTGTGCATCTCTGAGGTTCGACCTGATTCGACGCATTGAATGAAATGACTTCTCGAAAAGAAGCCGCCAGCATCCAAAACTATGCAAATATGTCATCATTTATATCTACTGTAAAGATGTGATCCGATTTGGGTCGAAAGCTAGGCAAACGGGACTATGGTTATCACAATAAACCATGTCAAAGAGTTTCAATTCTCTACAAAGCAATTGCTAAGAACTGCTGCCACAACACAACGGTCGATGCCCTACCCATTCAAACGGCATCCGTCGGTTGGGCTACACAGGTACACACAACTGTAGAATGGACTTCCCGAGGTCACCTGTCCATACATGACAGGCGTGGGCCCAGAGTCGTCCTTCTCAGTCATAAACACTGATAGTCTCAGCCTGGATCTCCGGTCAAAACATGGGACATAGACATCTGATTAATGCAAAGATGGTTCAGTCCATAACAAAATAAATACAGGTCTCTACGACCACAAACTGTAAGACCATAGCCCCCACTGACTAGTCTTCTGCCTTTTAATCAAGGGTCATCGATCATTCGATGTAATTAAGGGCTTGTGCCAGATCACAACCTGTAATGTACAAGATCTCAGAATCTCTGGAATAAAATTCGCCTTGCGATATCTCTTCTTGTGTACTTCTTCGTGAATGCTTGTGATGGTCTATGAATGTTTCTATTACTCAGAACCCCAGAGCAACAAAACACCCAGAAAATGTAATCATATCCATTTTCTAGTTCTAACAAACTGGCGACTTTGCTGGGGATCGAACCCAGAATCTCTGGTTAGCTCTAAATATAGAAACACTCTAAGATTAATCATTCATAAATGCGAATATGTACGCAGGAGATCTATCGCAAGGTATAATGTTTCTGCGCCCTCGGGCGCCAAATTGGCGACTCTCAACGGGAACGTTCTTCCCTTCATCTTTAAGGCAATAGATAGTAATTAAAGATTTTCAAACCCACGAACTTCCACGACTACACGTATTTGTCTTCTTCTTGCTTATTCATATTAGTTTATGCACTGTGATCGATTGGTTCACGCTCCTGGCCATATTTATGAACTGTTCTAACGATTTCCTGACACCACAGAATTAGCAAGATACTAGAACAGACAGAAGAAATGGCATGCTCAATGACGAGTTCGTGCACCTTCCTTGCTGCCGGAGGCTTCAGCTTCCCCCAGTTTCACCGCAACCGCAAATCCAAGCTCAGAGTGGCAGTTGGTTGAGACTCGAAGGCAGAAGAAGGAACAGAGGAAAGATGCCATCGTAGCAGCATATAGGAAGGTGAATGTTGCCAGACCCCGCCCCGTGATCAGGAAACAGTGACAGCCGAAATAGGGGCAGAAGATCCCTATCAACAGTCAAGTCATATCAGCCAAATCCGCAGTGCCTAAAATGATGGTCGAGTAGTTTCCGCTGTTGTCCAAGGTCGATCGCACCTCACAGAAACCTACTAGGCCTGCACATGCAAGGAAATCCAAGCCCATGACAATCCTTGAACCGAAACAAAGATCGGCTCAGAAAATCCTGTCGGCACAAGTGGTAATGGTCCAAGTGGCCGAAGAAGAAGAAGAAGTACCGTATGAAGCAGAAGAATTACCTTCATTCCAAGATCAGATCGATAGATTGGTTGAGGCTAATCGCAAGATAAATGATCGAATGGGGGCTATTCAAGAAGCCTTGACCACTCTGATAGCGCAGAACGCCATCAGAAGTATCGCGCTGCTCACCCGTCAGTCGATAGAGGAATCCCAGGGGCAGTGGAAGGTCCAGCTGAGCCTGAACCGCCCGTCCAACTCAGGGTCGCACCAATAGAATGTGCACCGCTTTCCGCATCTCACGTGTCACGAGAAGAATTATCCCAGACGATAGCCCACATGATACAACAAGAAAAAGAGAAAGAGAGGAGAGGTAGCTATAAATATCGGGTCCCGTACCCGCTGAAGGTGGAAGAGGTACCGTTCCCAGCCAATTTCAGATGCCCAGACTTCAAAAAGTTTGACTGCAGAGGATCACCGGAAGAGCACATCACCCACTTCTTGACTACATTAGGAAATTGGTCTACGGTCCCGCAATATTGCATGCGGCTATTCGGATCTACTTTGACAGGGAAAGCCTTTCAATGGTACATGTCGTTACCAGCCAGCTCAATAAGGACATGGGAGCAAATGCAGGACACCTTCATCTCAAAGTTCTTTCCAACAGAAAGGGAGATCTCATTAACAGACCTAGCATTGGTCAGATAGAGAAATGGTGAACCAGTTGAGAAGTTCATTGACCGATGGGGAACCATGGCGGCTCAATGTCGTGAACTACCCAGTGAAGGCGAGCAGATGAAGATGTGCCTAAGGGCTCTAGACCCTATGATCTTGTACGGATTGTCGGGTAACACCTTCAACTCCATTCGCGAGCTGGCAACGAAAGCACATCTGGTGGAAGAGGCAGCATCCCGGGTAAACTTCAAGCCCAAGAGATAGAATAGAGAGATGGGAAGAGTAGTAGAGACCCATCAAGTCGATAAGAGTAGGGATCAGAAAGACCGAAAACGACCCGCTGTTGATCACAAGCCAGAGACAAAAGCAATGGTTGTCCAAGACAAGGGTAAAAGATCCTATACACCCAAACGCGTATCAATAGCCGAAAGAGGAAGGGCGAATGGCCCATACACATTCGATATGGCCGATCTAGTTCGGATCATGGAACAATTGATCGAGGAACGATTAATGCGTCTACTAGAGCCCGTCCGTCCCCATCAAGTTGGACGAATAAACGATCCTAAATACTGCAAATATCATCAATGTGTCAGCCACAAGACAGAAGATTGCTTCTCCCTGAAAGGAAGGATACAAGGGTTGATCAATCAAGGGGTCATCAGCATGAAGGTACCCGAGACAGCAAGGGAGACAGTCGGGACAGTTTCAGCAATCCCAATAAATAGCGACACCAACCGACCGACTTCATTCCCTGAGCCGAAGGAACCGTGGACTCTAGTCAGTAGCAAGAAAAGACTCGAGAACAAACAGAGACTTGTTAACCGAGGAACGAACAGGGGAAGATGAAGGAGAGAAATGTTGTAGGGGCAGATACAACCAGCGACGAACATGGCCTATTGTGGAATGGTGTCATTTGTCGAACAAGCACCGTCCGAGGAAACCCCACAAGCAGCTGAGGGAGAGGTTGACGCGGTCATCTTACGATCAGGAAAGCAAATGCCTGACTGTACCCCTCCAAGACCAGACGACCCGATGCAAGAAGGCGATATCCCTGACAGGCCGCAAGAGAGACCTCGCATGCAAAAGTTGAAAGAGAAGGTCGGTGAGCCACGACTAGTCAGCCAAGCCCGAGACCAGTGGCGCATGACGTTATGTCGCACTTACGGAAGGTTCTCGCTCGTCTAAGTATATACGATGCTTTCTGTCTCTCGAAAGTGTCCAGAGAAATGTTAATCAATGCATTACTTGACGGTGAAGTCAGGGAGGTCATGATAATGGAGATAGAAGAAGAAATGAATAATACAGACAAATTTTGGGAGGGGTATATGCTAGTGTCACAAGTCATGCATGTCAACCATCCTTCAACAATCACTTTCTCAGAAGAAGACCGCACGATCGAATTAATAGACCACAATCGTCCGTTGATGGTCACAGGAACAATCAAGGACACCGAGGTTAAAAGGTGCATGTTAGATGATGGGTCTGCCATAAATATTATGCTATTGAAGACATTACAGAAGCTAGGTTATAGGCGATCAGTACTACGCCCGAGTCTCATGATGATTCAGGGGTTCAATCAAGATAGCCAACGTACACCTGGATCAATCAAGATAATGTTAGAGATCGAAGAACTGACGACGAAAGTAATCAGTTCGCATAATCCATTCGACGCAATGACAAGTGATCGACGCAATGACAACATACAACCTCCTTTTAGGAAGGCCCTGGCTCCATCAGAATCGCATAATCCATTCGACGTATCACCAGTGCTTCAAATATAACAGAGATGGGGTTCAATACAGGATAGCGGCAAATCCGAAGCCATACACGATAGCCGAGTCATTCTTGGCCGATGCAAAATATTACAACCCGTCCGATAGCGGTAAAACTAGCAAAAAGCCCGAGGTAATGAAGAAAGGGCAAGGGGCAAAACCTCTAGTCGAGAAGTTTGTGAAGAAAAGTAAACCTCAACCCATCACTCAGGGAAGATCCCAATGTCAGCTGGAAAATCAACCTCAGCCGATCACGAAGAAATTCTATGTGGTACCACAACATCTGCGTCAGCCGGGGCAGTCTATGTTAAAACTGATCTCAGATCAACACATGAGTGTACTCAAGTCCAGCTTCAATATGCCGATACCCAAGATAGGAAGAACTAAGCCATTTCCGAAAGCTCCAAGCCAATTCATCGTGCCGTCAAGAGATATCACCCAGAAAGATATTAAATTTCATTCAAGGCCAAGTCAGCCAGTACCATCAGAAGAGAGAGAAGAGGGAAGAGGATCCGCCTAACCCCGACCAATAGAAGAGGAGATATAACAGAGCCAGCTGGAAGATTATGAGGAATATGGGATTCTTCGGTCAAGGTGCAGACACAAAGAAGAGATTGCTAGCTCCATTTGAAGAACATAAACAAGTATATAGAAACGGAGAAGGTCTAGAAGCCAAGGCAAGCGTAAACATGGTGACCATTGGCCCGGTAGAAGAAATTCAGTTACAAGATTCTATCGATATTATCCAGCCAAGTGTCGCACCCGTGCAACTAGAAGACGGTGGGCAACCGACGATTGATGAACTCGAAAAGGTGAATTTGGGCACCCTCGAAGAACCCAGGAACACATATTTGAGCAGAAATGTTTCAAAAAATGAAAGGGAGAGAAATATACAATTGTTGAAGGAGAATAAGGACATCTTCGCCTGGACATACTCAGAAATGCCCAGGCTCAGTCTGACAATCGCCATGCACAAGCTAAGCATCATGAAGGAAAAGAAGCCAGTGAAGTAACCTCAACGACGATTTCATCCTGATATTGTACCTAAGATTAAAGAAGAAATCAAGAAACTAATTCAGGCCAGGTTCGTTCGAGAGGTGAAGTACCCTCGATGGATTTCAAACATTGTGCCAGTCAAGAAGAAGAATGGACAGATCCGAGTTTACGTTGACTTCCGGAATCTTAATGAAGCTTGCCCTAAAGATGATTTTCCTTTGCCGATTCCAGAATTATTGATTGACAGCACAACAGGATTTGCAGTAATGTCCTTCATGGACGGGTATTTAGGATATAATCAAATTCGCATGGCCCCAGAAGATGAAGAAGCTACGGCCTTCCGCACAACTCTCGGCATCTACTGTTATCGCGTAATGCCCTTCAGATTGAAGAACGCAGGGGTAACGTATCAGCGCACAATGCACGTTATATTCCAAGATATGATGCACAAACACTGTCGAATGTTATGTAGATGATTTTTTTGTGAGGTCAGCTGATCATGAATAGCACAGAGAACACTTAAGGCAAGTATTCCAGCGATTGCGCAAGAAGAGTCTCCTTATGAATCCGCTAAAGTGCGCGTTTGGGGTCGCGTCCGGCAAATTCTTGGGTTTTGTTGTCAGGCACAGGGGCATAGAGATCGACCCCGCCAAGGTTAAGGCCATCAAAGAAATGACACCACCGAAAAATCTAAAACAGTTGAAGAGTTTTCAGGGCCACGTGGCATATCTGAGAAGATTCATTTTAAACTTGGCTGGTCGTTGTCAGTCGTTCTCCCGCCTCAACAAGAAAGACGTTAAATTTAAATGGGATGACGGGAAGGCCACTGATTCTATACATCGCAGTGGGTGATAACTCACTGGGGGCACTCCTAGTACAGAAGAATGAAGAAGAGAAGGAGAACGCTCTATATTACTTGAGTTGCACTCTAGTGGGAGCCGAATTCAACTACTCGGCAATCGAGAAGATATGTCTTGCTCTCATTTTCGCTGCGAAGAAACTTAGGCATTACTGCCTCTCGCACCAAATAACATTGATATCCAAGGCGGACCCGATCAAATTCCTCATGAACTGGCCTATACTGTCTGGGCGCTTAGCTAAGTGGGCCCTTCTCCTCTCTGAATTCGACATCACATATGTCCAGGCTCGAGCTATTAAAGGACAGGCAATTGCAGATTTTCTCGCTGCACATCCGATCCCGAGCAGTAAAGAAATGGAATGTGATCTCCCAGATGATCAGGTTATGATGGTCGGAGAACCCCGACTCTGGCAGATGTACTTTGACGGAGCCTCCAGGTCAACAGGGGCAGGAGCAGGGGTTATATTTATCAACCCGCAGGGAGATTTACTGCCCTACTCTTTTACGATTGTGCCCGCTTGCATTAACAATGAAGCAAAATATCAAGCCCTTATCATCGGACTACAGCTAGCATTAGAGATGCAAATCAAGGCGATACAGATTTATGGTGATTCCAGGCTAGTCATTGGACAGTTGACGACAGAATATGAGGTCCGCAAACTCGAGTTGTCACCTTTCTGCCACCAAGCCCTAGTCTCTGTTTGACCAGTTCCGTGAAAGTAACATTTCACATATACCGAGGCAGGAGAATGTACAGGCCAATGCGTTGGCTAGTTTGGCCGCTGCTCTAGCTAATCCCGGGGGCAGCCCACTTTAAGTAACAATCGAAGAAAGAAGGATCCTACCAACAGCCTGTACTGCGTGGTGGTGAATCAGGCGTGAACCCCATCTGCTGCTTCGAAATCACAGAAGAAAAAGACTGGAAAAGGCCATTCATTGACTACTTGAAATATGGATTCTTGCTAGAAGAGCCCAAGATGCGCACGCAGGTCAGGAGGCGCGCTGGTTCGTTTATAATACAAAATGACGTCCTTTACAAGCGCTCGTATGAGGGAGTGTTGTTACGCTGCTTGGACCAAGATGAAGCGTATGCCACATTGAAGGAAGCTCACGGAGGAGAGTGCGGTGCCTACCAAGGAGGCAAGAATTTACATCACCGTATCCGACACATGGAATATTATTGGACCACGATGACAAAAGATGCGATAGAATATGTCAAGAAATGCCATCAATGCTAGATCCATGCAAATATAATACACTCTCCACCGGAAGAGCTACATCATCAGTAATATCATGGCCTTTCGCCGCCTGGGGCATGGACGTGATCGGACCGATTAGTCCGCCATCCCCTCGGTGGCATCAGTACATTCTTGCTGCAGCTGATTATTTCTCCAAATGGGCTGAAGCAATTGCCCTTAGAAATGTAAAAGCCAGACACGTCGAAAGTTTCATTCGTCATGCCATATTATATCGACATGGTGTTCTTGAAAAGATCACCACCGACAATGGAACACCCTTAAAAAATGCCACTATCGATAAGTTGTGCTCAAAGTTCAAGATCAAGCATTGCTATTCATCGCCTTATTATCCTCCTGCGAATGGGCTGGCCGAGGCATTCAATAAGACTATCGTGAAGATTCTGAAAAAGACAGTGGCCGAGAATAAGAAGGACTAGGACAGACGATTACCCGAAGCATTATGGGCATACAGGACCACACACCGCACAACCACTCGAGTTACACCCTACTCGTAGGTGTACGGTATGGAAGTTGTAATCCCGATGGAGATACAGGTTGAGTCACTACGGGTCGCACTCCGACACTCCTTGACGACCGAGCAAAATGCCAAGATCAGAATGGCCGAGCTTGATGATCTAAATGAAAAGAGGCTCGCCACTCAGCAAAGGCTCGAAATGTATCAGAAACAAATCACAACCTCATATGATAAACGAGTCCGCGGTAGGTCGTTCAAAAGGGGCGACCTGGTGCTAATGATGAAACGTCCGGCACTAGCTCAAGGTCCCAAAAGTAAATTCGACCCGAAGTGGGATCCAGTGTGTATCGTCGACGAAGTATATTCCAATGGAGCCTATCGGGTAATAGATTGAAAAGGACAGAGCATCAATTCGCTGGTGAACGGTCGATTTTTTAAAAGATATTATACTTGACACAAGCTTATCATTGTAATTTGTAAGCACCCCATTAGAGGGAAAGTGTAACGAATCAAATACCAAAAGAAATGATACCACACAATAGTTAAATCAAAGTACTAATAATCTGTCTTTGTGCTTCCACAGGTATCAGAAAGTTGTTAAGACTCAGGACATGTCACGTACGGCATCCTCCCCTTTTCAAGGCCATTGAGAATCGGGATAAGCCCTTAACCAAGACTCGAATATGAAAACCTATGGTGGAAGTACGGGACCCCGTACCCTTCAAAATAACAATCCCTACTACCATGAGAAAAGCTTTGCCCAGCCAAAAAGTAGATATAATAGACAGTGTTAGGCTCAACATACATAAAAGGGGGCCCCAAAAATAAGAAGATACTAAGTCCAAGAAATTCGGGAGCATCAAGCCTGACGCACCTTTAAAAAAAAATGAAATGCTAAGTCCTGGAATTTGGGTGCGTCAAGCCTGAGGCACCCCAAAAATGATAAAAAATGACAATTTTCCAAGTCTTGGAATTTGGGTGCGTCAAGCCTGACGCACTCCTAAAATGGTCAAAAATTTTGCAAAAGTGCGAAGTTGAATATTTGGGTGCGTTAGGCTCAACGCACCTCAAAAATGTGGAAAAATAGTTCAACCCAATATTTGGGTGCGTTAAGCCCGACGCACCCTCAAAATGATGAAATTAGCCGAAGTCCAATAACTGGATGCATCAGGTCCGACACGCCCTTAAAATGAGCCAGTTCTTCATAAGTTTTGACGAGTGGTGCGTTAGGCCCGATGCACCCTTAAACTCCAAAGCATTTCCCCAAGTTTGTATATTTAGGTGCGTCACTCCCAACGCACCCTTAAAATTCAAAGGGTTTTCCCAAAGTCATGACGAGGTTAAAATGCCACAAATCAACCAAGTTCCAATACTTGGGTGAGTCAAGCCTAGCGCACCCTTAAAATACGCGATTTCACCAAGTCCTTACTTGGGTGCGTCAAGCCTAACGCACGCAGAAAATCCTTTCACCTGAATAAAAGGGTGCGTGCGACCTTTTTTAGATGCGTTGGCGAATAAAAGGGTGCGTCAAAGGCAGAGCGAATGCACAGTAAAGAATGAGAAATCAATAAACAGAAACTATCTCATCTATTTATAGCAGGGACCCGGAAATCCGATGCGTTGCGTTGAACTGTCACGCATCCACCACAACGCACTGGAGGGGCATCTGTTGGGGTCCCAAAAGTTGGTATCCTTTGAAATAAATTAAATGAACACGTACTTCGAGGAAATCCCACAAAATACTACTCAACGCACCTAAATATCGAGATTTGTAAAAGATCCGGTACTGAGTCATTTTCCTCCGGCGGGCCCCACGAATCACCGTGATTGGAACCATCTAAAATCAAGCAGATACCTTTATTATGAATTATGATAAGTAGTGCATGACCATTCGTCAATAAGTGGGCCCCGCAAACCCTTCATTTTGTAAAACCCAATTGACGCAGATAACAAGTCCGTTAACGCACCCATTTATTCCGCTTGACGCACCCTTAAATTCATGAAAATTCAACAAACATTTCAGGATGTATTTAACCTCTAACACATCTGAAAAATAGCTTGACGCACCCAAAAAAATTAGGTCGACGCGTCCATAAATTCAGCAAATTTGAAACTTCAATTTCAGGGTACATTAGACTTTGATGCATCCGAAAAATACCTCTGACGCGTCCATAAAATAGCTGGACGCACCCATAAATTCACTAGAAAAAAAAATCATTTTTGGATGCATCAGAGGATGACGCACTCAAAAAATAGCTTAATGCACCCGAAAAATAGCTCGACGCACCAAAAAAATTAGCATATTTTAAAACATTATTTTTGGGATGCGTCGGAGCTCCCACGCACCTATTTTCACGGTGCGTCATACGTGGCAACCCCTCGTTGGTCGCTTTCCGGTATTTTCGGGTATAAATACCCCCTTGCACTATTCATTTGTACGCTTGAAGAGAGAGAGAGAGAGAGAGAGAGAGAGAGAGAGAGAGAGAGCTATTATCCCCTGGGTACTTTGGATTTATCGTCGGAAAACCTAGCCAGAATCCATTTCCGACTAACGAAAAACTTTTCTGATCACCGAAATTCATTTTCGATCATCGGTATCTTTCACCGGAGGACTACTCCGACCAGATCACCGTAGGTCCGAATCCTACAAAATACAAGTGTGTCAATGCATCCATAAAATGGTCTGACGCGTCCATAAAATTAGGGCTCTCAATGGAGCAGGTCAAATCCAAGATCCGGTTCTAAATCCGTATAATGCGGATTTGGATCTTAAAATAGGTCTGATTAGTTAAATAGACCGAATTTGGATCTTAAAATAGGTCCGATTACTCAAATGGGTTGGATTTGGATTCACAGGAGCATATCGGAGTTCGATTCAAATCCGATTAAGATCCAACTCATTGTCACCTTACTATATATGTTATATTCATGCTGGCCATCCGTTTTACATATTATTTTAGGCCATGTCTCAAAATTGAGACATGCCACTCTTAGGTCGACCATACCACAGTAAATAGTGGGATTTGCATCATTTTTCTACTAAATTAAATATATTTTATATTATATATTTTTTAAATTCATAATGGGGGTGGATTCAGACCTAGATCCGACCTGGATTTGATGGTTATATGGATTTTAGATTGGAAATAGATCTAACAATTTATAAATGGATTGAATATGGATATCACCTTTTGGATCTGAGTTGGATCCGAATCCGATCTGAATCCGTCTATAGATATACGGACTTGGAGCCGGGTCCAACTAGATCCGATCCAAATGCGACCCATCGAGAGCCCTACATAAAATAGTCCGACGCATCCATAAATTCGATAAAGTCAGACGAATAATTTTAGATGCATCGAAATTCGACGTATCCATAAAATGGCTTGACGCATTCATAAAATCAGCTCGACGCACCCCTAAATTCAGCAAAGATTGAAAGTCGATTTAAGGGTGCATTGGACTTTGACGCAGTCCATAAAGTAGCTTGATGCATCCATAAATTTGACTTGACACATTGAAGGTCGACGCACCCGAAAAATGGTTCGACGCACCAAAAAAATCAGCATATTTCAGAAGATATTTCGGAGTGCGTCAGACCTCATTTTAAGTATTTTTAGGATATGTTAAATCCTATTTTGGGTATTTCGAGCATTCCGAACATAATGAAACAGTCAAATAACCCATCCGGGATATGCAATAAGTAGAATGCAAGCCTGCGGAGTCCGATCCAATCCAACGCGATGAATGGAATAGCTTTCTTCGGAAGAGGTCGCCAATTCCAAAATCATGTCAATGTAACGTTCTCATACGTACTATCATAGCATGGCCTGATTAAGGTTGAAAACTAGATAGACGGGGCTATGGTTACCATAATAAACCACGTCAAAGAGTTTTAATTCTCTGCAAAGCAATTGCTATGAACTGTCACAACACAATAGTCAATGCCCTACCCATTCAAACGGCATCCGTCGGTTGGGCTACACAGGTACACACATCTGCATATCAGACTTCCCGAGGTCACCTGTCCAAACATGACAGGTGCAGGCCTATAGTCGTCCCTCTCAGTCGAAAACCCTGATAGTCTTAATCCGGATCTCCGGTCAAAACATGGGACATAGATATCCGACTAATACAAAGATGGCTTAATCCATAATAATACAAATACTCTCACGCCCCAAACCCGGGGACCGGCTCACTAAATTCCCGATCGCCAACCTTGGTGCCAACAGCCTCCGTAGTACCCCATTCTCGACTCCTAGCTCTCATGTGCCAGGTTTCGATCCTAGGATCCTACCAGGAGGATTTTCAGGGTAAATTTATTGTACAGGAGCATAATCAAAACCATAAAACATCATCAAATATCCACTAAAAAGTTTGTTGAGTACAGTGCTGGAAAGGGAAATACAACGTGTAGCAGAAGTCCAAAATATTAGGTACATGCACCGCGCTCAACGCTGCTGATGTGCCCTAGTACCTGCAGTGTAAACAACGCGCATGAGCTTCCTACGAAGCTCAGTAGAGTACATGTGTGTGCGTGTGATGCATATGACAAGTATACAGATATCAGAGTAAGCGAAAGTAGTAGAGGGCTAAGTTACCAAGTTCATGAATGCTATCAGCCATCCCAAGGCTATGCGATGCAAGGGCCTATATGGCCAAGTGTTACATGCTAAAGATGCAATGCAAACACGTCAATCCTCAACTGATCCACATATCAAAATAGTTCTCATCTGGGACATCACCGGGGTCTAGTATACTCTAATACTGGCCGCCGCACATCGCGCGCATAACCAAGTGAGTAGAAAAGACTTCACTATCCGCCTCGTCAGTGGTATGCCAATGCCCACCCGGCTCGCCGATAGCGGACCCATTCCATGAGCTGGTCAGACTCGACCTAGCTTATAGCCCACTGCACCCGGGCGGATAAGGTCACACCCCTTTCCAACCGACCTCGACACAGTGGGAGACGCGGCCTACTGGTATTTGGCACACGGGCGCTCATGTTATCCACTCAGGTCTCGACGCTGGAGCATCCTACTGGTACCACAGGGTTTAAGGACTTTCACCTAAGGACATCCATAGCGCCCACGTACTAGAACAAGTTTCCGGTGTCCAATACTGCCAACCACGATGTGACTATGGTGGCCACCACCCCGATGCTGTTGGGGTGTGAAAGCGATCGTAACATACATAATGCGAAATGCATGAGTCATACAATCCACGTCATAATCCACGTCTCGAAGGGTCCAATGAATCTTGGGGCAAGCTTCCCCTTGGCTCCAAAACGAACCACGCCCTTCATGGGCGAGACCCTGAGATACACACGATCCCCAATGGAAAACTCTTGGGGATGACGTCGACGATCTGCAAAACTCTTCTGTCAACTCTGAGCCTGTGCGCATCATCTGCCTGATGATATCGATAGCCTCTGATGTCCTCTGCACAAGCTCGGGACCTAGGAGACGATGCTCTCCAACCGCGGCCCAACAACTAGGAGACCTACAAGGTCTACCATACAACGCCTCAAAAGGAGCCATACCGATAGTCGCCTCATAGCTGTTATTATATGCAAACTCAGCCAAACGCAGGTGTTTATCCCAACTACCTGAGAAATCCAACATGCAAGCTCGAAGCATGTCCTCAAGGATCTGGTTGACCCTCTCGGTCTGTCCATCAGTCTGAGGATGATATGCGGTGCTGAACTTCAAGGCAGGCCCCATCGCCTTTTGAAAACTCCTCCAGAACCGCAACGTAAATCTCGGATCTCGGTCAGAAACGATCGAAACTAGGACTCCGTGCGGTCTCACAATCTCCTCGATAAACAATTCTGCAAGTCGGTCCAATGGCCAGGTTGCACGTATCGCGAGAAAATGTGCCGACTTCGTCAAACGATCAACAACAACCCAGATGGCGTCGTGACCGCGATCAGTCATTGGCAAGCCCATAATGAAGTCTGTGGTCACGTGCTCCCATTTCCACAACAGGGACACTCAACGGCTGCAGGGGACCTGGAGGTTTGCGATGATCGGCCTTGACACACTGGCAAGTGTCACACTCAGCCACAAAACTGGCAATCTGACGCTTCATATCGGCCCAAAAATACTGCCTCCTCATATCGCGATACATCTTGGCAGAGCCTGGGTGAATCGTGAACCTCGATCGGTGTGCCTCATCCATAAGATCTCTGTGCAACTGAGGAATATCTGGGACACACAACTGACCCTTGAAACGAAGTCCACCATCTGACCCAATCTGCCAATCTGTCTGACCCTCTGACGCGACCTCTTCCCAATAATCCTTCAACGTCTGATCTGTCTGCCGAGCCTCGATCACTCTAGAAACAAGAGAGGGTTGAATGGACAAGCTTGATAACTGCGCGATAGAAGACTGCAGGCTCAGCTCAAAATCATACTTGGCAACATCCTCCACTCCCGGACCATCATATGCGCCACCAGGCCTCGTGGCTGACGGTTAAGGGCATCTGCCACCACGTTGGCCTTACCAGGGTGGTACTGAAGATCAAAATCATAATCCTTCAGGAGCTCCATCTAACGTCTCTGCCTCATGTTCAACTCGGACTACGAGAAGAGGTACTTCAAGCTCTTGTGGTCAGAAAAGAGCTCGAACCTGACCCCATAAAGATAGTGCCTCCACACCTTCAATGCGAAGACTACCACTGCTAGCTGCAGATCATGCGTGGGGTAGTTCTGCTCATGGACCTTGAGCTGGCCAGACGCATACGCTACTACTCTGCCATGTTGCATCAGGACAACACCTAAGCCAATACGTAAGGCATTTGTAAAAACCACGAATCCTTCACTCCCAGAGGGAAGAGTGAGGACTGGTGTAGAAGTAAGACGGTCCTTCAGTTCTGCAAATGCTCGCTCACAGGCATCACTCCAAACGAACTCAACGCCCTTCCGGGTCAACCTGGTCAGCGGGGCTGCAATACGAGAGAAGCCCTCTATGAAACGACGATAATAACCTGCTAACCCCAGGAAACTCTGGATTTCAGATGCGTTCGTAGGCTGACCCCACTGACGCACAGCATCAATCTTCACTGGATCTACTGCTACTCCCTGCCTCGTCACCACATGACCGAGGAACTTCACCTCCTCCTGCCAAAACTCACACTTCTCCAACTTCGCATAAAGCTGGTGTGTGCAGAGGGTCTGCAAGGTGATCTTCAGATGCTCCGCATGCTCCTCCCGAGTCCTTGAATAGATCAGAATGTCATCGATAAACACCACAAAGAACTGATTAAGGTAGTGACGAAAGACCTCGTTCATCAATTGCATGAACACAGCGGGCGCATTGGTCAGTCCGAAAGACATGACCTGGAACTTAAAATGACCGTAACGCGTCCTGAATGCCGTCTTTGGGATATCCTCCTCCCAGACACGGACCTGATAATAACCAGACCGTAGATCAATCTTCAAAAAGAACTGGGCCTCTCGCAACTGGTCAAATAAATCGTCGATCCTCGGAAGCGGGTACCTATTCTTAATCGTGACCTTGTTGAGCTCGCGGTAATCCACGTAGAGCCTCAACGAGCCATCCTTCTTCTTCCGAAGAGTACTGGCGCTCCCCACGGTGAACTGCTCGGACGGATGAAGCCTAGTTCACGTAACTCGTCCAACTGCTTCCGCAGCTCCCGCAGCTCCAATGGTGCCATACGGTACGGGGCCTTTGAGATAGGCACAGTACCGGGCAAGAGGTCAATCTGAAACTCGGTATGTTGATGAGGCGGCAACCCCGAAATCTCCTGAAACACATCCAGAAAATCACAAACTACCGGCAGCTGGTCGATGCACACGGCAACCTGTTCCTCTACGGCACACGACATCAAAGATGACAACTGCTCTCCTCTGGGCTCGGTAACGAATTGAAACTGCGGCATGCCGGGTATAAGGAAAGTGACTGCTCTTGCGAAGCAGTCCAATACAGTGTGATACTCGGCTAGCCAATCCATGCCCAGGATAACATTAAACTCGGTCATTGGTAAAACAAACAAATCGGCGGGCAAAAAGGTCTCTCCTACCAAGATGGGGCAAGACGAACAGATCAAACTCAATACTGCGGTCTTCCCTAAGGGGGTCGACATTGACAAACCCTCGCGCACGGATTCTAACGGCAAACCAGTCGATCGGTAGAAATCATCGGATACAAAAGAATGCGATGCACCAGAATCAAACAAAATATGAGCTATGCAGGCAGAGACAATGAGTGTGCCATCAACGACTCCTCCAGGTGCCTGAGGATCCTGCTGGGCTGCATAGAACCTGCCCTGAGTCTGCTGGGGATGTGTCTGTCCCCTCTGCGGTCGCCGCCACTGCTGTCGCGGTCTATGCTGCTGCCTCTGCTACTGTGGCTGCTGCTGTCGCTGCTGCTGCCTCTGCTGCTGTGGCTGCTGCTGTGGGTGGGGACACTCATGCCTACGATGCCTTGTCCCCCCACATCCGTAACAAACACCTGTAAACTGTCTCTGGGACTGTGCTGGAGGTGCTGCTGGTGCTACTGGCGGTCGAACGGATGGACGAATCGGGTGCCTCTGATGTGCCCGAGTCTGCTGCTACCGGAAGTTGCTAGAAGGAGCCTTCCTCTTCCCCTTTCGGTCTCCGCTCTGGTCACGGATCCACTGCGCATCGGCCCACTCTGCCTCATATATCTGAACCCGCTCTACCACCTCCTCGAACGTAGGAAGCTTGTGTCCTGTGATACGGCCACGAAGGCCAAGGCGCAATCCGGTCTCGAATCGACGGGCCTTCCGCACCTCATCATCCATGAGATACGTCGCAAATCTAGGATAGCTCAACGAATCGAGCCTCGTACTGTGACACTGACATATCTCCCTGGACCAGTGTCTCGAACTCTAGAGCATGCTGCTGGCAGGACATGGTCAGGGAAGAATTTTTGGTCAAACCGGTCTACAAAGTCCTCCCATGTCCACCCGAAATCAGGCTCGGCGGCTCGGGTAATCGATGCCCACCAGTGCTCGGCCTCTCCCTGAAGGAGGAAAACGGTAAGAGGAAATCGCTCCTCGGTCGAGCATCGCATCGTGGTAAAGATCTTCGTTACCTCCGATTTCCATCTCTCTGCTGCCACCGGGTCTGGCCCATCTAAAAACCGTGGGGGATCCATCCGCCTGAAATCCATCAGCAAGGAACGAGCACGATCCTGCTCTGATGGGGCAACTGCGTCAGATGACCTCCTCTCCTGGCGCTCTACCATGGAGGTCATAACCCGCATCATCTCCTGGAACTGACCAGCAGTCATAGCTGGAGCTGGAGCTGGGGCTGAGGCGGTCCGGGATGTACCCGCACTGGTCGATGGCCTACCGGTGACTCTCTTGGGCGCCATATCCGACAGAAAAGGACAGGTACCTCTTAGCATTGATACTCTCGAATACACACACGTAAGGGATTCATATTCAGAAGTTTCTAAGCTCAAAATAGGGAATCCTATCATAACTATGTTGTAACAGGATCCTAGTGTGGGTCGCTAAGTGCATGAGATCGGGATCCTAATCATCCTAAGTTTGCAACAATCATTCAGTTAAGGGTAGTTAATCTAAAGCCATTAGTAGATATGTGATGTCATCCGCAGGTATTCCCAAGTTATGCTCTGATACCAACTTCTGTCACGCCCCAAACCCGGGGACCGGGCTCACTAAATTCCCGATCGCCGACCTTGGTGCCAACAGCCTCCGTAGTACCCCATTCTCGGCTCCTAGCTCTCATGTGCTAGGTTCCGATCCTGGGATCCTACCAGGAGGATTTTCAGGGTAAATTTATTGTACAGGAGCATAATCAAAACCATAAAACATCATCAAATATCCACTAAAAAGTTTGTTGAGTACAGTGCTGGAAAGGGAAATACAACATGTAGCAGAAGTCCAAAATATTAGGTACATGCACCGCGCTCAACGCTGCTGATGTACCCTAGTACCTGCAGTATAAACAAAAGTGCATGAGCTTCCTACGAAGCTCAGTAGAGTGCGTGTGTGCGTGTGTGATGCATATGACAAGTATACAGATATCAGAGTAAGTGAAAGTAGTAGAGGGCTAAGTTACCAAGTTCATGAATGCTATCAGCCATCCCAAGGCTATGCGATGCAAGAGCCTACATGGTCGAGTGTTACATGCTAGAGATGTAATGCAAACACGTCAATCCTCAACTGATCCACATATCAAAATAGTTCTCATCTGGGACATCACCGGGGTCTAGTATAATCTAATACTGGCCGTCGCACATCGTGCGCATAACCAAGCGAGTAGAAAAGACCTCACTATCCGCCTCGTCAGTGGTATGCCAATGCCCACCCGGCTCGCCGATAGCAGACCCATTCCATGAGCTGGTCAGACTCGACCTAGCTTATAGCCTAGTGCACCCGGGCGGATATGGTCACACCCCTTTCCAACCGACCTCGACACAGTGGGAGATGTGGCCTACTGGTATTTGGCACACGGGCACTCATGTTATCCACTCGGTCTCGATGCTGGAGCATCCTACTGGTACCACAGGGTTTAGGGACTTTCACACAAGGACATCCATAGCGCCCACGTACTAGAACAAGTTTCCGGTGTCCAATACTGCCAACCACGATGTGACTATGGTGGCCACCACCCCGATGCTGTTGGGGTGTGAAAGCGATCGTAACATACATAATGCGAAATGCATGAGTCATACAATCCACGTCATGCACCAAACTTACGCATACCGCGCAATCATGTGGGGCGAGCCTGTCTCGCACGGGTCCCCTAAATATAACAAGCCAACTAGCATATGCTATGGTTATTCATGATCCATAACAGGGATACAAATTATGCGTATGGGCATATGAATGAGCATGGTATTCATTATACTAAGCATGTTATCAGTGTGACATATCAAGCTCAATATACTATCATGTTACCAAATATATCATGTAATGTTGGCCTTAAAAGGCCCAATATATATACAGAGAGTGGGACCCGGACTGTGGGTCCCATTGGAAATATAAAGGTCTTCGTGGCATAGCCCACTTGAGACCACATCGGCCCCATACTTGGGCCTGCACATACAAAGTAGGCCGACAAAATAGGTGTACAGCATGGATAAAAACATATGTATCAAAGGAAGGACCATGGTGGGCCTCGCCCACTAGTCGGATAGCAAACATACATCACCAGTCTTAGGAAGTTTCAGTGGTAGGTATACAAGCACCACCATTTTCTAAGTGAAGCCCATTTGAATCGGGCCCCACGCGTCGATCAAGACGGGTGGCATGGTACACAATACCTCCACCAAGGTGGAACTCAAATATAGGCCCAAACCTTTGGTTGGATAGAAAGTCGAGTGGCCCCAAGAAAGCTTCTAATGGTGGGCATCAATGACCACTATTCCCTACGGGTGCGGTCCATCTAATGTCTGGATTTTCATTGTTGGGGCCGTATCCTAAAATAATATGGAAAAGTAGATGGGCAGCATGAATAAAACAGATACATCATGTTGGAGCTAATAGATACATCACGTTGGGACCCATAGGGTGGGCCACCTGCTGGGCAGCGTGGTACCCAGCTGGTTCCAATAAGTTTTTTAATCAAGCAGATACTTGTGTTTTCTCCTTCATCCATATCCATGTGATCTTATGAACAGGTTGGATGGCAAATAAACATCACTGTAGAACCTGGAAAGGTTTCAACACTGGAAATCATTATCTCCCACTGTTTCCCGTGGCAAGGTCCCCTTGACATTTGGGTATGCTTAAATTTTGGGCTCAGCCACTAAAATGAGCTGGAAAGACATATGGACGTAATACATAAGGCACATACATTCTAGGTGGGCCCAACGAGTGGGGCCCATTGCCAACGCCCAAAGAGGGCTGTGCTGCTGGGCAGCAGCGTCCCCTGGACGCTATCTGTCCAGCGGCCACGTCTATTTTTTTTTGTTATGTTATCATCAAGTGGGGCCCATAGAAGCTTTTTTTTTTTTTTTTTATCAAGCTGATATTTTTGCTCTCCCTTCTCCCATGCATGTGTGAACTTATGAACAGGTTGGATCTCAAATAAACATCATGGTGGGCTGTAGGAAGGTTTCAACGGTAGGGTCACTGTCCCCACTAGTTTTCTGTGGTGAGGCCCCCTTGGGACTTGGATCTGACTCATTCTTGAGATCATGCCCTAAAATGATCTCCCCAAATGGATGGACGGTGAGGATATAGCACATGCATCATGGTGGGACCCACGAGTGGGCCACCAACTGGCCTCACGAGCCAGCATCCGTCGACGCTGGTACGCCCAGCGTCAGAGACGCCTCTGCTTCTTCTTTCCTTTCTTTCTTTTTTTTGTGTGGTTTTGATCGAGTGGGGCCCACATAAGGGTGATCTACTCCGTTCATCAGGTTCCTCGGCTCATGGGGGACCCAATGAGCCCAATATTGGGTATGTAATTCGGTCTAGAAACATTAAGGTGGGCCAAAGATGGTCCAACACTAGGCACCATCCTCTTCACTGTTTCCTGTGGTGCGGTCCGCTTAAGATTTGGATCTGGTTCAAACTTGAACCCTGGCCCTAAAATGATCTGGGAAAACAAATGGACGGTGTTGATACAACATAAACATCAAGGTGGGTCCCACGAGTGGGGACCCCACTCACCGTCCAGCCTTCTGACGACGCTGGACTGTTCCAGCGTCTCTGACGCTGTGAACGTCCAACGTCAAACATGTATATTTTTTTTCCTATTTGTTTATATCAAGTGGGGCCCACATGGGTATGATCCAATCCGTTCATCAGGTTCCCCAACTCATGGGGAGCCCATAGAGTCCTAATATTGGACTGGTGATTCAGTCTGCAAACATCACGGTGGGCCACGGAAGTCTCGATAGTGGGCATCCTTGCCTCCACTGTTTTCTATGGTGTGGTCCACCTGAGATCTGGATCAGCTTCATTTTTGGTGTCAAATACATGCATCAAGGTGAGTTCCACGAGTGGATCAAATACATGCATCAAGGTGAGTTCCACGAGTGGGCTTCAAGTCAATGCCCAAACAGGGCTTAGCCCAGGCGCTGCTGGGTAGCAGCGTCCTCTGGACGCTGTCTGTCCAGCGGCCAAACCTTCTCTCTCCTTTTTTTCATTTTAATTATTATTAATATAATTATTATTATCTAAGTTGTGGGGCCCATTCATAGATGATCCAATCCATCCATCTGATTGTCCACCACAAGATGGGCCCAAAAGGAAAGAAAAATGAAAGGAAATTAAGAAAATGGGGGAGTTTATGTCCCCCTTGCACTCACCTTGATGGTTGGACAGTTGGATTGGATCGGTTTGACGATTGGACGATCCGGACGGTGATCGGGGTCCTCCAAGCTTGATCTCCACCCTCAAACTCTCTAATCTCTCTCTTCTCTCAAATCTTTCTCTTTCTCTCTCCTCTCAAAAATCTTTCTCTCTCTCCTCTCAAATCTCTTGCAAATTTTGGAAAATGAGAAGCCCTCCTCTCCCCCTACGTATGCACTTGTATGGGGGGGGGGGGGGGGGGGGGGGGGGGGGGGGAAGAGAGAGGAGAAAGCATGTGGGGTGATGATGGTGGTGGTGGTTAGCATGGGAGAGGAGTATGGGAGGTATGGGCCTTGGTTGACTTTGGAGGTGAGAGAGGAATAGGGGGGTATGGGGTGAGTAGAGTAGGGGTATGGGTGAGAGTGATTTGATTGATTTGATTGATTTGACATGTACTTGGGATTTGTACAAGTAGGGCCCACGCCACGTGCGTTGCACGGTCCACCTTGGATTACGCAAATGACACAACTTACACACCGGGTATCGCAATGGGGCGTGCCGCGCGGCGTTGGAATCGCAGCGCCTACGCGATCGCCGGGGTATAGGTCTTGGGTCGATGCGGTACTAAAACAGGGTCGCTATCAAGGCTCGCTAATCTGGTCCATCCGGGACGTACCGACACCTGAAATTAAGCGTACGGAGGGCAAATAACAGTACGGGTCTTACAAATACAGGTCTCTTCGACCACAAACTCTAAAACTATAGTCGCTGCTGACTAGTCTTCTGTCGTTTATTCAAGGGTCATCGATCATTCGATGTAATTAAGGGCTCGTACTAGATCATAGCCCGAAATGTACAAGATCTCAGAATCTCTTAAATAAAATTCGCCTTGCGAGACCTCTCTTGTGTACACTTGTGAATACTTGTAATTATCTACGAATGTTTCATTACTCATATCCCGAGAGCAACAATACCCAAAAAATGTCATTGCTGCATTTTCAGCTCTAACAAGTATGAAAGCACCTGAGACGACGAAGGAAACAGCTGGGGCAATTTCAGTGGTCCTGATAGGAAACGATATTAATCGACCAACTTCATTCCCCGAGCCGGAAGAACCATAGCTTCTAGTCAGTAACAGGAAAAGGCTTGAGAACAGACAAAGGCTCGTTAACCAAAGGAAGAACAGAGGAAGAGGAGGGCAAGAAACAGTATAGGGGTAGTGACAACCCACGATGAGCATGGCACGTTGTGCAATGGTGTCATTCGTCGAACAAGCAGCGTCCGAAGGAACCTCACAAGCAATCGAGGGAAAAGTTAATGCAGTCATCTTACAATCAGGAAGACAGATGCCTAACCGCACTCCTCAAAGGTCAGACGACCCGATGCAAGAAGATGTTATCCTTGATAGGCTGCAAGAAAGACCCCATATGCAGAAACTAAAGGAAAAGGTTGTCGAGGCCACGACCAACCAGCCTAGCCCGAGATCAGTAGCTGCGTCAGTAGCATACGACGTTGTGTCACATTTGCGGAAGGTCCCCGCCCGCCTGAGTATATACGATGCTTTATGTCTCTCCAATACATATCGGGAAATGCTGATCAATGTCTTACTTGATAGTGAGGTCAAAGAAGTCACGATGATAGAAATAGAAGCAGAAATGAATAACACAAATAAAGTTTGAGAAGGATATGTGCCGATACCATATGTTATGCAAGTCGATCACTCCTTAGCAATCACTTTCTCAAAAGAAGACCGCACGATCAAGTTAATAGATCACAACCGTCCATTGATGGGTACAGGAACGATCAGGGACATAGAGGTCAAGAGGTGTATGTTGGACGATGGGTCTGCTGTAAACATTATGCCATTAAAGACACTACAGTAGTTAGGTTTCAGGCAATCGGCGTTACGCCCAAGCCTCATGGTACTTCAAGGGTTCAATCAAGGCAACCAGCGTACCCTTGGGACAATCATGAAATTACGGTTTTACCGCTTGTAGAGATACTCGAAGATATACCTAATGTCCTAGAGGGGGGTGAATAGGACTTTTTGAATTTCCAATTACAATTAAAACTAATTAAGTCAATCTTAGCAACCAAGATTATCACGGTAACATTCAAGGCAATTATATGATGAATTTGTAAGCAAGGACTATCATAGGCATTTCATCAAACAGTTAGCATTCATGATTGACTAAACCATTCAACACATAGCAATCATTCAATCTCACAATGCACAACGATTTATAGTGGTTCGGTTTTCCTACTCCACTCCCGGTTCACGATCTCAACCTATGAGACCACCGGATTTCACTATAGTCTTGGTTTTAAATCAGGTTAACCATCAACCTTGACATCCTTTGATCTAGGACCGCGTTTACCATCTACCGATGGCCCAATCCAGGGACTTGACGAGTTTGGATCTCAAAGTCTCACCAATCCTAATCCAAGGAAGGTCACGTACACTGTTCGCTCGCCTCAAGTGTAAGGCTGCGATGTAGTAATAAATCTTGGTAAGACCGAGGTCGATCCACAGGGAATTAGAAACAACTTCCAAACTATTCCAGCAACTCAGTTTTGGAAGAAAATCAGATTTAATTGGGTGATTAAACTAAAACAGTAACTTAATGAAAATTCAGTGATTTAAAGTACTAAGGCATTCAAGGATTCACTTGTAGCAATCCCATGTCAATTCAATCAGTCCAAGTAGAGAACACAACTAGATTTAAAGTCCTATCTCTCATCTAGTTGGAAAATAAAACATTCACACACATTTAATCCAAATCAAGTTGAACTTCCAAGTTCTAGTCCCATTCAATCAATGTAGAATTCAAAACCATAGCCTTTGGAGTAACAGCCATGCCTATGGACTATGGCCTGCTCAAGGATTACTATAATTCGAATCTAAATAAGCATCATATGATAATATCAGAGAATTGCAAGGAATTCATGTCCGGAGCACATGAACTCTCATAAAAATCTCAAACTACCACTTTAAGAACTAGAATATGAAAAATCCAAACTTGAATTAAAAATTACTTGAATTAACTTGAATCAAACATGAAATTAGCTACAAGCTTCACCTCTCAGCCTTAGCTGAGAGATTCTAGCCGAGCATTGTCATACTACAACTAGAACTCAAATAAGAAAGCATAAAAACTAGAAAAATTGAAAATTGGAGGGTTGCCGACGCTCCACGACGACTTCCGTCCGTTCCCACGACCTTCCTTGGCTTCTATGATGACCTAGGAAGAGAGTGGAGGTGGCCTTTTATAAGTTGGAGTAGAAGATTCCAGATTGCGCAAGAAATCACGCAATTGCGCAGAGAAAATCGGAGCTTCATGGACAAGCTCTGTTACGCTGACGACCGGTCGCACGACCGGTCTAAGCTCATGAACGACCGGTCGCACGACCGGTCTCAAAACCTCAAAATCAGTCCAGTGAGTTTCGTGTTTCTGGACTGCCCTCGACCTGTCTGGCGACCTGTCTGGCGACCGGTCTAAGAAGGAAAAAACTACAGCAAAAAAATTACACTGTAGACCTGTCTTGCGACCTGTCTAGCGACCGGTCTATAGACAGGTCTAAGGCAAAAATTTCAAATTCTCTTCTTTTTCTCTTCTCTTTCTTTCTTGCTTCTTTCTTCCACCTTTTGGCACTCGTTCTATTGATCCTCAATGCATACAAAGTGACTCTTTTAACCATGAATTGATGACATCTCCCTCTCATTCCTACAATCACAAAAACATGTATCATATTAGTCTTTAAACATGAAAACCATGCATATAATGTGATGTAATGGGTCGGCAAATGTATAAATTAGAGGCTCAACACACACTCCTGCCGGAGTTTTCCAATCCAGGGAATAGTGATTCAATAAATGGACTCTCAAATACTAGACATACCTAGACGATTGAGCCTAGATTCGATGCCTTTGATGACTAGCTTCAGCTCCACGTGCTTCAGCTTCTCTTTGTGCTCCCAAGATCAGCTACCGATGCAAATGATGTGATTATGATTATGCCGGGTAGTTGGGAGAGAGTTGGTCAAGTTCCTCTTGCCTATTCAATGCAATGGTTATGAGGGAACTACCGAACTTTAAGCATTCAATGGCTATAAACGACCTCATAAAGGTATTTCGAAGGTAGGTCAGCCATGAATGAAGATCTTGAGTTCATACTTCAAACCGAGCTTCGAATACTCAATGATAGGCCATTAATAGTTAGGTTTGAATGATGAACTCAAGGGAGTTAAGAGCAAAGAGGGTAGGATGATGTGAGCAAAGACTTTCTTTCTTAGCTCTTGAAGGGTGTTGAATGCATGCCATGAAAGACCACAAGTTATGGCTATATAGAGCCCCAAATGATGGCCTCAACGGATCTAAAACGGTCACATCTGACCTGTCAGAGAGAGGTCTCAACCGTTCGGGCGGACCGGTCACAATTCAAAAAGGTTGGGCCACATCTGGGACTAACCGACCGGTCAAGACCGGTCGGTATTCCTTGCTGGACAGAATTGGAATGCAGGCCGACCGGTCAAGACCGGTCGGCTGCGCTTGCTGGACTGCTTGAAACATGCAGGCCGACCGGTCAAGACCAGTTGACTGTCTTTCTGAAAAATGCAACGAGGCTGCTGGACATATTCTGAAATGTTGGCCGACCGATCAAGACCGGTCGGTAGTCCAGTTGAAATACACACAGCAAGGACTCTGTCCACTTTTGATGCTCCTGGCCGACCGGTCAAGACCGGTCGGCTGCCCAGCTGCATTCATCACTAGCAAGTGCTGTCTTGTGCTTAAGAGCCTGGCCGACTGGTCAATACCAGTCGGCTGTCTAGACAGTCTTATTACAGCAAGCTTGCTGGAGGTTTCTTGAAGTTATGGCCGACCGGTCAAGACCGATCGGTTGTCTAGATATTCTTGTCACAGCAGGTTTGCTGGGCCAAGACTTTCAACACAGCAGTGGATCACTTCCAAGCATGAAGTGATAAGGTGCATGGAGTCCAATGTTTTGACATATTTTCAATTACGATTTGCACCAGCCATGGACCACAAGTCTGATCAACTTGTGCAAGGGTCGAGAGGGAATGGGATAAGATAGGTGAGTTATTACGCCATTTTTTGATGTTTTGGGTTTCCTATGGTCGATCTATATGCAACTTACCTAAGATCTTGTTTCAGCTTGAGCTTGAGCAATAGAAGAAGCATATTCTTCAAGTCTTGATCTTCAAATCTTCGACCGGGGCTCACACAACAAGACGCGACCAACCAGCACGTCAATTGACATAAAGTGTACTAACAAATCACGATAATGTTTGAAATCGAAGAACTGAGGACAAAGTAACATGTCAGGTAATCGATGCAGTAACAACATGCAATCTTCTACTGGGAAGACTATGTCTCCATCAAAATGACTTGATCCCTTCGACGTATCATCAGTACTTCAAATACAACAGGAAAGGAATCCAATACAAGGTAGCAGCAGACCCAAAGCCATACACAATGGTTGAGTCATTTCTGGGCGATGCACGTTATTATGACCTGAAAGATAATAGTAAAGGTATCAAGAAGCTTGACGTAATGAAGAAAGGGTAAGGGGTAAGACCTCATGTTGGAAAACTCAAGCAGAAAAGTAAACCTCAACCTATCACTCAGAGGAGATCCCAGTATCACTAAAAAAAACAACCTCAGCTAATCACGAAAAAGTTTTATGTGGTGCTAAAGCATTTACGTCAGCTAGGGCAGTCTGTGTTAGAACTGATCTCAAATTAACACATGAGTGTGCTCAAATCCAGCTTCAACATGCTGGTACCCAAAATAGGAAGAATGAAGCCATTCCCGAGAGCTCCTAGCCAATTCCTCGTGTCATTAAGGGATATCACTCAGAAAGATATCAAGTTTCACTCAGGGCCAAGTCAGCCAGCGTCATCAGAAGAAGAAGAAGAGGGGAGAGTATCAACCCGACCTCGGCCGATAGAGGAAAAGAGGTACAACAGAACCAGTCAAAAGATTATGAGAAACATGGGGTTCTCCAGCCAAGATTCAATCGTAAAAAAAAGGTTGCTAGCTCCATTCGAAGAATAAAAGCAAGTATACAAAAATGGAGAAGTTCTAGGAGCCAAGGCAAGCGTGAATATGGTATCTATCAGCCTTGTAGAAGAAATGCAGCTGCAAGATCCTACCAATATTATCCAGCCAAGTGTCGCACCTGTGCAATTGGAAGATGGGGGGACAACTAATGATTGATGAACTTGAAGAAGTGAATTTGGGCACTCTCGAAGAACCCAGGAACACGTACTTGAGCAGAAACATTTCAGAAGATGAAAAAGAGAGATACATACAGTTGTTGAGGGAGGATAAATATGTTTTTGCCTGGACTTACTAAAAAATGCTAGGGCTCAGTCTGACAATTGCCACGCACAAGCTGAGCATCATGAAGGAGAAGAAGCTAGTGAAGCAACCTCAACGATGGTTTCACCCTAACATCATACCCAAGATTGAGGAAGAGATCAGGAAGCTGATCTAGGCCAGGTTCGTTCAAGGGGTGAAGTATCCCTAGTGGATTTCGAACATTGTGTCGGTCAAGAAGAAGAGTGGACAGATCCGGGTCTGTGTTGACTTTCGGAATCTTAATGAAGTGTGTCCAAAGGATGTTTTTTCTCTTCGCATCCCAGAATTGTTGATTGATAGTACTACAGGATACGTGATGATGTCTTTTATGGATGGGTATTCGGGATACAATCAGATTCGTATAGCCCCCGAAGGACAAAGAAGCTACATCCTTCCGTACGACTCTTGGCATCTACTGTTATCGCGTAATGCCCTTTGGGTTAAAGAATGCAAGGGCAAAATACTAACGTGCGATGCATGTGATATTCCAAGATATGATGCATAAACATGTCGAATGCTACGTAGATGATCTAGTAGTAAGGTTGACTGACCATGAACAGCACAGGGAACATCTGAAGCAAGTGTTCCAGCGATTGCGCAAGAAGAGTCTACGTATGAATCCGTTGAAGTGCACGTTTAGAGTTGCTTCAGAAAAAATTTTGGGCTTCGCTGTCAGGCACAAGGGCATAGAGATCGACCCTGCAAAGATTAAGGCCATCAGAGAAATGCCGTCACCGAAGAATCTAAAACAGTCAAAGAGTTTTCAAGGTCGTGTGGCGTGCCTAAGAAGATTCATTTCAAACCTGGCCGGTCGTTGTCAACCGTTCTTACGCCTTAATAAGAAAGACGTAAGATTCGAATGGAATGACGCCTGTCAGAAAGCTTTTGATTCACTGAAAGAAATGCTAAGGAAGTTTTTAGTCCTCCCAGCTCCGATCAAAGGGAAATATTGATTCTATACATCGCTGTGGGTGATAATTCACTAGGGGCACTCCTGACACAGAAGAATGAAGAAGAGAAAGAGAACGCGATATATTATTTGAGCCGCACGCTGGTAGGGGCTGAATTCAACTATTTAGCAATCGAGAAGATATCTCTCGCTCTCATTTTTACTGTGAAGGAACTTAGGCACTATTGCCTCTCACACCAAATAATGTTAATATTCAAGGCGGATCAGATCAAATTTCTCATGAATCGGCCTATGATGTTTGGACGACTAGCTAAGTGGGCGCTTCTCCTATCAGAATTGGACATCACATATGTCCTAGCCCTAGCTATCAAAGGACAAACGATCTTAGATTTCCTCGCTACACATCCAGTCCCAAGTAGTGAAGAAATGGAATGCAATCTCCAGATGACCAGGTTATGATGATTGGAGAACCGTGACTCTGGCAAATGTACTTCGATGGAGCCTCTAGGTTAACAGGGGCAAGAGCAGGAGTTATATTTATCAGTTCGCAGGGAGATTTGCTGCTTTACTCATTTACGATCTTACCAGCCTGTACTAACAATTAGGCATAATATTAAGCTCTCATCATCGGACTACAACTAGCCCTAAAAATGGGAATAAAAGTGATACAGATCTATGGTGACTCTAGGTTGGTCATCGGATAGTTGACAACTGAATACGAGGTTCGCAAACCTAAATTATCACCTTTCTGCCATCAAGCACAATCATTGTTCGATCAATTTCAGAATAGTAATATTTCACATATGCTAAGGCAAGAGAATGTGCAAGCCGACGCGCTCGCCAATCTGGCTGCTGCTCTAGCTAATCCCGGGGGTAGCCCACTTCAAGTAACAATTGAAGAAAGAAGAATTCTACCGACAAATGCATTGCGTAATGGTGAATCAAGTGCGAACGCCATTTGTTGCTTTAAGATTATAGAGGAAAATGACTGGAGAAGGCCATTCGTCGACTATTTGAAATACGGGTTTCTACGAAAAGACCTCAAGTTACACACGCAAGTCAGAAGATGCGCTGGTTCGTTTATAATGCAGAACGGCATTCTTTACAAGCGTTCGTATGAGAGAGTGCCGTTGCATTGCTTGGACTAAGATGAAGAATATACCACATTAAAGGAGGCTCACGGGGGAGAATGCAGTGCTCATCAAGAGGGAAAGAACTTGCATTACCGTGTTCGACACATGGAATATTATTGGCATGCAATGATAAGAGATGCGATAGAATACATCAGGAAATGTCATCAATGTCAGATCCACGTGGATATCATACATTCGCCGCCAAAAGAGTTGCACCAATAAGTGATGTCCTGGTCTTTTGCAGCCTGGGGCATGGACATGATCGGGTCGATCAGCCACCCTCTTCCCAGGGGCATCAGTATATCTTGGCCGTAACTGATTACTTTTCCAAGTCGGCCGAAGCAGTGACACTTAGGAATGTGAAAGCTAAACATGTCGAAGGTTTCATCCGTCATACCATATTGTATCGACATGGTGTCCCGAGAAGATCACCACCGATAATGGAACACCTTTCAAAAATGCCACCATCGAAAAATCATGCATAAAGTTCAAGATCAAGCACTGTTATTTGACACCTTACTATCCCCCTGCGAATGGACTGGCTGAAGCCTTTAACAAGACTATCGTGAAAATTTTAAATAAAACGGTAGCGGAAAATAAGAGAGATTGGGAGAAGCGTTTGCCTGAAGCATTATGAGCGTATTGGACCACATACCGCACTGCCACTAAAGCCACACCCTACTCACTAGTATACGGTATAGAGGCGGTAGTCTCGATGGAGATACAAGTTGAGTTGCTATGGATCGCACTCCGGCACTCCTTGACATCCGAGCACAACGCCAAGACCAGAATGGCCGAGCTTGATGATTTAGCTAAAAAGAGGCTCGCCGCTCAGCAACATCTCGAAATGTATCAAAAGCAGATTTCAACCGCATACGATAAACGACTTCACGACAGGTCGTTCTAAAGGGGTGATTTGGTACTGATGATGAAACGCCCGACACTGGCTCAATGCCCTAAAAGCAAATTCGACCCGAAATAGGATCCAGTAGGTATCATTAACGAAGTTTATTCCGTCGAGGCTTATCGAGTAGTCGATTGCAAGGGGCAGGGCATCAGTTCCCTGGTGAATGGCCGGTTTTTGAAAAGATATTACACTTGACATTAGCTCATTATTGTGATTTGTAAACACCCTATTAGAGGGAAAGTGTAATAAACAAATACCAAAAGAAATGACACAATACGACAATTAATGCCCGTAATCCCAAGTACTAATCATCTATTCTATGTTTACACATGTATCAGGAAAGTCATTAAGACCCAGGACATGTTAAGTATATCACCCTGCCTTTTTAAGACTATTAAGAATTGGAATAGAAAGATAAGCCCTAAATCAAGACTCGGTTACATCCATTTCACATAAGCGTAGGTTTTAGTCCTAACAGGGGGACGTTTCTTTCAAATGGCCTAATCTATTTTGCATCTAAACTCAAACAAAAGAAGTATCAAGTAGATCAAAGATATAACAGAGATCACATAAATAATATACATATCATTACAATACCCCCATTACAACACGTCCTGAGAGATTACAAAATGAAATGATTACATAGTTCAAGCATTCAAATTCTTTAAACATTGTTCTAACAAGTAGATTGCAGACTTTTGGGTTGCCCTTTGCGTTGCTTCTGCCTCAGCCAAGACCTGAGCAGGGTCAGGGATGTTCTAGAGAAACCCCCTCAGTTCTGCAACCTGAGCCTGTATAACACTGCACTCGGCCTTGTGCTGTTCAACGGATGACTGCAAACGAGTTCTCTGATTACTAAATTTTGAGAGATTAAGATGGATAACCGAACGTTCAGCCTGCAGCCATGCTATTTCACTATCTATCTTTGCAAGACGATCCATAGCCCCTTGACACCCAATGTTGGCAATCTGCCAATCTTGCATTACCGTAGTCACTTATGCCTCATGAAATTCAAGCTTCAAAAGAAGGGATTGGAAATGACCACGTTTCTCCTCAACAGAAGGATCAACTCTGAGATGTCTCGCCTCGTTAACCTATGCCATGCCTTCCCTAAACAGGACTATGTAATTGACCATCAAGGAAACATCAATCCCGAGCCATTCAGCATTATTCTCGAGCGCTTGTAGTCCTTCATCTAAAACTGACCATTTATCCCCATTCTCTAGAGAATCGACAATAGTCGTTAAAAGATTCTTCAGAATGTTTGCCTTCATCTTTGACATGCCTTGGAGAGAAGAGATGAATGCCTCAGGCAAGATGACAGGAGCAGGAGCATGGGCCGGAACGGTTGCTGATAGAAATAATGACAAACATCAATACATGAAAACCACAGTAAAGAGGAAAGCAGACAAAATAACAAGGATAAGTAATATACCAGTGACTTTAGGAGTGTTAACAACGGGTGCACTAGTTGAAGCAATAGACATGGACAACACCAAGGTGCGTTCGACTACTCTCTTAGTCTATAGCTCAGGCAGTTCTGGAGAAGACAGTACCACAACTTCAGGGATACCGGTAGTTGAAGCTGGTTCTACAGTAGGAGGGGCTTCCGCCACAGGTTCGGTCGAAGTTGGCTCGACAATAGGAGGCGCTTCCATGACAGGTTCAAGTACATTTGGTTCAATATCAGTAGCCACAACCTCTCGGGAAGGTATACCAGCATCCTCGACCACAGTATTTTCAGTATGAGGAAGAGTCGAGGGAGGCACAACCCCTTCCACTATAGCAGTGATAGTTGTCTCGAGAATGGAGCTCTGATCGACTTCAGCCTCTACCACAGGAAGATTAGGAGGAAGAACAGCCTCGATAGGTGTCTCGCCATCAAGATCCATAAAGATGGCTCCTACATCTGCTTCAGGGGCAGATCTATCATATCTTGGCTCATCATCGTTATCCCCCCTGGTGTGACAGTCTTCGCTCAAGTGGGCCTGAGAGCTTAATTCGCCCTCTTCCCTGACCTTGCCTGCACTATCAGCCGGAGCATCACTAACATCCTTGGAGAGCTGGTTTCGTAATAGTTTTGCTTTGTATAACTCCCGCATCTCCTTGATCTTCTTTCCCCATAAGTCGCAATGGGGCAAGGGGCAGTCTTTACTCGAGGACCGGTTCGCTCAGGTGATAACTCATCATCGCTATCCCCAGGAACAAAATATCTGGGCAAATCCCCTTGGCTCCTCTGACCACTTGCCGACGCAATCCCTACTAAGCCACCACCACCACCATCACCACCACCACCTCCACCACCACCACCACCATCAACATCATCATCACCAACATCATCGTCGCCATCATTGCCGACATCACCATCACCATCGCCATCCTTATTTCCATCACCCCCTCTTGGAACATTACCTTCCTCAGGTACCTTATCCATAGGCCCGAGAGGTGGGAACTCTGGCTCCTCTAGCGTCACATTCCTCTCCCCGTGAGCGACCCAGCCTTCCAGAGTATGCTCGAGCTTCTCGTGGTCGATCACCACATTTAGGGAAGTTGTAAGTCTTTTTATACCCGGCACAGCAGGCTGATGAAGATGTTCTGATACATATCCAAGCTCATCAGCGGGACGGGAGTAATGATCGGAGGTGTAATGAAGACGAGTTCAGTGACGAGAAGGTTATTCCGAATAAGCGAATATTGGTGGGCCCAACATCTTATCCATCAGAAAGAAGCCACAGTATTGTACTTCATCCCCGGAATAACAAAAGAACAACCAGTCCCAGTCAACATGAGTTGTCGCCACATCCACTCCCAATGAATGGGCCCGACATCGTATGCTCGCTATTCACGGGTCATCGGTTCTAATGTCTCAGGTACCCCTTGGTCATATCCGAACTGATGGGTAAATCGATTGGGGTAATATGGTTCCCTCCAAAATTCCAGCCCCTCGCGCAACAGTAGCGATGAAGGACGAATCACCGTCAAGAACGAATGGTCGTAGTAGTTGGTGCTGTCATCATCCGTACACAATATTGATTCTCTGCTTCGGGTGCCCGAGAAATGGAAGAAATATACGTCGTCGAACAGTGCAATATTCGTTTCAATGGTTGTCAAATTTTGACTAACCATCCTTCATTTCTGAAAGAAATGTAACAGAATCTTCCCTTCTTGAATTAACCTCTGCGCTGTATCCTGTACACTAGGAAAATAGACCTCAAGTCATCTTGATAGAAAATGCCACCAGTAGTAGGCCGAGTTCATCCTGAAGGCAGCACGGTCCTAATTGCTGATAACATAGTCGAAGGCCCAATAGAGAGAGCACAGAACCACCGGAGCTAGCACATACTGGTGACCACTGGCCAAAGCTCCTGTGACAGTGAAGCAAGACACTCGTACATTATCTGCTTGCTTGGAGCTCGGTAGTACTACGTAGCTCAACCAATATGCTAAAAAGCCAGGTAGCTCGTAGGTTGGAGACAGTTTGTTGAGGCGAGGGAAATTCTCTTTCAGTCTGCTCTCTAAAAATTCCTTATCTCTACGACCCTCATCATACGTTGCATAGTCCAAGCTGAAAGAAGAAAACATGATATTAATGGAAAGAAAGAAAGACGAAGCAGAGTGATGGTGTATAACTTGCAACAAGACACTTACTTTAAGTCGTGGTTGAAGCAGACCAGCCAATCCTCGAATGAGAGTTTATCCTTGAAACCCCAAAACTGCGAAAGCTTCACAAACAATTCATAACAATCCTCGGAGAAGAAGCCTTCGTTTACACCTTTCTTCTTCCGAGACAACTCATCATTGCTTGGGAACCACTCATCATAGATCCTCCCAAGGATTGGGAGACCGGCGATTCGGTTCAAGTCCCAAAGTGAGATACTCATCTCCTCATATGGCATATGGAAAGAGTTGGTGATAGAACACCAATGGTTAAGGAACCCCTTACAAACCCACGGTTCTCAGTAGAAGTAGCTCGATGTCGTCTCAATAGCTTTATATAGGTCGACTGCTCGCAGGGTAGCCCTATGCTGTTCTAGGATGCGATTCACCCATGCCTCGTAACTGGGGGTGGGAAATCAAATGACCTCGAGTCCAAAACGCCCCAGTCAACCAAACTTCAGTATCCCCTAGATGATGAAACCTCTGATGGAGGGTCTCAAAGTAATGTGTGGGGAAAGGCTGATGAGGATCGTGGTTCGGTTTTAAGAAAATCATACGCTTCGTGCCAAGGACAGATTGACGTTTATCATTCTCAAACGAAGAACAATTGAGAAACAGCACCGAGGTGGATGTCTAAGTATCCACACTGGAAAAAGAGTTGCTGCGGCATATATTAGAGGGCTCAATGTTTGGGAGGGAATGCTGCCGTTGATAACTTTTCGCATATCTGATGTACTCCTGTGTATAAGGATTTCTTATCACAAGAGGCGATGTAACCAGCTTGACGGTAGACCAGAGGATCTTCATCTTGTCGGACTTGGATTTGGCTTGATTTTCCAAATATACTTGCTTGGCACCTTTCAGCTCTCCTTGGGCGACCGTGTTTGACAGATTGGACGGGGATAGATGGGCTCGCCTCACCATCTTCAGATTTCACGGTCTCATCAGTCCAAAAACCACGCAACTGGGCATACCAAGCGCCCCACTATTCTTGCGTACCCCTATCTGGAGGAGGTGGCATGGCCCTATCACAGAGGATTTTTCGTTGCATGTCTTTGGATAATGTCAAGATGCTCTCACAAAAGTTGAAGGTTTCTGGAGGAAGAAACCATTGTAGATTTTGATCAGACGGCCTGCGAACCTTCTTCGGGGCCGCCCGCTTACGGTTGGACGGAGTCAACGAAGGACCTGAAGGGCCAGCTCTCAAAGGATCGCTAGCCATTATGATCTGCAAAAGCACACAAGAAGTTCAGGTCCAGCTTAAAACAAAGGAAAACACGCAAATGTATGCTTAAACTCCATTTAAGTTAGTCACCAGAATTACAAGAAATGTCATTCTCGGCTTAGCACGATCTAGATTTTCAAAGTGTACGAGGCCCGACACCTCCTCAAAATAATTGTCACGTATATGCAGATATGAAATGAAGGTGTAGGACCTCACACCCTCTAAAATTCAGATATGATGAGCACTATTAATTTAACTACTCCAAAACTATTAAAACAAAAATTTCACAAGTTCGAGAATCTGGGTGTGTGAGGCTCCACACACCCTGAAATACTTGGAAGTCACCAAATAAATTTACAGGTGCGTGAGGTCCCACGCACCTTGAAATGTTCAAAATTTACCAAGTAGAATTTCTAGGTGCATGTGACTCCACGCACGCCTAAAAAATAACCAAAGTTACGGATATTTTATTGACCAATTATTCAGGTGCGTGCAACATAATGCACCCTTAAAAGGGTCCAAATTCACTAAGTTTGAGAATCTGGGTGCGTGAGGCTCCACGCACCCTAAAATACCTAGATTTGCTAAAAGTTCAATTTTTGGGTGCGTAAGCTCCCACGCACCCTTAAAATATGGCAAAACCTAATTATTGGGTGCGTGGGGGGCAAAACCCTCCAGAAAATCTGATGAAGGGGGCGTGCAGCACCCACGCACCCCTTTAAACTAAATATTTAACCAAGTCCGAATTCTTGGGTGCGTGCGACCCCATGCACCCCTTAAAAATTTATTTTTTAACAAAACCCAATTGTTGGGTGTGTGGGGGGCAAAACCCTCCGAAAAATCCGACGAAGGGTGCATGAGCTCCCATGCACCTCGAAAATCTTGAATTCCTTAAGTTCAAAATCTTGGGTGCGTGCTAGCCCACACACCCTTAAAACCCTTAAAATACGAAAGTTCGAATTCTTAGGTGCGTGGAGGTCCCATGTACCCAAAAAATCACATCACCTCGAATATATTGGTGCGTGAGATAATTGTTGGGTGCGTTGGCGACAATTGTTGGGTACGTTGGAGAATAAATGGGTGCGTGGAAGGGGAGAGCTAACGTCTAACAACCAGTGAAAAATGACAAAAAAATAGCTATCTTCTTTATTTATAGTAGGGACCCAAATGTTCGATGTGTTGCACTGGCTGATCGCATGTCCATCCCAATGCACCGAAGGGGCATCTGTTGGGGTCCTAAAATGTTGGGGTCCTCAAAATAGATAGAATGGTCACACTCCTCCAAAAAATCCCACAAAACACCATTTAGTACACGCAAAACTGAGATTTACAAGGTTTAAGTCCTCTTACTTTGCCATTTTTGGCTAAAATCTCCGGCGGGCCCCACAAATCATCGTGATCGGAACCATCCAAAATCAAGTCGATATCATCATCGTGAATTATGATAAGCAGTGCATGACCTTTCGTCATCAAACGGGCCCCAGAATTCCATTGTTTTCCAAAACCCAATCGGAACGTACAAAAAATCCATCAACGCACCCATAAATTCGGGTCCCACGTACTTGGGGCTGTCAATGGACCGGGTTGGCCAGACGAGCTATCGGGGTTGGACTAGAGTACAGGCCCGCGGGTTGGGTTCGGGCCTAAAGTATAAGCCCATTGGACTAACTGTTCAAAAGCCCCACAACCCGGCCTAACCCGAATATATGTTATAATTTAAATTTTAAATTAAAATATCTACCCTCCTTTCAAAATTTAAATTGTATACAAATTTTTCCTAAAAATTCATCTCCTTCTTAAAACTCCTTTTATTTTCTATAATGTGTTGATGATTTTTTTCATAAAGGATAATTTTACTCTATGTAAAAGGCTGGGCTTGGGCTAGGGCTGGGTTCGGGCTGGACCCTGCATTTGTACCTTGGGCCGGGCTTGGGCTAGACTATTGTGGCCCGTCACGGGTCCGGGCTGGGTTATGGCATATGTGGAGAGAGGCGGGCCGGGCTTGGACAGAGATTGGCCCAGCCTTAACCCGACCCATTGACACCCCTACACGTACCCGAAAATTCATAAAAAAACCAGAAACTGATTTAAGGGTGCATTAATGTCCCATGCATCCGAAAAATCAACCCATGCACCCATAAAATTGACATGAAATAGATAATGATTTAAGGGTGCATTGATGTCCCACGCACCCATAAAATCGGGTCTATGCACCCATAAATTCAACAGAAATTAGATAATGATTTAAGGGTGCATAGGACTCCCACACACCTGAAAAATCGTCCCACGCATCCATAAATTCAACACATTTTAGAAAATCATTTAAGGGTGCATTGATGGTTCATGCACCCGAAAAATAGTCCACACATAAAAAAAATTAGCTAATTTCATAATATCATTTTCGGATGCATAAGAGCCCCACCCACCCATTTTAAGGGTGCGTTGGATGTATTTTTGGGGTGCATGGCACGTGGCAGTCCCTTGTTGGTCAGCTCATGGTATTTTTGGGTATAAATGCTCTGTCTGACCGTTCATTTGTACGTTCTAAGAGGAGAGAGAGAGAGAGAGAGAGAGAGAGAGAGAGAGAGCTATTATCCTCCGAGTATTTGTGATTCTCGCCGGAAAACCTTCACCGGAACCCTTTTTCGACCATCGAAAAACCTTCTCAGGTCACCGGAATTCCTTTTCGATCACCGATGTCTTTCACCAAAAGATTAGTTCGATTAAGACTATTACAGGTTCAAATTCTAAATCTGCGTAATTAGAAACAAACTTACGCAAACCGCATAAAACTGCGCAAGACAGCGCACCGCTGATTGATCGGGCAATCAATCGACCGCCCCGAGCGTTTGATTGACCAGCCTGGTCAATTGATCGCTCGGCCACAAAACTGTCCAAAGACTTGCTGTGAGAAAAAATAAATGGACGATTGATCAGCCAACCCTGGTTGATCAATCGATGGCCCTATCTCGCCAAGATTTAAGTCACCAATTCCAACATTATCTTGGGTTTTTGTTACATTACAGGCGATGATATACATAGGCCCTTAATTATACTACATAGAGCAACCCTTGCTTCTACAATAGTAGCACCAAGAAAATAGTTGATTTAAAATAAAGAAATGTTGCTAATTAATATGGATGCGGCTGAATGCAATGCAAATACATGATGATGCATAATCCATGCAATGCAAAGGTGAGCATAACCCTTGAGCTCAAGGTATAGCTCTATCATCAGTGGATTCGGGTTTCGTGTCCCGTCACTAGGTTTGGAAGGCTCTACACTCATAAAATTAGGTATAAAGAGTGCTCTAGGCAGTGTACACCCCTCTCTCGCATATAGGTCCAAGATATAATCAATACAAGATGGACCGAGGAAGTGGGGAACCACGTGTGGTGTTATGCACTCAACTCATAAGACAGAGGGTGCTAGGTTGTGTCTTCTATGAAGCAGGTATCACAACATAAAACAAGCAAGCCAGGTTGTTGGAAATATAGACGGTATACAGTACCAATCATGCATGTACTGAGAGCATCGTGGATGCTAGATGAGAGAGAGGGTGCCACAAGTGGCTAGGGTGCTCATTGGAGAGCTATGAGAGTGGATGTGGGACTAAGATGGGTACAAGGTTTGGATGGGCGCAGACCCTAAATGGGCATGAGGCCTGAATGCATGATAAACTTAAGGATGTTCGTTAGGGCCGATGGTCATGTTAAAGGCTATGAGGATCTCAGCAAGTGGATCACCCTCAACAAAAGCATTGTCATCGAGCTCCAATTAACTTCTAAGGGAGGTGGTCCTCTATATCATAAGGGTAAAGGCCACATTAAAAGGCAGAGACACCTTATGTGAGATATGCCCTTTGTTTTGGTCATAAAGTGCTAAGAGCTACTGTGCTAGTACTTTAAGCATAAGGGTGCGAATGCGATCACCACTTAGGTTTGTCACCTGTATCATCGGATCCAATTATAATTTCTATCCCCTTACTGGAGGGGGCCCTTGTTGAATCCACAGCCTATGCTCGTATGATATTAACAGTCCAGGTGGTCCTTATAATCAACATTAATGGCTCGATTATGCCATGGGTCCTGATAATCACCATTAACGGCTCAGTTGGGCCATGGGCCCTGATAATCACTGTTAATGGCTCGGTTGGGCCATGGGTCCTGATAATCACCGTTAACGGCTCGGTTGGGCCATGGGTCCTGATAATCACTGTTAAGGGCTCCATTTGGCATTGGTTAGCGGGTCCCGGCTGATTGAAACTCCCTCACAAGCGGATTGCGTGCTAACTTAGTATCCTTTAGTGTACGGAGTAAACTTTGTGGAGCCTACCATAGATGTATACATCTTATCCACACCGTCCATTCAATTTTTCAACCTCATTTTAGGCCCTCAGGTCAAAATTGAAATATATCCAAAGCTCGAGTGGACCACACCACTGGAACAGCAGGGATAATGGCATCCACCTTTGAAATCACTTGGGTCCCACAGGTTTACTGTGTACGCAATACGCTTGGAAGTGGCTTGCGTAGTGAGTAACTCAGAACGCTAAGCGTACTGAGTAAGCTCTGTGGAGTCCACCACCGTGATTTATGCATTAGATCCACTCCGTCCATTTATTTTATAAGGTAATTTTAGGCCTAGATTCAAAACATGAAGCATATAAAAATCTTAAGTGGACCACACCACAGGAAACAGGGTGAATTGAACTTCTACCGTTGAAAAAATAACTTGGGGGCCGCAGAAGTTTTGGATCAAGCTGATATTGTTTTTTTTTTTCCTTCATCCATGTCTGTGTGATCTTATGAACAGGTTGGATGACAAATGAACATCAATGTGGGCCATTAGAAAGATTTCAACGGTGGAAATCATAATTCCCATTGTTTCCTATGGTGTAGTTCACTTGAGCTTTGGATATGCTTTAATTTTGGGTTCAAAGCTAAAATGATCTGGAAAAACGGATGGACGGCGTGGATAAACCACATATATTCACAGTGGGCCCAACAAATTTCACTTAGTAGGAAAAGAGCGACTGTCCAGAGACGACTCCTGTCTTCTGGCGCCGCACACGTGCATTGCGGACGTCGGAATGAAATGGACACGGAAGACTGTAAGGGCTTTATTTCCCATCGATAACTAATCAGGCAACTCGCGCGAGTATGATTCCCAATGCTACTCCCGCCACATGCTTCCACATGGCATGTCTGGCAGATCCATCCATCCATTTCTCTTAGATCCTTCCATACCTTAGGTGGACGTACTTCGTACGTGTTAATCAAGTCATCAGAAGGACCAGACGTGCACGTCACAAGGCCCGTCGTTCGTTTATTCCTAACCGTCCATTTTCTTAGATCCGTGCGTTCCACCGGATCCAGTGAGAGTAGCATTCAACTACCAACCGGAACCCTTCGTATTCTTTTTTGGAAGCGGATTGCGTACTGAGTAAACTCTGTGGGGTCCACTGTAATTTATGTATTTCATCTACTCCATTCATCCATTTTAATAAATACTTTTATGGCTTGTTAAAAAAACTTGAAGCATATAAAAATCTTAAGTGGACCACACCACAGGAAACAATGTGAATTGAACTTGTACCAGTTAAAATATTCTCAGGAGCGGTGGAAGTTTTGGATCAAGTTAATATTTGTTTTTGACCTTCATCAATGTCTGTGTAATCTTGTGAACATGTTGGATGATAAATGAACATCACTGCAGGCCCTAGAAAGGTTTCAACGGTGGAAATCATTATACCCACTGTTTCTTGTGGTATAGTCCATCAGAATTTTGGATATGCTTCAATTTTGGTTTCAACCCTTTAAATGATCTGTAAAAGCGGATCTACGGTGTAGATAAACTACATACATTCACAGTGAGCCCAACTGAGTTTACTCAGTACGATAAGAGCGTACTGAGTAACTCATGACGCAATCCGATTTCTTTTTTTTAGAAAAAACTTTGATGCTCTGGCGGTTAGAATGGATGATACGCAGACACGTAGGAATTGCATACGTGGCATTCAAGTAATCTAAATTAAACTGTCCCAATTATACTCCGCAACAGTTTAGATACATCATGAGCCCGAAATTACGTTTATCTCATTACATAACCATTGTATTAGTGGACATTTATTGGACGGCAGAGGTAATGATTCTTCAGCCAATCCGATTTTGTGACTCTAACTTAAATAAAGTGGGGTCCATAACTTAGTCAGTTTAATTTGAGTTAAGTATGGCACGTGTATGATTCTGACTCTCTGAGTATCAACCTTCGTACTCTGCCAGAGTATCAAATTACTCCCTTTTTTTATTTTTTATTTTGCAAAAAGTGCCTAAATAATCCCTTGTGGCCATGCCTTCCCGCCAATCAGAACTCCCGGAAATTCATACACTCATCTTACGAATGCCACGTGTCACGACGGCAGCCACTCCTCACCCCCTCTTATTTCCCACTCGATCTGCAGCTGCTGCTGCTCTTCAGCTTCTCTCAGTCAGAAAACCAAAGCTCAGAAAACTCCAACCACTCTCTCTCTCCCTCTCCTTCAAAACGAGCCCATGAAAATCTAGCTTTTATCAGACACCAAAAATCAAATAAAAACCCTAGCAATGGCGGCTTCTTTAGCTGCCTCTTCCCCTCGTCTGCCAGACATTCTACTCCTCCGCCCGGGCCCCGGCCCGAGACTCCTCCGAATCCCCACCGTCAGATTCTATTCTCAGAATCGACGGTGCAGATCGACTTTTCGGACCTTCATCAAAGCGGAGTCCACAGACAATCCGACTGCAGTTGTGGAAGTGCTGGAAGAAGCAGAGGACGGAACAAAAGGACCGAATGATTATAATTGGAACGGAAACGGAAGTAGCTACGGTTATAACGGATCGTTAGAGGGTTCTAACGGCAGTCTTAAGGGGGTTTTGAATGGAAATGGAGGGAGTAATGGGAGTTTAGCGAAGTACGTTAACGGGAATGGGGCGACAGTGAACACGGCTGATGAGGTTTCGACGGAGAAATCAGAGAAGAAGCAGAAAAAGACGGTGGAAGAAATAGGGCAGGAGGAAGCTTGGTTTAAACGTGGGGGAAAGGAAAAGCTTGAGGTAGATTTCATCCAATATCATATTATATTTTATACTCATATTTTCCTGTTTCCGAAAGTGATACTTTTTTTTTCTTTTGTTTTTAATCCTTTTATGAGTTCAATTCGATCAACCATACAGACGACAACAGTCTCCATTGTTTGAAAACCAGGAACTCCCATCTCAACTCTGCTGACGAATGAGTCGAGAGTTGGAACAGTTGACCCGGTGACCCAGCCGACAACACATGTATGATAACAATGGGCTGTGCTTCTCTGACTGTTCACATTCACCATACATATGTGACCTGCCTCATGATGGGACAAGCTTGATTTCTGTGTCAGAGACATTGCCCATTAATGGAGACATGTAAACATTCATGGGTCTCTGAGCTTCCGCCTAGTAGAGAACACTGAATTTCAATTGAGCAGTAAAGGAAACATGTTTCATGCATTAGAGTTTTTTTTTTTTTTTTTTTTTTTTAATAGTGGTGTTCATGGTCTGCTGTTTATTCCTTTGCGGCACTGGTTGAGGCTGCTAATTCAACAATGCAGAAGTTTTGGCCCTGAGAGATGTAATTAAAGGTACCAGTGGCTTGATGTTTCATCCTTCTTTATGGATGGAAGGTTATCAAATGGGTGAATAATGATCATTGACAATCCTCTTAAATACGAAACACGCCAAAGGTTAAAAAAATGTAAATCATGTGGATGCATAAGAACAAGTTATTGTATGATGTGGATATATATACCATGATTTCTTTTTTTGAACAATGAAGAATTTTTTTTTTTTATAAACAAAGGGCCGAAGCCAGAATATACAAAGGAACCACTGTACAAAACCCCCCAAAACTACAGGAGCTCATTCCAATTCTCCGGAAAATGAGCCACAAACCTAGCTGCCCCAGCCCACTCTATCACATGAGCTTTCGCTACCTCGAAAACATTTTCAACACGACCAAATCTATTTTGGAAAATTCTGTTATTCCTTTTACCCCCATAAGAGCCATAATCTTGCTAATAACACAAGTCGCCACACTTTCCTGGCTCGTCCTTCCCTGCCCGCCTCTGTGCCACAATAAAAAGAACTGATCAATAGTCTGGCACCATCCACGTAGTCCGAAACAGGCTAAAAAACATATGCTATAACTTCGTCGCAAAAATGCAATGAATAAAAAGGTGGTCAACCGATTCTGCATCCTGAAAACACATCACACACATTTGAAAGAATCATATTTCTTTTCCTAAGATTGTCAACTGTCAGAACCTTATTCCTCCCAACTAACCAAGCGAAAGCTGCTACCTTCGAGGGGGTTCCATACTTCCATATTGGAGCAGTCGGGAAAGGCCCCATAACCAAACCCCCTCCTTCCAAGACCTTGTAAAAAGATCTAACCGAAAATCTCCCTGCTTTGTCTTTTAACCAAACTAGCGAATCCTCTTCGGAGAGCATCAGCCTCAGCTTGTCAATCAAAGACAACAGAGCAACCATCTTCTCAACCTCTCCATCAGCTAGGTTCCTTCTACACGGCGGAGTCCAAATGCAACTATCTCCAACAAAAGAAAAACAACTAGCCACCTTCCAATCTTCTCCCAAAGCAACCTGCACCAATCTCGGGAAGACCACTCCCAACCTTTGATCTCCAACCCAAATGTCTTCCCAGAATCTAATATTCAAGCCATTCCCTAAAGAGAAGCCTACTCCTTCCCACATCTTATTTCTCATCTGATCTATCCCTTTTCACAATGAAGAAGCCCTATATAAGGATGAGGTCCGAGTCCACCAACCCTAAACCCTCAATCACATATTTCCTACCCACCACTTCCTTCCATAAAGTACCCTCTTCCACCCCAAAGCGCCACCCCCATTTGCCTTACAAGGCATCATTCATTAACACCAAATTTCTCACACCCGCACCACCTTTCTTCCAAGGCTTGCACACTTCCTCCCATTTTATGAGATGAAACTTTTGTCTATCTTCCGTACCTTTCCACAGGAAATCCCTCCTTATTCTCTCCAATCTATCAAGCACCGATTTCGGGCATTTAAATAAAGACAAAATAGACTGGAAGATTTGACATTGTTGCCTTTATAAGCGTAATCCTTCCCCCTAAGGATAACGTCCTTGCCCGCCATTTCGAAAGCTTCTTGACAAAACACTCAATCACCTTATCCCAAACCCTCTTCAGAGGCTTACCTAAATATAACGGAAGCCTGAGATAAGAAGTCGTAAAAGAACCAGCCTTGCACCTAAAAAAGAAGCAAAAGCCGCTACCTCCTCCCTAGATAAACCTGCTCTAAGAAGTTCACTCTTTGCAATATTAATTCTCAACCCCGAAACTGCTTCAAAACAAATGATGATAAGACGCATATTCTCCACCATCTCCTCATCGGCCATACAAAATAGAAGAGTATCGTGCGCAAACTGCAAATGAGATATTTGAAACTCGGAACTGTCTATAGCAAATCCCTTGATCAGCTTTTCTCCCACTCTTTATCGACCATCTTGCTGAAAGCTTCCATAATTGCTACAAAGAGATAAGGGGAGAGGGGATCTCTCTGCCACAGACCCTTATAAGAAGAGAAAAAACCATTCGGCGAACCATTTACCAAAATCCATGCCCGCCATCTCTCACCACAACCCAACCGACAAAGCATATAATCAAGAAATTCCAATTCAACATGATCATACGCTTTTTCAACATCCAACTTGCAAACCACCCCCTTTTTTTTCTCCTGTGACACACGTCAATACTTTCATTAGCCACCAAAACACTGTCCGCTATTTGTCTTCCCGAGACGAAAGCTCCTCGTGACTTTGAAATAACTCCCTCTAAAACTATTTTGAATCTCTCTGCCAAAATCTTTGCCAAAATTTTGTATGCGCCCCCCTCGGCGAGAAGATTAATAGGCCTATAATTTGATCAACTTTTCGCCCATTCCTTCTTTGGAATCAAAGCTATGAACGTAGCCCCAACCTTTGGGGTAAGCGAACTTGTAACAAAAAAATCTTTAATGAAAGCAACCACTTCCTTTTTAACTACCTCTCAGAATTTTCGAAAAACTAACATTGGGAAACCATCCGGCCTTTGAGCTTTTTCACCTCCCAACTCAGAGATAACAGAGAAGATTTCTTCTTCCGAGAAGTCTTTTTCTAAATCATACGTTGCCTCCACCAATATAGAGTCAAATTGTAAATCATCTAGCTTAGGCCTTAACCAATCTTCCCTTTTCAAAATATTCTTATAAAAATTAACTACAACCACACAAACGCTATCTTTCTCTGCCATTCGATCACCTTCAACCACTACTGATTTGATTTTATTAACTGTAGCTCTTGCCAAAGCCGCCTTATGAAAAAACTTCGTGTTCTTGTCTCCCTCCTTGAGCCACAGGGCCCCCGACCGTTGTCTCCATTTAATCCCATCTTCTCTGAGCCTAGCATAGTATTTAGCAGAGTGAATCTCCCTCCAAGTTCTATCCTCTTCTGATAACTCCCCTTGCTCTTCTTTAAGGTCTAGGGCTTGGACTTTGATCAGAATATCTGCCGATTCTTTTTCTCGAATGCTTAAAACTTTCTTCCTCCACACATTAATCTTCCCCTTTAGAGATTTCATCTTCTGAAAAAGATTATAACTTGCTTCCCCCTTTATCCGGAAAGGATGCCCACCACTCTTCAACAAGGGATTGGAATCCGTCCTCCTCAAGCCAGAACAACTCAAAGCGGAACGGTCTAGGACCCCAATCCTCCTCATCTGTCTCCAGCAAGATAGGGCAATGATCAGACACCGGGTGCAGAAGACCCTATTGAATCAACAAGGGGAATTTATCAAGCAAATCCGTCGATAGGAGGAACCTATCCAGCTTAGATTGGGTGGCCTTCACCTGCCCATTAGACCAAGTATACTTAACCACCCCCATACGTAGATCAATCAACTCATGTTCATCTATCCACTCTAAGAAATTGCGCATGCTATGAAGCAATCTACCCCCATTTGACTTTTCAAAAGGAAACCGAACCACATTAAGGTCCCCTCCCACGCACCATGGATAAGGCCACTTCGTCTGACGCTGATCCAACTCTTCCTAGAACAACTGTCTACAGTTCGCTTTATTTGGACCGTAAACCGTCGAGAATACCCAAGTGAAACCCAGGACCGATATCTCTGAAGACCAACGAAATTGAGAAACACCCCTTACAACAGTCTTCAATATTCCAGATTTGAGCATTCCAAATAACAACAAGCCCCCTGCCTTACCTTTTTGCATCTATTAATTCCCACCCTTTAATTTGCCCTCCCCACAATGAATCCACAAGCTTCTTATCAACCCCCTGCAATTTGGATTCCTGAAAAGCTACTATTTGGACTTTATATTTCTTACAGAGATCCCTATTCTCGAGCCTTTTTTGAGCACAGCCCAGACCGAGCACATTCCAGCTCATTACCTTCATTAATAACAGTCTTACCCTTCACCCCTAGGTACTGAACCTACTGTTGTAGTTCCTCAAAGGAACCCTGCCTCCCTTTCAAACCTTTCTCAGCTGACTGTAGCTCCAATTGTTGTTGATACTGCCGGCCTCTTTCTTCCACCCAATCAAACAACGCAACATAATCCCCCGGATTATCTCCAAAAGACTCACCCACCAATCTGGCTATTTCACAAGCCATTTTTTTTTTTTTAACTTTCTTCAACCCCTGCGCCATCGTCACCTTCTTCTTTTGTCTTTTATGAGATCTCTTGCCGCTTCCCTACGCGTCCTCTGCGTTCTTGTTTTCCAGCGAAAAATCCCCTTCCGGACTTCCTTCTGCCGTAATAATTGCCAACGGACTGAGCATATGCACTTCTTCCTGCAACCCCATCTGAGACAGATCCGTAGCTTGCCTACAACTCCCCATTATCATCTCAACTATTGTATCTTCATCCTGCCTCCCTGGAGGACAAATCCCGGTCCTTGCCTGACCGCCTTCCAACGCCTGTGAAAGGATCTCCACCTCCCTGCCTTCCCGCCCATCACCGAGAGGCATACTTCTGTTCTCTGCTTCGAGAGCTGCTTCGCGATCGAAATCCCACTGCAAAAACCCCGATACAGGCCTCTGTTCGATCTCCCCTGACTCGCGACCATGGTTTAGATGAGAAACTGTCACGGGAGTGTCGACCAAACTTCGCAGGATGCATATACCATGATTAAATATACTATTTTAGGAATTTACATAAAATTAAATTTTTTTATTGAATCTAGAGCTTTGCCAAGCGCACATGTGTGTGTGCAATAAAGCTCATGCATACACCACACATGTGCCAGCATGGTATGATAGTTTCAGGATCCAATCAATCCATCAGAAAGGAACCACTATATGGATGCCCTAGCACAAGAATCAGGTTGATCCGCTGGTCAGGTCAGGTGGGCCACAGTTTACAAAACAAATGTGCAGCTCTGAAAAACTTGACTGAAGTTTTCTAACACATCCACCTGTTTCCAATATTGAGGGCCACATGCTGAATGAACCGGATTTATCTTTGGGAAAACATGTAGAAGGTCGGACCAACATGATGGATGGATTGGATCTTGCATCTATGTGCCATGTTGGCATGTGTGGTTTGTGCATGAGCTTTTCAATCCTTGCCATTAGTACTGTAGTTTCTGCTCTCCGGCAATGTCATTCTCCTTTTTTGGCTTCTAAGCTTTGAAACTGTGTTGGTTTATCTTGAATCTAGAGCAATAAATTGTGAGGTTGCTGCCATAGGTTAACTCATTTGAGTGCCCAAATTGCTTATTCTTATTTGTCGTGCTGTAATTTAACTTTTAACATCATTTATGGAATTGCTCATCTTCATCGTGGTTATACAAGGCAGATTTTCTCTGTTTACTTTTTGTAGGGAAATATTTAGAATTCTTCTTTTGCAGGAATGATATAAAATTGCATGGATCCAATAAAAGAGTCAGTACTTACCTCGCCTCCTTATACACTAATGCCCTTTTATTTATGTAATTCATTGATTTGTGCAGGTTTCTGTTACTCCTGGGGGGCGCTGGAACAAATTCAAAACGTATTCGACAATTCAAAGGACTATGGAGATATGGGGATTTGTTCTAACTTTTCTTTTTAAAGCATGGTTGAACAACCAGAAGTTCTCTTATCGAGGTCAGTCAGTCTCTTTTCAATACCAAGACTAGCAGAGCACATGATAAGTATGCTTTTGTTTACTGAGTAACTTAAGCAGAAATATCCACTTTTCTAGTATCATGTGAAGTGTCACAAGCTTCTGTTGCTACTTCTTTAATATGAAGCCTGGCTAACTGATTTGGACCTTTAGATACTTCAAAGAAGGGAAGCTGTTTCAATACATTAGCAACTTTGGATGCGAAAACTATGGTCCCTCTTCACATTATCTCTTGTCCTGCACTATGCAAAGAACTGATACAAGCCCACTTCTTTAAACTGCACATCCTCATCTTTCTTTCTTTCTTTCTTCTTCTTCTTTTTTCCATAGTAGATGTTTGGTTCTTGATGCAGGGGGTTTTATGCTATGCCCTAATTCTATATGTAAGTGTGATCAATGGATGATATTCAAGTCATGAAAATTAATGCTAACTACTAACAAGCACAGTAGAATAGAGAATTCCAACCAAAGAATGGTGATGAATCATTAGGGCCACGCCCCTAGCATGAAGTACACATAAAAGCAAAAGGGGAGAATCCAAGGGATATGAGAATATCCCTAATCTAGCATATGTCAGTCCCAATCAAAGGGGAAACAACCCAAGTTAAGAAGGAACTCACGTGCGCAGTCGTTCACACGTGTGGACAACCATCCATCTGTAAGGACCGTACGAACGTGGACAGTTGCCCATGCGTAGACTGTTTGAAGGTTTGGGGAGGTTAGATGAAAGAAAGAAAAGATGAAGGAGGAAGAAGAAAGAGGGGAAAGTTGTGGAGAATCAACGAGGGTTCAAAGGAAGGGGAGGGTTCAAGAGTATAAAGGATTTCGCCTTTTCATGTGCGTAGAGAAGCCAAGATGTAATGAAAATTGGAAATTGGGGCAGAATCCTCACGCCCGAAGGGCCAATCCTAAAACCCTAATCCTTCTTCACAACGAGGAGAAGAAAAACAATGCATAAATCCCATGCTAGGGCTGGATGTGACATCTGGCCCTATGGCTTTTATATTAAATTTTCATGAAAATTACAAAACTGTCACTTGAAGAAAGTGAAAAGAAAGTGAAGAGAAGGAGAGACACAACGTGTGTTCTCCTGGGGTTTGGTTATATTTTATATGAAGTGTTCCCTCACTTATTACACTATACAGCCTCATCAAATAAACTATTTACAAATAAGTCATATTCCAACACTCCCCCTTAAGTTGGTGTATGAATGTCCATCATACCCAACTTACTGGAAATTTCTTGCAACATAGGAGAACTAGAGCTAGACAGCGAACTGAACCGAGTCGAACGTGGGCCAGGTTAGTTCGGTTCGGTTGCTGATTGGGCTGTGTTTGAACAAACATTCGAACAATGGGGCCCTGTTTGTGTTCGGTTCAGTCTGGTCTAGCACATGTTTGAACATGTTCGAACATTTTTCATTTCGAACAATTTTTCCAGTTCGAACAAATTCGAACAATTTATTTTTAACCAACCAAATCACAAGTCATGACTCTTGGACGTGCAAACTGACGAGCAAAGCGATGACCGGAATCGAACGAGCAGTAGCTGTAGGCATTTACAAATAAGATATTAAGAATATTAAATAATTAAAAAATAGAAAAGAAAAACTGAGCATGGGGGTTTCGTTCAAACCTTTAGAGCTGAACTTGTGAACTGACCGAAATGGTGGAATCAGATGGGTGAGTTGCGAGCAGGACTGACGAGTGACGAGCAGAGGGATGACTAGAATGGTGGAATTGATGGGCGAGTAGCGAGTTGCGAGCCGGACTGCTAAGCAAAAGGATGGCTGGACGTCCGACAGGATTGAAGGACAAGCAGAGGATGGCCAGAATCTCGGTCAGTTTAGCGGGTAGAGGTGAAAGGGTGAGAGCGGGAATGCAAATATCTCAAAGCCTCATGGTCAGAAAAGAAAACGAATTCCTGCGGTAGGAGATAGTATCACCAATGTCTCAGGGATTGCAATATCGCATAAAATTCTTTGTCGTAAGTGGAGTACTTTTGTTTTGCCTCATTCAGTTTCTCACTGAAATAGGCCACTGGGTGTCCTTCTTGACTTAACACTCCACCTATACCGACACCAGACGCATCACACGCTACTTCAAAGACTTTAGAAAAGTCAGGTAGACGCATGACAAGAGCTTCTACCATTTTGCCCTTAATTTCCTTGAAAGCCTTGACTACAGCTTTAGACCACACGAACTTTCCCTTTTTCATGCACTCGGTAATGGGAGCCATGATCGTGCTAAAACCCTAATGAACCGACGATAAAAAGTTGCTAGTCCGTGAAAGCTTCGCACCTCATGAATGTTCCTCGGTTCAGGCCACTCAACTATGGCCCTGATCTTTTCAGGGTCTGCGCGCATTCCTTCAGATGACACTATAAATCCTAAGAACACAACTTGACTAGACATGAACGCACATTTCTTAAGATTAGCGTACAACTTTTCATTCCTAAGGACGCTACAGACTTGCTTCAAATGTTCAAGGTGTGATTACGTAGTGGTATTATAAATAAGAATGTCGTCAAAGTACACCTACTAGAATTTTTCCATGAACGGCCTCAAAACTTGTGTCATCACCCGCATGAAAGTATTGGGTGCGTTAGTCAAGCCGAAGGGCATGACCAACCATTAATACAGCCCATCTTTCATTTTAAATGCAGTCTTCCACTCATCTCCTGGGCGTATACGGATCTGGTGATATCCACTCTTAAGATTTGTCTTAGAGAATATTGTGGACCTGGCCATCACGTCAAGCATATCATCAAGTCTAGGTATAGGGAACCTATACTTGACAGTAATTTTGTTTATGGCACGGCTGTCCACACGCATGCGCCACGTGCCGTCTTTCTTTGGCGTCAATAATGCCGGCACGGCACACGGGCTCATACTCTCTTGGATGAAACCCTTTTGCAGAAGCTCATCAACTTGCTTCTTCAACTCTGTATGCTCTGCAGGGTTCATCCTGTAGTGAGGAAGGTTCGGTAGAGTAGACCCTGGGACAGGATCAATGGTATGCTGTATGTCCCTCATAGGTGGCAACTCATTCGGTAAGTCTTCAGGAAACACATCACTGTATTCCTTCAGGACCGAGGTCACCTCACGGGGCAACTCTGATGGAACCTCAGGTATAATCTCTCTAGCCACAAGGGCGTACACCATAGAATCCTCCTTAGCCTCTTTTTCAAACTTCTTACGCTGATTATATGTAGAGACTTAGGCTTAGATTTCCCCACTCCTCTAGGCTCACTTGCCTTCTCATCCTTCTTCTTCCCTAGTGTGTTCTCAGGTGGCATGGGGTTAGGTTTGATCTTTTTACCGTTATGCATGAAGGTACATGCATTCGAATGGCCAAAGATCGTGACATCATTATCGAATAGCCACGGTCTACTTAGGATAACATGTCCCACATCCATAGGTAAGACATCACACCACAGGGACTCCTTGTATGACCCAAACTCGATGGGGACTAAACATTGATGGGTGACAGGAAGGGATGTCTTGTCGACCTAAGAGACTTTATATGGGTCAGGATGAGGTGTGGATTTCAGTTTCAAGCGATCTAAGGTGTTAGTGGAAATCACATTTTGACAACTTCCACTGTCCACTATCACCTTACAATTCTTTCACCATACTTGGCAATAGTGTAGAAGATAGTGTTTCGACGCCAGTCAACACTACTTCTAGATTGAGCTAGCACACGCCTGAATACTGCAAGCGTTGCTTCTCCATCTAATTCTTCCTCATCAGTAAGTCCTCCTTCAGGGTGATATTCTTCAACTTCATAATCGCCCTAGTTATCTCCACCCTCGTGGGACTCGCCTATAACTAAGGCTTTTCCACGGCTCTTCGTAGGATACTGATTAGACATGTGGCCAAGATTGCCAGACTCATAGCACCTCACTTGGCTCATGTTACTAGGACCGGCACCAAGAACCCCTTTGCCCTTGTCCTCCCTAGGCCTAGGCGGAATAGTCACCTGTGCTCTAGGTTGACTACCAACATTAGGTCTAATCCCCTGGGAACTAGATCTAGCACTAGAGTTTCGGGACTTAAAACGACGAACGACAGGAGCCTTTAGGTATTGCTCTAACTCCTGCACAACTTGATATGCTTCATCCAAGTCTGTTAAGGGCCGAGTCATAAGCTCGCGCTGAAGATCCGCACGAAGGCCCGTCTTGAAATGCGAGAGCGTTACTAGAGAGTCTTCTTGGATATCACATCGCATCATATATTCTTCAAATTTAGCGATGTAGTCAGCGACAGACATTGACCCTTGGCGTAAGGATTGCCATTGATCAAGGAGCTTCTGACGGTATGAGAGAGGAAGATACTTCTCCTTCAACTTCTTTTTCATCTCATACCAATGTGTGATAGGGGCTCTATCAACTCTCTCTATCTTACGCTCGGTGTTGGCCCAAAATAGCTTGGCTTGATCCATAAGCTTTATCCTCGCAAACCGCATTTGACGGTTTTCTGACATGCCATACCACTCACAGTAGTGGTCCATGTCAGCAACCCAATCAAGGAATGCCTTGGGGTCCAGACGCCCATCAAAACTTGGGGCCTCAACTCTCACACTTTTCATTGCACGCTCATCTGGTTCATAGTGGTCTTGATGATCACATGTGGTTCGTGCCTCTTGCACTACGACCATTATCACGATCTCTGTCCTCACTATCTCCACGTGTGGCAGCGCGTTCTTCAAAGATTCCTCCCACCTGGGAGTGCGCATCATCCCCTACAGCGGGGTTTTCCCTTTGGGATACCTCTAGTTGTTCGACCTTAGTCATGTTAGTGGTGATTTGATTCTCAAGGCGGGCAAACTCACGCTTTTGACCTGCTTCTAGGGCGGTTATCTTTTGTATCAATTGAGCAAGTCGCTCAGATAACTGCTCGTTATTCATGGTAGGCTGAAGTCCGAAACCTCTACCTCTCCTCGTGGGCATACAATTAAGACTTGAACCAAAACTCTACCCAACTAGACTACTAGGTGTTATGACTCACAAGATAGATGCGATGAATGCAAAACTAATATGAACTGACACAATTAAATTAAGGCAGGAAACGATTCAAATCTGGAGGTTTTCCAAATCAGGAAACTTTCTAAAATTGGAAAGTTTCTATAAGTGAAAACTTTCTAAATCTGGAACTTTCCTAAATTAAACCTAAAAATCAAAGCCCTAATTTGATAATTCGATCTAGATAAAAACCATGCAAGCCTATTCTCTGATACCAAATTTGACGTAGGACAGCCCTAATTATGATGCATGCTCATGAGCTCATAAAATCCAGCGGAAATAAAAGACAATAATAATATAAAATCTCACATTAATCATCATGAACTAAGAGAATCACAAGGAAACATGCAATGGAGCGGGCCATTCATCACAACCACGAAGTATGAGATTCAATTATTGTTATGGTTGGATCCGGCCAAGGATAGAACTCCCGATCTTGCATGGTCTTAATCCAAATACCCAATGTGAATCACTAGTCCGAGGGATCAAGGGATTTCTCGGATTATGGATTTTGGAATTTGGAAAATAGGGATTTGGATCAAATCTCAAATCTAGGATTTAGAAGTTATGAGAGAATAGGGAAAGAGGAAATAAAAAGTTTACCTTAGAAGAAGTTGGAGGGGCACAAGAAGAAAAGAGAAGAATGAGATCAAGGAAGAAGAAGAGGCGCCATGGGAGAGACAAGAGGAAGGAGGCAACCAAAGGGTTTGCTTTAATCAATAATCAAAAGTTAAAATTCGAGTTTAGGGCTTAGCCCTCTTAAATAAACACTAAAACAAGTAAAAAGACTTAATGACCCTCAAAGTTTAAGTAAAAAAACGGAAAAAGAAAGCAAACTGTGCAAAAGTTCGGATGCTCGGTCCGGCGCCCAAAGACGTCCAAAAACGTCCAGAGAGTTTCGGGGGCCAGAGAGGCCAAGTTCGGGCGCCCGATCGGGCGCCCGAAGACAGTGGTCGGGCGCCCGATCGGGTGCTCGAAGACAGTGAATTGTCCAGCGGGCCTTCTTCCTCCTACACACGTGTCCTCCCAATGTGGGGCCTTCTATGTGTCAAATCATGCGTGTAGGGTCTTCGCTGCTCCTCAATAGTCGCCTAGCCACAAGAAAGATGCTAGTGGTGGGCGCTTTCTTCGTTGGTACATGTGAAAAGGTCTTGTGTCCTCATTACTTGTCCCTGGAGGGACCTAAAAGGTGCACAAAACATACGCAACCAAACACCTTTGGAGGAACAATAAACAAAGGATTAAAAGGTTTCAATACACATATTGGGATATCTCCTTTGAGAACTTGAGTAGGCATTCGATTAATTAGATAACATGATGTCAATAAGGTTGCAGACCAGTATGATTTAGGAACCTTCATTCCTATCAAGAGAGCGCGAGTAACCTCAAGAAGATGGCGATTTTTGCACTCTGCCACTCCATTTTGTTGTGGAGTGTAGGCACAAGACAGTTGATGATGAATGCCATGCTCTTGGAGATATGATTTAAAGATGTGTGAGGTATACTCTCCACCATTATCAGAACGAAGAGTCTGAATGGTGCAATCATACTGAGTCTGGATCATTTGATGAAATAATCGAAACAAGTTAAACAAGTCATCGTGATGACGCATCAAATGTACCCAAGTCACACGAGAGAAATCATCAATAAACGTAGGTACGTAACAAAGTAAGAGTATCCATCCAAAGATTTAATAGGACTAGGTCCCCAAATATTAGAATGAACTAATGCAAACAGTTTGTCAGATCGATGCTCAATAGCAGGATATGAATTTCTAACATATTTACTCAACTAACATGTTTCACATTTAGAATAAACATCACTAATTTTATTAAATTGAGGAACGAGAGTTTGCAACGTCCTAATAGAAGCATGATCCAGTCTTGCATGCCAAATGGCAGCAGACTCTTTATTAGACTCTAAATTGCATGCCCGAGAGGTGAATGAATGAGACGGTGCTGAGGCACCAATAGCAACAAAGACATCCTGTCGCAAGAAGTAGAGACTATCACGCTCATACCCCGCACCAATAATCCTCTTCGTACTCAAGTCCTAAAAAACACAATAAGATGGGAAGAAAGTTATACTGTAATTCAAAAATCTAGTAAGATAACTAATAGATATTAAATTTGCATTGAACTTAGGAATGTATAAAACATTGGACAAGGTAAGAGAAGGAGAAACTGAGGCTGAGCCAATAAATTCATCTGGAGTAGAAGTGCCATCAGCAAGACGAACGGAACGACAACAAGATGAAAAGGTGGAAGGAAGAAGGTAGCTCTGCGTATCAGTCATATGATCTGATGCCCCCGAATCTATAATCCAAGTGGTAGGAGTGGAGGAGGCATGAAGTGCAGTACTTGTCGTAGCAGCAAAGGAAGAAGCAGACGACTGTGAGGAGATGACTATAGGTGTAGCTGACTGAGACTGAAGAGATCTAAGATGCTGAAGCTCCATCACATCTGTCCTAGTCATAGCAACAGTTTTCGTATGAGAGGAATCCATAGAAGTAGTGCCACAAGTATCTGAAGTGCGTCCAGTATCATCAGAAGCTACGATGTGGGCAGTAGGGTTACCATGAAGCTTGAAGCATCGTTCTCGGGAATGTCCAGAATGATTGCAATAGTTGTAGAAAAAACGCCCTCGACCTCTATCACGTCCTCTAGATGGGAACCCGCCTCAAATATCTGAACCACCACTTCTGTCACTCGATGGAACAGTGGTGGAAGAAAAAGTAGTCCTCTTCCGTGTGAGGGTTGGGTCTGACATAACTTGCCTGCGTGCTTCCTCTGAATGAACGACCGAATATGCTGTCTGGAGCGTAGGAAAAGGAGTTGTTGCAACCAACGAGTCCTTAGAGTCTCATATTCACTATTCAATCCAGCTAGAAATTTATAGGTCCTGGCTTCATCCTCTTGAGATTTCACAATCTCAGCACTGCGAGTGTCTGGAAGTTCACTGAGGGGTTGTAAGTGACTCAGTTCCTCCTAGCGGCCCTTCAAGGCCCCAAAGTACTCAGTAACAGAAAGATTCTCCTATGTAAGAGAGTACAACTCTGTGTTTAGCTGAAAATGCAAGGCTTATTTAAGATAGTTTTGTAAGTGTCAATAAGTGATTGCCATAAATCAACAACAGTCTCATAGAAGAAGTATCCAGAGGTAATACTAGGTTCCATAGAGTTGAGTAACCAACCCATAACAATGGCATTAGAGGAATCCCATGCGTTTGTCGAGGATGTGGGTTGTTTTGTGGCGCCAGTGAGGTATCCAAGTTTCTCTTTGCCAACAATATACATGCGAATAGCCTGAGACCACAGAAGAAAGTTACTTCCATTAAATTTTGTAGAAGTAATTGAAATTGGACCATCAAGGTCATGTCCCGATGGCGGTAGCTTAGAATCCATGAATATAGAGATGACAGAAAAGGGAAAAAACACTGACAAAATACCAATAATCACCACTCAGCACTAGCAATCAGCATGTGAAAAGATGCAGGCTCATACACCATAGATCTGGTGTATATATTGTGGTCCAAGGGTCCAAAAATAGTGTAGCCGGCCCTCATTTTCACCAAAAAGACTATTTGTTGGTGTCAAATCTCCACAAAAACAACTCCCCTATGTGGGAGATCCAATAAAACCCGTGTAGGTGTTTTTTCAGATAAAAAACTTCAGATTTGGATAGGATCTGAAGAATGGGCCGAATTGGGAATATTTCTGGAAAATACTAGAAAAAATCATAAAAAATGTAAAGCCTCTTAAACAAATGCTAAAAAAATCACCATAAACATCCTCACATGATTCGGGCACCAGGTGTAGGTGATCTCGAAGCAAACCGAGCCGTACAAACCCTGGGTTGTTGACATCAACCGTACGGATGCTGACGTCAACACATGTTTCCTTCACGAAATTCTTTTAATCCTCATTTTTTGCTTGAATGCATTGTTTTTTTTTATGATAATAGATGGGTTTTGTTATATTTTATATGAAGTGTTCCCTCACTTATTACACTATACAGCCTCATCAAATAAACTATTTACATATAAGTCATATTCTAACATCATTTATTTTCCAAATTTAAAATAACATAATCCAAACATCAAATGCCAAATCTAAACCATCTATATGTCTGTAAATAATGTCTAGAATATGTTAATACTAAAAAAAATAAGAAGTTGGCTATCCGAAGTGGGCCCAGCGCGATCCAACGATTGGACGACCAAATCGGACGAAAGCAACAGGTCCGATCTCCATTCAATCAAAGATCCATGGTCTAGATAACCTCCTATCATTATCCCGCACACGCACGTCGCTAATGAACCTCCAAACGTGCATGTGCAAGTGCACGGGGTCTCATGTCCCATTAGAAAATGAGCTCGATGGGCCAAGCAGCCATCCACATAAGATACTCCGCTCTAGCACTCTGTCAACGTTGCCTCCGTCTCTGGTACACTCTAAAAGGTGCACCACTGATGTCCGCATCAGTTCTCCACTAAGCTTGTGAAGTTTTTAAGGTTGATGGCTTGAGATCTATGCCTCATCTTGTACAGGCTTGGAATGAACATTTGTAGCCCGATGCACACCCTTTGTCTATTTGATGTCAGTTGACTGCAGACTCACTGTAGTTGTTTCTCATAATTTTCTTTCCACACAAATTGGGTGCACGTCTGTCATTTGTCTATTATCAATCTGTGAAAAACTGCATATTGCTTAGGCACCTAGAATTTCTTCTAAGTATGAGTTGCTAGTAGATGGAGGATATTTTGGTAATTTTATGTTCTTCTAGATTGCGAGTATCTTGTTCAGGGGAACAAAACCATAATTTATACCCACAAAATTTGCTTGATTCACGTTCTTTTTTCCTTGCAACCTTTGGCACTGCAGTAGTACTTTAAGGGAATAGAGCCACCATTTACACCCACAAATTTTGCTTCATTTACTCTCTCTCTCTCTCTCTCTCTCTCTCTTTTAAACTACTTCTGGTGGTAGCCCCCCCCCCCCCCCCCCCCCCCCCCCACCAACTATACTTTCTAGTACTATTCTAATAGCCAAGGGTTTCTTTGGCTTACAATGATTTGTCATTCAAAATGGAATGCTTCTATTCAACTATAATAACTATATGAAAAAAGAGAATGGGACTTTTTTTCCCCTAGAAATGAGCTTGGGTGACAGGATTTGACCGCCAACCTGCTCATGTACTGATTCATCTCACACGTGTGGGATATGAACGATTGATCATATGCATTGTGTTGTGAAACTATTCAGGCCCTAAATAAACAATATATGTTCTTCACATGGGCCATGGTGGTTGGAGAAATTTGAATCATTGTTCCAAATATTGGTGATATTATCGATAATATCACGGATATTATTGGTATTGCCAAGTCAACAATACTGAAACTGTTGGCAGTTTAAAAATTTCCAAATATCGTCGATATTTTCGATGATATCAGTGATATTCGACGATATTATTGATACCAACTATATTTTGAGAAGAACTTATAGAAGTTCCTTGGTATCAGTGATACCATTGATGATATCTCTGATACCAACCATAATATCACGATATCAGGGAAACATCCATGAATAGGTGAAAATTGACAGAAAATTAGGAAAAATTTGAAAAACCTAAAAGATCTTAATTTTTTTTTTTTTTTTGGTGGAATTCTGTTCCTTAGGTGATTCTGGCCACTCTTAGTTTTTATTGAATCAAAGTTTGGATTTGGGAGAAGTCTTGACTTGAAGCGAAGACGAGCCAGAACACCCCCCCCCCCCCCCCCCCCCCCCCCCCCCAAGTGTTAGCATGGATTGCAATGGAAATCCATGGATTTGTAGCAAAAAAATTAACATTGAATTGAAAAATGGGGGAAACTGCTGCAACCCTACCTTTTCCAGTTTTTATTTGAAAAGTGCGTTTTTCTTTGTTAATTATTGTGGAAATTTTATATATTAATGATGTTGGCTGATCCTACACACACACAGATTTTTCGTAACACATGGTTAGGCCCCTATAAAATGGAAACTTATTATGTATAGCTGTTTTTTGCAATATTTTGATTCCGACATGGGTAAACATGTGTTTTTCAACATCTCCTGAAGTTTTATTGAAAAATTTCACCTTTTTTTCAATGTTTCCCTTGGACAACGATATTTTTCTGAGTATTGGAGATACCGATACATGTGTCTGTATCCCCGGCCATCAATACATGTAACGATATCAATACTTTGAACACTAATCTGAATCACACTTTGAGTGTCCTGACGGGTGCTGACAGCTACAGTAGCACATGGCAGGTAAAAACGAGAGAAAATCAATTTTAAGTGTCTCCCAAGCAGGCCCTATTGCAGAAAAGGAATGTACCTATAGCCGAGTTGGACAGTGTTATCTATTGCTACTGATGTGTTGTGGGTTCAATCCTAAACTTATCTGTGGGTATGCGTAACGAAACCTGGTTTATAGACAATGGCTTCTTCATGGGAATGATATGGGGTGACTCCTTTAACCATTATAAAAAGAAACAAGGGAAGAAAAAGAAAGAAATAAAGCCTTCTGATTGCAGACATTGAGTGCCGCCCATTGACATGATGTTAAGCTGTTGGATCCAGCTGTATGTTACTATCTAGATGGCAACTTTCTTGTGTTTTTTTTTCCTTTTTTGTTTTTAATTGTATTTTTGGTGAGACGGTATCCCCATACCTGTTTACCAACTACAGTTATTTTTGCGCATTACATAACATTCTAAACAGCATTAAAATCTGTTATGGAGACTTTTGCATGCCTGTATTTTAATGAATGATTTCAAAATTTGCAGGAGGAATGACAGAAGAGAAAAAAGTTCTAAGGCGGAAAGCTCTAGCCAAGTGGTTAAAGGAAAGTATTTTGAGATTAGGGCCGACATTCATCAAAATTGGACAGCAGTTCTCAACAAGGGTGGACATTCTTGCTCAAGAATATGTTGATCAACTGTCCGAACTTCAGGTCGAAACAGCTGCAGTAGGAAAAATCATTTGAACACGATTAATTTCTGTGTCTTGTATTTTAGTATTTTCACAAATATTTCTATTTCATTCAATTGCTTCGTGGGGTTTCTACCCCATGTGCAGACCAACTCCTCTATATGCCTTCACATGGGAACATGGCATGTGTGTGGAACTTCTTCTTCATCCATCTGGTAGGTCCCACTGTGTGGCCCAAAGATCAGGCTGGTCCTTGGTTGCAGGCAATGTTTTAAATATCGACGATATCGGCCGATCTATCTAACGATATATCTTGTATCCCACCTGTGCGATACGAAACACACATGTAGTGCCGATATATCCCACATGTTCGATCCGGTGAACATTTTCAATTTCCGATCCTTTTTTTTTTTGTTGAAAGTATGTTAAATCAGTGTCAAATGGTTACAAATCCATTGGTTCTTCTTGTTTTGCATGAAAAAAATAAAGGAGTTAGGGCTTTGATTTTGATATCCATTGGTTCTTCATGTTCTTCATGTTTTTTATTTTTGAAAATTTCCTTCAACCAGTGGTCAATTGAGACTAATTTCGAAGTATTTAGGAGTAATCCGATTTGGGGAAATTTTAGGGAAAATTTGAAATTTCCCCAATTTCTCCCAAATTGCTTGCAATGTTGCACTCCAAACATGAAATCAAGCATGCAAGAGGGTTGATCTACTGATTTGTTAAGTCCTTGTCAATTTTCGGAAAATAAAAATCATTTTTAATTAAAAATTAATATAAGTTATTAGAACACACACACACACACACACACACACACACACACACACGTGTTGTGTGTGTAAATTTCCCTCGAACCATCTCAAGACATGAAATTTTCCTTCAGCCAGCTGTCAATTGAGACTAATTTCGAAGTATTTATGTGATCATCACACACTCTAAACATTATGCATTCACTTTGAATAGAGTTGCATTAGTTCAGTCGAACAACGCATAGCTTAGGACCCTATACAAAGGCAACCTATTATGTGCACTTCTTTTTTGAGATGTTATGATTTAAAAGTGTATATTAAGGTTTTTTTTTTTAACAATCCCTGAAGTTTCATAAAAAAAATCAACCATTTTCCCAATGTTTCCCTGTGTTTCCCAAAAAGTGTGATAAATTACCTGATATAAACGATATATCCCATGTGATAACCGATACGTATCTATATCCCAAGGATGCGATATGTAACGTGATACCGATATTTCAAACATCGGTCGCAGGATCCTTCTATTTGCTTCTCGCTCCTACTCCCGCTTCCTACCTGTTTATACTTGTTTAACTTTCAAAAGAGATAGATCACAATTGATGAAACAAAATGGAGACTTTTATATTTGCCCATTCATTTCATACACCTGCTCCACTTGATGAGAATACCTACTTAAATTATTGGTAGGGGAATCTACATAGTGGAGCCCACTTGGTGTATGACTCAAATGTTTGCACGTGTGCCATGGTGGCACATGTGGCGGCATTTATGGGAGTTACGCTATAATGCATGTGGAGTTTTCTTGCTTTATCATATGGTAGCATTTATGGGAGTTACGCTATAATGCATGTGGGATTTTCTTGCTTCACCATTTTCTTTGTTCTCATATATATAGAGCACAAGTTGCAACAAAACACTTGTAACGTAGTGGATGGGGTGTTTACTTCTGCGCAACAGGTTATGAGTTTGACCTCTGCCGAACACGTAAATGCATTCGTCCATTTAGATAGCTGGAACTACTTGTGACTGCCATTACAAATCCTGTTTCACAATCGATGGATTCTGGATGCTTGGATCGTTTCTTTATTCTTGTCTTGATAATCATTTGTTGGTCTTTTTGGGTTACTTTTAAGTACTTTTAATTATCATTGTCACCATAATCACAGCCTGGAGTCGTCTTTTGTCTTTATGGATCCTCTTTCGTCAATTGCAAGATTTGAAATATGTATCTGCTATCTAGTGGTTACTTTATAGCAGATAGATAGTCCATTTTTGTCCATAGATGTCCATTCTTTAGACAATTCTCATCTTCATAATTGTTTTTAATTTTTTGGGTTTGAGTTATTTCATCATCACCATGACCATGAAACATGATTCCTACACTTTCCTAATCATTTTTATTTTTATTTTAAATAACATCATTTTGTTAGGAACCACCAACGCAAAGGAAGGCGCAAAATAATTACAACCCTAACAAGGCAAAGACATTACAAGCGTCCACGAATTTCAAACCGGACGCCCAACCCACTACATCTATCTGGACTCTCTTCACAACTTCGGCAACTGAACCCCGAAGACCGCAGAAGCAATGGCTGTTCCTTTCTCCCAAATAGCCCAAAGCGTAACCATTAGAACTAGGTGTCACACTGCCTGTTCTTCTTTTTCTACTCCATTCCATGCCATGCCCAAAGAAAATCTTCAATTGATTCTGACATCACCCACGCAGTGTTGAAGAAAGTAAGGAAGATGGCCCATACTTCCTGAGTGAACGCACAATGAATGAAGAGGTAGTTAATTGACTCGGCATTTTCCAAGCACATTGAACATACATTGGTGAGTACCGTGGATCTTTTTTTGGAGATTTTCGATCGTAAGTAGTCTCTTTGTACCCACTAGCTAAATAAAGGTTGCGGCCTTGGGAGGAGGAGCACCATAGAAGTAAGAGAACGAAGTATTGGCCTTTTGCTCTTGAGAGATGGCTTTCGAATCATCATATAGAAGGATTCAACCGAGAACTGGCCCAAACAACCGCATTTCACATGATGGAATCTTTTTTCTCATGAAGTAGGATGATAATGCTGCAAATGACTCGAGCTTTGCAAAGTCTTTTGATTCCTCATCTGAAACATTTGTTCGACATGGAGGAGACTAAACCGTGACACCTCTGAGCCTAGACACACAACGAGCTACTGTACTGTCTCTAGCTAGAGATAGATTGGCTAATATTGGAAAAATAAACTGAAGCGACGTATCCACACACCACTGATCCTCCCAAAATTGAATCCGATTCCCATCTCCCAAAGAGAAGGCCACTTGCTCTTTAAACTTCATTGATACCAAGAATACTGCCCTCCAAAGGGCTCACGTCTAGTAGCGCGAGGAGTACCTTATCCATCAACCCCCTTCTTGGATCCCATATTTGTTAGCAATCAGCTCTCTCCAAAGTCTTCCTTCTTCTAAGGCAAATCTCCACTGCCACTTTATGCTTTTTCTCCACCCTTTGGTTGTCCACCATAGGGCTTGTAATCTTGTCATTCCTAGCCCTTGCACTTGTGATACTATGGAAGAACCGCATGTTTTTATCTCCTTCCTTTAGCCATACTACTCTCGATCGCTGCTTTCATTTAATTTCTTCTTCTTTGAGGCTATTGGAGGAAGCCACTAATAGCTTCACCCTAATGAGTTTCTCCTCCATCAGCTCACCTCCCTCTTCCTTTATATCCAGGTCTTGTATATCTTTTAGAATGCTCTCGATCTCAGCTTCTTGATTGCTTAGAACCTCTTGCTTACAAGAAATAATCTTTCCTTTCAAAATTTTCAGCTTTTGACTTGAATAAATCTAGCATACCCTTGAACACGATAGGACTCCCATCATTGCCTCACAAGTTCTCTGAACCCTTCTACTCTTAGCAACATAAGCTCAAACCTAAAGGGTTTTGAGCCTTAAATTTCTTCCTCCACATCTAGAAGAATAGGATGCTGATGAACCAAAGGAATATTTTCAATCCACTTAGGAGATAGTGGAAATATGTCGAGACACAATTTGATAACCTTCTCTTGCCCATTAGACCACGTGAATTTAGAATGACCCAATGGAACTACTTGGTTGTTTGAAGAAATCCACGTTGAAATATCCTACATGCTTCTAGTTATCCGACCCCCGTTAGACTTGTTAAATGAGAATCTAATCTTCTCTTACCTCTCACACACCACAAAAGAGACCTTTCTAGCCCAAACTGAATTCAATTTCTCTCATAAGATAGACCTCCTTTCTGGCTAACATGGCCCATGAACTGCAAAAAACAACCATATGAAACTAGAAGCTACATCCCACAGGACCATTGATATAGAGAAAGAACTACACCACTAGTCTTCTTGATACCAAATTCCACTATTCCAGGCCACTTGAGACCAATTTCCACTATTTCAGGCCACGGCGATTCCACCACCAGCACTTACTACATCTAATGTACCCAATCCTTATTTTTCATCCCCAGATTGGGTCCATAATTTTCTTGTCAACGGACTAGAGCTTGGACTCCTGAATAGAGATCAACTGAGCCTTCACCTTTCGACACTTGTCTTTGAGCCTTTTCTCTTGACTCCCCAAGCCTCAGATGTTCCAACTAAGTAGCTTCATTGGGGAACCATTCTTAGCCCTCTTCTTTGTGGTGCTAGCCTTGGAATATTGATCAATGACTCTAGACTCACCAATTCCCTCCAACCTCTTGGAGATCTTCTTAGTTTCCTTTGAATATCTTGTTGCGTGTTCTGGGTGCCAATGTCCTTCACGATCCTGAGCAGAGCAATGACATCCTTGTCACAATCTCCAAAAGTTACCCCCATCAACTTGCCGATCAACCCGACCACCTCCTTAATGCCACTTTGGTGACTTGGATTGGCATTATATCTAATGTCTCTAAAGGGGAAGTTCACGGCGTCTGCCATTATGAAGAAAGAGCACCTCCCCTCTCGTCTCGATGCCAGACTCCTGAAGAACTCCCACCAATTGTCTATCAGCAACATAGTAGTTTGACGAGGAGAAGTCCAATTGGTGATCTTGGGAAGGGTCAAACCACCATGGACAGGGACTCAACATGGCTTCCTTCTTAACTCAATTCTAAAGTGAGAATTTGTACTCGACTAGTGATCAACCACCATCTTCTCACTCTTCGCAAACCAATGGCTCGACGTAAGCTAATTGATAGTCGGGAGAAAGACTCCTTGTATTGAGGTATAAAGGAGAGATGAGAAAACCTGTGGCCACAGCACGCTTCACCCCCAAAGATAACGCACGTGCTAGGGTGACACGAGTGCTAAGGGAGCATCTCGAGCCCTGCTTGCATCCATGTGTCTTTAGCAGAATGCTTCGAAGGCCACTGGACTAGAATGTGTAGACATTAAGGACACACGTGTCATAGAAAGGAGCCTCAAGAGCATCGGCCCTCCTGCCTTTGAGACCACGTGTCACCAGGGCTTCTTGCCATCTGCCACTCGTCTCCCCCTCAATTGCACCGAAGGGCCACGTGTCTAGAACCTCTCTTGAGGCTACCAATCCCCTGGCCATGTGTCCATCCAGCCGCCTTAATGCTTGTAGATGTTAGCCGCTTGACATTTATATGCCGACCTCTCCACCGTTACCGCCACACATTCTAAGGGCTTGCTACGTGTCTCTTCTAAAGAGGTCCGATGGCCACCTACCCTTGGCAACCAAGCATATGCTTCCAAGTAGCATTGCCCCCAACCGGTACTCAGCCAGACCACGTTGGCGGTACTTTGTCCTCTTCTCTCACCCCTGCTCTGCTCCTCCGTGTCGTAGCTTTGCCACCCCTGAGCTTCCAATCTTCACCCCACTTTCTCAGAACACCCTAACTGCTTCTCCCTCTCAATCCAAATTAACTTTTGCTTGTCCCCAACCACGATGGGAATGGATTGCATATCTTTCTTCACTCTCTTCTTTCGCACGCAGATATGAGCAACACCGACTTCCTCCCCTCCTTTGGTCTCTGAATCAACAATGACGACTTCTCTTAAGCACGGACCCAATGCTATAAAGGTTTCCTTGAACTAGAGCTCCGATGGGACACCCCAGAACAGGAACCACACCACTTCCGAGTCGAAAATGGAGTACTCTTCCCACTTGCAAACTGAAAGCAGTAGGCGGTTGATGAATAGGACTCCCACCATTACCACTCTATTCGGATTAGCTTCTGGTCTTAAAGAGAGTCATACCTCATTCTCCCTTAAAGCTTTCAGAGTAAAATCCTCCCTTTTCAACTCGCAACGGGCATCCAGTCACGCCGAGATCTCCTTTAGCATTGCTTCCTCTTGTATGAGCAGGTAAGGGAGATTGCAACACCCCCAAAGCATTCAGAACTACTCAAGGATCAACTATCATCTCTGGCCTTGAGCTCGTATCCTCCTTTCTAGTGTTCAAAGTATCGGCATCGCCACAAGTTTTGCTGGTCAGGGATACGAAAACAATATCGATATCACTGATAATATCAGTTGAAAATCGGAAATGCAGGGAAACATGGTGGAATTTTTAGTGAAACTTCAGGAGATGATAAAATACATGTATTTGCATTTTAGGAATAAAAAATTACAAAAAGAATGCGTAAATAATAAGTTTCCATTTAATGGGGTTCTAAAAGCATGTGCCGTCGTTAGAAATCAGTCCAACCAGCCCATCCATCCCATCAAACCTTCCATCCAAACATCCGTCGACATTTCAGAATATCGACAACACATGATATTTCGCCAAGAAATCATCAACAACTGGAAATGAAACAAAAGATTGTGGTCTTAATGACAAAATCGTGCATGTTCTGATAATGACAATATCAAGATATTATCAATATTATTATTGACAAATGGAACACTGCATACAACCATGTACCCATAAAAAAAAAATTTGAAATGGAAATTTTTTAATAAATAGATTTTTTGTGATATCGATGCATTGGTGATATTATCGAAATATCATTGATACACTTGTCATACAAGCGGCACCTAGAATTTACACAGTCGAAAATATTGGCGACATTAATACATTAGCAATACAAGCGACACCTGAAATTTACAAAGTTGAAAATATTGGTGATATCGATACATTGGTGATACTTAGCGATATATTGCTGATACCTGGAATATTTGATACTACCAGTGTTATCAATATCGATACCAGGGTACAGGTGTTATTGGTATCACCGAGCTGGAGATAAGGATAATATCGAGGATACTTCGAACAATGCTCCTTCCATACCCATTTGAGATTTCCCAGCTGAATCTCCTCTTTCAATTTCAATTCCTCCACAAAGGGATTTGGATCCGAACCCTTTCTTACAAGCACATCCTTGAAGGATCTTTGATGCAGGGACATGAGATGACCTAACCCTAAATGTACATATATTCAGATGGAAGATATTCAAGTAACAAAATTAAGCAACTATCTGTTATCAATAAGAGGAATTAACAAATCTCAACACAAAGATGAGGTTTGTCCGTTCGGATCATGCCCCTTAGCATAAAATCACGTAAAGTCGTAACACAGGGAAGATCTAGGGATATGAGGATATCCTAGATCTAGCATAGTCAAGTTCGGATTCGGTTCTCATGGCTAGTCATCCCTCTTTTCTGTTCGTACCAAAAAGGGGAAGATTCAGCAAAGGACGAAGGATATAGAGAAACAATAGGTTAAAAGAAAGCATGGATTATGGAAATGGAAGATTCTTACTTTTCCTGCACCTTGAAGAACTAGAAACGAGGAAAAACTGAAAACTGGAGTGGAATCCTCAACACTCGAGGGCCAATATTGAAACCCTAATCTCTTAAATAGAGAGAGAAAAGCATTCGAATTTTCTATTCATTCAATAAATTTCGAAATAGAGTTTCTCACGGTATATATAAACCACGAAAATAAAAAGTGCAATAAAGCGCCTGAAAACAAAAAAAATAACATAAAACGCCTAAAACTAAACAACGACACTAAAGCACCTAAAAACAAGAAAATAAACAAAAAAATCCTAAAACTAAATCCGCTCCACAGTCCTACGATGATGGTGCTCCTGCGCGGTCCTGTAACTCGCATACTCGTAACGCATCAGAAAATTGGTCCAATGGGCCCGACGTCCATCCACATCAGCTCATCTGCTCCAACACTCGATCTGCGAGGTTGCCTCCTCTGGTACACTCTAAGGGTGCACCACTGATGTCTGCATTAATCTTCTCCCTTCTCTGTTTCCCACCTTCCTGAAGTCTTATACTCAGTTTGATGCCTCCAAATCAACTTGCGTCTTGTGCTTCATAGCTTACCCTTTGTTACTATGCTTCTTCTCCTTCAAAGAGATTTGATTAATTACCTGGATTCTCCCACTAAAGCCCTTCCCATTTAGCACAAGCATAGCATGGGATGCGTCCTCCATTGATTCCATCTGAAGAAAGGCAAAACCTTGGATTCCAGATCTTTCAATCTCTAGGGATGACCACCTCTTGTCCTTCACCACCCTTGCTACCTGAAAAACTCTAGAGAAGTTGAGATTGTTCCACTCCTTTGGGAAATTCTCAATAAACAGTGTAGCGTACTCCGACAACGGATTTGCTACTCATGCTTCTCTTCCCTTCCTAGACTTCTTCTCTACCTGAATCCATCACCCTTCTTCTTGCTCCCCTTTCCGGATCTCTCTCTCTCTCTCTTTCTCTCTCTCTCTCTCCCCTACTTCCTTGTCTACCTTCTACCCTAGCAAACCCTTCTTCACCCCTTCTCCCTTTCCTCCCCACTGTGTTTCCTCTCTTCCCATCCCTCTTTGACGAGCCCCTCTTCTCCCTCACCCAATGGCTCCCAACACCCCTCGCACCTCCTTGCTCCCCCAGGGCACTCCTTATCTTTGATCTTCCTCTCTGAATCCCTTCTCTACTTTGAACACTCTCTCGACGACGATCCTCCGACTCCCTTGATCTCAAATCCTCCCTCCTCCTCCCAAGCCAAGAACTACGTACCTCCTGCTTTCTCTTCTCTCTTTTCTAGATGTTAGAATTGGGCTAATATTTCTAGGGAATGATTAAATTTGATTGGTTTGATACACCGGGTTTCTAGGAAAACCTGGGAGAAGTCTAAAATTCTATTTTAATTCCCAAGTATTCCACTCCCCAGCTAAAAGATGTGGTAAGTTTTTTGAAGGAAAGCAGAGAAATGTGAATCCCCACCACCCTTTTCATTTTTGTGTTACTTTAAGTTTCATCGTTGTCATCATCATCATCATAGCCTTGTTCGCATTATGAATCTTGATAGAGGAATTCTTTTCTGGATTCCTACATGTACACTTCTTTCTAACCTTCATATTCATTTTTTAGAAGGTAATGAAGATTGCATTAAATTATAAATGGGGAAACAGAGTTTCCAAACAACAACAAGGACGTAATGCCACTATAAAAGCTAAAGAGCCTAAAGGATGACTAGATCCCGAATCTGAAAGGGAAAACAAGATAGTCAACCCACTGGATAAGGATCTAATGTCTAAAATTATACCGTTGATTGCCTAAGAACAAAGCCTAACCCCATGGCCTATTGCAACAAAACTAGGTTATCTAGAACGAGTCTTAATGACAGATGCGAGAAATGAGACTCTTCACATTTTAAAGACTCTCAACGCAAGAGCAGTTCCACACACGACCCCATAGGAATGATTTCTGTGCCCCTCTCTAGATAAGAAGTAGAATGCGCCATCACCTAGAGCCCTTTTTCTCTGCCAATTTCTTTGAGTTTCATTATTGTGAACGTACTGTCCATGCGGGATGCGTTCTCTTTCGGATCCATGAAACAACTCTTAGAGATCTTTTTCCCTTTTGAAAGATACAAGAGCAAAACAATCAACCTATTGATATTGGAAGACCAATTCGTTAAGGGGGTGTTTTTTGTTCAATTACCCATGTAAATGGGGGTAAAGGGAGGTAAACTGCTAATCGTAACTTTTGTAGGGTGTTTGTTTGAGAGGAAAATAAGCAAGTAATTATGCCTCGAAAATCGGGTCCAAAAGTAAGAAATGAAGACTGTTAGAATCCCTGGGTCTCACAGTTATGTATGTCTGTGATCCACACCATCCATCCGTTTTAGCATTGCATTATAGGGCATAAGCCGAAAAATGAGGCGCATTGGAAGTTCATGTAGACCACACCACAAGAAACAGAGGGGATAATGACGTCCACCGTTCAACGTTGAAAACCTTTCTAGGGCCCACAGGGATGTATATTTATCATCCGACCAGTTCATAGGATCACACTGACATGTATCAAGGGTATATGCAAATATCAGCTCAATCCAAAACTTTCGTGGCGCCCAAAAGGTTTTCAATGCTAAGCGTTCAATTCCGACCATTTCCTATGGTGTGATCCACTTGAGCTTAAGATCTGCCTCATTTTTTGGCTCATGCCCTAAAATGAGCTGGATGAAAGAACAAACGGCATGGATAAGATACATACATCACAGTGGGCCCCACAATTGTTATATCACAATATTGTACGAATCTATTAACCAAGCTTCTAGTCAAAGGTAACCTAGGGACCGCTGCTAGAATTACAAGCAATTACGTTGGGAAATAATCATTACTCATTTACCCCCTTTTACCACCATTTGCCAGGGTAATTGAAAAAACAAACACCCCCTAAGAGAATTTGAGTCGAGAAAGAAAGGTATGCTAAGACGGATGGCGGGACCTTAGATTTTTTCTTTTCATTGGGGTTAACTTTAATTTATTCCATAATCAGCATAGCCTTCTTCCAACTAAGTGGGGTCAGCTTCATGAAATTGTTTCACTAATGGCAAGATTTGAAACAGGAAATCTAGTCTTCGTAATCATTTTTTATTGCTTTGGTTTCTTTTAAGTTATTTCACCATCATTTGTCATTATCATCTATCAATGTTCATTAAAAAAAAAAAAAAAAAAAAAAAATCTTTGTCATTAACATCATCACTACCTTGTCCCAACTATTTGCATTCGGCTTTACGAGACCTGATAGATGAGTTCATTTGTGGATTCTTGGATGTCCGCTTATTTTGCACTATACTAATCTTCGTAGTCGTTTCTCATTTCTCGGGTTTGAGTTATTTCATCATCATAATTTCGACATCATCAAAGGCTGGTTCCAACTATTTGGGGTCGTCTTTAATATCTAGTTTCACCAATTGCAAGATTTGAAACAGGAATTCAATTATTCACAATAAATTTTTATCTTTTGTTAAGTTATTTCATCATCATCATCATAGCATTGTCAACTATTTGTGGTCGGCTTTATGATTCCTATTTTGCCAATTGCAAGATTTGAAGCAGGAATTCTCATGATTGATTGGGAAAAGTTTGGCAAGTAGCTGCCCACCTGACATTAACCCTCCTTTAACAGGGCTTGGGTACCGGCTGGCGCGTTGCTAGCAAGTGGCATGCAAAGTGTATCATCTTCATCATCACAGTTTATCCCAACTATTTGGGATTTAGAATCTTCTTTCTCCAATCATTCCTATGGCCATGTCCTTGGTAAATGAACAAAAATTTGGTATCCCTTGTCATCGCCTCGATCCTTTTAGGCCTTCCTTTCATCCTCTTTTCAAGCTCCTTCAAAACTGGCATAAATTTCACTCGTTGTAAATATTTCTGGACACAAGATACTGTTGCAAATTTGTATCTTTGTACCAAGTGCTGACACATGCAGCAGATGGTTGTAGTAGCAGAAAAGCATTTTCTTGACATAGTGATGGTAATTTCCTTGTTAATATCAAGTGGAAATTTGGCGTGCCTGAGCAAGCCTTGGTGACTGCACAAGTTTTGGTATTAATGGTTATTTGTGAGACTGGTTATGCTTATGCCCTACAGTGCATTTGATGACACAATGCTCTTCCATTTCAGGTCACGGTTACTTGAAATCATGTTGTTGTTGTGTCCTCATGTCCTGACCGGAAGCAAGTGGGACGCATACTTAAGTTATCCAGACCATTGATTTGATGGGGCCCATATGGATGGACCATGACCAAAAATTATCCCAGATTGACACATGCAATCTTTGGCCTTCTTTCCTTTGTGCGGACCATTGCTGTACTCTTTTAACCATCTATTGCAGGGCACCAATTGAAGGTTTTGGGTGGGATTGCTAGGGTCAATACATGGCTGGGCCCTTCAGATTAACTGTTTGGATCATTGAAGGATTTTATAGTTCCTCCTGAGTTTTGATGTCCATTTAGGCTAGAGCTTGTCATTAACAATTTTAATTTTTTTTTCCCTTTTCATTATTCTATTCGTATTCATCTTTCTATCCGATTTTCTCTCCCTTATTTTTCTTCCATAAACTGAGATTTTGCTTCATGACTTCTTTCAAAAGGAAAAGAAAACTGTTATTGGCTGGTAGCAAGCAATTTCTTCTATACTTTGCTAATGCTATAATAAATCTACCCAGTATCAGCACCAGCTCATCCTGAGCCTGGAAAAGGAGGTTTATGTCATTTAGGCAGTTGTTCGTGGAACTTCCACCAATCAAGCATGGAAAAAGAAGCCGATCCCAAATAGCTGGGATAAGGATCTGATGATGACTTTTCTGCTGATATATGAAGTGATGTATTTTTATATTTGAGATGCAGGATCAAGTTCCTCCATTCCCATCAGAGACTGCAGTGGGTATAATTAAAGAAGAGCTTGGAGCCCCCTTGGGTGATATTTTTGATCGATTTGACTATGAGCCTATAGCTGCTGCTAGTCTTGGTAATCTTGATTTATTTTTAGCCATGTTGTGACAAAGAATTATATGCAGTCACCAATTCTCCCAGATTGACCCTTTCTTGTTTAACAGCAACTTTATATAGTAAGCATATGGACACCGTAAAAACTTTCTTTTTTTTCCCTTGTTGGTGCAGGTCAGGTGCATCGTGCCAGATTAAAGGGTGAGGAAGTTGTTATTAAAGTACAGAGACCTGGCCTCAAGGGTCTTTTTGACATTGATCTGAAGAACCTCAGGGTTAGTATCTTAATTAGTAAGAGGTTTGTGTGTAAACCTTCTGCACTGCTTCTACTTAATAGTATTATGGCTATAAAAAACGTATTTGTAGCTATACATCGTGGGTAACAGGTTTTACAATTTCTTCTCACTTGGTTTAACATGTCAATATGTCAACACTGCCTACATGAGATGCATCTTATAGATATCTGTTTATGCTGGCAGTTAGAAGTGGGTTGCAACTTTATCTTCAAAATTGCAATCCTCAATATTTTTAACATGATCAATGGCCATCTTGGGCCATGAATAGTCGTGGTTTTCTTCTTCTTCTTCTTATTATTATCATTTTTGGTTCCTCCAGGTTATAGCTGAATATCTTCAAAAGGTTGACCCTAAGTCAGATGGTGCAAAGAGGGACTGGGTTGCAATTTATGATGAGTGTGCAAGTGTCCTATATCAGGTTTTGATCCCTCTTGGCTGTTTCATGTCAGTTATATGATGCAAGAAATACATTCTAATAGTCTGAAAGCTTGTCAACTGATGCGTGCATGACTCCTTTGGGTAAATCTATGTATGGTCAATCTTCAATGCTGGGATTATAGTGTGTGCTTGTCTTTGTGCTGCTTCCTAAGATAAACTATGATTTGGATGCTTGCTAATTGATATTTTAGGAATTAAGCTGAAATATGTGTTGTATCAACTTATACAGAATGCATTTCCTGCACCTGTCCCATCATAAGTCCCTGTATTTTGAAGTTTTGGATTTCGTTTAAACATATACTTGTTAAACCATGATCGTGCCAGCTAGGGGTGCAACTTGAGTGGGTTAGGTGGGCTTGAGGGTCAACCTGAGCCCTGACCTGACTCCAGGAAGACCTAAGACCCAACCCGAGGTGCCCAACCAGTTTCTCTATACTCAAACCTATGCTGATCCAGCCAGCTTGGCCCAACCCAACTCAACCCGACCCGAACCAAATACATGTGAATATTCCCAACCTGACCTAACCTGACCAGAATTTGCTCAACGCAAACCCAACCTAATTTCAAATCGGGTTGGAGTTTTCCAACCCTAATCCAACCTGAGGACCCCGACAACCCAACCCAAAACTCAAGTTGCAGCCCTAGTGCCAACATGTGGAAACATAATTTGATAATTGGAATAAATTTTCTTATGGGTTTATGGATACTAAAAAATAAACTCCAGTTGTTTCTTTGTAGCTTCTTCACTCTTACACAATACATGTTAAAGTCCCTTGATATACATTGATATGCCATCCTCTAACGGCTTGAACTTTTAAAGCAAGTGGTTGTTTGACATGGTATCAGAGAGGAATGTCAAGTGTTCGAATCCCGGGGCAGCAAATATGCCTCCGTAATATATTCTCCCATGGGGGGCCATTGTTTATGGTGTGAGTGAGTGTCCTCCACCCTTGCCCAGTATGTTACCGTGCGAAGTTCCACCCCGCACATGCGGGGGAGTGTTTAAGTTCCTTGATTGACATTGATATGCCATCCTCTAACAGCTTGAGCTTTTAGAGCAAGTGGTTGTTCAACAATACAAAACCAATTAAATTTCAAGGACAACCTAGAATACTCATGAAAGGCTGAATTTCAATTTTCTACTGAAATCAAGGTATTCCATAACGATAGCGGTGGCTATAATGGCTGCTGCCATTACCATTATGATACGGGCTGTAATGGCTGTTATTTTTTGAAAAAAACCTATTTTGGCTCTGTAATGGACTGTTACGGGGCTGTTATGGACATTACATGACTATTATGGGGCTGCTACGGGTCGATTTTTCTCTAACGACTATTATAGAACCCAAAATGCGTAACGATTATCACTGTTACTGTTATATATCCGTTTTAGAATACCTTGATTGAAATACATAAAGTTATTGATATGATCATATGGGTATTCTTTATGTAACTGTATGATTATTTAGTCATTACTTATTATTGTTTCTAAATAGTGTCTCTCAAGGGTTATGTTTAGGATCATTTGCACCTTTCCTTAGTAAATGGGAAAGTATAAATGGAGATAAAGAAATGCATATAAACTTACAATCATATTTAGAAGTCAATGAAAGTTTTTCCTTTTTTGGGATTAATATATTTTCAGTTTGTAGAAGAGCAACTATTCTCAAACAAATGAGTTCTGGATGGTGTTTTTAACATATCTGTTAACATTTGAAAATGGACAACAAATGATGATCAAGGATCCATGGTGGATCTTCGTCGTTCGATGGGGACACGATGATTGGTGATGCTGATTGATTTACTTGCAATCATAAAGGAAGATCGTGAGGGGGGCGCCGGTTGTGCCAGGCTAAGGACCCTCCGATGCTTAAGTCAGTACGGGAGACTGAATTAGGTTGAGGAATCTTGTTGTGTCTAGGATTACGTACCTTGAGGTGATGCGGAGGTGTCCTTTTATAGGTAATGTTTCCAGTCGATGGCGGTCGATCTATAGATCTCCTTTACGGATACGATTCAGGATTAATCAAGATCATCCTTATCACGTCTGGATCCCGCGTATCCCGGTAACTAGCTGCTATCTCCGTATAGCGGTGCGGGATGTGCTCAGATCCGAGGATGTCTGGTGCGGATAACCCTCGGCATCCTCAGTTGAGTTGTCGAAATGGAATGACAACAATATGGCAGACGTCAGTACCTGAGGCTGAGGCCTCTGTACTATGTCATCCTAGGCTAAAGTCGAGGCCTTAGGACCATTTCCAGTATTCGAGACTGAAGCTGAGTCCTCGGGACTATGTCAATTATCCGAGGCTTAAGCCGAGGCCTTAGGGCTGCATCCGTGACTCCATGCCTTGACAAGCTTGGATCCTTCTCTGACACGCATGATGAGCTAGCATTAGTGGACCACATATCGATGGTTGCACATCTTCTGGGCCATGATTGGGGCCAGGATCAGATGTACCCATAACAGTATCCGTAATATCACTGAACTGGATAATGTTTTTAATGCATCCATGATATCAATGAACTTGCTGTCATGGCTGACTTGTATCCATTGCGGAAGTATTTTGGGAATTCAGTCAAAGGCTTTGCATTTTAGTTTACTGACCTATGCAACTGGAAATCTAAGTAGCATAAAGTGCATTATTTCCTTGTTTGATTTCTTTTTTCTAGGTCCTGGATCATTATTTATCATGAGTATCAGATACTAGCCAATCTTAGGTAATCCACAAGATCAAAGATTTATTTCTTGCTGTCTGGTTTATGTTCTGGCACTCTAGCTGTACTGCCTCAATTTCTTTGGTAATATTTATTGACAACGTAGACATTATCAAGCTCCAATGGTTTCTACTAGTGTTCCAAGTATTGATAATATCAGTATTGCTGGGTCAACAATAAAGATATCTAGGGTAGTAATTCTAAAATTGCAATGTATCGTGTGATATTATCGATAATATCACGATATTGCATGATACATGAGATATCGCTTGATATAGGTAAATATTCTTTGCATAAGTGGTCGATAGGATGCATTTGGTCACATTTTCACCGTATCTCTCTATATGTTTTTGATATTAAAGCTTTGACACATTCGAAAATAGAACTGTGAATCTGGTGCTTGTCAGTTTTTTGACAACCATGAATAAGGCTAATTGAAACTAGGAACTATGTTGATAATTGAGATATTGCCATATGTCATAAAATATGAATGCTGGTTATATATAGCCTTTGGGGGCCATGATGCAAATGGGGTTTCTGGCTGGCAGTGGAATGTGGATGCCAAAAGCAAGATTGTGTGAGGATGATTAATTTTACATAGAATTAGCTTCTTAGCTCCCTGGCTAACACTCAATTAGAAAAGCACTTCATTTCTCTTTCTTTTCTTGTTCCCCAAATTCATCTAGGATGAGCTGAATGCAGGCTGCATTATGACATCACATTGCTCTTGCCTAAACACTCATTTCATGTTTTGCAATACTGATGGAGTTGTGTGCTAGGCAGTATGTTAGCATGAATAGTTTCTAAAATGCAGGATGCTGCTTTCACTTTGAGGCAGTATGTTAGTATGTTAGTATGAATAGTTTCCAAGTTAGTAAAGTTTTTAGAGCTGATGATACTTTCAGGAGATTGATTATACCAAAGAAGCTGCTAATGCAGAGTTATTTGCAAGGAACTTCAAAGACATGGGTTATGTAAAAGTCCCGACAATATACTGGGAGTACACTACGCCACAGGTTCGTCCTTTCAGTTCTTCTTAGTTCCAACTAGTACACATTGCATGCTGGGTATCCAGATTTTTCTTTTATCTAATTCCTCTTCCTGGGGTTGTAGGTTCTGACAATGGAGTATGTCCCAGGGATAAAAATAAACAGAATAAGAGCATTAGATCAGTTGGGTGTTGATCGCCAAAGGTAACCTTCTGTGATCCTTTTTTTATGGAATCATGCAGAAAGCACTGAATATAACCCTTCCATTTAATGTCGAAAGGATGAAATTGCTGTTCTCTTTCCATTTGGTAAGATGACTCTAGCACCTAGGGTTGCTGTCTTTGCAGGTTGGGACGATATGCTGTCGAGTCTTACTTGGAACAGATTTTATCTCATGGTTTTTTCCATGCTGACCCTGTGAGTTCCATTTAAGGCTTTTACTTGAAAATTGAATCCTCAAGCAGATTAAAACTAGCAAAGGACTTAGTATGGACCAAATTTTTTGTCAAGTTGTGAAATTACAAAGTGAAAACAAGTTCAAATAGGTCCTTGGTATGGCATCATAGCATATATGCATCTTAGCTTCATGACAAAAGACAATTAAAAATTAAAAAGCTATTCAATAATTTTCTGACTATCTAAACATTACTAGAGAGAATTGAATCCAACTTATGTTCTATGAACAGAAGCTGGTTAAACGAGCTTCAATTTACCTTTATGTTAAAAGGTGTTTATTCTTGTTTAGACATTATTTTATTCTGTGAACTATGAAGTAATGTTTATGTAAACCTATCCTTTAGGCAATATGAGCTGATCTGTAGTCATATGATTTGCCTATTTAGAGGCCACAGGCAACGAGTTTGGTCCTGGAACCTATATTGGTTGCATCTTGTGGACAGAGTTAGCTGTAACATCTTGGTAAGAGTAAGTGGGAAAAATATATTGATGAGAAAATGGAGAATTGAGTGTTGTATATAATTTCAAGTCCAGATATTGTGGTATATAGATTTATCTGTGGTCTGCAAGAAGATATCTTTTACAACGTCAGACATGAGACACCATGATTCATAAACACATCCAATCTAATTTACCACTTACCATTCTTTTTTCCTCTGCAGCATCCCGGCAATATTGCTGTAGATGATGTGAATGGCGGAAGGCTCATCTTTTATGATTTTGGAATGATGGGAAGGTGGTTTCTAGTTTCATGTCGCCTATCCTCTAGATAGTTATTTAACTGATTCACTATTCTGGAGTTGAATTGAGCAAGTTTCTTTATTAGTGATCTGCTCAATCTGTTTTGACGTTTTTGCAGTATCAATCCAAATATCAGGGAGGGCTTGCTTGAAACCTTTTATGGAGTTTATGAGAAGGATCCAGATAAGGTAGTTTCTTTTTTCTGCAAGTTTCTTCTGAATTAATATGCATGATGCAGGTAATTTTTAGTCTCTATCAGAATCTTCATACGTTATCATGGCTTGTAGTCATGCAATAGTGTTCAGGATGCTCAGCAAATGCTAGATTTGTGGCCGTTATGGTTCCTAGTGTGAATTCTCATTTTATTACTGAAATTTTCATAGACTTCTCTCTCATCTTTTACCCAATTTTGAAGTGTTAATGAAGTCAGCCCTCTAGATCTGTGACGCCCCGAATGCTAGGGTTCGTGGTTGCCCTCGGCCCCCGATATCCCGGGTTCCACATAATGCGTTACATGCATGAGTTGTAGTTAAATGCAGATTCGTAGAGATGAATCAGCCAAGCATGAATAACTTAAACATGGAAGAACATTTCCAAAAGAAGAGGAGTATATATATATATATATATATATATATATATATATATATATATATATATATATATATATATATATATATATATATATATAATTCCAAAAACATGTATATGAACAACATTCCTCACATTGGGGCCCATTGGATCCCCACTACAGGTTCAGAAAATACTGTCCCAAGAGCTGAACAAGAGACGTCGCGTAGGTGCCAATCCCCAAAAGAAAGTACACACGACCCCACACTATAGTAATCCTGGTCGCCTGCGAACTGGAGGTACTCGTCGGCGTCCTCTCCCAGTTCTACGAACTCGGTCACCTCAACCGCCTCCTATATACCTGGGTAACACGGGTCATCTGGTTGGTGGTTTAAACCACCGTCCTAGAAAAGGAGTGAGTGGCCAACTCAGTGGTTTCATTTCCTTAGATTACTCATTTACCAATACAAGTAATATAGATAATAATTTCATTTTACACAAATAGAAATTAGAAATAAGCACACATCACAGGCATGGTTGTTAAATGGGATGAGTGCATGAAATGCATATGCATGCCCAAACACCGATGTTTGTCACAGCTGCCAATGAGTGGCACCACCACCACACCTGCACAGACAATGTATGTCATGCTGAACTATAAATGATTAGCTGAGTAGTTAAGCATTTTCATCACACAACCGATTGACGAAGCCCCTGTACCAACATTCTATTATTTTGGCCAACTGAGACCACTTGGCTCCTCGATCCTATCTCGGGTCTACAGCCCCGAAAGCCTGGTTTGGCCGCGGCTCGTCAGTCACGCCCAACACAAGCGGAATGGGGTTCATCGCCGTATCCCACAGTCGAGTAGTAGGTTCGTCACCTCCACAGTGCTTAACGGACACTACGGGGAGGCACCACCCCAGCGTAGGCTGATAGTACGGGCATAGGGCCCATACCACCATCCCCGGCTCGTGAGTCTTGAGGGATCGGTACGCCATACGATTTCTAGTGGGCTCATCAGATGGTACGCCGGTACATGGATTTTACATAGGTGATAGAACACATTCAGATATTTAGATATATATTGCCATCCGGCCCGGTGGTGGGCTAAGGTCCTCGGCTAGGGGAAGCGAGGGGAAGATCAGCCTTGAGCACGTATGGCCCGCATGGTCCTCGACCACAACCGATCGCCCCAACTTCTACCACAGTCGACCACCCCGTTCCCGAGGCTGCCGACCTTGTGCGTCCGCCTCTACTATGATACTTGCCGGGTCGGAAGTTACTACCTGTCGCCCCAAACACTTTCCAATTCCATAACTTATACATTATTTGATTTATAAGACATGTAATACTACAATCTCAACAATTAACATATTGGCATGAAATCTAAGACATCTTAGCATAGTAAATATACATAATGAGAGCATGTGCAAGATGAAAAGAGATGTGACTTACCAGTCATATGGGAGGAAGGAGAATAAGAGGAAAAGAGATGTGACTTACCAGTCATGTGGGAGGAAGCTCCAGAGTCAATGACCCAGGAGGTGGTAGAAGAAGACGCTAGAAGAGCGGTACTTGACTGGGCTGAAGCTGCATGAGAAGGCTCAGGAACATCACGTATATGAAGCCGCATCAGGGCATCATAAGCTGCTCGAGAAATAATGAGACTCTCCAGAAGAAGGCTGCTCAGCTGCCAGGGTGGAAGGTTGTCCCTCAGGAGCAACAGTAGCTGTAATAAAGGCAACAACACACGTAGGACGACCATGGAGCTGCCAACAATAATCAATAGTGTGATTAGTTCCACCACAATGCGAACAAATGCGGGAACTATCACGTCCTCGTCCACGTCCACCACGACCTCGAAGATGACGACCAACACATCCCCGATCTCCCTCTCGGCCTCTGCCACGACCACCATAACCAAAAGTGCGCCCTGAACTCAAGGATGGTGCGCAAGATCTAGAAAAAATGGAAGATGGATCGCCAGCAAGGTGTGCTGAATGCTCTGGTGGTACAAAAGGATGTGAAGGAAGAGCTGATATAGTAGCGCGCTGACACATGGCATAAATTGTTGTCAACGGAGGAAGGGGATCATTAACAACCACTTGATCCCGAGCACTGAGGTAGACGGAGTTCAACCCTGCGAGGAACTGCATAACACGAGTGTCATCCCGTTGCTTGCGAGCATGCTAATGATTGTCTAGACATTTCGAAGGAAGAGGTTGATACAAGTCTAACTCATCCCACATGCCTCGAAGTGTCGAATAGTAATCTTTTAATGATCTTGAGTCTTGCTGGAACCGACCAATTTCTTGAATAAGCTGAAATACCCGCGAAAATTTTTTAGACTCGGAGTACATGTCATGAAGGGAGTCCCAAATGCCTTTAGCCGATGATAAAAACATCACGGAGTGGCTAACCGAAGAATCCATACTGTTCAACAACCATGCAATGACTTGATAGTTCTCCTTTGTCCAAGTCTTGTAGGTGTCTTCTGTAGAGCTTGGGGGATCATCCAGAATATACGACAACTTCTCACGGGCCCCCAAGAACTCTTTTACAGATTGTGCCCCCCAAGAACTCTTTTACAGATTGTGCCCATTGAAGATAGTTATCACCATTCAACTTAATCGAGGTGATTTGGAGTGGGGTTGGGTTCAGGCGAACCCATGACAAGATGAGATTGCCCTTTGTCCTCCATAAGAATGAGGGGTCCAAGTAAAATGTACTTCAACAAGGTCTCTAATTAGCAATCCTTTGAGGAGATGAGAGACTAACCCCAATCAACTAGAGAACTCTGAAAATACCACCCAAAGTACTCAAATATGACGCAAACAGCCCAAAAATGACATGGCCGCACCTCTATTTGGGGTTAAAACCCACTCAAATCTTAATATCAGCCAAAAACTCCTCTAACATTAGCTTGAGTGAGAGATATCAGTCCATCTAGAGGAATGAAACAAGAGAAAAGCTTACCGATTTGCGAAAAATCGACGAAAAACTTATTCGGGGCCCTGATTTTCGAATTTCACTATTTCAACCAAATCACCATCAAGAAGGTTCTAAAAAATTCTCAAAAAATCATGACAAATCTTCTAAAATAGAGATCTATCAAACCCCTAAACTTTTAGCTCAAACGGGGTCGGCCGCTGACGTTAGCAATCTGACTGTGTCGCCTCTCAACTCCCTTGATGCGAAATAGTTTGATCTTTGCTCTGATACCAAGTAGAAGAGGATTAGATGATTAGGATGGAAGAAGAGGAGAGAAGAAAGGGAAGAAGAGGAGAGAGAGTGAGAGAGTTTTAGGGTGAATCTTGTGTATGTGCTACATGCCCACCACACAAAGCTTTATTAGAATAAGCATATAGTACACTGTAGGAGAAGAGAAAAGATGTGCACATGCACTTACAATTAAAGAGCCACCACATACTAACATACACATATACTAATATTCTCTAGAACATCTAGCATCCAAATCTCTGAGCGGAGTAATTCTACTATTCTCATATAACTTGCCTAGCTCCAATTCAGATATTAATCAACAAGTATTGACTCCCTAAACATGAAAATCAAAGGTATTAACTATAATTGCAGGTATTGGTTGCATGGCAACACATGGGTAAATGATACACACCTTGATTTATAGGAGAATTAGTGAAATCCTGCAAGAAGGTGTTTGCATATCAAGGAAAAGGGGGAAAATCTACGTAGGAAGCTAGAGAAGATGGTGGATTTGGCATAGACTTACCTCTACCAACACCCGGAAGAGTTCCCAACGTAAGAAGGTGTCGGCTAGAGTGTTGTGGAGGTGGATAGGCCCAAGTAGAATAGCATGCAAGGGCCTTTCTTTGCAAATTCTCCTTCTTCTAGCTCTCCCTTCCTCTCTCTCGCACCTCTCTTTCTCAGAAAATGGCTGAGAAATGAGAGAGGGAGTTGAGAAATGGGTTTATAAGGGTTGGGTTAATTGGGACATAGCCCTGATGCTTTAAGTTACATAAAAGTGACTGTTTGGGCCCTGCTTTGATCATGTGGGGCCCACCTGACCCCTTTGGGCTGATTCAGTCCATAAGATGGCCTCATTAAGTTGAGATCCTCGCCCCCGGAGTAATTTGGGGCCAATCGGGCACGACGATTGCCGGATTCGGGGCGATATCCGTTTGACGGTCACCGACTATCGATTGGGGCCCATGTTAAGGGATTATGTGCTGGTTTATGTTTAAAGTCTATGGTTCACACTTCATGGCCATGCAAGGGTCCATGGGGCCCACACAAGAAAAATGAGTTTGGTAATGATTGCTCACTTGAGGTCTAGTGCAAGTATACTTGCACTCTCATGTGCACTTGCAGGTCATCCCAATTTTATGGTTTCGGGTGCCGATCTTGTCGTAACGCCCGTCTAGGAGCGTTAAGCCCAGTACGGGGGTGGTCTCCGTCGAATTTCGGGTTTATCAGTCTTGGAACGCGCGGTAGAATGGACTCCTACGTGCGTATCTAAGTTCATGATTTCATGAGACTATGATTTTCTAAGTTAGGTATGGTCAATTATTCATCCAAGGACGATATGTGTCTAGTGGGTTCGAGCCTGTGCTCGAGTCTTAAAAAGGGCGGTTTTACGGGGCATTGCAAGATCTCTTTGCAATATATTGAGAGAGAGAAAATGAGGGAATGAGAGAGAGAGAGAGGGGTTTAGACATTAGAGAGAATGACGAAAGAAGGGAGAAAGGGAGAATAAGAGAGTTTAGCCTTAAAAGTGAGGGAGATGAGTTTAGCCTTAAAAGTGAGGGAGAGGTTTATAGGCAAAAGTGATTTTTTTAAAAATTAAATTAAATGTCCAACAGTTAGATGTGATCGCATATGACTGTATGCCATGAGTATGTGATTATGCGATTGCATAGTCATGGCATAAAGCCATATGCGATCGCATATGCTTCACATGGCTTATGACATGTCGCATATGCAATCCATGGCCCATTATGCCATTGTGTGATCACACATGACAACACCGGGTACGTCCAATGATTGTTGGCCTGATGGCTGATGGCATTAGACCTCTCATCGACACTTCGTCGGATGATCCAGTAACCGCTAGCCTGCTGGTTGACGGTCACCAAGCCACTTGTTGGGTTGGACTGGTTAGCAGGGGATCATCACCCTCATGTAACACTGCTATGGGTCCCACAAGGGCCAATTTTTCTTGACACGATTTTTTTTGGAATTAATAAGTTAAATGTATAAGTACTGACCTCTTTTCGTCAACAAATGTAGATTTGGATTGTTGGAGTCACATGGGTATCATGCTCTAATACCAATGTTAGGCGCGTAAAACGGATTTGAATTGGATCGGGAAACGACAATGTGCATCAAACAAAGAAACAAAGCTGAAACAGTGAAGTAACCCGATGATCCACAATCCAACCACTATCGAAGGAAAGTCTATGTTCATCCCTTAGATCCAATGGCCTAAACGGTGTCTAGTGGGGGCATCGACCATATCGAGTATCGACAATTGATATTACATAGGGAAAAATGACTTCATTTTTTTACATGGTCAGATCCATAATGGCACGTAAATCTCTCCAACACCTTTTCGAGGGACAAGCTGCATTCTTCTCTCTGTCTTGAAAAGAGTTTCTTCTAAATCGGTCTATAAAACTCCTTATGAGCTATGGGTTGGTAGAAAGCAGTGTATGCAATACCAACTCTTCGAAGGGGTCATATTTTGTTGAGTCTAGTTAGCCATTTTCTAGGTTTTGTTGAGTCCCCACATAAATCCCTATATAGATCTAAGCCATATAGGGTAACTTGCATTGTGTTGAACTAGGATAGTCAAAATTGCATTTAGGAGGATACCCAGTCAATTGCATCATCCATAGGTATATTTCTCAACTCTTTTGCTTGTTTTACTTTGTCAATGAATTGGTTGTGTTTGTTGAAGTCCCTTGATATACATTGATATGCCATCCTCCGATAGTTCGAGCTTTTAGAGAAAGTGGTTGTTTGACGTGGTATCAGAGCGGAAGGTCTTGTGTTCAAATCCCGGAAGTAGCAAATATGCCACCGGTAATATATTCTCCCACGGGGGGGCGTTTATGGTGTGAGTTATGATTATCCCTCCACCTGGGTGTGAGCTACGAGTGTCCCTCCACCCTTGCCCAATATGTTCCTGTGCGGAGTTTCACCATGTACGTGCGCGGGAGTGTTGAAGTCCCTTGATATACATTGATATGCCCAGTGATCAAAATATCGGAATCGCGCAATGTATCGCACCCTTGGGATACAGATACGTATCGGTTATCGCACGGGATATATCGTTTGTATCGCGTAATTTATCGCACTTTTTGGGAAACATGGGGAAACATTGGGGAAATGGTTGAATTTTTCAATGAAACTTCAGGTATTGTAAAAAAAGACCTTAATACACACTTTTAAATCATAACATCTAAAAAAAAGGGCACAAAATAGGTTTCCTTTGTATAGAGTCTAAGCTATGCGATGTCTGATTGAAGTAAGGTAACCATATTCAAATACGATGTTTAACATTTATAAATGTATCAAGACATGTATGAAAACACAACCAATGCATTCAAAGGCGATATCCATAGTAGAAGAAAAAAAAACACCTATTAATGATGTGACTGGCTATGGCCTAGACCCACATAGAGTTACGCGGTGGCTCGTAATCATCATCTCTATATCGACGTGGCTGGGAAGAATACTGCTCCTCCACAAATCGACAATATTGTACCCAAGTCATAGTAGAATGATACCAATTAAGATATTCCCTGACATAACGTTGGTACTCATCCTCTTCGAACTGAACTAATACGCCCATCCGTGGGTACTGTATAATAGCCACAGTCTGTGGCTGATATGGATCTGGGATGGGCATAGATGGAGTTACTGGGTATACATAATGTCCTCCATATTCATATTGCTGCCCATATACCTGCCCATATGCGGAAGTGAGGTCCTAACCGTAGTCGAAAAATGATGATCCGTAACTACTGGAATCGCTCCCCGCATATCCACCAGCTCCATATGCATATCCATGTTGCGGCACAGAACTCGAGCTACTCTCTTGTGTATGTGATCCATATCCATGTTGCGGCTTGTAACTCTAGCTTCCTTCCCTCGTCCGTGAACTGGAACTAGAGCCACCTCGCTTCCCACGAACGCTTGTGTCCCTCATGCATTTTGCCAGTAACTCCTCAAAATCAGAAAGCTTTTGTGTTTGTTTTTTCTTCTGTAGCCTCTGGCGCTCGTATGTCTTATTGTAGATAAGACGGGGACGTGATCCTCCCGGACGAGAACCGTGGTCAGGGTCCTGTGTGACATGATCGAAATCTCCCTCCCCAGTGAAAGGGCTCGGAGGCCTCTGAGGCTGACTCTCACCCTCATCGCCACCATCCTCGTCTCCATCATCACCATCATTGCTACTACTACTAGAGTCACCATCACCCTTATCGTTGTCATCAGACTCATTACCATCATTGGATCCACCTGCCGCATCACTCTCTATCTCAGTGTCGGACAATGTTTCTCCACCACGTGTCCCACGTGATAATGACTGTCGCAGACTGCCCACTGGACTCCTTGTCAATGGGTCGAATGCCTTGTCAGGAGATCTCTGTTGCTCCACATGTGCATCAACATCGATCCCTTGGGACTGCTGCCTCCGTCGCAACATGTGATTCCGGTCGCCCTTGTGAAGTATCTAAATCATCCGATCTAACCCACTGGTAAATTGGGTCTTCTTCTTCCGAAAAAAATGAATGTTACCCAACCGTCATCAGGTCCAGTGGGTCCTCCTGTTCTTTTCTTCTTCCTTCGGATCGGAGCAGCCTCTCTCGTAGCTTCATATTATAGTGACAATACACTAGCTTCTGAAGCCGATCGTACCCCAATTTGTTGTGCTTATTTGTGTGGATGAGGGAGAATGTGCTCCAATTTCTTTCATAGGGTTACGAGGACACCGTCTGCGCAGGCATATGGACAGCCAGTCGCTGTAAAACCTCGCAGTCAGTCCCATACATGGACCACCATTCACCTACGTATTATAAAATTCTTTCATTAGTTTTAAAATTTTCAAAATAATATGAAAATTAAGTTTACTACAGTAACTCACATGCCATCATGGTTTTCCTCGACTCCATCGCTGGGAGGCACCCAAACGTTCCAACCGCGTCGCGGAATCTAACAATCTATTGATTCCATATATCAACAAGGGTAAGTATAAAATGGTTGAGATGAAGATATGGAGAATGTAAGTGTGGAACATATTTACCTCACTACCGAAGGTGCCTTTCCCTGTACAATTAGGGAATAAGTGATTGTACACCTCATGTACAGCCTTCTTCAATGAATTGTCTTCGCAGAGATTTTTGCTATAGTGGTATTTGGGATTCAGAAAATACGCTGAAAACCAGCATGAATAAAATATTTACATATTAGTACAACGTTCGTCTATTATCACATATAAACAAAGAAATCTGCAAAAGTACTTACCAGCCTGATGTAGTGGGTGAGAAAGTGTCCTTTCCCAACGTCCATCTATTATTTCATGGACCCACTTATACGCGTTGGGGATTTAACCTTGATGGCCTCTTTCGTTAGTTGTATAGACGGATATAACGACCCCATTGACGGATTTGTCTCATTGTCCACCTTCCTCAACACCACATAAGTGGGCTCTAGAATACCCAATACAATGCGCACGCGATCCCAGAACGACATCCTCAACACAAGCTCCTCGATTCTTCAGGTTACTCTTCTCCCTTTCTTTTCCATTCTTCGTAATCATGAGAGGTGAAGAGCTCTCGTAACCCCTGCTTGTGTTTGATGAGGCTACTTAAGGCGATATAATTTGTGGCGAATCTTGTAGCCCCAGGGCGCACTATATCCCCACCACACCTCTCGCGCATTGCGGCTAATACCCATGTGTGGTTATATATGAAATTTGTGATGAGTCGTGCGTCAATGATAACAGTCTTCACTGATGGCCTATCCCCAATCGCCTCCAGCATGAGATCAATGCAATGGGCGGCGCAGGGAGTCCAGTACATATTATACTTGTCTTCAATATACTTCCCTGCCTTGACAAATGCACTCCCATTGTCCGTAACAAACTGCACAATGTTTCTCCTCCCGACATCCTCCATGACATTGTGCACTAGTTTGTATCTTTAATCTTATTACTCGCATCTACAGATTTTAGGAACACCGCCCGTCCCCTGCAATAAACCATAAAATTTATAATCGACATCTTCGTCGGTCCGGTCCAACCATCACACATGATAGTGCAGCCGTACATCTTCCATGATTGCTTATATGACTTCACGTATGTCTTCATTTCTGCATGTTCATCATCCAAATACTTCCCCATGATCTCAAAGGGCGTTGGCGGCTGCACACCCTCACCCCCACGCTGCACTTCAGTTATCATATTCTTGAAGTGCGGACTCGCTGCGGCATTCGCAGGAATGTGACCGTAGATAAAAAACTTCGATATAGACTTTCCAACTTTCTTCTTCACATCCCCTCTACTAAACATCTCCTTCAATTTCTTTTGTGTCCCTCCCGCCTCTTTATACATCCTTGGATCTGAAGGTATATCTGGCACTCGCATGTTACCGCTCCTACCCATACCCCATAATCCTCCCCGCCTACTCCCCTCCCCTCCACCACCTCTAGAACTCCCCCCTGCTCCACTACCCCCTGCTCCACTACCTCCACCACGCTCATGGGTAGACCCCTCAAATCTAAGCCTACTCGCATCCCATCTCCTCTCCTGATCTCTCTCCCACCCATCCCGTAGGGACTCCTGGATTGCACGTCTATAATCAGGATCATCGTCGTCATCGAGATTTACTACATCTTCATCACTTACATATGGTGGCCGCCCCAACTCCTCCCTAATCTCCCTCTCCCGTGTATGTCGATCATTTTTTATCTTCACATTTTTTTTCAATACCTCCCTCATCTCTGCTCGTACATCCTGTGGACACTTAGGACAGTCCACAACATTGCGATATCCTCCCGCTAAATGCTCCTTTAAGCGGCTTACCCTCCCACTCCTCGACACATGGCCACATAAATTACATATACTCCCATATCGATTATCGGGAATGGCTCGGCCGTATCGCCATCCTATATCAGGTTGTCTCCCTCCTCTTCCTCCGGACATATTTTATCTGCAAAAGAATGTTATGTTAAAACTTTTTAGGGCCCACCTCGATGCATGTGTTGTATATCCATGCCACTCATCCGTTTTACCTGATTGAAATGGTGTGGATAAAACACATGTATTTTGGTGGGGCCATAGAGCACCGTCCAGTAGCAAGTATGCTATTCAATAATACAAGTGGCATATATGAACTCAAATTGAACCAAATGAATTATGGCAACCACTATAATTATTTACAAAAAAAAAAAAAAAAAATTAGATTGGTTGAAAAAAATTGTAACATCTTATTAGTGGACACTTAATTGGACCGCAACATGATAAACAGTGAGAGCTCACATTAGGACGTCCGACTAGAACTGAGTCGGATCCAAGACTCAAGTGGGCCACAATATTAGCCTGATTCAAAATTGTGGCCCAACGAACATTTCAACTGTGGCCGTTCAATTCTCACGTTTTTGGCCCACTTCAGTATTGGATCTGGCTTATTTTTTGTTTCACACTCTAAAATGAGCTCACAAAACAGATGGATGGTGTGGATTTCTCACAAACATCACAATGGGCCCACCTACATTCCCAGCGCAGGAACGTCCTGCCAAAGGCTTTCGCACTGTGTCCGCAGGGAAGCGGATTGCGTACTGAGTAACTCCGCAGGCTAGGGGCCCACAGTGATTTACGTATTTTATCCACTCCGTCCATCCATCTTAAAAGAAAATTTTAGGTATGGTGCCAAAAAATGAAGAATATCAAAATCTAAAGTGGACCACACCACAAGAAATGTGTGAACTGAATGTCTACCATTGAAAAATTCTTGGAGGACACAGAAGTTTTGGATCAAGCTGATATTTGTGTTTTCCCTTCATTCATATCCATGTGATCTTATGAACAGGTTGGATGACAAATAAACATCACTGTAGGGCCTGGGAAGGTTTCAACGATGGAAATCATTATTCCCACTGTTTCCCGTGGCATGGTCTACTTGAGATTTGGATATGCTTAAATTTTGGGCTCAACCACTAAAATGAGCTGGAAAAACATATGGACGGAATAGATAAAGCACATACGGTCTAGGTGGGCCCAACCAACTGAGTTTACTCCGCACATAAGAGCGTGCGGAGTTACTCCGGCAATCAGATTCCCGTCCGCAGCAGCGGATTGCGTACTACCCGGCTTGGACCAAACTCCATCTGGGCAGGGCTCTGTGGGACCTACCATGATGTAAATATTTTATCGAAACCGTCCATCTATATTTACAGATGATTATAGGATTTCAACAAAAAAATGAGGCAAAACAAAGACTTAAACGGAACACAAAGTGGGGATTTAACGGCCATCATTAAAAACTTATTGGGAGCTTCAGAAGTTTCGGATCAAGTTGATATTATTTTTCTCAATTGATCCAGGTCTAAAGGACCTTATAATAGGTTTGATGGTAAAAAAAAATAAAGGTGGACCCCACAGAGCCCGCGACAGGACCGTTCGTCCGTTCGTGGGAGCGAATTAGGTGTTACCGGTCGCGGATTTCCCTGCGAAAGCCTTGTGCAGGAAGTTCCTGCACTGGGCACCGTGGCATGGGGCCCATAGTGATGTTTTTTGATAAATCCACCCCGTCCATCCGTTTTGGAAGATCATTTTAGGACATGAGAACAAAAATGAACCGAATCCAAGACTCAAGTGGGCCGAACTAAAGGAAAAGATGGGTGGGTAAATTACTACCGTTGAAACCTCCCTGGGGTCCACAGTGATGTTTATATGACATCCATACCGTTCATAACGTCACTACTACTGGGATGAACTGGAAACACAAATATTATCCTGATTCGAAACTCCTATGGCTCCACAAATATTTCAACTGTGGACGTTCAATCCTCACGTTTTCGGTCCACTTGAGTCTTGGATCCGACTCAGTTTTGGTCTCATCTCCCAAAATGATCTTACAAAACGAATGAGCGGGGTGGATCTATCAAAAACATCTCTGTGGGCCCCACCTAAGTTTGCAGTGCAGGAACTTCCCTGCGCAAGGGTTTTGCAGGAAATCTGTGTCCGAAGCGGACTGCGTAGTGAGTAACTCAATATGCTAATCGTACTGAGTAAACTTTGTGGGGCCCACTGTACTTTAAATATTTTATCCACTCCGTCCATACATCTTAAAAGATAATTTTAGGTCTAAAGGCAAAAGAAATTCATCATATCAAAAGTTTAAGTGGGCCACACCATAGGAAAAGTGTGAACTAAACGTCTAGCTTTGAAAAGTTCCTAAGGGCCACAGAAGTATTGGATCAAGCTTATATTTGTGTTTTCCTTTCATCCATGTCTGTGTGATATTATGAACAGGTTGGATGACAAAAAAACATCACTCTGGGCCCTACAAAGGGTTCAACGGTGGAAATCATTATTCCCACTGTTTCCTGTGTCATGGTCCACTTGAGCTTTAGATATGCTTCAATTTTAGGATCAACCCCTAAAATGTGTTGGAAAAACAGATGGACGGCGTGGATAAACCACACACATTCACAGTGGGCCCAACAGAGTCTACTCGGTACGATAGAGCGTACCGCACAAGAATTGAACCAAACATTTTGGGGGATAAACCCCCAAATCGCTGGATACAAGGGGGATTTCGAAAGGGAGAGGGTTCCGGCTTCAATCTCTCCATCTTGCACCAAATCTCCGTGGTTTGTGGAGATTTGTCGTCGAAATCCCCTTCCATCACGCCTACAAAAGGAAAATCGAAGTTTTATTGGAGTACCCGTAGCTGTCAATGGAGTGGCCCACCGAATTCTTCTTTCGATCACGCGAATCAGGTACCGAAAACCCCTTTCAGAAGATTTTTTTATTTTTCTACGTTCCCGACATTCCCTCCTTTTTATTATTTGTGAAATGGTTGTTGGCTACAGTCCACCCGTGAGTATGTGGCAGAGTCTGCAGTAGATCCATGAGTGATGAGAAAAATCCGCAAAAAAAATTGATGATTTGGCCTAAAATCGTGTTATATTGTGCAATATATCGGTGATTTCGCAAAAAATCCTGCGATATCGTGCGAAATATCGCACGATAAAAAGAATTTGGTTTTTTTTTAATTTATTTCAATGACTTTCTGGTGGGTTTCGTATCGCTGACCACCGATAACGATAATATCAGCTGACATCTCGGCCGATAGTATCGATATTTTGATCACTGGATACGCCATCCTCTAACAGTTCGAGCTTTTAGAGAAAGTGGTTGTTTGACTGTGTTTTCATTAATGCCTTCTTACATTTATATATCTTATGGAATCAATTTAAACAGTAGTTGCATTAGTTCAGTCAGACAACACATAGCTTAGGATCCTTTTACAAAGGAACTCCATTATGTGGACTTTTTTTTTTTTTTTTTAACATATTATGATTTAAATGTGTGTATTAAGGTCCATTTTAACAATCCCTGAAGTTTCATTGAAAAATTCAATCAATTTCCCAATGTTTCCCAAAAAGTGTGATACATTACCCGATACAACCGATATATCTCTAGCGATACAGCGATATGTATTTGTATCCCAAGGGTGCGAAACGTAACGCGATATTGATACTACGAACACTAGTAGAAAGCCTTTTTCTTAGTTACATGTGTTCTTGGGGTTTGTTGGGTACATGTCTTAATCCCTACTCTACACCGGAGCAAATTAGGGAATAGAACCATCAAGTATCTTTGTTTGATATCTGTTAGAGTATATTAGGTAGATTGGGATGCTACCTCTTTTGTTACTACCTATCTATTAGGATGATGGACAAGGAGTTATTTGAGATTCCTGTAAATTCCACAAATAGTGTGAGCCTCGCTACTATTTATAATGATAAAAGGTTGGAGCCCATGGTCCTGAAACACATACTTGCTAAACTGTTCAAACTTTGTATGCCTAATAACTTCTTGTTACCACCAATCAAATCTGAAATGATAATTGTTGATGTACTAAAGACAACTAGATTGATAAGTCATTCTTTTGTGCAGGTGGTCCAAGCCATGATTCAGATGGGTGTTCTTGTGCCTACTGGAGATATGACAGCAGTCAGAAGGACAGCTCAGTTCTTTCTTAATAGGTGATTTAAAGTTAACAAAGAGAGAAGAAAAAAGAAAAAGAAAACATGAGAACTGTTTTAGACTTTGAGTTAATTCTAAATGCATACAGCTTTGAAGAGCGCCTTGTAGCCCAAAGAAAAGAGAGAGAGATGTCTACAGCTGAACTTGGATTCAAAAAACCACTCAGCAGGGAAGAAAGAATTGAAAAAAAGAAACAGCGCCTAGCTGCAATTGGTGAGGCATTCCATGCTCCTTTTGTTCAAGTAACCATTTGCATTATGTCCTCTGTAGGTCAGATAATTGTGCTTTTTTCTGCTAGTGGGTAGTACTTGTAGATCTTTAAAATTCCCCAATTTTGTCACTTTTGATGCTTCCCTATTTTGTCACTTTTGATGACTACTTCCCAAATTTGTCATTGGAAATTATTTATTCGAGATTCTTGTATTCTGTCAACAGGAGAAGATCTATTGGCCATTGCTGCCGATCAACCTTTCCGATTTCCTGCCACTTTCACATTTGTTGTTAGAGCCTTTTCAGGTATAGGAGTTAGGAAAGCTAGTCAGTTCTTCATTGCTAGATATCTTTATCTGCAACTTTTTCCTCAGAAGAGAAAATTTCATCTGTGCAGTATTAGATGGTATAGGGAAGGGCCTCGACCCTCGATTTGACATTACTGAGATTGCCAAGCCGTGAGTATAGTTTTAAAGATGTTCTCATTTCTCTTTCTATTGATACATGGAATTTGTTTGAGGTTGGTGGCTGGTCATGTTTTTTTGGGCTTGACATGCACTAAATGCCTGACCTTGTATTGCTAGCTATGCAATGGAATTGCTAAGGTTTCGTGAAGCAGGATTTGAAGTAATTGTGAAGGTAAGCTTATTGAATTACTTTCATCAGTACTATGATCCTGTCCACTACGAGCTCTACGACAATATGCTTCTCATATTTGGAATCAATCCTGTGCTTTTTACAGGACTTCAAGAAGAGATGGGAACGACAATCCCGTGCATTCTATAACATATTTAGACAGGCTGACAGAGTTGAAAAGCTGGCTGAAATTATTCAACGATTGGTAGGAAAAGAAATGATTGCCTTCACCTTTGTTAAAGTCCCTCAATATACATTGATATGCCATCCTCTGACCTCTAATGGCTCGAGCTTTTAGAGCAAGTGGTTATTTGACATGGTACCAAAGCGGAATCCCGGGAGCAGTAAATATGCCACTGTAATATATTCTCCCATGGGGGGCCATTGTTTATGAGGTGAGTGTCCCTCCGCCATTGTCCAGTATGTTCCCATGCGGAGTTCCACCCCACACATGCAGGGGAGTGTTAAAGTCCCTCAATATATATTGATATGCCATTCTCTAACGGCTCGAGCTTTTAGAGCAAGTGGTTATTTGATAACCTTGATTGGCCATTCATCTGAGTGGTTCAAGTTAATGTGGTGCTCCATCGATGGTTTTGTCCTGGTATCAACTTCCCTAAACTGCATTGGCATCTCTTTTGCAGGAGCAAGGTGATCTGAAGCTTCGAGTGCGAACGCTGGAATCTGAGAGGGCTTTCAAACGGGTTGCAGCTGTTCAAAAGACAGTTGGAAGTGTGAGTTAGTTGCACTCTCAAGTCTCACCTTGTACCATCATTGTCTTTAAGCACATTCTCTACTTGTCCATTCACCACGGGGTCCATCCAGTCAGCGATTGGATTACTGGATAATGTGGCCCACTTTTAAGCCCAAATATATTATCAATATCCTCAGACCTTGGGTCAAGGATCACATGGTTACTTAGCTTAAAACATAAACGGTACACACATTGCTATCTAATCAGCCACATGTGTGTAATGTGAAAAATGTATGGATTAGGACCCCATTGCCCCCCCCCCCCCCCAAACAAAAGGAAAAAAAAAGCCCCACTATTCTCCTTAGGGTTAGGGCTCTCCACACCTACACTCAGTGTTTTAAATAGCGAATAGCATGTGGCATAGCGTTCACCACTCTCAAGCGTGAGGCGTAAGCTACACATTATTTCTAGATTTTTTATTAAGGTTGTTCTTGGTTGCACTAATTCCATGACATTCACCAAATTGGACTGATTAATAATGAAATATAACAAAATTTCATGATATTTGGTGCAACCAAACGTGACTTAAAGTAATAGAAAAGGAGAATCATTAAGTATAAAGGTAAAGAAAGAACAACACAAGTAATTTAATGCTGTTGCTTATATTATTTTTACTAAAAGCATTAAATATTGAAAATAGAAAAATGTAATAAATCATTGAGAATATTATTTGATTTTAATGTTGTAATGAAAAATAACTTGTAATGTGAGGTACGTAGCAGTGTAACCTAGTTTATGTAGCATGTAGTGTATGCAAACTATCATGTAGCGTAGGCTACACGTGACATAAGCTATTTTCGTGAGCTACATAGCGTTAAGGCTAAGCTATGCTACATAGCGTAAGCTACACACTTACATAGCATAGCTATTTAAAACATTGCCTAAACCTAACCCACTACTAACATAAGAAACACATGTGGGACCACTCCAAATCATCTTATCATTGTCATCCATCAATAAGGCGAGCCACACATAATCACGACTGTCCATCACAATCCTTCAACACACCAGCATAGATATCATATATGCCCAGCTTGGTAAAAAGATCATCTAAATCAGTGTTTGCAGTATCGATACTATCGGCCGATAGTATCAATATCGCTAGTCAGCGATACGAAATGGCAGAAGAGTAATATAAAATTACTTTGATTCCTTAGTATTGCCGATATTATCGGCCAATATCGATACTATCTCGCGATATTATCGATATCGATAAGATATCGTCGATTTCTCCTTTAGTGGGTTCCAAATATTGTCGATATCTAGACGATATCGTCCAGATGCGCTTGAGTCTCTCCATTTGCAATTTTTTTTTCAAAAAACACTCCTTCCACGGTGGAAAACTGTGCGATTTTTTTCCAAAATATGCATCGGTTCATATCTTGTTCATATGTTAGAAAACTGTGCGATTTTACAATTGCGATTTTGCTGCATTTTACAATTGCTCCCCCTAGACGCCCCCCCCAGCTCCGAATAGTGGGGGGAGACCCCCCCCCTCCCCTTTTGTCAGGGTGCACTTAGAGGTCTAAGGAAACATAATACAAAATACAATCACACACCACCTACATTAAAATATCTCATATTTTCCTTGTTTAATCTTTTCTTTTTTCCTTTCTTTAATTTTTAAAATAAAATATCCTTTGGTTCATGTTTTGTTCATTGTTTTTTTTTTTTTTTTCAATTTAAACAATAGTTGCATCAGTTTAGTTAGACAATGCATAGCTTAGGATCCTTTTATAAATGAACTCCATTATGTGGACTTATTTATTTATTTATTTACATATTATGATTTAAATGTGTGTATTAAGGTCCATTTTAACAATCCCTGAAGTTTCATTGCAAAATTCAATCAATTTCCCAATGTTCCTCATGTTTCTCAAAAAGTGTGATACATTACTCGATACAACCAATATATCCGTAGCAATACACGATATGTATCTATAAACCAAGGGTGCGAAACGTAACGCGATAACGACTACTGCGAACACTGATCTAAATGAGTCAAGTGTTAGTGAATATATCCACCAATTGGTCTTGAGACCTAACAAATTGCATGCAAATCTCCTTGTTGACGACTTTTTCTCTCACAAATTTATAGCCAATCTCAATATGCTTTGTTCTCTCATGATAGACTGGATTATTAGGAATATGAGATGCAACTTTATTAACGCAATGAACCTTAATTGGACTTTCAACGTTAAAACCTAACTCATTCATCAACATCTTTAAACACATGAGTTCAGATGTAGTATGTGCCATTCTCCTGTACTTTGCTTTGCACTAGAATGGACTACCACACTTGCTTCTTGTTTTGCTAATTGACAAAATTACCTCCAACATAAGTACAATAGCCTGAAGTAGACCGCCTGGCTAAGGGAGAACCAACCTAGTATGCATCAAAACATCCCTTGGTTCTAAGATGCTATTGTTCTTGTAAAGAACCCACAACGAGGAGCACCTTTAAGATGTTTGGAATTCGCAATACCGCTTTCATATAAGGAACATGAGGAGCTTGTATAAACTGGCTAACTACACTTGAGGGAAAGTAATATCCAGTTGAGTGATTATTAAATACATCAATTTATAGATAAGAGGATGGTATCTTCCTGGATCATCAATAAAGTCTCCTTTATCTACATTCAGCCTCAAATTTGGATCCACGTGGTTCAACTGGTCTGGTACTTAGAAGACCAGTCTTGACTAGTAAGTCCATCACATATTTTGTTACGAAAAATTAATGCCCACCTTTGTTTTGACTACTTCAATACATAAGAAATACCGCAATTGTCCCAAGCCTTTCATGTAGAAGTGCTTCTAAAGAAACTCCTTTAAGTTTCTTATGCTTGCAGCCTTGCACCATCACTACTTGTAATAACAATGTCATCCACACACACCACTAATACAGTGATGCCTGTATGACCATGCTTCATGAACACAGAGTGATCAGTTTAACTTTATGACATATTCATATGCCACTTTACTAAACTTTTTGGACCAAACTGTAGTAGAATGTTTCTGGCCATAAATTGACTTATTAAGATGACATACCTGATTTGATTCCCCATGAGCAACAAAGCCTAATGGTTGTCACATACACTTCAACAATATCTTTATGAAGAAATGCATTCTTAACAACTAGTTGATATAGTGGCACCCATATTTTTAATAATGAAAATAGTGACATGCACATGATTGAGCTTTGCCACAGGAGAATGTCTCAAAATAGTCAATGTGGAGGGTTTGAGAATACCCTTTGGTGACTAATTTTTAATGGCTTCATTGAATGGTAGCGTAGATATGATGCTACGTAGTATTAGCAAATAGCATAAATCTCTTGTAGCGTATGTAGCATACGCATAGCGTCGTAGGGTATGTAGTGTGCGCAGTAGCATATGTAGCGTATGCTCAACGTTGTCAAAAATGTTATCGTATTGCAAATCGTAATAGGAGTTGAATCGTATCGATCACAAATTGTATCGAAAATCGTAAGATTTTTTGTTTTTAATGATTTCCTTAGAAATATGAAAAATATAAATAAATTAAAAAAAAAAAAAAACTTAAACACTATCATGACATACTATTACTTGAAAATTAAATGATTCTCATCTTTCCTTTTTTTTTTTTTTTTCTATCTTTCAAGAATTTTTTTTTCTTAAAAAACATACTGTTATAATTCCGAGCCCACAACAAACCCGGATCAACCTTAGATATTAGAAATTCGGATCTAATACCATCATTAATCCGTGCGCTTTGAAAAAGCATGTTCAATGAAGATAGAACAATCAAACTAGAATAAACTAAACAAGCAAACACAAACACACGATTTTAATATGGAAAACCCTTGTAGGAAAAAAACCACGACACAAATCGATAGAGATCTCCACTATAATTGGAACCTCAGAGTTGCACCACTCACCTTCTCCAATTACAGAAGCAACCGATCTCCCATTGCAATGCACAACCTTAGGAAAACCCAAGTGATGTAGGATGCCCTAATTATGATGCATGCTCATGAACATAATTAAACAGCGGAAAATAAAATAAATACATAATCTAAAATTCAAAATCACTCATCATAAATTAAGAAAATTCATGAGGAGCTTGCAATGGATCGGGCCAACCGTCACAACCACAAAGTTTGAGTTTCAAGTATAGCTAGGGTTGGATCCGGCGAGGGATAGGACCTCCCGATCTTGCATGGCCATATCCAATCGATCAATGAAGATCACTAGTCCGAAGAATCAGGAAGTTCTCGGATTGGGGATTTGAGAATTTGAAGATTTACGGTTTAGGTCAATTCTCAAAGTTTGATCGAAGAAGGATTAGTAGAATTAGAACTAGAAAGAAGAAAGATAACTACCTTGAAGAATTTGGAGGGGCACAAGAAGAAGTTAGAAGAAGAAGATCAAGGAAAGAGAAGAAGCATCATGAGAGAGAGAGAGAGAGAGAGAGAGAGAGAGAGAGAGAGGCCACCAAAGAGGTTTGCTTTTTCATTAATAATCAACTAACTCGTTTTTAGGGCTTAGCCTACTTAAATAAGCAATAAGAAAACATAGAAGTATCAAAATACTCTTAAAAATTAAGTAAAAAATAAGTTAAAAAAAAACAGTTCGCGCAGTGGTCGGGCGCTCGACGAAGTCCAAAAACGTCCAGAGAACTCGAACGCATAAATCAGGAATTTCGGGTGCTTTGGTGAATTGAGTTGGGCGCCCGACGACAGTGAAAACTGTCCAGTGGGCTTCCAATCGAGTCTTCCATCATCCTAAACACGTGTTTTCACAAGGTGGGGCTTTCTATGTGTCAAATCACGTGTGTAGGGTCTTCAATGCTTGCCAAGCCACAAGGAAGATGCTTGTGGTGGGCGCTTTCTTCGCCGATAGACTTTGAAGGCTAGACGTCCGCATCACCAAGCCCTTGAGAAAATCCCTTCCCAAACCCTTACAAGTGTAGAAAATCTTCTCACATTGAAAAACCCTTCCCCTTTGAGAGAAAACACTCGTATTCACCAAGCCCTGATCGAATCTGGACTTAAATACCCCAACTTACGCAAAACCAATCAGTCTGTTAGTTGGACCATCAGTCGCTGTCGGCTGAACCGACAGGGCTGTCAGTTGGACCGACAACGTCTTGTTCTGCTCTGGGCTAAGAAACCCTGTACTCTATCGATCGGACCGACATAATCTTGCTCTGTCTCCCAAACTGTGCAAAATCCGAGGCACCCGCAGAACAATCTCCACATTGACTTGTATTATGCCAATTCACCTTGAAGATCTCCCGTGCTAGCCTCAACCTTGAGTGTAGACCGCTCCCTGCATCCCTCCATGTGGAATGCAGCTCCATCCATACCCCTGTGCAAGGGTGCTCAATCTCATCAATGGCTGGTGAGATGGATCAAGCCCAAGCAGTGCTTGAACTTGTCTGTGGTCACTGACTTCGTCAACATGTCCACAACATTCTCGTCCATGTGAATCTTTTAAAATCGAATCTCTCCCGAAGCAATGAGTTCCCGTATCTTGTGGAACTTCACGTCGATGTGCTTGGTTCTCGCATGATACACTTGATTCAACGCTAGATGGATAGCGCTTTGACTATCGCAATGCAATTGAATCGCCTCCGGCTTCAACCCGAATTCTCCAATAAAACCCTTCAACCACAATGCCTCCTTTGACACCTCTGTCGCAGCCCTATACTCCACCTCGATCGTAGACAATGCTATCTTAGACTGTAGTGTAGATCTCCAACATATCGGTCTGCTTGCTAATGTGAAAACATATCCCGTAGTGGACTTCCTGATGCTCAGATCTCCTACATAATCCGCATGCTTGCCTAACTCGGTAGCTTCACATTCTAATTTAGACACAAAAGATGAGGATAGAACTGAACTTTTTAAACTACTCAAGGTGGATGAGCAAGCCTACAATGCTAGTGAAACGAGGAAACTTTTGTCTATAATGTAGTGCCGACCTTTCCATTATCAAGATGATAAAGGCTGACAGCTTCTGTCCTTCACCAGTTATCCTTCTCGTCTTTAAATCTTAAAATGTGCACCAAGAATCTACCATCCAAGGAAGATTGGGTGAGGCCACGGTTGGATAATTTGGGGTTTGATAAGATTTCGGATGCATACGTTACATTTATTGAGAGGCCTTTTCTGAAGAGGAAGTTAAAGCAGTGGTGAATTACTGGGAAGGGATAAGGCTCCGGGTCCAGATGTGTTCCCGATGGCCTTTTTCCAGGTTTTCTGGGATGTGTCAAATATAATGTGATGAGATTCATGTCGGAGTTCCATGAGAGGGGTCAGCTCTCGTCAGATTGGCTTCATTCATTGCTACCATTCTAAAGAAGAAAGGTGCAGATTTTTTGAAGGACTTTAGACCAATTAGTTTGATTGGATCGTACGAGATCCTGGCCAAAAACTCATGTTTAGGTTCCGGATGGTTTTAGCAAGGGTCATCTCAAAGGCTCAAGAGGTGTTTGTGGCGTGAAGATAGATTTTAGATAGTGTGCTTATTGTGCGTGATTGCATCGACGCTCAATATAAAGTAGGTAAAAACGGCATAGTATTCAAGTTGGACATAGAGAAGGCATTTGATCATGTTGGTCGAGGCTTCTAAGAATACATGCTTAATAGGTTGGAATGTGGGCAAAGGTGGAGAAAATGGATGTTGGAATGTCTCTGATCGGCAAGATTCCAGGTGTTGGTTAATGGGTCTTTCGATGGCTTCTGTAAGGCATCCAAAGGGTTATGGTAGGGTGATCTACTTTCCCCATTCTTATTTGTGGTTGTGGCAGAGCTCTCAATAAAATTTTGGAAAAAGGTCAAGTGGTTGGCTTGTTTCGAGGTTTCAAGATGGCTAACGTGGGTCTCTAGATCTCTCACCTTCAATTTGCAGATGACATGATTTTATTTTGTGAAACGGACAAGGTAATGGTGGATAATTGGAGGAAAGAGGTAAGATGCTTTGAAGTAGTATCGGGGTTGAGAGTCGACATTCCCAAAAGCGAGTTTCTGGAGGTGAACATGCTTAAGGAAAAGGTGGAGGAGCTAGTGAGAGTTTTTGGATGTAGGACGGGGTCTTTCCCATTGTTGTATTTGGTCTTTCCTCTATGTATCGGTAAACTTGCTAAATAATTTTGGGACAAGGTCATTGAAAGAATGCACTGTTTGAAGGGAGGACCACCTTCTTGCATCCCGAGACCTCTAATGGGACAGTAATCGCTCCCGGGACCTCTAATAGGACCGTAATCGCTCCTGGGACCTCTAATCGGACCGTAATCGCTCCCGGGATCGTAAACGCTCTTTGGATCTAATCAAACTGTAATTGCTCCTGGGACCTCTAATCGGACTGTAATCTCTCTGAGTACCTCTAATCGGACAGTAATTGCTACCGAGACCTTTAATAAGACTGTAATCACTCCCGGGACCTTTAATTGGACCGTAATTGCTCTCAAGACCTCTAATGGGACTGTAATCACTCTCGGGACCTCTAAAAATCGGTCAGTACTCACTCCTGGGACCTCCAATAGGTCTTGTTGGAGGTCCCAGGAGCGATTACAGTTCCATTAGATCTCCCGGGAGCAGTTACAGTCTGATTAGAGGTCCTTGGAGTGATTACGGTTTCATTAGAGGTCCCAAGAAAGGTCCAATTAGAGGTCTTGGGAGAAATTACGGTCAAATTAGAGGTCCCAAGAGCGGTTACAGTCCATTTATAGGTCTCGGGAGCGATTACGGTCCCTTTAGGGTTCCTAGGAGCTATTGCGGTGCAATTAGATTCCTAGGAGTGATTACGGTCTAACTAGAGGTCCGTGGAGCGATTACGGTCCGATTAGAGGTCCTAGGAGCGATTATGCCTAATGTCCTGCTCTATATGTCATACTTCAAGTGCCCCAAGTCGGTGTTGGATAAAATAGAGAGGATGCGGCAGGAGTTCTTGTGGAGTGGGAATGGGGAGAAGCGGAAGTTTCATCTCCTTAGATGGGACAAGGTGTGCAAGCTGTATGATAAAGGAGCAAGGATTAGAGAGTTGGAAAGCATAAACTTGGCATTGCTTTGGAAAATGGTTGTGGAGGTTTAAAATAGGAGGGGAATCGTTGGAGAGAGGTAGTAGCTGAAGAGTTTGGCATCCAAGATAGAGGGTGAGGGGTAAAGAGGTCCTCTCCTTAATGCGGGGGGGGGGGGGGGGGGCGGGCGGGGAAGGCAGTCTCAAGTGTGGTTGGAAGGTTTTGGGAAGGGGTTAGATTCTCTATAGCGGATGGAGAGAGAGTCCGATGGTTGGGAAGATGTGGAGATAGGGGATAGTCCGCGTAAGTCAGTCTCCCAATCTAGCTAGCTTAGCCCCAAGGCCAATATTCTAGTGGCATGCTACTCCCATAGCGGTTGGGTGGTAGTCTAGACGCCTCCATGACAAAGGAATTTGTGGGATGAGGAGGTGGAGGAATTTGATGGTGTGGAAAAATTGTAAGTCAGGTTGGTTCACGGTACTCTCTCTACAAGATGCTTTGAAATCCTCCAAGGGATGCTCGTAATAGTCACACAGCTAAGATTTGGTCCTATGGCACCCCCCTAAAGTGGTGGCATTTGTTTGGCTTGTGGGGAGGGAGAAGGTTTCAACTATTGACAATCTTCAAAAGAGATCACTAGTGCTTCCTAACATGTGTCATGTGTATGGCTAATGTGGAATCCATTGATCATCTATTCATCCACTATCCTTTTGCCCGAAAGGTTTGGGAGGGATTCCTTCGTTTATGGAGTGGGTTTTCTCCAAGTCAATTGAAGACCACCTTTTGGCATGACATGATGGAGGAGTAGGGAAATATGGTAGGATGATTTGGCGTTTGGTTGGCATGGCTGCTCTTTGGGTGTTATGGAGGGCAAGAAATAATCGTTCCTTCTAAAGAAAAAGTGTAATGACGGGAAAAGTGATTAGGAGGGTTAAGGTTGAGGTGTTGGGGTGGGCTTCATGTCTATAGTCTTGTGATATTAATTTTTCGCATAGGTTGTTTGCTTTGTAGTTTTGTGCTAGTTTTGACACGTTTCTAATAAAATTCTAGTTGTCTTTTAAAAAAAAAAATGTAATAGAACAATTCAATGGATATTAGACTTAAAGGTTCGTCATTCACTTATAGATAGTAGGCTTAAAGGAAATTTAGGGATATACAATATTGATGATAATGAAAGAGAAGATGTAAAGTGAGCATTACGCAACCTAGACACATGGGGTGTCGTACCATCAACGAAGGAGACAAAAGAAATAGGAATGAGAGACCTAAACTCAGACAGAATACTTGACTTTCCGGTCATGAGATCTGAGGCCCTTAAATCAATAGCCCAAGTAACATTTGCAGAGGAAGTAAAACACATCATACCTAAATAAGTAGCAAGAGTAGTAGTGGAGGAGGATGCTTGATTAGAATGGTCCTTTAACAATCTAACACACTTATCATTGGGCATGTAACCGTATCAACTGCTGTACTCAGTTCAAAATGAGTAGGCCTTAGGACATGCCCTTCAGACGTATCATAAAAAACCGGGCTTGATTTGCCCAAGCTGGCTTGCTAATAAGATCCTAACAAATATTAACTATATATTCAATAGGACTAGAGTGAGTGCAATATTGATTTCCACATCCTATACCATGATTGCTACTAAAATTAAGACCTCTGCCTCACTAAGGGTTTCTATTACCAAAACATCATCCCGTTGTATCTCTACCACCAAATCAGACCACTAACATTACCACGGCTATGACCACCACCACCACTGCACACTTACTACACATTGAACACATACAAAGCCTTCCCTAGTAAAAGGGATTTCACTGCCTCTAAGAATTTGGGCTCGCATGGGCTTAAACTCAATGCAGAGACTTGAAGAAATTTAGCAACATGAAATTCCTCTTGCTACCTCCTCATAGTCTCATAATCAGTAGACAAAGGTTGATACACATTCAGTTACTTCACTGTTTTGAAATAAATAACATTGGCACTAATATTTTTTCCCATTTTATTCCATAAGAGAGCCTGTATCCGTGCATCTTCAGCAATGTAATCATCATACGCTGTGAAATTTTCATTAGGCTTTGTGGACGTTTAATGCTTCAACTCTCTCGTACATGTGATAAAAACTTCTGCTGACATCAAGGCGGTGGTTGTTACGGCCACCATTACCGTTATTGAATACCTTGATTGACATAGCCCATTGTAGATAATTCATACCATGAAGTTTAGTCGATGTAATTTGAAGATTCATGGACTCGTTTTGAGTTAAAAGACTATTCTTGGCATTACTTTTTGGCTCCATTCAACAAGATGTAGGAAGGATAGAATATCAAGGGAAGAACCGAAACTTGAATTCACATAACAATGCTTACTTTGAATCATCACGACTTGGTTTATGAAAAAGTGGACCTCATTCACACTTACAAGCAAGAACACAACCCACCATATGGTGGTAGAATAACAGATCAAAGAGAAAAAGAGGAAATTGTTAGTGCACTTTTCTGTGGCATACTAGTACACCTTATTTATCAATTACGTAGGTCAGTGAGTCTAGTGTCAGTTGTGCTTAAAGAAGATGAAGACCGAAGACTCAAGCAGACCTGGTGCATCAGGGAAGAAAAAACAGGTAAATGAGATGTCTTGGTGTGCTCTGAACCTTGAACCAAACCAAAACCCAAACCTTTAGATGACCTTGACCCAATAGGCAAACCTTTAGTAATCCTAGATTGGCCTTAGGTGTCTTAAAAGATCACCCAAAGGATGGCTAAAGAGGTTGCGTGAGTTGCTGTAAAACACAACTCATATAAGCAATTTTCATGCTTGTCGACCGGTCTTGGCCTATGGCCGACCGGCTGTCAGAGGCCTCAGATGGGACAACAACAAACTGTTTGAAACAACTTGTCTTTGGGATAATTCGACCGGTTGTTAGGTCTGTTCGACAGGTCGTCCGACCTATCGGCAGAGACCTAAAAAGCGACAATAACCAACTGTTGAATCAGCTTGTCCCTGGGCTAATTCGACTGATTGCCGAACTGGTCGTCAACCGGTCTGCAGAGGCAAAAAATTGGATAGCAACATTTCTCTTGTCTAGGCCTTAATTCGACCGGTCGTCCCTCTATATTCGACCGGTCGAGGACCCCACCCGACTGGTCATTGACCAGTCGACAGAGAGCCATTGGCAGCCGTTTTATAACCGTTGGAGCTTTTCTTATATAAAGGCTGGGCTCGATTTTAGTGCATTAGAAGCCACCCTCATTGCCCATACTACTAAGCTCTAATCCTAAGCATTCCAAGTCATCTTCTTTGTTTTTTATCACAAGATAGAGCATTCAAAGATCGTGTGAAAATGGACTTGCTCTCTCTTAATTTTTAGAAGTTTATGCACCTTGACCATAGGTAAATCCTTCGTCTAAACCTCTCTAAAGATCCTTTAGGTGGAATTTCTCTAGGCAACCAACTCCTACTAGTTGTAGAGAATTCACACCATCTCCTATCACCTTGGGCATATTAAGAGCATCACATGCGATGTGATTGATCGGCGGAGTTGAGGCATTAGCAACGCAGCGGCCACACGATCGACAGAGCATCGGGAAGCTGATTGAAGCACAGGAGAACGGAGATCAAGCAACCCGACAAGGCACTGTACAAGGGGCTCAATCCAACAAGTAAGTTGTCAATTTTGGAGTCCTGACACTCATTCTTTTTGGGAGGATTGAGTGTGAAGTTAAGGTTGATGGTTTATCCTACTTAAAACCACGTAGGGTCGTTTGGCAATCCTTGACACGTTAGTCGGGCCTAAACAAGTCTCCAAGGGGAGCCACTAACATGGGTGCGTATGTGTAGGTTGGGAGGAACCTGTAAACTCCTAGGGTTGAGAGTTAGCCCATGTCTAAAACTCCGTTCGGGTTGAGAATTATCCCTTGTCCAAAAACTCCGTTTAGGTTGAGAGGTGAACCTGTGCCAAAACCTACGTGTAAAGGTTGAGAGGTAAGCCTAATTTAAAACCTCTGTTATAGTGAAATCCGGTGTGCTCAAGGGATGACTACGTTAGCCGGGAGTGGAGTTGACAAGTAGTCGAATCACTATACATGCTTGTGTTTGAGATTGTCATTTGAGCCATTTCTATTCTCGCATTTCCTTTATTTGTCAATTATATGAATGTTGGAATGGAATGTATGCTATGCATTGATAGGTAGATTCTCGTACACATCTTGTAGTTTCACTTCTAGACCAGGTGCTTGTCTTAGTTTATCATTTGTAGTCTAGGCCTGCATATGGATTAGTTGCTTAATTGTTATATCTTTATAATCTATATGCTTAGGCTAGGTTGTTTAATTGCTTATCTTTGCTAGCCATTGTAATTGGACCACTTAAGCTTGGAAGCTAAGTGTTCTTGCTTTAATTAGTTTATGAATTGCAAATTAGTTTAATTAGGCAAGAAGTTTTTAAAATGATTGTAAAATGGTCCTAATTACCCCCCCCCGGCGGACTTGGCCATAGTTCTACAAGCTCCACCGACTTCTACGATTAGTGTGGGGTATCCCCTCGATGCAATTTCAATTGGTATCAAAGCTCCAGGTTGGGGGATCGAGAGCTTTCACTGTAGTTTCTTGGGGGGGGGGGGGGGGGGGGGGGGGGGGGGGCAATCTATTATTGGGATATGGCGTCAAACAGTGTCAGCCCTAGCTCGTCCATGTGCACGACTGCCGCCCCTGAACGATTTTAAAACCATTGATTGTACCTCCACTAATAGCTCGAGCTTTTAGTGCGAACGGTCAGTCGGTGGGGTGGTAAGGTGCACACAGAAATCAGCCCCAAAATGTTTAGGGTTTCACCTTAAAAGAAAGAGAATAAAAGAAAAGAGAAGAAATCTCTATAAATGATCTTCTCATTTATGATCAACATCCTCTAGAACTTTTCTTAAGCAAACGCATTTCTTTGGAAAAATAGAACATCTTATAGTAGTGCTTCATAATGATTTTCCGAAGACCTTAGGGTTGTTCAAGGACTCTCTCATGCATTATGTCAGCTATAAAGGAAAATCAATTTTGGCTTCACTCATCTTCTGATGAAGAAATGGAAATCTCTCCTTCTCAATTTTTGGCAATGTCATTTTTACATGTGGTCTTGACCGGACTTCTTTTTCTTCTCATTAGAGTTATTTCATAAAGACTTGCTATGGTAAGGAAGAAGGGGGGAACAAGCACACTCGGAGAGCGCAGTACAACATGGAGTTTTATACTATGTTCGGGAATAATGAATCGCACCTGAAAAAGAATCTATCGATTCTCTCCCAATTGGTTGGTTCGTAGGTGTGATGATTTACTTCACTGGGTGAGGTCTCTAGTTCAAGTCCAGGATGGCCTAGCTGCGCAAGGAAAAGAATCAAAGAAAGAGCACCTAGGAGAGGAGAGAGAGAGAGAGAGAGAGAGAGAGAGAGAGAGCCTTGGGTGGTGATGCCACCCCACTCCCCCCCTTAGGGCAACACCGAATAAAAGCAAAATTATAAGAATACCTCCATGACTTTTTAAGTTATCTCATAACCACACCTACACTTATCCAACCCTCAACTGACATAAGAAACATGTCGCCTATTACATGGACCATTCCAAATCATCTTCTCATCATCCATCAACAAGGTGGGCCACACATAATCACGACCACCTGTCATGGTCCTTCAACATAGGCGCCTGTTTATTGATATTTGAACCGATTCCGTCAATCCATACTGTGGTCAGGTGCTTGCATAAAACAGTACCTGATACCAAAATTTGCTAAGCTGTTTTCATCTCTTTTTTCAAATATTACTATCACAAATTGTATAATAGAACAGTTCTCTTGTGAGCTTTTGGAGTTTAGAGTTTGGATTTTTTATAACAAAAACTTTATTAAAATAATATGAAGGGAGATTGCTATGACCCACCAATACAAATAAACATTCTCAAATGCTTCTCTTAGAATTTGGAGTACTTAGTGCATTATTTTTTACCATGCTGAAGGTTTTCAGCTTTTCTATTGTCATATGGTCTTCCCTCATACACTTTCAGATGTTTAAGGAATTTCTGCCAATATCAATTTTCTCTTATTACTCTTGAGTACTTAACTCATGACTGAGAAACTCTCTGATTAAAATGGCAGGTGGTAGCTGCAGGAAGCCTAATAAACCTTGCTACAGTTTTGTACCTAAATTCTATTCGCGTAAGTAATTTCATTTGAGTTGTACTATCTCTCGAATTATGAATCAGTTTCTCTTTGGTTTTCATTTCCCGTTAGTGATAAACGGTTTCCTTGCTTAGGTCCCTGCTGTTGCTGCATACACACTATGTGCATTTTTCAGCGCACAAGTTCTCTTTGGGATTCTCAAAGTTAAAAAATTAGATGAACAGGAAAGGCTGATAACAGGAACTGCTTGAACTGCTGGTGAGTGAATGTTGTTATTGTATGGTAATTTTTGTCTCTCTGCTTTTCTTTTATTTATTTTTCTTAACAGCTAAGTGCATGTTTTCATATGTATTTGATTTCTTCATGATTGAATGGAAATTTGTAAATATCATGTTCAAGAAAAGTGTTTCTAAGATTGCCATTACTTGCAAACAGAAGCATACTAAAATATGCCAACTTCAAAATTTTCAGGAACAACATTAACTCGAACGTGTAACCACAACACGAGGATGAAGGAAAGCCCACCAAAGATGTTGATTCTCAACCACAAGGAAAGAGAACACTATACACACTACAGGAATTTTCAAATTTGGTGGGTAGGGGTTTCGAGGAGGGAGGTGATTTTTCTAGGGCTAGGGTCTTAAAGGAGAGGTGTATCAAACCAAATCTCTATACTTATATCTTGTACAGAAATCTTAATTAGAGATTAATTCTAATATCTCTTATGTTATGGTGGTAATGAGGAGTACCGAATTACCACACTCTCTCCTAGTAAGAAAACCCAATCAACACCTTCCAAACACGTACATCCATTGTGAGTTCTCTAAAACCAATATCCTCCTAAGTGATGACAGTGTACCAAATCCATAAGTGGACCAGAAACAAGACTCAATCTTGAACTGCTTTTCCTAGATAGTTGATCTCAGCATGGAATGGACCAACCGGTCATTTGAAAAAAGTTGGTCTTGTAGCTCGTGTGGCTCAATTCAGACATTATGAATAATTAAGTATTTGTTGTCTATACAATCATTACACGAGATCCAACCAATCAACTAATGATAAATCCCGACTACAATATATAAGCTTACATGATCTGACTAGGTATGGAGCAAATCATGCTAATTTCTGTGAGATTTCATCCAGATTATCTTATAAATCAGGGCGGAGGTACATCTCATTATACATGCATCTGAATATGAATCACTCCTATTGTGTCTACATGTCCAATAGTCTATGCTGTGTGAGAAGTGGACCAAACCTTTAATTGGTGAATATTGGCTACATCTCATTATTAGAGCCAATTTGAATATATTTGTGCATACATTATTATAAAACGATCACATCCATGCATATAGACCCAAGCATCAAAAAATCTCAATATAATCCAATGGATAAATATATGCATGTGTCAATAAGGGTCTAATGGGCTGCATAAGAAATAATCTCCCACTCGGCTTGAAGACAAATAATCGGTCTCTTATAGTCCCATACGTCTAACATGAGCCACAAAAAAAATGGCGAAAGTGGCATAGTGAATGGGTTGGCAAACATATCCCATTTAGAGATATGACTAATGGCGATCTAGCACTCAACGACCTGCTTCCTAACGAAGTGATACCTTTGTCTTGATGTGTTTTGACCTTTGGTGAAACTTGAGATCTTTTGCAATGGCTATGGCTGAAGTATTATTGCTGTAGATTTGGCCGGAGAAAATAATTAGAAGTGTAGAAATGAGAGCAAGTGGAGAGATTTGCATCTCATCTCTCCTGTAAACACTTTATTTATAATATCTTGGTTACGAGAGGAGATAACTATCATTTGAATTAAACACATCAAGAACAACTAAAAGATAGACATTACTCTTATGGTGCTCTGCATGTACACTCAGCTATGTACTCTAACACAATTATGGAGCTTTGCACATACAGACAAAGTTGTGTACTCTCAAAAGTCGCAATACAAAGTGATAGGCTTTTGTCAACCATATAGCCTCTAGAGTTGTAATGTGCAATATACTCCGACTCCATAGACGAGAGACCAATAAATGTTTGTGTTTTGCTCGACCAGGAGATAACTCCCCTGTTAAGCAAGAAAATGTATCTAGAAGTAGACCTACTGTTATCCTCGTCTCCTTCCAATCAGCAGCAGTGAATCTATGTACTCCTGGATCACCTCCGTGATAGCATAACTTGAAGTCTCTAGTGCCCTGCAAATCATGAAAAATTATATTGACGGCTTGCTAATGAGCAAACCCCATGTTTGACTCTAAGTGACTAACTTAACTGATAGCGTGATAAATATCGGGATGAGTACACAACATAACATACATGAGACTGTCGATTGCATTAGCATAAGGAACATTATGTGTTTTCTCCTTTTTCGGATCATTCGTAGGACACATATTTCTCAACTTGAGACTCTCCTTTGTTGGCATAGCCATAGATTTGTAGCCCAACATTCCAAAGCGATCGAGCATATTTTCTATGTAAGTTTTTGTTAAGACAAGCCCATAAATATCTTAAAAATGATTCCATTTAATTTTTTACTCCTAATATATAGATTGTTTCTTCCATGTCTTTAATCTCAAAATTCAAAGATAACTAATGCTTGGTAGCATTTATCATGTCCAAATCATTGCTAGCAAGAAAAAAGTCGCTCACATACAAGGTTAAGATTAAGAATGAATTTTTGGATGTCTTCAGATAGACACAATGGTCTTCCTCATTCATGACAAACCCGAAGGCAGTACCTAACGAATGTAACTTTATGTACCATTACAATTTTAGCCCGTATATTGATTTACTCATTCTACATTCTTTATTCTCATGACATTCATCTCATAATATACGGTCTGAGACTTGTAGATTTCTTGATCCAGGTCACCATTCAATATTACAATCTTTACATCTATATAGAACAATTCTAAATCCATATATGCGATGATGGCTAAGATCATCCTGATAGAAGTGAACTTTGCTACAGGACAAAAAGTCTCCTCATAATCTATGCCATTAATTTTGAGGAGACCACTTAACAACAAGTTTGGCCTTAAACTTGTCAATGTTGCTATCAGTTTTTCTTTTTATTTTCCACATCCATTTGCTACCAACAATTTTTTTTTTCTTTGGTAGGCAGGTCAACTAGTTCCCAAACCTAGTTTTTTCATCATCAAGTTGAATTCTTCATCCATGGCTTCCTTTAATTTATTAGCTAATGATGACGCAGGCACTTTTTTTTTTTTGTAGGAACCAGGCTCACTTTCGTAAACTGTGATGAAATTATAGCATTCTCCATCGATTTCAAAAAATAACTCTGGAATTCTACCTCGCTCACTCCTAGGTTGTGGATATCCAGAGCTCCCACTGTCATTAACAACCGTGGGATTGCTCCCATATTCGTCAATAATGAGTGGAGTTGTCCCACCCAACGTGGGATCCTCAGGAAGCTCTTCTAGTTCAATTGTCATCCTCTGTATTTTCCTATTAGGATATCGATCTTCAAAGAATTCGACATCGTGGATTCAGTCTTGACGATGGTTCCATTTTCATAGTAGTATAGTACGTAGCTGAAAGAGTGTTTGTGGTAAGGTACACTAAATCGTCCACAACTCTAATTTGTCTCTACAATGTAAAAGGATTATATTTCTTAAACATTTAAGAGCTGCAAATTTATGTGCATATATCAAACCATGTCTCGAATGGTCATTAATGAATGTCATGAACTAGGTGGTCCCTTGGTGAGTGGTGTAATTCATCTGACTACTAATATCTGAGTGAATTAGATTGAGCAGTCCATTTGACTTAGTTGTCTTAGAGAATGGCTTTTGTGTTGCTTTACCATACATGTAATATTCACATAATGGTATATATATATATATATATATATATATATATATATATATATATATATATATATACTACCAACAATTTATATTAACCATTTGTAAAAAAACCACGAGCATGAATGATTTATTGTCTAAGCAAAATAACTGAATCAGTCTAAAAAACTAATACTAAGATTATCCCTACAAAGGCAATGGATGGACACTAAGTTCAGAGTATAATGTGTCATATAGGACTCTTGTCTAGTCAGTAGTCACCTCGTATGGAAAGATGATAGGTCCCAACGCTTTAGGTTTCTTCAAATGCCCCATTCCCCACATACAGTCATGGTGTTCTTGGCTTCATTGGGTGGAACTCAGTGCATCTGTCCCGCTGCCTCGTCCATGTCATGTTGCCCCTGAAGTCATAAATGTGTCCAAGTTAGAGGCATTGATGGTAAGGATCTCTGTGCAAACATTTACTGAATTGAGATTAGAGTTAGACAGATCAAAGAGACGCTTCATTTTTTCTTTTTTTCCTTTTTTCTTTGTGCCTAGTGTTGTTGCTTTTAGCTTCAACTGATTCTGGCCATTCTAGAACGCAGAGATACAACTTCTACTGCCCCCCTCTTCGCCTTACCCTTGTGAGGTTCAATGATGGCTACAGTAGCTAAAGCTTTGGTAGTGCGTCATTTCGCTGCGACCTCATTAGATTTGTGAGTCTTGAGCATAAGTTTTCATGGAACACCCAGGAGTCTGGTTAAGTCCTAAGAACAACTTGAATCTTCTGCTCATCAGTGAACGGTTGCCCTGCATTCACCAGATTCAGAGATCATCGATGTAACCTATCTAACCTTGTTTATGTGGTCTTTCACAGAGGCATTTGTAGGCATATCATTGCATCGAGAGTACTCACAGCCTTGAAGTGGATACGCCTATAAACTTCTATGAGGGTATCCATTAACGCTTTAGTAGTACCCATCTTCCCAAATGGTACAATGAGATCATTGCACATGTTGCTAAGAATAGTGTAACTAACTAATGTGCCCTCCCATTTCCATGTACTGTAAGTAGCCATAGCACACAACCTCATTGCTTGTGCCCTCAGCCAGTTTCACCATCATATCAGTCAAAACATAAGGAACGTTCTCTTCAAAGAGTAAGAACCTCATCTTGTCTCCATGTTTTGAAATCCGTGTCCTCCAATTTTCACATTCACAAAGATTCTCAAAATATGTGCTTGGAAGTCATCTTTAGAAGTCCACAATAATTTTAAAAGATTTTAGCAAATCAATTCATGATTTTAATATAATGTATAAACACTAAAGGTAAACCCTACTTGGGTTGGATGATCACAAATTACTGATCCTAGTCATTAATCAAAGGTTCTTGAGCCAAAATCTGAATGCAATGCAAGAAATCAAGGTGGGTTACGTGAGCAGTCAACCCAATCCTTGCCATTGGATTATAAAAACGAGGGTTTAGATCTCATTCTTGGGTGATCAAGCCATTGGATTGTGGATCTTACCACAGATCTATTATTGATCCCTTTCATTGGTTGATATTTCATGTTGGTCATGTCAAATCCAATATGTTGGATGCTTGATGAGATCATCATGACATGACACAATCCTCTTGATGGGCCCCACATAAGGCAAGTGGATTATATTCCCTAATTAGCAATTGACATTATTATGTGGCCCACGACTCACTTGATATGATTAGAGGTCCCCATAATGGAGAATGGTTACCCATGTGGGGTCCACTTTACGTGGCATAGCAAAACACGTTGCTCAAGGAAAACATGAGCAACACTTCAATGCTTAGAGCTTTGTTCATGATTACATCACGGATGGGCTTAACGTGTATTATAAGTAGGCCCACTGGGCTGTATGTACTAGGTGGGCTTTCAATCGATTTGAATGGATCAATCAGTTGCTTATAGAAAATTGATCTTGTAGATTGTATGGCTCAATTCACTGAATGATTAAGCATTCATTGTCTATGCGATCATTACGCAATATCCAACTTATCAACTAATGATCCAATTCCCACCGCAAATATATAAGCATACACAATTTGATTGGGTATTTAGCCGATTGTGTTAATTTATGTGATAACTCACTCTAATCATCTCATAAATCATGGTGAAGTTATATACCATATGTACATAAATCTTTTAATATACATTACTCTTGTTGTGTATACTCGCAGAATGGTCCTATCGTATGAGAAGCGAACTGAGCCTTTAATTAATGAATATTAACTAAATGTTATTATGATTGTCAATTTAAATATCTATGTACATGCATTATCATGAAATGATCACATCATAGGTATCCAAGCATTGGATAATCTAATATCAATCATCTAATCTCAATCGCATATCAATCATGATCTAATGGGTTTTACAAAATCTAATATTACTTACCAAACCAAAAAACAAGATTTTTTTTTTTTTTTTTGGTTTCTTTTTTAGAAGCAAGCATGCATAAAATGAGTCTTCTTGGTGAATGCATCTTGTTATTGATCTTGACCTTGAACAAAACTAGAACTGGTATAATAAAATGAGAAACCATCCTGTTAGTTAGAATGCTGATACTTGCATCAGGACAATCGTACAGTCCAATCATTCATCCAGGCTGTACATTAGGTCCCAAACTCACTCCATGGGCCACCATTCAAAAATTACGGTGTTTGATGATCCAATCAGTTCATAAGTTAGCCCTTTTTTGCCATCTGTTTTCTATGATTAGGATTGTTTGGTAAAAGTGATGGATGCTTTAGAACCACCAGTGATCCATGATGATATCCCCAACAAATAGATGGCTGAAATTGCTGATTGGACTTGTTTTTCGGCCATCTTGATTATCCATTTCGTTGGCAATTGATAAGATGGCTAGAACCATATGATTGGAGTGATTTTTGCATGGGAGCCAAAGGAATGTATTTTGGACCTCCTGGAAAGTCTGGATTTCAGTGAACTGTGCAGATGTACCCATGCAACTAGGAGGCAGGAGCACTGAAACAGGGGCTGCTTGGGGCCCACAGAGATGTCCGTGACACATCCACTCCGGCCATCTGTTTTGCAAGACCATAATAGGACACGAATCTAAAGATCAGGCAGATCCAAAAGTCACGTGGGCCATAACACATGAAACAGTGGGGATTGAACGCTTGGGGGATGACAGAAGTTTTGTATCAGGATGCTATTTGTTAACAACCCTATGAACGGTTTAGATGGCATATAAACATCATGGTCAGCTCCAGGAAGGTTTCAACGGTGGAAGTTTTCGTTCCCACTGTTTCGTTTGTGTGGCCCGCCATCTACCTGATTTTTAGATTCCTGTACTATTGTGGTCTTTTAAAACAGATGGACGGAGTGGATTATTCACAGACATTTCTGTGGACCCCACACAGCCCCAGCAATCAGCATAGGTATCTCTCTCTAAAAAAAAAAGTATTGTTTAGCTTTTCACTCTTTCTTCGTAACTTTTCCTTTCTATTTTCATATTAAAAAAATTGTAAGAGAGCAGAAACAGAAGAAGTTAGGCAGAAACTTAAAAATTAAAAAAAGAAAAAGAAAGAAATAAGAGAAGCCAAGAGGCCCAAGATATTCTAAAAGTAGAAATGTGCATTTAGTGGACAGTTTAATGCTTTTGAGATATGTACCAGATTCGACAAAGAAAAGCTTCAATTAGAATGGCCTTTGAGCTCCCACTAATAGATGGTGGTGCAAACAAGATGAACGGTCCAGAATTCGCCAATTGGTTGTTCCAACCTCTTTTATTTTTTCGTTTTCATCAGATGAGCTGATCTCATATGATGGAATCATTCGGTGCAGCTTTGAAGGTAGGCAAGTGGTGTATCATTTTCTTTTTATTCCCCCATCTAACATACATTGCCCGTTGTACCCGCAACCAGCATTTATAAATTTAAAAAATAAAAATAAAAATAAAGCCCTTGAATCCCATCATTAAAAACTTTATGGGAGCCATTAGAATGTATCAAGGTGATCCCGTGATCCACCAAATCGATTTTACCACATTGGTTACTAGGAACCCATGACCTCGTGTTGAAACTCTTGTGAGTCTACCTCCGCAGCCTGAGTAAGTACCCGACTATGTACAAAGAGCTAAAGGTACTGTTTATGTGTTCACCGTTGGATGGAGTGGACTCGGTTTGAGTCCTTCCAGCTGTGGAGGGGCCCACCATTATGTATCTAGTTTATCCACGTGTCCATCCCTTTTTTATGACTATTCTAAGCCAGGAGACCGAAAGTGACACAGATCCAACACTAAGGTCAGCCACACCAAAGTTGACTCTTGCATTTAATGTTGAGTGGCATTTAATGCACCCAAACTCACTATTTGGTGTGGCCGACCTGAGCATTGGATCTACCTCGTTCTCAATCTCATGGATTAAAATGATCATTGAAAAGGGATGGATGGCATGGATAAACAGATGCATAAAGGTGGGCCCCTCCACAGCTCAGTTTGGACACTTAGGTCCATATTGAGGAAGGACGCAATCCGCATCCGGATGGAGTGATCTTCCTGGCTACGCATATAAGCCATGTTGCCTTTTTTGTTGCTATAGCCACATATCACCGTCGGATTTCTATGTATGTCCATTACGTCCATTGGCCCCCCTAAAACCTGAAATAGCCAAATATTTTGAAATGGAAAATTTTCCGCCCGTAAACGCTGCTTTTCACCTATTAGCAAAAGTAAACTCTTCAAAACTATTGTTTTCCACTCTAAACTTAAGTTGTACGGACATATTTTTTTCTGATTGAAATACCCTTTGTTTATGAATTTTATTCATTTTTCAAAAACCTATTTCTCTTTTTCGTTTTTCTCTCTTCAACTATACAAAAGAACCCATCTTGTCTTCGTATTCTTTCCAGCTATAACCTACAACCCATCTTCTCTTCTTTTTGAAATCGTATTTCACTTCATTGGATTCTTCTTCTACTCCTTGAGCTCGTGTCTCATCGAAACGGCCGCTGTAAGTAAGTAAGAATGAAGAATGAATGTGCTTTTTTCACAATAATGAAATAGGATCTTTGTTTATTTCATAATGAGTGTCTTTTTTCGAAGGGTGTTGGCCATGAATGTTGTTTTTCGTGGGCGTGTAGGTGAAGTCAATCAATTTCATCGATTACAGTGAACGTTAAAGATCACTCGGTCATTATAACTGAAGACGGTTAAATTGACTGAGCATTCAGTCAAATTAATCGAGCACTCAGTCACATTCGGTGAAATTTCAATACGATCAGTCAAATTGACCGAGCACTCAATCAAATTGACTGATCGTATTGAAATTTCACCGAATGCAGTGAATTTGGAAGAGCACATTGGCCGAACTCTCAGTCAATTTGACCGAACGTACTAAATTTCCACCGCTCACAGTGAAATTGCATTGAATACAGTGAAATTCTACATAATACACCTGGATAGAGTGAAATTCTACCTAATACACTTGGATACAGTGAAATTTCACCGAATACAGTGTAATTCAATGAGAGAAAACTTGAATTTGTGTAAAGATTTGATTAGAATAATCTATATGTTTTCATATTCATTACAGTCGATGAAAATGACCGGCTTCATTGATTGTTTAACGATTTACTAAAAATATTTTTTAGAATTTGTTTATAGTTAATGGCTTCTAAATTATCGTATTCGCTTATAATGGAGAGTTAATATGTGAAAACAATGGATACATGTATAAGAGTGGAAAGTCAAAAAATATTATGTTGAATGTCGGAACTACATATGAGGAACTCCTCTCTAAAATGTACAGGATTTTGAATACTACACAGAAGGATTATGATATTAGGATGAAAATCATGTACCCATGCTCAAACTAATCAATCACTCCATATGAAATCGAAAATGATGAAGACGTAAGAGTGTTCTTGGCAGCACAGTCAGAGCATCCGAATACATACGTGTTGTTAATCATAGAAACAGTGTATCGCATTAATGAGACCATACATGAAAACCCATCGGTTGGAGTGGTGTTGAATATGATGTTGTCGTTGAACATGATGCCTCTGCAGTGGGAAATCCGTGTGAGGAACATGGAGTTAGCCGGGTAGCTGACCTTAGCCTGAAATGTGAATATACAACATCACCTGTACTTACAAGAGTAGGTATTCTTTTATCCTCACCTTTACCTATAAGAGTAGATGTGCCTTCGTCCCTACCTTTGTCTACAAGACCACATGTTTCTTCATCATCACTTTTACCTACAAGAGTACATGTAACTCCATCCTCCATCACTAGTGATGAATGTGTACGTCTAAGCGAGAATCCATTGCTTGAGCTGCCTCAAATATCAAACTTCATGACCGGTCTAGTTAATGTGTCATTTAATGATGATGCATTGATCAATGCTGATTTGTCGAAATATTTAGATTTATTGGATGACACGATTGAGATAGCAGTTAGACAAACGTTTAAGGACAAGGCAAGCTACCAGTATATTTTGAGCCAATTTGCAATTCGCAAAAACTTTCAATATAGGGTCTTGTATTCATCATCCAAGAGATTTACCGTGGTATATTTCAAAGATAATTATCAATGGAGGGTTCATGCATTTAGGGTGAATGATGCGGAGATATTCAAGATAAGGAATTACACGTCCAAACATACATGTGGCATGTCCTGAATGAAGAGCGATCACCAGCAAGCAAGTAGTAAGTTAACCAGCGAGTTGGTTATTAATCGTATTGAGCAGCGTATGGGATTAAGGCCGCGTGACATAATATTAGCTATGCACGAGAAATATAATATTCTTATCAGCTACAAGAAGGCATTACTGGCTAAAGAGATCGCAATCAAGCGTGTAATGAGATCTTACGAAGACTCATACAATTAACTCCCAGCCTATTTACACGAGCTAAGGAGAGCTAACCCAAGAACGGTAATGGCTGTGCTTGTTAACCCAAAGATGAGCAGGTTCGAGAGATGTTTTGTTACCTTTGGACAGTGTGTTAGAAGTTTTCAAATTACTTTGCGAAAGGGTGTTGGCCATCGACGGGACACACTTAAAAGGTAAATATAAAGGTGTTCTAGTAGTGGCAACAGCCTTGGATGGAGACAATCATATTGTACCGATAGTATTTGGTATCGGGGAATCAGAGAACAACAGCAGTTGGAATTGGTTCCTTTCCCACCTCAATAATACGTTAGGGTATCTTCCGAGTCTTGTCATTATATTTGACCGATATAAAGGTTTAATGAAAGAAGTCCCCGAAGTCTTCCAATACGCGATCCATGGCTACTGCGCCTACCATATCTACAGAAACTTTATTGATACATTTCAAGATAAGTCGTTTGAACAATATTATTGATAGGCTGTAAAGACGTGTAGAAAGGCTGAGTTTGAAAAGGTAATGCGCGATATAGAAATGTCTAACCCACCAGTACATGCATGGTTGACAGAAATAGAATATAAATGTAACACCTCGTATTTTTCCTGTATTTTTTTCCGTATATTTTTTTTTTTTGCCACTACTAAAACCCCACCATTTAAGTAACCCAATTTCTACAATCATTTTTTACCCTAAACTTAGTGTATGGCCCATTTAACACAAATTAACCGTACACGTTGAAAATCAGATCCCCGATCTTTGTGCAAATGCCCTAATCAAAAATTTGATCATAAGTGGCCCACCTTAACTCGGATCTGCCTCAATTTTGTTTTTAGTGGTTAAAATGATGATTTCGACATGTTGGACGGATCAAAGTATCCCGACCCACTTGGAGTGGACCTCGCTTGTGAGGGCAGCCATAAATGGCCGTGTACGTGCGACGCACGATATAAGAATTTTTTTTTAAAAGAAGACTTCTTCTTCTTCACGACACCCTGTAACAGCGGACAGGCCGCTGCCACTTGGGTGATCCTCACCATCCTCTATGTGGGCCCCGTGTCCAGCATCCACTCCGTCCATTCAACTCGCGGCCGAGCAAAACCCAGTCCCTTTAAAAATCTTCGTCAACCGTCAGTTGTACAGGCCGCTCCATATCACCGTTCGTTAGAAGAAGGATTAAGATCTGATCCGTTACTCTGCATGGGCACGTGGGACCACTTCTAAAACCTACTTGTGGACCCTCCCTTCATTATGAACGGTCCTCATGCGTAAGGGACCGGTGTGTAGAGAGATTCGAACTTCCCGTCGTCGTTTCTTTGTGAAATACGGAACCGGAACCTAGAAGCTTCCTCCGAACCCTAATCAGAGCTGTATAAAACCTATTTTTCTTCTCCACAGCCTCCATGATCGTCAGAGAGAGAGAAAAGCCGTCAGAGAGAGAGAAAGAGAGGTCGTGAGGAGAGAGAGAGAGAGAGAGAGAGAGAGAGAGAGAGAGAGTAAGAGAAAGAGAGAGATAGGAGGCCGGCTGCCACTGGACGGTTGCTGCCGGTCAGTCGTCGCTAGACGGCTGTTGTTGGACTCTGTCCAGTGAAGGAGGAAAGGAGAAGAAAGAGAAAGGAAGAAGAAAGAGAGAAGAAAGAGAAAGGAGAAGGAATCTCGAGCCAAACCGGGTCGAACCGAGCCAAACCGAGTTGACTCAACCGGCACCCGGAATTCTAAGAGGTAGGCCCCATCTTCTTTAATATTGTCCCATATAGACAGCCTACATTTAAACCTTATGGTGAACCCAACCTTAGATGTCCATACCATGTTGAAACTATTCCTGATTTGCGTATTTTCACGATTATACTAGGTTTAGGACCTAAAGGAGGTGCACATTATTTATAAATCATATCATTCGAATTCTAAGGTAAGGATTTCTTTTTAAGCCTATTTACAGCAATATCGCATGATAGGTCGAATTATGTCTTAATGTTGTGGTTTGTGGTATGTACTTAAAACATGAATGATTGTGAATCCTTTATGAAATCATGTTTTGATGAATACATTTGACAATTAATTGCTGAAATTTCATTTTATATAGATTGTATGTCAGATCTGAGGGTTAAGGAAAGAATGATGATTTATTTGTATGTGTATATGAGAATATGTATGTAACATGCTTCAAAAAGCTTGTTCACATGTGTATATGAGATTATGTATGCGTCATATTTCAACATGTTTTCACATGTAAAAGATTGAGATTAGGATTCATGTATGAGGATGGTTGCATGTATGGATGTCGTCCTAAGGGAAGCCCTTACCCCATGGATAGTATAACTGTATATATGGAAATTGATAGATTCGTAAGAAACCCATGAGGTGTATTTTGGCAAGACCATGATTGTGATATTAACGAAGTGTCAAAGATTTATGGGAAAGTAAATAATGGACTCTTGAGTTAAATACAAATGTTTTGAGGTGCCATGTGTCTCGTTTTGACTAAGATGTGTACGAATTTTCGTGGTTGGCCCCTATTGAGAGGAAACGGCTATTCTACGTCATGACAAACCATGGATGGGGTGTAGAGCGACCTTGGGATAGGAACATCTTTAAAATTGCTGGATGATAAGCTACTTAACTAAATGTCGAACTAAATCATGCATACATCGCTTGCTAGTGAAAAGTGTGCATGGGCCCGTTTCACAATTTGTTTTTGGTATATGGGAAGAATGGAGTGATCCCGTCCTAACTAGAACCTCTGGTTGCTAGTGATTGGTGAGAGAGTGGAGTGATCCCGTCTCATTGGTCAGGGTGCATGAACCAGAGCATGCATTTCATGCATAGCATTAATCAAGATATTCCGTTTTGCGTGTTTTGTATGATATATGCATTGTTTGGATATTATTGTAATAATCTTAATTAGTGATCCTTATTGAGTTGATCGCGAGCAACTCACGTCCTTCTGGGACGGTGTTTTGTTTAAAACACCACCAGACATTGCAGGTGACGATCCATTAGGTGAGCCTGATCTGCAGGGTGACGAATATGAAGGCTCGTGGCAGCAAATGGCGGATGAAGAAGCCCACGTAGATTGATGATGATCTATTTATTGCTTTAGTAGAGAAAAGTTAATTCTTTGAATTTGAAATAAGTTCCCTTTTATGGGGACATTTAAATGAACATTTTGTTAGGCATGTTTTATATTTAATTTTGAACATATAGTAGAAAATTATGGAATAAGATATTTATTTTCCGTCATTTTGCTTGAATGCCATGAATGTATATATGTACAGTATGTGTGTATGGAATTATGATGTCAACACAGAGGAGTTAACACCCGAATCTCGACAGATCGTTTTGTCCACGAGAGCCGAAAATTGGGGGCGTTACGAGTTGGTATTAAAGCATAAATGGGACCTTGGGCGTGACACCCAAACCACTACATAATAAATTCACCATAGGACTTAGAGCCTTTGATGACTAATTGCAATCATCCTAGGTACGCCACCAATGGTTGTGTGAAGTGTTCAAACTTAGAAACCCACATTAGGTTTCCTTTGGAATCACTAGAATAGTCATTAAACATAGAAACTTGAATTTAGGACTTCGAGAAGGAGAAATCCTACAAAAAAATTATTATTCATTCCTTGGGGCTCTCATCTATTCCCCATGATTATCTCAGCAAACACGCTGACTAGGATATGGTATACCCATCCGAAAGTTTAAATCTTAAATTTTCAACGATTTTTATTCCCAAAAGCAGGATTCCAGACCTATCCATGATAATTCGGTCATAAGTAAATAATTAGAGATTATAAAATTTTGAAATTTTATTTCTGGACTCCTAACTCAACCTACAATACCTATGAAACATTTCAGATTTTTTCGACGAACACAAAAATCACAAAAATTTTGTCAGTAGGCAAGATCCTGCAAAATCCAGCGCTGATCTGAACAGAATTTCAAGGTAAAAGTGGCAGGAACCCTAAGTTATAGTTCGAATCTGGACTTAATAAAATTTTGACATGTTTCCTACCTAATACCCTACCTATGTTTCAAATTTCAGCAGAAACTGACATCCAGGCTGAGAGATAAAAATCCGGGAGTGCAACTAGGTTCTGAATTCCAGATTAGTCACTCTTCATTAAGGTGAGCAAAAAAAAAAAAAAAATGCTTACTTGAGGGTCTAATTTCACCCTAGGACTATTCTCCTAATTATTTTAATACTTACTTTCAGTTATCGATGGCCCCAAGAAGGAAGAACAGAAGCGTACTTTCCATCCCCGCAATCGCCCCACCATCTGAAAATAATGCCCCGAATCAGGAATCCACTCTCATGGGGACCCCACCTCCTCAAGCCGGACCATCGACGAGACCCAGTATACAAGGATTTTATTTCGTACCACCACCAATGCCAACTGGCCCTCAACCATGGGAGGCCATGTTTGGAGCTTTCGATCGGTTGGCTGGCATGATGCATCAGCAACAAGTACAACAGCAAGAACAACAAGCTAGACAACAAGCCCTTTTGGAAAGACTCGTGACCTTAGTGACATCAAGCCAGGCCACAACCCAAACACCTCCTCCAGCACCCAGTCGAGTACCTTTTGTGCCGTAGGATAATCTAGAGACCCAAATGCCACCTCTAGCGCCCAGTCAAGCACCACCACCAATGCAGCCAAGATTCGCGCTACCGGAAGAAACCATCATGATCGAGAAGTTCATGAAATTGCACCCAGATGCATTCTTTGGAGGACCAGACCCCATTAAGGCAGATTATTGGCTCAAGCAGATAGCCAAGAAGTTAGACACATTGGCATGCCCACTCCATCACAGAGTGATTCTAGCCGCTTACATGTTGGAGGGTCCCGCACATGTCTGGTAGCAAGCAACCAAGAGGTGCGCCCCGGTGGATTATCAGTGGACCTGGGAAGCATTCCGTATCAAGTTCTATGATAAGTACTTCCCGGAGGCCTATCGAAAGGAGAAGATGTCAGAATTCCTCAGGTTAGAACAAGGAAACATGTCTGTGGCCCAGTACGAAGACAGATTTGCTGAACTGGCCAGTTACATGCTTGAAACAGTAGAAGACCCACTATACAAAACTCACAAGTTTCAAGAAGGATTAAGGTCGAGCATACGATCTAAGATTAGCATTCTGAAGCTCAATTCATACGAAGAGATAGTAGATCGTGCTATGATTGCAAAAAAGGACACAGAACGTTATTTACAGCTGTGTAGCCAGGCCAGACCCGCTGTACCAAAGAATAAGGCGTCGCCAAATGCCACACCTGCTCCTGAGAAGAAATTTAGGGCGACCTACCCTTAGCGTAATGCACCAAATCAGCGTCAGATTCCAGAGAGTAGAGACTATTATTACTGTGGGAAGCCCGGTCACCTAGCCGCCAGATGTCTTAAGAAGTTAGCAGATGAACAGAAGACAGCTTCGCGTGGGGATAACTGAACTCAGCAACCTCAACAGGCCCCAAGGCCAGTGCAACCTGCCTGCCCTTCAGCCTAGAAAAAGGAGACGATGAACTCGAACCAGAAGAACCCGAGCCGTCTCTTTGCTATGGCACCATCAGAAGAAGTGGAAGAGGAACCTCGAGCCGTCGAAGGTATTATTTATATTTGCGACATTCCGGTAGTAGTGTTTTTTTTATAGTGGTGCGTCTGTTTCATTTATCTCTGCATCCGTGCTAGCACAATTAGACCTTCAGATTAATCGCTTAGATGAGTCAGTTGTAGTAGCTACTCCCATAGGCCGGATCGTAGAATTGCGAAGAATATGCCGAGGATGCCCCTTGAATATCAGCGGAGTCACCATTAAGGCTGATCTTATAGTGATGAATATGAGGACGTTCGATGTGATCTTAGGCATGGATTGGCTTTCTAAACACTTCGCTATCTTGGATTGCCACGCCAAGACTATCTCTTTAGCCCTCCCCGGACGAGACCTGTTAGTTTTTCAGGGTAAAAGGAGAAAAGAAGTCATTGTATGCTTGATGAGCATAGTAGAAGAAGAGTCGGCCGAGTTATTGATTGCGCGAATTCCCATAGTAGCAGAGTTCCCAGAAGTCTTCCAAGATATTCCCAGCTTACCCCCTGAGCGTGAGGTAGACTTCACTATTGATCTTATGCCAGGCACGTCCCCAATAGCTCTACCCGTATATCGGATGGCACCTGTAGAGTTGCAAGAACTCAAGAAGCAGTTAGAAGAACTCCTGGACCAAGGGTTTATTCGCCCAAGCGTTTCTCCCTGGGCCGCCCCTGTCCTGTTTGTGCGGAAGAAGGACGGTTCACTTCGTCTATGCATTGACTATAGGAAGCTGAACCAAGCCACCATCAAGAACAAATATCCCTTACCGCGCATAGAAGACCTTTTCGACCAGTTGCGTGGAGCAAGATTCTTCTAAAAAAATCGACTTAAGGTCTGGTTATCATCAGCTACGCATAAAGAAGGAGGATATTCCGAAGACTGCTTTTAGAACAAGATACGGTCATTATGAATTCCTAGTCATGCCCTTTGGGTTGACAAATGCCCCTACCGTGTTCATGGATTTAATGAATCGCGTGTTCAAACCCTATTTGGACAAGTTCATAATTGTGTTCATTGATAATATCCTAATTTACTCCAAGAGTGAAGAAGAGCACGTCGAGCACTTGAGGACCGCCCTGAAAACTCTGAAGAATAACCAATTATACGCTAAGCTTAAGAAGTGCGACTTTTGGAAAGAAGAAGTGAAATTTCTTGGTCACGTAGTGACGCGTGAAGGCATAGCAGTGGATCAGTCGAAAGTTAATGCAGTCCGGGAGTCAACCGACAACCGTCACAGAAATTCCTAGTTTTCTTGGCCTAGCCGGATATTACAGACGATTTATCAAAGAATTCTCTAAAATTGCCCGACCCTTGACAGAGCTCACCAAGAAGAGCACTCGATTCAAATGGAACGATAAGGCAGAAAAAGCATTTCAGACACTGAAGGAGTTATTAACATCAGCCCCGGTCTTAACCCTGTCAGAAGGAGTCGAGTACGTAGTGTACACCGATGCGTCAAGAGCCGGACTAGGATGTGTATTGATGCAAAAAGACAAGGTGATAGCCTATGCCTCTCGACAGTTGAGGCCTCACGAGCAGAATTATCCCACTCACGACTTAGAGCTAGCCGCTGTGATTTTAGCACTAAAAATATGAAGACACTATTTGTACGGCGAACAGTTTAAGTTAAATACGGATCACAAGAGCCTAAAGTATCTATTTTAGCAAAAGGACCTGAACATGAGGCAGCGTCGTTGGATGGAAACCTTGAAGGATTTTCAAATTGAATTATGTTACAATCCGGGTAAAGCAAACGCAGTAGCCGATGCACTAAGCAGGAAGAAAACTCATGAGGTAGCAGCATCTTGCATGGTGAAGAAGTGGGAAATGTTAAATTTTGTTAAGGACTTCAAAGTCAAACTGAGCCTAGATAAGCGCACTGCATACTTGAGTAACATCGTAATAGAACCAGTAATGATACGAAAATCATAGACGTTCAGAGTCAAGATGTGGACCTCCAAGAAGAAATAGCCAAGGCAAGGGATCCAGAACACAGTAAGGATTGGCGAATAGGATCCGATGGGGGAATTCATTTTCGCGATCGCCTATATGTACCAAATGACCCAGAGCTGAAACGTGAAATAATGGAAGATGCACATAGATCTAAATTGACAATTCACCCAGGAAGTACGAAGATGTATCAAGATATGAAAAGACAATATTGGTGGAATAACATGAAGCATGAAATATCCGAATTTGTGTCAAAATGTCTCACATGCCAGCAAGTAAAGGCCGAACATAAGAAACCAGGCGGGTTGTTAACCCAACCAGAGATCCCCACGTGGAAATGGGAGCATATCTCAATGGACTTCATCACAGGATTACCCCGGTCAAATAAGAAACACGACGCGATATGGGTCATCGTGGACCGCCTCACCAAGTCAGCTCATTTCATTCCGATCCGTGTGACCGCCCCAGTTTCAGAATTGACAGAGTTGTATGTTAAAGAAGTAGTGCGTTTACATGGTGTGCCAGCATCGATCATCTCAGACAGAGATCCGTGCTATACATCCTCATTATGGTCTAGAATGCAAGAAGCGATGGGCACCTCTCTTAAGTATAGCACAGCTTTCCACCCCCAAACCGATGGTCAGACCGAGAGAGTGAACCAAATATTGGAAGACATGTTAAGAGCCTGCGTGTTGGATTTTAAAGGAAAATGGGAAGACTATCTAGCCCTCACTGAATTCGCCTACAACAATAGCTACTAAGCAAGTATAGGCATGGCACCTTTTGAAGCCCTCTATGGTCGTCCATGCCGCGCACCGCATTGCTGGGCAGAAGTTGGAGAACGTAGTGTGCTTGGACCAGAAATTGTGCAGCTTACCTCAGAAAAGATTGAAATCATCCGCAGACGTTTGCAGACCGCCCAAAGTAGACAGAAAAGTTATGCCGATATCAGACGCCGAGATCTTAAATTCAAAGAAGGCGACTTCGTATTCTTGAAAGTATCACCAATGAAGGGTATGTTGCCATTTGGGAAGAAGGGCAAGCTAGCACCACGATTTATAGGCCTGTTCGAAATTCTGCAGCGCGTAGGAGAAGTGGCATACCGTCTCGCTCTACCTCCTCAATTGTCAAATGTCCATGATGTCTTCCACGTTTCCATGCTAAGGAAGTACGAGAGAGATGATTCCCATGTGATCGAGTGGGAGAAGATCGAGGTTCGAGATGATGCATCTTATGTGGAAGAACCAGTGCGCATTTTGGATCGAAAGGTACACGCCCTCCGCAAGAAAGTCATCTCCCTAGTCAAAGTCTTGTGGTCCTTCCATGGTGAAGAAGAAGCGACAGTGGGAGAATGAAGAGGAGATGAGGAAGGATTACCCCAAGCTCTCCGCCGACCAATCATAGGTAAACTTCGAGGACGAAGTTTGTTTTTAAGGGGGGTGGAGTGTAACACCCCAGTATTTTTTTTGTATTTTTTTCCGTATATATATATATATATATATATATATATATATATATATATATATATATATATATATATTTTGCCACTACTAAAACCCCACCATTTAAGTAACCCAATTTCTACAATCATTTTTTACCCTAAACTTAGTGTATGGCCTACTTAACACAAATTAACCATACACGTTGAAAATCAGATCCTCGATCTTTGTGCAAATGCCCTAATCAGAAATTTGATCATAAGTGGCCCACCTTAATTCGGATCTGCCTCAATTTTGTTTTTAGTGGTTAAAATGATGATTTCAACATGTTGGACGGATCAAAGTATCCCGACCCACATGGAGTGGACCTCGCTTGTGAGGGCAGCCATAAATGGCCGTGTACGTGCGACGCACGATATAAGAATTTTTTTTTCAAAGAAGACTTCTTCTTCTTCACGACACCCTGTAACAGCGGACGATCGCTGCCACTTGGGTGATCCTCATCGTCCTCTATGTGGGCCCCGTGTCCAGCATCCACTCCGTCCATTTAACTCGCGGCCGAGCAAAACCCAGTCCCCCTGAAAATCTTCGTCAACCGTCAGTTGTACAGGCCGCTCCATATCACCGTTCATTAGAAGAAGGATCAAGATCTGATCCGTTACTTTGCATGGGCACGTGGGACCACTTCTAAAACCTTCTTGTGGACCCTCCCTTCATTATGAACGGTCCTCATGCGTAAGGGACCGGTTTGTAGAGAGATTCGAACTTCCCGTCGTCGTTTCTTTGTGAAATACGGAACCGGAACCTAGAAGCTTCCTCCGAACCCTAATCAGAGCTGTATAAAACCTATTTTTCTTCTCCACAGCCTCCATGATCGTCAGAGAGAGAGAGAAGCCGTCAGAGAGAGAGAAAGAGAGGCCATGAGGAGAGAGAGAGAGAGAGAGAGAGAGAGAGAGAGAGAGAGAGTAAGAGAAAGAGAGAGATAGGAGGCCGGCTGCCGCTGGACGGTTGCTGCCGGTCAGTCGTCGCTAGACGGTTGTTGCTGGATTCTGTCCAGTGAAGGAGGAAAGGAGAAGAAAGAGAAAGGAAGAAGAAAGGGAGAAGAAAGAGAAAGGAGAAGGAATCTTGAGCCAAACCGGGTCGAACCGAGCCAAATCGAGTCGACTCAACCGGCACCCGAAATTCTAAGAGGTAGGCCCCATCTTCTTTAATATTGTCCCATATAGACAGCCTACATTTAAACCTTATGGTGAACCCAACCTTAGATTCCATACCATGTTGAAACTATTCCTGATTTGCGTATTTCCACGATTATACTATGTTTAAGACCTGGATGATAAGCTACTTAACTAAATGTGGAACTAAATCATGCATACATCGCTTGCTAGTGAAAGTGTGCATGGGCCCGTTTCACAATTTATTTTTGGTGTATGGGAAGAGGGGAGTGATCCCGTCCTAACTAGAACCTCTGGTTGCTAGTGATTGGTGAGAAGAGTGGAGTGATCCCGTCTCATTGGTCAGGGTGCCTGAACCAGAGCATGCATTTCATGCAAAGCATTAATCAAGATATTCCGTTTTGCGTGTTTTGTATGATATATGCATTGTTTGGATATTATTGTAATAATCTTGATTGGTGATCCTTACTGAGTGATCGCGAGCAACTCACGTCCTTCTAGGACGGTGTTTTGTTTAAAACACCACCAGACATTGCAGGTGACGATCCATTAGGTGAGCCTGATCTGCAGGGTGACGAATATGAAGGCTCGTGGCAGCAAATGGCGGATGAAGAAGCTCACGTAGATTGATAATGATCTATTTATTGCTTTAGTAGAGAAAAGTTAATTCTTTAAATTTGAAATAAGTTCCCTTTTATGGGGACATTTAAATGAACATTTTATTAGGCATGTTTTATATTTAATTTTGAACATAGAGTAGAAAATTATAGAATAAGATATTTATTTTCCGTCTTTTTACTTGAATGCCATGAATGTATATATGTACAATATGTGTGTATGGAATTATGATGTCAACACAGAGGAGTTAACACCCGAATCTCGACAGATCGTGTTGTCCACGAGAGCCGAAAATTCGGGGCGTTACAATAAAAGATCGGTATCTTTGCATTTTCCAGAAAAAATATTCAACTTAGTTACTACTAACATATCGGAGTGCGTTAATGCTCTATTCAAAGAATCAAAAGAGTATCATGTGACCATGTTAATAGAGACGGTCAGATTGAAGATCCAAGAAATGTTCTACAAGAGAAGTGAATCTATCTCATCATTTAGTGGACCTTTGATAGATTGGGCAGAGAAACAACTAACAGATCTTCTAGAGAAGGCGCACAATTCCCTTTGTCATGCGATTTCTCGAGATGAGTATTATATTGAGGATGAATATAATGACAAAGTTAATATTAATGAGCTTTCGTGTACATGTCGCGAGTTCGACGTCAAAGGGTTGCCGTGTTTGCATATTCTTTCAGCTAGTATAAGTTATAATCTTCCTCATTACAACTATTGCTCCCCATTTTATACAGCCGAAAATTATCGGATCAGCTTTAATGAACCGGTGTACCTAATACGGGATAAGAGTGAATGTGAAATATTAGACGAATTCTGAAAGTATTGTGCGACAATTAAACCCCCACAACAACAAAGGTCAGCTGAAAGACCGAAGAAGATGAGAATTCCATCACGTGGAGAAGAACGGAAAATAGTAAAGTGCCGAAGGTGTAAACGAATAGGGCATAATCGACGAAAGTGCAAGTTTCCAATTACCAGATACATTATGTTTGACTATTTGAATGTAATAATATGAATGTTTTTTAATGTTAGTTAGTTAGAATGTTGGTAATTTTGGAATGTTGGTAATATTGATCAAGCGCTTTGTAATTGACAAAGTGGTCAGTCAATTTAGTTAGTTATACTCGGTTAAAATGACCGAATACAGTGACATTTGACCGATTACAGAGCCAATACGTCGCTATACTCGGTTATATTGACCGATCACAGTGACATTTGACTGATTTCTGAGTCGAAATGTCACTGTGATCGGTCAAAATGATCGATTATAGAGAGAACATGTCACTGTACTCGGTTAAATTGACCGATCACAGTGACATTTAACCAATTTCTGAGTCGAAATGTCACTGTGATCGGTCAAAATGACCGATTATAGAGCCAACATGTCGTTGTACTCGGTTAAGTTGACCAATCACAGTGACATTTGACCGATTTCTGAGTCGAAATGTCACTATGATCGATCAAAATGACCGATTACAGAGCCAACATATCACTGTACTCGGTTAAATTGACCGATCACAGTGACATTTGACCGACTTTAGAGTCAAAATGTCAGTGTGCTCGGACATTTTCACAGATCTTGTGCACATTTAACACCTATCTCAATTTGGCAATGATGTGGCCGTAGTGGACACCGCCATTACTGTAATATCACCATCATGTTATCTCAATGCCATAGCTTGTCGAAATTATCCATTTTGAACATGGTATCAGAATGTAAATTATATATTAATTAATAATTTTTTTGAGTAAAATTCTTGAATATTTAAGGGTAGCTTTTGTTTTAACTTCCCATATTTTTTAATGACACACAGGACGCCGGTAATAAGTTGGGATGGTTTATTCGATGGTCCTATGTAGGGCATTAGGCATGGTGCAAGAATCTAGTTAATCATGTGATTCTAACCTTGTAAAAAGACCAATTTAATTACAACCCTCTATTTTTGTTTTTACCTATAGATCCCATAATTAAAATCAAACCCCTCATCCAAGTGGGACACACACAATAGATGAGTTGGATGTCTGAACGATATCTCAGTGGCCCCTATAAATAATTAAGAAGGTTTCAATGAGTGAGGATCCACTCTCAACTGTTACCTATATTGTGACCCGCCTAAGCTCTGGATTGACTTGATTTTTAGGCCCTAAGTTATGGTGATCAGTCAAAAATATCAATGACAGAGTCAACATGTCACTGTAATCGGTTAAAATGACCGATCACCACGACATTTGATCGATTTTAGAGTTAAATTGATCGATCACGGTGATATTTCACTGATTTCTGACTCAAAATGACACTGTGATCGGTAATCTTCACAGATGACAGGTCAAAATGATCGATCTCATTAGGTTGTCTAATGACAATAACATCATCCTCCACCACAATGATATTTTGACCGATAACAGTGATATTTTAACTTCAATAATGATTCACATTCCACAAACCATTCACTTGTAAACCATTCATATTTCACACAAAATTTAACAAACCATTCACTTGTAAACCATTTCATAAGTCATTCACATTTTCCACACATATATGTTACAATAGTATGAAATACAGTCCTACAAAATTTTCTCTCCCTCCCATGCCTAATCATAAACACTCAAACACAGTCATACACTAATGAATCCCTGAATAGTTGAGTATCCTCGAACTGTTTATTCGACAAAAGGTCATCGCCGCATAGTATGTCAATATATTTTATTACATATATGCCGCAATCACTACCATTAGTCTGCTTCGAAAGATAAACTTCTTCGCGGATGCTCCACGCCCGATCAAACGTAAAGGCATCTCTTGTGAAATGAAAGAGAATAGGGAGTCCTTCAGTCATAACCCGGATCTCTTTCTTGTATTGGAGAAGCGAGTTGCTATTGAGACTATCGCAAATAATAATCTGTCTTTATTTGGGATGGATGATCATAAGGATCCAATGTTTGTTGTCGTGATTGACAGGTACATATACCTGTACATGTAAAATAAAAGAAATTATCATTTATGTCACATAGTTTAAAAAGATATAAGAACTACCTCATGTGAATCACAAAAATATTACTCTTTCATATTTCTATATGGCCTTTGTTTCATCTCGTTCCTTTGTAATGCTAAAGCTAAAGTCTTTATCTAGAAGTTTTATCAACCGCTCTGAGTTGTTATGATATTTCTTTAATTTAGGCAAAATATTTTTGAGACATGTCTGTCATCAACAGAATTACAAATATAAAAAAAATTGAAAGTAGAATTTCAATTTTACTAGGACATGTTTATCGCACAATTACTGGAAAAAATGTGGGGCAGAATTCACAATCCTGAGGATATGCTGTCGAACACTCATCCTTTCTTCTTTTCAAAAATTCAATATATTTGTCCATCGCCTAACAAACGAAGATGATTTAGCTCTACAAGGTAAATAAATGTAGATGTAAATCAACCTATGAAGATTAAGAATACTTACAATACTATCAACCCATTCATCCTTCTTCCATATTGATTTAAATCATATTCCCGCTGCCTCATTTATATTTGTATCATACCAACTATGCAATTCCATAATTTCCCCCTCCGATAGCTTCTTAAATACATCCATCTGTAAATGTAATGGTATTGAAGAAGTAATGAAGTCTCTCGCTTCTTTAGTGTCGGTAGATACGGTGGGAGTTATTTCAATAGCAGACATGGGCACAAAAGGAGATTTCTTGCACTAAGAAGGCTTCAAGTGCCTTTTTGGTCTCCCTTGAATTGTAGGAGTAGTGGCTTCTTTCTCGACCTCTACCACAATAGACAGAGTAGCGGCTTCCTTCTCAACCTCTACTATAATAGGAGTAGTGGCTTCCTTCTCGACCCCTACTATAGTAGGAGTAGCGGCTTCCTTCTCGTACTCCACAATAATAAGAATAGCAGCTCTCTACTCAAGTACACAAAACCAATCACAATAAATTAATATATCAAAACGTTATAGGATAAACACAACAATTAATATATTAAAACATAACATACTTCAATAAACAATACATCACTACAAAACATATTTGCAAAAAACAATACCTTCACACCTTGTTCGATTTCAATTCTTCCCTCTCCTTTTTTAGCTCCTCTTTCTCCCTCCTTATATCTTCTCTCTCCTTTCTCAAATCTTCTCTCTCCCTCCCTAAATCTTCTCTCTTCATCCTAAAAACTTCTAGCTCTTTCGTTAAATCTTCTCTCGCTTTCTTGAACTCTTCTGTATGCTGCTTTAATTCTTCTATCACTCGGTTGAACTCTTTCCTCTCTTTCTTTAATTCTTTTATCTCTTTCTTCAACTCGTCTCTCTCCTTCTTCAATTTCTTCCTCTCTTTCTTATATTCTTCTATAATTTCTAACTCACTATTTTCTTCTCTCTCTCATTCTCCCTCTCCCTCATTCTCGTTTTTTCCATCTTCTCTATCACCATCTTCTCCCTTGCCATCATCCACATCTTCTCCATCATCATCTTCTTCCTTTCCATCATCATCATCTTCTCCATCATTATATTCTCCCTTTCCATCATCATCATCGTCTTCTCCATTTCCATCATCCTCATCCTCTTGCATATTTCTTGACTTTTTGCTCCGAAGTTCTGTAGTTCTTTTAACAAAATCATCCTCAATTTTCTAAAAATAATTAAAAATAATGCCCATTTGTCATAGAATCCACTTGTCATCACTTCCTCTCAAATCAATGATGCCCAATATTAAACTTTTTACCTGAGTTCTTTCATAAACGAGACGAACAGCCTCTAACTCCAGCTTTTCCCTGGTGGGTTCCAAACTCCCAATTATTTCTGACTGCAAAAATAAATTGCTTCAATCTCAATATATCAAAACATACATGATATGTTAAACTGACAAAATAAATAGAATATTGCACTTACTTTTTCATTCGCAATGTTGTCGTATATTGCGTTGTGTCTCCATCCATACCGGTCTTCATATTGATTGAAGCGTGGAATTTTGGAAGGAACATACGACTTCACACTCCTTTTTAGGGCTATGATTTTTCGACAGCCCATATCTGTTATAATCACATGAAATTGAACAAGATTAAAAGACTATATAGTGGACTAAATACATTAGTTAAAAGACTAGATATAACAACCCCTACCTGCAGAGGAAATATGCACCCATAAACATTGTAAGTGGGCCCCGCATTCACGCGATATCTGGGCCACTGCTAGTTTCCCTTCGGTCATTGTCTAGAATGCCAGACTACCCCAGGGATACCTGTTGAACTCATCCAAATGGTCAACCAACTGGATAAATTCAGCCTCACAATGATATCTACTGTCAGTCCCTCGAATGAACCATTCGACACACATTAATAATGCAACCTTAACAACATCCTCGTGCTTTTTACTCTTTACAATCTTGTTGAACACCTCTCCTAGATGTTATTTCAATATCGGATACTGGTTGGCTAAATATTTTTCTTTAATTGAATTTTTTGTAATAGTACCTAATTCTGGAATTGTGATGTCTCCGGACTCCACCCTTATTCGGACTTCAGCCCTGTTATAAGGGCGAAGTCTATATCAGTAAACCTCAATAGGTTTTCACTAATTTCAAAGACAAGGTCACCAATGTCCCCTCTGTGTCTCAAAAAGAGGATATGTCCTAGAGCTCCTAAATATCTAAATGATTTAAGGTCTAACAAAAATTCGAATGAGGACTGCCTAGATAGCCTTTCACTCCGCTCATTACTTTCTATTCTAGCCTTCACTCCCCCCTTAAACCACTACGTGAAACTGCATTTAGCTGATAGGTTATGAATTTCTTCGGTTCCTGCACACACAAAATATCATATAACATGTAAATTTCAAATCACCTCTGCAAAGGTTGTAAATACAAAAATAAAAACAATTATAATTTTTGAACACCAAATATACTCAGTAAAATTGTAGATTTTTTTCTTCTGTGGTCGGTCCATTCATAATTAAGCTCGGTACAAATGACCGATCATAGAGGGAAAACTAATAATAATCAGTTAAATAACAGTTGTGATTGGTCAAAATGACTGATCACAGAGTGTAACCTAACTGGGATATACACTCCACTATTCACAAGCACAACCAAAGTAAACATTCAATTCCAAATTTAGTCTTGTTTAAATACATGTATGCATGTACACGTTCATCAATGTGGGGATGTACATCCAATGCTTCATGAAATATATAAACATTTATATTCATATTCAAGTATTACGAATCATAATATGTACTGCATAGCTTCTAAAATAAAAAACTTGAAGAGTGATAATATCACCTCCAATAAGCTCTTTCTTCACAATAAAGTAGCAAAGAAAAAAAAAGTTGGGAATTTTTCAAAATCCTTTGACAAGCAATTGACTAAATAAGCAATCCTAATTCCATTATCTAAGACCTTTTAATTTAATAACAAATTAAGAAAATAGAGTTAATTTACCTTAATGCCAATTATACCAAACTAAGGCACTCTATGCCACAATTATACCACATCTACAACTACACAATTCTCTCCAATTAGGATAAGATCATATTCAGAATTACTAAAATAAATTTAAGGTTTCAACTCAAATAATTGAGTAGACACCCCCTCTAATAAAAGTTGAAAACAATTTAGATAAAGGAAATCCCTACTGAACTCAAATTCAGCTCAAATCCAAGACCAGACTTGGTAAATCAAGATCAGAGCTTGACTAGTAGCACAACTTTGACCGATCAACGTAACTGTGATTGGTCATTTTGACCGACACAGCTGGCGAGTTTGACTCTGTGATCGGTCATTTTGACCGATCACAATGGCTTTGACCGATCATAGCGGGTAGATTTAATGACCGATCACAACGGCTTTGACCGATCACTTTAGGCGAGTTTGACTCTGTGATCGGTTATTTTGACCGATCACAACGAAGTTTGATTGATCATAGTGGGTCAGAATCACCTAATTTGAACGATATCACATGCCATAAGTCAGCTAGAATGAATAGAAACTTCAGATTGATTATTTGACTGTCCCACAGTTCCAAACCAGGTAGTTGTATCTAAGCCTACAATACAAATAGTTGTCTTAGAAAATATTGTAGTGACTCTCCATACGTGATCGGTCAAAATGACAGTTCACAGTGGGCTTTCACATTGCAAGTTGGGCAACCTCTCATGTAGGATTGCACAGTTGTGATCGGTCAAATTGACCAATCACAGACTGTAACCTAGTTGTGATTAGTCATTTTGTCCGATCAAACTGGGTTTAGACCGATCACAACGAAGTTTAGGCCGATCACAGAGGGTTTTCACCTCCATTTTCACATTTTCATAAACATTTCACATTCACTACCATTCCCACCTCCATTAGCATTTCGACCTTCATTTTCACATTTTCACAAACACTTCATATTTCATTCCATTTTTACCTTCATTTTCACATGTTTACAAACATTTCACAATCAAATTGGCACACTCCATTCACACTTTCACATTTTCACTTATATTAGAATATCTTTTCGATGCTTGGACGAGGGAGCCATTTTCAGTTGCTTGATGGAGGACGACGACCGCTCCAAGGAAGAAGACGGTGGCTAAGGAAATGACGGAGGACGAAGCTGACGGCGGTGGAAGATGACGGAGGAGGAATACGACCGTGGAGAAGGAAGAAAGAAGTTTCGTCCGACTGAATTTTCAAAAGTTTAGAGTGGGAAACAATAGTTTTGAGGAGTTTAATTTTATTGATGGGTGAGAAAAAAATGTTTACATATGGAAATTTCTCTTTGAAATGGGTCGTTATTTGATACTCCGGCTGTGTATGACACTTGATACGCAGTCACTCAATAATTTCACACATGTCATACAATAACTCCATCTAAATTGTGTGACTCACTGTAACTAAGCCGCAGTCCCAAAAAATGAGGTCTGGTGAAAGAACCTAATGACACTAGTGTTTTGAAATCGGACCATTGGATACCGGTCATTTGAGCTTTGTTTAGGCCACACGGACGTACAATAAGGATCGTGTACATGCCACACATGTGCCAGCATTGAAAAATAATCCCACCAAGATCCAATCCATCAATCAGAATGGCACCACTATATTACACCCTAGCCCAAGAATCAGGTTGACCCACTGATCAGGTGGGCCTAATGTACAGCTCTAGAAAACTTGATGACGCCTGATTGGTCTAGCTCAACACATGTCAGCACTGGGCATATGTTCAAGTGATGAGTTGGACCGATTAGGTGGTGGGCAAACAGAAAAATCCTCTTAAAACAGAGCAGAGGATCCGGATTCAAATTTCAACATGGTGGGATTTATTTAAATTACTTGTATTTCACCTAATGCCATATTTGAATGATTTCTTAATGCCAGTGTATCATCCATCTCTCTTTGCCAGAGCACTAAAGATTTCCTCTTTCGAAATGATTAACATTTTTTCTCCATTTAGCTTTCGTATCTATTAATTTATGTGTGTTCAAATGTCGTGCAAGTAGTTGCATGTATAGATTTGATATGTCGGAGGTAGTTGAATTTTCAAGAGCTTTTGCTAAGCCTCCACATGTGTACAAGGCAGTCCTATGTGCCAGCATGTCACCTAGATACTAGATCCAATCCATCTATCCATGGGGCCCACTATATACATGCCCTATCCTAAAAATTCAAGTTGGTCCACTTATCAAGTGGCCCACATTTCATGGAAATTGGCAGAAGGCTTCTAATCAGTTCACTTGCGAATAACATCGTGGCTCACCTGATGAGTCGACTAGCTTTATTTTCAGTTAAGATCATCTAATATGATTAGACCTATCTGATGAACGGCTTGGATATTACACATATCTGCCATGCTGGCATATCTGGGGGTGTGCCTGTACGTGCGCGTGGGCTTAGAAAACCTTAAGTGTATATATTACTAGTGTTAGGTTCGAATAATGTGTAACCCACTAACATAGAGATATAGCTGTACGTGTGTGTATGTGCACATGTGTGGTTGTATAGCTGGCAAGCAATCATATGTAAGAAAGTATTAAAAAAGGATAATTTAAAATTTCTCCCTTTGTTTTATTACAAGTGTAAACACCTCACCTATGTTTTCACTTTTTACAAATACCTCCTTGTCGTGCACATTGGGGGTAGACTCCTGGCACCTTTTTATTAACACCTAATCTTTGACCAATTGGCCTTTTTATCCGTATCCAATAGGCAACTAATTGTGGACACATGGGCCCACCCTAGCGCACCTATGCCATCCAACCCGTTTATCATAGCCACTCCATCATGAAAATGGCAAGCTCGGAAAATCAAGCTCATTCAACCATTAGATAGCCGAGAGCTGATTAGGTAAGAACCCCGCCTCATCCAAGATGGTGCGGCCCTTATTGTGGGGTTATTGTAGGCCCACTTTGAAGTATGTATTATGTATCCATGTTGTCCATCCAGATCATTTTATGACATGATCATTTTTTCAGATCATTTTATGACATTATCCAAAAAATGAAATAGATCCAATTATGAGGTGGACCATACTATAAAAAAAAGTGTTAATTGACCATTATTGGACCACTAAAGTTTTGAATCAAGTTGATATTTGTTTTTTTTTTTTACCTTGTCAATAGATTAGATGGTAAATAAATACTGCAGAAACATTAAGGTGCATCTTAAGAAGTTTTTACTAGTATGACGGTCAATCACCACTGTTTCTTGTGGTATGGTCCACCTGATAATTGGATTTACTTCGATTTTTGGATAATACCCTAAAATGATCCAGAAAACGGATGGACAACATGGATACGTAATACATACATCAAGGTGGGCCCCATAGTAAGAGCGCCAGTCATGTCTCACCTAATCTGCTCTCCAGGTAACCCACCATGTGAATTGGTCGGTTATCAATTGTTTTCTATGAAGTGGCCCACATGGTAATTGGATTGGCCCTAATTTTTAGGCATCAAATATTCATGGTTGGATGACCCTATTGGACGGGTTGGATACCATTTAAGCATAATAGTGGACCCCACACTTGAGCAAAACCAACTCAAGATGAAGGAATTGTTGTTACTTGGTAAAGATTCCTCTAATATCTTTAAAAGAAGGGAGGTAGTTGCAATAATCTAAAATAGTATAAGTTTTTCACAATTATTAAAAAATAGAGGGGGGGTATATACAATTATCCCATTACTTTAATTAGAGAGAGGTCTGTGTATGACAGCCTACACTGCTTTTAGATGATAAAGAAAGCAGTTTCAAAAGTTTGTTTTTTTAGCTGAATTGAATTATCAATTCATCTTTACCAAACTCTCTTTTAATATAATCTCTATCTAGAGAAATGATTCCGTAGGCTAATTGTATAAAAATCTTCCCATGCACTTAGTTGCATTTTAACTTCTTGTCATCCACATCACTGATCTGGACCATCCATTAGGAACACTCCAGTCTTCTACCGCTGCCCGTCAAAAATCAGAGAGAATGCAGGGTCCTCAACATCCTTGGCTGATACTATTTTCTACGAATGATCTTGTCAATCCATTTTTTATGCTGCTGAATGGACGGTTTGGATCATCCGATCGGTATGATTTTCTCTGTTGCAGCCCATGAAGAGCGGACAGACCTAACAGACGGTGTGATGTGGATGCAGATGAATCCAAATGCAACTGTGTGCATGGGAATGTTCCCATGTAGTCCACTAAATCATTTCTCATCTATATATGTATGTTATCAAAGCCAAAGAGGTATTACCTAACTTCAGCTTATCTATTATCCCAACTTGTATGGCTGGACCTGTTTGTCAAAGGCTGGCACAAAGGAGACTAGGATTTGAATTTATTGGAACATCTATGTGGGATTTTTTTTTTTCAAAATGCACGCATTTCCGTTCAGGTGGGCCATGGTTAGGTGCTCTGGACCATTTATTCCATTGGCCCCACATGGATTTGGGGTGCATAAAAATGTGCCTGAGTGGATGATAGTCAACCTTTGATGGCTGTCCACAATACACAGCTGGGCCCATGTTGAAAGATTTTGCTAGAATACAGTCCAAGGATATGTCAGGACTTTAGCTGGGATCTGATTCGGGCCTTTTTCAATGACCCAAAATGTTTATATGATTGGCCTCACCATGGATGATGCATGGCTAAGGAAACTCTATAATTTAAATATTTCTGCCCCCTTGATTATTCTAATGTTAAGGAAATCTTCCACATCAGAAGGAAAAGAGTCAAATAATCAAATGGTTGTAATGTTTCAATAGAGTTTTTGAAATTTTTGTCAACGACCCATCCTAAAATGAGTCAGGTCGTATGGACACTTATGATCGTCGAAACATGTCACTCATCTGATGAGTGGACCCAGAAGCTAGTATGTGAACACAGATTGCCTCGACCAGAGGAATTTCCTGCAGTCGGACGCTAGGTGGGGTCCACCGTGATGTTTGTTAGAAATTCACTATGTTCATCTTTTTTTTTTTTTCAGCTCATATTAGGACATGAGACAAAAAATGGGGCAGTTCCAAAACTCAAGCGCCCAGATGGCAAGAAATAGTGGATATTGAATGCTCACGGTTGAAACACTTGTGGATCCAATCGAATTTTTGTTATCAAGCTAATATTTTGTATTTTCAATTCATTCCGCCAGTGAGAATGACCTAATCAATGGTTTGGATGCAACATAAACATTAAGGTGGACCCTAGGAAGGTTTCATGAACGGTAAGCATTTTCCTCCCCACTTTTTTCTATCGTACAGCCCACTTTGAGTTTTCAATCCACCTCATTTTTGGGCTCATGTCCTAAAATGATCCGCAAAAACTGATGGACAGGGCAGATTTCTCACAAACATCACAGTGGGCCCCGCCTAGCTTTCGGCTGCAGGAACTTCATGTCGTTGGGTGTGGAAGGTAATCTGTGTTGGAAGTACATCGAATGTCGATGGGCCATCTTTTAAGTTCCTTCCATTCTCCTCATATACATCATCCACCTGATGAGTGGACCGGTCTAGTTTTTCACCAGAGCTTGTTCATGGAATGGGCCACATATTGTGTGGCCTAATTTGCACATGTGCCACATCACATGTGAGCTGCAGATCACCCCTCCTATCTATCCAATCTTCAGCCTTTTGCTTTAGCAGTGGGCCACTCATCAAGTAGGTCCCACCATGAAAATGGGTCATGACCCGGACGAGTTGACTCAGGTCTCGGATGAGTTGGCCAGTGACCATGGCTAATTTTTAAATTTGATTAGATGCATTAATGCAATGTTGATGCATTGAGAGAACCCTTGTTCAAACCTACTGTGCCTGACAATGTTGATTTTTCCAAATAAAGCCTGCATATTTTGAGAAGTGCCTTTGTTTTCCAAATTCAAATGATAGTTTTGAAATAAAACTATATTCTTTACTTACCTTTTCAAAGATGAAAGAGGGAAAAGTTGGTTCGTAGGGTAGGTCCCAAAGTTTAAATTATGGCCACACGTGCTTGATATGTTGGCTTGCACATGTTCAGCTTTCAAGAGTCCAATATTTTTCCCAACCATTGGATCAATGTGTAAGTCAATTTGACCATGAGGATGGCTCACCAATCAATCGGATTCGATCATATGTGGCCCACTGGTGGCATGTTCAACAAGGTCCGGATCTGATGGGTGCGATGTCCACCTTTGAACACTTGAACTCTTTTATTTGTAAGGCACAGGCCAAGGCCTTTCAACTCATTAGCGCTCGGGCTAGGTCTTGAGTGGTTAGGGCTAGGTTAGGTTAACCCCATTCTAGACCTAGCTCAGCCCATTGCCACCCCTCTCACCAAAGGATATGTGACCTATTAAGATTGACTCAACAAATACATCAAAACAACTGCATTGACCGTTTGGTCCGTAAGTAGGGAATTTATTTTTTTGACACACTCACACCCCCACACCACGATGGTGCTCAAACCCATGACCTCTGTGTTAAAACTCAAGTGTCTCGACCAGTAGAGACCCTATAAGCAAGGAATCCTTGACTATTCTAGAAATGCAACAATCTCCTCCTTTTGATCTCTCTAATGTTAGAGATACATGTTGTAGAAAGCATGTTCAAGGCAAGGTTCATGGTTTTGTAAGCCGAAGTTTATATTTCTCCGGTTAGGATTGATGCTAACTAGTATCTGAGAGGAAAATTTGCTACAACCCTCTTACAAAGTAGTCTACTTTTGATAGAGTGAAAATATCACCTTAAAATAAAATAGGCCCATATGGAAGCAAAATCTTCAATTTTCACCCTCTATTATATACTACTCTTTTTTTTTAACAAAAACACCCTTCTTATTTGGCAGTAGGGCAACCATATCGTACTATTCATGCCCTATTTAATAGTGTCCCGATTATCTGTTCATGAGAATAAATAGGCAATTTGTGACGTGTGATGAATTTGGGCCATTGATCAAGTAGGTCCAACCTCAGCATTCCCTGCTACAAAATTTGGAACCATCACTAATCATGTGGTCCATTTATTGTTTTCTATACTACTGTATATAAAGAGGGAATTTTAATTCATTTTTACATTCCCATTTTACCGCTTACCCATAATATGTCTATACCATTATTTTAGATGCGTAAGTTCATAGTTTCATTACAAAAGTATAAAATTGCCATTCAAAACTTACCTATTCATTAAATTGGGAATGGTTGTTTGAGAAGTTACAAAAATCAAAACATGAGGCATGTTTAAACATTTTTTCCATCAATACTGCTATAAAAAGAGAGAGTTTCAACTCATTTTCATAATCCAGTTTTAGTCCTATACTTATAGCAGGCTTACAATATTATTTTAGCCGTGTTTAAGTAATTTCATATTTTCATTATGGAAGTATAAATTTCCCTTCAAAACTCAATCATCTTATCTAAATTGGGAACTGGCCATGTTTAAATGTTTTTTTTTTTTTCGTCTTAATGCCGTTACGACATGGTTACTACTTTTTAGATTGTAAACCCTATAAAAAGATTACATTCTTATTTACCATATCCCCAAATGCAATGGAAAACAAGATCAGAATAGGGAGATACCATGGTTTGCCATTCATTTTTATCAATACTTCGAACATATGATAAGCAGTTAAGTCGGGTCTCCGGACCACAACATGTCCATAGTGGGATCCTCTTGATGAACATTGTGGATCTCCATCATATACTACCCTCATAAACAGTCTATGGAGGTGTGCATTTAGAGATACAATTGAATAGTGAAACTTTAATTACACACCAATTTCCAACACCCATTTTACAAAAGCTATGCAGGGCTACCCCAATGTCTTAATAACATCTACTCTATGCATCATTTGAACTAGTTTATCTTAGGACATGAAATAAAAACAAATTAGGTAGAGCCAAAACTTAAATTAGCCACATCATTAGAAACGGTTGATCTGGCGGTGCCCAATGAAGCTCTGGATAAGCCTGATATTTGTTTTTCCCTTTCATCTTGTTGGGGCTAACATTTAGGGTTGAATGGCATATAAACATCATAGCAGGCTTAGGAAGTTCTCAATGGTGGGCGTCATGCCCACTAGGGTTTTTTGCCTTGAGATTTTTATGTCAGGTTTTGTATCTTTTAAAAAATGGTGGTGAATCTTCAAACATGCACATGGCCTGGTTGTACAACAACTCAGACCATCCAAATTATTGGACCAACAAAGAATGAAGCATAACTCAAATCTTTGAACTGAGGAGATAATACCAATCATACACACAAACAGTTTTAAAAGTCTTGTCTAATTGCTATGACCAAACTACTTATTAAGAAAAAGAGTAAAATGAATTTTTGTTTAGGGTTTGAAATATTACAATCGAAATTATTTCGTGTTAACATTAATCGAGGCTAGAATGCAGAGCTCATCTATAGCTCTCCAATGATATATTATATGCACGAAATAGATAATCAATCACAAAGTTATAGTTGTCGGGAGCTAAAGTGCACATTATACCTTAGCCCAATTTCATTGAATCTTTACCGTCCATGTGATTGGCCTTGATGTTGTCCTACATCAACTGTGAAATGTTTTAAATATTATAAAAGACAACATCTCTAAGATGGTACAATATGTTAGTGCACTTTTTTATAGTATACTAGTGCACCTTATTTGTCAATCACATGGGTCCTCATGTTGTAATGTTAGTTGAGCCTTAACAAGCTAAAGACCGAAGATTCAAATGGACCAGAAACATCAGAGAAGAAGAACAGGTAAATGAGATTCCTTGGTGACCCTAACCCTTTGATACAAAACACCCAAATCTTCTTAGATGATTTAGACCAACTAGAAAAATCATTAGTCATCTTCATTAGCCTTAGATCATATAGAAAAACATGATAATTTATGCTAATTAAAGAGGTGGAAGCTGCTGTAATTAATCAGGCCCAAATAGCGGTCTCCGATGGGACTCCAATCAAATGGACATCGGTTCCGATGGGACTCCGATCAATCGGACTATATTCCGATCAATCAAAATTTATTCCAGAGAACTTTCAAAACTCTCTCAATAGATTTTCGATCAATCGGACAATGCCTTCGATTAATCAGATGTGGTCCCTCCGATCAATCGGACCATGCTCCAATTAATCGAAATTTGTTCCAGAAAACTTTGAAAACTCTCTAGACAGATTTTCGATCAATCGAACATTGCCTCCGATCAATCAGATGAGGCCTCTAATCAATCGGAGACTCGCGAATCTGCTCATTTTTTACCGTTGGAGAATTTTATATAAAAATGGGGGCATTCATTTTTGGACTTAAGAGATGAATTTTAAGGAGTTAGAAGCTACCACCATTGCATACCATTAGGAGCTCTAATCCTAACCTATTGCAAGTTATTCTCCTTGTGATTCATCACAAGCTTGAAGCATTCAAAGCTCAAATGAGAGTGAACGTGTTCCCTCTTGATTCCTATGAGTTTAGGCACCTTGATCATAGGTAGAATATCGGTCTAAACACCACCTAGGAATCCAAATAGGTGTATTCCTTTGAGAAATCCATTTTCTACCATTTGTAGAGGATTCACCACCTCCTAGCACCTTGGGCATCTCCGTTGGATCATCATATGCAACGTGGCTAATCTTGAAACTGGAGCATTGGCGACGCAACGACATTAACGATTGAGAGAGCACAATGGGATCCAATTCAAGCACGAGAGAGAGAGAGAATAAGCAACCTGAATTGGAGCATCAATGGGGCTTAAATCCAACAAGTAAAGTAATTAATTTGTGTTGAGTTCATCCATTCTTTTCCTTGTAGAAATTGGGTGTAGAGTTTGTTTGTCAAACTCGAACTAGGTTCGTTTGTCGATCATTGGCTTGTTAGTTGAGCATAAAAGTCTAGAGACATTTGTCATTCCTTGGTATATTTGTCGAACCTAAATTCCAGGGTTGTTAGGCAATCCTTGGCACGTTTGTTGGGCCTAAAGTTTAGGGACGTTTATCGATCCTTGGCACATTTGTCGGGCCTTAACAAGTCTTCAAGGGGAGACACCAACATGAGTGTAAACATGTAGGTTGGGAGGAACCTGTAAACTCCCCGGTTGAGTGGATCCGAGTTAAAACACTTAGGTTGGGAGGAACCTGATTTAAACTCTCTAGTGAATGTTGATGTGCTCAAAGGGGTTGAGTACTTAAACTATGAGTGGAATAGACCCAAAGTCAAACCACTATACATCGTTGTGTTTGTGATTGTATTTGAGCACATTTCTTGTTATGCATTGTATTTAATTGTTTAATTATGAATGTTGGAAACAGACACCACAAATTATGTTTGCACAGGGCCACCAGCCGGCCGGTCACAAGTGAAATTAGGCAACAAAGCTGATGGAACAGTTTTAGGCCATCTGGCCGATAAGGGGGTCCGGCCGGCAGTGTCCTATTGCAACTCTGTTTCTTGCAGTGGTTTTGCGCAAGAAGGTTTCTAATTCCGTTCTTAAGCCTATTTAAGGTGTAATACGGGATTAGAGGGTTCTAAGGTTGCAAAATGGATTGAGAGAGCTTCTAGGTGAGAGAAAGCTTGAAGAAGAGAGTTTTCTTCTTGGGTAAGCTTGAGATTTCTCTTGTGGGCTTGGGTTTAGGGTCTTAGGTTCCATCTCTTGTAACTTCTGATATTATAGTAGATTAGTGTCGCTTTATGTCGTGGTTTTTTACTCGTGAGGGGTTTTTTCCACGTTAAATTCGGATTGTCTATGTGTGGGTAGTTACATGCATTGTGATTGCATTATGTTGCTTGTTTAATTTAATTTGCTATTTGTGTTCGGCTTTGCTTCCACTGCCAGCCCTCCTATCCCAACAACTGGTGTCAGAGCGATCGTTGGGGTGTAGCAGAATTCGAATCTGAGACAAAAGTATGGCATCGGGCATGAGATTCGACATAGAGAAGTATTCAGGAAAAAATAATTTTAAACTTTGGAAGGTGGAGATGAAAGGCCTTCTAGCTCAGCAAGGACTACAAGATGCGCTCCTTGGAGAGCGACCAGAAGCTATGAAAGTAGAAGAGTGGAAGAAGATCGATGAAAAGGCCAATGTCTCAATCAATTGTGCCTGGCAGATGAGGTCCTTTTAACGTCATGAAAGAGAAAACTACAGGTAAAACATGGGCGAAGTTGGAGAATATCTACGTGAAGAAATCTCTGGAAAATCGCATATATTCGAAGCTTCAGTTGTACAATTTGAGGATGACAGGAGGGGGCCGATGTTGAGAGCCACATCAGCAATTTCAATAGGTGTATTTGTAAGTTGATGGATGTAGATAAACTGATGAAGGACGAGAATCAAGCGTTTATCTTGTTGAATTCTCTTCCAGAATCATATGAGTCGCTCAAGGACTCTTTGTGCGCAGGTAGGGAGACTATTAGGCGTAAAATCGTTATCTCAGCCCTTCAGGCGAAGGCGATGAGAAGGAAAAGCGGCGCCGTGGGTCCCTTTATTGATAAAGCATTGGTTATGAGGGGAAGGAATTCTGAGCAGGGGTGGAAGATCTCCTTCATCGAGATCCAAATCAAAGGGTAAGTGGAGGCACAAGGTGAGATGCTGGAATTGTGGGGAAGAAGGGCATGTGAAAAGGGATTGTTCGAATCTCAGGAAAAAGGCAGGAAAAATCTGAAGATTCTTCTAGGGAAAGAATCAATACCGTAGAGGATGGTGGTGATGGTTGTAATGCTATTGACTGTATCCAGCATAGAGTCTCTTGGTGGAGAGTGGCTCTTGGATTCAGGTGCATCATGTCATGTATGTCTTGACCGGAGTTCATTCATGTCATACAAGGAGTATGATGATGGATCGGTGTTTGTGGGCGATGGTTATGCTTGCAATGTGGTGGGGATTGGTTCGATGCACATTAGGATGTTCGATAGAGTCGAACGGATCTTTGAAAGTGTGAAGCATATCCCAGAGATGAAGAGGAATGTGATATCTCTTGGTGCACTCGAGGTGAAAGGGTGTAAGTTCATCGGCTGTGATCAATATTGTAAAGTGGTGAAGGGAGCACTCGTGGTGATCAAGGCACGAAGGTGCGATAATCTTTATAAGGTGATCGGGAGCACAATTCATGGTGGAGTTGCAGAATCAGAAGCAGGATCCACGGTTGCTCGTGTGTGGCAAGAGAAAAAGGGCCACATGGAAAGAGCAACAAGGTGTGTGAAGATACAAGGATAAGGTCGACGGGGCATGAGAAGTGATGGGACTATAATGATGACCAAGTAGAGGTAGAGGTTGTGTGTGGCAAGGTGGTGCATGATGATTTGAGTCGTGATGGAGTTTGTTAGAAACGAACGCCACAAATCATGTTTGCACAGGGCCACTAGGCGGCCGGCCAGCCGGTCACAAGTGAAATTGGGCAGCAAAGCTGCTAGACCAGTTTTAGGCCATCCGGCCGGTCCAGACGACTGATCGGCAGTGTCCTATTGCAACTCTGTTTCTTACGTGGTTTTGCACAAGAATGTTCTAATTCTGTTTTTTAAGCCTATTTAAGGGGTAATATGGGATTAAAGGGTTTTAAGGTTGTAAATGGGATTAAGGGAGCTTCTAGGTGAGAGAAAGAGCTTGAAAAGAGGGTTTTCTTCTTGGGTAAGCTTGGAATTTCACTTGTGGGCTTGGGTTTTGGGTCTTGGGTTCCATCTCTTGTAATTTTTGATATTATAATGGATTAGTGTCACTTTGTGCTGTGGTTTTTTACCTGTGAGGGGTTTTTCCACGTTAAATTCAGATTGTCTATGTGTGGGTGGTTGCATGCATTGTGATTGCATTGTGTTGCTTGTTTGATTCAATTTGCTGTTTGTGTTCGGCTTTGCTTCCGCTGTCGGCCCTCATATCCTAACAATGGATGCTTAATTAGAATATATGATGGGTACTTGATAGGCACATTCACATACACAAGATGTACTTTCGCTTACTTGAGTAGACTTGAGCGTATATGATCAATTCTCATATAGCCTACGTAAGTTGTATAGATTAAGTGCTTTATTAGTTTAATCATATATTAATTTATGCATGCTTAAACTAGGTAGCTTATCGCTTATCCATATGCTAGTCTTGTGATTAAACCCACTTAGGCTTGGAAGCTGAAGTGTTATTACTTACTTAGTTTAAATTGATAAAATTGTTAAGTAGATGAAAATATTTTTAAAAGGTCCTAATTACCCCTCTCTCTAGGACTTAGTCATAATTTTAATTACCATCTAAGCTTCCGCATGCATACGCGTTCACAAGAGTAATCAAAGTGATGCAATTTCATAATATTCTAAATATTTTATTGTAAGAGTCTGTTTGGATACCACCAAATAAGTTACTTTTTCTACTTGCAGCAGTAGATAAGCAACTTATTTGAGATAAGGTTGGTTTATGATTAATTATAAGTGACTTTTTATTTAAAGTTACTTAATCACTTCAGTTTAATAAGTAGAAATCAAGATAAGCTACTTAAGACAAAGGTAGCTTGAGTAACATACCATCCAAACACCCCCTAAATGTTTCTTTTGGTAAAACGGTAATTCTACCACTCTATGTTATTGTAATTTTTAATTATGTACACTAATAAATTTAATTAGAAATATTTTAATGAATTTCTCTGCTAAATCTTTTAGTAATTTTAAAATTATATTTATATAATCAAATTTATAAGATATGATAATTCAATCCTACAATCACGCGCATCCCTCCATATTTAACCTTTTCATCCAAAAATCAGCTCATCCAAAAATCATTGGGCCGTCCATTGTAAAATCATGCCTAATCCTAAAAATCATGTGGTGTGGTCCACCTAGTTTTTTAATGGGCTGATTTTTTTGGGGTGTGTATTAGTCACGGTGGGCACATCTTACGAATGAGATGGATGGCATATAAAGAACACATTGGCCCCAAGTACAATCTGGAAGGTTTGAATGGTGTCCTTCCCATCCCAAGATCCCAACTGTTCACTGTGGTGTGACCCACCCACACTTAGGATCCGGCAGATTTTTAGAATACAATAAGACATTGAAGGGATGCCCCATTTGGACGGTTTAGATGAGAGACTTGTACCATAGTTGGCCCCACACACGTGGTGTGTAAGTTCCCAGCTGTTTATCAGGCGCACGTACCAATCTGTGTCTCAAACGAGGGGATGATGTGTCCCTTGATCCTCTTGGTGGGACACACCCGATGAACGGTTTGGATGATATATAAACTGCACTGTGGGTCCCACATTCCACCTGGAAGTCTCTACGGTTGGCCTCTCCCCATATACGGTGTAGCTTGCTTGATTAGCGGCAGATATGTAGCCAAGCTTCTAAATATGAAGAAATTCGGTCAAACCGCCCATTTTAGACCACCTTTTCCTTTCAGAATGAGAGCGGATTGCCTGTGACCCCGGGCACAGAGATATCTCTGTAGCCGGGGCTGTGTAGGGTCCACAGGGATGTCCGTGATAAATCCACTACGTCCATTCTTTTTTAAAGACAAAAGTAGATCAGTATTCTAAAAATCAGGGATATTCAAAACTCAGGTGGGCCACACCAACAAAACAGTGGGAACACCAACGTCCACCATTGAAACCTTCCTGGAGCTGACCATGATGTTTATATGCCATCCAAACCGTTCACAGAATTATTAACACTCAGATATACTGTAAAGAAAAATATCATCCTGATGCCAAACTTTATCACCGGTAACTGTTCAATACCCACTGTTTCTTGTGGTATGGCCCACCTGATTTTTTGATCTGCACTATTTTTAGTATACTATCCTAGGTCTTCCAAAACAGATGGACGGAGTGGATTTATCACGGACATCCCTTTGGACCCTACACAGCCCCGGCTACAGAGATATCTCTGTGCCCGGGGTCACAGGCAATCCGCTCTCTTTCAGAATATTGGAGATGATACGTTAGACCTGGAAGCATTGGAATGTGGTAGATCCATCTCTCTGCAGGACACGTGGCAGAGTGATGTATAGATCGGGTCCACCCATATACTGGCACCAGGACGGATGGCCTACATTTTAAAATTAGAACTCATGAAACAATCCTATCCATCAGTTTTTTTTTTTGTATAGTTTATCGCACTGCCATTTTTGACCGTTTAATGTTTTTACTTTCAACCGTTGATTTAATGGCCACATAACAGATGGTTGGGATCGTCTAATACGTGTTCTTTTAACACATGGACCATCCATGCTTGGTCCCTGCATATGGACGGACCTGATCTGAAGATCACCCTACGATGTGTCGTGCAGAGAGATGGGTCTACCAAATTCCGGCTCCACCGCATTGTCTTCCTGGGAAGAAACGACAGGAAAGGAAGCGGTGGGTCTTGCAAAGGCCACCTATCCGCAAGTCTCGGCCAGATGGATCAAGTGGTCCCAGCCATTAGCCAGGCTGGTTCACCCTTTTGGACCAAAAAAATATCTGCTGACCATTGTCAAATGTTTGACAAATCAAAAGTTCACCTGACTGTGGGCCCAAGGCATGTATATAAAGCATGGCCCACCTATGAACAGCAGTGATTTCCCAGGCATTTGGGTGGGCAAACGTAGATGCATCCATGCCTGAGCTGTTGTGGATGGACCGTATTGTGTCCTTGTCCGTAGGTTTCAATTCAATCCATTTCATCCTGGCCGTCCATTTTTAAGGCTGCTGTTAGTAGTGGATGGACCGTCTGTTCCGTCCCATTTTCAAGCTGGGGCCATCCATGGCAGGGACCGACTAGATATATTTTCTGTATCCACCATTGCAATAGGTAAGGAACTTTCCTTGGTGCTCGGATGGAAGAGGTGGCAAAACTTGACCCCACTTGCCAACCCAACTCGGCAAGTCAGGGTTGGGGTCGACCCATTTATCATATGGGTTAGGTTTGGGTCGGCGAGTCCCCAGCAATACTCTGCCACTTCCCCTTTACCTAGTGTTGTACAAGAGTCGAGTAACCTGGGTTAACTCGCTGGACTCAGATCGGAAAAGCTCAACACGACTCTAATCGGAAGTGAGCTTGGGCAAGTCGAGTCAAATTTTGGGTGCTCGAGTAAACTCGAGTCACCAAGTAGGGCCACGCTTGGCTCAACTCGAATTGACAAGTGGCTCTAAACCAACTCGGCTCGTGTACCGTGGCTCAACTCCCCCCCCCCCCCCCCCCCCCCCCCCTCTCTCTGCTCATCCACCCCCACGACCTCACTCCTAGCCACGTCGTCTCTGTCAGCTCGTCCACCCCCCTTTCTTTTAGACTCACTTTATCCACCGGCCTGCCCTACCTATCTGCTCGACTCGAAACTACATACTCGAACTTTTCGAAACTACATACTCAAACTTGGATCGAAATCGAACTCGGCTCAAACTCCCTCGGTTTGCTGACCGAGCAGGGCCACGCTCGACTCAACTGAGCATCGAGCAGGGGGGGGGGGGGGGGGGGGGGGGGGGGTCAACTCGAGCATCGAGCAGGGCTAAGCTTGACTCAACTCGACTCGTGTACAACACTACCTTTGCCTATTCTGTTTATCCTTGGCAAGATTGATGACCTTAAGGGACGTCACTAGCTCACTCCACCAGCAAGTGACAAGAGCGGAAAGAACTATAAGGCCGAGATCAACTGACCTTAGTTGTTGTCCAAATTCTGGCAAGGTTGAGTCTCGCCACATAGGGTTGACCCCCCAAGACGAGGAGGCCCTAGAGTCTGTTGAGGTTAGGGAGGGACAGGCCGAGAGGCCGAGCAAGTCGACTTTGAGAGTAGGGGGGTGCAACTGTTGTGGGGGAATCCGAACTGGCCGACACAAGACAGAAAGCCCATTGGCCCAAGTAAAAATCCTTGACAATATCTCCAACTTGAAGAATGAAAGGCTGGAGACACTTTCCGACAAGCCCCAGACCGAGGGACTACCGGGACATGATTTGGGGCCAATGAAGCACGTGCTCGGGTCCTCGATCGAGCAGACATCAACGGATGCCCCGTCGATCAGGCCAAGGAGTGTTAATAAGGGTGGAACCACATGAGTAGAGGTCGATCTCACCTACACCTCGGCTCGGATGACCACCGCTAGGGCGGTAGTGTGACAAGTCCGAAACGAGACCGTTGAATTCGGCCCAGATAAGGATAATGACATTATCTCAATTGTAGATCATGCTGACGGACACATGCGAGACTCCCGCTCTGTCATGACTCTCCAGTAACATATCCTAGATTAAATTTGATACTTAATGCCTATCGAAACCTTATAAAACAATCTCTCATCTATGGTAACAGAGATGCAATCTCTTTCAGAGAGAATCCTACACCCTTTTTACCCTATCTCTAACTGACTTAGGCATCGGAGAGTCCCTAGCCAAACATTGGCACCTCTCCTCTGCCTATTCTGTTTATCCTTAGCAGGACCGATGACCTTAGGGACGTTACTAGCTCACTCCATCATGACTATAAGGTCGGGATCAACCAACCTTATATAATATATATATATATATATATATATATATATATATATATATATATATATATATATATATATATATATATATACATATAAAACTCTTAAGTTATGATGGTTGTAATTTCGATATAATATGGAATTTGATTTTATAATAATTAAGAATTGTAAATATGTAATTGATATTTTCAAAATGATTATAATTTTTAATTTATTTTTATATTTTTAATTAATTGAGTTGCATAAATTGAATTGGAGCGGAGATTTGAGCCTAAAAACTAGGCCACTACAAACCTCAAGTGGGTATTTGGTTGGTGACTTCATTCGAGTGGAAATCACTTTATGAGCTGGTGGGATGGCTTACATAGATTAAAGGTAGGCCCCAATAAGGTCTCAATGGTGTGCGTTCCTTTTCCCACTATTCCATATGGTGTGGTTCTTTAGTTTAGGATTGACCTGATTTTTAGTTTCCCAGCTGATGTAAATGATGGATGGGGCTGACATTAAACACACAAAAGTGGGCCCCACAGACTACTTCATTGTCAAGTGCCAAAGTAAACCTTCGAATTTCAAACAAGATTGTTGTGACAGTTCTTTAACATTTTGTCTCCTTATATATAGGGGTGGCTAGGGCGGGGAGCAGTTTGGTCTTAACCCCGAACATGGATTGCGTCCTACCCTCGCCCGTCTATAGCTAGGAATGAGCAAGAGCTTTGAGTAGCCACCATGATGCATGTGTTTTATCCACACCGTCCATCCATTTTTACATGGCATTTTATGGGATAGGACCACAACTGAGGCAGATCCAAGACACAGGTGGACCACACAATGGGGATTAAACTCTTATCGTTGAAAACTTCTCGGGGCTATAGAAGTTTTGGATTAACCTGATATTTGTGTTTTCTCTTCATCCAAGTCTATGTAACTTTATGAATAGGTTGGATGGCAAATAAACATCACGGTGGACCCTACGAAAGTTTCAATGGTAAGAATAATTATCACCACTACTTCCTGTGGTGTGGTCCACCTGAACACTGGATTTGCCTAAATTTTGGTCCTATTTCATAAAATGCCACATAAAAATGAATGGATAGTATGGATGAAATTCATAAATCACAGTGGCCACTCAAAGCTCCTGCATGTTCCTAGCTGGAGATGGGCGGGGGTTTCCCTAACCCTGCCCAACCTCGACCATGATGAACTAAGGATGCACTGGCCCTAGCCCTAGCCGTAGCTTAGGGCTAGGCTGGGCTAGGGTTAGGCCAAGGCTAGGATAGACCAAATTAAGGTCGGCCCTCTATAAGTTGAAGTAAAAATTAAAAGACTGATGTAAATACCACCAACTATATATGGGTACGTTAAAGGATCCCATGCAATTAGCCTATGAATTTTTACCCTTTTTAGAAGTATGCTCTATGGAGAGTTATTTTACACTCCAGCTGTGTAGTACATCGCATGATACGTGCTAGATGCTTAGAAATTGTACACAAGGGAAAAATTAATTCCAAATTGTGAGATTTACATTCTAGGTCACATTTTAAAAATCAAATTGGTTGACAAATTCTAACCATTGATTTGTAGAGACTTGTTTGTTGAAATAGGACAATTGCAGCTTTTCATTTTTTAACAGTCTAATAAATGTCCACCAATCATGTAGTAAGCTAATCAAATAAGTGTAATTTTGCACCAAGTATTTAAATTGGGACTATAATTTGGATAATATAATTTAAATTATTTGTATGTAAAGTTGGTGATTTCCACATAATTTTTTAAGTGTTTGAGTATAAGTCACAATATTTTGGCTGTATCATACACTACCTATATTTTGTACACTAGGGCATACGGGCCGAGTTATTTGTCATCTACCTATGCCTAGCTTGGCCTGAAACCGGGCCTTAATTTTTAGCATGAGCCCAGCCTTTGGGACAAGTTTAAAAGGCCCAAGCCCTCGCCCTCCAGGGTTGGGTTGAACAACTTAGTCCATTGCTCCCCCTGATTACACATATGCGACGTATAGTCTATACCATTCAAATGGCAGTCTTATTGTGGATAGCCCACAAGTTGAGAATCAAACTTTGTTGAATCCTTAGTCCTAACCGTTTACACCTATCCTAGCACATCTACACGAACTAATGAGATGCTACTACGTGTCGGTATTACTTATGAATGGCGGATACAATCTTACTCGAGCTCCGAGGATATCTTTCAACCTTTTTTTTTTTTTTTTTTGTGACATGTTACTTGTCAAAAGCAGAATGATTTCAAATCGTACATATATCTACGGTCCAAAAAAGTAAGACAATGTGAGAAGAACACGGGACCACACACGAATGGCACACATGGTCGAGTAGCGTGCTCAATAAGTTGTATAAAACTCCACCAAGATAGGAAATCTTTTGTAATCTAGAAATGCTCGGCAAACCTGTCTCACACAATAATGCTAAAACGAAAAAAATTTCAGAGATGACCAGTCCTTTTACAGCGACTATGAAGGTTTGAGAAACAAATACTTTAAATTACAAGGAAATCAAGAGATGCGAGTAGGAATTCAAGTCCAGCTGGTATACAACCCATAATCTTCGAGGATAAAATGTAGATTGACAATGAGACCCTAGAGGAGGTCACCCTCTTCTCATTCTATATTAGGAGCAATTGAAGAAAAGCTTGAGGAACAAACTGAGTCATCCCCCACAACCTCTTATAGTACAATGTTGTTTTATCTTAGTTTTAGCCTTAGGACCTCCGTTTTTGTTCAGCCTTATTGCAGCAAGTTCAGAGTTTAACATAGTTTAGATTATTACTATCCAATGTCATCGCTGCAGTATATTTAAGAGTAATGTAAATATTTACAACCTCTTTTGTCGAATCCTTGATTAACCGAGTCCATATTTAGAAGATCGCATTGATCACATCGTGCTGGACATTCGCCTTGATTATTTGTTTACATAAATGATTACATATATTTATCTTTTATTTTTCTGCTTATTTTATATTCTTGCTGGTTGTACTTATCTTAATTATAAATTAATAAAAAACTAACGATCGATCTATATTTTAAAATTTTTAAATCCATCATTGCATTCTTAAGAAATATGAGAACCTGCGATCACCGTTGAAAGAAAAGTTTTTAATTAGCTCAAAGTGAAAGGATTCCATTCAGAAGGACTAACTCTCTCCTTTTAAATTGCTTAATCTCTGTACATTGGTGGCTGAACAGTCGGGTCAACTTTTACAGGTTTGATCTTATGATTGATTTGCTGCCTGAGATCGCAAGCATTCAATTGAAGTCAAATACAACTCTAGCACACGTTTGACTGAATATGGATTGACTGAATATGGATTGTTCATTAATATGCACACGTTTGACTGAATATGGATTGTTCATTAATATGCATCGCCTTTTGTCAACCGCAATACTAACTGTAAATTAGTGATAGCAAAATGAATGGTAAGAAATTAAATAGCTTTGTCGTGCACATTCAGCTAGAAAATCAAATGCTAAAAATTCTTTGATAAGTGAATCTTGAGATGAACTCCATCAACCGCCCGACCCAATATATGGTCAGTCCAGTTCCCATGCATTAATGCCACTTGTAAAGCTCTATCACAGTAGACAATCCCATTCATCAACAGTACAGTTTTGAGAAAAAACTTCAGTACTTTGACCGTGTGATGGATGATATGCAGACACTTTTAAATAACTTAGGATTTGCATGCTTTGAACACAAATAATCCAAATCTAACTATGCAAACTATGGTCCAAAGATACATACTGAGTGAAAAATTACTACTATTTGATTAGTTGACTATCTAATTGGTGGACATTTATTTGAGAGTTGAAAAATGCCTAACAATTAGAATTTTGTTCAAACAATTTGATTTTGTGAGCATGACTTATCGCAGAGATTTTCACAATTTAACCTGTTTAACTTACATTAATTTATGCCACATTTACAAATTTTGACGGCTGCGACTTAAACTCGAAACTCAGCCAACTTATCTAGATTTTGAGCCAGTTGACTCAGTGTGGGCTCGAACAGATTCATCTAATAGACTTGGTGGCTTAGTTGACTCGACACCACTTAGCATGACTAGAACCGGCTCACTTGCCTTGAGTTAAGTGGTATTTGTTAAAAGAAAAAAAAAGTTGAGATGGAGGGACGCGGATTACAGCACGTCCAGGCAGATCTGTTTGGGGCCCACCGTGATGTATCTGTTTATCCAAGCCGTGCATCCCTTTTCTAAGATCATGGTAAGGCATGGGCCTAAATTTGTTGCAGATCCAACTCTGTAGTGGACCGCACCAGAGATGACTCTTGCATTTAATGCAACCCAAGCTTGCTATTTGGTGTGGTCCACTACAGAGTTGAATCTTCCTTATTTTTGGGCCCTGCCTTAAAATGATCCTAGAAAAGGGATGGACGGCTTGGATAAACAGATACATCACAGTGGACCCCACAAAGATCTGGTCGGACGCAATCCGCGTCCGGGACGGAGAGCCAGTACTATTTCTTTGCTGTTCATGATACTTTACATAAGTTAAAACAATTTAAAACATCTATATCCAATCCTAAATTTCAAGTCGAGTCCGGTTGAGTCTTCGAGTCAACCGACCCGGCTGAACATCAACTTGAGTCGGATTTTTGGATTTTTCAACTATGGTCGAGCATGATCATACCCAGCCAGAGTATAAAATAACTTCCCTTTATTAAATTGTACTCTTCCCAGATGTTGATGGTACGCATGTATTCGTCAATTGTACGCATTGTCGTAGACCCAACATCCAACTGATTGGATGGTCCTACCTTTGATTGATAGACATTTGTTACTTGAATTCGACTGACTCTTAATTTTTTTATATTTGCCGTCAATCAAGTGTCCACTAATCGTCGGATTATTAAATCCTATGACTGTAAAATTATGAGTAATAATCAGTCTAAACTGTATCCACGAAATTGGACGGTTAGATTTTGATTTTACACCTAAAACCTGTAGAATATCTACATGCATGAGCATGAACATCACAACTCTGCCAGAGTATAAAAAGATTTCTTTCCCTTCTTCACTAACATGGTCTGAACTCTGAAGCGGCCAAACTCCGTCAAGCATGTGAGTGGGACCCATCACTGAGTGTCCTTTACAGACTGTTCTTTTACTCAAGAGGTGTTATATGATACTCGGGGCTGTGTATGCACTTGATACGCAGGCACTCAGAAATTGTAGACGCTTTATACACTAACCGAAATAAAACCGACTAGATTGTTCATCTCACTGTTTCCAAATCAAAATTCTAAGATCAGATTGGTTGAACAATCGTAGCCGTTGATTTGGGGGCACTTATTTGTGGAAATAGGACCGTTGGTATTTTTTATATTTTAACCCTCGAATAAATGTCCACCATCCGATAGTCAGATTATCAAATGAAATATATTTTTGGTTCATGACACATCTACGTCAGATATGTTAATTTGGATTGTTTCATTTGACTACTTATATGGCTCGTATGCAATCCCTAAATAATATCAAAGAGCCTGCGTATAATCTGTCCCACTCTGCCAGATTATTAAAGTTCTTCTCTTTACTCAAACCTCACCAACCAAACCGCCACTGTAACGGAAATCTCTCTCATCTCTCTCTCAGAGTATAAAAACCCTACTTCTCCTTTTCTTCTTCTTTTCAGTTTCCACTTCCATCTCTCTCTCTCTCTCTCTCTCTCTCTCTCTCTCTCCATGATTTCTAGGGTCAGGGTTTCCTCGTTCTGAAGAGAAATGCAGCTCCATATCCATCTCCTTTCCCTTCTCTTCATCTCTGTTCTAGCTCAAGACCTCATCTCTTCCGCCTCCGACGTTCGATCCCTCCTCGAATTCAAGAAAGGCATCCACTCCGATCCCTCGGGCCGCGTCTTCAGCTCATGGGACCGGTCTTCGGTTGGATCCAATGGCTGCCCCAGCAGCTGGCATGGGATTATCTGCGATGAAGCCAGCGCTTCTGTCTCCGCCATTGTACTGGATGGATTGGGCCTGATTGGCGATTTGAAGTTCTCCACCTTGAATGGACTGAAAATGCTGAGGAATCTCAGCCTCTCGGGCAATTCTTTCACCGGCCGTCTCGTCCCTGCCATTGGAACAATTACTTCTTTGCAGCATTTGGATCTGTCGGGGAACCAGTTCTATGGTCCAATCCCAGCCCGGATCATGGAGCTCTGGGGCCTGGGGTATCTCAATCTGTCGTTGAATAATTTCACTGGATGGATCCCGAGCGGAATCCAGAATCTCCAGCAGATGAAGTTTCTGGATTTGCATTCGAATGGGATTGCAGGTGATGTCGGGATTCTGTTGACGGAGCTTCGGAATACGGAATATGTTGATATCAGCGTTAATCACTTCAATGGAGGGCTTTCGTTGGATCCACAGAATCTTTCCAGCTTAGTAAATACCGTTCGGTATTTGAATTTGAGTCACAATGGGCTGGATGGGGAGTTCTTTAAAGATGGTTCGATGCAGATGTTTCGGAACTTGGAAGTTTTGGATGTGAGTCAAAATCAGATCAGAGGGAAGCTTCCTTCATTTGATCCATTGCCATCCCTTCGGCTTTTGTGGGTTGGAAACAATCTGCTCGATGGATCTATACCACCTGAGCTCTTTGGGAGTTCCATGCAGCTGGAAGAACTGGATCTCAGCAGGAATGGATTTTCAGGTAAAGAAATTGCCAATGATTTTAAGTGCATATACATCTTTAATCTACATATCGTTGTTTTGCACAGATTTTTTTTTATTATTGAGAAGTAATACATCGGTTGTGTTATGCTTTGCTGGCCTTTTGTTGTCAATTATTGGAAGTTCAATTTTTGATTCCTTGATTTCTGTATGACAATTTTTTTGTATGTATGAGAAACCAAATAAATGCTTGATGTCAGATTATAACTTCGATTTTATTGCATTGGGTTTGGGTAGGTGGACTATTATAAGTTGATTTTCTATCTGTTTTGCCAAGTTATTATTAACTTTATAGTTACTTTGATATCAAATTATTTTTCACCTGGGATGGTTGTTAATCCAAAAATATAGATTAGATTTGGAAATTACATTTTATAAAATGTACGAACCATTCACATGCATCATGATAAGCTACAGGAATTCATCTGCCCTACTATGTTGCAATTGAGATATGTTCTGCTGTTGGAACTTGGGCTTTGCAGCCATTAAATACATAGACCAGATGAGTATGATGGTAATGGGCAACCCACTTCTAAGCTAACCTAAAGGAAACACTAACCAATACTTACTCGAGAGTGAAAACATGGTTGTACACTAAACAAAATGTGATAGTTTTGCAAAGATGGAAAATGTCAACATGGAAATTTTGTGATTCCTTTTCCTTAGTGCTTGTATGTATGTATGTATGTACGTACGTATATATGTATCTACTTACGTCCATACATATGTAAGGAGAAGGAATCATGAAACCTCAGCCCTCCATTTTATTTTCAACAGGTGTTGAGTTAGCTAACCACCTAGTTGGAGTGGCAGTGGGCTGGGTTTGGGCCGGATCATGCCCCAGGCCGCACCCTGCGCAAGACTGGCACGGGCCTAGTGTCGCAGGTCTAGCCCCAGGCCTGAGCCTGAAAAAATTTGGTTGGGTCCCAGCCCTGCTAATAATTGGAACCCATGTTTAAGTCATTCAGGCCATTGATCTTGTTAGCCAACTGTGGTTAGGTTTTCAAATCTAGAAGATTTTTGGATCATGCGAGATCTCCCCCCATGTACAGTGGCTCTTACAACATCAATGGTCTGGATCAATAAATCATGGGCCTCGATTGTGAGTAACCTGAAAGGAAAAAAGGCAATGATTGGTTTCTGTCATCCCCCATGGACAATGGCTCTTACAACATCAACAGTCTAGATCAATGGATCATGGGCCTCAATTGTAAGTAAATTAAAAGGAAAAAAGGAAAAAAGACAATGATTGATTTCTTTTGCTGCAACTCTGGAAACTCCATCAAACAAAAAGGGAAAAAAAGAAGAAAGAAAGACAGTTGATGCTAAAATTACACGGGGGAGAGAGACAGAGAGGGGGGCTATGGTTAGGCTTTTAATAATTATGCTAAAATTACATAAAATCCTGGAAGTCGGTTCAGGCTACGCTGGGCTAAAATGACCTGAACCCAAGTCCATCTTGAAAAATGATCAGGCCATATACACTAAGCCCAAGCCTGGTCCATGGACCAAGTTAATAGGTTGAAGCCTGGTCCTGCCTAACCCTTTGTCAACCCTACTCCCTAGGCTGTTTTAGCTAAGAACAGTTCTATTGGGTATCAAGATGTATGGAACACCCTTGATCCATTTGTCTCAGTGGATATTTTGTGATTCCTTCACACACGCACGCGCATATATGCATGCATGTATGCATATAATTGCATGTGTGTGGGACTGTGTGTGAGTGTGGGTGTGTGGGACTGTTCGCGTACTTGTGTTGCTTTAGAGAATGTGATGCTGTAGGACAACAAGCATTCAAGCAATTTCTGAACCCCCTACTATCTCGTTAGAAAACATATTTTGAGCGAATGAGCCAAGAAATTCTATTATCTCATCATCATTGGCACAATCCCTGACTCACATGTGCTGAAATTGCCTTTGGCGCCTGTGGCAGGTAGTGGGAAGTTTCATTTGTAATGCAATGCATGCACTCTAATTTCATATTGAAAGCCACACCTGAGATCTTAACAATTAACCAAACATTCCTAGTGCAACCAGTTGTACTGGATTGCTTCAATGGTGTGGGATGAATCCTGTTGACGTTCCAGTTTTCATCTGTTTGTACACGAGTTCATAAATGCTGGTTCCACCACAACTTGTGGTTGTTTCGGGCTATTGTGGGGCCATGTCATGTGTGCATCAGAACAGGCCCCATCGATTGTGTTAGCCCTTCATGTTCATGATAGATCTAAAAGTTATGCCAATCCAAGAGAAGTTCTCCAAGGAAGAAAGCTTCTTTTTTTTTTTTTTTCTCTCCGATAATAAAGAAGATACCATCACAAGCCCAAGAGGACTGCCTTACATAATCTTACAAAAGAGAAACAAAAATGCTATGGGAAGTACCCAAAACGCCCTCATTTATGAGCTACTTCACACGTTAAGTGAGGATATTTTGGTCTTTTCCTCTTATTACAAAAGAAAAATCATAAGGTGACTACTTGAATGTCAAACAGCCACTTGTGTGGCCATGTGGAGCCCACATGTGTGATCGTGCGGGGCCCACTTTGGTCCTACGTTTATGCACTCACAAGTTGGTCCAACTTGCATCAATTCTATGGTTTCTAGCCTTAGCATGGAATGGAGGCTTAATTGAGTCCTCTTGCATTACTATTTTAGTTTATCTCCAAAACTGAAGATCTGGCCCCTGACAGAGTGGAATGGTGGAAAAGGATTCATGTAGCCGACCTAATTAATTGGGATACGGCTTTGATGATGATGATGAATAGGTCTTTGGTTTTTATGAGCTATATGAATTTGGTGGTGCATTTTGGTTAAGAACCTTCAGATCTAGTGGTATGCATTAGTGGTCTTGATTCTATGTTCTTTCATTAGTGACGATGATTCCATGTTTGGCAGTTTTTAATTCATCCTTCTAAGAGATACCATGTCCATTCTCTTTTTTACTTTTGCAGGTTCTATTCACATTATCAACTCTACAAGTTTGAAGCTTTTGAATCTTTCATCAAATGCACTATCAGGTTCATTGCCTTCTACTTTGGGAAGCTGTATAACAGTGGATTTGAGTAGAAATATGATTGACGGCGACATATCTGCAATGCAGAGTTGGGGAGATACTTTGGAGGTTATTGATCTGAGCTTGAATGCTTTGTCTGGAAGCTTTACAAATGCGACTTCTCAATTTGGGAGTCTGATTTCCATGAAGATTAGAAATAACTCTTTAGTAGGTGTTCTTCCTGATGTTATAGGAAGCTCCCCAAAGTTGACAACTATTGACGTTAGCCTTAACATACTTGAAGGACCAATACCGAGTAGCTTCTTCACATCACTGACCTTGACAAATCTGGATCTTTCAGGAAATCGCTTAACAGGAAAGATTCCTCTTCAGAGATCAGAGTCAATTGAATCATTAAGTCAAACTTCCCATTCGCACATGGAGTCTCTTGATCTCTCTTCTAATTCATTAACTGGTGCTTTGCCTTCAGAAATAGGTAACATGGAGAGGCTTAAATTTCTCAACCTTGGGAAGAACCTTTTGTCAGGGCTCATACCAAGTGAAATCAGCAAGCTTAGTGGTTTGGAGTATCTAGATCTGTCTAACAACAATTTCAACGGAAAGATCCCTGATAGGCTCTCACTGAGTCTAAAAGTATTCAATGTGTCTCTCAATAATCTATCGGGTCTTATTCCTGAAAATTTAAGGGGGTTTCCGTATACCTCTTTCCGTCCAGGAAATGAATTACTGAGCTTACCTGATGGCATACCTTTACTACAGTCAGGGAACAATGGTTCTGGAACGTACAATGTAGGGAAGCATCATCCTTCGAGGTCTAGTATCAAAGTAGTAATCATTGTTGGCACTGTCGCAGCCATCATGATGATTGTCTTTGTTTTACTAGCTTATTATAGGACACAGTTGCAAGAACTTCATGGAAGAAATGGATTTTGTAGTCATAATACAGGAGGAGATGTTAAGTTGAGGAGATTCACTCGTCCCACTCTTTTCAACTTTCACAAAAACACTGGTCCTGCTCCAATTTCATTGCGTTTTTCAAATGATCAGTTGCTAACTTCAGATACTAGATCATCAATGCCCGGGCGGGAGTATGTAACTGAGACTGCAGAACCTGGTCCTCCCAAGGCAAAAGAAGCAGGCCCAGATAATGGTCTTTCAACCATGGGACTGAAGTCCTCTCCAGGTTCACCAATGTCCTCCTCGCCCCATTTTATTGAGTCAGGTGTGTCTGAGCAGCCTGTGGTGTTAAGTGTCTATTCACCAGATCGATTGGCTGGGGAACTGTTTTTCCTAGACAGTTCACTAGTATTCACAGCTGAGGAACTATCTCGTGCTCCAGCAGAAGTTCTTGGTAGAAGCAGCCATGGGACTTCATATAAAGCTACCTTAGATAGTGGCCACATGTTAACAGTAAAGTGGTTGCGAGTAGGCCTTGTAAAAAGGAAGAAGGAATTTGCCAAGGAGGTCAAAAGAATCGGAACTATCAGACATCCAAACATTATTTCATTAAGAGGCTACTATTGGGGACCAAGGGAACAGGAAAGGCTAATTCTAGCAGACTATATCAATGGAGATAGCTTAGCACTTCATCTTTATGGTAAGACCACCTCTGGCTTGATTTATATCAAATATCTCATAGCATATAGCATTTTTGAATTGCTGTTTTAATGCAACTTCTCTTATGTATGTCTGTATGTTGGTATGCATGCATGTAGGCACACGCACGTATATACACATGTACCCACGATGAGGATCACCTTGTGTAACAATCAGCCTCATTCCACTCATCAAGTGGCAATGCATTTACTTTTTTTTCTTCATGATATTAATCTCTATCAAGGTTTAAATTATCATTCAAAGTCAGAATGTATTACCCGATACGTACTGGTATCGGAGGGTGGCGATGTCCCCCCCCCCCCCCCCCCAACATAAATAAAAAAAAATAAAAAATCTTGTATTGGGTTGACTGGGACAAGTCGAGACGATTTGGATTAAGTCAATCCCATATTCTATGACTCGCTCCTACCTCGTTCAGTACAACTATGTGGAGCCCACATGATGTTTAATAGAGATCCACTCCATTCATCTGATGAGCCAATAAATAATGACCCTTAGCCCAAATTTCAGTCCAAAAAATGAACTCAGGTGGGCCACAAAAGTGGGAACAATGGGGAAGAAAGACCACAGCAGAAAGTTTTGCAATTGCGTTTGGGGCTCACCATTGTGTCTATGTACCCATCTAACCTGTCATAAGGTGCATCCTATCAAGATAAAGGGACTCTCAAAATATCATATTGATCCAAAACTCAGGGGGCCACACCACTTGAATTTAGGGTTTAAAGCCACATGTTTACATTGTTTCCTTTTTGTGGCCCCCATAAGCTATGCATCAGCTTGAATTTGGAGTGCTTTAGCATCAAAGGGGAGCACACATGATGCATGGTTTAGATGCCACACATAGATGAAGATGGCGCCATAAACCATTCAATGTGACGACGTGTATGTGAGCTGTGATTTTTGTTCTGGGAACAATTGTACATGAGCTGCTGTACCTTGCGATGTGACTGCAACTTCTGCGTTTGGTGAATTTGACTTTTTGGGTTTCGTTATTTGATAACCTGGCAGAAAATGACACTTGATACATGCACTTAGAAATTGTACACGTGTAAAACATTTACTCAAATTAAGTCAACTAAATTGTTTTTTCTTTTGAAAGATAACAAATTTTTTATAAACAACCTGCATAGGGAAAAGAATACAGCCCCGCACTGCACTGAAAGGCAACGAATAGATTGCCGGGCACACCACTTTTACATACACAGCCTAACTCGACACAAGCCCTTCAATCCGCCTAATAACATCCTCTACCTCCATAATTTCATTCCGAAAGCATCTAGCATTTCTAGCCCCCCTAATAGGCCAAAAAACCCTCATCAAAATCAATCTTCACTTAGCTTTCTCAACTTTGCTCACTCCACCATGCCAAGCCCACAAGAAATCTTCAACCAACTTCGGCATAACCCAATCCATAATTCCATATGAATCAAGCCTAAGAAGTGAGCCCAAACTTTAGAAGTAAAGGAGTAGTGCAAGAACAGATGATTAATCGACTTTGTGATCTCCTCGCACATGAAACACATATTGGGTAAAATCAAAGCTCTCCTTCGGAGGTTGTCCACGGTGAGAATTCTTTTATGCCCACAAGCTAAACAAAGACCACAACCCTAGGAGGATATCCGTAGAACCAACAATGAAAGGAGTGAGGTGGGGACGAAAAGGTACATTCCTTGCCTAAACACTTAACAAAAGAACGAACAGAGAACTTTTCAGAAGGGTGACCTGGCCAAATCAACAAATCTGATTGAGAAGGGGAAGGGGAAGCACTCAATAGATGGGCCAACAATTCAGTAAGTTCCCCAAACTCCTCGCCCAACATATGGCTCTGACAAGGGGGATTACAGACCATAGAGGTAGCAGCCACAAGATAATATTTCTCTACGGAAATGAATCGATCAGGAGTAAGCCTTGTCGCTCTTGGAATAGGTCTTGAAGAGCGCAATCTCCACACCAAATGTCAACCCAAAAACGAATGTGATGACTGTCACCCAAAGAAAAAGCAATTCTCCATCTAACAAGATGTTCTGATGTCGTGATTGCTTTCCAAACATGGGAAGCTCTATAAAGTGAAGAACTCTTCACAAACCAACCACCCTCTTGAACCTCGTATTTACTAGCCAAAACTTCCCTCCATGATCTCCCCTCTTCCGACTCGAATCTCCAAATCAATTTACCAATAAGAGCCTATAGAGAGCGGGTATCTTGTATGTATGTGTTTGTTGGTATGTGCATGTACACAATGTTCTATTCTCCTGAGGAGTATGTATGTGCTATAAAATTATAATAAAATAGGGTGTTAGGGTTTTTTGGACCTAACACACAAACCCATTTTTTCTTCAAAACTCTCTCTCTCTCTCTCTCTCTCTCATCTCCTCCTCTCCTTCCTTTTCATTCCTAAGATAATCTAGACTCAACTTGGTATTAGAGCAAACCTTTGGAGTTGATCGAAGCTACAGGAGCCTGTTGACATCAACATTGTACAATTTGTACAGACTATTTTCGATTGGGAAGAACATGGTGACACAGGACAATGGGCCTACTTATATGATGCGAAATGAAACTAAAGCGGAAATGTGTAACAACGAATAATTAAATGAAAACTACTCAAATCTCATGTGCGGAAGTTCAATTACGTAAGAAGTCATACACCACAACCATAAACCACAAGCGTGTAATGAAGGAACTGTAAAATCTCCATTCTCAAATGTCGGGACCCATGAAAGGTAGAACTTCCATGTCCAAGCATAGGGTTAATCCTAAAATCAAAGGAAGGGGTTCTAAAGTTTTTAGGGTATGACTGAAATTAGGGATTAATGTGAATTAAGGTTATGGTTAGGGTTTGGGTGATTTGGGAAGTAGGGATTTAGAGATTTAAGGCCATGGGAAGGCTGGAATTCGGATTTGGGTGAAAGGGGATGTGTAGATTTAAGTGGTGTGAGATTAGGTTTGGTTTGAAGGATTCAGATGAGAAAAAGTTAGGGTTTTGGGGGAAAACAATGTTTAAGGTTGCGTTGGCCTATGCCAAACCAAAAGGGGCGAAAGTATTGAAGGGTTTTGGCCCTTTTGGGTTTGGATTCAAGAAAAGATTAAAAGTTTTCAAATGAATGCAAAAAAACCACAATCATAAATACCTGAATTTGTAAAGAAGAAGAAGAGAAGAAAGATAGAAGAGGGATAGTTGGCATCACACCAAAAGGGCTCCAATCACAGGAGGTTCATGCTCATCTTAAGCAAGAAAGAGTTTTCTCCCAATTTTCATAAACACATAATGAAAAATAAGGTTTCTAACAAAGTTTATACAGCTCACATTTAAAAAAATTGTACTAAAGTGCCTAAACAATAAAAAAATAACAAAACAATGCCTAAAAAAACTATTTGCCTGCTCGGTCGGACCATCTGACAAAACAATGCCTAAAAAAACTATTTACTGTTATGTGGCCCAACTGACTGTGTTTTGTCTGATAGTCCGACAGAACCTTAAAAACTTGGGATCTGCTACTCCTGCTCCTTTGCTTGCTCCTGCTCCTCATTTATGCTGCCTGCTCCACTCATGTGCTCTTCAAATGTCATCGAACCACAACGAGATGGGTGCGACACATCTCCTACGCTTGTACACTCGGGAAAAAGAACGTGATGGTCTGATGTCCTCATCGCATGGTTTGAAGCGTCTCAATTTTAGAAGATTTATGGTGGTTTTTGTGGAATTTTTTGAGCTCATCTAAGGTACATTTGGGCCACTTTCTCATCCAACAGAAAACGCCCAATCTTCATTTTTCTGCGATTTTGCTCAAATCAGTAGAGATTTCTTGGAATTCTCTTCACATGATGGGTCAGTTTTACTATTTGACCATGTAAGGTGTTATTTTTCATTGAGGGGGAAGATTTTGATGAGTTGTGAGGTCAAAGGTCCGGCTAGGCCTTTTTTGGGATTCTATGGGTTCTGAACATACATCAGAACCTTCGGTGTATGTCTAGATCGATGTTCTTGGTGTGTGAGATGTCTTTACACTTGATTCAAGTCTATTTCTGATTCTCGATGCTGTTTTTCAGTTCTAAGACCCTTTTGGAACTCCGAGTCCCTACATAGAACTTAGATTTGTGTGAATCTGTGACTCTTGTATAGTGTGTACCTCCCTTGAGTCATTTTTGCATGGGCTTCTTCTTTGTGGACCCTTATAGAAGACAAAATCTCTTCTGGATCCAGTGTGGGATCTTCAGAATTAAATCCCTTGTTAATTACCATTTACCACAGTTTAGTTGAACAGTAACAATTATTTATAATGGACTTAATCCATGAAGTTTTTTTTAGGGGGTAGAGACAGACTTTCCTACATATTGGATGGATCTCCAGATCCTTCAGATGGGAATTTCAAGACTTGGACCAAAGAGAACTACCAAGCCATAGCTTGGCTACTTGATAGTATGGACTCCATTGTGAGCAATTTTGTCATGCTCTTGACCTCGGCCAAAAGAATCTAGGACACCCTCCATGACATGTATTTTGAGTCACATAATATATCTGGAGTTTTTAAGTTGATTTCTGATATTGGCAAGTTTCAAGAAAATCCAAGATCCCTGAACGAGTATTTTTCAGCCCTTCGGAGTATGTGGGATGATCTAGATCTCTGTTAGCCCTTTCCCTCCTATCGTACAAGTGATTATGATCATGTACGGAAGTAACATGAAGACCCTCGAAGCATGCAATTCCTCTCTGGCCTTAACTCTAAGTATCATAGTGTTCGGGAACAAATTATAGTTATGGATCCCCTTCCTTTCATGAGTGCACAAAGCACATTGAGATTGATTGTTATTTTATTCGGGAAAAAATCGCTAACAAGGAGATTGCAACCCCTTTTGTTTGCTCTAGTGAGCAGTTAGACGATGTTCTTACTAAATCCCTAAGACGGGATGCTCTTCGTCATATCACTTGCAGGTTGGGCATGATCAACATCTATGCTTCAATTTGAGGGGGAGTATAGAGAGTGAGTATTTTGTATGTATGTGTTTTTGGGCATGTGCATGTACACAATGTTCTGTTCTCCTGAGGAGTATGTATTTTTGCTATAACATTATGATAAAAGAGGGTGTTAGGATTTTTTGGACCTAAGACACAAACCCCTTTTTTCTTCAAAACTCTCTCCTCTCATATCTCTCTCTCATCATCTCCTCCTCTCCTTTCTTATTCACTCCTAAGATCATCGAAACTCAAGCCAAATTCGTATCTCCCAAACCTCCCCCCCCCCAAAACAACTTCACACTTCGGACCACTTCAGCAGATGAAACTGTCAACCATCCGAAGCACCTTTTCAGAAGAAATCCCTCCTCATCTTGTCAAGCATATCCATCACCTCTTTGGGGCATTTAAACAAAGACATGAAATACACAATAATATTAGAAAAAGCCGTCTTGATTACCATAGAAAGATAGCGACACTTCCAAGATGCAAGTTTCCTTTCTGTTCTTTCAAGAACTTCGTCCCAAAGATGCTTAACTGGATTCCCTATGCATAAGGGAAGCCCTAAATATGTTCGATAGAAAAGAACTTGATTTGCATCCAAAGATGCTCGCAAAGCGTCGAAGATCTCCGTCGCAAACATGGATTCCCAATAGTTTAGATTTGGCCACATTAATCTTTAAACTTGATACATCTTCAAAACAGTCACTTAATTTCAGAAGGTTATCAACCGAAGTCTCCTTTGCATCATAGAAAAGAAACGTATCATCGGCATACTGAAGATGACTGATTTGGCAACCATTTGTTGACGTCTTGAATACACTTCTCCTCTCCCTTGCGAAGCGTCATTCTAAAAGCTTCCCCAATAACAATGAACAAATACGGAGATAAAAGATCACCCAGTCTAAGACCTCTTGATGCCTTGAAGTAATCTTTCGGTAATCCTTTCACTAGAACGGAGAAAGACACATATTGAACACAAGCCTTCATTTATCTTCTCCACTTAGGGCCGCAACCTAATCTCCTGAGCATATAATGTAGAAAATCCCAATTGACATGGTCAGATGCCTTTTCCACATCCAACTTGCACACTAGGTTGCTCTTGTCCTTGAATTTGGAATCAATACATTCATGGGCTATGGCCTACGAGAACACTGCTAGAATCTGCCTACCTACCACAAATGCACCCTGGAAGTTCGAAATGACCTTAGAACTACTTTAAATCTAAAGACAAGAATCTTGGCCAAAAGTTTATAGGGGCCACCTATGAGGCTTATCGGCCTAAAATCTTTGAGTTGAGCTGCCTCTTCAACTTTTGGAATGAGAGCAATAAATGAGGCCCCAAGTTATTTGGATAAATGGCTACAATGAAAAAATTCCACTAAGAAATCCACAACACCCTTTTTTGTAATATGCCAAAACTTTTGATAAAATAACAAAAGACCTGGGGCTTTTTGTCCGCACATAGAACTTAATGCCGCACAGACCTCTTCCTCCAAGAAAGGCGCTTCTAAGAAAGATGTATTGTTGTTGGATAGCTGATGGAAATTAAGATTTTCCAATCTCGGCCACTTCCAATTCTCCTAAGAAAGAAGGCCGGAGTAAAACTGAACAATAGCGTCACAGATTTGACTCTTATTCGAAATTTTCGACCCTTTGACCATCAAAGTAGAGATTCTGTTAGCTTGAGCTCAAGCGCTGACAATACTATGAAAAAATCAGGAGTTTTTATCTCTCTTTAAACCACAAGGCCCCTGATCTTTGACACAATTTAATTTTCTCCTCTGTAGAGTGCTTGCGCATATTTCAATGACAATTCTTCTCTTTTGATTCTGCCTTTCGGTGAGAGACTACCGCTTTCTTCGAGAAGATCGATATCCATAATCTCTTCCGCCATGGAATTGAATTCAGCCTCCCGAGCACCCATCACCTCTTTTTTCCGATAGTTAATTTTATCTTCGAGAAGTCTAAGTTTTCTACTCAAGCGAAACCCCCCGAAACTATCCATGGAAAAGGACCACCATCGCACTATTAACTCTTCGAAACAATCAATCTCTAGCCACGATGTTTCAAATATGAAAGTTTTGGGACTCCAATTGTCTTCAGGCACTTTGAGAACCATTGGGCAATGGTCTGACACAATCCTCAACAAACCCCGCTGACTCACCAACAGATATTTATCCACCCAATCTGAAGAAGTCAGAAATCTGTCTAACCAAGACATTGTCGCGTCTGATTGCCCATTAGACAATGTATATTTAGGTCCCCCAAGAGGCAAATCAATAAGCTCATCTCGGCCACCTAGTAAGAGAAGTTCTTCATACTTCTAGACACTTGGCCACCCCTCGTGATGCGAACATCAAGCCCTTTAGGGTTTATCAGCGTAGGAGGCGAGTGACACCTATATCTTTATGGCTCGATAATGACAGGCTTGGATTGTTCATGATGACTTGAGGAGCATCGAAGACCTTACACATGTAGTCCGAGACATTTGAGAAGACCCCTCCTTGGGAAGATATGTGTAAATTGCTTGGAGGAGATGATCGGACCGTTGGATCACGATGATGATGTGATCGGACCGTTGGTTCGTCGTGGCCCACTTTCATCATGTCATCATCGGAGGCCAGCAGGCATCTTAGATTTGCGTTTATTATATGCATTTTTACTTATTTGAGTTTTGGGTCAGTGTGTGCACGTTTTTTCGTGCGAATGTCTTTTTTTTTAAATTTTGTTAGTAGGGTGATGCGGACATCTAGCCCCTTAAAGTCTACCAACGAAGAAAGCGCTCACCACAAGCATCTTGCTTGTGGCTAGGCGACTATTGAGGAGCATTGAAGACCCTACACACGTGATTTGACACATTGAAGACCCCACATTGGGAGGACACATGTGTAGGAGGCTTTTGGACGTTTTTGGACGTCTTCGGGCGCCCAAACTTTTGCGCAATATGTTTTAAGTTCTGTTTTTGCTTAGTTTTTAAGGGTATTTTGGTGTTTTCATATTTTCTTATTGGTTATTTAAGAGGGCTCAGCCCTAAAAACGAGATTAGTTGATTATTAATTAAAAAGTAAACCTCTTTGGTGGCCTCTCTCTTCTCTCTCTCATGGTGCTTCTTCTCTTTACTTGATCTTCTTCTTCTAACTTCTTGTGCCCCTCTAAATTCTTCAAGGTAATTATCTTTCTTCTTTCGAGTTCTAGTCTTACTAATCCTTATTCGATCAAACTTTGATAATCGACCTAAACCCTAAATCTTCATACGTAGAATTCAATAAGAAAAGTTTGAGTTGGAGTTTTGTTTTATGTGCCAAGCTTGCCCTTTTCACTTTAAAAAATGATGGCATATGGCGCACATGTGGGCATATCTTGGCCGTCCACAAAGCTTTAGTCAAGTGTTATGCCACCTTGCGACGTATTCACTTCGTGGTGGATATGATGGCCAGAGTCCCTATCCCGCATCTTGATGACATTTTAGACATAATGGCTGATGCCAAGATCTGCTCAAGACTTGGTATTAATAATGTGTGTTCTCAAGTGTTGGGATACCTGAAAATCATCCTTGTTTATAATAATTATAATGAGAAATTATGTGTCACTTATGAGAAGTGTCCTTTTGTTTCAGTTTTTTAAGTTATAGGTCATAGATTGTTTATTTCGAGTCTGTTGCTTTTTCAGAGAGTCCTTTAGTTTCACCCATGTCTGTCACCCAAAGGTCTTTAGAGTCAAGCCGGTGCATTTACATGACACATCCATGATTTGCATACACATATTAGACAGCGGATTAATCAAAGCAATGATAATTATAAGTTTTCAGCTGATAATCATTGTAGGTCACAAGATTTTTAGGAAGGAGACTACGTAATGGTGAGGATAAGGCCAGAGCGGTTCTCACAGGGTTCTGCTAAGAAATTATAAGCACGTAGTGCTGGACCATTCAAGATATTGCAGAGAATTGGGTCCACAACGTATCGGATTGACCTTCCGCCTGAAATGGGCATTAATCCAACGTTTAATGTGGAGGATCTAATCCGTTCCCCTAATCCTATCATTGATCCCTCATCCCTTTCCTGGCCATTCTCTGATTTTGTTTCACAACTTAAGCCCCACCTATTGCTTGCAAAGAGGAAATTGTGGATGAATAGATAGTTTTCATGAGAGATGAATGTTTTTAGAGATACCTTGTCAAATGGAAGAACAAACCACCGTCAGAATCTACATGGTTGACTGAAGAGGAGTTATAGAGCGTTGACCCAGATTTACTAGAGTGCCACAAGAGTTTTAACTCGTTGGAGTCGAATTTTTCTTAGATGAGGAGAATGATGTGGACATCTAGCCCTTTAAAGTCTACCAACGAAGAAAGCGCTCACCACAAGTATCTTCCTTGTGGCTAGGCGACTATTGAGGAGCATTGAAGACCCTACACATGTGATTTGACACATTGAAGACCCCACATTGGGAGGACGCATGTGTAGGAGGTTTTTAGATGTCTTCGAGCACCCGAGCGCCTGAACTTTTGCGCAATTTGTTTTAAGTTCCGTTTTTGCTTAATTTTTAAGGATATTTTGGTATTTTTCATGTTTTCTTATTGGTTATTTAAGAGGGCTCAGCCCCAAAAACGAGATTAGTTGATTATTGATGAAAAAGCAAACCTCTTTGGTGGCCTCTCTCTTCTCTCTCCTCTCTCTCTCTCTCTCTCTCTCATAGTGCCTCTTCTCTTTCTTTGAATTTTCTTGATTTATGATGAGTGATTCTGAATTTTAGATTATTTATTTCTTTTATTTTCCTCTGTTTAATTATGTTCATGAGCATGCATCATAATTACAGTGGAAAATAAAAGAAATAAATAATCTAAAATTCAGAATCACTCATCATAAATTAAGAAAATTCACAAGGAGCTTGCAATGGATCGAGCCAACCGTCACAACCACGAAGTTTGAGTTTCAAGTATAGCTAGGGCTGGATCCGGCGAGGGATAGGACCTCCCGATCTTGCATGATCATACCTAATCAATTAATGAAGATCACTAGTCCGAAGAATCAGGAAGTTCTCGGATTAGTGATTTGAGAATTTGAAGATTTAGGGTTTAGGTCGATTCTCAAAGTTTGATCGAAGAAGGATTAGTAAGACTAGAACTAGAAAGAAGAAAGATAATTACCTTGAAGAATTTGGAAGGGCACAAGAAGAAGTTAGAAGAACAAGATCAAGGAAAGAGAAGAAGCACCATGAGAGAGAGAGAAAAGAGAGGCCACCAAAGAGGTTTGCTTTTTCATTAATAATCAACTAATCTCGTTTTTAGGGCTGAACCCTCTTAAATAACCAATAAGAAAACATGAAAATACCAAAATACCCTAAAAAATTAAGCAAAAACGGAGCTTAAAACAAATTGCGCAAAAGTTCGGGCGCTCGAAGACGTCCAAAAACGTCCAAAAACCTCTTATACATGTGTCCTCCCAATGTAGGGTCTTCAATGTGTCAAATCACGTGTGTAGGGTCTTCAATACTCCTCAATAGTCGCTAGCCACAAGGAAGATGCTTGTGGTGAGCGCTTTCTTCGTTGGTAGACTTTAAAGGGCTAGATATCTGCATCATTAATCCTACGTCATTGGGGTATTTTGGTAATTATGCTAATTTCGAGTTTTATAAGGGTGTTGCCCTAATCCTTTTTCATTATGCTATTGATTTGATAAAAGAAGAAGAAACTTTGGTGGCTTATCTCCCTCCTCCTCTCCTCTCTGTGGATCTTCATCTTCTTCCCCAATCTTCTTTTTTTTTCTTCTTCCCTCCTTCCAACTTTCTTCTAAGGTAATTCTTTTTTCTTCCCTCTTTCTTCTAAACTTATTTTCTCCCATTATCCGCAACCCTAAAATCTGAGAATTGATCCCTAAACCTATTTTTCTCAGATTTTCATTCTCTAATCTAAGAAATCACTTGATTCCCCGGACTAGTGACCCTTATTGAGCGTTGGATCATAACCATGCAAGTCGGGAGGTTTCATCCCTCGCCGGATCCAATCCATGCATGATTTGAAACCCTCACTGTGAGATTGTGATGATGACCCCTTTTATTGCATGTTTCCTTTATGATTTTCTTGATTATGATGATAGTTGTTGAATGTTTAATTTAGATTGCTTGATTTATTCAGCTGATTTTTATATGCTCATGAATATGCATCATAATTAAGGCGTCCTGCATCACCTCAACTTTTCAAAAGAAAACCGAATGACATTGAAATCTCCTCCAATGCACCACGTGTCCACCCACATCTGATGGTTGCTGTCAAGTTCATACCGAAACTGGTCTCAAACATTGTAAGAACATGGCCCGTAAGCTCCTGAAAAAATCCACTGGAATCTATTTGAAACATCCCTCAACAAAATAAACAAGGAAAAGGAACTACCAACAAAATCCACTTTCTTCCATTTGTCAGCATTCCTACAAAGCAAAATCCCCCCCGCAGACCCTAATGTGTCAGCTAACACCCGATAAGCCGACTAAATTGTGGAGCACACTTTTTTTGAGTCATAGTCCCAAAATCAAATGGGTTGAACAATCCTAACCTCTAATCATGGATACTTTGAAGTAGGACCGTTGGACCATGGTGGTGACTCATCCTTCTTCGAATCTCACATGTGGCACTTACATACGGCCATCCAAAGTGTAAAGATTGTGGGACAGGTTTTGTATGATGCATCTCTAAGATCACAATGATTACAATCATGACCATCTAATTTTGACTGAACAGGGCATCTCGGCCCGTATCAGCTGATACGAACTGTACACATCGGTTTCGGTGGTGATCGATTCAGCGCACCAAACCGATTTTTAAACCTTGGTGGCTATCCATCATTTTCTATGGTGTGGTGCACCTTTAGAGTGGATTAGGATGATTTTTACAGGAGTTGACTGACATGATGGGGCCAACTTATTCAGCGGGTTGGATGTCGCACACACATGATAGGCTGGAACTTATCCACTGGCCAGATAGTAACCAAGCGTCCAAATGGTTCAGGTTAAAACTTATCCATTGGTTGGATTGTAACTTAGCGTCCAGCAATGTGGACATGTGCATCCCTGTGTGCGTTTGCACAATGTGTATGCAGTGTGCGTTCACAGTGGTAGCTCACGTGATGGTTGGTTCAGCATGCTTTGGGGGCATCGTAGTATCATTCGGCCAACAATGTGAGACCATGGATGGCCCCACTCCCCAATTAGTTGCGTTTACAACTAGTTGTAGGTGAAACCATCCCATATAGCTCCCTGTATGTGCGTGCGTGTTGTGCATGTGTGTGTTCATGTATATGTGTATGTACGTATGCTTGTGTTTGTAGCAAGTTCATAGGTACCAGTACCACCACAACTTGTGGTTGTTTTGGGCTACCGCTTTGCCACATGATGTGTGCGTCTGAACCGGCCCAGCCCATTGTGTTGGTCCCTCATGTTCACGATAGATCCAAAAAATTATGTCGATCCACAACTCAGTTGGGCCACATAACAGGAAACTGTCTAATCATGCCTAAAACCTCTAAATTCATGTGGTGTGGCCCAGCTGAGTTTTAGAATGGTCCGATATCTTGTTGGAGTGTTTGATGAATGACTCGGACGATATATCCACAATATGGTGGGTCCCTCAAACCTCCAGGCAGGTTTTATTGGTTAAGCATACCCTCCCAATTGTCTCCTTGGGCGTCACCCATTAGTTTCTGCTTGGGCTGTTTTTGGCCCCATGGCCTAACATCAATGGCCGACGCCATTGGACAGGTGAATCTGATGCACACATCATGTGGGGCCCCTGCACACACATACATATATGTATATTTGCATATATACATTTGTGTATACATATACACATGTAGTGTAGACACTATGTCACTACCATTACTCCATAATGGTTGCATCACATCGACCTTGTCCATAAGTTATGCCCTTCGATGTTCAGCCATGGGGCCAAAAATCAGCTAGATCAAAAATTCAGGTGGGCCACACTACAGGGAACAATTGGGAGGTTACACTTGACTAATAAAATGTCCACATTGTCTGTGGGACCCATGGTATTGTGTATATGCGATCCAATCCATTCATCAAATTACCCTACCAGTACGAAGGGACCAAAGATCAGGTCATTCCAAAATGCAGGTGAACCACACCAAGTGACCAAGTGAATTTGGAGATTTTAGGTGTGATTTTACACTGCTTCCTTAATTATGTCCACCTAAGCATATGATCGGCCTGTTTTTTGGTCTCTGGGGTGAACCTGAGGCAGCACACCTGATGGATGGAACATATGCATGTATCACGGTGGGCCCACAAAGGTTGATGTTGTCACAAGTTACGGTAATGTCGACGCTATGTGATCAGGTGGTGTGGTGTGGTGTGGCCACACAATAGGGAACAATGTCAAATCATGCCTAAAACATCTAAATTCATGTGGTGTGGCCCACCTGAGTTTTAGAATGCCCCAATTTTTTCTCTTCATCATGGTGGAGCGTTTGACGAATGGCTTGGATGACATATACAAAATATGGTGGGCCCCACAAACCTCCAGGGAGGTTTTATTGGTTAAGCATACCTTCCTAACTGTCCCTTAGGTGCCGCCCACTTGAGTTTCTGTTTGGGTTGATTTTTGGCCCCATGGCCTAACATCAATGGGCGACCCTAATACGCACATATAGAGTAGACACTGCCATTACCATTACTCCATAATGTTTGCATCATATCGACCTTTCCATCAGGTATGCCCTTTGATGCTAGGCTATAAGGCTAAAAATCAGCTGGATCAAAAGTTCAGGTGGGCCACACCACAGAACAATTGAGAGGCTACACATGCCCAATAAAGTGTTCCATACTTTTGTGGGACCCATGGTGTTGTGTATATGCCATCCTATCCATTCATCAAATGCACCCCACCAGTATGGAGGGATGCACCAAAGATCAGGTCATTCCAAAACTGAGGTGAGCCACACCCAGTGAATTTGGAGATTTTAGGCATAATTGTACACTTTAACCTTAATTGTGTCTGCTTAAGTGTCTGATTGGCCTAATTTTTGGTCTCTAGGGTTAGCTTGAGGCAACACACATGATGGATAGAACATACGTCACGCATGTATCACCATGGGCCCACAAAGGTTGATGTTATCATAAGTTATGGTAATGTTGACATCATGTGATCGCCGCTCTCCCCACCTAACAAAAAAATAAAAATAAAATAATAATAATAAAAATAAATCCTGTTGTGGTAAGGTTCTTGTAGTGTTGACTTTGCGTGCACCCCACCATGATGTGTGCATTAGGTTTACCCTGTCCATTATGTGTGCTGCCTTATCTTCACCCTAGAGCCCAAAAATCAAGCCAATATGATGCGTGTGGGCCACACCATTTGGAGTGATGTAAATCATGCTTAAAACCTCTAAATTTACTAGTTGTGGCCCATCTGAGTTCTTCCTGATTTTTGGGTCTCTTCATCTTCGTGAGGCACATCTGATGAGTTGCTTGGATGGCATATACACAGCAGGATGACCACCACAAAAAGATAGGAAGGTTTTAATGGGTAGGTGTGCACTCCCAACTACTCCCCATGGCACGGCCCACTTGAGATTCAGATTGGTTTGATTTTTGACCCCATGGCCTAATATTGAAGGGTACACACCTCATGGACAGAGTGGATTTGATGCACTAATCATTGTGGGCCCCACAGAGGTCAACAATATAGAAACTTTCATAGTGTCAAGACTATAGAATATGGACTCTCTTTGTGTGTATGAGGTGCACTCATCTGGTGCCAGTAGCAGCACAACTTTTGGTGGTAATCAACTGTGCATGTAATTCAGTCTTATGTTCGCCCCTCATGCTCACCGTGGAAACCCAAAATCAGGCGGATCCAAAACTTGGTTGGCCTGCAACACAGGGAAACAATGTAAAATCATGCCTATCACTTCTAAATTCTTGTGGTGGTGGCTCACCTGGGTTTTGGAATGGCCCTATTTTTGGTTTGTCCCTTCATCATAGTGGGGAGTGTCTGATGAATGGATTAGAGTGCTTATACACAACATGGTGGGTCCAACAAACAATGGGGAAGGTCTGATTGGTTGGGCATTCCCTCCCAACTGTTCCTTGTGGTGTTGTACCTTAGTTTTCATTCTAGCTAATTTTTGGCCCCGTGGCCTAATATCGATGGGTGCATCTCTAATGGACAGGGTGGATCTGATGCACAGGTGATGTGGACCCCATAGCTGCCCCATACCATCACAAGTGGTGGTACCGATACACATGAGCGCACTTATATATTAGCTACAGGCTAATTCTTCTTTGCTTTATGTACTATTTCTTTTTCCAGGCCTTATCAAGCTTTCTTTTGAGACTTGTCTGTTGGAGTTGTCCTCCCCCCCCCCCCCCCCCCCCCCCCCCGTTGCCCCAACTAGAGGGTATTGCATGCTTTACATGGAACCATGTTTACATGGTGTTGAAAACTGTTTTTTTTTTTTTTTTTTTAATTGTTGTGTCAGAAGAAGGATAGTTTATACTGATCCAGTATACTCTGAAATGACCTGTGCTACAATATTAGTGATCTAACAAAGAATGGAATGTCTGTAGTTTTCCATTAACACTGATTGAAGTACATTGTGTTGATTGATCTATCATTCAGTTAAGAGGAACATTTTGAGGATGCTAACTTTTCAAACTTTGAACTTGTTGAGAGTTGAAAGTGGAGAATGTTTTCGAAATATAATTTGGTGGCCAGATCTCGAGGGAGCTCTTGTGCACCCTGACCACTTCCCCTTCCATCTTTGGTGTGTCTTTGGTGGCATCTACCTCTTTGAAAGACTGATTATGACCTTCTCCGAAGCTCACCTTTAGACTCCCTTTGAGATAACCCAGGGTCAAAATCTCCGACATAATCTGCAGCCTTAAGATCTTGACAGTCAATCTCTTGGTAGTTGATCTCAAGGGGTGCTTGAAGAGGATTTCAAAGGATGGTTGTAGACACTCCAATTAATGAACTAGCAATAACCCATCTACCATTGAGGAGGATCTTGTACTGATTTGAATCCTGAACTAGCATAATTTCACCGAAGTACCCATTATCATCCAACTTAAGCCTAGCCTAACCAAAGTCCGAACCCGAACCTCACAAAAATCTCCTTCTCAGCCCAGGTTAATCCAAGAGGTGTGTGATCCAGCCTAGCTCAGGTTGGTGCCAACGCCTTTATTTTTTTGGGTGAAAACACAATGGACGCATTGAATTGCAGCACTTTCAATGGCCCTGACTTTGTGCTTTGATTTCTTGCACTTCCCATACCTAATTAACTTGATCTAGGGGTCCATCTTGTAGTTCATCATTAATCTTTCAAATAAGCCTATTTCAGCTCAATTTGATCTACAGGTGCCAAGTGATGATCGAAAAACCAAATAGTGTGCAGGATCAGTTGACTGTTGCAGAACAGAAAATTGACCCAATTTGCAGACCCCATATCTTCCTAACTCCAAGGAACTTCGACCTCAAATCTAAGCCATTAGTTAGTCCATCAAATTAGCTTTCCAATGAGCTGTAAGCAATCCAAATGCAACGGTTGAGTGCCAAGTTTTGATTAAAAAACTGAGAAGTGAGCAGGCTGGACTGTGTTCAGAGAACAATTTTTAAAAACGATCATTTTGTCCTTGCACGGAAATCCAAGATCAAATTTCTTTTTTCTATTTTTCTTTGATCCTTTGACCCACTTTTTACTAGAATACCCCTAGGAGCCTTAGTTTGATTGTAACCTATTATCTTTTTGCAAAACTACCCCCCGACTACCTTTGTTAGTGAAACCCCAATTCTACCCCCACCCAAGCTCTAGGATGTTTACAAGTGTCGGAATCCCATCCTCCCAAGTCCCAAGCTCCTAGAAAGTTCCTAGCACCTTCCCTTTACCCTAGCATCCCTTAGGACTCCCTCAATTTACATCCAACTCACTCAATTGATAATTAAGATCGTGCCACTTGTCACCCAATCCATAAATCTCTTACTCTTTGGAAAAGTTTGCAGATATCAATAATATCGGCTGATATTATAGATATTGCACCTCAATGATACAAAAGACACATGAAGTTGTGGGACTTTTGGAAATTGATGATATTATCACAATGTATCTCATTGCATCGCAATGTACAGATGATGTATCAACGATAGTCGATACCGATAACAGCACTTTCCCAAAAAAATTGAAAAATTCGAAAGAAAAACCTTACAAAATTCCATTTTTTGTCAAATCTTCCACTTCTAATCTATTTCTTAGATTTATAAATGATTTGAATTGATTTTGAATATAGTTGCATCACTTTTGTTAGACACCGCATCGTTTAGTTCCTCATACAAGGGAAACTTATTACATGCACTTGTTTTTAGTGATCTTTTGATTTCGAAGTGTGTAATGATGTCTTTTTTAACATCCCCTAAAGTTTCATTGAAAAATTCAACCAATTTCCTAATGTTTCCCGATGTTTCTGACAAACAGCGAAACATTACATGATATATTCGATATTTCCCATGCAATGACCAATATGTTTCCGTATCGCACAGGTACGATATGGAAAACATTGCCCTTTAGAACACCCATACATCCATCAATACCAATATTGAAAACATTGCCCTTTAGAACACCCACACACTTCTCTCAAATTGCAACTCTACCTAAATAGAGGCCCTATTCTCTCAGGGATGAGTCTTGCCTCATTAGAATTCTAAGTTCCATAATCCAATAGGAACAAAACATCCGTATTCTGCAAGTTATGGAGAAGGAGACCTGGGCAGAGGTTCAAGAGCTTGGGATATTCTTCTCCCTCAAGGCCAACAAGGAGTACAACGCTACTCTTCAAAGTGGTGAGCCAAGGATCCAGAAACCTTCAATAGAGGATAAATTCACTTGTTCCTCCTCATTTACCACTTCTCTTTGAAGAATTAAGCAAGGTAAGGCCCTTCTCAACAGAACTCAAACATCCCACCAGGGAGCTCAATTTCAAGCTCAAACTCATTCAGATTTAGATATCAAGACTCGGATCAATAGAAGGAAGACCGCTAAGAAGCGAAGTCACAGACTTCCCCACCTATCTTCCACTCTCTTCCTCAATTCTCTCTTATCCTCTAAAATTCTCATTTTAATTTGCATTTTTACTTGAGCCAATCTACCATTTGTTTAAATTCTAATAATTGGATTCTCGTTTCTCATGTTGTTAGAGATTGTATCTTTATGGGTGGAGACTTACTCCACAATTGAGATACCTAACTAGAGTTTAGGGTATAGTCCTCTTTATGTTTAGAGAGATGAACAAGGATTCTAGCCATCCTTGAACCGCACCTTAAATTGGATAGAGGTGATGCCTAATCCACAAGGCTCTACGATATTGGTAGAGCTTATTGCTACGTCAACTATGGTCTAGCGTAAACTATCACAAGAATTCTAGCCATCCTTGAACCGCACCTTAAATTGGATAGAGGTGATGTAGCTTGTTGTCCACTATGGTATACTCCTCTTTATTTTTAGAGAGAAGAACAAGGATTCTAGCCATCCTTGAACTGCACCTTAAATTGGATAGAGGTGATGCCTAATCCACAAGGCTCTACGATATTGGTAGAACTTGTCGCTACGTCAACTATGGTCTAGCATAAACTATCACAAGAAAAAAAGGGTCTCTATAACATTTTCAGTGCTAAGATTCCTTTTGGTTTCTTGGAGGACGATTTGCAGTTGTTTGCTTATTCGGGGATATTGTCAATATTTTTATCCCAAAGGAACCGCTCCTTGAAGAGTTGTGGATTTGCCTGTGTGCTTCTAGGATGTAGATCATGCAACTAAGGATGTTGAAGTCATGAACGAAAGGAGATTTAGGGGAAGGATTAACTCCATGAGAGAAGCCAGAGTAGCGGTGATTGGGTCTGGTGGTAAGGTTAAGGCTGTAGCTTATGCTGGAGATTCTAGCCTTGGATATTTCAAGGTGGGCATGGAGGCGAGCTTCAGACAAGGTTGTTATCGATCGCTCAAAGAATTGACAGTTGCTTTTGTCAGCGCACCAACGATGGAAGGAGAAGTTGTCAAGGTGCACAACTCTATTCCAGATAGAAGATCCTTAGAGTTGGTGCGAAGCTTGGTGGGCACTGCCTTTCATGGGGGAATCTCTATTTGGGAGATTATTGATTCTCTTCAAAACTCACCCATTAGGGTGTCAAATATCTTAGTGGTGAGGATGTCTCTAGTGTGCTTCTTGTTGTCTTTCGGCTCAAGGGAAGAGATGCTTGCTTAAGCCATGGATTTGCTCTTGTAGCATGCGATGTCGTTGGTCAAGGTTGATATGGGGTCCATCGAAGGTGGCTTCTAAGTAGGGGCTCATGGATTTGGTTGTTTGAGAAGCCATATGCATGGACTGGATCCAGATGATTGAGCTAGGCTCCCATCATGGGAAAGCTCTGGAGATAGATCCTATTACTTTGGAGAAGACATTGGATCAGCTGCTTGCTGTTTACAGAGATACTTTGTCATTCCTTGTAAGTCTTCTTGCCGCCATGGAAGAAGAACACACTAGATTGGAGAAGCATTGTCCAAGATTTAAATCCCAAGTTTTGATACCAAATCATGAAGAGGAGCAGGAGGAAGAGAAAAACAAAGAAAATGGAGGACGATGAAAGTGTGTCACGGTGGGAACAATGCTCTATCAAAAGAGAGGTTCAAACTAAAAGAGAGAATTTTTCAATGCATCAAGATCCTACCATCACCTCCTTTCATATAATACTTCTTACCAACTCATCCCTTGATTGTACAAACCATCTACTCTTATTACAACTTCGAACTGTACTGTTAGTACAAGTTCTAACTGTATCAAATACCTTAGACTATGACCTCCCTCAGTAACAATAAATTGGAACTTTCCAAGAAGACTTCTTCTAACAAGGAGCAATGGTTGGTGGGAAGTTGCAATTGGCTTTTTTTTTTTGGAAATAACGTTGGATATAACTAGCTTCTCATGACTAGCAAATTCCCAACCTAATAACACAGGAAATAGCTAGCACATTCCTTAAATATCTTAGGCTGCTTGGGAGGTGATTTCAATGCTATCGGATATAGTCATGAGAAGCTGGGAGGATTTAGGATTGCGTCGCAAGATTCCTACGACTTTGTAGAGAATTGGGGATTGATTGATTTGCCCTTCAAATGTGCCAAATATCCCTAGTTGAACAAGCAGGAGTATCCAGTGATGTGTCACTGAAGGTATTCTGTAATGGTAATGGTGGCAATAACGGCCACCACCATTACCTTTACGATGTGGGTCGTAACGGCCCCCATAATGGCCGTTACGTCTCTTTTTTTATTGAAAGGAAAAACCCAAAAAACATGTATTTGCCCCATAACATTGAAAGAAAATAAAATCCGAAAAACCTGTATTTGCTCCGTAACAGACCATTATGGGGCTGTTACGGCCTTTACAGGGGGCATATCGGGCTGTTAACGGCTGTTACGGGTCATTTTTTTTTCCCATAAAAAATCATTACGACCGTTACGACCCCGTAATGTGTAACAGTTGCTACCGTTACTTTTATGTAACGGCCTTTAGAGCGCCATAACGGCCTTTACAGCACACCATGGTGTCACCTGGATCGGCTGGGAAATGCCTTATGCTACTTGGGAGGTGATGTCAATATTATCATATATAGTCATGAGAAGTTGGGAGGATCTTGGATCACATCAAGCATGCAAGGTTTCAATGACTTTGTGGAGAATTGGGGGTTGATTTATTTGCCCCTTCAAGGTGACAAATATACCTGATTACTGTGTAAATTGGAATTTTCTTATTTATTTTCTGGATAACATGGACTTCAGTGAAAAATGGCAGCGGATCAAGGTGTCCATTACCTTTCCCTGGTTTTCTTTTTTAGTAACGGCACATTGAGTGTTTCTTCAAGGCCAGTTATGGAATCAGTCAAGGTGACCCCTCTCCCTTCTTTAATTCTCCATTGTGGATGATTCTTTATGAGACTTATCGACAAGGCTGTTTTCACGTCTTATTTGTGGCATGGCTATTGACAGTGGCAGTGTTTGGGTGTCACATGTTCAATATGCCAATGATACACGTCTCTTCAACAATGGCTCAAACCTTCTGAGACATCCTTATATGCTTTGAAATGGTTTTGGGGCTTACAATGAGCTTTCCTAAAATTAGTATTTCAGGTACTAACTTTGACCTTTCTAGCTATTACGCGAATGACGTTGACCTCTCAAGTGGACCCAATGCGCCTGATGGGGAGATTAAATAAGAAGCTGATCTGGGCATTCTGGACATGTTCAAAGGTACGTTTGGAAGTCCATTTGATGTTGTTAATCTACTTATCCTCCGGCTAAGGATGAAGAATGGCTTAGAGGGGCGATACGGCAGATTGGGATGATGGTCGGTCTCTTTTGGGGATAGGAAGAAGATGCTGCTATCCTCTTTAAATTCTTGATGACAGAGATGGAGTTGTGTATGGTGTTGCTCTTGCATTCATCAAGAACAAAAGATAAGAGAGTTATTGAGGCTATGTTTGGCCATCTATTATGGTAATGGCAGGGGTTATGAATCACATTGATAAGTGAAAAAGGGTGAATTCTCAGTCAAAAGGGGATCGGAGGTGGTCAGGGTGCCCCAGTGAAGGTGCTTTCATGGAATGTCAAAGGTCCTGTTTGCCTAAGAGATCCCAAATCAAATAGGTGAGGTTATATTGTATCCTTCCAAGAAAACAGATTGCAATTGATCAACAACAACATCATCACTTCAATATGGTGAAGCAGGAATTATCAGTGGGAAGAACTGGGGGGTTGTTGGGGGTTCAGGAGGAACTGTGGCTATATGGAATGCGAATGGTCTGGTTAAAGAGGGCAGCTGGGTTGGGCATTCTCGATGTCTGTCATTTTCAAGGAAGTTTCCAGCAATTGCACTTGAATCTTCTCATCCATGCACATGTTGACTTATTCAAGTGTTCATCAAGACTTTTGGGCTTAGCTTGATTTCATATGCAGTAGATGGAATGCTCTGTGGTGTTTGGGGGGAGACCTCAATATCATTCACTTCCCTTGGGAGAACAGGTGGATTCCATATTAACAGTAGTATAGGAGTTTTTAGTGATTGGAATGGTAATATCTCACTTTTATTTCCATGAGGGAAGAAGCCGCCTGGTCTAATAGCCAGCCTATTTTGTTTTTATAGATTGGATAGGATTCTTGTTATGGCGGATTGGGAGTAGAGATTCCTAGGGGCTAAAGTCAAAAGTTTATTGCGTCTGATCTCAGATCACCATCCAATAGTGTTAGAATCTAGAGTTGGTTTGTGGGCTCCTGTTTCATTCAGATTTGAACTAGTGTGACTGGAAGAGAGGGCTTCACCAATCTTGTGAAGGTGAAGGTCATTTCCTGTGGTAGGTTGGGCCGGATTTAGATTAATGGGGATGGTGCTTAGGGCATCAAGAGATATGCAATGCCATTGTCAATTTCTATTCCAATTTGCTTCCTTAAGAGGAATGGGTGAGGCCTAACCCCAACAATCTTTTCTTTGATCTAATCATGGAAGACGTGGATGCTTGGATTGAAAGCCTTTTTTTCCAAAGAAGAGATTAAATCAAAGTGTGTAAGGTCAGATAAAACGCCAGGTCCAGATTGCTTTCCTCTAGCTTTCTTCCAGGTATTTTGGGTTAAAGATGATCTCTTTGCCTTTGAGACTGAATTTTATGAGAGGGGGAAGCATAAAAAAGATATCGGTAGAGTACTGTATTAATTGCTCTTCTTCCAGGGGAGGAGGGTGCATAACTCCTTGAGGACTTCAGATCAATTAGCCTGATTGGTAGTCCTTAAAAATCTTGGCAAAATCTCTGCATCCTGTTTACGGAAGTTACTAGGCAGTGTAATATCTCCTCCTTGGCCCACCTGATAAGTGGATCAGGTTGAGTTTTACCCTAGGTGGTCTCCATGGTGGCACCAACCTAATTAGATTGGTTGGATATTACACGCATATGACAGGTTGGGATTCATCTGCTGGTTGGACAGTAAATTATCGTCTGACCAATTGGACTAGAGCATTTCTCATGCATGTTTCTGTGTACATGCATGTCTTTGCTGAAGGACCAACACCCTCTTTAGCAGCTACAGATTCTCCAAGCTTCTCCCAGGCTCTGCTCCAAGATTCCACTTGCCTTTTTCTATGAATCTTCTGAATAACCCCAACCTAGGTTTTCCAACATCTTATTCTTAAGAGGGTTTCCTGATGATGTGAAAAAATTAAATATAAAACCAGTTTCATTTGATAAACAACCAATTTAGCAGACCTTTTGAAGTTAAGTGTTAAAAAGTAAAATTCCAACTAATGTCATTTTAACCAACGAAGTTCTCATTGTTACGAAGATGCAATTTGGCCTGTTGGTAATGGAACACGCAATGGTGTAAATTAACAAATTATAATATTGCTTAGATTTGGATTTTCTTTGTTGGAGGATGATGATTACATGGTAATAGCAGTTTTATATGGCTTCAGCTCGATAGACTGAGGTGAATACCAATCCCATCATCAGTTCATTTCATATTGCTGCTTTCCTTAAAGTTATGCTATGCTCTCTAATACATGCTCATAGGCAGGTGAAGCCTCAAGCTGATTTTTATGTGTTGTATATACATAGAGCATTCTATTCACTTGAAGATTTGATTCTCTATTTTCCTTTTCAGAGACTACTCCTAGAAGATACTCCCCTTTGTCATTCAGCCAAAGACTGAAAATTGCAATTGACGTTGCTCGGTGTTTGTATTACCTCCACCATGATAGAGGTCTGCCTCATGGGAATCTGAAGCCAACAAATATACTACTGGAGGGCCCTGATCTTACAGCCCGGCTGACAGATTACGGTCTCCACCGTCTTATGACGCCTGTCGGCACTGCAGAGCAGATACTGAACTTGGGTGCACTTGGATACCGAGCTCCAGAGCTTGCCACTGCAAGCAAGCCATTCCCGTCATTCAAGGCCGATGTGTATGCATTTGGGGTGATTTTGATGGAGCTGTTAACTAGAAGAAGTGCCGGTGACATAATATCAGGTCAATCGGGCGCAGTCGATCTTACGGATTGGGTCCGTCTGTGTGCTGATGAAGGTCGAGGAATTGATTGCTTTGACAGAGACATTGCTGGTGCGGAGGAAGCTCCAAAAGCAATGGATGAAGTGCTTGCCATATCCATTGGGTGTATTCTCCCTGTAAATGAGAGGCCTAACATCAGAACAGTGTTTGAAGATCTTTGTTCCATAACAGTTTGATGTTTGTGTACATGCATCTCTGAATTTAGTCCATTCAGTACATCTTTCTCTAATTGTGTTCTCTCTTTTGAGCCCTTCTAGTTAACTGGGCTGATATTCACATGAGCCCTTCCGGTCGCTGGGCTGATATTCACATTTTTCAGTTGGTGTAAAGGGGATGATTGATCCATTGATTGATTTGATATCCTTCCAAGTTTTAGTGAGAGGTGTTTGTATTTTTAATTCTAACTGATGAGCTTTCTAATGATTTTATTTTCAACAACTCTTCGTTGATATTGAATGCAGTTTGGAGTAGCACACCCCATTATATTTTACTCGCATTGTTGACTTGAAACTTTATTTGGGCATTGATTGTTAGATGCCAAAAATAAGTTCATCTCATTTTATTTAATCATAATTATGTATTAGAGGTCATGATGGTTTGTTATCAAGATCATCTTTAACCCTCACCAAAAAAGAAATATGATTCCTAATAATGGCTTTTATGATTGTCTGACATGAGATGAACTCATTTTTCGGTGTCTGGCAAACATACCCTCAAGTGTATATGAAGATTCATGCCCACATTCTGAGCCAGTGGGTATGAATCATGGCCCAAATGAGATGGACCCACCCGCAGACAAGCTCATCACAGTGAAGTTGCACGTGGGTCCCATCAGCAAGCCCCAGTCAGCAATAGATGGATGGATAGTATGACATCAGCTAGCTATTATATTGGAACGCAAGAAACCCAAGGGTTTATTTGGACTAGACATAAGGCACGTTGGCAAGATGTGTAGCTGAAATGAGGATGTTGAGATGGATCAATGGCAAGATGAGGAAATGAGGATGTTGAGATGGATCAATGGCAAGATGAGGAAGGATAGAACTAGAAATGAAAGCATTCGGGAACTTAGTGAAGGTTGGCCTGGATGGGTGGGCTAAGAGGATCCGACACTCTATATGATTTTGGGACCTTTGCGAAGTTGAAGATGGACAGTGAATGGTCAGAGGTTCGCCTAACCACTATGAAATAGAGTGTATCTTATGACTCTATCTAATTCTATAGTTAAGATGACTCCTAAAATACAATCAATGGCTTAAATTGTTTATGGAGCGGGCCAGATGGACCGAATATGAGTATATTATCTCTCCCTATATTTTTTATGGAAACTCTCAACTTTTAGATGAGAATAATGAGAGGATATTAGAGAGTATAGATAAGGTAGGAGTTATCCCATCTCATCTTATCTCTTATTCTTCTCAAATTTATTTTGAAATAGAATTTTAATTTTAAAATTTTGAAATTGTCAAATGAATAAGGAACTTGGGAAGGCAAGAAACACAGAGAGAGAGACTTAGATGTCCAACCCTATTTCTTTATATATTAAGTGAATGGAAAAATGATATAAACTACCTTAAGAGAAAAGTAAAAATGGAGCAAAAATAAATAAAAAAAACTTATAAAAGAGAAATAAGAGGCCCACAACCTAAGTCAAACCCAAGTAGAGGGAATGGCCTATGGCCTAGAGGGACATGGCCCAATTATGTTAACACTCACCCTCCAGCTGACTGAGGTATAAATATCAATTATGCATGACTTGTCTTGAATATGTTGTCTTACTTCAATTGAAAGAGCCTCAGTGATCATATATGAGCAAGTTGTTCAGTAGAAGTGACAAATGGGGCAGAAACTATGCAACCAACGACCTTCTCACAAATAATATGACAATCAGCTACAATATGTTTTAAGCGTTCATAAAAAGGAGATTGGAAGCAATATGAATGACAATATATATAATTGTCACAATACATGGGAATAGGAGTATTCATAGAAAATCCTAATTCTATGATAAAACTTTTTAGCCACAAGATTTCACATACAATATTCGCCATAGTGTGGTACTAAGAATTTGTTTGTATTTGGGTCAGGATTAGTTCGAGCTTTAGGTCGAGCTTAGGTCGAGTTCAGGACAGGTTCGCATTCATACTTCTCAGTAGAGGTGGAGGATCCTTTACAAATTTAAAATTTTCATATTTTTATTTTATTTTAATTTTAAATCTTAGAATTATGCAATGTTTAGATTTTAATTTGAAATTGCAAATTAATTCAATTGTTGATTTTTTCTTTTGAATTTATTGGGTTTAAATAATTTGTTAGATTTTATATCATAATATTTGAAGATTTTAGGATTAATTAATTTAATCAATTTTTATTTGATTTTAGGTATTAATCTGAATTGTTATTTTAAATTTCAGACATTATTGAGTTAAATAAATCTGATAAATTAAAATCTATTTAATTAGATTTAGAATTGAAATTTAATTATATTTATATATTAATAAATTAAATATTATCAAATCTCATTATAGAATTATTCAATTTAAATAAATTAACTTCCTATATTTTTGAATTTAGTGTTTAACTTAAGTTTTAATTTAAATGATTATTAAATTTATTAGGTTAGAAATTTTGATAGAAATACTTTATTAAATCATAAATTAATTAATTTATATCAATGTATAATTAAATACATTTAAAAATTGAATTTTCAGGACATAAATGGAATTTTCCACAATGTCCAGGGGTTCTATGTAAAATTCCAGACAGTTATAGAAAATGGCTTAAACTTATAGAAATTGCAGGGACTAAATTTTGATAGCATTGGATTTTTCTTTAATTATGTAAATTTTGCATATTAGTGTAGAAATTTGATTGTTTTGGTATTTATGTAAAGTTTCTTAAATCTCATAATTTCTATTATTCTTTTAAATTAATTAATTTATTATTGATTTAAATATTATTGAATTTTCATGACATACATACATTTTAGTTGTTTATGAAAATTGTGGCAATCAAACAAGGGTGCATTAGTGTGAACGTCGTCTCGCACATGAACATGTGACAGAATAATGCCCACGCTTTCTTGGCTTTTTTGTCTGTCAGTTCTATATTGATTTGATTGAAATGTGGGGTTGACTCAGAGGTAAAAATGTATTTGACTTGGAATTGCCACTGGCCAAATGAAGCTTAAAATCTACAATCGGCTAAAAATCGTAAAATAGCTTAATGGTCAATGAATTGTAAGATTTTCCAACTCAGGTGATTCCTATAGTTGGTTTACAGCCGTAATTTTGGGTAAGGGCCTTAGTTAGGGAAAATGAAGGAGTTAGGCACCATTTTCCATCCATGCAACACACAGTCTTTACTTAACGAGGCTATACGGTTTTTAGAGGGATTCGAAAAAACTTTCAATGCTTCGTAAATCAGGCCATACTTCGCAGGTCTTTTAGGGCTAGGGTAAGCAAAATAGAAAAACACTTCATATAGTAGTAAAGTAAAGAGAACAAGCAGAGTTAAGCCATACTTCGCAGGATTTTTAGGACTTAGGTTGGCAAAATATAAAAGAAACGAGAGCAGAATAAATGTGTGAGTGGGTGTAAACGTTGCAAGTGTGTAGGGAATGTGCAGAGTGAAATACGGCTTGATTTTGAGATATGTGTAGGAAAAGGGAAAACTAGACACCTTTTTTGGTCAAAAGCATAGTCAGATGTCCCAGATTCTTACCCTACTCGTTGACTTCGGTATCTTCCTCGACTTTGACTTTGATTGGCAGGAGAACCAGACAAAAGAGATATTTCAATGAGGACATAAGGTTAGACACCTTTTGCTTTAGGAGCAAGGAGAGTTTGTTGTCATCTTGGCTAATTTGGATAAAAGCGACTCTCCTTGGACGAACCCTCTGGCGACATTTACCTTCTCTCCTCCGTATTGCTCTTTCTCTCCCAATCCCTTAGTATTTTTGTCTCTCTGGCTTTTTCCACCCTTGGCCTCTCTCCAGCAGTTGTTTAAATAGATAGGCGTCCCCCATGCATCACGTTCGAATGGAGCCATCGATGCATGACAAGGATACTGTGGCGGTCGCGATTGGCTAAAGATAATGATCAAGTAACAGTGTGGCAAGCAGAGATCGGGCAAGCTTGGATACGATGGGGATTACACTCTACTGCATCCATGCTTTTTTAACTTTTGCATGGTCAAGGGGTGAACTGAGGCTGGACTCCCTTCACCTGCTTTGCGACCTGTACACCCGGATCTCGACTGATCCAATCCGGTGGACATCTTTTGGGTGCACTTTTAGCCGTACATCTATATTGGTTGATGATTTACCAAAATCAATGAATATGATTTAATGTTTTTAAGGTGGGGAATCTACAACTACCCTGGATTATTCTTAAAAGCTCCAAACATAGGCATGCTGCCTTGAATTATTCCTAAAAGCTCACAAGAAAGGATGTTATATGTTGTTATGAGGATTCGTGAAAACGTTACATTAATAGCATCTTATATTATATTATTTTAATTTATAATTCTTTTATTCACGATATTATCATATTTCGTTGATAAAAATTTAGATATTTCAAAATTTGATAAAGATATGATCCTAATGAGTTTGTGTATACTCATCCCACTTTGAATAATGTTACAGATAATAAGTTAAAGTAGTAAGAGCAAGTAGGCCTTTCTTATTAGATTTTCCTTCAATTACTTACGATTTAATTTGAAATTTAAAATTTAATGCAATTTAATAACTATTTTAGGAGTAATGACCTGAGTACGAATAGCGTAACATGATTATTTAGTTTGCTTAAATTTTAAGTTTGGTGATAAATTTTAGTTAAGTTGGGTGTGAATGTTTACTTGAATTCAAATGAGTACATATGATGTAATGAAAATTAAGTAATTTAGATCACGTGCTTGGGATTCGGGAGCCCTACTTGAGTGCTTGAATTTCAGGGCGCGAAAAAAAATATAATTTATTACCATATCACTCAAACTCTTCTCAATCCCATCTGTCCGATGTGAATTGGAAATAGATCTCTAGCTATAGGCTTCATCATAGATCCACCAACATCTCCTTGGTGGAAATGTAATCAAAGATGACCTTTTTATCTTTTACTTAATCATGAACATAACATAATTGATCTTAATGTGCATGGACTTTTGGTAGTGTTTGGGGTCTGTTGCCAAGTCAGTGATAGAGGTGTTGTTTATCATTAACGATATAGGCTCACAAATGCCTAACACAACACCCAAACCTTGTAAGAATTTCTTAACCTATACACACTCTTAAACAATAACACAAGATGCAATGTATTCACCATTTACAGATGAAAGGGTTGTGGATATTTATATTTTCTCGATCGTGAGATAGCCCATCCTTTAAGTAAGAATGCATAGCCTAAAGTGGACCTTTTCTCATTGACATCATTATCGTAGTTGTTATTAAAATATCCTTTAAGCTCAATATTCATGTCTTCATAAAACAATATCAGGTTCTCGCTTCCTTTGAGATGGTGGAAGCTACTTTGACAGCTTGCCAATGAGACTGTCCCGGATTAGTCTGATAATAGCTGACTATGCCAATTGTATAGTTAATATCCGATTAGGTGCAAAACATGACATAAATTAATCTTCTTACTGTGCATGCATAAGGTATTGAGAACATAATCGATTTCTCAACTTCAGAATGTGATATAATTTGTTGTCTAGCTTGGTAGCTTTCTCCATAAGGGGTTTCAATAACTTTTGATTTTTTATGTTAAATTATTTTAAGATTTTCTACATGTAGGTAGCTTAAGACGAGTTCAAGAATCTTTTAGTGTAATTTTTTATGATCTTTACTCCAAGATAAAGTTAACTTTGCTAAGTTTTTCATCTCAAAGTTTGAGGAAAATCAATATTTAATTATCATCAATAATTCCATATCATTTTCAGTTAGTAGGATATTGTCTATATATAGAGATGGTAATAAAAAAATTCTTCTAGACCACTTCATATATGCAAAATGATCTTCTTGACCCATTGTGAACTAGAATGTAATGATTGCTAATTGCTAAGTAGAACATCATGTATCATTTTCTTAAAAATTGCTTCAACTCATAGATTTTAACACTTTGCAGACTTTCTTTAAGTTCTTTTTGTCAATACTTTTTTTTACACAAACTCACACCCACACACCACTATGGGTACTCAAACCCATGATCTTGGGTTAAACTCTTTTGTCAACATATTATATATATATATATATATATATATATATATATATATATATATATATATATATATATATATATATATATATATATATATATATATATCATTTAAGAATGTGGTCTTTACATCCAGATGATACAACTCCAAGTCTAAACTTGCGGCAATAGATAAGATGATGCAGATTGAGAAGAATTTCACAATAAGTGAAAAAGTCTCCTTGTAATCAATGCTCTTTTTTTTTGTGAAACTTTAACAACTATGCTTTGTCCCTTTTTTTTTTTAATCTTCAACACTCACTCGTTACCTATCGCTTTATGATTGACAAACAGATATATAAGTTTTCGGATTTTATTATTCTCTATGGAAATGAATTCTTTATCCATGGTAGTTTTCAATTAATCAAATTTGGGAACTGTTATGCATCATGATAAGAATTAAGTTCACCATCGTCAATCACAATGCAGGAGTACGATTTACTCTCAATATATGAGTATCTTCGGAAAATTAATCAAATTTCATTTTTACATGATTTAAGGGCTTGTTGAGGTATACTCCATTGTTCTATGAAGTATAAGAGTATCTTTATTGTGAAAAGCAGAGCTTGAAATTGCATCCAAATTTACATTAAGGATGCTTGCGCTATGTGCGGAAGCTTAGAGCGAAGCTACTAAAGCTATGGCTAAGTCCTAGAGAGGGGTGATTAGGATCATTTAAAAATATCCCATTTTTTAAAACCTCTTACCTAATTAAACTAATTAGCAATTATAAACTAATTAAGTAAGAACACTTAGCTTCCAAGCTTAATTGGGTCAAATCACAAGGCTAGCATATAATTAACAATTAAACAACTTAGCCTAAGCATGCATAGATTATCAAATGATTAAACTAATCAAACACCTAATCTATGCAAAATATGTCGACTATATGAGAATGAATCATAAGGCTCAAGACTACACTACTTAGTGAAAGTACATCTTGTATATGAATGTGCCTAACTAGTGCCTAATATATATTCTATTCAAGCATGAAAATTAAGTAATTAAACCATACAAAGCTAGATTAACAATGTGCTCAAATCAATCACAAACACAAGCATGTATAGTAGTTCAACTTTGAGTCTACTCCAATATCGGTTCAAGTACTCACCCTTATGAGCATACCGACATTCGTTAGGGAGTTTAAATCAGGTTCCTTCCAACCTAGGTGTTTCAACGGTTCTACCCTACCAAGGAGTTTAACAAGGTTCCTTCCAACTTATAATGGTGGTTTTATGGTTTTACCTCTCAACCTAGATTTTACGGGTTCCATCCAAACAAGGAGTTTGACAAGGATCCTCCCAATCATTTGGTTCCAATCTAAGAACCTAATGTACACTCCCGCTGGAGGCTCCCCACGGAGACTTGTTTGAGTTTGTAAATCCAAACACTCACACTCAATCCTCTATGAGGAATGAGTGCAACTGGACTCTCAAATTGATAACTTACTTGTCGGATGAGCCCCTTGTTCAGCACCTTCTTAGGTTGCTTGATCTCCGCTCTCCTGTGCTTCAATCAGTTCCCCGAATGCTCCCCCGATCGTGTTGCCACTACGTCACCAATACCTCAGCTTCACTAGATCAATCACCTTGCATGTGATGCTTTTAAAATGCCCAACATGATAGGAGATGGTGTGAATTCTCTACAACTAGTAGGAGTTAGTTTCTTAGAGGAATTTCACCTAATAGGATCTTTAGAGAGGTTTAGACAAAGGATCTACCTATGGTTAAAGTGCCTAAAACATCTAAAGATCAAGAGAGATCAAAAACATTTTCAGTGAGCTTTGAATACTCCATCTTGTGATTAAACAAAATGAAGATGGCTTGGAATGCTTAGGATTATAGCTCAGTGGTATGTGTAATCAAGGTGGCTTCTTATGCACTAATATCTCTCTCCTTGCCCAAAAAACTGAGCCAAACCTTTTTATAGATAATGCTCAAACGGATGGAAAACGGTCACAAACAGCTAGTGGTTGACCGGTCGTGACCGGTCGGCCAGGGGTCGCTGACCGGTCGTCTATTGAGACCTAACTGGTCGTGCTATGGCCAAGACATGTGTGATGGTTGTTATCCTCTCTAGGTCGGTCATGACCGATCCAGCCAACCATTCGTGACTGGTCATTTCAGGCCAAGGACCCAGCAGTGCTTGTTGTCCCATTTTGAGGTCTGACGACCGGTCGGCAGCCCTATTTTGCTTACTGTTTGAGGTGTGGTTTGCAGCAGCATGGGCAACCTCATTGGCCATTATGTGGGTGGTCTTTTGGGACACCTAAGGCCAATCTAAGATGACTACAAGTATGCCTAAAGGTCAGGGTCATCTAGAGGTTTAGGTTTTGGTTTGGTTCAAGGTTAGAGGCTTCACCAAGGCATTTCTTTTACCTATTTCTTCTTCCTTGATGCAGCAGGTCCGCTCGAGTCTTCGGTCTGCGTCTTCTTTAAGATCAACCGACACAAAACTCACTGACCTAAGTAATTGACAAATAAGGTGTGCTAGTATGGCACAGAAAAGTGCACTAATAAATCTCACACTCTCTTGAGATACATTTGCAAGTTCAATGTTGGTGGAGACTCCAAAGTCTTGCTGCAACAAGGTCACCGACCGGTTGTCCAGGCTGGGCCGACCGGTCTAAGTTTCGACTGTGTAGACAACAAGTATCTCGGCAATTTGGAGTTCTTTAGACTGGTTGGCCGACCGGTCGGACAAGGAGCTGGACAGGTCAAGTTTTAGGCAAAATTCACTGGACTGTTTTTACTTTGCCTGACCAATCGGCCGATGGGGTTCGACTGGTCGGGTGTATAAGTGGAGATAATCGGTCATGCGCTGTTTATTTCTATTTTCGGTTGAAGGCCTATATAAACACCTCCAATCCGTGTTTAGATGTATCCTAATCAATATCAAGGAGTCCTAATTTGTGTTTAGGGCTTGGGAAGAGGATTGTGAGATTTGTGAGTGCCTTATTCATCTTTGGGGTTTGCTTGTAGGTAGATTAGCTCTGTAATTTTCTGAAATTCATAGTGAAGGTGTCGCTTTGTGCCGTGGTTTTTTCTTGCAAGGGTTTTCCATGCAAAAATGGATTGTCTTTGCATTAATTGCATGTGTGGCGTGTGGTGATTGTTTGAATCTCTTCGGTGCTTTCGCTGACCGAATTTTCAATCAGTGGTATCAGAGAAATCGTTAAAAGGTTGAAGAAGAAGAATTCTGAAACAATCACATGGCATCAAGCACGAAGTTCAACATTGAAAAGTTTTCCGGTAAAAATAACTTCGAGTTATGGAAGATGAAGATGCGTGCCATCCTAACTCAGCAATGGGTCGTGAATGCCTGTTCGCTCACCTTAAGTGCAAAACTGCGATGTAGTAATAATTCTCGGTAAGATCGAGGTCGATCCTCAGGGATTGTTGTAGCAATTCTAAATGTTATAACTAGGATGGGCTAAATTTGGATTTGTATTAATGGATAAAATTTAATAACATAAAATTATTTATTTAGGAGTTAAATTAAAAGCGCCAAGGATCCACTTATAATCATTCACAATACCAATTCAAATCATTCAAGCCAATAACTCAATCAAAATCGGAGTTCTATCCCTATCCTATCGGAATATAGAGCAATCAAATCATCATAACATATTTAACATAGATGGATCATCTACTGATATGGTTCTCTTAAAATCAACTAAGGCATTGGGCGTATTCAATCACACAGCCCAATCTTTCACAAAATAATTAAGATCACATTCAAGATTCGTCCTCAAGCTTTGTCACTAGACTTGATTTAGAAGAATGAATTAAACTTTTATTGAACTAAAATCAATACATAAACAACTATCTCAGATCAAATCCTAAAGACAAGAACTTCTTCTAGTCTAGTTTTAGATAAGTACTTAGGAAACTTAGTTTGTAAGATCTCCTAGCATTCAACACATCATGATGCATCTAAGATCTCAACAACTCAAAATCCTATCAATCAACACCCCATTAAGCAATCTCAGTAATCAAAACATCCCATGTAAGAGAAATCACAAGAGATAGAAGATTAACTAAAAATACTAACTTTATTTCAAACTTGAACTAGAAGTGTTCTTCATTAAACCAAAATTACTTGAATTAATTTGAATTAAGCATTGTAAACAACTAAAAGCTTCACCTCTTAGCCCTAGCTAAGAGGTTTAGCCAACCATCAATAAGTTAAACTAAAACTCAAAGGAAAAGTAAAGAAAAACATAGAAAAATTGAGTTTGGAGGAGTTGCAGATGCTCCACAGCGATCTACTTTACCTCCCACGACTTCTTAAGCCTTCTATGATGCCTTATGAATGAACCCTATGTGTCCTTTTATAATGGAGAAGCTCTATCGACTCAGAAACTTTCAGAATATGCGTATTACTTACGTAGCGCATGAAAAATCGGAGCTTGTAGAAAAAGCTGCTGAAAAAATGCAAAAATCTGGAATTTTGTACATGGCCGACCGGTTTTGACTGGTCGTGGCACTGTAGCGAGCTGTCTCGATCGGTCTTGACCAGTCGGACTGGTTCTGGAGGAGGTCCAGCAAGCTTCAGCAATATTTAGAGTGGTCTATACACGCTGGCCAATCGGTCTTAGCCGGTCGGGGCACTGTAGCGACCTCTTGGTCGATCGGTCTTAACCGGTCTAGCCCATTGAAAATGGTGTTTTAAACTCATTTCTCTCTTTTCTTCCCTTGCTTCTTCTTTCTCATTTGGCCCACCTTCAGTCATCATCAAATGACTTCCAAATGTATTCTTATAGCTTTTAAATAGGTGAAGTCTCTCTTTCATTCCTACAATCACAAAACATGCATTAGATAGTCTTTTAAACATGGAAATCATGCATAAAATGTGATACAATGAGGTTAGAATATGTATAAATTAAGACCTCAACACACCTCCAATCAACACTTTGCTAGTTTCAAGCAAAACATGCGTGAAACCATTCACTTCTTTATAAACACAACTCTCTCTTGGAAACTATACTTCTATTATAAATTTTAAGACATACAAGCACAAAATTCAAAGAGTTAGTGATAAGAAGTTAAAATCTTAAACTCCATAAACATAATAAGTATTTCACATAGAATCCCCACCGATTGATTGAAAAATAGAATGATCCGAACAAGTGCGGTCTAGTGTGCATAATGACTGTTTATCTCATGAATTTTTAGAATTATCTTCTTCATAAATCAACGAAATTAAAGATCTAAAAGTGTACAGATCAACCAAATGCCTATAACAAGAATTTGCCTTACCGTTCCTTCAACGGCTTTCATATTACTTTCCATTTCCAGCTTTGGTTATGGGTAGACTATCCCCTTGTTGGTAATAGGTAGCCCTTTTTAGATTTTTTCACAACATATTCAACAATAACCATTTTTCCTTTCTTTTCATATACATGAGATAGGATTTTTAGAAATCCATATCATCTATTTTTTTCTCTTATTTTCACATGAACAAGGATGGACAAACTTCTCTAGCTTGGTTCCTTAACGCCTTAGATCTCAATCTAGCCAATCTACAAGTCTACATAATTCTTTCAAACCATGAGAATCGCGTAATGTGAACTAGACTCAAAAGTGTTCAAACATTCTATCGATCACATAAATAGGGGAATTCATATAGAAAACTATTATATTACAAGTAATTCAAAACTTTCAAAATCAATCACTTCATCTCTCATTCTCTCATACTCGTAACATTACAGGTATATATAAATAAGGTTTTCTAAAACAGTTTTAAATTATAAAAAAAATGAAAAAAATTTTACTATAAAATTTTACTCGAAATGTCATAAAATACTAGATTCATCTAGGAATCTCACCCCAACCAAAATCTTGCATTGTCCTCAATGTAAAAAGATATGCAATAATCAATGACATGAGAGCAATGAAATAAATAAAGGAGAGAGAGAATGAGAGTACCTAAGAGAGTTGATCATGGAGGTCTATAATTTTAAACATCTAAACAATTAAAACTAATAAAACTACCATATACCTCCATCAGACTAGGAGGTTAATCTTGATACACATGATCATCCAAAGGAATGGAATCTAGTAGGATTATGAGGTGGAGTAAAAGATTTTTTTAGTAATACCATCCACCATCCCGCTTCATAATGCACATGGGTGATGTTTGTCATTTTAATCTATTGAAAATCCTGCCAAAAAATTTCAGCGGATTTCTCAAAGTTATCACCCCATGTGTTAGGAAATGCGAATTTCTTTGGTTGGAATTCATTAAACATGAAGCTCCTTTCCAACTTGTCTGGAAAAAAATGTTCAAGTAAGGATCATCCCAGAGATAGTGCTCTTCGGTTTGAACAAACCAAAGAGATGTAGAGACTTGGAATTTTTTTTCACAAGTCGTTATGGTCTCCACAAAATCAGATTCTATCAGTGCCTCCATTATTGATAATTCGGTATTACACTTCGTGGAAGGAGTCTTTTTGGGCACCGGTGAAGTTTTCCTCAGGGCATTGATAATGTTACGGATCATAGGATCATCCCAATCCTCAAAATATGCCAAACATTCTTCTAGAGTGTAGGAAACTTCGACCTTCTCGGTTAGTTGTGTAGGTTGAAATACGTCCTCAACCACTACACTTTAAAAAATCGACCTCTCTTTAGGCAAATCAAGAACCAATCCATTAATTTCCTGCACAATAATTTTGTTCAAATTAGTGATTGGTGTCTTGTCAATCAAATTTTTAGATTTTGACTCTTCTAAGGCTTCACCAATATCTAAAATTACTTCTTCCTTGGAATGAGCTAAGCAAACTTCTAAGGTTTCAGAAAATTTAGTCAAGAGTGGCTCATCATCATCCACAATTATATCTATAAAATTAATCATGTGGATTTCATCTTCATCTTCATCCTCATTCTCATCCTCTTATTGTTTATGCAAATTAAACACATTCAGCTTCATTGTTATATTTTCAAAGGATATTTTCATAATTCCATTTCTACAATTGGTTATAGCATTGGTAGTTGCTAGGAATGGTCGGCCTAGAATGACATGAACTTGAGTGCATACATTTGTAACCGCTTGTGTATCCAAAATGATAAAGTCTACCGGGTAGTAGAACTTACCGATTTGGACTAACACATCCTCAATTACTCCTCTCGGTATTCTAACAGAGCGATCTGTAAGTTGTAAAGTTATCTTAGTGCGTTTTAATTCACCGAGCCCAAGTTGCTCATATACCGAGTAGGGAATCAAGTTAACGCTAGCCCCTAGATCGAGAAGTGCTCTATTGATTTGGAAGTTACCTATTATGCAAGAGATTGTAGGGCTTCCGGGATCTTTAAATTTGGGGGGAGTGTTTTGTTATATGATAGCACTCACTTGTTCCGTAAAAAATGTCATCTTGTGTACGTTTTACTTACGCTTTACGACACATAGATCCTTTAAAATTTGGCGTATGACGAAATTTGCTTAATTACATCCAACAAGGGAATGTTGATTTTAACTTGTTGGAAAACTTCTAGGATGTCTTGATTTTCACTTGGCCTTTTGGTTGAGATAAGACGTTGGGGGAATGGGGCCACAAGTTTATATATATGTTCTGGCTCTTTATCTTGTGGAGCATTGTTTAATCGCCTTCACTCTTAGAATCAACCGGATCATTACGATTTACGGCCTTCACCGGTTCAAAATTTTCAATTGTTTTACCACTTCTAAGAGTGGTGATGGCTTAAACATGTTCCACTTGAATGGATGAAGAATTAGAATTTGATTCGAGTTGTTCCCCGGGGTTAGGATGAGATTGGGTCAAAACAGTCACTTTCTCCCTAGCTCCTAGGTGTGTCTCAATTCTTTTAACCGAAATTTTAAGCTCATTCATGGCTTGCATGTTGGACTGATTTATCTGAATTTGTCTAATCATAAATGCGTTCAATGTATCCTCAAGAGTGCTCTTCTGAGGAGGCCTTTAGGAAGCATTTTTTGTATTTACCAAGGGTCCATTTCACCCACTAAGATTTGATTTACACCGTCAATCAGGACTATTTAAGTTAGAATTTGATCCACTAAAGGGGCGTTGGTAAGCGTTTGTGGCATTCAATTGAATTTGCAAGATGTTTTGAAACGCAGGGATTGTTGGGCAATTCTTTGTTAAGTGGACATCACTTCACAAATAACACATACACTCTCAACAGCATCACCACTAGTTATCATATTAACATTCCTCAATTCTATGGCCTCAACCTTTTTTGTGAGACCCGCTACCTTTATTTTTAAATCCTTCTCCCCATCTCATACATGTACTTCTCTCTCTTAGGGCTAACTTGGGATTACTAGTCGGATTGGAGCTGTCCTAAGATTGGGCATTCTTGGCTAGCATATCAAAGTAATCCCAAGCATCATCGGGTGCTTTGTTTAAAAACTTACTATTACACATCATTTGGACAAATTGACGTATGTTTGAACTCAATCCATCATGGAAGAAGTTAATCAAGCATCACTTTTCATAACCATGGTGTAAGCATTCTAATAAAAGATCTTTAAACCTCTCTCAACATTGAAAAAATGTCTCATCTACTTTTTAGGAGAAATTCATGATGGTCTGCCTTAGTGCGTTTGTTTTATGAACCGTAGAGTACTTTTCAATGAACTCCCGAGTCATCTCAGCCCATGTCCCAATGCTTCTAGGCTTAAGAGATTGGAGCCATGATTTGGCTGTCCTTTAGAGAGAAAGAGAATAATTTCAGTTTGATTACATCTTGGGATATATCATTAAATTGAAAGGTGTTGGTTATCTCCTCAAATTCACTCAGGTGCGCATATGGACTTTCATAATTAAGTCCATGGAACTTCGGAAGTAACTTGATAATTTCCGGTTTGAGATCCACATTTCTTGCATTAAGTGAAAAGACAACGCAGGAAGGCATGGTTGTTCCCTCCGGTTGTAGATAATCTCGCAATGTTTTAACTGGAGGAACACAGCGTTCCTCATTCTCATTATGTTCCATTTTATTTGGTGGTGCATCATGGTTAACGTTTTCAACATTGTGGTTCATTCTCAGCCATGATTTCAGATGATTCAGGATTTTCTAGACATTTTCTAACTCGTCCGTGATTGATTAATCCTTCAACTAAACCTCACTCACTTAGAAATCGCGATGTATGATTACGCTCTCAATGGGGCATAAACCACACAAAAATTAAACTAAAATTAAAAAATATGAAAATAAAAAGTAAAAACTAAGAAACAAAAGGGTTTAAGTTAGAATGGTGTTACTGGATTTGAAGAACTAGGTTAGTGAAGAAAATCCTACAAAATAAACAAAATCGGTTAGTAGTAGAAAATTTTGAGAAAAAACTATTAAAGCAATAAATCCTAACCTATATAACCTAACTATACCCTAATTACAAAATTTAGAACCGTTAACGTAATCCCCGGCAACGGCGCCAAAAACTTGTTCGCTCGCCTCAAGTGTAAGGTTGTGATGTAGTAATAATTCTCGGTAAGACCAAGGTTGAAACTTAGGGATTGTCGTAGCAATTCTAAACGTTATAACTAGGATGGACTAAATTCAAATTTGTATTAATGGATGAAATTTAATAACATAAAACTATTTGTTTAGGAGTTAAATTAGGGAAATAAAACACTAGAGCGCTAAGGATTCACTTATAATCATTCACAATGCCAATTTAAACCATTCAAGCTAATAACTTAATCGAAATCGGAGTTCTATCCCTATCCAATCAGAATATAGAGCAATCAAATTATCATAACATATCTAATATAGATGGATCATTTACTAATATGGTTATCTCATAATCAACTAAGGCATTGGGCGTATTCAATCACACAGCCCAATCTTTCACAAAATAATTAATATCACATTCATGATTCTTCCTCAAGCCTTGTCATTAGACTTGATTTAGAAGCATGAATTGAACTTCTATTAAACCAAAATTAATACATAAACAACTGTCTCAGATTAAATCCCAAAGATAAGAACTTTTTCTAATCTAGTTCTAGATAAGTACTTAGGAAACTTAGTTTGTAAGATCCCTTAGCATCCAACACATCATGATGGATCTAAGATCTCAACAACCCGAAATCCTATCAATCAACACCCCATTAAGCAATCTTAGTAATCAAAACATCCCATGTAAGAGAAATCACAAGAGATAGAAGATTAACTAAAAATACTAACTATATTTTAAATTTGAAGTAGAAGTGTTCTTCATTAAACCAAAAGTATTTGAAGTAATTCAAATTAAGCATTGTAAATAACTAAAAGCTCCACCTTTTAGCCCTAGCTAAGAGGTTTAGCCAACCATCAATAGGTTAAACTAAAACTCAAAGGAAAACTAAAGAAAAACATAGAAAAATCGAGTTTAGAGGAGTTGCAGATGCTCCACAGCGATCTCTTTCACCTCCCACGACTTTTCAAGCCTTCTATGATACCTTAGGAATGAACCCTAGGTGTCCTTTTATAATGGAGAGGCTTCACCGACTCAGAAACTTTCAGAATTCGCGTATTACTTACGCAGCGCATGAAAAATCAGAGCTTGTAGAACAAGCTGCTGGAAAAGTGTAAAAATCTGAAATTTTGTACATGGCTGACCGGTCTTTACCGGTCATGGCACTGTAGAGACCTGTCTCGACCGGTCGGACTGGTTCTGGAAGAGGTCCTACAAGCTCCAGTAACATCTGGAGTGGTTTGTAGAGGCTGGCCGACCGGTCTTGACCGGTCGGGGCACTGTAGCGACCTCTTAGCCAACTGGTCTTGTTTAGTCTAGCCCATTGAAAATGGTATTTTTCACTCATCTTCTCTCTTTTCTTCCATTGCTTCTTCTTTCTCCTTTGGCCCACCTTTAGTCATCATCAAATGGCTTCCAAATGTGTTCTTTTAACCTTCAAATAGGTGAAGTCTCTCTCTCATTCCTACAATCACAAAACTGCATTAGATAGTCTTTTAAATATGGAAATCATGCATAAAATGTGATACAATGGGGTTAGAATATGTATAAATTATGAGCTCAACAACGCCCTTAGAAAGGGACCAAAAGACATGGATGATGATGAATGGAACAAGATGGACGAGAAGGCTATGACCTCTATACAATTGTGCGTGGTAGATGATGTCCTCTATAACGTTATAAAGGAGAAGACCACTGTAGATACATGGATCAAGCTAGAGAACGTATATGCGAAGAAATCTCTAGAGAACCGAATGTATCTAATGATGCAGCTCTTCACTTTGAAGATGATGGAGGGGACCAATGTGGAGGACCACATCAATACTTTCAATAAGTTGATTTGCAAATTGCTTGATATTGGTGAACAAATGAAGGACGAGTATCAAGCCTTAATCCTGCTGAACTCACTTTCTAGTTCATATAAGTCGCTCAGGGACTCGTTGTGCGCAGGTAGGGATACTATTAGCGTTGAGACCATAGTCTCAACCCTCCAGGCAATGAGACAGAAGAGTGGTGACATTGGTTCTTCCTCCGATGCTCTAATTATGAGGGGAAGGAATTCCGAGCAGGGTGAAGGATCATCATGTTGTCGATCCAAGTCGAAGGGCGAGGGCAAAGGGAAGTTGAAGTGTTGGGGATGTGGCCAGGCTGGACACATGAAGAAGGACTGCAAGAGTCCTAAAAACAAGAAGGAGAAAGCATGTGATTCTTTTGGGGAGGCTAATACCGTTGAATCAGGAGAAGGCGGTAGTGATGTGTGCGAGGTCTTGACGATATCAAAGACGGGATCTCTCAACAATGAGTGGATCATGGACTCCGGGACCTTGTACCACATGTGCCCGAATAGGAGTGTCTTTACTTTCTACAAGGACTATGAGGGCGATTCAATATTTCTAAGCGATGACTATGCATGCAAGGTTGTAAGGATTGGTACTGTGCATATCAAGATGTTCAATGGGATCAAACGGATCTTGATAGAAGTAAGGCACATCCCTAAGCTAAGAAAGAATCTAATTTCCCTTAGTACACTTGAGGCAATGGGGTGCAAGTTCATCAATTTTGATCAATTTTGCAAAGTTTCAAAGGGGCCCCTTGTAATTATAAAGAGGTAGAGGCACGGAAACATTTACAGGATGATTGAGAGCACTTTAGTAGGTTGAGCTGCAATGACTGTAATGGATTCCACGCCTGCACATATATGGCATGCCCATTTGGGCCACATGAGCGAGGGAGCGAGGTATGAAGGTACTCTTTGAACGATCTTTGATTTCTTCTTTTAAATCTATAGACTTTAGTATATGTGAGCATTGCATGTATGAGAAACAGTCTAGGTTGTCATTTAAAGGGGAAAAACATGTATGTAAAAGGGTGCTTGAATATGTGTTTTTTTTTATGTATGGGGGCCATCGCCCATAGTTTCTGTTGGGGGGTTATCATAATTCGTGTCATTTATTGATGACTATAACAAGAAGGTTTGGGTTTATTTCCTGAAAAATAAATCGGATGTCTTCACGACCATTAAGTATTGGAAGGCAATGGTGGTGAATCAGTTGAAACTAAAGGTTTTGAGAACAGACAATGGAGGTGAGTTCACTTCCAGGGAGTTTAACACGTATAGTAAGGAGGAGGAGATTGTGAGGCACGACATAATACGCCACACACCTAGAGCAGAATGGTGTGGCAGAGCGAATGAATCAGACTCTCTTAAAGAGAGCTTGATTCATGATTAGTAATGCTAGGTTAGACAAGGAGCTGTGGACTGAGGCTGTTAACACGGATTGTTACTTTATAATTGGTCAACTTCTATGGCAATTGAGTGTAAAATTTCTGAGGAAGTATGGAGTGGTAGTATGATAAACTACTCAAGTCTACGGGTCTTTAGTTGTGAGGCTTACTCTCATGTACCGTCAGTTGAGAGAGATAAGCTTGACCACAGGGTCAGAAAAATAATCTTTATGGGCTATGGTGGTAGTGTGAAGTGTTATCGCATATATGACGATGTCACACAGAAAATCACCCTAAGCCGTGATGTCAGGTTTGATGAGGGTTCTTTGTTCCTAAAGGATGTAACAAATGAACCAGAAAAATCAGAGATTGTTGACACTCAGGATGACAGAGGTGAGACACAGGCCAAGCAGAGGTACAACATTAGGTGGAGAAGTCACCTGTGCGAAGAAACTCACCCAGAGATCATAGGTTACCGGCAAGATATATAGATGACCCGAACATTACATTCACTCTCATTACGGATAAGGGGGATCCATCTAACTTTGACGAGGCACTACAGGATGTAGATGCTGAAAAGTGAAAGACGACAATGTAAGACAAGATGAACTCTCTGTATAAGAATGAGACTTGGGAGCTTATGGAGCTTCCTATGGGCCGAAAAGCGATTGAGTGTAAATGAATTTTTCGAAAGAATCATAATAGATACAAGGCAAGGTTTGTAGTGAAAGAGTATGCTCAGCGTGAAATCGTGGACTTCATTGAGATTTTTGCATCGATTATGAAGCAAGTGTCTATCAGGTTTGTATTGGCTCTGGTTGCCCAATACAACCTCGAATTGGGACAGATAGATGTTAAGACTGCTTTCTTGTATGGGAAATTAGAAGAGTAAATTTACATGGAGCAACCAAAAGGATATACAGTGCAAGGGGCCAAGAACAAGGTTTGCACGTTGAGGAGATCGTTGTACAGTTTCAAACAGTCGCCTATGCAGTGGTATAAGAAGTTTGATTCCTTCATGATGAGTCAGGGCTTTTCCAGGAGCGAGTACGATTACTATCTCTATTATAAGACACTGAGCGATGGTAAGTTTCTCATATTGGTGTCGTACGTCAATGATATGCTCATAGCCAGTCATAGCATGCTTGACATCGATGTGTTGAAGACTCAGCTTTTAAGGACATTTGAAATGAAGGATCTAGGGGCTGCAAAGAGGGTTCTTGATATATATATTTATAAAGATAGGAAGAGAAGCAAGTTGTAGTTATCTCAGGTAGAATATCTTGAGAAGGTATTGATAAAGTATGGATGGATAAGTCCAAATCGGTTAGTGTTCCCCACGTGGCTCACTTTAAGCTTTCTTCTAAACAGTTGAAACGAAGGATTTAGGGGCTGCAAAGAAGGTTCTTGGTATAGATATTCATAGAGACAGGAAGAGGAGTATGTTATGATTATCTCAGGCAGAATACCTTGAGAAGGTGTTGATAAAGTATAGGATGGATCAGTCCAAACCGGTTAGTGTTCCCCACTTGGCTCACTTCAAGCTTTCTTCTAAACAATGTCCCAAGATAGATGAAAAAAAGCATGTTATATCTCATATTCCCTATTCAAGTGATGTTGGTAATTTGATGTATGCCATGGTCTGTATTAGACCGGATGTTTCATAGGCTATGGGTGTTGTTAGCCGATTCATGTCTAACCCAGGCAAGCAACATTGAGAAGCTATGAAATGGGTACTTCAATATATTCTGGGTACGCAAGACTACGTCTTGACATTCAAAAGATCAGAGGAGAAGTTGGTTGGTTACGTCGATTCTGATTACACAGGTAGTGTGAACTATAGGAGATTGACTTCCGGGTACTCGTTCGTGTTAGCAGGTGGAGCAATTAGTTGGATGTCTAAGCTTCTGTTAGTAATGGATCTTTCTACTACTGAGGTTGAGTATATGGCGATGACAGAAGCTTTCAAGAAGGCTGTTTGGTTGAAAGAAATGATAAATCAAGTAGGGCTTCAGTAGGAGGCCGTGCTGGTTAATTGTGATAGCTCTAGTGCTATCAATTTGACTAAATTTTTTTTTTATCACTCTCATACTAAACACATTGATGAGCGTCACCATTTTATCTGACAGGTGCTTGAGGAAGGAGATGTGACTCTGGAGAAGATTCAAACTAGCGTGAATCTAGCAGATATATTAACCAAGGTGGTCCTAACAGAGAAGTTCGACTTCTGCGTAACTTCTTTAGGATTGGCAAGGGCTTAATGAAGACGCAGTGGTGCACGAGAAGTGACGACACTATGTTTGAAGATGAGCTGATTTACAAAGCAAATGAAAGTGGTTCGACGTTTGAAGCCTCGGTGGAGATTGTTGGTGGAGACTTCAAAGTCTTACTGCAATAGGGTTACCAATTGGTCGGCCAGGCTGGGCCGACCGGTCTAAGTTTGGATTGTGCAGATAATAAGTATCTAGACAGTTTGGAGTTCTCCAGACCGGTTGTTGTTTGGACAGTTTGGAGTTCTCTAGACTGGTCGGATTTGGGGCTAGACAGGTTGAGTTTTAGGCAAATCTCACTGGACTGTTTTTGCTTTGTCCGACCAATCGGGTGTATAAGTGGAGATGCGCAGTTATGCGCTGTTTGTTTTTATTTTCGGTTGGAGGCCTATATAAACACCTCAAATCTGTGTTTAGATGTATCTTAATTAATACCAAGGAGTCCTAATTCATGTTTAGGGCTTGGGGAGAGGATTGTGAGGTTTGTTAGTGCCTTGTTCATCTTTGGGGTTTGCTTGTGGGTATATTAGCTTTGTGATCTTCTGAAATTCATAGTGGAGGTGTCGCGTTGTGCCGTGGTTTTTTTTTTGCATGGGTTTTCCACATAAAAATAGATTATCTTTACATTGATTGCGTGTGGTGATTGTTTGAATCTCTTCAGTGCTTCCGCTAACCGGATTTTCAATATTTAAAAAGCTCTATCTCAACTTTCTACTTCTTTTTATTAGAGTAGCTATCTTCGACAAAGGTTACGTCTTGAGATTCTATCTTAGTCCATCCTTTACGGTTCCCATGAATTAGAACATATCCCTTTAAGTATGTGGAGTACTTGATGAATACGTATTCAATGATTTTACTATCAAGTTTATCTCTATAAGAAGTTAGTAGTAAAACGTATTCTAAATATCTCTAAGGGTTTTTAAGGGCGTAAGTCGACTAAAAAAGAAAATCTCCTAATTCACATCTCATATGGGGCCTTGACAATAGATTTAGAAGAGACTCTATTAAGAACTGTATGATTGTAAATAGCATGTCTTCCCAAAATACGGCAGAGAGATTAACATATGTCATCATTGATCCAACCATGTTTACTTGTGCCTATTTCTTCTCTCTATAACTCGATTTTGTTGTGGAGTATAAGCCATTGTATATTGCAGAACGATGTTAACACTTTTATAGTATGATTTGAATGTTTTAGATGTATACTCGCCCTCTCGATTAAATTTAAGGAACTATTTTTTTCAGTTGAATTTCAAATTGAGTTTTGTATTTGAAAAATATTCAAAAGCCTTAGATTTATGTGAGATGAGATATGCATATCCATAGCGCAAGTAATCGTCAATAAATATGATGAAGTATTGAATCTATTTCTAACATGTACATTTAAAGGTTCATAAATATCTGAATGAATTATCTTTAATAACCCTTGAGACCTAGCCGCTTTTACGAAATAGTTTTTTAGAAGTTTATCTAGCCATAATGTTTAAAAAATGACATACTGATTCTAGCTAAAGAACCTAATAGATTAGAATAAGTCATTTTTATCATACAATTTTTTCAATCTAACACAACCTCGAGTATCATTTTAAAGATTCAAATACGATTTATTCATTTGACATAACATATAAAATAAGGGGTGCATCATCACATTTTATGTTAAGAATAAATAAATCTAAAAATAAACGACCTCATGCAAAGATGGGGTTGTTTAGTATTAATGAAACTCCAATTTCGAAAAAATAAATATTAAAATAATCTTCTAACAACTTAAAAGAAAATTAAGCTTTAGTGTATTGCTAATGCATAAAGAGTATTATCGTCCACTCTACACACTTACAAGATGGTAAACGTCAATTCCTAACATATCTTTAGAGACTCTATTTCTCATGTACATATTGTAGCTTTCTATGGCTATAGGCTGAAAATTTTCAAGTCCAATGATCTCGTATCACATACTTTGTTATATCTGAATTTAAAATTCATTCGTTAGATAGAGTATAAATGAAAAGAATTTCAGAACAATTACCTACAAATAAAGTATTAAGTGATTAGAAATTATCGTCTTTTTGTTGGTGTATTGACGATTATAATGGTTGGAGTTTTTATAGATGAAAAAGATCATATTTGATTTTTTTGTACTTTTTCATTCATTTTTCTTTCTTATGATTAGGAGGTGTTGTGGATTTCATTATCAGTCTTTCTCCTTCGTCTTTCTGCGAGTTTTGGACCATCTCTGGTTAGCCTTTCGCTTGTGTATTTCTGTTAGAGGGCCTTAAGGCTTGTTTGATTACAGAATCTAGATTCTAGAGAAAATCCAAATTCCAGTGTTGGAATCCAAAATTGCAGAAACTGAATTGGAAACCCAGATTCCATCTGGAACATGTTATTTGGTTGAAAATAGTGTAATCTAGATTTTGTTTGGTTGAAAACTATGTAATCCAACCGTTGCTTGCGTCATGACCCACTTGGCCTTCAGATCCGCCTGAGAACCTGACCCCTGGCCATAGTAGTCTCACAAGACAGATGGCTGGGTTGAATGGCAAATAAACATTATAGTGGGCCCTAGGAAGTTTTTAATGGTGGACGTTTAATAAACATTGTTTTTATGTGGTGTGGTCCACTTAAGATTTAGATCTACCTCATTTTTTGTCTAATGCCCTTAATTGAGTTATTACATCAGATGGATTGCAGGGATATAAAACGCATACAACATAGATGTACAATGCATACATCGAGGTGGACACCACCTTAGGGGTATTATCTTCAATATTGAATGATGCTCACTTCCACCTCTTTTCCCTTCTGTAGAAACGGTGCCCCACATTGTTTCCACTAATCCCGATTCCAGTTAATTTAGGTTTTCAGATGGAATCCTGTTTAGTTGAAATTTTCCACTAAACACACAGTTATAATCCATTGGAATCCAAATTTTAGGTTGAAAACAGGTTTTTAGATGCCAAACAAACAATCACTTAGCTTCACTTGGCTAAATTGTAATGACTTCACCCTCACATACTAAGCAGTAAAAAAAAATCTTTATACGTAGTGATTTTATCTTTGTGATTCAAAATTCTTTTGATTAAGGCCCACCACTTAGGCAATGAACGTTGCATTGTGATGATTTTTTGATTCACCATCAATCTGCACTTAACGTTTCTAAGGGTACCTATTATTTTTTCTATTTTCATATATGATCGTTAATAGAGAAACCGATCGGCAGCCTATACTCTTGAAATCCCAGTACCATTAACTCATGTATTTAACTTTTGCATATAAGTAATAGCTAGTGCATCCTAGATTTTCTTAGTATTCTTATGAACCTTATATGTAGGTATGAGGTCCTTGTGCATGGTTCTCATCAGGACGTTTCGGGCCAAGCGATTTTACTTACGGTAGTTGTTGTGACACTTCATCGCAACCCTATGTGCTCCTAGGTTTTCATCTTTAGCCATTAGTAGTTCCTCTTGAACCTCATTTAGAGTGTGAAAAAATATAATCATAATTTAGAAGGCATTTCAGAGTACGGGACCAGTCTTCATATTTATTACCATCAAATTTCTGACCATTGAGTTGTTTAGCGATTAATGTCTTAGTGGTCATCTTTACATTATATATATATATAAAAAAAAAAAGTATTACTATTCACTTATTAATTTGAGGTATTTGGATTATTCATTAACATTTCTGCATGTTATGAAAATTTTCAGATTATAAAAGTGACTAATGTATCTTATATGAATTTGAAAGTCCATATAATTAAACAAACAATGTAGAATAATCAAGTTCTCTAATATAAGATAAATAAAAACTTATACTACAATCTATTCATATAATATATGGAACCCTCCATTTGAGTGCAAGCATCATTCAGTGGTTAAGACGAGCTCCCACTCAAGTGATGCATAACCTTTAATCAAAGAGATAACTATAGCACTAAGTTTCAATTTTCTGATGATGAATGGAGCATTGATCTAGCACATCAAGCCTAATTATAAAAAAATATAATATTCTTATCATAAGAATTAATGAAAAATAATACTAAGTTGAATAATGAAATCGATCATTACCATTGATCATCACCGTTCATAATGGATTTGATCATCACCATTAATGATCAACATTGATGATGGATTTGATAATCAATGTTGATCATCGCGGTTGATGATGATTCCAATAACTAGTAAATCCATGATTAATAATGATTGGACTTATATAAAGAGGGATCTTCATTCCTATGCACGCACACATTCATTAATGCATGCACATGTATACTATATTAATAAGGAATACGTAGGGTTAGGGGTGTCAATGGGCCGGGTTAGGGCCGGCCAAGCTCTGTCCAAGCCATGCCCGTCTCTTTCAACATATGCCCAAACCCGACTCGGACCCGTGACGGGCCATAATAACTAAGCCCAAGCCCGGCCCAAGATACAAATGCAGGGTCTAGCCCGTACCTAGCCCTAGCCCGAGCCCGGCCTTTAACATGGAGAGAGAAATTATCTTTTAATCTCTGCTTCTCTGTATATGAAAATTATCACCAACATTATAGAAAATAAAAAGAGTTTTAGGAGGGAGATGGAATTTTATGAAAAATTTAAATTTTGAAAGGAGGAAAAATATTATATATATATATATATATATATATATATATATATATATATATATATATATATATATATATATATATTCGGGTCGGGCCGGGTTTTTGAGCCTTTGAACAGCCTAGTCCAAGCCCGGCCCGTTTAAAAACGGGCTTATACTTTAGGCCCGAACCCAACCCGCAGGCCTGGTACTCTAGTCCAAGCCCGGCCCAAGGCATGCCAAGCCCGAAAGCCCGTCGAGCCAACCCGGTCCATTGACACCCCTATGCAGGGTTATACACCTTACGTTTTGTTCATCAAATCCCAAAATGTGTGACCCACTTAATATATCACATATATGGACATGATTATTATACCAAATTCCATAGTCATATTGATGTAATCCAAAATTTTATTATTATATTTATTTTATTTTAATACATATATTGATCATCATCATCACAGGTGATTTGAACAGTTAATAAAAAAAATGGATCACACTATCAGTTAAATCTTATTGAAAATCCCAAATGACTTTCCAACACTTGCCTAGTTTATTAGCGCATAAATGACTGATTAAGCGCCCTTAATAAGCTTACACAATCTTTAAAGAGAAAAGTAACTTGGGCTTCAACTAGGACCCATCTTGATTTGTGCACTAATATGGGGGCCATTTGCATTCTCCAAGAGCTTGGAGACAACGTAGTTCCCTACATTATTGCTACAATGGATGGATTTAGATGGTTTCACATAAACCATTAAAATGTCATGTTTAAGGTTAATGGGCCTCAGCTCAGATTTGGGTCCATCGACTAAATAGAACTATAAACAACATTAAAACAGTGATTAGCAATGTCCAAGTACTTTACTAAGTGGGGCCCATGATATGTTATAATTTTGGATCACAAATAGGCTAGAATCCATTACTCTTAAGTTCCAAATCTAGCCAGCCTACCAGGCCCTCACCTAAGCCATCCCCAAAAACCCATCTCCCTCTTTATTCTTCCCCATGTTTTCAAGAAAATCACCATTCTTCCCATTCTTTCTTCTTTTGAAATATATTGTAGACACGGAAATGTACACTTTTGTCGACTACGAGAAAAGTGAGCTATGACAACCATAAGTGGTGGTATAGTCTTAAAACACACCATGGGACATTTTCTTATTAAAAAACCCCTCAACGTCCCTTTTCCTCCACTCTCTCTGTCTCTTTTTTATATAATGCCATTGTTGTGGTTGCTTTGGGTGTTGCTACTACCAAGGCTCCTACGACCAGGGGTCAAATATAAGGAATAAAAAATCAAGAGAGTTAGAGATATCATGAAGGAGATGGATGGATAGAGAGGGTGTAGGGATGCTAATGACATAGCTTCTTGTCGGTGCCGATGAAATCGAAAGAAAGGGAAGAGCATGGGTGGGCTTGTAAGATCTGATAGTCTACACGATCTTGGGTCCTTCACAAAAGTCAAAGATAGACAGTGAATGGCCAAAGGTCTGCCTAACCACTACCAGAGCATAGAGAATTTTATCACTCCTCTAATTCTACAGTTAAGAGAACCCTTAAATTATGATCAATGACTTGATCGTCTGGGAGACTAGATGGACAAAATATGAGTATATTACTCTCTTTACTTATTTTTTAGAAACTTACGGTTAGAACCCTCCCCCTTTTTTAATAAGTGATAGATTGGATAGTTTGAATTAGGTAGGAGTTATCTCATCTCATCTGATCTTTCTTTGCCAAAAATTCAAATTTTAAGTTCAAAATTTTAAAATTCAATTTCAAACTTCAAAGGGAAACTAGAAAGGAAAAATATGAGGGGGAAATGTGTGGGACCCACTCAATAATGGCTTCTCACAAGTGGGCCCATGGGGCCCAATCCAACATCTCCCACTCAATTACGTTGTGGGATGGGCACAATTTAAATTCTTCATCTAACTCATCTTATAACATCCAAAACCAAATATTACAATCATAAGAATTAATGGTGTGAGACTAGCTAAGACATTGTTGTCTTCCCACAGGAGTTTTGAGTTCTAAGCGACTACCTACCTAACATTATTACCACTAAAGGTCTGCTCAAATGGGTGAGCCTACAGGATCCGACAGTCTATACAATCTCAGAATCTTTGAAAAGGCCGAAGATGGATGGTAAATGGCCAAAGGTCCACCTAACCACTACCAGTAGAAAGAATCTTATCACCCTCCAATCCTACAGTTACGATGGCCCTTAGATTATGCTTAATGGCTTAAATTCTCTATGAGGCAAGCCAAATGGACAAAATATGAGTATATTATTTCTCCTTTTTTTTCTTCTTTTTGTTGCTCTAGAAACTAACAACTTTTGGATGGAGTAAATGAAAAAGGCCCTCCCTTTTTTTTTTATAAGGGAACAGATTGCAGAGTTTGGATGAGGTAAAGTGATACCATCCCATTTCATCCGATCTCTCATTTTCCCAATTCTATTTTCACAATTCTATTTTCAGACCCACACTAGTGGTTGCCCACAAGTGGACCCCACACGCCCAAATCTAACACTTGGGAGTAGCACCAATAGATGGTTTAGTCATGTGCAACATAGGCTAAGAACTGCACCAGTTTGGAGCGAGATGACACAACTTGAAGGCCTTAAAAGGAGAGAGAAAGGCTCAAAATGACGTATATGGAGGTAATAAGAAAAGGCTGACCCATGCTCTAACTAAAAGTATGCCCTTGATAAAGTGGAATGGTGAAACAGGATTCATATAGCCAATTCCAATTAAGTGGGATAAGGGGTACATGATGATGATGGTGATGGAAGATCATCCAACGGTGAATTCCACAATTCCACCAGTACTACTAAAACATGGTTTCTTATGGATTCCATTTTTGAGGGGTTCACTTTAGATTGTAAGTGGAGATGTCATTCTCTTACAATTTTTCACCAAGTGTCTTGGCCGTGAGAATCTAACCATGGAAAAGGTTAATAATTGCTATTTCCATCCAAACACCACAAAAGGTCTGCACAATAGAAAACCATCTTTTTCTCTCTCTCTCTTTTTTTTTTTTTTTATCTTCTTTTCATTTCTTTTCCCACAATCCAGACAAAGCCCTAAGCATCATTACATGCACATAGATTTAATAGCAGGCTGCAAAGACATTGTTAACCTCTTTGATTGGATATAAGACATCTTTGGGTGCAAGAATAGTTTTTTTTTTCTCACGTTTCAAATTCTCACAAGCATCAGCTGCTGCCTGTCAATTATTTCTTCCTGTTTGGAGCTTTCACAGTAAAATTGGAATACAATGACAGTGTATCTGAAGCAGAAGAAAGGCAACCCCAAAATAACATTCAATCACAAGGTCCCTTTACTAATGCTTTGGTATGAGTTTCACCATTGAGGAAGCCATGAACAAATATAACACCCACATATAATGCTCTGTAGAGAGTACGCACCAATAGGGGACATATATTACACTCTTTTTCCTCTGAAAACTGCATAACTCACATAACTCATACGCAGTATTAAATCTGATAACAAATAATCTCACCGCCATAGCTACTGAACCAATAACAAAGGCACCTCAAGTAAATAATCCTATTCAGATCTATGCTCAGATTTTGAATTGTCCACCGGTGAAAATGTGCTGGATTTGAGGTTTGAGTCCGGTGGTGTAAACAGGTTGGGGTACGAGAAATATGGGTCATCCTCCAATGAGGTCGATCGTAGAGGATGATGAGCAGACTGATGTTCCAGAACTTGCTCTTTAGAATCAGGTACTTCAGGTTCCGTCTTGGGTGTGTCAGACAAATGACCTGATCCTTGATCTGGATGAGAATCCCATGAATGTGATGCAGCAACTTTACCTGCAACAGATTGTTGGCCATCGAATGCTGGTGTCACTGTGACAGATGGACGATCTGGTCCATCCACAGGGAATGTGCTTTTGTTGTTCTCAGAGACACTTCCGTTTCTTTTAGTGAGAAACTCAGTAATCCTGACCTGCGCGAGGCTTGCCGCTGAGCGGGCAGCTGCTGCAGCACGTTCAGCAGATTCTGCAGCAGCCTGAGCAGCTGCCAGGACATCCTGCATGTCTACATTTACCTCGCTTTTGGCCCTTGAAAGGGAGCGAGTAGGCTCACTTCGCCTCTCAGAAAATGACATAGAAGATAAGGATGGGGGAGAGACAAATGGGAGAAATTGCCTGTCTTCTCTTGTACTAGTTGAAGTGTCGGCCGGCACATATGGGGAAGTAAATGATTTTCCCGGCTCAACGGTGTCAGGTTCCCAACAATACTCATGCGAGATATCTTCATTAGCTCGAGTTGATTTTTCAACTTCATCAGATGCAGCATCTGAATAGGCTGCTGGATGGAATGAAACCATTTCTGGGGCCGATACAGTAGCAGGACCTGCTCGATGAGTCGATTTCGCAACTTCACTATCAGATCCCAAATCTTCAGAGGCTGGATGGAATGAAGCCATTTCTGGGGCTGCTACGGTTGTGGGACCTGGTCGAAGCGAAACTTTTGGAACTTCTGGAAGATCTAAAGAATCAAGGCTGGGATCCAAATCTGATTGATCACTGGCCGCTTGGATGGGTGTGGAGGATAATGGTTCATCATGTTTCTCTTTAGGAAGAGGCAATTTGGACCCACTGATGAACTGGGTTGGGCCATTCTATCAGGAGAGGTCTACGATCAGCCAAATGCCAAACAGAAGAAACACTTTGTGATTATTTACAATGAATGAAAATTTTACTTACCAACAGATCTTCATGTGGTTTTGTAAACTCTGATTCGGTGGCAGCTGGATCCCAATCTAACTCATGCTCTTCAGCAATTTCCTTGAGCAACTTCAGTTTTACTTCAACAGAAGGGGCACGAACCGATAGCAGTTCAATCATCTGCAACCAAATATTAAATGCAAGAGATCCCTATTAGAAGAAATAAACAGAAAAATACATAGTACTCATAACTCTAATACTAAAACAGCTCGTACATAACCTGGCGATTAACACCACAATCTGGCATGAGTTCAGTTGCAGCCGCAACGAATTCCCTTCCATATTTGGAAGCAAATAGCATCTGAACCTGCTGTAGTTCTGGTAAGTCTGAGCATCTTGGTGCAGCAAAGCATATACTGGAAATTGCTTCTTTCAAATCTAGAGGACATTCCCTGATATTGTCACAGTATTAGATATTCAGCCTCAAAAGAAGTATACTTCCCTATAAACAACTAAAGAATGACATATCCAACGTGCATTTAGCAAAAAATTAACAAAGAAAAAAAAAAACAAGAAAGAAATATTCAACAGATGTCACTTCGGCTCGAGAAAAGTATCTGCACAGCCTAAAATTTTAGAACTGAACAATATCATATGGATCTATGATTGAAAGTGCGTACAAGTTACAGGGTTGGAAAAGATCAACCGTAAAATCTTTTTTTTTTTTTTCCATACTGATTGTTTGTACAGATTTTATGAAAATTTGTGACATATGACAGTTATTTCTGACTGCAGACATTCTCCAACTATAGTAAAGCTTGGTGTCAGCACGAGCCAAGAGAACCATATTGAGGTAATCAAATACATAGTAGGTTATTCATGAGCATTTTCCCAAAATACAGTATCCCAGTATTGAAGTAGGCAGTCCAGTTATTTTCTCGAAAGTACTCCTGGGGCATAAATTAAATTCATGAAGTTACCATACTCAAGTCCACTAGTTCTTTTTGGCATATCGTTAACTGATATTATACCTCAACTCACAATACTTGGCTGAGGCTCATAATGTTTTATATGACAGGACCAAGGTATCCCAAAACGGTTACGTATCGGCTGTATCAGCGGATACGTAAAGGAAATGGTGGTGGCCATTACGCGTTACGGGGTCATAACGGCTGTTACAGAAAAACAAGCTGTAACGCCCTGTAACGGACAGTTACGGCCCTGTCCCATAACGGTCCTGTAATGGTCCCATAACGGTCATGTAACTGTTTTTTCTCAGAAAATAAAAAGGGCCGTATCAGCCGATACGGGGTCCATAACGGTCGTTACGGCCCGTATCGTAACGGTAACGGTGGTGGCCGTTACGGCCACCGTTACCGTTATGGAACACCTTGGACAGGACTGATCAACGTACATTTTTTTTGCTGTTTGAGTTTTTAATGGTCCATTTTGGTTCGTGCTTAGTTGCAAATTCCTGCTGGCTAGGTGCCACTCCCGCTTCCAATCATGCTTCAGACTCCTGATCCCACTTCCTAGCTGTTTATACTAACAATTTAGAACAGATGCTTCCCCACTCCTGCTTCTGCATCCGAATCAATTGCCACTTCACTTCACGGTTTGTGTAACCGTGATCATCCGTCATCAATTAATTGTTCTTGTGTGCATAGAAATTCATGATGGATGCAACAACACACATTGAATGGATGCTTCACGTGGTAGAATAACACATAAACACCCAGTAGCTGGTGATGCCATATAAAACAGTTTACTCTTTGAATGATTCAGTCATTGCTCGCTTACCTTGTTGCGTCTATTTTGCCCCTTTACCATTTAAGGTAAATCAGTAAAGCCCTAACAAGACGATACCCATGTTAGCACTCAATTCGCCAATTGAGATGCCATATGCATCCAATCCTTTTGAATTCGAAGGATAAAATCAGATGGATACTATCATCTTCCAGTACAATTTTTGGGTACAATTTTTGGGTTGTGTACCATCCATAATTGGGTCAGCCATTTGGATGGTCTAGGTAGCCTTACAATTATGCCATGCATTCAGCTAAAGAGCCCCCACCATTTTTCACATGGTGCTGTACTCCACAGGAGTCTAGCCCTCTTAAAGTTGTTGACAGCTGTTTGCTGGAGAGGCTCAACTAAAAAAGTAAAATGTGTCCTACTGGGGCTGGGGCTGGGGCTGGAAAAGAAAAATGGGATGGGAATAGGAGAGTGGGTACTCTGGCTGAGCATAAATCCATACACAAGCACATGACCCTGTATGCATGGGATGCAAATAGATTAATACAAGCCATCATAGTAAATGGGCATTTCTTTGTCAAATTTGAACCATCAACTTCTGCATATTAACTACCCATATGATAGCCACAAATAAAAATGGAGATTTGAACCATCAACTCTCTCTCTCAGTGATAGCACTCGGACAGCTGTACCAGAACTGGTAACGGCTGGCTTAACTCAGACCTGACTCGCCGTGATTTAGGAGACAAGAATCGTACAATTCATATTCATGGTATGAATCATACAATTCATATCATATCATATGGGTGTACGATTCAAATCATACACCCATATGACAATCTTGAATAATCGTATGATTATCATATTGAATCGTACAAATTGTACAATAATCATAGAATTGTGTAAATGGCCCAAAGTTACATAAAAAATCAATTTTTTTTTTGTTTTTATTCATCTTTTTCTTCTTTCTTTTAATCTTTTTGCTTATAAAGCATGAAAAGGTCTATTCTTTTACCAAAATTTTTTTTTTAATCCCTTTTACCATTTTACATATGATATGCATAATGCATGCATGTTCTCAATTGATAATATTATGATATGTGATTACTTTTCATGGTGAATATTGATGGGAAATGAATTATTGATGATTTTTTTTTCTGGTTTATTGAATTTATTCAGATGTTTTCAATTTTTTAAAGAAATAGAGCAATGATTCTTCCGAACATATGCTTCATGTGTGTGGCAAATGAAAAGACTATTGATCACCTGATGATTCATTGCCCTCTCGCTGACAAGGTATGGAGTCATTTTCTATCGTTATTCAATGTGCTTTGGGCGATGCCGGAAACGGTGGAAGATCTTCTTTGGGCATGGCAGGTGGAGGGGTGGGGAGAATCGGTAAAGCTAGGTGGAGGCTTCTCATTTTGGCGGTGTTTTGGGCTATCTGGAGAGGTAGTAATGATTGCTACTTTCAAAATATCCAGCCTAGGGCTGAGGAGATTATTATAAGAAAATCGCCGGATTCTTAGAGAGTTGGGCCTAACGGGGTGTTGGTGGCGTTGTTTTTTGTGGTGTTGTATTCTTTGCTCCTTTTTGTGAGCTTTCTAATAAAATTTATGTCAAGTTTCAAAAAAAAAGAAAAAAAAGAAAAAAAGAGAACACTTATGATTTTTTATTCTATATGATTTGAACCCTATTACAATATGCACTACGATAACAATTTTGATAACATTGTTCATATGTCATATGACGGCCACATTCCAATGAAACTTCAGGCGAAAATTTTCAGGACAACCATTCAGCCAGCCACGCTTTATGGGCAGTTTTATGCAATTACGAGGCAACCTGGATAGAGGATGGACATCAGAGAGACAATGGCACTCATGAGTAAACATGCAAGTACGATGAACCCAGAAGAGATTAGGCTGTGCAACATGAGGATGAGCATCGTAGAGATGAGGATGTTGAGATGGATGTATTGGAAGATTAGGAAGGAAAGAATCAAGAATTAGGTCATTTGGAAAAACTTAAGAGCAGCCCCAAAAGGAGAGAATAATAGATGGCAGATTGAAATAGTTCCAGCATATGCTCAGAAAGCAGGGGAAGGGAACTAGCATCAAAGGCACAGGAATGTGATTCCCGGGGAAGATGGATCGAGCTAGGATTTATGGCAACACATACTAAGTGAAGAAACTTTTCTCAAACTTCTCTTGAACCCCACTATCCCCATAGCACTTATTTATAACCTACAACCAAAACACATCCCCTTATGTGATTGGGCCCCACTCATGTGATTGGCAACTTGCCTTGAGCTCTGTGCTGATAAATGGCACGTCAGGGTTCTTCTTCTCCCTTGAGCTCTAAGACTGCATGCAACAGTCGCACATTCATGGATGAATGAGTAGTAGGTAACAAGCTCGTACTAGGACAAAGTCGTAATGTACTGAATCAGTAGTAGGTAACAAGCTCTTACTAGGACAAAGTCATAATGTACTGAATCGGTGTAATTTGTCCTGATGAGCAAGCCATTAGGTGATAATAGGCATCAATCGATAGCATTGATCTCACCACGTATTCCACCAACCTGATGGGGTTATCAGTATTTTTCTACTTGCAACTGCACTTGATTGACCATTTTTTGTGAAGTGACATTCAGGCTACTGCATGAAACATTTTCTTGGTCACTCGCATGATCTGTGTATTCAGGCAACCTGATGGCATTGCCTTTTTTTTTTTTTTGCTCGCAGGGAGTTTTCCGTTGTCATATCTTGGTTTTCCGCTTTGTGTAGACAAACCTTCTAAAGGAAATTATTGAGGTAGAAAAGTATATATGTTTCATTTGGTGGTAGGATTACACTCGTTAAAGCAGCAATTTCGAACATGCATCCATATTTCGTGCCTTTTTTCAGGTGCCCGAGTCTATGTTGGGCTGGTTGGAGAAGTTGAGGCGGGATTTTTTATAGCAAGGCAACGTAGAAAAGTGCAAGTTTCATTTGTTGAAACAAGACGAGGTGTGAAAGCCTTATGGGGAAGGGGGTGCAAGTATTAGGAAATATGAGGTGGTGAATCTTGCATTGCTAGGTAATTGGTTGTGAAGGTTTGCTATAGAAGCATGAAGCTTATGGAGAGTGGAGAGATGTGGTTGCAAGCATGGGGTCAAAGGGGGGTAGTGGGTTAGGGATTCTTCCCTACATAGGGCATCTGGTATGTGGAAGGTGGTTGCTACTTGCTAGTATGGCCGCTAAATTCAAGGTGTGAGTTTTTTTTTTTTTTGTCGGGGACAGGAGGACTCGGTTTTGGGAAGACGTGTGGTTAGGAGAGGGTTTGCTTCAAGATGAGTTCCCTAAGCTAGCAAGGATATCTACGGAAGTGAACATTCCCATTGTTCGATGCTTTTCCTTCTTGGATGGGGATGTGGTTTGGTCCCCTCCATGCAGGAGGCGCTTATTGGATGAGATGGATGATTTCGCTCAGCTTTTGGCACTATGGTGTGCCATTACGTACTGATAACAGTGGCACCTAATACACGTTATGGGGTCTTAACGGCTGTTACAGAAAAATTGACCCATAAGGCCATAACGGTAATGGTCCATTATATGGTTTTTTTTTTTTTTTTTCCCAATAAAAAAAGGAAAAGAAACGGTTGTTTTGGCTCGTATCGTAACGATAATGGCGGTGGTCATTACTGCCACTATTACTGATACGAAATAATTTTTTTTTTGGCACAAATCCATGCTTTTCGCCCATTGTAAAGTGAAAATAATGTGGTCAGTTTTCCATCCGGTCTTTCTACGGGATGATTTCCCATTCTCTAGTAGGTGAGCATTGTGGTCACACCACCTTTGTGTGGCAATACAATGCCCCTCCCAAGGTCGCAATCTTAGCTTGGCTATAGAATGATCTAGGAAGAGTTTTTGGAATGAGAAGAGTGGAAAATGAAGAGAAAAATAGATTTAAATAGAAAAAAAGTGGTCGTTTTTCAACCGTTACGGGGGTAACGATTGTTATGCCCCATAACGGATACGGTCCCCAAAAATCAATTGCCCTGTTTGACTCCCGTATCGTGTAATGGTTATAACCGCAACCTATATGTATCGTCCTTTACGGCCGTATCGTAACGGATACAAAACACCTTGGTCACGGGCGATTGACAAGATCAAGGTGTGCGAAATTGGTTATGTAACGGTCATATTCGCCATTATGTAACGGTAATGGTGGAGCAGTTATGCGATACAAGGTCAAAATGGCCACATCTAGAAAAATGGTACTGTAATGGCCGTTACACCCCATAATGGCCTTGTAAGGGAACCCCAAAAAGAAAAGAAAAAGGGCCAAGATGGAGTCTCTTCTTCTTCATCTTCACCTTCCTTCTTCAAGGAAAAAAACAAAAGTACCTGGAAGTGTGTCTCTTCTTCATCATCTTCTTTTTCTTCTCCCTCCCTCCCTCCTTTTTTTACTTCCCAAAAGCAGCCAAACGTGGCTACGATCCAATGGGTCGGACTATAAGTCATGGTCCAACAGCCAATAACTTCCAACCTTTTATGCATGTGAGAAATTCAATCCATCTAATAGGTTGGCCATATCTCAAGGATCGCCTTTTGAAAAACTTGGGCATATCCACTCAGTGAGTGGATCACACTCTTTTTTCTTTTTTTTTTGCTATTTATAATGGCTAGAACTTTTTTTTTTCTATGGTGTGGCCCGCATGATGACTAGATATGAATGATTTTTGCACTACATGACCTCATATCGGGGACAAACTATTGGAAATGTTGGATTTCGCATGCACTTAACCAATTAAAAGTTATCTACTGGGTGTACCAAAGCTTGTGGTCCAACTGGTTTGACTTTAGACCTCTTTTCACTTATACCATGGTCTCGTGGAGTATGAAGCTTGATATACTTGAAATTTGTACACTTGGCATATATTGAATTAAACCAAATCAATTAAAATGTGGGGCCCACGTTTGCTAAGTCGAAATCCCAAAATCAGATTGTGTGAATGTTGGTTTTTTTTTTTTTTTTTTTTTTTTTTTTTTGAGAGAGATTACGAAAATATATTATAAAAAAGCAACAAAAGAAACAAAAGAGAGAGAGCCGATCCGCTGAGATAGCGAACCAACTACAAAGAAAAAAAGAGAGATTACAATCCTTAATCTTATCTGTTATGACCGCCCATTTGATGATTAACATCCCCGCCCGTTGGGAGATATGCTCCACCCCTTTACTTTCTTCTCTGAAGCATCTGCCATTTCTTTCTTACCAAACAACCCACCACACCGCCAAAATACACATTCTCCATAGAATAGTCTTCTGCTTACCCAATTTCATACCATGCCAAGCCTTCAACAGATCACCTGCGGAGCAAGGAAAGGACCAAGCCACTTGAAACCGAGAATGAAAGTCTGCCCACACCCAGCTAATAAAGCTGTAGTGAACAAAAAGGTGATCCACCGACTCCTCATTTCTCATACAACATAAACAGATATTAGGAATGATTCCCCTCTTTCACAAGTTGTCCACGTTAATACTTTCTTATTCCTAACCAGCCAACCAAACACTGAAAACTTTGGCGGAACTTGGTAGTGCCAAACGTGCTCCGTCTTAACCTCTCTACTCGGGCTATTACCTCTATTGAGAATGACATAGAAAGACTTAACCGTGAAAATGCTAGCTTTGTCTAGCCTCCAAAATAGACTATCCGAGGAGGAGGGGTTGTTAACCATTGATTTATAGACACTTGTTGAGGTAGGACCATTAGATATTTTTAATTCTTTAGCGTCCAATAAATGTCAAACGATTTGATGGTAGGATGATGAAACAAGCACAAGTTGGGGCCAATTGCATAAGTTGGGACAATAGGACATTTTTCATTCTTCACCGTCCAATAAAATCCACCGATCTGGAGCCAATTACATTAGCAAGATGAGTACCAATAAATTGCATGAATTTGAGGCTAATTTGGGCATCAAGTGGTCCCCCCAAATTGGCGACACTATTCATCCAAATTTAATTTCAATTTTTTCTTAAAATTTATAGAGAGAAATGATATCAAATGGTTAAGAATATGCATTAATGGGATGGGTGCCAAAGCTCCAATTTGGGGCCATTTAAGTGACCCCCTAAATCGGCAATACTATTCATCCGAATTTAATTTAATTTTTTTCTCATAATTACTTGGGGGGAGTGATGTCAAATGCTGATGGATATGCATTAGTGGGACAAATGTCATACATTACATCAATGTTGGGACTATTTGGGGGCATTCGAATGGCCCCCTAAATCAGCAACATTATTCATTTGAATTTAATTTCAATTTTTTTCTTACAATTTCTTTGGGGGAATGATGTCAAATGCATAGGGTTGTGCATTAGTGGGATGAGTGCTATAACTTATATGATTTGTGGGCCAATTTGAGATTAATCTAAAGCCTATCAGGTTGATAAAATCATCAGACCAGCCAAGACAACATTCTTAATAAAGGGTGGACTGTTACACAACCATCATCACATATTTAGTGCCCCAGTATCGTTCGATGGGCACCAATACCCCTATCGAAACCAATACGGCACACGGTTGCAAGATGACCCTGGGCCACATAGTTCCAGCAGGTGATGTTACTTTTTCTTAATGGTATACAAACATTGCTATGAACACCCTTTGATGTCTCTCCAGATTCCTTTACCTCAGAAAATTTTTGTAAGGTCCTTTGATTGTCGCTTTTGGCAATCATGGGAAATCAGGTGGTTGCAATACGTAACATTATTGTGCTAGGAATTAGTTGTCATCCATCTATGCTTCTCTTGCATTCGTAGCGCAATATAATATGATTCAAATGGTTTCTAGTTAGACCTCTATGTAAGGAGAGGAATTAGTTGTCATTCATTTATGCTTCTCCTGCACTTGTAGTGCAATTTAATATGCTTCACATATAGTTTCTGGTTAGATCACTACCATCTCGCTTTGTATGCTTCCTCTGATCCCTCTACAGTAACAATCCACATGTTGCATTTCTGAGTCCACTTAGTTACACATCCAAGAGTTCCCTAAATATTTTAGATTCATAAGCCTAATGGGACTCTCTACTTAATGTTGGCCTAGAATGTCTACTTAATGTTGGTCTACATTTCTCCCTGGATGGTCATGGCACCATAGACTTCTCACTCCGAGTTGTGCCATTTTAAGGCTAGTCCCTTTATTTTCAATACATCAAATCATATCTTGACTTCTTTGACCATCTAAAACCATTCAAAACAATCTTTTAATGGTTCTACCAAATCTTGGAAACATTCGGGTCTATGGTACCATTGAACTCTTCAATCTTCACTTCAACGTGCTCCATTGAATGTTCAACATGAGGCTAAACACACTCAGGATACTCATTATGAGGATCTATAAGTGAGTAAGGTCCTTACAAGGGTAAGGGGGCTGCCAAAACCATGTATAGGCCTTCTCGTCATATCCATGATTCACATCACCTCTACACACAGCATCTGCAACCCATGTTATATAGGAGACCGGCTTATTAAGTCCTAATTACCCGAGAATCTATAATATCTCTCTCCATTAACCTCCATGGTTGTCACTCAAGTGCTTGTCTTGCATTGTTCATCCTAAATAAATGTTAGTCAGGCATTCATTTGACCCACTTATTGTAGAATTGCAACATAATTTTGGCCTTCTCATAATAGCCCCAGACTTAGGATGTCCTGCTTCTTGTGGGTAAAAAAGTTCAAGATGGATGATTTGCCACACAGATCGCATTTTGGGACATAAGATGTGCCCTACCACAAACTTGGCCACAAATATGATCACAGATAGTTGAAATCAAGAAATCAAAATTGCACGATCGAGACTACATGTGCATCTTCGTATCACAAGTAAGATCCAGCCGTAAATCTGGCCACAGATTGTCATGGCCCACACGTCCTACAGGAGAGATTGCAATGAACACTGATCCATAAGCTGGATCACTTACATGGGGGATCCAAACACAATTGTGCCCAATCAACAGATCTGAACACAAATCCTTTTAGAAGCACCATCAACAACTCAAATGCACAGACCTAGTAATGAATGGAGTAATCAGTTGGGTTTTCAGTGTCAGGTTTGGGTTTGATGGAGTAGATTTAATTAAGGTTGGAAGATTCAGTGGCCAGATCTAAAGGCCCGGCTTTTGTTTCAACCTTAAGATCCAGAACCCAAAGGTTGTACTGCTAAGATATTAAGCGGATCTATAGTTTTTGGGGTAGGGGGAGGGTGGTAGGCTAAGGTTTAGTGTGCAGGGGTAGGAAAAGAGAGAGATGATAAAAAAGAAAGAAAAGAAAGAAGTGATAAGAAAGGAGAGGAAGCCTCAATCCCAAGAGCTAACTTTGATACAAATTTAGTGCAACCGGAAGCATCGGAATGCGATTAGCTGGGGAAGATACTTGGAGCCTGTATGGATTGGTGGAAAACAGGATTCATCAGAGAAAATAAAACCTATTTCCTCTGATGTGACGGTTCCCCTTGATTGCAAAAGCCAAGGGGCTTAAGAAAATTGGTTTTCATTTCCTCAGAAAAGGAAAATTTCCTTTTCCTCTCTAAAACCTAATAAATGGAGATATTCACACTTTTAGAGTTGCTTTTTGAGAGACAACTCTCACTTTTTTTTACCACTGCCAATTCCACATTTCCATGGGAATCATGTATGCTAAAACATATAGGTTATATAATGAGTCTTTTCCATAGTTTTCCTTGAATGTGACGTTTTCCTCTCCTCATTTACCTTTTGGTTTCCACCAATCCAAACAGGCCCTTAGCAATCAAACCAAGATCTATGATAACACATGCCAAACCTTTCTCAAACTTTTCTTAGCATTCCAAGCTAAAGAGTCACACTACCCCATAAAGCAACCTACAACTAAAACCCTAATGAGAGGAAAAGACAAAAGTGCCCCCACCTAACCACTAGTGACAATCAGCCCTTAGGTGAGGGTGATTTACGCTTTCCACATTTTATTTGAAAACATAAAAACTAAATAAACATGTGATTCACCCTTATGTGGGCTCCACGTGGGATCACGTGTGAAAATGTAGGCCCCACTCACAGGATCAGCTACCCACTTGCATCAGGAATTTCGATTAGGTTTGAAGGACCACAGAAGATCTTAAAGGGGCTTCAATTTAAGGTGAAAAGGAAGGATGCAAGGACTTTTTCACTTGCTAATGAAGTTTAAGGCATTGACCAAAACCAGTATGTATTGCCCCATACATATTGGTATTCCCCATGAAAGATACAGCTATATCGACCCAAAACAGCACGATACAGGGACAATACATGACCGTATCTGCGGTGAATGATACAATACTCAATACCGAAATTTAAAACATTGCTTGCCAAAGATAGAGCCTTACATAAGAATTTCAGGGGAAACTTGATTCGTAAAACCAACTGCAGATAGTTAGGAGAAAGCTAGGATGATTATATCCACCTCTCTATCTAACTACCTCCACCATAATGATTATTGCTTTTAAATTTCTATTTTGTTTTCTTTCTCAATAAACAACAATAACAATATTGTTCAACATTTCCAAGCCAGGTTTTCATATGTAGGAAGGAAGCTTTTAACACCCCCAGCTATCTTAATTTCACTATATGTCGAATACTCTTGTTTCCTCTTCCAAAGCTACCCTGTTTTCCTTCATTTAAATTGAAATATAAAACCAAATTACCAAGCCTTATAAATTACCTCTGCGTTTCAATAATTGGAAGGCGGACGGAAATGAGCTCACAGAAAAGCTCAATAATCTCCTGCGCCGCCATCATATTCTCTTCACGAATGATATGTTCCACCTGAAAAATAAATAATAAAGCAAAGTCAAAGATAATGAAAACAGCATTGCATGCCCCCACCCGACATAGAAAGAATAGATATGCGGGTTTCTTCAGATTGAGAAATATCAAAACAGTGTACCCGGATCCGAGCAGTAGCCTCTTGACCGGTCTCGAGGAGCTTGGCGATGTCACGGCGCATCTGCTTCAGCTGAATCTCTCTCCTGTTACGTAGCAGCTTTATGCGCGGAATTGTCAGCTTCAGCAGCGTCTTACTGAAATCCAAAAAAAGAAAGAAGAGGAAAAAAATCACAACTAAAAAAATCCCATCCCTAATTGAGAGAGAGAGAGAGAGATGCGATTATGGATTTTTACCAAAACCCAACCCTAACTTGTGATAGAAGAAATGGATGGAAAAAAAAAAAAGCGAAAGATAGAGAAAAATCTGCAAGCAAAGAGCATAACAAAGGATCGGAAAGAGAAAATTGGAAGAAAAAATTACCATTTGGGTCCATTGAATCCCTTCTTGAAGAAGGAATCGAGCATCGACATCGATATTAATCCAAGATTTCACGATCCCTTCTCCACCTGAAAAAAATATTTAGATCTATATATATATATATATAGAGAGAGAGAGAGAGAGAGAGAGAGAGGGGGGGGAATCAAATTCTATCTTATTATTAATTATATATATATATATATATAGAGAGAGAGAGAGAGAGAGAGAGGGGGGGGGGGAAATCAAATTCTATCTTATTATTATATAATTAATTAATATAAAAATCGAGAAGATGAGAAGATACATATAGAGATGAGAGGAAAGAAGCCAAGAAAGACTCACCTGCTCACTCGGCTTCGACGCGGAGACAAGCTGTTTCCTTCGGAGAGAAGGTACCAAATGTCTCATTTTCTCTACTGCTGTCCGCTAAAATGCGCCGCTAAAAAATGACTTACGTGTATTGTTTTAAAACCCGGACGCTTGCGGCCGTTTCAATAGTGGTGCAGTCCAAACCTGTCTAAACCAGAAGTGAACCTTTTCAAATACTTACTCCCATAATTTTTCGGGAATCCCTCTGTTCAATAATTGTATATTTCTACAAATATATCACGTATCGAGATTAAAAGTTTAGATCTTACTACACAGTGAATTGTAGGGCTTTTTTTTTAATTTTTTTTTGGAATGAATTCCATTGCCGATCCTCTAATTGAAGAGATTTTTTTTGTTTTAGAGCGATCTAATTGAAGAGATTTCTCCCTTAAGTATTGTAGATGAAGGAGCTAATAAGATGAAGGAAGAAGGCACACACATACTCTTTCTCTCATTTCTCCACAAGGCGATGCTAAGGGGACGTCCAGACTCTTTTTAATATCCACGCTCCCTCTCTAATAGAATTTTAGATAATAAAAAAAAAAAAGAGCTTAGATTTTAAGAGAAAACATAAGTATGGTGTTCCACTATCTTACAAAGTTCAGTTTACTACATTATGAAAAAAGTTTGTAATTTACCTCACACATGCATATATTCATGAACTAGTCCTTTCACTATTAAAGTCATCTATTATAGATCTAAATCTATACTAATCAAGTGGTGGACCATCAAATCTGTTCCATCAGATCATTATCAAGTGCAATAGAATAAGTTTTAATGGCTATAATAAAACATTGGTAATAATAAAACTTTAACAGTTAAAAACTTTTGTAAAGTTAATTAAAATCTTTAAGTGTTAGGCACAACGATAAAATCACTTAATAAGTCTTTAATATAATCAAATTTAACCCTAAATAAGTCTATTGATAAGTCTAATAGATCCCATGTTACCTCATGTAAGAATTAATGAAACTTAATGGATGTACCTAAAATCATCCACTTTCAATGACGGTTAGAAAAGCCACATATGATAACCCACAACCACTTAGTCAAAATCTAAGGGCTATACATGCCCTCAAGTCCCATGACTGATCATCTTTCATTTACCATCAAGTTTTTTAGTTACATGATCTAGTCCAGGCTAATAAACTCCTAGATTATTGATTTAAACTCGATCATTCAATGCAAGTATCTGAAAGTCCAATACCAGGATTTCATATCCATCGCACACTCATACTCTTGTATAAGATTAGAGCAAAAGCACAACCAACATCAAGTCAATCCTAGCGGTGGAAACCTTCCATCCTAACTTAAGTCAATCCCCTCATACATGATAACCATACATCTTAAAATATTATATCCATAGATGTATCTCAAGCATTTGTTTCAATCGTGGCTCATCAAGATACTGAGATTCATGAAACATAACTCTTTCTAATAAGTGATCATTATGTCAAATCTTAAGTTTTGTTTTGCATCATTTAAAATCAGTGATGAATTTTCAACCACAAGCATGGCATAGTTGTATGGTAACCAAAGTTGTCCAAATACTAGGCTAATAGGATGGTTGGGATTGCAAGGTTGGTGTTATTTTCTACATATGCACTGTTCACATTGTAATCCAGGATTGGGAGCAGGCACAATATGGCAAGATTTGATTGGACAACTATTAGAGATTGGCTTGGAACTCGGTCCCATCTCTAATAGAGACTTGGTGTCCAATCAAATCTTGCCACAGGAAGACGAATTGGATAGTGAGCTCATCACCTTTTACTATAGTGTGAAGACTGTGGAGAGCTGATCATGATGTATGTGTTTTATCCACACCAGCCATCTATTTTTTCCGGCTCATTTTAAAGCATGAGATTAAAATTAAGGTATTTCCAAAGCACAAGTGGACCATACTATGGGAATAAGTGGGAATTGATTGTGTACCGTTGAAAACTTCTTAGGGACCACAGAAGTTTTGGACCTCACTATGGGAATAAGTGAGAATTGATTGCATACCGTTGAAAACTTCCTAAGGACCACAGAAGTTCAAGATCAAGCTAATATTTGTGTTTTCCCTTTGTCCAGGTCTATGTGATTTTATGAACAGGTTGAATGACAAATAAACATCACATGGACCTAAAAAGATTTCAACCGCGGATGCCATTATCCCACTATTTTCTATTATGTGGTCCACTTGAGCTTTGAATATGTTTTAAATTTGGGCTCATGCGTTAAAATAAGCTATAAAAATGGATAAACAAGGCAGACAAAACACATACATCACAGTGGGCCCCACATATTCTTCACACCATGGTAAAGGGTGCATGGTGAGAGCCCCAGTGCACAAGTCGTGTCCATCTAAGTCCAGATGGCTAAACATCAGTGCCTAGGTTAGAGAAGAATGAGTACCACCCGGGTTCGATGGGACTGGATTAGGACTCGACCCATGGATCACTCACGCATGCCGACAATCTCTATGAAGCGCAACTAAAGGTCATCGGGTAATCAAGTCAGTTGATTATTTCATTCCATCCTTTATCTAAATTGGGTCCCACAATTTTGACGGTTTAACTTTTTTAGGCCTCTGTGTCAACCTTATCAAATTTCTTGCCTAAGGAAAAAACTGGGCTAGGCCTCTGTGATAGTTTTGCACCATTTAAAGTTGGTCATGTGATTCTTCTAATGTGTATGTGGCATAGTTGTAAGATAATCCAGACCATCCAAACTGCTGAACCAACAATAGTACAGGGAAGATAATATTAACCATCTGATTTTTCGTTTGAATTTGGACCACTGACTATTTTATGGCCATTAATTGGATGATTCGGATCACTCAAATGGAATGCATCAATGCCACTTGCAAATAAGATGAGTCGCAGGCTTCTTTAAAATGATGCAAAACTCACTTGGGAGTATCTCAAGGACACTTAGAAGTTGTACACGTGTGACACATGTACCTTAACTTAAACCGTGTGTATTGTTGGATTCACTTGGTATTGTTAAATAATCAAAATTTAAAATTGAACTGGTTTGCTGAATGACAGATTGGTGGACGTCGAACGGACGATTAAAATGCAAAGTAGTCAATGATCTCATGTAATGCAAATATCCATCAAGGGTTCCAGCCTGCGGTTGAATGGCAGACAAGATGTGTTTCAACGTTAAGATCTTGATGTAGAGGGGATTGCAAATCAATTCTTGGGACGGAAAGAACCCCAAATGGAAGTGGACATAATTCGTTAGATCTGGCTCAATCCTAAGTAGGTATGACGTAATTGGGCTCCGCATGTGTCCGGTTCAACGGAATTTATTTTGAATATGGAGAAATTATCGTTTGAAGTGTAAATCATAAATCGGCTATAACTTTCATCTAGATATCGTTACGAGATGCATGACCTATCAATCTTTATAGTAATGGGCTATCTGGGGTCAACCGACCCTAGAGTGGGTCGCATCGGTCCGTTTAGCGAGAAAGCGCTTTGTTCCAATTCAAAATTGTGATTTTAGAAAAAAAAAAAAAAAAAAAAAAACCTTACTATTTTTAATAATTTTTAGTTTTGATATATTTCTATCATTTTGGAGTTTTAATATATGCATTCTTAAGAATAGCTTGTTATTATGCTAGGAATCATTCTGAATGATTAATTTAGGACTTTTATTTTTAGTAAAATTTACTATTTCGGGTAAATTCTATTTTAGTTGAATTAAGACTCCAATTAGAATTATGTTTTTGTTTTATTTTATTTTTATTTTTTTATGTAATAAGGAAGTCTGAGGATTTTTCAATAATAAAATTTTTAATTTCTCTTTTATCTTATGTATTCAAAAATAATCTCATGGATTTAAGATTTTACTTATTTGAGAAAGACCGGTAATTATTCTCCTCACACCCTTCCCTGCTTTAGGTCTTGGTTTCAAGCATAAGTTATCTATCACAACAACCATCAATCAGAAGTTGGTATTGTTCAATCAGTATGATTATAAGTTATCTATCATAACAACCATCAATAAGAAGTTGGAATTGTTCAATCAATATGATTATGAGAATGTTGTATTGCTACATTTGGCCCACCCTTTAGACGGTTCAATTTATTTGCATGGCGAAAAGTATAAATCTGGATTTCCATCACTCCATGATGAACTATTAAGTGGCCTAAGTGTATGGAAACATTTCCATGCACCTAGCTGCAGTTGGACTCGTCGGCATACACATCACTGATCTAGCTCAAGTTGACTCTCCATGTGGTGCCTTGAGAAAATGATGGTGATCGGATCATTCAAGCCATAAAGTCAGTCAGTGGGCAAAGATGGATGAACAGGATCATTTGTGGAAGATAGGTCCAGTCACAAATGTTTATGATCGCAGGTTTCTGCGATTGTGGTATGATAGTAGACAAAGAGAGCACAGAACCTAACAGATGGTCCAGATATTTCATGTGGATGCCAACGGGTCCAAAGGCAGCTTGGTGGCCCACTAGATCATTTCTCTTCATAAATCATTGAAAGAAATGATTTAGTGGGCTAATTGTATGGAAACCTTTCCATGCACCTAGTTGGTTTTGGTACTGTTGCCATCCATGTCATCAATCTGGACCGTCCATAAGGTCCATTCCACTCTCCTTCTGCCACCATCTAAAAATCAGAATGATTGGATGATAACCGTCCATTTAGTGGGATTGAGAAATGGACGGACAAGATTGTTAGTAGAGGATAGCTCCAGTCACAGATTTCTAGAACAATCCGATTGCTGTGATTTTTACAGAGTAGTGGAAGAAAAGTGGACTGGACCTTATGGACGGTCCTGATAAATGATAAGGACTCGAACAAGTTCAAATGCATCTACTTGCACAGAAAGATTTCCATACACTTTAGTCCAGTGGATCATCTCTCATTGGTCGATCGGACGGCATATGTGCAACTTAAAATAAACAGTTGAAACTGTCAATTTTAGCTAATTCTTGCGCTCATAAATGGAAATCTTTTTACTAAATTCAAAAGTTTTCATTCATTGGGAACAATGGGTCAGACTCTTAGTAGTTCTCCACCGTTTAAAAAAATGATGGTGACTCTTTGACCGTACAAATAGTAACTAGTTGTAAGGCAATCCACACCATCCAAATCACTGGCCGGATGGAACATAACTGAAAAATTGGTTGACAAGCCAACTTTACCCATCTGACTTCTTCCATTTGAACTTGGACCACTCACTAATTTTCTCTTAACCATCTTTTTTATAACCATTAATTAAATGTTTAGAACTGCTCGATTGGTATATATGATTTTTATTTTTTGTTTTTTTATTATTTTAAAGTTAGTCATGCAACGCACACAGCTGGTTAGCTGGGCAACACACCCACATGGTTAGTCAGACGATGCACCCACCCTTGGGGTTAATGTGTCATTTTAGCACTCAGAACCTGGGACCTGCTGTTGAAACGCTTTTAGATACATATCCATCCACAAAGGGACCCACAATTTGAAAGACATGGATAGAAGTAAATGATTGCCAACATGTGAGCATGATGAGTCACCAGCAATTTCAAAATAGTGCTTTTGTTTGGATGACTTATTTCTATATCTATCATTTTTTTTTCTCTCTTTGTTATTATGGTGTGGATCCATCCGTGTCGTGTAACCTACTCCAAGATTAGGAATGAAACAAATAAACCATATAAAAGCTTTCTTGTTTCTAACTATGGCTACCCTCTCCTTTTTTTTTTTTTTTAATTTAAATTGCTAAAAAGATTAAATGTAGATAGACTCAAATAGGTGGGCCAGTAGGATCTAATGGCCGATAGGATGTTGGAACCTTCGTACAAAGTTGAAAATGGATGTTGTAAATCTAGTGGTTTGCCTGACAACTAAGGAAATGGAGAAAGATCTTATCACCCTTTTATTTCTATGGTTGAGATGTCCCTTGGGTTACAATCAATAATTTATGTCATCGTGAGGTGAACCTGATGAACAAATGAGTATAAACTCATTCTATTCTCTCTAAAAACTCTCTCAATATATATATATATATATATATATATATATATATATATATATATATATATATATATATATATATATATATAGAGAGAGAGAGAGAGAGAGAGAGAGAGAGAGAGAGAGAGGAATGCTCACCTGGGCACTTCTCGTGAGAGACACTCGTGAGCACTTTTTTTTGGCTCATCGCACGTGATGTGAGCCCAAAATCTGAGCGGTCCATGTGATGCAGCACCCCAAAAAACCCCTAGGGCCCATCTTTCAACTTGTCCAGAACTTTGGTGGGCCATGAAAGAAGGAAACAATTTCACGTGCCTTGATTTGCCTCTTGCTTTCTGCTGCGGCCCACTAGAGTTTTGGATCAGGTTGAAAGATGGGCCCTAGGGGTTTTTTGGGGTGCTGCATCACATGGACGACTCAGATTTTGGACTCACATCACATGCGATGAGCCAAGAAAAAGTGCTCACGAGTGTCTCTCATGAGAAGTGCCCAGGTGAGCATTCCTCTCTCTCTCTCTCTCTCTCTCTCTCTCTCTCTCTCTATATATATATATATATATATATATATATTGAAATTGCGTCGGGTAGTCTAACACGACATCCTATGCATACACGTGCGGAAGCTTAAAGAGCAACTAGAATTATGGCTAAACCTATAGGAGGGGGTGATTAGGACCTTTTCAAAAATCTTTTCGCCTACTTAACAAATTTAACAAATTGAACTATGTAAGCGATTAACACTTCGGCTTCCAAGCCTAAGTGGGTCCAATCAAAAGACTAGCATATGATAAAAGCTATAAACAACCTAGTCTAACCAAGCATAGATTAATAAATGATTAAGTTAATGAAGAACCTAATCTATGCTACTCAAATAGACTTGAATGAGGATGGATCAATAAGTTCAAGTCTACTTGAAGGTAGTGAAAGTACATCTTATGAGTGTGGATGTGCCTATCAAGTGCTAAGCATACATTCCTAACTAAGCATACATAATTAACAATTAAACACAATGCATAAAGAGAAATGTGCTCAAGATCAATCACAAACACAAGGATGTATAGTGGTTCGACTACTTGTCTACTCCACTCCCGGTTCAAGTACTCAACCCCTTTGAGCACATCGGCATTCACTGGGGAGTTTAAATCTGGTTCCTCCCAACCATGGTGTTTTAACTCGGATCCACCCAACCGGGGAGTTTACAGGTTCCTCCCAACCTACACGTTTGCACCCGTGTTGGTGGCTCCCCCTTGGAGACTTTGTTTTAGGCCCGACTAACGTGCCAAGGAACGACTGACGTCCCTAGATTTTAGGCCCAACTAATAGGCCAAGGATCGGCTGACGACCCTAGGTCGAGTTTGTCAAACAAACTTTACACTCAATCCCCACAGGGAATTGAGTGGTTGGACTCTTACCAAGACAACTTTACTTGTCGGATTGAGCCCCTTGTTGCGCTGTCTTGGGTTACTTCTTCTCGCTCTCCCGTGCTTGAATCAGCTCCCCTTGTGCTCCCCCGATCTTTGACACCGCTGCTTTGCCAAGGCTTCAGCTCCAAGATTAGCTACCTTGCATGTGATGCTCCATTGGAGATGCCCAAGGTGCTAGGGAATGGTGAATCCTCTACAAATGGTAGGAAATGGGTTTCCTAGAGGAATGCACCTATATGAACTCCTAGGTAGTATTTAGACAAAGGATTTAACTATCATCAAGGTGTCTAAACCCTAGGAATCAAGAGGGAACAAGTCCCATTCTCAAGAAGCCATTGAATGGCTCAAGCTTGTGATGAAAACACAAGGAGAATGGCTTGCTATAGGTTTGAGATAGAGCCTCTAATGATCTCTAGCAATGGTGGCTTCTATCTCCTCAAAATCCCCTCTCTTAGCTCAAAAACCGAATCCCCCTCTTAAATAGATTTTCTTCCAACGGTAAAAAAATGGGCAGATTCTCGTATCTCCGATTGATCGGAAATATGGTCCGATTGATCGGAGACTAGTCCGATTGATCGGAGTCATGTCCGATTGATCGGAGTTTAGTCCAGAGAACTCTCTGGAGGTTTTTCCGATTGATCGAAACATGGTCCGATGGATCGGACGGACCCCTTCCGATGGATCGGAAGACTGTCCGATTGATCGGAAATATGTCCAGTGGAGTTTCAATGTTTACTGGAACAATTTCCGATTGATCGGAGCTTCTGTCCGATTGATCGGAATCCTATCGGAGCCAACGTCCGATTGATCGGAGATCAATCGGAAACTGCTGTTTGAGCTGTTTTGTTTACAGCAGCTTCCACCTCTTAAATTAGTCTAACTTATCATGTTTTTCATAGAGTTCTAAGACTAATGATGATGACTAAGGGTATACCTAGTTGGTCCAAGTCATCTAAGAGGTTATGGGTTAGGTTTTGGTCAAGGTTAAGGCACACCAAGGCATCACTTTTACCTGTTTCTTCTTCCTTGATGCAGCCGGTCCACTTGAGTCTTCGGTCTTCATCTTCATTAAGCTCAACCGACACTAGACTCACTGACCTAAGTAATTGACAAACAAGGTGCACTAGTATGTCACAGAAAAGTGCACTAACATATATATATATATATATATATATATATATATATATATATATATATATATATATATATATATATATATATTATTGAAGGAGAAATAACTTCCTTTTTATATGAAAGAGATCTAGAGGGTTAGGATGAGGCAAGGGTTATCCTTGTTGCCTCCCGATTTCAAATTCGGCCATATGCGATATATGCGGGCGTGCTAGAACTGACTATGCGGCTTGATTTTAACTAAACAACTTTGACCCCAAGCACCAAGATAGGTAGATACGTTGAACTCAACCGTATATGATCAAGATCTAAGAAGATCGATTGCTTATTTAGCCACTCGCAAGATGTGGTTTAAGATAATCAGGCGATTATCAAAGGGTAGGGTTAGTACTCCATTAGTGGGTCGCACCTTGCCTTCTAAATGAAAAGACTTTTTAAAATACAATAATAGACCAAAAGAAAATACTTACAGTTGACCTCAGAGAACAACTGCAAAACATCATTTTTAAATGAGAACTATTTGTATTGAAATGATAACTTGTCCAGCATATGCATGAGTGTATATTTGATTACAATTAAGGATTACAGCTACTCCTAATGTAAGATTAAACTACTGATTACACTAAAGAATGTAAATGACTTTTTTTTGGGGGGTTAGCACACACATCTCACTGTTAGTAAACACACCCACACTGTTAGTCGCACTTTAATGTTAGCTACCCCCACATTGGGAGTCGATACCAGGATCTCAATGTTGAAACAAGGTTATCTTCACTCAGGACTAATTATGTTAAGAAACATATAGAATAATTGAGTTTGATAATTACTTTTCTTAATTTGGTTGGTATGAGACAGTTTATTGACTTTTCCTTGAAGGAAACAACCATCTCGATGCTGCATGTTTAATAGTCATAGTAATTGCTTTGGTACTACTCATCTTGACACCTGCCTTGGAAACTATTTGTAAAACCTATTCCACTCTCCTGCAACGCCACCTGTCCTCTTCTGAGTAAGTCTCTAGAATTGATAAAAAATAGAGTACAACAATCCTATCTCTTTTCATATCTTTTCCTCTTTTCAACTACATCTATGATTGAATTTAATTTTCAAGATCTGAAGAGTGGAAAGAGGGATTCAAGAGGAAAAAGATCTCCAGAGAGTGGAAAGAGGATTCAAAAGGAAACTTCTGTGGGACCCATGCATTAGTGCTTGTTCAAATCAATATTATACTTATAATTGTAGAAACTCAGTGCAGCTGTTATGAGATCTTCTCCATAGATAAAAGTGTCAATGAGCTCCAGCCTAAAAATCAGAATTTTGAATAGGCTAGCCCAAAACAGTTTAAAATCCCAGCCGGGCCCGTTGACTGCCCTATGCACAACAAAGATGCTACAAAATAATATAAGGAGAAAGATCTCGGTAGCCTACAAATTGAAGACTAGCAAACAAAGTACAAAAACTGTCATAAAAGGATCTTATTATTTGAGATGTTTTATGGTTGTCCACTAGTAGGCCCATCAGGAAAACGGTTTTGATCATCTAGCGCTGGTCCCACTTGTACAAAGTAGAAGCATCAGGACCGTCAATCACAGAGCACATTTGGACGGGGTGGCGTTTGTGCCATCCATGTATGGGACGACAATCTGGACAGTTCAATTTGGGCCGTCCATTATGGGGCTGAAAACAATTTGAGCCGTCAATGAAGATTGTCCAATCTGCACCCCCAATGATGTGGTGCATGGGCAAGAGACGTCCAATGCAGACCGTCCCTTGCTTTTTAAACCTCCACAGGTGTTTAAATCCAAACCGTCCATACACTGGACGTCTACATGACTTTCAGACATCTGAATGAGCTCGCGCAATCCATACGGTCCACTTGATGGAAGACTGGATGAGGTTCAGTGATCAGTCAACGTGTGTGAGGTTTGAATTAGGAGTTGAAATCAGGACAGCCCATTAAAGGCTGCATATGTATAGCACCATCAGCATCGTCCAATATGTACCGAATGTGTACATGTGTTAGATGGTGATCGTTAAACGTGGGCTGCGTGTGGACCCCGGATCATAATAGTTTTAGAGTGGAAAGAAGGTGCATGGTCGTTAGATCATGATCGTCTAATCGGCATATAGAAAGGAACAACAATCTAATCTGGACCATGTGTCCTATCTCAACCATCAAACTAGATCTTTATGATAGAAATAATCTAAGCCGTGCATTAGATCTGGATCGTACATATAATTTCGATTGTTTGCTTGATCTAAGCCGTATGTAAGATCTGGGGCCGTACATAAGATCTGCATCATTTGGCTAATCTCGGCCATTTGTCAGACCTGAGTTGTTGGTTCGGTATCAGCCATCTAACCTATGCCGCAGGTGTATCCACTAATAACTATAATTTTCCATGGTGGCATGTGGGCCCAAATGTTATCTACATGGCTGGCAATCAAATCAATGGTTGAGAATCAAAGCACATCATGTTGAAATTTCTTTTGATAATTTAGTATATGGCTAAGGATAGAAGAATAGAGAATGAGAAAGTCAAATCTATTGGGTTCAATGCTTGACTTGAATAGTCAATTTCTCAAGACAGATTTGTTGCCCTTTTTTTGGTAATTCCAGCAAGTGCAAATGAAGGAAATCCGCTAATTGTCTTCAGAATACAATGAACTCTCAATCCGAATTTTAACACAAAAATTTACACATTTAAGTGTTAAACAGATCTCTAGTTATAACACCAATGCCTTCAAAACGTCCAGAATAAAAACACAGCAAGATGTCAGATCTGAGAGTATTGAACAGAGGATGGCTTGATCAGGGAAATGGATAGAATCATTTATTCTTCTGGATGATGATATCCAGGATATATAGCAATTGAAGGGTCATGATGTCTTTCCTGGAGAGACTCATGTACCTCTTCAAGACATCCACACCCTTTCATATGCAAGAGACATTCTATCATGACCATTTCTCTTGTAGTAGTTATTTCTGTATCCTTTCAGACAAAATCGGTTATGCAACAGCCAAAAACTGTTGTCATGTGGGATTCAGATCATATAGTCAGCATAACTGCCGCCGCATGTATTACACAAAACACAAATGCCACATATATAGAATGTCTTAGTTACTCTTTTAATCAGCATTCTGGTTAAATATTAAGTGTCAGTGGATGAGACCTCCGACCTAACCCAGGTTCACTCCTTATTGTATCTAGTGGCAAAAAGGTTAGCTCCTTGCGACGATGCAAAGTTTGCCAAAAAGCACCCAAGTATCCCATGCCGCACGCACAAACGGTGCTTCGCACCATCCTTGTGAAGATTCGAACCTGGTTTCAATAGCAAAATCCCATCCTCTTACCAACTGGCTATATAAACTTTTATGAAAAGTTTTAATAATACGTATATTTATTTACTTATTAAAAATAAACTTTTATTTTTGAAATTATTTTTTTTATTATAAAAAATACAACAATCTCCCACAATTTCAAAAATAAATTAAAGGCTAGGACGTATGACATATCAGTATAAACAAAAACATAAGTAATGATATCTTGTGGATTTAAACCATCACTTTAGTGCATATGTATCAAAGTTTTGTCAGGTACTTAGTGACCTATTAGTCTTGAACTAAAGACCTTATATGACTCACCGGACACAAAGCACACATCTCTTTATATGTAATTGAAGATCTAAAAGTTCGCACATTTTTTGCCTGTGCATATCCTATTTCATGAGTATTCTAGAGACGATCCCAATATCTCCAAAAGCGGCCTTACTTCTTTACTCATATAGGTAGATCTATCAAAGATGATTTTGCTTCATCTCAGCATAATCTACTTATAGACCTATTAAGAGTTAGTACCCAACCTCCTATAAAATGTAAAAATTAAACACTAGACTTTTAGGAATGAGACTAAAAAATTTCTGGTGTTATGTTTCAGTCATTTACTTGACTTGTTTGTCCCTTTGAACCTAGCCTATATTTCATAACTTAGGTAGGGTTACTATCAAGGTGAAAGTTATATCTTTATGGATATCTTAGTTCCATTTCTTTAGTGGTTCTCTTTATTTGATCTCTAGATAAACCTTTTATTAAGGGATCTGCTAAGTTCAGGATGGATTTAACATATTCCACTATGATTACTCCATCTCTGAGCAATCCTTTAATAAGTTATGCTTTACACTTACATTTTTAGACTTATCATTATAAGTCTTACTCATAACATGACAAAGAGTAGCCTGACTATCACAAAAGATAGATATGGCAGGAGTAGGTCTTGGCCAATATGGGAGTTCCATCAGTAGGTATCTTAGCTATCTCCTTCTTTACAAGCAGCGCCAAGTAGTATAAACTCACTTTCCATAGTAGAGTGAGATATGCACGTTTGTTTCTTAGATGCCCATGATATTGCTCCTCCTCTAAAAGTGAATATGACTTATAATACAGTCCATAGTCTATAGTTCCTTTTAGATACCTCATAACCCTAAAAATCGCATTCTAGTGTTCTTATCCTAGATTACTGGTATACCTGCTTAACATTCTTACTGTGAATGCTATATCGGGTCTAGTATAATTCATTGCATATATTAAGCTTCTAATAATACTAGCATATTCTTGTTGTGCTTTAAATCTACCAGTATTTTTAACCAATTTAATACTTGGATCAAATAGGGTTGAAATCGATTTATAATCATAGTGATTAAACTTTTTAACACTTTTTCTAGATAATAAGATTGTGTCAAGGCTATTCCATTATTAAGATTATAAATCTTAATACCTAGTATTACATTGGCTTTACCCATATCCTTCATGTCGAAACCAGTACTTAGAAACTTTTTAGTTTCTTTAACACAATCCACAGTTGGTCCAAATATTAGCATATCGTTTACATATAAGCAGATAATGATTTGACCTTTGATATATATGCACTTTTCTGCTTGGTTTACTCTAAAACAATTAGATTGCACTACTTGGTCAAACTTCTCATGCCATTGCTTAGGAGCTTGCTTGACCCATAGAGAGATTTGACCAGTTTACACACTTTCTTCTCTTGCCCAGTTTGAACAAATCCCTCAAGTTGTTCTATATAGATTTTGTCATCTAGATCACCATTTAAGAATACCGTTTTAACATCCATTTAATGGATTACTAGGCGGTGAATTGCTGCAAGAGCAATTAAAGTCCTAATGGTAGATATACGAGCAACATGAGCATATGTATCGAAGAAATCGATACCTTCTCTTTATCTAAAGCCTTTGGCCACTAATCGAGCTTTAAACTTATTTATGGTTCCATCAGGATTTAACTTCCTCTTGAAAATCTACTTACATCCGATAGGCTTTGAACCAGATGGAAGATCGATCAAACACCAAGTGTTATTGGAGACTATGGAATTCATTTCATTGTCAATAACTTCACTCCAAAACTGTATATCAGGAGATGAAAGAGCTTCACCAAAATGTTAAAGGATCACTTTCAATATTTAATGGTATAGTGATTTCCTTTCTAATTTCATTTCTATCATCTTCGATAAGAAACAGATAGAAATCTGGACAAAAAGATGTTTCTTTCTTGCCCTTTTCAATCTTCTTAGTTTATTTCCTTCTGGATGAACTTTAGATTTATTAAGAATGCTATTAGGTTTTTCAATCATTAGTTATACTTTATTTTCATTTACCTGACTTTTCGTATGATCATTCATATAGTCTTTATATACTATATTTTCAAAAAATATGGCATCTCTAGATTCTATAATCATATTTTTGTTAGCAAAATTAGATTGTTCTAGAACTAAAAATCTATATACGGGACTATGAGTCCCATAACCCACAAAAGCATACTTGATTCCTTTAGGACCTAACTTGGATATTTTAGAATAAATTATTCTAACTTCTGTTACACTTCCCCATACTTTAAAGTAATGAAAACTTAATTTTTTCTTTTTCCACAATTCATAAGGGGAGAGATCCAATTTTTTGTGTGGGATAGCATTTATGATACGGTTTGCTGTTAACAACGCTTCTCCCCACAAATTCAATGGTAATCCAGAATTTGATATCATACAGTAGATCATTTAAACTAATATCTTATTTTTGTGTTTTACTAGGTCATTCTGTTGAGGTGTGTAAGGAGTCGTAAATCCATGGATCATATCATTTGATTCACAAAAGTCATTGAATTCATTAGAAGAGTACTTACCTCCTTTATCGCTTCTAAGGGATTTAATCTTAAGATTCAACTGATTTTCCACTTCGACCTTATATAGTTTAAACATTTCAAAAGCTTGATCTTTAGATTTTATCAAGTACAAGTAGGAAAATCTAATGAAATCATCGATAAATGTGATAAAATACCTTTTTTCACCACGAGTTAAGGTATTATTTAAATCACAGATATCATAATGAATTAACTTTAAGGTTTGTGATTTTCTAATGCCACTTGCAAATGGTTGTCTAGTTATTTTAGAATGGGCACATACATCACATTTTTCTTTTAGTTCTATTTCATGCTTTAGTATAGGTCCTAAAACCATCATTCTTTTCATTGAATGATAATTTACATGGCCTAACCTAGCATGCCATAAAGATTATGAATCCATTATATAAACAGAAGCATTATTATTATTATTGATATTTAGTTTAATCATACCGTTACATGAGTATCCTTTGCCTATAAACATATCATTTTTGGTAATAACCAACTTATCAGACTCACATGCTATCTTGAATCCTCTCTTATTGAGAAGATCCCCTGACACTAGATTTTTAGACATATCGGGTACATGTAATACATTTGTTAGCATCAATCTTTTGCCTGATGTAAACTGAAGCTTCATAGTTCCTTTTCCAACAACATTCCCTCGAACATTGTTACCCATCTTCACCTCTTGCCCATTGGATGTGCCTTCATAGGTCTTGAAGATGTTTTGGTCCTTTGATATGTGAATGGTTGCGCCAGTGTCTAGCCACCATCCACCATTAAATATTATTGTGTTGGCTTCAGTAACCATTCCTACAAGTTGGTCTTCTGTCATGTTAGCCTGAGCTTTCAACTGTTTCTTCCTGTATCGACATTCCTTTATGTAGTGTCTTGGCTTGTTGTAGGAGTGACACTTGCCTTTCTTCTTTCCATTTTTCTTAAAATTTGTATCCTTCTTTGGAGGAATGGATTTAGAGTTCTGAGATTTTAACTTGTCATCTTCTACTATATTTGCTTTGAAATGATTTTCTGAATCATCTTCTCTCTTGTTTCGGTTTCTGGACTCTTCTTCTATACGAAGATGTCGTTGAAGCCCTTCAAGAGTGTACTTCTTCTCATCATGTTCAGTTTCTTTTTATAATCAAACCATGATGAGGGTAATTTTGTAATTACTACACCGACCAGGAATTCTTCATGAAGATCTATACCACCAATCTTCAATTCACCAACCAAGTTTTGTAGTTCAGTTACTTGGGAGAGAATTGGCTGATCATTTTTAAACTTGAAATGGATATAGTTATCGATAAAAAATTTCTGTGTACTGACTTCTTTAGTTTTATATTTTTTCATCTAACTTTGTCCACAGTTCTTTGACAGAGGATATTTTACGATACGTGTTATATATGGAATTAGAGGGGGCGTTTAGGATATGACCTTTGTAAAGAAAATCGTCTTCCTTCATTTTCTTCCGTTCTGCCTTTACTTGTTCTGAGTCGTTGTCTTTTGGCTCGGGTAGAGAATGCAGATCATCATCTAAGATGTAGGACAACTTAAGAGTTGTCCGAAAGAAAAGCATCTTCTGCTGTCATATGGAGAAGAATTGATCGTAGAAACGATCCAATCGAACAAAGTCTTGGTTTATAATTTGAATGGAATGAATTGTCTCCATTGTGACTAAATAAAAGAAAATAATCTGTCTTGAATGTTGAAATTTCTTCTGATAATTTAGTACACGGCTAAGGATAGAAGAATAGAGAATGAGAAAGTCAAATCTATTAGGTTCAAGGCTTGACTTGAATAGTCAATTTCTCAAGACAGATTTGTTGCCCTTTTTCTGGTAATTCCAGCAAGTGCAAACGAATGAAATCTGTAAACTGTCTTTAGGATACAATGAACTCTCAATCCGAATTTTAACATAAAAATTTGCACATTTAAGTATTAAACAGATCTCTAGTTATAACACCAATATGCCTTCAAAACGTCCAGAATAAAAACACAGCAAGAGGTCAGATTTGAGAGTACCGAACAGAGGATGGCTTGATCAGAAAATGGATAGAATCATTTATTCTTCTGGATGATGATATTTAGGATATATAGAAATTGAAGGGTCGTGTTGTCTTTCCTAGATAGACTAATGTGCCTCTTCAAGACATCCACACCCTTTCGTATGCAAGAGACATTCAGCCATGAAAGGACATGACCATTTCTCTTATGACAGTTATTTCTGTATCCTTTCAGACAAAAATGGTTATGCAACAGCCCAAAACTGTTGTCTCTGGTTAAATATTAAGTGTCAGTGGATGAGACCTCTGACCTAACCCAAGTTCACTCTTTAGTGCACCTAGTTCCAAAAAGGTTAGCTCTGTGAAGTACAAAGTGCGCCTAATAAAGTGCCCAAACAGCCCTACATCCCATGCCGCGCGCGCATGCGCCCTTGCAGAGATTCGAACCTTGGTTTGAGTAGCAAAACCCCCTCCTCTTACCAACTAGCTATATAAACTTTTATGGAAAGTTTTAATAATAAGTATATTTATTTACTTATTAAAAATAAACTTTTATTTTTTAAATTAAAATTTTTTATTATTATAAAAAACACAACATATCAACGTATGAATTCAATCATGGATCTTCTATTCTCGGAGGAATTTTGATCCTTTGCTCAAACCGAGTAGACAACCTTTGTCTGCTGCCTCTCTGATTAGTCAGTCAGGTTGAGCTGGACCAATACATTTCATACATTAATAACTGTCAGGTGTACAACTTAATATGCAAGGGTATTTTTTGTCTAAAAATAAGTTTAGGGAATTAGTTTCAACCATGAATAAGCGGAGAATTTCACCATGGTATCCATTAACACGTATGCAACAAAAAGTCTCTAGAGTGGGAAGATCCATACCTTTTTTTGGGTTAGTACACACATCCCCACCATTAATACACACACCCACACTGTTAGTCACACTTCAATGTTATCTGTTAGTCACACTTCAATGTTAGCCACCCCAACGTTGGGATTCGATATGGGGAAGATCCTTACCCTTATTGGCCTGCAAACAGAAGAACAACAAACAAAGTACAGAAACTATCCATAAAAAGGTTGTTCTGATCTGAGATGTCTTATGCTTGTCCACTGTTGACGGTGAAGCCCATCAGGCTAACGGTTTTGACCATCCAATGCTGGTCCCACTTGTACAAAGGAAAAGTATCAGGATCGTCCATCATAGACATTTTTGCATGGGGCGGCGGATTTGTGCCGTCAATGCGTGGGATGACAATTTAGACCGTTCAATTTGGACCATCCATTACGTAGTTGATATAAATTTGAACCGCCAATGAACGCCGTTCAATCTAGACCCCATTAATGTACTGCATCGGCAATAGATGTCCAATGCAGACAGTCCCTTGCATTTTGCACCTTCACCGGTGTTCTCAAATCCACACAGTCCATACACTGGACGTCTAGACATGACTGTAAAATATTTGAATGAGCTCGCGCAATCTACATGGTTCACGTGATGGACGGCTGTGCGAGGTTGCTGTTGGGTGCGTTTCACACAAACCTTCGGATCTCACCCCCCAATGCACTAGAATTATGGACTATGATAATGTAATGATCAAGAATAAACATTCAACCACACGACACAAGGAATTTTTACGTGAAAAACCCTCGAAAGAGGTAAAAACCACGGGACCTAGTCCAGATCAACAATCCACTATCTCAGAGAACTGTTACAACCGATCTCAAGCACACACCGCTTGGATCAAACCTTCTTCACTCATGTAGGAGTGGATAAACAATAAGAGAATAACAAAAGTAGAGCGATCTCACCGATCCCGAGGACGTAGAAGCGTTGAGACGATGGTTGCGCAGAAGAACTCATCTTCAAGCAACTTCTCCCTTCTACAAGCTTCCTCTTTCTCTCTTTTCTCTTTCTCTCTTCCTCTTTTTCTCTCTCTCTCTCACCTTGGACGTGCAAACACACTAATGGGATGCCTTAATCCAGATTTGGAACTCCTTAAGTAGGAAACCGGAGGAATTAGAGCCCAAATAGGAAACTGCGTACAAGCAGTCCGTATAGGGTCTGACGTCGGGTCACCAGACTGTCGGGCGCCCGCCCAAGCAAAAAAATGTCTAGCAGCAACACTTGAGAAAAATTGAATTTCGAGTGCCTGGACCAACATGGTCGGGCGCCTGCCCAGGGCACCGGGCGCTCGATCACCAGACCGCCGGGCCCTCGGCTGTTGTCAAAACAGCTCAACATGAAATCCATCTTCTGGTTGAATTTTGGTCGCCCGGCCACAGTTGGTCCGGGCGCCCGACCATCCTAAAGGAGGAAAAAATCCTATCAAATCTCCCCCTTTCCGACTCAGGAGAAACTCGCCTTCTTCAAACCAGCCAGGTTTCTACAAACCTTAAACTTGCCCCTGAGCAAAGCCTTGGTTATCATGTCTGACCCGTTATCGTCCGTATGGACCTTCTCAAGCTATAACACCTTCTGTTCCAAAGTATCCCTGATCCAGTGATACCGAATCTCTATGTGCTTCGACTTGGAATGCTGACTTGGATTTTTGCTCAACTGTGTAGCACTTTGGCTATCGCAATAGACCACGTGCTCTTCCTGCTTCAGGTTAAGTTCCTATAAGAACCTCTTCATCCAAAGCATCTCTTTGCATGCTTCTGTGACGGCAATGTACTTGGCCTCTGTCGTCGACAATGCTATGACCTTCTGTAGCTTGCTCTGCCAAGAGACCACTCCCCCTGCAAAAGTGAACATGAACCCCGATGTAGACTTCCTGGAGTCTATTTCACCTGCCATATCTTCATCTGTGTAGCCTTCTAACACAGATATTCCGTCACCATAGCATAAGCTCAACCTGGATGAGCCTCTCAGATACCGCAGTATCCACTTCACCACTACCCAATGTTCTTTGTCAAGATTGGCAAGATACCGGCTGACAACACCAACTGCATATGCTATGTCTGGGCGCGTACACACCATAGCATACATCAAACTTCCTACCGCTGACACGTAGGGTATCTTCCGTATCTCTTCTACTTCCGCCTTTGTCTTGAGACACTGCTTGTCGCTCAATTTGAAGTGACCATCCAGTGGAGTACTGACCGGCTTCACTGCATTTATGTTGACCCGCTCTAGGACTTTCTCAATATACCGCTCTTGTGACAGCCAAAGCTTCCTGCTGCTTCTGTCACGGGTAATCTCCATGAAATTGCGGTTTTACCGCTAATAGAGATACTTGGAGATATGCCTAATGTCCTAGAGGGGGGGTGAATAGGACTTTTTTAAAACCAATTACAATTAAAAACTGATCAAGACAATCTTATCAACTAAGACAATCACAATAGCATTCAAGACATGTATATGAGCAGTTTGTAAGCAAGGACTATCATAGGCATTTCATCAAACAGTTAGCATTCATGATTGACTAAACCATTCAACACATAGCAATCATCCAATCTCAAAATGCAAGGCGATTTATAGTGGTTCGGTTTCCCTACTCCACTCCCGGTTCACGATCTCAACCTATGAGACCACCGGATTTCACTATAGTCTTGGTTTTAAATCAGGTTAACCATCAACCTTGACATCCTTTGATCTAGGACCGCGTATACCATCCGCCGATGGCCCAATCCAGGGACTTGACGAGTTTGGATCTCAAACTCTCACCAATCCTAATCCAAGGATGGTCACGTACCCTCCCGCCGGAGTTTCCCAATCCAGGGAATAGAGATTTAAAAGATGGACTCTCAAATACTAGACATACCTAGACATTTGAGCCCCGATTCGATGGCTTTGTTGAGTAGCTTCAGCTTCACGTGCTTCAGCTCCTCTTTTGAGCTCCCAAGATCAGCTACCGATGCAAATGATGAGGATATGTTGATGCCGGGTAGTTGGGAGAGAGTTGGTCTAGTTCCTCTTGCCTATTCAATGCAATGGTAATGAGGGAACTACCAATCTTCACTCATTCAATGGCTTTAAGTGACCTAATAATGATTTTCGGAAGGTAGGTTAGCCATGAATGAAAGTCTTGAGTTCATACTTCAAACTGAGCTTAGAATACTCAATGACAAGCCATTAATGGCCAAGTTTGAATGATGAACTCAAGGGAGTTAAGAGGGAGGAAGGATGGAAGTAAATGCTCTCTCACTCTCAGCTCTGAATGGGTGTTGAATGCCTGCCAAGAAAGACCTCAAAACCTGGCTTTATAGAGCCCCAAATGATAGCCCCAACGGATCTAAAACGGTCACGACCGACCTGTCAGAGATAGGACTCGACCGGCCGGACGAACCGGTCAGCGTTCAAAAACCAAAGGGCACATATGGGACTGGCCGACCGGTCATGACCGGTCGGACTCCCTTGCTGGAGAGGCTACATAACATGGGCCGACCGGTCATGACCGGTCGGACCCTCTTGCTGGAGAGACTTCACTATATGGGCCGACCGGTCATGACCGGTCGGACCCTCTTGCTAGAACTTCTTGAAACATCTGGCCGACCGGTCTTGACCGGTCGACAGTGCTTGCTGGACCAAGATCAATGTGAAGACCGACCGGTCTTGACCGGTCGGCTACCATTCTGAATCAGGCAGAGGCTGCTGGAGTATTTCGTTTTACCTGGCCGACCGGTCATGACCGGTCGGCTAAGCCTGCTGGACAATGCAATCTGATGGCCGACCAGTCAAGACCGGTCGGCTGTCCGTAATCTTAACTCACAGCAAGTTGTCCATCTGATCTTAACACAGCAAGAGGATCACTTCAAGATGTGAAGTATACAGCGATTTGGTGCAAAGGATCCAATATATGGACATATCTTCATTTATATATAGCACCAATGCAAGGTACACAAGCCTGATCAACTTGTGCAAGGGTCGAGAGGAATGGGGATATGATATGTGAGTTTTTACGCCATTCTTTTGATGTTTTGGGTTTCCTATGGTCGATCTATATGCAACTTACCTGAGATCTTGTTGCAGCATGAGCTTGAGCAATGGATGAAGCGTAATCTTCAAGTCTTGATCTACAATTCTTCGACCGGGGCTCATATGACAAGACGCGACCAACCAACACGCCAATTGACAACAAAAGGTGTACTAACAATCTCCCCCTTTGTCAATTGCGTGACAAAACATCTAACCTAGACAAGTTATGACTCCTTATCATGATTGACCCTTAAACAGAAAGCAAAATACACCCATATACATGTCTATACAAATATACAACATAATCTTTACAAAAGGACATGTACAGACTCGATTTTCTTCAAAATCTCCCCCTCAATGCATGCACCTACAAAGTCCTGCAAAAAGATATAATCGGACCTTCTAGGTGGGATGATTCTCCCCGTTTTTGTTAGTAATTGACAAGGGTTAGCCAGCAAAAAGATATGCCTATGAAAGCTGCAAGGCTAGCGCCGAAAATATGTCAATCACATGTCACAGGAAAGAGATGGAAATATAAGCCCTGAGGAGATTTAAAGAACAACACATGCCAGATATATAAGTAAACATGAAAGCACAGAGGGCTTAGAGCCCAATCAACCAACCACCCCTCCAGATGTATATCTAGACTCAAAAGAAAACATAAAGCATGATCTAATATGGGCAGATACGCCCAAACCATCCAACCGCCCAAGGGATATTCAAAAAAGGAACAGATAGCTCATATGAAAAGATAGATATTCAATATACGAACAAAGAAAAGAAATATAACTATATCATCCACATGAATACCAAAATGGGCAAGCAGCCCAATGTAAAGATGTATCATAACGCGCAAAAAGTACAGACAATCCCATAAAAAGATAGATCATGAAGTACAAACAATGTTCTTGGTCATTCAAAAAGTAACTATGACCAAGACATAAGCCTAATAATTCGTGCCATCGCCCAGATCAGGGGGAGGAATGTCCCCACGAGCCGCACGCTCCCATCGCTCTATCCGACTCTCTATCTGCGCCTGACAAGTGACTAGAGCCTCCTGCTGCACCAGTATGGTGGCCTGACCCTGCAGGATCTGGCCTTCAAGCCTATCAAGTCGCTGAAATATATCCGCTCGAAGCTGGTGAAGCTCTGCAATGTAGGTAGAGGGATCCACGAAAGGAGAGTGCCGATGAGAAAAAGCTCGAGGCGGTGTGCTGAATCGACCTGGAGCGTCGCGAGGATCGGGGGATGGATCTGATGACGGAGCTGAAGAATGTAAAGGGCCAGTAGAGATAGGAGGTGCCTCAAGCTGGGATGGCTCTGCCTGCTCCTGCTGCTGCTCCTGCAGACGACGCTGGATAGCGTCTCTGGTAAGCTCCATCCTAGCGATGATGGTACGGTTGATGATGACCGGTTTGTGAAATTTGTCGGTACCAACAATGCCAATACGCCCAGCCATTTTGCATATGAGATGCCCAAATGGCAGACTAGTGGAGTTTCCGTCGTCGCGCAGGATGACTTGTTGGATGGTATTCATGATACGAGAGGGAAGACAGAGCGAATGACCTTTACCCACCCGATACGGCAACCGAAACATAGTTTCGGAGACATCTGCTTTGTTGCTCATCCGCGGATAGACATTTCGGAAAAAGAGATTATGCAAAAGGCGGAAGTCCCACGTCATTGAGGACGCTCGAAGTGCACCACCCACCCATTGGGGTGTCCCCTCACCACACAAAAATTTAGCGATAACTAGGTTGGGTTTGGGACCCAAGGATGAAAAATTAAAGGAAGGCTCCTCAACAAGTGGAATGCTAACAAAATCTGATATGGACTTCAAAGTAAACGGGCAAATCTGGTCACCAACCTCGACTTTGAAGGAGGGGGGAGAAGACGTGACATGAATACAGGATGCATAGAATTTTCTGACAACATCAAATTGGACCGGGCCCCCCATGTGAAGTACGGGGCCCCAATTGATGGCATCCAACATCGAACGCACGTCGAAGTCAGACAAATCACCCAAATTGACAGATTTCTCACAGACGACCTCCTTATCTTTGAAATCATCCCAATGAGTGGAATGGGATGAGACTTTTGCCCCCATAGATTTAGATTTAGCAAGTGGAACCGAAGAGGAGGCAGCCCCTTTCCCTTTGGAAGCGGCTTTCTTGGACTTTAAAGGGCGTGGAGGAGGCTTAGGTTTAGCCTTGGAACGATCACTCCTCCCCAAAGGGAACTCATCCTCGCTCTCTTGGGATGACATGGAAGGGGCAAGAGGATCTCTAGAACACTTCAAGAGATGAAGGAAAGAGATGAACAAAAGAAGATAGAGAGTGAAGAGAAGGAATCTCTTACCAACCAAGAGAAGTGAAGTTGAGGAGGTTAGAACCTCAAATCTATCAATGAATCAGCTCAAAAACACCTTGGAGAGCTAGAGGGGAAGCTGGAACATCAGGTGGAGGTGAGGAAATGAGAAGAACTGCCCTAAAATGGGCTCAAAACAGGTTTAAATACCCCCTACCCGGTCGGCACACGCGTGGACGAGGCTGCACTGGGACGCACGACCGGTCACGACCGGTCGTGGGACGCAAACAGGGCCACCATCAGGTTTCTCTTCAAAGCCCGACCGGTCATGACCGGTCGGCATGCTTAACTGGATGAGTCCAGAGGGATTTGGGAGACGCCCGACCGGTCTTGACCGGTCGGCTGGCCGGTCAGCAGCAATATTTCCCTTCTTTTGACAGGGATCCTGTATTGGAACAGCTGGATAGAGTCTGTCCTTTGGACAGGCCTTTGAAATCAAGTACCCTTAGCTAGGGTGCATCATCAATGGTCATGGTGTACCAAGGTACACCAATCTCAAAATGAGGGACCCCTGAGGTCCAGATATGACAATAAATGGCTAGAAAATGGGACTATGATCCCGGATATACGTGAACAGCAATGAAAAGAGGCCATGATCCTCAGATATACCTATAACGAATCAAAAGAGAGGCTAAATCCTCAGATTTTTCCTGCAAAACAGACACTTGTTAGCTAAACTAGATACATCCAACACCAATGGACTTCTGGAGGTTCGAAAATCGAACCGAGTCCAAAGGTTTTGTTAGAATGTCAGCTAGCTGATTCTCTGTAGGCACATGTTCGAGAGATATGATTTGATCTTCAACCAATTCTCGAATAAAATGGTGCCTAATGTCTATGTGCTTAGTGCGAGAGTGCTGAACAGGATTTTTCGATATATTTATGGCACTCGTATTGTCGCAAAATAACATCATTGTGCCTTGTTTGATCCCAAAATCGGTTAGGGTTTGTTTCATCCATAATAGCTGGGCACAACAACTACCAGCAGCAATGTATTCTGCTTCGGCTGTGGATAAAGAGATAGAGTTTTGCTTCTTACTGTGCCATGCCACAAGGCAGTTTCCAACATAAAAACAACCATCGCTGGTAGATTTACGATCATCCATGTTACCAGCCCAGTCGGCATCTGAGTACCCTGCAATATCTGTAGAGGAATCAAAGGGGTACCATAGAACGTATTCGGTGGTGCTTCCAACAAACCGAATGATCCGCTTAACAGTGGTAAGATGAGATTCTTTGGGATCAGCCTGAAATCGAGCACACGCACCAACACTAAAAGCAATATTTGGTCTACTAGCAGTGAGGTAAAGGAGACTACCAATCATGCTTCTATAAAGATGTTGATCTACACTTTTCCCTGCAAGGTCTTTTGATAATTTAACAGTGGTGCTCATAGGTGTAGTGTAGGAACGACCAGAGTCTAAGCCAAATCTCTTAACAAGGTCTTTGGCATACTTGGCTTGAGTAATGAATATTCCTGATGCAAGTTGTTTTACTTGAAGCCCTAGAAACATGTTGAGTTCTCCTACCATACTCATCTCAAATTCAGATGTCATTAATTCAGCAAAGGAGATGGACATTTTCTCACATGTGGATCCAAACACAATGTCATCCACATAAATCTGGGCAATCAATACAGAATTCTCGGCTTCTCTAATAAATAGAGTTTTGTCTACGCTCCCCCTAGCAAAATCATGGTCTATAAGAAACCGAGTTAAGCGTTCATACCATGCACGGGGTGCTTGCTTGAGTCCGTAAAGCGCCTTTTTCAACCGGTAAACCTTGTGAGGATACTTAGGATCAATGAATCCTTTTGGTTGTTCAACATACACTTCCTCATCAAGAATACCATTCAAGAAGGCGCTCTTTACATCCATTTGAAATAGTTTGAACTTTAAAGCACAAGCAACAGCCATAAGAATTCTAATAGACTCGAGTCTGGCTACAGGGGCAAATGTTTCATCAAAATCAATGCCTTCTATTTGTGAATATCCCTGAGCCACTAACCGAGCCTTATTTCGTATTACATTCCCAGATTCATCGGATTTGTTTTTGAAAATCCATTTGGTTCCAATCACATTTTTCCTTTCCGGCCTGTCGACCAGATACCATACATCATTTCTAATGAATTGTAGAAGCTCTTCCTGCATTGCAAGAATCCAGAATTCATCATTTAGAGCTTCATCAGCATTTTTTGGTTCAATTTTTGATGTGAAACACAGGTGACTGTTGACTGCCTCCAATTGCCTCCTGGTTTTAACACCAATGCTAGGATCCCCAATGATTTGATTGAGGGGGTGATCCTTGACAATTTGTACATCACCAGGAGCAGTGGGGGCATTTGGAGATGAGGGTGGTTTATCAGATTTACCTATCTCGCATATGCCCTCATCTTCTTCTTCATCACCTGGAGACACAGGTTTATCCAAGCTATCGTCCACAGTCACATTGATTGACTCTTGGACAGATGAGGTTCGAAGGTTGTAAACACGAAAAGCTCTACTATTCAATGAGTATCCCAAGAAGATACCCTCATCACTTTTGGATTCAAATTTTCCCAAATTTTCTCGGTCTCTCAGAATATAGCATGTACTACCAAAGACCTTAAAGTATTTAACATTCGGTGTTTTTCCACACCACAGTTCATAAGCTGTTTTGTTTAAACCTGCCCTCAAATAAACTCGATTAACAATATAGCAGGCAGTGTTAACAGCTTCGGCCCACAGATTTTGAGCAAGTTTCTTATTATTAAGCATAGCTGTGGCCATATCCAACAACACTCTGTTTTTCCTTTCAGCAACCCCATTTTGTTGAGGTGTTTTGGGAGCTGAGAACTCATGACGAATGCCCAATTCATCGCATAATGCCTTGAAGCGATGATCTTCAAATTCACCGCTGTGATCACTCCTGATTCTTGCTACCATGTATCCTTTCTCATTTTGAAGTCGCTTCACTAGTTTTTTGAATTCCTCAAAAGTGTCAGATTTTTCTCTTAGGAAGGCGACCCATGTGAATCTGGAGTAATCATCAACGACTACAAGGAAGTATCGTTTTCCACCTTGGCTAAGTACTCTGGTAGGACCGACTAGGTCCATGTGTAGCATTTCAAATGGTTTTGATGTTACCAGGATAGAGGTTCTCTTGTGTGCAACCTTGATTTGTTTACCTTTTTGGCATGCGGCGCACACAGTATTTGGTCTTCTACCCATCTTGGGTAGACCTCTCACCAAATTTTTCTGACTTAGTTTGAACAGATTTCTATAATGTACATGACCGAGTCGATGGTGCCATAATTCCGTTTCATCCTGAACGGCCACGTGACACATGGTGGAGGAGCTTGAATTGTTGTGATTTTCAATGACATAGCAATTGTCTCCTGTGCGTAGACCTTTCATGACTAATTTTCCTGTGGAGTTCATGATCTTGCACATATCTTTGGAGAAGCTTACTGAGTGCTCTTCATCACAAATCTGTGAGATACTCAGTAGGTTGTGTTTAAGGCCATCAACATACAATACATTTTCAATTTCAGGCAAACCTGGCCCTGTGATGGTTCCTTTACCAATGATCTTAGCTATGCTCCCGTCACCAAATGTGACAGACCCACCATCAAATTCGTCATATGCACAAAATTGAGATCTATCACCTGTCATGTGTCTAGAACAACCACTATCCAAGTACCATCTAGGAGTATTCCCAGCTTTTAAGGCAGTATGAATGACTAAGCACTTGTTCTTAACAACCCATTTAGTTGTTGTCTTTTTATAAGGGGTGTTCTTATGGTAAGATTCTCTAGTTTTCTTGGGAGAATCAGATTTTTCTTTTTCACGCAAAAGAAGAGCAGTTTTCAAATTCAGCATTTTAACTTGCTCCAATAGTTCATCCATCCTCTTGTCCTTCCTAGGAAAAGCAGGATAATTCTTTCGAATGTTTCCCCTCTTAGGTGAAGAATGCATGGGAGGATTCCAATTAGCTTGGACATTTTTCCCGGTCGGTACAAATTTACCTTTCAAGTTTCTGACCGGATTTTTGAATACCAAGCACTCAAATTTTAAGTGGCCAATGTCTCCACAAGCATGGCAGATAGGAGATGCTCTAGTTTTACTTCCGGATGCACCATGACCATTTTTTATAATTGGATGGACTGAGGTGGTTTTTGAAGTGTGACTATCATAGCCCAAACCTCTTTTGTCCATTGGTGATCTTGCAACACCAAGGAGTTTTTCCAAGTTTTCTTCTCCTTGAGCGAACCGTCTTCTAGATTCAACGACTTGACACTTAAGATGATTGATTTCATTGTTCGCCTCTTTGAGTTCTCTCTCAAGTCTAGCATGCTTGTCGAGAGATTCACCACTTATGAACTCTTTCTTTTCTTGTTCAAGCTCATCATTCTTCTTTTTCAGCTCTTCTAAGTCTTGACTCAACTTTTGATTCTCTATTTTCAATCCGTCAAGATTTTTCATCAGTTTGTCATTTTCAGCCTTCATTTGGCCCAACTTGTTGATGGTATTTATATTTTCAATGTATAGTTGGTTATAAACCTCCTGAAGGCCTTCCTCCTCATCCTCATCATCACTCAAGGAATCATTTTCTATGTTGAAGGATTCATGATCATCAATGTCTCCGGTGGTCTTTGCAATGGGCTCAATTTGAGGTACAATATCAGTAATGGAGGCCATTAAAATTCTGATTGAACCTTGCTCCTCCTCACTTTGGTATAGGACTGATTCTGATTCAGATTCTTCAGTCTCATCCCATGTAGCCGCCATTGCCTTTTTCTTGGCTTTGTTATTGGTGCACTCGGATGCAATGTGACCAAATCCTCTACACTAGTAGCATTGAGGATCTTTTGACTTAAGAAATTTTTCTTTGTTGTTCTTGGAGTCAAAAGGTTTACCCTTCTGGTAGGGTTTCCTTCTAGAGGTATTTCCTTTAGTTTTGAAGAATTTTTGAAATTTCTTGGCCATAAGTGCCATTTCTTCTAAATCAGGATCTTCTTCACTCCCACATTCAGACTCTTGCTTCTTGTGGGAAGATTTCAGGGCTGTACTTTTGAATTTAGAGGGAGTTTTGAAACCTAGCTCATAGGTTTGGAGGGACCCAAGTAATTCTTCAACTTTCATGGTATTTAGGTCCCTACATTCTTCGATGGTAGTGACTTTGGAAGAGAACCGGTCCGGAAGGGATCTCAGAATTTTCCTACATAGTCTATGCTCCGGAATGGGATCCCCCAAGCCCCACATTTCATTTGTAATCTTGTTCAGCTTGGTATAGAAGTTAGTAAATGTTTCATGCTCCTCCATAGTAATATTTTCAAATTGTGTGGAGAGGCGCTGAAGTTTTGAGTTTTTAACAATGCTTGTTCCTTCATGAGTAACCTCAAGGATGTCCCATGCCTGCTTACTGGTTGTGCAATTTTGAATCCGGCCAAATTCATCTTTAGATACTGAACAAAAGATGGCATTCAGCCCTTTGGCATTACAGACCCGTTGAGCTTTATCATAATCGGTCCACATTGCCTTTTCTTTTGGCTTGAGGACATCCGGTTCACCTTCCTTACATATAGTGACCATTGGGGGTTTATATCCAATATCAATCATATCCCTAACATCCGAATCAATAGATTCCAAAAAGATGCGCATTCGGGCTTTCCAATATGGATAGTTAGACCCATCAAAGAAGGGAGGTTTAGTAACGGATGAAGAGTCCTCTCTAGACATATTTTCAAGCTCTCTTAGGATCTCACTCCGGGTTTTTAAACCTGAACGGAGGAACCCGCTCTGATACCAATTGAAATTGCGGTTTTACCGCTAATAGAGATACTTGGAGATATGCCTAATGTCCTAGAGGGGGGGTGAATAGGACTTTTTTAAAACCAATTACAATTAAAAACTGATCAAGACTATCTTATCAACTAAGACAATCACAATAGCATTCAAGACATTTATATGAGCAGTTTGTAAGCAAGGACTATCATAGGCATTTCATTAAACAGTTAGCATTCATGATTGACTAAACCATTCAACACATAGCAATCATCCAATCTCAAAATGCAAGGCGATTTATAGTGGTTCGGTTTCCCTACTCCACTCCCGGTTCACGATCTCAACCTATGAGACTACCGAATTTCACTATAGTCTTAGTTTTAAATCAGGTTAACCATCAACCTTGACATCCTTTGATCTAGGACCGCGTATACCATCCGCCGATGGCCCAATCCAGGGACTTGACGAGTTTGGATCTCAAACTCTCACCAATCCTAATCCAAGGATGGTCACGTACCCTCCCGCCGGAGTTTCCCAATCTAGGGAATAGAGATTTAAAAGATGGACTCTCAAATACTAGACATACCTAGACGTTTGAGCCCCGATTCGATGGCTTTGTTGAGTAGCTTCAGCTTCACGTGCTTCAGCTCCTCTTTTGAGCTCCCAAGATTAGCTACCGATGCAAATGATGAGGATATGTTGATGCCGGGTAGTTGGGAGAGAGTTGGTCTAGTTCCTCTTGCCTATTCAATGCAATGGTAATGAGGGAACTACCAATCTTCACTCATTCAATGGCTTTAAGTGACCTAATAATGATTTTCGGAAGGTAGGTCAGCCATGAATGAAAGTCTTGAGTTCATACTTCAAACTGAGCTTAGAATACTCAATGACAAGCCATTAATGGCCAAGTTTGAATGATGAACTCAAGGGAGTTAAGAGGGAGGAAGGATGGAAGTAAATGCTCTCTCACTCTCAGCTCTGAATGGGTGTTGAATGCCTGCCAAGAAAGACCTCAAAACCTGGCTTTATAGAGCCCCAAATGATAGCCCCAACGGATCTAAAACGGTCACGACCGACCTGTCAGAGATAGGACTCGACCGGCCGCATGAACCGGTCAGCGTTCAAAAACCAAAGGGCACATATGGGACTGGCCGACCGGTCATGACCGGTCGGACCCTCTTGCTGGAGAGACTTCACTATATGGGCCGACCGGTCATGACCGGTCGGACCCTCTTGCTAGAACTTCTTGAAACATCTGGCCGACCGGTCTTGACCGGTCGGCAGTGCTTGTTGGACCAAGATCAATGTGAAGACCGACCGGTCTTGACCGGTCGGCTACCATTCTGAATCAGGCAGAGGCTGCTGGAGTATTTCGTTTTACCTGGCCGACCGGTCATGACCGGTCGGCTAAGCATGCTGGACAATGCAATCTGATGGCCGACCAGTCAAGACCGGTCGGCTGTCCGTAATCTTAACTCACAGCAAGTTGTCCATCTGATCTTAACACAGCAAGAGGATCACTTCAAGATGTGAAGTATACAGCGATTTGGTGCAAAGGATCCAATATATGGACATATCTTCATTTATATATAGCACCAATGCAAGGTACACAAGCCTGATCAACTTGTGCAAGGGTCGAGAGGAATGGGGATAGGATATGTGAGTTTTTACGCCATTCTTTTGATGTTTTGGGTTTCCTATGGTCGATCTATATGCAACTTACCTGAGATCTTGTTGCAGCATGAGCTTGAGCAATGGATGAAGCGTAATCTTCAAGTCTTGATCTACAATTCTTCGACCGGGGCTCATATGACAAGACGCGACCAACCAACACGCCAATTGACAACAAAAGGTGTACTAACACTCCATTCCTAAGATTTGTTTGGCCGGGCCCAAGTCTTTCATCGCAAAAGACTTGCCCAACTCCTATTTCAGCCTGTCAATCTTCTTGATGTCTTTTCTCATGATGAACATGTCATCAACGTACAATAGCAGAATTAAAAAATCACCATCTGAGAACCTGCGAGTGAACACACAATGGTTCGACTCTGTTCTGTCATATCCATGCTTTAACATGAACGAGTCGAACTTCTTGTACCATTGCCTCGAAGCTTGTTTCAGCCCATACAAGCTCTTCCTAAGCCTACACACCATATGCTCTTTGCCCTTGACTTCGAACCCCTCTAGTTGACGCATGTAGATCTCTTCTTCCAGGTCACCATGGAGGAAAGCATTTTTGACATCTAACTGCTCTATCTCCAGATCCATGCTAGCCGCTAACCCGAGCAACACCCGTATGGATGTCATCTTCACCACTGGTGAGAATATCTCCTCGAAGTCTATCCCTTTTCTTTGACCAAACCCGTTCACCACAAGTCTGGCCTTGTACCTTGTCTGTGAATTCTTCTGCTCATTCTTCTTTCTGAACACCCACTTGTTGATCAGAGCTTTCTTGCCCTTAGGCAATTTCACCATGTCATAGGTGTGGTTCTTATGCAAGGATTCCATCTCCTCTTGCATAGCTTTCAACCACTCCCCCTTATGCTCGTCGGCTAGGGCCTCAGAATAGTCTTCTGGCTCTCCCCCATCTGTGAGCATAATGTAATCATGCGGCGAGTACTTCTTGGATGGATGTCTGTCCCTTGATGTCCTCCTCACCTGTGGCTCAACAGGTGGATCAAGTAAGGGCTGCTCCCCCAGTCCATCTTCTGTAGGAACTCCCTCATCCTCTGCACCTTGCTGTACTCCCCCGTCATCAGGCACCACGGGAGGAGTAACCAGATCAATGTCCTCTAGTTCACCTGAACTGGGTTGAGTCTTCTCTGGCTTTTCAATGTCTTCTATACATTGATCTTCAATGAAAACCACATTTCTTCTCCTGACGAGCTTCTTCTCGGTCGGATCCCACAACCTGTAACCGAACTTTTCATCACCGTACCCTAAGAACACACACTGCCTGATCTTCATATCGAGCTTGGACCTCTCGTCCTTTGGTACATGAACGAATGCCCTGCATCCAAACACCCTGAGATGACTGTACGATGGATCACGTCCAGTCCACACTTTCTCAGGTACTTTTCCATTCAACGGGGCTGATGGAGACCTATTTATCAAATACACCGCCGTGTGCATTGCCTCTCCCTAGAACAACTTGGGCAACTTTGCATGGGATAACATGCATCTGATTCTCTTTATAATGGTGCGATTCATTCGCTCAGCCACACCATTATGCTGGGGGTCTTGGGAACCGTCTGTTCATGCCGTATACCCAGTGACTTGTAATACTCGTGAAAGTCACCTATATATTCACCACCATTGTCAGTGCGGATGTAATTCAATGGTCTGCTTGTCTCTCTCTCGACCATAGCATGAAACAGTTTAAACACACGAAAGACCTCGTCCTTGGATTTCAAAGCATACACCCAAACCATCCTAGATGCATCATCTATAAAAGTGACAAAATACAATGCCCCACCCAAGGTTTTTGTCCTCATAGGACCACAAACATCATAATAAACCAAATCTAATGCATGTATTTTATTAATATGAGAAGCAGTTTTAACAAAAGAAACTCTATCCCGTTTCCTAGATAAACAGTCAATACAGGTTTTGAGAGGTATACCTGTCACATCTGGAAGGAGTCGCTTCTTTGCTAGTAGCTGAAGCCCTTTTTCACTTATGTGGCCTAGACGCCTGTGCCACACGTCAGTAGCTAAATCTTCCGCTACGTTCAATCCACCCTTGTATACACTGACACTTGCCTTGTAAAGGGTGTAACACTTCTTTCCTCTGGCAGCAATCAACGAACCCTTGATGAGCTTCTAGCGTCCACCAACAAACTGGCTTTCATAGCCATCATTATCCAGCCTTCCCGTCGACATCAAGTTGAGGCGAAGGTCTGGAATGTGTCTCACATCCCTGAGAACCAATGTGCAGCCCACATCGGTCTTCACACAAATATCACCGACCTCTACGATCTTCGAAACACTAGAATTTCACATCTTCATTGTCCCATAGTCTCCTGACTTGTAGCTTGTGAAGAAATCCCTGCATGGAGTCGCATGAAATGAGGCTCCCGAGTCTATCACCAAGTCGGTGTCCTGACTCGAAGCTGTGAGACAAATATCGTGATCTGCCGAAAGAATAACAACAACGTCACCATCTGAGGCGACTGTAGTAGAATCCGATTCATCTTCCTTCTCCTTTCCTTTACCCTTCTTGTCACTCTTCTTCTTGTGACATTCATACTTATAGTGACCCTTCTTGCAACAATTCCAACATTCAACATCTTTCCTGGCAACTGACTTGCCTCTTGATTTATCTCGAGTCTTTCCGCCATTTTCTGTTATTTTCTCTCCCCCGATCTTATGTCACAAGAGCCTCTTATTGAGCAGGCCCTAGAGACTTCCTCCTTGTCTCCTCACTGAAGAGAGAACTGGTTACCTGTTCCATGAATACCTTTCCATCTGGCGCAGAGTTACTCAGAGACACCACCAATGTCTCCCAACTGTCAGGCAATGAGCTAAGCAGTAGCAAAGCCTGGAGTTCATCATCCAGGACCATCTTCATGGCGGAGAGCTGGTTCACTATGTTGCTGACCTCATTCATATGTTCAGCCACAAAACCACCATCTTTGAACTTGAGATTCACAAGTCATCTTATCAGGAATATCTTATTGTCGGCTGTCTTCCTCTCATACAGCCCTTTCAATTTCTACCATAGGTTAGCGGCTGAGGTTTCCGTAGACACATGGTGGAATATGGAATCATCCAACCATTGTCTAATAAACCCTACCGCCTTTCGGTCCAACTTCTTCCAATCATCATCAGGCATATCCTTGATCTTCGCTGATATGCCTAAGATCGGAGCATATAGGTTCTTGTAATAGAGTAAGTCCTCTATCTTAGCCTTCCATATGGTCCAGTTAGAACCATTGAGGCTGATCATCCTTGATGAGCCACCTTCCATAATTCAGAACCGATCCCACTCCGTTTAAACAACCTGAACGCTCTGATATCACTTTGTTGGGTGCGTTTCACACAAACCTTCGGATCTCACCCCCCAATGCACTAGAATTATGAACTATGATAATGTAATGATCAAGAATAAACATTCAACCACACGACACAAGGATTTTTTACGTGGAAAACCCTCGAAAGAGGTAAAAACCACGGGACCTAGTCCAGATCAACAATCCACTATCTCAGAGAATTGTTACAATCGATCTCAAGCACACACCACTTGGATCAAACCTTCTTCACTCACATAGGAGTGGATAAATAATAAGAGAATAACAAAAGTAGAGCAATCTCACCGATTCCGAGGACGTAGAAGCACTGAGACGACAGTTGCGCAGAAGAACTCCTCTTCAAGCAACTTCTCCCTTCTACAAGCTTCCTCTTTCTCTCTTTTCTCTTTCTCTCTTCCTCTTTTTCTCTCTCTCTCACCTTGGACGTGCAAATATACTAATGGGATGCCCTAATCCCGATTTGGAACTCTTTAAGTAGGAAACCGGAGGAATTAGAGCCCAAATAGGAAACTACGTACAAGCAGTCCACACAGGGTCGGGCGCCCGGTCACCAAACCGTCGGGCGCCCGCCCAAGCTAAAAAAGGTCCAGCAGCAACACTTGAGAAAAATCGAATTTCAGGCGCCCGGACTAACATGGTCGGGCGCCCGCCCAGGGCACCGGGCGCTCGGTCACCAGACCACCGGGCTCCCAGCTGTTGTCAAAACAACCCAGCATGAAATCCATCTTCTGGTGGAATTTCAGTCGCCCGGCCACAGTTGGTCCGGGCGCCCGACCATCCTAGAGGAGAAAAAAAATCCCATCATTTGGGTGATCAAAACTGTCAACGTATGTTGGGTTATTTGAATTAGGAGTTCAAATCAAGATACAGCCCATTAAAGGCTGCATGTGTATAGCATCATTGGCATCGTCCAATATGGGCTGAATGTGTACTTGTGTCAGATGGTGATCCTTACACGTGGGCTCCATGTTGACTACATTTCATAGTCATTAGATCATGATAGTCTAATCAGGATATAGAAAGGATTAACAATCTAATCCGGACCATATGTCTTATCTCGACCATCCACTAGATCTTTACAGTAGAAATTAATAATCTAAGCCGTCCATTAGATCTGGACCGTACACATAAGTTCAACTGTTCACCTGATCTAAGCTGTGTGTAAGATCTGGGCCATACATCAGATTCGCACCATTTAGCCAATCTCGGTCGTTTGTCAGATCTAAGTTGTTTGTTCGATATCAGCCGTCTAATGTACCCTGCTAGTTTATGCACTAGTAGTTATAATTGAAATTACGTTGGTAGTCTAACACGACACCTTCGAATGTGCAGAAGCTTAAAGAGCAACTAGAATTATGGCTAAGTCTTATGGGGGGTGATCAGGACCTTTTAAAATTCTTTTCGCCTATTTACACAATTTAACAAATTAAGCTAAGTAAGTAAGAACACTCTGGCTTCCAAGCCTAAGTGGGTCCAATCACAAGACTAGCATATGGTTAAGCAATAAACAACTTAGTCTAAACATGCATAGACAATAAAATGATTTTACTAATTAAGCTCCTAATCTATGCAACCTATGTAGACTTATGAGAATGGATCAATGAGCTCAAGTCTACACAACTAGTGAAAGTACATCTTGTGTGTGGATGTGCCTATTTAGAGCCTAGCATATATTCCTATTAAGCATTCATAATTAAACAATTAAACATTCAACGCTAAGATAACAATGTGCTCAATTTAATCACAAACACAAGCATGTATAGTGGTTCGACTTTGGTCTACTCCACTCCCGGTTCAAGTACTCAACTACTTTGAGCACAACGACATTCACTATCGGAGGTTTTAAATGAAGTTCACCTCTCAACCTTTACAAGGACGTTTTACCGGTTCACCTCTCAACCATAATCGAAGTTTTGGACAAAGGGCTAACTCTCAACCTGAACGGAGTTTTGGACATAAGCTAACTCTCAACCCGATGCACGTTCACTCCCGTGTCGGAGGCTCCCCCTTGGAGACTTTGTTTAGGCCCGGCAAACGGGCCAAGGAGTGCCAAGCAACCCCTAGTCTTTAGGCCGACAAACAGACCAAGGAACGGCCAACGTCCCTAGTTCGAGTTTGACAAACAAACTCTACATTCAACTCCCATAGGGAATTGAGTAGATGGACTCTCAATAAAGACAACCTTACTTGTCGGATGAGCCCCTTGTTCAGCGCTGGTTCGGGTTGCTTGATCTTCGCTCTCTCGTGCTTCAATCAGCTTCCTTTGCTCCCTCGATCGTATTGCCGTTGCGTCGCCAATGCCTCAGCTACACTCGATCAATCACCTTGATTGTGATGCCATTGAGATGCCCAAGGTGATGGGAGGATGGTTGAATCTCCTACATGGGATATGTAGCTTGTTCTAACTAGAAGATTCACCTAGAGGGTCTTCTAGAGGTCTTGAATAAGAGATATAACTATGTGGTATAGTGTCTTGCCTCTAAAATTGAGAAATGAATCAAGTCATCTCTATGTTTGCATTTGAATGCCCTCATTTGTGATTAAATACAAGGGATATGACTTGAAACTCCTCCTCTTTGAGGCCCCATATGATGTACAAAAGGTGTGGGTAATAGGCTCTCAAAACCCTCTCCTTATGCCTCAAAATGAGCCATGCTCCTTTATAAAAAGTGGTCCAAACGGACATAAAACGGGCAAATAACGGCTAGTGCCAACCTGTCCCGACCGGTCCCGGCCGGTCGGCCAATGGCCAGTGAAGACAGTGCACTTACTGTCTAGAGGGGATGCCTGTCCGACCGGTTGTGACCGGTCGGACCAGACCTGCCGACCGGTCCCGGCCAGTCGGCCCAAGGGCCTGCACACTATACACGTTACTATCTGGACTAGGAGGTAGTCCGACCGGTCGTGACCGGTCGGTCCAGTCCAGCCGACCGGCCGTGATCGGTCGGACAAGCTTGGGTTCAGCTCAGTAGTTTGCTGACCCAACTCTTTTACAACCCATCTCTATGGTCAAGGTTTGAGTGATCTTTTAGGACATCTAGGGCCAATCTATGATGACTAAAGGTTTCCTAATATGGTCAAGGTTATCAAAGGGGTTAAAGGGTTAGGTTTTGGCCAAGGTTAAGGCACACAGAGGCATCACTTTTACCTATTTCTTTTTCCTTGATGCAGCAGGGCCACTTGAGTCTTCGGTCTTCGTCTTCATTAAGCTCAACCGACACTAGAATCACTGACCTAAGTGATTGACAAACAAGGTGTGCACTAGTATGCCATGAAAAAATGCACTAACAATAATTTTCCGTGGTTGCATGTGGGCCCGAATATTTAACTAAGCCTCTATGATTGCCCCATACACCGAAGGTATCCCAAATGAAAGAAAATCCAAACCCTTGAATGGCTGGCAAACAAATAGATGGTTGAGAATCAATGTACATCAACGTACGAATTCTATATGAATATTCCAATTTGGGAATATTTTAGTCTGTGGGCCATCCTCATCATCGGTACGGATGGTAGAAAAATTGTACTAACTTGTACAAACTGGATAAAGAGTACCAAAGCAAGAATAAAAATTCAAAAGATATCTTTATCTTATTGATATTCTTCTATTCATCTTTATTCAATCCAATACATGGTGAGATGGAAAGCCAGATAAGCATGTTGGGTGCTGAGGTGGCATCAGATGGGATGTCCACGTCATGCACAGACGTAGAAACAATTGCAGAGGCCAAAGTCTTGAGGGTCGCACTGGCCTGACCCACCCTTGTGAGCGTTGGCGCATGCCGTCTGGCAACGGTTCTGATCACATGGTTCCCTGGTTTTCATCGGATCATTGCACTTCACATATGCAGCGACCTCACCTGTTTTTGGTACACACACAATGGTAAAAAAATCCGTCAGATAATTACGCCATTGCCACTGAATTCTAAGATGGCCCACCTACGTAATTGGCACCATGCATAGTGTACAAGGGTTCTTTTAGCTCGTAACATGGGCTACCATGGTAGAGTGTACACGTCACATAAATTTTCATGAATCCAGACCGTTCAAACTGCAGAGCACCTTGTGGATGTAGTGTAGCATGGAAATCATATTGATTAGGCAATCCTAACAGTCCAATTGGTGGCCGTCAAATGGACTGTTGAAAGTAGAAATTTAAATGATCCGTATTGAATGACAGAATCAGATGATTAGGATTCTCTAGTGTATGTGAATTTTGGGCCATGCTCCATTCACAATGGTCCCCACGAATTGGATGGTCAGATCAGATCACATTACATGAATGCCACGTGTACAGTAGCCATTGAAGAAGTTACCTGCATGAAAACAGAGGAGAAGAACAAGGAAGAGAGGAACAGCAACAGACTTCATATTTAGGTTTGAAGATGAGATGGGAAAGGCTGGAGTTGGAAGAAGAGACTGGAGTAGCAATGTTGAGAGGCTGAGGGAAATGTGGGAAGATATAAGCTCATGACATTAACTTAGGTGGGGTGGCGTGATTGAAAATGTGGGCCCATACGATCTCCTAATTTTGGATTAGATATAAAACTAAGGATCCCACGTGCAATTTGTGAGATTTTGCACGGCCGGAAGAGCAGATTCTGTAATGAGTAGTGAGTACACAGCTCATTTTAGGGCATGATCCCCAAATTGAAACATATCCAAAGCTGAAGTGGACCACACCATGGAAAACAATATGGATAATGATGCCCGCTTTTGAAACTTTCCTAGGGCTACAGTGCTGTTCATAAGGTCACAAAGACATGGATGAATGGAAAAAACAAAATCAAATATCAGCTTGATCCAAAACTTCAATGGTCCGTAAGAAGTTTTCGGTGGAAAGCATTCAATTCCCACCATTTTCCTTCGTGTTGTCCACTGGAACATTGGATATGCTTCATATTTTCGGCTTATGCCCTAATATGAGCTTGGAAAATGGATGGACGGCATGGATAAAACACATGCATCATGGTGGGTCCCACACAATTTCCTCACCATCCTGTATCTGCTCTCTATTTCCGGCCATTGCTTCTCGTCATGGGGAGTTGGGTGATACTCTGTCAGACTTTAATGGTTGATATGCAGGCACTTAGAAATGGTACACTTGGCATCCATGGACTCAAATTCAACCATCCAAATTGAGGAACCGTCCCAAGATATAGCTAATCATGCCAGAATAAGATTGGTTGAATAATTCAAGCGCTTGATTGACCGACACTTGCTTGCTGCATAGGATCAACTGGCTGATTGTTGCTTCAACGGTTCAACACATGTCCTTGACAATCTTCAAGTTAGCTAGTCGAATCAATCTAATTTTTTTTAATGGTCCATACTAAAATTGGAGCCCGAGACTTGTGGACGGCTCAGTTGAGTTAATTTTATACAAAGAGTGCAATTTTTTGTGTGTCTGCGCATCAACTATCATCCCTGCCAGAGTATCAAACTTTATCTCCCCACTTAGCGTAGATAGTAGGTGAGTATATTATCAGGGGAGGTAGGTGGCCCCTCCAACTTCAGTAGAAGACTATTAAAGAATGATGGTAGACATTGCTCACCAAATACAAATCAGAGGATGAATGCAACAAAATATTTCTTATAAGTCAGTTTTCAGAATTCAAAATGTTGGATGAAAGACATGTCCTTGATCAAGTCCATGAGTTACAGGTCATCATCCAATAGATCATTGTCGATGACACTAATATCGATAAATCCTTTTAAGTATCTACTATTATAGTCAAATTACGACCTAAATAGAAGGATACTAGAAAATCTCTAAAACAAAAAAAAAGAAAAAATATCGTTAGAAGATCTCTTGATGTTTTTTTGAATAGAAGAAGAATCTAGGCTCAGTGATAAAAAAGAAGAATAACAAGAGACTTTGGTTAACGCTAACCTAGTCAAGAATACTGTGAATCGAGAATCGGAGAAGTCATCAAATTTACAAAAAAGATGATCGGCTCAAACCTAATAATTAAGGGTTAAAAAAGGACAAATCCCAGAAGGGTCCATGCTTATTTTAGAAAATTCCCGACCACTTTAAGAAAGATTGTAAACAATATAAAAAGAAATTGCAAGAAAAGAAAAGGCAAGTCAGTATAGTCAAAGACATGAATCTGGCAATTGTTATCACTAAGGTCAACATAGTGAATGAGGATGTGGAATGGTGGATAGACTCTAGTGCTACCAGACATGTTTACAGAAATCACAACATGTTCAGTTCCTACGAACTAGTGGGGAATGATCAAGAACTGTACATGAGAAATGCTTCCACAGCCAACGTTGTAGGAAAGGGGAAGGTACTGCTCAAGCTAACTTTCAAAAAAGTCCTGTCTTTGAACTATGTGCCGCATGTACCAGATATTATGAGAAATCTTATCTCTACTAGTTTACTGACCAAGCTTAGCTTCAGACTCATTTTTTAATTCGATAAGATGATTGTGTATAAAAATAGGGTATAAATGGGGGCAATGTATCTAATGGAATGTTCATGTTGAACCTTATGAATGGAAATTCTTCTTCTATTTATATGCTTGATTAATGTGATGTTTAGCATGCTAGAATATGACATATTAGTTATGGTAGTATGGATAATATGTCTAGTCTTAATCTAATTCTTAAGTACACAAAACCTAATGATAAAAACAACATTTGTGTACAATATAAAATAATTAAAAAAACTGTTTCCTAAGGTAGAAAGAGAATCGTAACTCTTAGACCTCGTTCATAGTGACATTAGTGAGATGAGTGGTCTAATAACAAGAGTAGAAAATAAATATTTCATAACCTTTATAAATGATTTCTCTCATTATACCCCAATATATTTATTAAAGAATAAAAATTAAGCAGTAGAAAAGTTCAAGATATATAAGGCAGAAGTGGAGAACCAGTTAGATCGAAAGATTAAAATCTTAAGGTCGGATAGGGAAGGAGAATATATTTCCTTAAAATTCTCAGAGTTTTGTAAAACTCATGGTGTAATTCATCAAATTATAGCTCCCCATTGATCACTCTAATAAAATGGGGTAGCAAAATAGAAAAACAAATCTCTTATAAAAAATAGTAAACTCTATATTAAATAATGCAGGTTGGAGAGAAGTCATTTTAATTGCCTGTCATATCTTGAATATGATACCTCACCCAAAGACTCGTAGTAAGACTTTATATGAACTATGGAAGAATATGATTCCAAACATCACATACTTCAAGGTATGGGGCTGTAGAGCCTTAGTTAAGCTTACTGAGCCTAAAAGGCCCAATATAGGATTGAGATCTATTGATTGTATTTTCATAGGATATGCACAAAATAGTAAGACTTATAGGCTTCTAGTTATAGAATTTAATGACACGATCTCAATAAACGCCATAATAGAATCTAGAGATGTTGTGTCACGCCCCAAAATTTGGACACAGAGTGTGCACCCTTAGGCCAAGGTTATCGGTTATGACTTATGCACAAGTGCACTTAATTTAAGAGTCAACCTGTTATAGAGGCACGAGATTATATGTATACTAAGTTCAAAACATCATTCGACAACCAATTAAATAAAAATAAAATCCATACACAATGGTCCACCCATTTGGGACTTATTAGCAATGTCATCAAACGAAAATAAAGCAAAAAAATGGTTGGCTAAGCATCTTGATTCATGACAGCCACTTTTTCCTTCGTTAAGTAATGCCACATATTTAGTAGTTCTTTCATTGGTTCAGGTTCTTGCTCATGTATATCATATGTACCATCTGTATATATTTACTTCCGTCAGCAGAAAAGTCCAATGAGTGAAACCCAACATAAATAATAAACATAGCATTTAAAATAGAACATGATCACTCGCCTCAAGTGCAAGGCTGCGATGTAGTAATAAAACTCGGTATGACCGAGGTTGATCCACAGGGAATTGGAAAACAAGTTCCAAACTATTCCAGCAACTCAGTTTACAATAGATAAGAGATTCAACTGGAATAATTATGCTAGAACAGTAACTTAATGAAAAACAGTAATTTAAGGTACTAAGGCATTCAAGGATCCACTTGTAGTAATCCCATGTCAATCCAATCAATCCAAGCAAGATACACAACTAGATTTGAAGTCCTATCTCTCATCTAGTTGAAAAATAAAGCATTAAACACATTCAATCCCACTCAAGTTGAACTTCCAAGTTCTAGTCTCATTCAACACATGTAGAATTTGAAATCATAGCTTTCAGAGTAACAGCCATGCCTATGGACTATGGCCTGCTCAAGGATTACTATAATTCGAATCTAAACAAGCATAATATGATAATCTCAGAGAATTGTAAGGAATCTATGTCCGGAGCACATGAACTCTCATAAAACATCTAAAACTATCAACTTTAAGAACTAGAATAGTAAAAAATCCAAACTTGAAATAGAATTACTTGAACTAATTAAATCAAACATGAAATTAGCTACAAGCTTCACCTCTCAGCCTTAGTTGAGAGATTCTAGTCGAGCATTGTCATACTACAACTAGAACTCATAAAAAAAACTAGAAAATATAGAAAAATCAGAGTTTGGATGGTTGCAGACACTCCACGATGGCTTCCTTCCTCTCTCACGACGTCCCTTGGCTTCTATGATACCCTAGGAAGAGCCCCTAGGTGTCCTTTTATAGTGGGAAAGCTCTGCTGCGTCGGAAACTTTCAGAAATTGCGTAAGGATACGCAGTGCGCAGAGAAATTCGGAGTCCGGATTTGGAAAGGCTTCTGTCTTACGCAGAGCTGACTGATCTGGCTGCGTATGTCGAACTTCCAGAGTGCACAGGGAGGATCTGGCCTGTTGGCCAACCGGTCTTGACCGGTCGGACCATCTTAGTTTAAACGTCCAGGGAGTTCAGCAGGGTCACCGACCTGTTGGCCGACCGGTCACGACCGGTCAGACCAACTGGTCCTTTTGTCCAGTGATCTTCACAGGGGCTGGCAGGTCAGTCGACCGGTCTGGACCGATTGGCCTTTGACCATTTTCTTCTTTTTCTTCTTTTATTTCTTCTCTTTCCTCCTTTCTTCTTCCTTCTTTGGTCCACCTTGGGCCTTCATTCAAAAGGGTCCTAATGTATTCTTTTTGACCTCCAATTGGGTGAAGTCGCTCTCATCCCTACAATCACAAAACATGCATTAAATGAGCCTTTTAATCATAAAAACCATGCCTATAATGTGATGTAACGGGCTATGCAATGTATAAATTGGAGGTTCAACACACCCCCAACCAGCTTTTTGCTAGTCCCGAGCAAAACATGCGTGAAACAATTTCAAACCTCCAAATCAACTCTCCTTCAGAAACCATGTTTCTATCCATTCCAAGACATACAAGTGTAAAATTTGGAGAAATTAGGTGATAGAAGTTGAAACCTTAAACTCTCAAAACATAATAAGTGTCTACATGAAATTCCCGTTGATTGATTGATAAATAGAAGAACTCGAACAACTTCAACTTAGTGTGCATAGTGAAAGATCATCTCATGAGTTTCTGGGATTATCTTCTTCATAGATCAGTTAAACTCTAGATCTCAAGGTGTACAAAGCGACAACAAGCCTATGAAAGGAATTTGTCTTACCGTCCTTCCGACGGCTTTCACACTACGTCCCATTTCCGGCTTTGGTTACGGGTAGACCATCCCCCGGTTGGTAATAGGTAGCCATTTTCGAAAATTTCCACCATTTTTCCATCATTCCCAATTTCATCCTTCCTTTTCCTTTTTCTTTTAAATTAGATAGGATTTTTAGAAATCCATATCTTTCATTATTTTTCCATGGACAAGGACGGACAAAGTACCCCGGCTTGGTTTCTCAACACCTTTAAATCAAAGTCTAGCTAATCCACAAATCGCATAATCCTTTCAACCCATGAAAATCGTGTAATGTGAACTAGGTGTAAAAGTGTTCAAACTTTCTATCAATCACAAAAATAGGGGAATTAATATATAAAACTATTATATTAAGAGAAGTTCAAAGACTTACAACATCACACACTTCGTATCTCCTCTTCTTATACGCGTATCATCTCAAATGCCTAGAAATAAGGTTCTCTAAAAGAGTTTTGGAATTTTAGAAAATTTGAAAAAAAATTGCACATATGATTCTCGAAATGTTGCAACATGCTAGATGAAGAATCTCATCTCACCCCCCAACCAAATCTTGCATTGTCCTCAATGTGAAAAGATATGCAATGAGCATGAACATGAGAGCAATGGTAAAATATAAGAGAGTAAGAACAATAGTACCTGTGAGAGTCGAACATGGAAGTCTACAACCCAACAACTAAAGCTACTAAGCAAGCAAAACTAGACGACAGAAATAACTAAACTTACCTACGCTATACCTCCGTCAGACTAGGAGATCAACTATCTTGATACATAGGATCATCCAGAGTGATGGACATGTCCTCTGAATCAAATTTCTCAACAAATGGTTTAAGGCGTTGTCCATTAACTTTAAAGCAGTTACCATTCGCTGCATTCTCAATCTTAACAGCCCCATGAGAGAAAACTTCTTTGACAATATATGGGCCGGTCCATCGAGATCGCAATTTTCCTGAAAAAAGATGAAGTCGGGAATTGTACAAGAGCACTTTCTGACCTTCATGGAAGGATTTCCTAAAGATGTGTTTGTCATGAAAGGCCTTCATCCTACTCTTGTAAATTCTCGAGTTCTCATAAGCGTCGTTCTGGATCTCATCAAGCTCATTGAGTTGGAGTTTGCGAGGTGAGCTAGCCTTGTCAACGTCAAAATTTAATGCCCGAATTGCCCAATAGGCTTTGTGTTCAATCTCCACAGGCAAGTGGCAAGCTTTCCCATAGACAAGTCTATAAGGGGACATTCTAATGGGTGTCTTGTAAGCGGTACGGTGAGCTTAAAGCGCATCGTCTAATCTTAGTGACCAATCCTTGCGATCCGACCTCACCGTCTTTTCCAAAATTTGTTTGATTTCCCGATTGGAGATTTCAGCTTGCCCACTTGTCTGTGGGTGGTATGGGGTATTCACTTTATGCCTAATACAGTATTTCTTCATTAAAGCTTCAAAAGGCCTATTGCAAAAGTGAGAACCACCATCACTAATGATGGCTCGAGGCGTCCCAAATCTGGAAAGTATGTTTTCTTTGAGGAACTTGAGAACTGTACGATGATCGTTGGTTCTACATGGAATAGCCTCTATCCATTTAGACACATAGTCTACGGCAAGCAAAATATAGACATGTCCAAAAGATGAGGGGAATGGTCCCATGAAATCGATGCCCCAACAGCCAAAGACTTCAAGATGTTGAATTGGGGTAAGAGGCATCATATTTCGACGGGATACTCCTCTTAACTTTTGGCAACGCTCGCATGATTTGCAAAACTCGTGAGTGTCCTTAAACAGCGTGGGCCAGTAAAAACCACACTGCAGAATTTTTACAGTGGTTTTTTTGGGGGAAAAATGACCCCCACATGCTTGATCATGGTAAAAGGAGATGACGGAATTATGTTCATCATCAGGGACACATCTCCTTATAATTTGGTCTGGGCAATATTTAAACAGTAAATGTTCATCCCAGAAAAATCTGCACACTTCCCTTACAAATTTACGTTTGTCCTGCGCAGTCCAATGAATCATCATTGCACCTGTGGAAAGATAATTGGCTATGTTAGCGTACCATGGTGGATGCATAGCAATAAAGAGTTGCTCATCAGGGAATGAGTCCTCAATAGGTGACTCGTCAATGGAATTAGGTAAGACTAGGCGGGATAGATGATCCGCCACCACATTTTCTACTCCCTTCTTGTCTTTGATCTCCAAATCGAATTCTTGAAGGAGTAGGATCCATCTAAGCAAACGGGGCTTGGCATCCTTCTTAGAAAGAAGGTATTTTAGCGCTGCATGATCTGTGTAAACGATGACCTTGGATCTTATTAAGTAAGGCCTGAATTTGTCCAAGGCAAAGATGACTGCTAAGAGCTCTTTCTTCGTAGTCGAGTAATTAACTTGGGCGAGATTCAAAGTCCTACTTGCGTAGTAGATAACTTGGTAGATAATTGACATTTGGCACTCCACTCAATTTGGTTCTCCTTTTGGAGAAGGTTACATAAAGGCCTTGAGATATGACTAAAATCCTTTATGAATCTTCTATAGAAACCGGCGTGTCCAAGGAAGGACCGCACATCGCGTATGCTTTTGAGTGGTGGTAGATTGGAAATTATGTCAATTTTTGCCTGATCTACTCTATTCCATTGGACGAGATGATATGTCCAAGGACTATTCCTCTTTGTACCATAAAATGACACTTTTCCCAGTTTAAAACGAGGTTCTTCTCCTCACACCTCATTAAGACCAACTTCAAGTGATTGAGGCACTCATCAAAAGTACAACCAAAAACAGAAAAATCATCCATGAACACCTCAAGAAATTCACCCACCATGTCCGAGAAAATACTCAACATGCATCGTTGGAATGTGGCGGGTGCATTACATAGCCCGAATGGCATTCTTCGGTATGCGAAGGTACCGAACGGGCATGTAAATGTGGTTTTCTCTTGGTCCTCTGGGGCTATCTCAATTTGGTTGTATCCAGAATATCCATCTAGGAAGCAATAATAGGAATGACCTGCTAACCTCTCCAAAATTTGATCCATGAATGGGAGAGGGAAGTGGTCTTTCCTAGTGACCGTGTTGAGCTTTCGATAATCAATGCACATACGCCAACCGGTGGTTACTCTAGTCGGTATAAGCTAGTTGTTGGCGTTTTCTAGGATGGTAATACCGGATTTCTTCGGGACAACTTGGGTAAGACTCACCCATTGGCTATCCGAGATAGGGTAGATGATACCCACATCTAGTAGCTTTAGCACCTCAGGCTTTGACAACCTCGATCATATTTGGATTTAGCCTTCTTTGAGGTTGTCTAGTTGTTTTTGCATTTTCTTCAAGGTATATACGGTGAGTACAAACCGAAGAATCTATCCCTTTGAGGTCCGCTATTGTCCAACCTATGGCTCCCCTATGTTCTTTGAGTAGCTCAATCAACTTGAGCTCTTGGTCTTTTCCTAGGTGAGAGGCAATGACAACTGGGAATCTTTCCTCTTGACCCAAATATACATATTTAAGCTTGGATGGCAATGGTTTAAGGTCAAGCTTCGGTGGTTTGATGTTAGACGGTAGAGGCCTTAATGTGGTTGGTGGCGATTTTTCAAAATGGGGCCTCCACCGGCTAATACCAACTACCGATCTCTTAATATTCAATGCTTGCACAATTTCACCAATGATGGGGTCTTTGGAATCCACGAAATGTGCTAAGCATGTCTCCAAGCTTTCTAGTGGTTCAAGTTGGAGGAGCACTTCTTCTTCAAAAGATTCGAGCATGTTTACCTCGAAGAGCTCGTCATCATCATCATCTTTGTGCCTTTTGCCCAAGTGGAACACATTCACTTCTAATGTCATGTTCCTAAAGGATAATTGCATCACCCCGTTCTGGCAATTGATGATTGCGTTTGATGTAACAAGGAACGGGCGGCCTAAAATCACCGGTATTTGAGTGCTAGCATCTAGAACCGGTTGTGTTCCAAGACGATAAAATCTACCGGGTAGTAGAATTTATCAACTTGGACTAGAACATCCTCAACTATCCCTCTCGGTACACGGATGGATCTATTAGCGAGTTGCAATGTGGTTTTGGTGGGTTTTAATTCACCAAGGCCCAATTGCTCATATACCGAGTACGGGATCAAGTTTACTCTTGCCCCCAAATCTAGGAATGCGCGCTCAATCCGGTAGTCTCCAATGATACATGAGATTGTGGGACTACCGGGATCTTTGAATTTTGGGGGGGTCTTTTGAGTGAGAACGGGACTCACTTGCTCATTTAGGAAGGCCTTTTGTTGCACGTTGTATTTGCGTTTAGTTGTGCATAAGTCCTTTAGAAACTTAGCATACGAGGGGATTTGTTTGATGGCATCAAGCAAGGGAATGTTTATCTTGACTTGTCTGAAAATCTTTAAAATATCATGAGAGTTTGGAAGAGATTTGGGGGCAACCAATCTCGAAGGGAATGGTGCTACAGGCTTATAGATGCATTCCTTTTCTTGTAGGGCTAAGTTGGATCTGTCCTCATCCTCAGAATTTACCAGATCATTAGGCTTGTCGGCCTTCACTGGAATAGATTTGTCGATTTGTTTACCACTTCTAAGAGTAGTGACGGATTTGGCTTGCTCTATATGTTGGTTGAAGGGGTCAGGAATGCTTACTTCATGTACTTGTTTTGGATTGGGCTAAGGTTGGGCTGGAAATGTCCCTTTCCTAGCATTCAAGCGTCCCTTAATCTCATCAACCGAGACTTTAAGCTCTTGGAACATTTGCTGATTCGTTTGATTAATTTGCATTTGCCCTTATATAAACGCTTTCAAAGTATCCTCCATTGAGAATTGAGGTGGGGCCATATTTTGCATGGGTGACCCTCCTTGAGATTTGGTAGGATTGCCCGTGAGAGCATTCTTCCAACTGAAATTTGGGTGGTTCTTCCAACTAGTATTGTACGTATTACCCACCGGTCCCTTGAAAGGCCGTTGATACCCATATGTGGCATTTGCATGTTCATGTAACACCTCTTGAAATGCAGGAATTGTAGAACAATCTTGCGTAGCGTGTAAATTGGTGAGACAAATCCCGCATATGGTCTTAATAGTTTCGTTAGACTTTAGAACTCCACTTTTACTAAGTTCCATAGCCTCGATTTTTTCTTGTGAGGTTGGCTATCCTTGCATTCACGTCGTCTTCTTCCTTGAGGATATAGATCCCTCCTTTCTCTTTCTCTTGAGTAGGCTTGGGGTTATTGGGTTTATCCGAGGTATCCCAAGATTGGGCATTCTCGGCTAACAGATCCAAATAACTCCAAGCTTCATCTGGATTTTTGCTCATAAACTCGCTGTTGCACATCATCTCTACAAATTGGCGCATATTAGAACTTAATCCATCGTTGAAGAAGTTTATAATTCGCCAACTCTCATAGCCATGATGTGGGCAAGCAAGTAGGAGGTCCTTAAACCTTTACCAACATTAGAGGAAAGATTCACCCTCTTTAGCCGCAAAATTCATTATGGCTCGTCGAAGGGTGTTCGTTTTATGAGCCGGGAAGAACTTTTTCAAGAATTCCCGGGTCATCTCGTTCCATGACCCTATCGAGTGTGGTTTAACGGAGTGAAGCCAATTCTTGGCTCTTTCTTTCAATGAAAAGGGAAAGAGTTTAAGCTTAATGGTATCTTCCGAAACATTGGTATATTGTAAGGTAGCCACCACTTCTTCGAATTCTTGTAAGTGCAAATATGGGCTGTCAGAGTCTAGCCCATGGAACTTTGGTATAAGTTGGATTACACCCGGCTTTATGTCAATGTTTCCCCTGGTTGGTGGTAGAACCACACAAGAGGGTGTAGTTGCACGGGCTGGTTGTAGGTAGTCTCGTAATGACCTCATTGGAGGAATGTTATGTACCTCATTCTCTCCTACTCCCTCTTGATTTGCATTTGTAGTTGGAGTAGGGGGGATTCCTTAAAGGTGTTTGATCCATACTCCCCAAATTCTCACAATGTTCTACAGATTTTCGGATTCGTCTATGAACGGATAATGGTCAAATTAAACCACCTTCGAATTGGAGACGATTGTTGTGGTCTCGTTCCTAACGGGACATAAACCACAAAATCCAAAATTTGACTAAACCTAAATCCTAAAATCTGAAAAATAAGAAAACAAAAACTAAAAGAAGTCAAGTTCGAAAGATAGTACCGATTTGCTTGAACTAGAAGAACTTCCTACAAAACAAAACAAACTTTGTTAGTTCTAGATTTTAGAGAAACTAATCCTAAGAAAACAATAAATCCTAACTACTTCTATTCTATAGCCACTAAAATAATTTAGAACCGTTATCTAAATTCCCCGGCAACGGCGCCAAAAACTTGATCTCTCGCCTCAAGTGCAAGGCTGCGATGTAGTAATAAAACTTAGTAAGACCGAGGTCGAACCACAGGGAACTGGAAAACAAGTTCCAAACTATTCCAGCAACTAAGTTTGCAATAGATAAGAGATTCAACTGGAATAATTATACTAGAACAGTAACTTAATGAAAAACAGTAATTTAAGGTATTAAGGCATTCAAGGATCCACTTGTAGTAATCCCATGTCAATCTAATCAATCCAAGCAAGATACACAACTAGATTTGAAGTCCTATCTCTCATCTAGTTGGAAAATAAAGTATTAAACACATTCAATCCCACTCAAGTTGAACTTCCAAGTTCTAGTCCCATTCAACACATGTAGAATTCAGAATCATAGCCTTCGGAGTAACAGTCATGCCTATGGATTATGGCCTGCTCAAGGATTACTATAATTCGAATCTAAACAAGCACAATATGATAATCTCAGAGAATTGCAAGGAATCCATGTTCGGAGCACATGAACTCTCATAAAACATCTAAAACTATCAACTTTAAGAACTAGAATAGTAAAAATTCCAAACTTGAAATAGAATTACTTGAACTAACTGAATCAAACATGAAATTAGCTACAAGCTTCACCTCTCAGCCTTAGCTGAGAGATTCTAGCCGAGCATTGTCATACTACAACTAGAACTCATAAAAAAAACTAGAAAACATAGAAAAACCGGAGTTTGGAGGGTTGCAGACGCTCCACGATGGCTTCCTTCCTCTCCCACAACGTCCCTTAGCTTCTATGATACCCTAGGAAGAGCCCCTAGGTGTCCTTTTATAGTGGGAAGCTCTGCTGCATCAGAAACTTCCAGAAATTGCGTAAGGATACGCAGTGCGCAGAGAAATTTGGAATCCGGATTTGGAAAGGCTTCTGTCTTACGCAGAGCCGACTGGTCACGACCATTCTTGATCGGTCTGGTTGCGTATATCGAACATCCAGAGAGCACAGGGAGGATCTGACTTGTTGGCCGACCGGTCTTGACCGGTCGGACCATCTTAGTTTAAACGTCCAATGAGTTCAGCAGGGTCACCGACCTGTTGGCCGACCGGTCACAACCGGTCGGACCAACTGGTCTTTAGTCCAGTGATCTTCACAGGGGCTGGCAGGTCGGCCGACCAGTCAGACCGGTCGGCCTTTGACCATTTTCTTCTTTTTCTTTTTTTGTTTCTTCTCTTTCCTCCTTCTTTCTTCTTCCTTCTTTGGTCCACCTTGGGCCTTCATTTAAAAGGGTCCTAATGTATTCTTTTTAACCTCCAATTGAGTGAAGTCGCTCTCATTCCTACAATCACAAAACATGCATTAAATGGGCCTTTTAATCATAAAAACCATGCCTATAATGTGATGTAACGGGCTATGCAATGTTTAAATTGGAGGTTCAACAGAACACAACAGTAAATTACACACATCAGTGCAAATGCAATGCAACAGTGTCATGTATGCATGATGTATGGATCAAGTGGGAAACGCATCCACTTGCTTGAGTTGGACTCCTGAACCCGCATCAACTCTCATAGGGCTGACATCTACCTAACCAAGTGGGTAGGTTTCCACTATTGTGTGGGCATCCAAGATGAGTCCCTAGGACATTGGGTACTTAAGTACCTACCAGTCATCAGGAGAGATCTTCCTGGTATATATAATGATGCATGATTCATGAGATACATGGTCCAAGTCACCGTATCAATTCGTATCCCTTATTAGAGATAAACCATAGCCTGTCTAATTATTTGAGAGGTAAACCACTTTCAATAGCACTTCTCATGATTTGAGAGGTAAACCACTTTTCTTGTTCCAGTTTCCAACCACATGAATCTCAAGAGGTTATAATTTGCAACTCAACATCATATCATTCAGAATTCATCTCAATACATCATATCAAGCAACAATTTTTTTAACTACAATGACTATGAAATATGGTGGGATTACTCACTTATCTCGATGAACACACATGTTTGGTATCTCTTTGATCACAAAGTGCAGTTCCTACACCATTTAAATAGATATTGTGTATTTGAAAGTTATGTTGGGTACATCATGGCATGAGTATAAATAGGTAGAAAATTATGATTATAATGTATTAATGGCATAAGTGCAAATACCCAAATGCCATTATGAAAAGAATAAGGGTAAAATGTTCTTATCAACTTTTCTTTTATTTTGTCTTCTAGTGCATATGTTTTAAGGGTGAACATCACTCTCTCCACTGTTTTCTATGGTATGGCCCACCTACAATTTGGATCCACTTCAAATTTGGCCTTATGGTTTAAAATTATTTGAGAAAGACGATGGGCAGTGCAGATTTAACTTGTACATAATGGTGATGTCCACTTGTGTGCCTATAGCCTTATGAAAAGAAGGAGACTCTCTGGATGTTACATTCTCTTTACATAAAATAATATATTTTTTCTCATTTTCATCTTCATTTTTGTATCGGATCTACTCTAATAATCTGTGTAACATTTTGACCGTTCATATGCTTATTACTCTCATGGTGACTGCAAAATGATATATGTGAGGTCCAATATGACCAAAAGAACAAAAAACAACTGTTTCACCATTTTACTTCGGTAGAGACCACACAAATTTCATATTGGTTCCAAATTTTCAAAACAGGCTTTAAATGGCCTTCCAAACACATTGGTCAGAGTACGTAGATCTAATATATACATCATGTTGGGTCTTACTTCCTAGTCACAATGGGGGTTGGACGTCCCTAAACGTCGGAGGATGTCCTATCCTCTGATATCATATCATATTTTATGATATTCCATTATCTTTTTCTTTTCCTTCTATTATTATTATCTTTTCACGAAACCACATCTTATCAACAGGCTTTCCGAGGCCTAGGATGATTTGAATGGTGGTCATTGATCCATCCAGTGTGTCCCACCTAAGATTTTGAATCTAACTCATTGCTTGGCTCATACACTAAAATGATTTAAAAAATAGATGGATGACCTGGATGAAATAAATGCATCATGGTGGGCCCATATAAAATTTTGATGGTAAGCACTCAATTTCGACAGTTCTCGTATGATGCGGCCCACCGATCTTTGGATCAGCTAGATTTTTGGGACCAAGCTATAAAGTGGGCTGTTGGAATGGATGAACGGTGTGGATTTAGCTCATCCATGATTGAGCGACCATGGGGACCCCACAGCCCCCTTAGGCAGAAAGAGAAGCTAGGACGACTCTCTTTGGATGTACGTCCAGGGAGGACATTTCCTCGTTAAATGTGATGTTTTATATATATATATATATATATATATATATATATATATCTTATTGTGTTAGTGTAGGTGGGTCTCATGTGAGGGATTTGATACGTCCATTATATTTTCCAGCTCGTGGTGATCCTAATGAGATAGTTTTGATTAGATTTGATGGAAGGAAACTATCATGGCGGGCGTAAGAGGATTTTTAACGGTATGAGACTAATCAACACTGTTTTAGGATGTGCGACCCATCTAATCACTAGTTTACCCTAATATTTAGCAACATGCAATAACATGACCTCCAAAAATAGATGAATGGTACGGATCATGCTTAAACATCATGGTGGGGCATGTACTGGGACCTATCTCGCTGGTCTGAAAAGGGTAGCAATGAAGCTATTGCAGCTGACAGGTGGGCAACATCCCATATATATATATATATATATATATATATATATATATATATATATATATATATATATATATATTACCTTGGCGTGTGGGCATTCGTGGTTAAAAGCAAAGAGTGGAGGTCCGCCGGACCCTGTTTAGCAGTCCATTGGCTGAATAATGTGGGCCACCCCATATCTAATCAAGGTGCTAGTTATGCGATCTCTTCATCTAGATCTTTGTGGCCTCGTGACGAGTTCGGATGGCCGGTAAACATTAAGGTAGAGCCATAGATAGTGGACCCCACGTCATTAGCATCAAAATCATAAACATCATTATCACCATCATCAAAGGAAAAATAAAATGGAAAGGGTATACTTACTTGAACTTTTTGATCAACGGTTGATATCGACAGTCAAAATGGATAGATGATTGAGATGGAAGAGTAGGTTAATAATGGCCCACTGAAATCATCACTCTCTTCCGCTCTCTCTTTCCTCTTCTTTTCCATTTTTTTTCTATGAATGCTTGCTATAGGTAAAACTTGATTCCTGATCTCTTCTCTTTACAAAGAGAGCTCTAACCAACTAGTCCATATTTCATTTTTGTTTATAAATGAGAGATTTGTTCATTTAACCCTGTTTTCTATCATTAAGAAATAAATTTAAACAGCCAGAATTTTTCAAGTTGTTACATGCTAAGGTGCCATTTGGTAAACTGAAAATGAGGTTTGAAAATTAATTTAAGTGCTGAAAACTTGAAAGTGCTGAATTTTAGTACTTATAAGTATTGAAAAAGTTGTTTGGTAATTTGTTTGAAAAAAGTACTGATATATGAAAATAAGCACTTTTTTCACAAAAACTTGTTTGGTAAACATAAATTAGAAATGTCTGAAAATTGGCAATTTGTCATAATTGGCCATACTGTCAATTTCTATCTTTTATAGAGTATGAGTGAAACCTATCCCAATCTAATAAAAATTTAATATTTCCACTACTAAATAAAGCCGAATAGATAAAATTAAACACCCATCTTTAAAAACTTTTTAGGACCCACTATTATGTTTATTTTCCATCCAAGCTGTTGGGCCCACCTAAACACGTAGTATATCCTTGCCACCCATCAGTTTTCCCAGCTTATTTTAGGGCATGGTAGCAAAAATGAAGTAGATCCAAATTTTAAGTGGACCATACCATAGAAAATGGTGGTCATTGAACATCCACCAATAAACACTTCCTAAGCCCACCTTAATGTGTATTTGCTATCCAACCTATTGATAAGGTTATATAGACTTCGATGAAGGGAAAACACAAATATCAGCATGATCCAAAACTACCGTGGCCCTCAAGAAGTTTTTAATGGTGGCATTCGATCCCCACTATGTGGTCCTGTGGAGATTTGGATCTGCTTTATTTTTGGGACCATAAAATAATATGTTTTAGAAAAACTGATGGACCGCATGGATATACAACACATACATCAAGGTTAGTACCAAGGTTAAGTGCCACAGTCAGGGTAACACCTGCTAACATCCACTGGTAACACCTAATCCATGGATTTCCTGCAAAAAATAAGGCGGATTTCCTTCTAAAAATTGAGGCGGATACAAAAAAAAAAAAAAAGACAAATTAGGAAAAGAAATGCTACCGTTGAAACTGTCCCATGCTCCACCTTTATGTTTATATGCTATCCAGATCGTTTACAAGGTTATTTTCATTGGGATGAAGTGAAAAAAACTAAAAACTTAGCCTGATACAAAACTTTTGTGGCCATACAAATGTTTCAATGGTGGTTGTAGAATACCCCTGTTTCCTCTCGTGTGGCCGACTTAAGTTTTTCATCAACGTTATTTTTTTATAATGAAAGTCCTAAAATGATCTCGCAAAATGGATGGATAGGGTGGATTTCTCACAAACATCACGGTGGGCCCACCTAGCATCATAGCTTAGGAACTACCTACAAAGGCTTTCACAACAAGTCTGGTCTTAATCCGCTCCTTTGTGTTCAGAACTGTGTTGACGTGGCAAATTTTTTACGTAACCATCACGATGCATGTTTTATGTCTACACTGTCCATTCATTTGGTCAGTTCATTTTAGGGCAGGAGCCTAAAAATGAGGAAGATCAAGAGCCCAAGTGGACCACACTATGGAAAACAGTGGGGATTGAATGCTTATCCTTGAAAACTTCTAGAGAGCCACAAAAGTTTTGGATTAAGCTAATATTTGTCTTTTCCCCTCATCCAAGTCTGTGTGACCTTATGAGTAGGTTGGATGGCAAATAACCATCATGGTGATCTTTAGGAATGTTTCCATGGTGGATGTCACGATCCCCATTGCCTTTTGTGCTATGGTCCACTTCAGCTTTGGAGCTGCCTCAGTTTTGGGCTCATGACCCAAACTAATCTGAAGGAATGGATGGATCGTGTGGATATAACACATACATTATAAGGGGCCCACGAAACTTTGCCAAGTGTTCCTCATTATATGTCATTCCAGAGCTTTTATGAAAATTCTTGTAAAATTGGTAAACATGTCATTTGTAAAAACATTTAAGGACATTTTTGTCAAAAAATTACCAAATTTTTTAATGAGAAGCACTTACCGCATTCAGTCTTAAGTTTTAAGTCAGGAGAAGGGAACTTAAAAAAAACCACATTTTTCAGTGAAAATACAGATTAAGCACTTAATTTCTATAATTTACGAAACAGTCTGAACCAGGAAAATCACTGAAAATACCTTATTTCAGTGACAAGTACTGAAAATAAGTTTTACCAAACAGGCCCTAAGTTTTATGAAAACTCATCTCTTCTATAATTAGAAAATATTCAAGATCTCAACATCTTAGTATAAGTAGTGTTATAGGCAAAATAATGGAGATCAACTCAGCTATTAAGATTTTACACGGACGCCCATTCGACTCTCGAGATCGTATGCTCGGGAGTCGCAGATTGGATAAGTGCGGGACACCCATTCGACTCTCGAGATAAGCCGAGTGAGAGTCGCAGGATGGATAAATACGGAGCATCTATTCGCAAGGCCTCGAGCTCTCATAGCCGATAGTCAGATAAAGCAAAGCAGAGGTTCCCTTCTTGATCTACGAACAGACCTTCTCACAAGTCATTGAAAAGGGTTACATCCGAATGAGCGAGCACTAGGACTCGCGACCATATTCCAACATACGAACAGCTTTTTCTGTGGCGACACCCCTTGGCCTTCAGTACCAGCACCCGATTCCCGTCGAGCAGCTTGTCCAATCCCTCTGCAACACCAAGCAGGGCTACACCCAGTTCGGTGGTTTCCGCCCCGTCGGCGTCTCCTTCCTTTTCGTCGGCTATGACTCCAACTACGGTTTCCAGCTCTACATGAGCGATTAGCGCTACTACTACACTTACCTGCAGTCCGTATAGGTCGATTTTGGGATTATCTTCTCTGGTGGTTCCGAATCTCAAGGGATTGCTATCAAGGAACGTGATTGCCGAAATAAGTAATTGGGTTAGATCTCGCCTCTAAGGATAAGGATCTTATCCCACGAAATCAGCATGATCTCATATCGTACACGAAATCAGCGGGATCTCGATATCTTACGTAACAGATTGGATCGCTTCAGATCTATATAAAGGGATGACTCCATTAAGAGAAAGGTACACAATATTCAATCCCCAGTCTCGCTTTGCTTGGCTATTCTTCTTCTTGCTTTGCCTGACTTAAGCATCGGAGGGTTAACAGCTGGACACCAGCCACCCTTAGATGCTTTCTGTCTTTTTATAGGTCTGGTGGAGGAAATCCCTGTTGGAGAGAAGGTGAACGACCGGAGGATCCTGTTACAAAATCTGACGTTAACAAGTAGTAGTACTCAGATACCTCAAGACATTACTTGTTCCAATAAAGAGGACATAGAACCTAAAAAGACTAAGAGGATCAGGACAGGTACATCTTTCGAACACGACTTCTACCTTTTGCTAATAAAATGAGATAGATAAAATATAATAGAGGAAATCATGTTGGTATGTAACATTATAAATGACCCCGTGACTCTATATAATGCCCTTAGATTTTAGGATGCTTCCTTTTTGATGAAAGTTATAAACAAAGAGATGGATTTTATATTGCAAAATGGAATATGAAAACTAGTGGATTTACCCTCGGGATAAAAATTAATAAGCTACAAATGGATATTTAAAAGAAAACTAAGACAAGATGGGACAACAGAAAGGTTTAAGGCCAGATTAGTGATTAGGGGATTTACACAAAAAGAAGATATTGACTTTTTTTTTTATACCTATATTCCAGTAGCAAGGATATCAACTATTTGATTTCTAGTTGCTATGGCATCCATTTATAAGTTAGAAATCCATCATGTGGATGTAAAAATAACTTTTTTAAATCCTAACCTTGATGAAGATGTATATATGGAGCAACCAGAAAGTTTCATAATTCAGAACAATCAAATAAAGTGTATAAATTGATCAAGTCACTGTATGGACTTAAACAAGCACCTAAACAATGACATGAAAAGTTTGATCAAGTGGCTACCTCATATGTCTTTAAGATTAATGAATCTGATAAATATGTGTATTCAAAATTCTCTGGTAATAAAGGGGTAATTACATATCTGTAGACACCCCACCTTCGGCTACAATGTTGGTAGAGATAGCTAAATGAATGGAGATCCATACCCCCAAATCCTATGTCCAAACCCATCCAAACTCACCCTTGTAAGCCCCAATCCATAGCCTAGCTCAAGCCTGAACCTAGTCGACTCACCCCTAAACATCAGCCTGAAAACCCCCTACAAGAAAAATCAGTAAAAAAATAAAAAAAGGTTAAACTTGGTGAGTCAACTCGTTGAGTCAAATCACTGAGTCAACTCACCGAGTCAGTCCAGCCCCTGCACCCAGTCAACTCACCGTGTCAATTCATCTTTCAAACCCAGTCAACTCACCTAGTTCTAGGCCACAGCTTCGGAGTAGCTCCAACTCTCGAACCTCAGGCTTTTCTGCTTTGGGTTCAGGGGCCGTACGCTCCAAAGTTGGAGTAGCGCTTCTGGGGGCCGCCCAATCTTATTTACACAAGCTGCCACTGTTCACAGTTATAAATACCCCACTCCTCTCTTGTTCCAACATCTAGAAAAAATCTCTTAACGTCCAGAAATTTCAAGTCCAGCTCCATCCCTTTATCCCATTCCTCCACCAAGGAGAGCCCGAGTGAGAAGAGCCTAGCCCTGGTCTAGCCTAGCCTGACCCTGGTCCAAGTCTCCCAAGCTATCTAAGTCCTAATCTTAGCCACTCAAAGCAAACCCTTACGATACCTCCGTCTATCTAGCTACTCTTTTATTCGCATCATCTCATTCGCATCTAGCATAAGTGCAACATTTACTTTTCTTCTAACCCCCTCTGCTTATCATATCACTGCAAGCACTTTGATTAATCAAATACACAGCATGCATTCTGCATAAAGCACCTGTCAGTTCGAGCGTATGCTCTGGGCTTGCTTATTAATAGAAACCTGCCCATCAGAAACTCTTACTATTCAGACCTACATTCATGCATCATATCATTCATGAGAGTGTATGAGGATTAAATCAGACTTTCAAGTATTAGTTCAATTCTGTGAAGTAGAGACCGTACTTCGGTATGTGCAGAGTGTGTGCTTAACACCTTCCAACCCTGTAACCGTGATCCCTTACCTCGAATCTCTGACCTGCAGATCAAAAGGAGTCATTTTAGAGGAATGAATCTTCAGATTCTCTTCTCTAATGTTTCTATAAGGTCTAGCCGACTGTAGATTCGAAGTAACTGGCTAGTGGCGACTCTAGTCTTATACCAACTCATTCAAACATATCCAGTTTAACACAACAATCGAGAAAAAAAGCCCTTGAGAACGAGACGAGCCAGTGGCCGATACGGGCACACCCCCTTTTTCAAAAGGGAGGGTCGGGAGCGCGGAAAGGCGAGCGTCCTACAGAATGACGACTCTGCTGGGGATATGCTAATCCTACTAATCGTGATCCAATTTGAAAAACAGAATCCCTCCTATACTTGAAAGTCATTAGTCCTCATACAATCTCATCTGCATAGCATTCGATCCAAAAAAAAAAATAGAAAATCCCAAAACCCAAAGAAAAAAAAGAGTAGAGCATATTCCTTACCATTGCGCCTCCTCGGGCTCAACGTTTTCGGAAACAACTTTCCTTCCGCAGCATAACCTGCACTCGAGCTCAGCAAACCATGTTCGACCACGAAGAGGAAGCTCACCTCTTCCCTGCCCTCGACATGGCCGAAGTGCAACCTCCAGCGCAACAACCAATTGAGAATACACTAATCATGCAAGAATTGGCACATGGAATGAGAGAAATGCAAGAAATGCTCTTGCAATTTATGCAAGCACAAGCTACCGCAGCAGTCAACAATCAAGTTGGCCCAGTTCAGCAATCTCAGCAGCCATGCCGGGTCCCTCCGGCCACCAGTTCAAATCAAGTACAACCATCGGAGTCTACCCAAGACTACTGATAATAGCCATCTCAGCCCTTCGCTATGGGGCATCCTCCTCAATACCTTCCTGCGACGATAAGACCGTCTCAGAGCATTCCCGTCGCAGGGACTTCCAGTCAATCTTGCAAGTAACAATCTCAGTAGATTCTAGCACGTCCCCGCTGATGGGACCCCTTTCCTTTCTCAGCATGTCCTCGCTGATGGGACCTTTACTCAATTTCAACACATCCCCGCCGATGGGATTTCAATTCAATTTCCAGCAGCAGGGACAGCACTGGCGAATGCCCACAATGGGGGTCAGTGTCAAGCCCACATCAATCAGTGGACGGTGGCAAATACCCAACAAGGGGGTCACTTTTCTGCATCTCAGCCTCCTACAAACAGGAGCACTTTTCAAGTCCAGCACATCCCCACTAATGGGATTTCAGCTAATTTCCAGCAATCTTCAATTCAACAAGCTCCAGTTAATTTTCAGCAATCTTCAATTCAACAAGATCCAGTTAATTTCCAGCAATCTTCGATCCAGCAATCTCCAATTAATTTCCAGCAAGTTCCAGTTCAACCTTCAGTATAGTCTCCAGCCCAATTACAGTCATTTCAAGCACAAGTTTGTCAGAATCCAGTTCAATCATCGAATCAATTTCAGCAACCCGCGGTTGCTTTTCAGCAAGCCCATAGGGTCGAAGACATCGACCACTATGCCGAAGAAGAACGTGCCTTACTTCGAGAGGCACCAATCGTACGAGTAGATCATGCAGGACTGGACGAGTTGAGGGAGCAGTTCTAGATATTGCAAAATCAACTTTAGCGACAATAGGGAATTGATCTACCTTCGACCAAATTCAGAGACTTGTGTCTTTTTCCAGATGCTCAGATACCTCAAAACTTTGAGGTACCAAAATTCAAAAGATACGACGGCAGCGGTTGCCCCACAGCATATCTTAAGGCTTTCTATGGAGAGCTGAGTGCAATCTTAGGAAATGAGGAGCCCTTATTCGCTTGTTCCAAAAATCTCTGAAGGGCGATGCCCTAGACTGGTACACATCATTGGACTGCCATCGCATCAGGACTTGGGAGCAACTTTCTCAAGCTTTCGTCGACAGATTTGCATACAATCTTAACATGGCACCCAGGAGAGCCGACCTTGTTGTTCTCAGGCAAAGGAGTGACGAAACATTATCAACTTATGTGGGACGTTGGCGAGCTATGGCATCCGGAATGCGGACACCTATCGACGACGAAGAACAAATCTCCATGATTGTTCATTTAGCATATCCTAGCATTTCTGGATATCTCATCTCTCGTCCATATGCGAATTTCTTACAGTTGATCCGTGTTGGAGAGCAAGTAGAAGCAGGAATTCGCACAGGGACAATCTCCCCATGGCCTCATCAGGACACTCCAATAAAATGAAACAGAGTAGAAGGAAGACCTATTAGATACGGGAATGAAAACTGCAGTGGTTCTCCTCCTCGCCTGATAGAGGTAAACAACATCATCACCACTACTCAGGGCGAACAATATGCTCCCCCACAGGGACGTCAACCATATCAGCAGAATCAGGCTCAGCATCAACCTTAGAGTTATCAGCCACAACCACCCTTACCGTAACCAAATCCTCAACCACAGCCACAACCACCTCGATAGTAGCAGCAGTTCAGGGGGAATGGCCAATACTCATATCAGAATAGGTAGAATTACAGGGAGTTTAGAAAATTCACTCCTCTCACTCAGGCACTCAGTTAAGTCGTAGTTATGCTGGTACAAAAGTAGTTACTCACTCTAATGGCACCCAGGCCTCCTCCAAATGCTCTGCCTCCTAACTATCGAGAAGATGAATATTGTGCCTACCATCACCACTATCGATGCATGATTTTGAAGAATGCCATACAAAATCTGATTGACGACCGCAGGATCATCATCTCGGTCCCTAGAACTCCTCCAGCAGCTCCTACTAACATCCTTCAGAATCCTCTGCCTCAGCATCCGACGGACCCTAGTTCCTCTCGTGGCCCTGCCGTCAATAGCATAGAAGAAGGAGAGCGTCTTGATCACTTCTTCTACCATATCAAGTCCATTCATGCTTAAACTTATGGGCAAACGAATTCTCCTCCGATCTTGCAAGGGGCAAACCCCTTTCCTCCTTCAGTCTCCGAGCCGTTAGTACTCGAAGGAGCACCTCCATATGATGCACCGGTTGTTCAAGGGCTTGTCCCCTTGCAAGGGACACCTTACAACCATTCATGTTGGAGCCGGTCATCCTGGAAGGAGTACAGTCATACATCGAGCCTGCATACGAACCTGTCATTTTGCAAGGGGCAATTTCATTTCAGGAACAATCCAATCAGCAATGGAGGGATTATATTTATCATCAGCAAGAACCCATTGTCTTGGAAGGGGCTCCTCCAGTCAAGCCAGTCATATTGCAAGGGGCAAGTTCTGTCCCCAAGCCACAAAGACATCCTGGAGGCGTGTCATTTACACTACAACAGCTGGGCCGAACAGAGAAACCCCTCGCCATATCAAGAGGACCAATGTTCATTTCATGGGAACCTCCTGCTCCAGGAACAGTCAAGTCAGGACTATGCTACAACCCGAAGATTGCACACCCAAGTGCAGGTAGCGAAGTAGTAAATACTCGGTAAGACTGAGGTCGATCCACAGGGATTGGGGGTAAGAACACTTAGAGGAATTAGTTTAGGTGAGTGAGATGAAATCTAGGTTTAATCCACAAGAGTGGAGCAAGTTGTGTGTGGTGAAAGACAAAAATAGAAAAGGGGCTAAGGCATCACGGATCCACCTTTGATTCATTCACAAGATTTGATTTATTAGTACAACTATAACTCAACTGGAATTGAATAAAGATTCATTCCAATCGGAAGATGAAACAGTTAAACCATTTGCATATTTCATAAAAGATGGTGATCTGAATCGATTGATTTGACCATGAAGCACTCGTTAGTTGATCGCAGGGAATTCCAAGCATCCACTGTGCCCGGAGTCGACAATAGATCAATGAATTGTATAGATCAACAACTTTGCCAACAAGTCAACCGATAAGATCACAATTCATACGATCAAATGCATACTTACAAGATAGGAGGCTTTGATTGACCGATCCAACCGTTAAGATCTCGTCTATCGATCGCAGGGAATCCAAAGCATCCAATGTGCCCGGAGTCTACAATGGATCAAGGGATTTTACAGATCGATGACTTTACCTGCACTAGCTCTATGACCTTAGGGAATCCAAAGCATTCAACGTGCCCGGAGTCGACAATGGATCAAGGGACTTTATCGATCATGAACTAACTAATTGGTGTGTAAGGAATCCCAAGCATCCAACGTGCCCGGAGTCGACGATGGATCAAGGGGCTTACACAACAATAGCGTCTGCCGAGGCGGATAACCGAACCAATCAACCAAAGAGAACTCCAACATTTACACCACACAATGTTAAACCCAAAAGAACTAAAGCTTGCAAATTTCTTCAAAGGCTTCACCCCTAGCCTTAGCTAGAGGTTTAGACAACCATGCTACAATGGAAGACTAAATTCTCTACAAAAGAAAATTCTACACTACTCTACACTAAGAAAGAAAGAAAGAAAACTAAAGAAGAGAAGAGAGGAGTTGTAGAGAATGGGATTTGAGGAGTGGGATGGGATGAGATGATTGAAATGAGGAGGAGAGGCCTCCTTTTATAGACTTTTGAGAGGCTCCCAAGCCTAAGTGGCACTCCAAACCCAAAGCAGATTTTTATTTAGGTTCGGGAATGGAGTTAGGCTTGGAGTGCCCAAAGCAAACTTTTCTTTTAGGTTCGGGCTTGGAGTTAAGCTTGGATGGACATGTGGCAAGAAAAGTACTCCAAGCCTAGGTGGCACTCCAAACCCAAAGCAGATTTTTTAGTTAGGTTTGGGAATGGAGTGAGGCTTGGATGATGAGGTGGCATGATAGCCATACACATGTGTGGGGAAGGAAGGAGAGAGAGAGAGAGAGAGAGAGAGAGAGAGAGAGAGAGAGAGATTCTCTCTTGCTTCATGTTGAGAGAAGCTTGGAGATGAAGTTCCATGGCTGGCCTGCTCATGGACGGTGCTGATATGGTGGGGCTGATGCACGGTGCAGAGGAGTTCTGGATGGTGGAGATCTAATCTCTACTCCATCTGCTTGACGGCTGAGGTGGCTGAAACTGGACCGTTGATTTAGCTGATGAAGGACCCTCCATTGGATGCTGACGTTTGGAACTACCAGCTAACAGATGGATGAATGGAAGGTGGAGATGAACGGTGAGTGATGAGAGGTTGCTCGTGTGGTAGCTTTGGAGGATGGACGGTGAAGATGGTGTATGGTGGAAGCTGCTGGACGTTGATGAAGGCTGCACACACTGCACACGTGCTGGAGATCAGATGGAGAACATCCATCTGTTGAAGGTGGTCCACCTGATGGACGGTTGATGCATGTGTGTGGGTGCTGCTGGAATAGACGGTCTGTGACTGGATGTTGGAATTGAGAAAACCATCCATTGCTGCATGAAAGTGCTGGACAGTGGAGACCAGTTCTTCATCACGTTTGGTTTGCAGATTGGATGGACGGTGCTGATGGATGCTGGACGTGCTGGTAGCCGTTGCATGCGTGCAAGGCATGGTAACACACGTGTGGAGCCTGGAGGATGGACGGCTAGAAAGAGACGGTCCAATGGCTGGACTGCTGGCCATTGATGGACGGCTGGAGATCAGGTTGCACGTGTGGACTAGGATGTTGCACACGTGATTGCTTGGATGGACGGCTGGAAATTGAAGATGGTGGATGGCTGCTGACGCAGGTGATGTGGGGTCCACCATAGACGGACGAGCTCCGCTGAAATGGATGAGGAGATGGGGTCCACTGGACGGTGGATTGGTTTCTGGGCCAGCACGTGTGCTGGAGAAGGTGGGCCTGCTATTGAGGCATGTGCAAGCCCTGCTGGTCGTTGGAGGACGCTGCAGCTGGACAGCCATTGTGTAGCTGTATTTGGACGTTGATGGGGAACTTCCATTGCTGGACGTTGAAGGGGTTGAATGGGTTCACATCTCCTGCAGCGTGTGCTGATCCTGGCCATTGATGCGGTGGATGTCTTGGTGGATGATGATCAGTTGGGGTCCACCATTATGGATGGCTTGGCATGGTTGGTCCCACATGTGGACATTCAATCTTGACCGTTCAAACTCATGTGATCTCCAAATCACTACCATCAAACATACACATCCTGGACTTCTGATGAACAGTTGTGATGCGGTCCACCATAGAATATGATCCATCCTTTGATCTTTACGGCCCGATTTTCCTTAGAATTGCTACATACTTTATCTTGATCACTTCAAGGCCTTTAATCGCCCTGATTGGCTCGGATCCTGTCCAACCTCTCCTGAACACCTGAAGACAGAACATTAACCTAATGAGGGATAATTAACCAGAAAAACAATGATATTGCTCTTAACAACCAGGATTAATTATACAATATTAGGTACTTATTACACCCCACAACCAGCATTTTGCTAGTCCCGAGAAAAACATGCGAAAATAATCCAAGGTTTTTTTTTTTTTTTTTTCAAATCAATACAATTAATCCTATCCTGGACAGTTTTCACCAATGGAAACAATCTCGAGACTTAACAAGATAAAGAAAAGAAAAAGGGTTAATGTATTTATGTGATCCTTCAAGTTCCTTAAACAGTAGAATTTCCAAGGCATATAGTTTTGAAAATATTTAAATCTAGATTCTAGTTACTTAGTAAACAACTTAATTGAGTTCAAAGCATTGATCATTCATTAGAAACATTCTTAAACATTGAGTTCCATGGTGCACGGTGAAGTCTAGTCTTAACACAACTAGGGTTCAATCTTCTACTTTCATGTTAACACTAATGATTGAAGCGAATGGTCAGATCAACCAGGTCACTGATTCCGAACCTTGCTACTGTTCTTTTCAACTTTTGATCTCTTTTTTTTAATTATTATTATTTATTCGATAACCGATAGTCGAAGACTCCAAAAGGCTCACTTCGTACTATGGTAGTGTTTTGTAATGGTAACGACAATGGATGAAAATCCTTGCCCCAAATTACTGTGAATATTCCTTTTTTCACTTTTTTTTTAACCAAAGTAGACAAGGATCTCCAGGCTTGGTGTCTATCACTCTCAACAATCATCAAGTCAACATTATAGTATCAAACTCAAATCCTGGCAATGCAAGCTAGATGTGAACTTGTGAAAATTCATGACTCAATCAATGTTTATCATTTTCTAATAGAAAATTAATGGAAAGAACTCAATTTTGAATTTATTGAAGCAACTAAACTCTAAGTTTTAACATTGTCATCACTAAATGCCTTTTCATTCTACTATTCAAACTATTTCAAAATCACATAAATCACATAAATCCCTAGATTTTTTTTAAGGGCTAAAGAAATAATAATTTACAGTCAATACAACCACAAAATTTCCTGCTCCTTTTGTGCAATGCACATAGACCACGTATCATCCGACAAACTCCTTCGGCCACAAGATGAGCCACATCCTCACATTTTCCATGATCAATTCAGTTTGGGGTCTTATGCTGCTCATAATACCATGAGAGTGTGCTTCACCTCCCAGCTGCCTTAATCCCCTTCATGATTTCTGAGAACAGGGAATATCTGTCGGTTTCAACAGCGATTTCCAACTAAGGTCCTCTATCACGATGCGTTCAACACGAACAGGATGTTTCCATAAAACCTTTTTTTTATGACCTAAAATAGCAAAGAGATAGGCAAAATAGCAAAGAGATAGACAATTGGAAAGATTTTTCACAAGAATTCCACACCCCCCAACCTAAATGTAACATTGTCCTCAATGTTAAAAAATGAATGCATAGACAAATGTAACATGAGAGCAAAATAATAAAGAATAGAGGGTAAAGAGTACCTGAGAGGATGAATACTTGTAAGCGCTGGAATTTTTTAAGTTGCCAAAACAAAATACAAGAAACAAACTAACCTACTAGTATACAAAAGGGGATCTCCGTCAGACTAGGAGATCAATCCTGATAAACAGGATCTTCCAGAGGGGTGGATTCCTCCTCTGGGGCAAATTCCTCAAGAAAGGGCTTCAAACGCTGCCTGTTCACTTTAAATACATTTCCATTTTTGGGGTTCTCAATCTCAATAGCCCCATGAGGGTAAACAGTTTTGACTACAAAAGGGCCGGTCCATCAAGATTTCAGTTTTCCTGAAAACAGATGTAGCCTAGAATTGCACAAGAGAACTTTCTGAGATGGTTCAAAAGATCTTCGAAGGATATTCCTGTCATGGAATACCTTCATTCGTTCCTTGTATATTCTGGCATTATCATAAGCCTCATTCCGGATTTCCTCCAACTCGTTCAGCTGGAGTTTGCGACGCGAGCTGGCCTTGTCAAGATTGAAATTGAATTTCTTTATAGCCCAATAGGCTTTATGCTCCAACTCCACAGGCAGATGGCAAGCTTTCCCATAGACAAGTCTATAGGGAGACATTCCAATCGGGGTTTTGTACGCTATACGCTAAGCCCACAACGCATCGGTTAGTCTTAGAGACCAATCCTTGCAGTTTGGATTCACAGTTTTTTTCAAGATGTGTTTGATTTTCCTGTTGGAAACTTCTGCTTGACCACTTGTTTGTGGGTGATAGGGTGTACTCACCTTGTGTGTGATACCATATCTCTTCATTAAAGCCTCGAAAGGTCTGTTACAGAAGTGTGTACCCCCATCACTGATAATGGCTCGAGGCATCCCAAATCTTGATAGAATATTCTCTTTTAGAAATCGTAGAACCGTTTTGTGATCATTGGTTCTACACGGGATTGCCTCAACCCATTTGGAGACATAATCGACAGCCAATAGGATATACAGATATCCAAATGAGGAAGGGAATGGTCCCATGAAATCGATGCCCCAACAGTCGAAAACTTCGATGATCAATATCGGATTTAAGGGCATCATACGGGAGATTCCTCCCAACTTCTGACAACGGTCACATGCTTTGCAAAAAACATGGGTGTCCTTGAATATGGAAGGCCAGTAGAAACCGCACTGGAGAATCTTGGCAGCGGTTTTCTTAGAAGAGAAATGACCACTACATGCATAAGAATGACAAAAGGAGATGACACTGGTTTGTTCATTATCTGGAACACACCTTCTTATGATCTGATCTGGGCAGTATTTGAACAAATACGGATCATCCCAGAAAAAGTTGCATACCTCTGTGAAAAATTTCCATTTATCTTGTGGGGTCCAATGACTCGGAATTCTTTCTGCAGCAAGATAGTTAACAATGTCAGCAAACCAAGGTTGATAAGACACTTCAAACAACTGTTCATCAGGGAAAGTGTCCTTTATCAGTGTCGTCTCTACGGAATCAGAGAGTACTAGGTGAGACAAGTGATCAGCCACTATGTTTTCTACTCCCTTTTTGTCTCGGATCTCAAGGTCGAATTCTTGGAGCAAAAGGATCCACCTGAGCAAGCGAGGCTTAGCATCTTTCTTAGAAAGAAGATACTTGAGAGCCACATGATCAGTAAAAATCACAATTTTGGACCCAATCAAGTAGGACCTGAACTTGTCAAGTGCAAAGACTACAGCAAGGAGTTCCTTTTCCGTAGTAGAGTAGTTTACTTGCACACTGTTCAAGGTTCTACTTGCGTAGTATATAACATAGGGCTTCTTGTCTTTTCTTTGCCCCAAAACTGCCCCAACAACGTAGTCACTTGCGTCACACATAATTTCAAAAGGGATAGTCCAATCGGGTGGTTGCATTATCGGTGCGCTGGTCAACATGCCTTTAAGCTTGGTGAAAGCTTCTTGGCAGTCATTGGTCCACTCGAATGGAGCATCCTTTTGCAGGAGATTGCATAATGGACGAGAGATATGACTTAAGTCCTTTATAAATCTCCTATAGAATCCTGCATGACCTAAAAAAGAACGAATGTTTCGTACACTTATGGGGGCTGGTAGGTTGGCAATTAAGTCGATCTTTGCCTTGTCTACTTCTATTCCGTTGGACGAAATATTATGTCCAAGAACAATTCCCTTTTGAACCATAAAATGACACTTTTCCCAATTTAAAACAAGATTCTTTTATTCACACCTTGTCAAGACCAATTGTAAATGGTTTAAACATTCATCAAAGGAACAACCAAATACCGAGAAGTCATCCATGAAGACTTCCAAGAAATGTCCAACCATGTCAGAGAAAATGCTGAGCATGCATCTCTGAAAAGTGGCAGGAGCATTACACAGTCCGAAAGGCATCCTCTTGTACGCAAAGGAGCCAAATGGACAAGTGAATGTGGTTTTCTCTTGATCTTCTAGGGCAATCTCTATTTGGTTGTATCCAGAGTACCCATCTAGGAAACAGTAATAGGAGTGACCAGCTAACCTCTCTAACATTTGATCAATGAATGGTAAAGGAAAGTGGTCCTTCCTAGTAATAGTATTCAGTTTCCTATAGTCGATACACATTCTCCAACCAGTAGTGACTCTAGTTGGCACCAACTCATTGTCTGCATTCTCAACTATGGTAACTCCAGATTTTTTTGGGTACCACTTGGGTTGGACTTACCCACTAGCTATCTGAAATAGGGTAGATGATACCCACATCCAATAGCTTGAGGACCTCGGCTCTAACCACTTCAGTCATGTTTGGATTCAATCTCCTTTGTGGTTGTCTAGAGGGTTTAACATTCTCCTCGAGGTGTATCCTATGGGTATAAATCAGGGGATCAAGTCCCTTGATGTCAGCAATTGTCCAACCTATGGCATCCTTGTGTTCCTTGAGAACATTGATCAATTTGTCCTCTTGGTCTTTATTAAGGTGAGATGAAATAACCACAGGAAAAGTATTGCCTTGACCCAAGTATGTATATTTCAGTTCCAAAGGTAATGGCTTCAAGTCAAGCTTTGGTGCTTCAATTCTTGATGGTAGAGGTCGTGAATCATTTAGAGAGAGTTTTTCAAAATGTGGCCTCCACTGGTTTGTATCATGCACAAGGGTGGATTCTAACAATCCATTCACCACTTTCAAAATTGTTTCATCATCAGAATCAGCAAAGTGGGCTAGACATGCTTCTAAGGGTTCGGACAGAGAGGTTAGAAGGAATTCTTCTTCCATGAAGGTATCGATCAGGTTGGCCTCATGGATCTCATCATCATTCCCTTGTTGTTTACACATGTTGAAAACATTTAGCTCTAACTTCATATTGCCAAATGAAAACTTCACGACCCCATTCCCGCAGTTGATCACAGCATTGGAAGTTGCCAGGAATGGTCGGCCAAGAATAACAGGTATCTGGGTGCTAACATTTGCTACAGGTTGGGTATGCAAGACGATGAAGTCTACTGGGAAGTAGAATTTGTTGACTTGTACCAACACATCTTCCACTACTCCTCTCGGTATCCATACAGATCGATCCGCAAGTTGCAAGTTGGTCCTGGTGGATTTCAATTCACCGAGTCCCAGCTGTTCATAAACCGAGAAGGGTATAAGATTGACACTCGCCCCCAAGTCAAGAAGTGCCTGTTCGACTCGGAAGTTCCCTATTATGCAAGTAATAGTAGGACTACCTGGATCTTTGTATTTTGGGGGAGAGTTCTGGTTAATGATAGCACTGACCTGTTCAGTCAAAAAGGCTTTCTTTTGTACATTGAGCTTGCGCTTAATAGTACAAAGATCTTTCAGAAACTTGGCATATGAAGGTATCTGCTTGATTGCATCCAACAAGGGTATGTTGATTTTCACTTATTTAAAAACTTTCAAGACATCTTGAGCTTTAACCATTGCTTTAGATGAGAGTAGGCGTTGGGGAAACGGGACCACTGGTTCGAAAACATGCTCTGTCTCAGGTTGATCATCACTAGATCTGTCATCACTCTTCGATTTAGATGATTCCTTAGGTTTATCAACTGTCCTAGGAATTTCTTTTTCAATCACCTTACCACTTCTTAGGGTGGTGACAGATTTAGCGTGCTCAACATAAGGGTTGGAAGAACTTGAATCATTCACCTCATACTGTCCCCTCGGGTTAGGTTGAGGTTGGGCCAGAAAGGTCCCTCGCTTCCTAACATTCTGGCATGATTCGAGTCCAATCAGGCGAGATTCGAATCTTTCCATTGAAGTTTTAAGCTCTTGGAGGGTTTGCATGATGCTCTGATTGATTTGATTTTGCACGGTGTCCTCCGGAGTCTTCCTTTGTAGGGGCACATAAGGAGTACTAGTGGAAGGCACCTGAGGATTATTCCCAGCATTGGCAGTCGGTCCGTTTCTCCAACTGAAGTTTGGATGGTTCCGCCAATTAGGATTATATGTGTTTGACAATGGGGCATTAAAAGGTCTTTGATAAGTATTCATAGCATTGGCTTGTTCGTGCAACACTTCTTGGAAAGCTGGGATTGTAGGACAACCCTTAGTAATGTGTGCATCGCTCTTACAAATGTCACAAACACTTTCAGTCTCCCTGGTTTTAATAGCGTTGACCTTCCTTAATTCCATGGCTTCTATTTTACGTGTGAGGCCTGCTATCTTTGCATTGACATCGTCATCCTCGGTTAAAAGATAAACATCTCTTTTTTCATTGGGCCTAGGCTTGGTCTTAGCGGGTTTTTCAGATGTGTCCCAAGATTGGGAATTTTCTGCTAAGAAGTCAAAGTATTCCATAGCCTCATCAGAACCTTTGCTCATGAACTCCCCATTACACATCATTTCTACGAATTAGCGCATGACTGGGCTCAATCCATTATAGAAGGAGCTAACCAAGCGCCATGTTTCGTAGCCATGATGTGGGCAGGCAAGTAAGAGTTCCTTGAAACGTTCCCAACACTGAAAAAAGTTTCATTCTCCCTTTGGGAGAAATTCATTATATCTCGTTTCAGGGTGTTGGTTTTATGAATAGGGAAAAACTTTTTAAGAAATTCCTTAGTCATCTCTTGCCATGTCCCTATGGTTCTGGGCCTTAAGGAGTGCAACCAAGACTTGGCCTTCTCCTTCAAAGAAAAAGGAAATAGTTTTAACCTAACCACGTCATCAGAAACGTTGTCGTAATGCAAAGTAGCGATTACTTCATCAAATTCCCTCAAATGTAAATAGGGACTTTCAGTGTCAAGTCCATGAAATTTAGGAAGTAACTGTATCACTCTAGGTTTGAAATCGATGTTGCCTGCATTCACCGAAAAAACCATACAAGGAGTACTCGTTCTTGCAGGTTGCAAGTAATCACGTAAACTCCTAAATGGTGGCTCATTGTGTACTTCATTCTCATCTTGATCATATTCATTTTCATTCTCGGCCATGTTTATGGTTAATTCATAAGTATCAGGAAGTTTTCTAACACAGTGATTGGATAGACCTTCAACCAAAATTCCGTCGCTTAGAAGACGTCTCGTGTGATCACGAGTCCACTTACGCATAAACACTAAACAAGGAGATAAGGGAAGAGGTTACCCGGAAAGAAGAACACTTGGCTATGAGTGATTCTTGAGAGCAACAAAATAAAAGAAGTTAGTAGACTATTGACAATATATATACATAAACCAATTTCAAAAATATTCTTAAACCGATGCCAATCCCCGGCAACGGCGCCAAAAACTTACTACAACCCGAAGATTGCACACCCAAGTGCAGGTAGCGAAGTAGTAAAATACTAGGTAAGACCGAGGTCGATCCACAAGGATTGGGGGTAAGAACATTTAGAGGAATTAGTTTAGGTGAGTGAGATGAAATCTGGTTTAATCCACAAGAGTGGAGCAAGTTGTGTGTGGTGAAAGACAAAAATAGAAAAGGGGCTAAGGCATCAGGGATCCACCTTTGATTCATTCACAAGATTTGATTTATTGGTCCAACTATAACTCAACTGGAATTAAATAAAGATTCATTCCAATCGGAAGATGAAATAGTTAAACCATTTGCATATTTCACAAAAGATGGTGATCTGAATCGATTGATTTGACCATGAAGCACTCGTTAGTTGATCGCAGGGAATTCCAAGCATTCACTGTGCCCGGAGTCGACAATGGATCAAGGAATTGTACAGATTAACAACTTTGCCAACAAGTCAACCGATAAGATCACAATTCATATGATCAAATGTATACTTACAAGATAGGAGGCTTTGATTGACCGATCCAACCGTTAAGATCTCGTCTATCGATCGCAGGGAATCCAAAGCATCCAATGTGCTCGGAGTCTACAATGGATCAAGGGTTTTACAGATCGATGAATTTACCTGCACTAGCTCGATGACCGTAGGGAATCCAAAGCATCCAACGTGCCCGGAGTCGATGATGGATCAAGGGGCTTACACAACAATAGCGTCTGCCGAGGCGGATAACCGAACCAATCAACCAAAGAGAACCCAACATTTACACCACACAATGTTGAACCCAAAAGAACCAAAGCTTCCAAATTTCTTCAAAGGCTTCACCCCTAGCCTTAGCTAGAGGTTTAACCAACCATGCTACAATGGAAGACTAAATTCTCTACAAAAGAAAATTCTACACTACTCTACACTAAGAAAGAAAGAAAGAAAACTAAAGAAGAGAAGAGAGGAGTTGTAGAGAATGGGATTTGAGAAGTGGGATGGGATGAGATGATTGAAATGAGGAGGAGAGGCCTCCTTTTATAGACTTTTGAGAGGCTCCCAAGCCTAGGTGGCACTCCAAACCCAAAGCAGATTTTTATTTAGGTTCGGGAACGGAGTTAGGCTTGGAGTGCCCAAAGCAAACTTTTCTTTTAGGTTCGGGCTTGGAGTTAGGCTTGGATGGACATGTGGCAAGAAAAGTACTCCAAGCCTAGGTATCACTCCAAACCGAAAGCAGATTTTTTAGTTAGGTTTGGGAATGGAGTGAGGCTTGGATGATGAGGTGGCATGATAGCCTTACACATGTGTGGGGAAAGGAGAGAGAGAGAGAGAGAGAGAGAGAGAGAGAGAGAGAGAGAGAGAGATTCTCTCTTGCTTCATGTTGAGAGAAGCTTGGAGATGAAGTTCCATGGCTGGCTTGCTCATGGAAGGTGCTGATATGGTGGGGCTGATGCACGGTGCAGAGGAGTTCTGGATGGTGGAGATCTAATCTCTACTCCATCTGCTTGACGGCTGAGGTGGCTGAAACTGGACCGTTGATTTAGCTGATGAAGGACCCTCCATTGGATGCTGACGTTTGGAACTACCAGCTAACAGATGGATGAATGGAAGGTGGAGATGAACGGTGACTGATGAGAGGTTGCTCGTGTGGTAGCTTTGGAGGATGGACGGTGAAGATGGTGTATGGTGGAAGCTGCTGGACGTTGATGAAGGCTGCACACACTGCACACGTGCTGGAGATCAGATGGAGAACATCCATCTGTTGAAGGTGGTCCACCTGATGGACGGTTGATGCATGTGTGTGGGTGCTGCTGGAATGAACGGTCTGTGACTGGATGTTGGAATTGAGAAAACCGTCCATTGCTGCATGAAAGTGCTGGATGGTGGAGACCAGTTCTTCATTACGTTTGGTTTGTAGATTGGATGGACGGTGCTGATGGATGGTGGACGTGCTGGTAGCCGTTGCATGCGTGCAAGGCATGGTAACACACGTGTGGAGGCTGGAGGATGGACGGCTAGAAAGAGACGGTCCAATGGCTGGACTGCTGGCCATTAATGGACGGCTGGAGATCAGGCTGCACGTGTGGACTGAGATGTTGCACACGTGATTGCTTGGATGGACGGCTGGAAATTGAAGATGGTGGATGGCTGCTGACGCAGGTGATGTGGGGTCCACCATAGACGGACGAGCTCCCGCTGAAATGGATGAGGAGATGGGGTCCACTGGACGGTGGATTGGTTTCTGGGGCAGCACGTGTGCTGGAGAAGGTGGGCCTGCTATTGAGGCACGTGCAAGCCCTGCTGGTCGTTGGAGGACGCTGCAGCTGGACAGCCATTGGGTAGCTGTATTTGGACGTTGATGGGGAACTTCCATTGCTGGACGTTGAAGGGGTTGAATGGGTTCACATCTCCTGCAGCGTGTGCTGATCCTGGCCATTGATGCGGTGGATGTCTTGGTGGATGATGATCAGTTGGGGTCCACCATTATGGATGGCTTGGCATGGTTGGTCCCACATGTGGACATTCAATCTTGACCGTTCAAACTCATGTGATCTTCAAATCACTACCATCACACATACACATCTTGGACTTCTGATGAACAGTTGTGATGCGGTCCACCATAGATTATGATCCATCCTTTGATCTTTACGGCCCGATTTTTCTTAGAATTGCCACATACTTTATCTTGATCACTTCAGGGCCTTTAATCGCCCTGATTGGCTCGGATCCTGTCCAACCTCTCCTGAACACCTGAAGACAGAACATTAACCTAATGGGGGATAATTAACCAGAAAAACAATGATATTGCTTTTAACAACCAGGGTTAATTATACAATATTAGGTACTTATCAGACTACGACCTTATGTGATCTATGAAGACAAACCTCGATATTATCCCTTCAGCATAGGCAACATTATTGTCCTCAAGGCAAAAGCTCCATATGAGGAAGATCTGGTACCCACACCAACACTGTTGCAAGAACCAGTGGTCCTAAAAAGCAAAGGAGAGGAAAATTATAAAAAAGTCTCATGGCACTATCCAGAATGTGCGGAGGTAGGAAACATGAATCCCAATGGGCGTTGCATCTGAAGAGATAATCAGAACAAATGAGATCCCAAAAGCTCTCTCTCGGGCCTCGGCAATAAAAACGAAGCTGCATATGCGAAGCTGCATATAATGTGGTGACTTAGCTCAAGTCAATCCAAATCTCGGTATGAGAGCTACTCTGCACATCTCGCATACACCAAGAAATGTTTGCCAAAACCCTGAGTGATGCCCATGTCTCCTTCGATATAGCACCTGAAATGATAACATTAATGATCGGACAACTCCTGGCTCTGCGTGCCATCACCTTCACTGATAATGAGTTGTCACCAAAGGGCGCGACCATGGGCGATCCCTCAGCCTTACGATATAAAGACCTTTGTGTCCAGCTGGTCCTTATCGATAACGGCTCAAGCTTAAATGTCTGCCTGCTCAAGACTGCGGAATGCCTGGGAATCAATCCCTCCTCATTCCGACCTAGCACCATGTACGTCAGAGCATTCGACAACACCTGCCGATCAGTGGAAGGAGATGTCGACATAGAGGTACAGATAGGTCCAGAAATCTCCCCCATCACATTCCAAATCCTGGATATATCAGCCTCTTTCAACATGTTGCTCGGACGACCTTGGCTACACAAGGTTGGAGCTGTGCCATCAACTTTGCATCAACGGGTGAAGTATATCTGTGGAAATCAAGTGATCTCTGTCCATACAGAGAAGGAGCTTATCATTCCTTCTAATGTTGTTGCCATTGAACCAGATATCGCTGTCATCGATATCCAACACTCTGAAGAAGACGTCCCGTTTCATAGTTTCGAATTCGAGAATGTGAATGCTATCGCCAATCCAGAACCGATAAGTGTGGATCGTGTCTTTTCACCAGCAAAACGTCTGAGCCTCAAGTATCGGATGAAGAATCATTTCAAGTTCAGAAAGATGCCGCTGGTGTATAATCAATGCAAATGGGACTTAGGTACAGGTCAGTCATCATGGACAAAGAAAAAAAGAAAATGTGTGCCTAAACAAAGAGGGCGGAGTGAAAATCCGGAAGGGCGCTTCGAGTAAAAATAGTGGGCATATAGCGGACTTGGTGAAAATCCGAAAGAACACCGAAGGTAAAAACAGCATAGCTGCCAAGGGGCAGGCAAGATCAAATACCCGGGACGTGGTGAAAACCTGAAAGGGCGCCACAGATAAAAATGACTGGAAAAGGCCGGCTGTGGCGAAAACTTGTAAGAGCGCCGCAGGCAAAAATGGCTCGAATAGAAAAAGAAGAAAAATAAAAAGTGCAGGTACCAAGAAACCAGACGGTCCAGATCAGCTCAAGCAGTTGCGGTTCAAGAATAAGAAGAAGTATAGTCGGGGACAAAGAACTCTACAAACTTTGACAAAACTCTCTAAAATTAACAGTTTCCATTGCCTACACCTCTAGGGAACCAAAGAGATCTCACACAAGTAAATCTTGAGACATTGGTCAAAGCATTGGCCGAGCCTCGGTTCTGATTCCTATGTCTCGGCATAAAATCCAGACACACACTCACAAGACAACTCATGGCACAATAAGTTCTAATTTTTTTTTTCTTTCCATTAATGCATCGTATTTCTTTTACATATATCATATCATTTCTTAAAAAAAAACGTGCATCATCATCGGTCATGTACTATGTAAAAAGAGACGTACATACGACCAACACAGCCCTAAAAAGTAAAAAATCAATCTCTGCCCTCCTCCTCGGCCATGTCAGGTAAGTCTTCTGACTCATAATGAAATAGCCTTGCTCTCAACTTGCTCACCTCCATGCGCAGGTAATGCACCTCCTCTCGCTCAAGGCTATGGATCGTCGTCTCCTCATCAGACGACTTTTGATTAGCGGCCAATCTTTTTTTACATCATCTCACAATAATACCGGAGTGCAGAAATCTCAGACAACAAGTGGCCATGAGTGGCTAAGAGGAAGCCGGGATCGATAAATGGGCGCTCCTCAAAGGGCTCATATGAACCAGATGAAGAACCAGCATCATCAAGAACATCCTGCTCATCCTCATCAGCGGTTAGGTGCCAACAAAAAATGCGTCGATACAGAGACTGCTCAACAACTCAATGCATAGGGCAGTCGCCATTGAAAAAGTCCGTAGCTTAAAACCAAGCAAACCAGCAGTCAGGTGACTCGCCCAGGACCCATCAATCTGAGTCCTAAAGTCAGATGATCTAGCCGGAAGTGCTCAACGCCCGATACCCGAGAAAGCAAAAGGAGGAACATCCTGCTCATACCCGAACTACCGCAGGAATTGGATAGGGTGATAAGAAAAGTAAGATTGAAAGCCTACCAGTACTAGAGGAAAGCGATGAGCATCACAAAGTACTGGAGGAAGTGAAAGCCAAGATGACTCCCAACGAACATTCCAGTTACACAGCTCAGCAAACATCCTACGATACAAGGGCTCGCTCATCCTGGCTATATGCAGAAGAAACTCCATGATATGACGCATGAGATCAGGGCGACAAGTACCGAAAAATGATATAAGAACAATCAGCGAAAGACACTCCCATAGCTAGATCTGATCGTGAGAAAGAAAAGAGATTCAGCTAAAGCAAAGCAGTTCCCAAAAGATAAGAAAAGAAAAAGAAAGTACAAAAAGGATACATGGAGAAATGCACAGTAACCGCGAAGGACACGGGTGCTGCCTAGGGCACAGTCAGTCAGCCCATTAAACAGCTCAGCCAGGACAAGAGAAATGATCCACTGCCGTCGAACAACTCGGCTCATCACCTTGAATAGCAAATGAGTCTGAGATTTGTGCCATCCTGAGAATAGCACCTCAGCTATTAAATAGAACATCAGCATTTTGAGAAAGTAGGGACCCTGCCACACTCCGAGGGCCCGAGAAAAGATCATACAGCGAGTCTAAAGAGAAGACCACAGCATCCTGACCGTCAGCTGCAGGCTAAATAAGATACGGAATCCTAAACCAATTCTACGGAGTGGCAGTCTTCAGCAAAGTCTTCGGCAAGAAATACTGAGCATAATCAAGCGCGCGAGCTCCTCCAAAGAAGGTCCCATCTCCATATCGTTGAACGCAAACAAGTTCAACGAAGGGACCCAGTCCATCAGTGCGGCCCCGAGCATCCTCCAATCAATGTCAACCCTAGCCATATGAATCAGACCGTCAAAGCCATATGACTCCAACTCTCGAATCTCATAAGCTGATAATCTGTCAAGCCAAGCAAGCAGTCGTGGCGAACAAGAAGGACGAGGAAGCAACTAGCAAGTCCTCACAGGAATCCATTCTAAAACAAAAGGCCCAGGAATCGATGACAGCTCATCAAGGATCGGAAGATCAACGGGCGAAGGAGAAGGAAAAGCTGGAACCCCTGCGAACTCAACAACCCCTGACCTATCCCCAGTAGCGACTATGTCTGATTTAGTCGCATCGCTATCTGAAACTGTCACGACCTCAGCAGCATGAGAAGACTCGCCCACCTTGTGAACCGAATGCGTAAAGGGTCGATGATCAGGAGAAGGTCGGTACTCTCCGTCAGGAAGGCTATCAGCAAAGATCATGCCACACATCGTGGCCTCCTGACCAATCTGACCGTTGAAAAATGCATCTGAACTGTAAAAAAAAGGGCCCCGACGACCCTGATTGAAGAATCTATGGTCAGATCTGGACCTGCAGTCCTCTCCACCGTAAAATCAGGAATCCAATCATCACACTGTCTAGTCAAAGGAATCATCGGGACATCCACACCGTCCATCATCAAGGGGACATGATCAATGATCACATCAAGTCCGCCCAAACAAGTGTATCGCACATCTTGGCTGTCATCAAGAGCATCTAAGCCGTCAAACGTATCATATGAACCATCCATACCGTCTAAACATGAGATCAGCCCATATATGTCCATCATAACCCCATCATCACCATCAATCACATCCTCCATGCGACCCACACTTAAGGGGTGCATAGCCTCACCTATGGCCCATCTCCCCATCTCATCCATACTATCCAATCCTACCATGGTCAATGCCCCATTCAAATTAGAATTTTCAGCCATCCCACCATTAATGGAGCCATTAAAAGCTCCATCAACCACCATTCTTAAACCCCCATCAATGGCCCCATTTAAACCTCCATCTACCCCATCCATTAAAGGCCTCTTCCCTCCATTAAAGCTTCATTAAAAATCTGAAGTGGGGGACCCATCATGGTCAGCCCCCATAGCCCCTAAATCTCCACCATCTACAGCTTGAGAGAGGACAAGACAAGAAGAAGACAAAATAAAGAGAAAAGACAAAGGAAAGAAGGATTTATGGCTGGAATCGAACTCTCCAGTACAGGGAATGTGAGACAGCAACAAAGAACAGTGAGGAATGTTCGAACCAGAGCTTGCACGGACTGCACATGAGGAGAGGTCTGGGCGGCCCTTTGTGGGCTGTCCGTACGGATGGTCTCCCTCTCTCTCCGTGGGATTGGCCCCATAGCCTCTGGTAGGTGAGACTATCAGTCCACGTCAGCAGTTGGCACCTTAAGGGTCGCCCAAAGCTCCGATCGACTCCAAAATTTTGACCGAATCTGATCTGAATCACATGAAAGGTACCCCACCAGTCTAATCATGAAGTACTGCGACCAAAATGGGTTTGACCAAGTCAAAGAGAAGAAAAGTTGATTAAGAGGGCCCCACAAGCAATTTGAACCATTCCAAGGCTAGATCATCATGATCCAAACCGTGGAAGAGCTTACATGAGTCATGAAATGACAAGATCAAAGGATGGATCGTCAAAAAGAAGGTCAGAGTCCAAGATCTGATCATCAAGTGGGCCCACATGGCCAAATCAAGCAATCTGAACGGTTCAAGTCATCGTCCATGCAGTTGAGAATCCTATCTTCTACAAAGCATCAAAGAATGGATCGAAAATCAAAGCATCCGTGCATCATCAAGAAATTCAAGGTAAAATAGAGGTTGCATTTTATTCAAAAAGTTTGGTACAAAAGCAAAGCAAAAGGCCTTAAAAATGTCAGAAGGCCATACATCAACAAGCTGAATACATCCTCAGAGAAGCAGGCTATAGATCACCAACATAATCATCATCATCCCTCCTCTCCTCCTGCTCCAGACGATGAAGGTCCATCAGAGGAGCTGTCATTGATCCTCCAGCATACCTGCGGTGACATCCTGGAATGTATAGTAAAGGAAGAAGAGGTCCCTGTCCATACAGCAGATACCACTCATCATAGTCACAATCCAGGATCATAAAGAGAAATCCAGGCTGACCCTCGAGAGCATCGGCCATAGCATTAGCCAGAATCTGAGTAGCCAGATGGGGTGCAGAATAAGGAACCCGGGCCACGCCGGTGATCTGTGGAGCAATCTCTCTCCCAAATACCATTGAAATGATTCAGCATCAGAGAGCATGATCCAGATACACGAAGAATCATACGCCTCCACGCGTTGAGGAGTATAGTAAAGGCAAAATCAGGCATATGGCATCCGAGCAAACTACAGGAAAGAAATCACCACAGTTAGTTGTAGAACAACACAACGGATAAGGAAAGCAAGATACCTATGTCCTCGGTAGTCAATCCATCTATGTCAACACGCCAATTATCCCCAGACACTCAAGGATTTCGTTGATGGTTTTGCTGATGCCAATGCATGAAGCGATACAAGGATGGTTCAACATCATCTCGTATCCTCGGCGATAAGTGAGCAAAATGATCATAGAAACAGGTCTGGACAAGGGCAAACACAATGATCAGATGAAGAAAGAAGACAAATATCTCCAAGGGAGGTTAAAGAGAATACCTCCACGACAGGCCAAAAACCTGTAAAAGACCTGCCACTCCGAGAGGTCTTATCCAAGCCCTGGTAGATGCGAGTCAAAATGGCCCCATTCCAATTATATGAATGGTGAAGATCCTCAGTCAAGTGAAGAAATCTATGATCGATCCTCTCATTCGCATGACAGAAAAGGAATGAACCGAAGGCGTAAGTAATCATAGCCCGTGCTTTATGAAGGGCTTCTAGTTCGGTAGTAGCGATGACAACAGCGAAGGTGCTGTGAAACCATCGCAGTTTCACTTGGCTACTCTGAAACTTGCTCTCGGGTGGGATGGCTCCCACAAGCCATATCTAGTCATTAGGGGTAATGGGGGCAAGAGAGTCCGCATGGGGAACAAATGCCCCGTGAAATGGGAAGCCTATCTGTATATATATGTCCAGGGGAGTTATCGCCCATTCGCCACAAGGAAGTTGAAAGGTGTGGGTCTCATCTCTCCACCTCTCACAAAGGGCTGCAAGTAGCATGCGATTGGCATTATTGTTGTGGAAACATAATGTAAGAAGGCCTGCGAAAGGAGTGTTGGCCAGAACGCGTTCAAGCATCGGCTGTGGTTGTTCCACCCAGTTATCCCAAAGGTCTTGGGTGCCCTGACCTTTTATGGAAGGAAGAGGTTGGTGTTCCTTGGCTAAAGAACACATATGGTGCTCGCGGCAAACAATGAAGGCAGGGTCATCCTCATTAACCGCTCTATGCCCCCTCGTGCCGTCCGCCATCAAATCCTACAAGCTTGGCAAGGTAAGCTCTTATTCTTTACCCGTTAAAATTCAAATCATTATCCAGGAAACCCATGAATTTGGAGTTACATTCAAATGTAAAAATCCAATGTCCAAATCCATGTGTCACCTAGGATATGTGTTAGGCCTATTAAAGAAAGCAAGGCCTACCTTAAAGAGGGTTGCATGCCATGCCTTAGGTGAGGAAAATCCACCATTCAAGGACACATTTTGGACAACAAATGCACTCAAGTGCCATGAGATCAAAGTGGGATAAGAATCAAGCTTCATATAAAAAATCCCTTTTCAAAGTCCATGTGTGACCAAGGTTTCGTTCACTTTCCATATCAAAGCGATGAGCCTCATTTAAAATGTTTCCATCTTTTTACACATGCACATGGACAAATGGGGAATAGGATGGAAATTGGTCCCCAAGAGCAACTCAAGTGCCCCACCTCAATGGATTGAAAGGAGCACATAGCCCACTTGAAGAACCATAAGAACCCATTCATGGGTCAATCATGAGCAACCTATGTGCATCATCTTGATAAATGTTTTGACTAAGAGAATACAATATGGTAGTCTACCTACAAACATATGAGTCAAAGAAGCCAATAGTAAAAAAAAAATGATGCACATAGACCACATGAAGAATCAAAGTTAGAAATGTCCATGCAAGTACAAGTTTGGGCAACTTATGTGCACCACTTTCTTTACCAAAAAGAAGACCATTTGAGCACAAGAGGGTATGGCTTGATGAGTCATCCAACCATCATGAAAATGGTTAAGAATGATAAACATAGCCCACTTGAAAAATCAAAATCCAAAATACCCAAAGCATGGGACAAATTTGGGCAACTTCTGGGTATCATTCTTTCCCACAAATTGAAAAAAAATTAGTCATCCTTGAGAAGGATGGTGGGTGACCCACCAAACACCCCAAGAGAAGTTCAAGGAGCTATGATTGCATGGATAGCTCACTTGAAGAAGAGTCATCCATTTGAGGGTGGTAACATTAAAGGAAACTCTTGAGAACCACTTTCCTACAACATGAGAAAATCATTTGAACTTAGTGAGATTGTTGAAACAACTTACTCATGGGACTTATAGATGATCAAGTAACCCAAGTCCTCCATCTATCCAAAGAAAAGGCATTAAGGGAAAGAATCCTACATGCACAAAGTATAGTGGTGCACACATGACTAAAAGAAATTCACAAGTTTCAATGAGGGCCCAAAAGCCCATCTATATGGAGGAATTCCAAGGAGCCCACCACACTTTATGTATAAGGATATACATCATAATCAAGAGATGGTGGAAGATTTGGGCCATTTGTCCATAAAGGCCCAACTAAGAAATTTAGCCCACTTGAGATCTAAGGGAAGAATGGGCTAGTCACTTTTGTCCATACACATGTGAAGAAAGAAGGGGCCATTTAAAGTGAGCATTGTGAGCCCAAAACTTGAGGTGGGCCCTACCAATCTCATGGCCTCAAACCTTGAAAAGAAGATGAAAAATAAGAGAAAGCATCTAAGGAAAATATGAAGAGGAAAAGAGAGCATGAAGGAGCCCAAAATGAAGTATTGGGCCAATCAAATACACTAAGAGCTATGACTTCACTTTGAGCCCATTTGATACACATAAAAAGGGGCCCAACTCCCATGAGAGAAAATAAGATATTTTACCATGCACACTTGATGGACATGACAAAATTACCCTTTACATACACATGGAGGGAGTATATATAAAAAAAAAAAAAAAGGAAAAAAGATGAAGCTTGAAATGTCCCTCTCCTTGCACCACCTTGAGAAGAGATGGGAAAAGTTGAAAAGGCCAAAAAGCTTGGGCCCACCTTTACTCTCTTGAAGTACCTACATGAAGAAAAGAAAGAGAACATGAGAAGAGAAAATTAAAAGGAATGCAATGAAATGAAAGAAAGGAGTGGTCTATACCTTCACCACTCACCAAAGGGGGACCACCTTGCTGTCCCAAAACTCCACCAAAGCCTCACCACTTGAAAGAGCAAGAGGACCACCAAAAGAAGAGAAAAACTTGGAGAAAGAGAGAGTGAGAAAGAAGAGAGAGAGAGAGAGAGAGAGAGAGAGAGAGAGAGAGAGAGAGAGAGATTGCATGTTGGAAGCGCCAAGGGTGCCCCATGTTATATAGAAAAGGGGAGGGCACCCCATAACCCAGCCCACTGGAAAAACCAGTGGGCAGAGGAGGCTTGGGCGGCACCCAGGGGGCCAACTGTCCTCCCATCAAGCTGAAATTACTCATCTCTCTCTCTCTCTCCTTAGGAAGAACTCCCTCTTGGGAAGAGTACTTGCAAGTGAATCTTGTACCTCCATGTAAGAATGAAGTGATGGAAGAGAAGAATGAGAAAAAGAAAGGGATCTCACCAAAATCTCATCTTGTGAGAAATTGGAGAGAAATTAGCTTGATGATGTGGAAAAAGCTCCATGAGATTTTCGAAAGAAAGAAAAAAGAATTGACTTGGTCAAACATTGATCTCAACCATCCAAAGTCATGGCCTGATGATTTGAATCATTTTTCTGAAAACACCGAGAATTTTCAGCCCTGATTTCCAATGTGCATAATTTTGGGAAAGAAGACCTTAAACTACATCAGGATTAACATCCCAAGAGACTTTTTTAATAAAAATCAGCATCGATCTCGACCACTTGGATCAAGATCTGATGACCCGAATTTTTATAAATACACACACACACACACACACACACACACACACACACACATTTCCAGCCTCACATGTACATAATTTTGGGTCCGAAGACCTTAAACTACACTGGGATTAATTTCTCGGGGGACTTTTCTTACTTTCAACCAAAAACCGACATCGACCTCGACCGCTTCGGATCAAGGTTCGATAATCCGAATCTTTTCAAAAAATCACAAAAAGAATGTATTTTCAGCATGTACATAATTTTCGGTCCGAAGACCTTAAACTACATTGGGATTAATTTCTCGGGGGACTTTTCCTACTTTCAACCAAAATTGGCATCGACCTCGACTGCTCGTATCCAGGTTCGATAATCCGGATCTTTTCAAAAAATCACAAAAAGAATGTATTTTCAGCGTATACATAATTTTGGGTCCGGAGACCTTAAACTACACTATGATTAATTTCTCGGGGGGACTTTTCTTGCTTTCAACCAAAAACCGGCATCGACCTCAACAACTCGGATCAAGGTTCGATAACCCGAATCATTTTAAAAATACCAAAAAGATTTTAAGTTTTTCATAAAAACCAGTATCAATCTCGATCACTCGAGTTGAAGTCTGGAACTTTCTCAAAATAAAAAAAATTCACCATCAATTTTAATTGCGCAAATCTATCCCCAGTGGTTCGAAGACTTAAAAATATACTGGGATTAACTTCTCGGGGGCTTTCTTTCCCAACTTGTCCTAACATGGTTGACACTTGATTGTACGGGTGTCCGGAATCTTCTAAACAGGTAAGGGTTGAGGTGGGCAGAACCCCGCGATCTTGTTCGTGTTGAACACACCGTGATAAACAACCTTGATTTGGAAGTCGCTGTTGCATCTGACGGATGTTCCTTATTCCTAAAACTCATGAAGGGGATTAAGGCAATTGGGAGGCGAAGCGCACCCTCACGGAATTGTGAGTAGCATAAGACCCCAAACTGGATTGACAAAGGGAAATGTGAGGATGTGGCTCATTTTGTGGCCGAAGGAGTCCGTCGGACGATACGTGGTCTATGTGCATTACACATGAGGAATAGGAAACTTTGTGGGTGTGTTGACTGAAAACCCTAAAAATCTCATCATCCGAAGATGTAAAACTACGGCACTTAACTGTGTGAGATTCGTCTTACTCGCTGAGGTAAAATGGATCGGGTGCCTTACCAGCAGTAGAAGCTGGAAATGGATGAAAATTTCATACCTTTCCCTGCATTTTATAAAAATAAGAAAATACCAAAACATTGAAAAATCATCTTTCAAAAATCACAAAATACTTCCCTTGTTTTTAATAAACATCGATCTTTACTCGGACCAAATATCTTTAAAATCATAAAAATATTTTCTTTGTTTTCAATAATCGATCTCCATCCTGACTACTCAGGTAAAGATTCGAACCAAATATTTGTAAAAAATCACAAAAATTGTACTATCCCCAGCACAACACTTCAGGAGTCTCGAACTTCGCTCACTCACTTCACAGTTTGGGATGACGGTTCCGATCGCCTGCAAATTGGAATCTTGACTGAAACTGGCAACCAAACACCATCCTAATCACACCCATCCCCCAGAAGAACATCTTAAGGTTACAACTGACAACCTCCTTCATCCATCCCCATTAACAAAGAAACAACATCTTGGGACGATGGACCTGATCGACCACGGGTCAGGATCTTGACCAACCCGCTGACCAAACATCCGCATTGAAAAGAAAATCTCCAGGGAAGCACAACCCTGCAAGCAATAAGCTCAAAGTTCTCCGCATCCCCAGCGAAAGCAAAATCATTGAACTGAAAGAGAATGATCCAAACCATGCATCCATCATCAATTATGCATCCCCATGCATCAGCATCCATCGCATCAATCATCATGTTTACCTGCTTTCAAAATAAAAGTCGGTTAGCCAAAGACCCCACAGGCATCCCTAGTAGAAGCGCGTGCAAGCTAGATTTTCTTTTCGAAAAGATAAAAAAATATTACATATATTCCTATTGGCAAATAAAAACCCCACGGAGTATCACTCCCCAGAGTGGGTATCTTTTCAAAATCTAAAAAATATTTTTCCAATAAAGCGTTCGGCCTCCAAAACATTGAGAGATCTTCTATATCTCTAGGTAGGAGCTGACTTAAAAATCAAATAAGATCTAATGTCTCACAGTTTCCTCGAAGACCATCGGATCCAATGCACTCAAAGTATGGTCGAACTGAACTTCAGTGTCAGTGCGGTTGTACCACATGCCAAGATACGAAAAGATAAAAGCTAAAAGGCTCGGTCAAAGAAACCGTCTAAACGGTGGAAATGATGAATTGTAACCCAAGTATCAAAACTAGTAGATTGGGTGGAAAGAGTTCATCCGCACATACCTAGGCGTGGATGCCTAAAGTACCTTGACTGAGTCTAAGTCGGCGTAGTGGATCTCCCGTAAGACTACATGGACGCAGGGCAGCTAACCACTTTGACAGTCAAGCGAAACAAGTACTCCTGGAGTGATCCAGGAAAGTAATGAACAATCAATCATAGGGTCGGTAACCTCGTAAGACTACGATGGATGCAGAGGCTCTACTGTACCTTTCCGATGTTAGTACCAATCGGGAATGGAAGGGTTGCGATTCGGTACCCAGGTTGCAGCTCATGCAAGGACAATTGCAACGTTTTCTCCAAACTCCCATGGTATGTGAGAGTTATCAATTTCCAGACAATCAAGTGACTCAGATACAAAGGCAAGCAAAGATTCCAGACCACGATTTATGAATGACCGGGTCAGAAGTGGGGTGTCCACTCGTTTTGACATTCGGTTGCACGCAACCTCTGCCAATGAAGGGCATCTATAGACACCCCACCTTCGCTACAATGTTGGTAGAGATAGCTGAATGAATGGAGATCCATACCCCCAAATCCCAAGTCCAAACCCAGCCAAACTCACCCTTGTAAGCTCCAATCCATAGCCCAGCTCAAGCCTGAAACTAGTCGACTCACCCCTAAACATCATCCTGAAAACCCCCCATAAGAAAAACCAGTAAAAAAATTCTTAAAAAGTCAAACTTGGTGAGTCAACCCGCTGAGTCAGATCACCGAGTCAACTCACCGGGTCAATCCAGCCCCTGCACCTAGTCAACTCACTGTGTCAATCCATCTTTCAAACCCAATCAACTCACCTAGTTCCGGGCCACATCTTCAGAGTAGCTCTGAACCTCGAACCTCAGGCTTTTCTACTTCACGTTTGGGGGCCATATGCTCTGAAGCTGGAGCAGCGCGCCATACGCTCAAGCTTATTTACACAAGCTGCCACTGCTCGCAGCTATAAATATCTCCCTCCTCTCTTGTTTCAGCATCTAGAAAAAATTCCTCAACGTCCAGAAATTTTGAGTCCAGCTCTATCCCTTTAGCCCATTCCTCCACCAAGGAGAGCCCGAGTGAGAAGAGCTTAGCCCTGGTCCAGCCTAGCCTGACCCTGGTCCAAGTCTCCCAAACTATCTAAGTCACAATCTTAGCCACTCAAAGCAAACCCTTGTGACACCTCCGTCCATCCAGCTACTCTTTTATTAGCATCATCTCATTCGCATCTAGCATAAGTGTAACATTTACTTTTCTTCCAACCCCCCTGCTTATCATATCACTGTAAGCACTTTGATTAATCAAATACACAGCATGCATCCCGCATAAAGCACCTGTCAGTTCGAGCATATGCTCTGGGCTTCCTGTTAATGGAAACCTGCTCATCAGGAACTCTTACTGTTCAGACCTACATTCATGCATCATATCATTCATGAGAGTGTACGAGGATTAAATCAAACTTTCAAGTATTAGTTCGATTCTGTGAAGTAGAGACCGTACTTCGGTACGGGCAGAGTGGGTGTTTAACACCTTCCCACCCTGTAACCATGATCCCTTACCTCGAATCTCTGACCGCAGATAAAAAAGAGTCATTTTAGAGGAAGGAATCTTTGGATTCTCTTCTCTAACGTTTCTATAGGGTCTATCCGACTATAGATTAGAAGTAACTGGCTAGTGGCGACTCTGGTCTTATACGAACTCATTCAAATATATCCAGTTTAACACGACAACCGAGAAAAAAAGGCCCTCAAGAACGAGGGGAGCCAGGGCACAAAGGCGATTTGCGCACACCCCCTTTTTCGAAAGGGAGGGTCGGGAGAGCGGAAAGGCAAGCGTCCACAATATCTATACATAAATGATATGTTAATCTTTGGTACATGTTTAGAAGTTATAAATGATACTAAAATATTCTTATCTTCTAATTTTGACATGAGTGATATGGGTAAAGCTAATATAATTCTAGGTATCAAGATAATAAGGAACAATGATGATATAATTCTTTCTTAGTCACATTATATTGAAAAAATATTTATAAATTTTAATCACTATGATAAGAACCAAATTTCTACTCCTTTTGATTCTAATATTAAGTAAATTAAAAATGAAGATCGTAGTATATCTCAGTTAGAATATTCCAAGGTGATTGTCAGTCTCATGTATGCTATGATTTCTACTTGATTTGATATTACTTTTGCAGTAGGTAGATTGAATAGGTTTATAAGCAATTCATGTTCAGATAACTGGAATACTGTTTCTAGAGTACTCAGATACTTAAAGAAAACAATTAACTATGGCCTACATTTTTCTGGTTATCCTAACGTGCTTGAAGGTTATAATAGTGATGCAAGTTGGGTCACTGATTCTGATGAATTTAAGTTTACTAGTAGATGAATTTTCACACTTGGAGAAGTTGCTATTTCTTGGGGATCCAAGAACCAAACTTGCATATCTCATTCTACTATGAAATTTGAATTCATAGCTTTAACGGTTAGTTGTAAAGAGGTAGAGTGGTTGTAAAACCTGTTATTAGAAATACCATTATTGGTAAGGCCTTTGTCACCTATCTTTATCGACCATGACAGTTAAGCGACACTGTTGAAGGCATATAACAAAACTCTTATAATGAAAAATCCAAACATATTACTCCAAGGCATAGTTTTGTGTGGCAACTACTTGGTGATAACGTTATAACAATACAATATGTGTGGTCCATTCAGAACCTACTGAACCCGTCTACCAAGAGATTGGCAAGGGATGTTGTCAGTAGAACATCAAGCGAAATGAGACTTAAGGAAATTTTATAGACATCAGATGAGGAAAAACCAACCTAAGTTAATAGGTTTAATGGGTAAAGTACCTTACAGGAAGTGGCTGAAGCAACACTATACATTTTCTAATTTGTCTCATTCCTGAATATATGTACAATATTGGATACCTGTAATGATTAAAATGAGGATGACCTTTTGCTCTTAATGAGTCCTTGGATTTTACCATGTCTCTTAACCATCTATTTACTAGCCATTAGTTGAATGTTTAGAACTGCTTGATTAATATGATTTTATATACATGATGTTAGTGCATTTTTTCGTGGCATACTAGTGCACCTTGTTTCTCAATCACTTACGTTAGTGAGTCTAGTGTCGGTTGAGCCCAATGAAGAAGAAGACGGAAAACTCAGATGGCCTCGCTGCATCAAGGAAGAAAAATCAGGTAAAAGTGCTGCCTTGGTGCCTTAACCTTGACCAAAACCCAACCCTTATCATCTTTGATGACCTTGACCATATTAGGGAACCTTTAGTCATCATAGTTTGGCCCTAGGTGTCCCAAAAGAGCACCCATACCTTGGCCAATACAAGAGAGTTGGAGTATAGACGGGTCAGCAAAAATCAGGCTGAACCCAGGCCTGTCCGACCGGTCACGACCGGTCGCTGGACTGGACCGACCGGTCACGACCGGTCGGGCAGGCCCAGTCCAGAAGACAGCAACACGCTGTGTATGCAGGCAGGTGGACCGACCGGTCATGACCGGTTGGCTGGGCTGGTCCGACCGGTCGCAACCGGTCGGACAGACCCCCAAGTTGGACAGCAACCTCCCTGTCTTCACTGGCCTTTGGCCGACCGATTGGGACCGGCTGAGAACGGTCGGAAGGAGCCGTTTTTGCCCGTTTTATGACCGTTGGAGCTCATTTTTCCTATATAAGGAGCTCGATTTTTGGGCATATTAGAGAGGGTTTTGAGAGCCTATTCCCCACACCTTTTGTACATCATATGAGGCCTCAAAGAGGAGGGTTTCAAGTCATATCCCTTGTGTTTTAAACACAAGTGTGGGCATTCAAATGCAATCTAGAGATGACTTGATTCCTCTCTCAATTCTAGAGGTGAAACACTATACCATATAGGCATATCTCTTGTTCAAGACCTCTAGAAGACCCTCTAGGTGGATCTCCTAGTTAGAACAAGCTACATACCTCATGTAGGAGATTCAACCATCCTCCTATCACCTTGGGCATCTCAAAGGCATCACATGTAAGGTGTTTGATCGAGTGTAGCTGAGGCATTGGCGACGCAACGGCGACACGATCGAGGGAGCGAGGGTAGCTGATTGAAGCACGGGAGAGCGAAAATCAAGCAACCTGAACTGGCGCTAAACAAGGGGCTCATCCGACAAGTAAGGTTGTCTTTATTGAGAGTCCATTTAGGGTTTGTTTGTCGAACTCGAGCTAGGGACGTTAGCAGTTCCTTGGCCCGTTAGCCGGGCCTAAACTAAGTCTCCAAGGGGGAGCCTCCGACACGGGAGTGAACGTGCGTCGGGTTGAGAGTTAGCCTATGTCCAAAACTCCGTTTGGGTTGAGAGTTAGCCCTTTGTCCAAAACTCCGGTCATGGTTGAGAGGTGAACCGGTAAAACCTCCGTGTAAAGGTTGAGAGGCAAACCTCATTTAAAACCTCCGTTAATGAATGCCGGTGTGCTCAAAGGAGTTGGGTACTTGAACCGGGAGTGGAGTAGACCCAAAGTCGAACCACTATACATGCTTGTGGTTGTGATTGCATTGAGCACATTAATATCTTAGCATTGTTAGTTTAATTGTCTAATTATGAATGCTTGATAGGAATGTATGCTAGGCACTAATTAGGCACATCCACACACAAGATGTACTTTCACTAGTTGTGTAGACTTTAGCTCATTGATCCATTATCATAAGTCTACATAGGTTGTATAGGTTAGGAGCTTGATTAGTCAAATCTTTTGTTTACCTATACATGCTTTAGACTAGGTTGTTTATTGCTTAATCATATGCTAGTCTTGTGATTGGACCCACTTAGGCTTAGAAGCCGAAGTGTTCTTGCTTACTTAGTTTGATTTGTTTAATTATATAAGTAGGCGAAAAGAATTTCAGAAAAGGTCCTAATCACCCCCTCCTATAGGTTTAGCCATAATTCTAGTTGCTCTTTAAGCTTCCGCACATACGTGGGTGTCGTGTTAGACTACCCGACGTACTTTCAATTGGTATCAGAGCGGGTTGCTCTTCGAGGACGTAACTGTCTAGAGTAAGATCCGGTACCGGAGCACTAGCATCATGTCTACCTAAAAAGGGGAATCTATGTTGCCTCATGTCGAACTATAAGTAAAATGATTAGTTGAGGTCAACAATAACTAGGGTAAGAACTATTATCATATCCCCTACCGAACATTGCTCTCCAACTTGGAATGAATCTAAGGGAGAAAAATCTAGGATAGATGAATTCCCTCCCAAACAAACATGTTGGGTCCTATTAATCATACCCAAGGGGGTTGTGATCTAGGTTAGGTGACCTTAGGAGACCATATTGAGCTCAATAGATATAATTCGAGGATTAAGCCTTATTATAAGCATATTGATGAACTTGAGGAATTTAGCCTCTTTGGAATTATAGAAAAATCTGAGGATTTCAGCCTCATTTTTTTGCTTATGGGCAAATCAGAGGATTCAAGCCTCACTCGCCCAAATTTTGATAGTTTAGCCTTGCTTTAATTTGTATATTTGCTTGCTAGACTATCATCCGGCTTAGATTAGCTAATCATCTTGAGTTTTATGCTTCATTGTATGCTAATCTTTACTTAGTATTGGTCTTGATATACCAATAGGGGAGGTTGGTCGATTGGGCTATAAGCCCTTGTGCTTTTATTGCAAATGTATATCCTTAAGCAATTGCATGATTAACCTTGCCTAAATAGTTACAATTTCGTGTTAATCATGTTCCTTAGCATGCTCCATGTCTTTATGATTCATGCACCCTATACTCTCCTTGTTAGCATGTGCTTATAGTTATAACTGCGATACACTATCTACTCTTACCTTAACCTTATTGATATATCATTAAGGGGGAGAGAATAGTTTGTCAATTGCTAACAAAAAGGGGGAGAAAGATCAAGTCCCACCAAAACTAGTTTGCTATGTTTTGTGATGCAGGGATTGACAGGTTATGGGGGAGTAAATTGAAGAGGAGCAGCTTAGTTTAGGCATGTCGAGAGTCCTGTATTTAATGCTTTATCAATGTAATATCTTGAACATGTAATTTGTTTTGGTAGGTTAAGTTTTTGTAAGTAATTAACAAAGGGGGAGATTGTTAGTGTACTTTTCCGTGGCATACTAGTGCACCTTGTTTGTCAATCACTTACGTTAGTGAGTCTACTGTCGGTTGAGCCCAATGAAGACGAAGACCGAAGACTCAGATGGCCTCGCTGCATCAAGGAAGAAGAATCAGGTAAAAGCGATGCCTTGGTGCCTTAACCTTGACCAAAACCCAACCTTTATCATCTTTGATGACCTTGACCATATTAGGGAACCTTTAGTCATCATAGTTTGGCCCTAGGTGTCCCAAAAGAGCACCCATACCTTGGCCAATACAAGAGAGTTGAAGTATAGACGGGTCAGCAAAAATCAGGCTGAACCCAGGCCTGTTCGACCGGTCATGACTGATCGGCTGGACTGGACCGAACCGATCGGTCACGACCGGTCGGGCAGGCCCAGTCCAAAAGACAGCAACACGCTGTGTATGCAGGCAGGTGGACCGACCGGTCGTGACCGGTCGGCTAGGCTGGTCCGACCAGTCGCAACCGGTCGGACAGACCCCCAAGTTGGACAGCAACCTCCCTGTCTTCACTGGCCTTTGGCCGACTGGTCGGGACCGGCTGAGACCGGTCAGGAAGGAGCTGTTTTTGCCCGTTTTATGACTGTTGGAGCTCATTTTTCCTATATAAGGAGCTCGATTTTTGGGCATATTAGAGAGGGTTTTGAGAGCCTATTCCCCACACCTTTTGTACATCATATGAGGCCTCAAAGAGGAGGGTTTCAAGTCATATCCCTTGTGTTTTAAACACAAGTGTGGGCATTCAAATGCAATCTAGAGATGACTTGATTCCTCTCTCAATTCTAGAGGTGAAACACTATACCATATAGGCATATCTCTTGTTCAAGACCTCTAGAAGACCCTCTAGGTGGATCTCCTAGTTAGAACAAGCTACATACCTCATGTAAGAGATTCAACCATTCTCCTATCACTTGGGCATCTCAAAGGCATCACATGCAAGGTGTTTGATCGAGTGTAGCTGAGGCATTGGCGACGCAACTGGCGACACGATCGAGGGAGCAAGGGTAGCTGATTGAAGCACGGGAGAGCGAAAATCAAGCAACCCGAACCGACGCTAAACAAGGGGCTTATCCGACAAGTAAGGTTGTCTTTATTGAGAGTCCATTTAGAGTTTGTTTGTCGAACTCGAGCTAGGGACGTTAGCCGTTCCTTGGCCCGTTAGCCGGGCCTAAACTAAGTCTTCAAGGGGGAGCCTCCGATACGGGAGTGAACGTGCGTCGGGTTGAGAGTTAGCCTATGTCCAAAACTTCGTTTGGGTTGAGAGTTAACCCTTTGTCCAAAACTCCGGTCATGGTTGAGAGGTGAACCGGTAAAACCTCCGTGTAAAGGTTGAGACGTGAAGCTCATTTAAAACCTCCGTTAGTGAATGCCGGTGTGCTCAAAGGAGTTGAGTACTTGAACCGGGAGTGGAGTAGACCCAAAGTCGAACCACTATACATGCTTGTGGTTGTGATTGTATTGAGCACATTAATATCTTAGCATTGTTAGTTTAATTGTCTAATTATGAATGCTTGATAGGAATGTATGCTAGGCACTAATTAGGCACATCCACACACAAGATGTACTTTCACTAGTTGTGTAGACTTTAGCTCATTGATCCATTCTCATAAGTCTACATAGGTTACATAGGTTAGGAGCTTGATTAGTCAAATCTTTTGTTTACCTATGCATGCTTTAGACTAAGTTGTTTATTGCTTAATCATATGCTAGTCTTGTGATTGGACCCACTTAGGCTTAGAAGCCGAAGTGTTCTTGCTTACTTAGTTTGATTTGTTTAATTATATAAGTAGGCGAAAAGAATTTCAAAAAAGGTCCTAATCACCCCCTCCTATAGGTTTAGCCATAATTCTAGTTGCTCTTTAAGCTTCCGCACATACGTGGGTGTCGTGTTAGACTACCCGACGTACTTTCACATGATCCATCTACAGAAGGACTTACAATTTCGATGATCCACATAGATGCAAATGACTGCCACATGTGAGGATAATGAGTTGCCACTAAAATGATGCTACATTAATAAGGATCGCCACTAAAATGATGCTACATTAACGTGGGGAGTCTAGCCCGGGATAACGGGGAAGATAGCCACACAGCCACTCGAAACGAAAAGGATAGGGATTGAAGAAACTTGTACTTTAATTTCTTGTCCTTTAACCCTATATTTAAAAGGCTATACAAAACTTGATATTTGGCCAACTAAAATCTACCATAAAGTGTGGATCCATCTCTTTCATGTCACCTACTCCAAGATTAGGAATGAAACTAATCGACCATGTGACATCTTTCACATTTTTTTTTTTACACTGGTTTTCCTCTCCTCTTCTTATTATTTTTGAAAAATTATCAAAAGCTTCCCAATAAAAATATAAGTTGATTAGGATATGTGGGTCAACGGGATATGACGGTCTACGCAATCTTGGAACCTTCACATAAAACTGAAAATGGACAGTATATGTCCATGGGTCTACCTAACAACTAAGGGAACAAAGAGGATCTTGTCACTCCTCTTTTTCTACGGTTAGGAAGGCCTTTGAATTACTAATGGTTTAGATCATCCTGAAGCGAGCTTGATCAAAAAATGAGTATAAACTCATCCATTTTTTTCTTTGTAAACTCTTTTGATTTTTAAGAAGTATTGAATGAAGGGTATCTTTTCTTTCTTTTTTCAAGAGAGGGATGGAGAGAGTTTGGATGAGGTAGGGTTTATCTCATCTAACTTAAAATCTTTTCCTTTCTCTAATCTTATCTATGATTGAATTCAATTTTTAAATCCCAATAGAATGGTAACCATTGCATTAGTGGTTGCCCACAAGCCTATTTCTAATCATTTTTCACTTAATCACATTGTTAGATGAGTACAAATAAAATGTGAATCTAAATTGTCTTATAACAACTAAAACAAAACATCACGATCATAAAAATTATAAGCATGCATATGACCAGCTAAAACACTGTTACCTTCTCACAGTTATTTGGATATTAAGTGACCACATAATTAGGACTCAATAATTCTAACTTTGTAATGCCTATCCTAGTCTACATAATCATACCATATGGAGTTGACTCCTGATACGAGGTACATGACTAATATATGTACTCATCCAATATATCGAGTTTATTTAAAAATTTAGTTTATGTGCAAATATCGATTTAATTTTTTTTTAAAAATAACAATATAATATATATGCTTTTGAAAGAGTATTATTTGTAAAATGTTGTAAAGAAACTGACATTACTATCAAATAAGTTTTTAAGTGTGTATTAAAAATTATAGAAGCTGGAATAATTGTGATGAGATCTACCCTGTGTAGATGTATAATTTAAAATCAACTAAGTTACATTTCTAATGTAATTGAGCCCAGCCAATTTAAAACCATTTATCATAGTATTAGTCGCACTAAATCTTATTCTCTTATACGCAAGAAATGAATATTTGAGGACGTAAAGAGTCACTTATGTGATTGGCTAGTAAAATGTTGCAATAATTAAATTGAATAAAGTGGTTTATAGATATTGGTGAAAATTAAGAGGAAGATATCAACATGTTGGCCCAACAACATATCAACAGCCCTATTCATCAGACATGTTTAATCACACGTCTGGTGGCCATCCACACAGATGCAATGAGTGGGAAGATTCTTACCCTCATTGGCCTACAAACTAAAGACTAACAAACAAAGTACAGAAACTATCCATAAAAAGGTTATTCTGATTTGAGATGTCTTATGCTTGTCCACGGTGAAACACATCAGGCTAACGGTTTTGACCATCTAACGCTGGTCCCACTTGTACAAAGGAAAAAGCATCAGGACCGTCCATCACAGAGCATTTTTTGCATGGGGCGGTGGATTTGTGCCGTCAATGTATGGGATGACAATCTAGACCATTCAATTTGGACTCTCCAATATTACGTGGTTGATATAAATAATTTGAACCGTCAATGAAGACTGTCCAATCTGGACCCCAATAATGTGCTGCATAGGCAAGAGACAGTCCAATGCAGACAGTCTCTTGTATTTTGCACCTTCACTGGTGTTCAAATCCACACAGTCCATACACTGAACGTCCGAGACATGACTGTAAGACATCTGAATGAGCTCGCGCAATCTACACGTACGGTCCACGTGATGGACGGCTGTATGAGGTTGGGTGATCAAAGCTGTCAACGTATGTAGGGTTTGAATTAGGAGTTCAAATCAGGATACAGCCCATTAAAGGCTGCATGTGTATAGCACCATCGGCACCGTTCAATATGGACCGAATGTGTACTTGTGTCGGACTGGTGATCCTTACACGTGGGCTCCATGTTGACCACATATCATAGTTGTTAGATCATGATCGTGTAATTGGGATATAGAAAGGATTAACAATCTAATCTGGATATCTGGGCCATACATCAGAATCACACCATTTAGCCAATCTCGGCCGTTTGTCAGATCTAAGTTGTTTGTTCGATATCAGCCGTCTAACCTACGCCCCTAGTGTATGCACTAATAATAATAATTTTCGGTGGTGGCATGTGGGCCCAAATGTTAACTGCACCTCCGTGGATTTCTCCATGCACCAACGGTATCCCAAATGGAAAAAAAAATAAATCCAAACCCTTGAATGGTTGGCAAACAAATAGATGGTTGAGAATCAAATCACATCAACGTACGAATTCTATCATGAATCTTCCAATTTGGGAATATTTTGGCTCGTGGGTCATCTCATCAACGGTATGGATAATAGAAAAAAGGCCCTGACTTGTACAAACTGAATAAATAGTGCAAAACAAGAATTAAAATTCAAAGGATATCTTTATTTTATTGAGAATCTTCCATTCATCTTTATTCAATCCAACACACGGTGAGATGGGAAGCCAGATCAGGATGTTGGGTGCTGAGGCGGCATCAGATGGGTGTCCACGTCATGCACAGACGTAGAAACAATTGCAGAGGCCATAGACTTGAGGGTCACACTGGCCTGACCCACCCTTGTGAGCGTTGGCGCATGCCGTCTGGCAACGGTTCTGATCACATGGTTCCCTGGTTTTCATCGGATCATTGCACTTCACATATGCAGCGACCTCACCTGTTTTTGGTACACACACAATGGTAAAAAATTCCGTCAGATGCTTACATTATTGCCACTGAATTCCAAGATGGTCCACCTACGTAATTGGCACCATGCATAGTGTACAAGGGTTCTTTTAGCTCGTAACGTGGGCCACCATGGTACAGTGTACACATCACATAAATTTTCATGAATCCAGACCGTCCAAACTGCAGATCACCTAGTGGATGTAGTGTAGCATGGAAATTACATTGATTAGGCAATCCTAACAGTCCAATAAGTGGCCGTCTAATAGACTGTTGAAAGTAGAAATTTAAACGATCTGTATTGAATGAGAGAATCAGATGATTAGGATTCTCTTGTGTATGTGAATTTTGGGCCATACTCCATACACAATGGTGCCTGTGAATTGGATGGTCAGATCAGATCACATTACATGAATGTCACGTTTATAGTGGCCATTGAAGAAGTTACCTGCATGAAAACAGAGGAGAAGAACAAGGAAGAGAGGAACAGCAACAGACTTCATATTTAGGTTCGAAGATGAGATGGGAAAGGCCTGAGTTGGAAGTAACCGAGTGGAGTAGAAATGCTGAGAGGCTGACGGAAATGTGTGAATTTATAAGCTCATGGCATTAACTTTGGTGGGGTGGCATGAACGAAGATGTGGGCCCATACGATCTCCTAATCTTGGCCCAGACATAAAACTAAGGATCCCACGTGCAATTTGTGAGATTTCGCACGGCCTATTTCCGGAAGAGCTGAATCTGTAGTGAGTAGTGAGTACATCTGTGGGGCCTACCTTGATGTATGTGTTCATTATCCACGCTGTCCATCCATTTTTACAGCTCATTTTAGGGCATGAGCCCAAAATTGAAACATATCCAAAGCTCTAGTGGAACACACCACGGAAAATAATATGGACAATGATGCCCGCTGGGCTCACAGTGCTGTTGATGATGTCACAAAGACATGAATGAAAGGGGAAAAAAAAAAAAAAAAAAAACCAAATATCATCTTGATCCCAATCTTCAATGGCCCCTGAGAAGTTTTCAACGGGGAGAATTCAATTCCCACTATTTTCCTTGGCGTTGTCCACTAGATCTTTGGATATGCTTCATGTTTTGGGCTTATGCCTAATATGAGCTTGGAAAATGGATGGACGGCATGGATAAAAGGTCCCACAATTTCCTCACCACCCTGTATCCGCTCTCTATCTCCGGCCATTGCTTCTCGTCATGGGGTGTTGTGTGATACTCTGTCAGAGTTTAATGGTTGATACGCAGGCACTTAGAAATTGAACACTTGGCACTCATCAACTCAAATTCAACCATCCAAATTGAAGAACCGTCCCTAGATATAGCTAATCATGCCAGAATAAGATTAATAAGATTGGTTGAATAATTGACCGACGCTTGCTGAATTGGAACAACTGGCTGATTGTTGCTTCAACCATTCAACACATGTCCGTGCCAATCTTCTAGTTAGCTAGTTGAATCAATCTAAATTTTTTAGTAGTCCATAATAAATTGTAGCCCGAGACTTGTGGAAGGCTCAGTTGAGTTAATTTTATACCAATGGTGCAATTTTTTTAGTGTCTGCGTATCAACTATCATCCACTGCCAGAGTATCAAACTTTTATCTCCCCACTTTGCGTAGATAGTCGGTGAGCATATTATCAGGTGAGGTAGGTGGCCCCTCCAACTTCAGTGAATCTGGTCGATCAACTGGTAAGCCCTCCTATAAATGATCCATACTTAAAAAAAGCTCTCTAATTGAATATGTATTAGCAAATCGTGGCAAAACATTTACCTTTAAAATCGTGGGACCGGCATTTTGTATTACCACATCAGGTGGACCACAAATTGACAGCTAGGATTTTGACATTTGTCATTTGCCTGAATGTTAAGAAAAGTCAGGGACGGTCAATGTTCAATTTCGAAAGGTGGAATTCTACGTCCTGGTGTCCATGACTTTACTCAGTTTTCAGTTCTAAGAAGTAGGACATGATTATTGGACCATGATTTGATGGTCCACACCATAGGGCAGTAGCAGCTGGATGTCGATAATCCATTATTTAAAGATTCTAGAAGGGATTTTGACGGTACTGACACTCATGTACGGCCATTTTGCCCACTTGTTCACGTGGGAAACTTATCTCTGAAAGAAAGAGGGCCGTGACACCTTTTAAACATTTCCATGGAAAATAATACCCTTTTACGTTTCTTCCACATTGAGCCCTGCACCACCTGACAGTTATTAATTTGTGGAAGATCTATTGAGGTGGATAATCAAAGAGTAAAAGTGGGGTCCATCAGGAGGCATGATGCAGATCCACACCTTCCTTTCATTTCAGGAACTAATTATAATATTTGTGTGATGAATTAAGGTCAAGGAAGTTGGTCAAAGTACAAGAAATAAGGTGATTTATCTAAGACTGTTGAAATGCTATTGGTGGTCCCATCATATTTAGATAAATATGATAATTAGTTTTTTTTTTTTAACCAATGTATCTTTGTTAAATCACCTAATTACTATGAGCGGGTTGGATGACATATAAACATCACTGTGGGCCCCACATAATGTAGCATGTACTGTTATGGTTACGAAAAAATAAATAAAATCATCAGAAGTTATGACGTTGGCTTTCCCCATCCGATTTTTATATCAATTTTATTTAGTGGGCCATCTAATGGAAGATCCAATCCATTCATAATGTCCTTTGACCAGGTTTATGTCAAATCAGTATTGGAATCACAATTCTTAGAGTTATTGGTCGCCCACACTGATAGAAAATGATAAACATATTCGACATAAATACGTTATTCTTTATAGAGTTGTGGGTGACCTGATGGAAATCCTTTGATCATCCTAGGGATATTTATATTCATCCAACTTGTGGACAAAATGAACGAATCAGATTTGATGAAAAAGGTACCACGAGGGGCCAGAACGATTGTACGAATAGATACAAAACCCCCAAACATATCCCTAATCCCAACCACGACCTCATTTCTTGCTACTCCCCAACGACCGAACCCATCCTGGACGGACGACTTCCTCGACGGCCGACCACCTCCCGGACGCACGTCACCTCCGGCGTTCTCTTATCCTACTCCGGTCTCTTCTCCCACCATAAAAAAGTGAGAAATGGCGCCTTCAGGTTTTCACACTATCATTTTTGCTTGTAATGGTTGACTTTTTTTTCTTTTTTTTTTTCACCACATGAAGATGTGGTACAGTGATACCCATCCACAGTGATACCCAACCATCCTATGGTTTTCATAAGCTAAAGATCATGATTGTAACACTTCAAGGGTTGTCACTGCGGGTCGGGGTCGTGATACCCATCCATAACAGAGGATCAAACTGCCATTCAACTAGTCTACCAACCACGACTCATACAACATGACAACGAAAACCCTTTTATGTATGTTTATCACAACCCTGATCCATAACAGAGGATCTAGGTGCCATTCCAGCCTGTTTATACTATCACAACCAACATGACAACCATGACTCGTAGTGGATGGCTATCACGACCCTGATCCGTAACAAAAGATACGGGTGCCTTTCGGCCTGGTCTGGCTATCACGACCCATACAACATGACATCTATGACCCGTAGTGAATGACGATCATGACCATTGATGGGTAATACCTTTGCTAGTATCTCCTTTGTCTATTGTGACATGGTTTCCCTTTTGACCTTTGTTGCAGATTCATGTTGGTTACTTTTGTGTTTATTTATGTTTCATATCCTTACCTATATTTTGGTGCGGGCGGAAGTGGTGTGTGGGATAACTGATTCGAATCCACAGATCTATAGGGACTCCTCCACCTGTCTTCGTTGAATCCACGACGGGATATCTCGAATCCACGAGACCTTCTCTTCGAATCCACGAAGAACAACTCGAATCCACGAGCAAAACAAAAGAAAACTCTTAACTTTTATTCAAAATATATCAATTATCTTTTAAAACGAGAATTAAACAGGTACTTATAGTAAACTAAACCCTAGAAACTCAACCTAGGTGTCCTAATTGGAAAATGAAACTAATTAGGCGAAAACGGAATAAAAAACCATAAAAAAGAGGAAAGTTCGCGCACTTGCTGTGCAATGGCCGGTCGGTCGGTGGGGGGATCCGGCCGGTCGGAGTTGAGGGCCGGCCGGTCGGTTTATGACAAAAAATGTCCAGAGAGTTTTTACTCTCTGGATTGTGGGGTCCGGCCGGTCGGCTGGCGGTCGGTTGAAGTGTCCGACCGGTCGGCTGGGCTTCGGGACTTCCAAGCCCCTCTTGCCAGCTCAAGTGGGCCCACTTTCGGGTCCTTCTCCTTGTCCTCTTTTCATCATGATTGGGAGGATGTCTCCCTACATCAGTCACCCTCTATTGAAAGAAACTCGACCTTGAGTATCACTTTTGTCTACACGGTCTTGTTGCATTGTTACTTGAGACAAGGTGAGATTGTCTCTAACTCTTGATTTGTCGGCGGCCGTTAGCCGGGATTGTTGGAGCGAGGATGATTTGCCTTCCATCCTTGCTGAAAGTAATAATATTGTCTCGGCCACGATGTACAACATCTCGATCAAATTGCCAGGGACACCCAAGGATAATGTGACAGGCATCCATATCAACAACATCACAGCGTATCTGATCCTTATAAGCCTTGCCAATTGAAAAGGAGACAAGGCATTGTTCTTTCACCTTCGTTTTGCTTCCTTTCCGAATCCACCCAATGCCATAGGGCGAAGGATGCGGTGTAGTCTTGAGCCTCAACTTGTCCACAACTTCTTGAGAGACAATGTTTTCGCGGCTACCACCATCCACAATCACATCACATACTTTCCTGCCCATGGTACAACTTGTGTGGAATAAGTTATGACGTTGGGGATGAACATGTGAATCGATCATGCGCTCAATATCTAGTATAACCAAAGATACACCTTGATCACCTGAAATCCACTCAGTCCCTTCATCCTCTTCTTCACATTGCTCTCCAGCAACAACATTTTCCGGCGACATCATCCGTGGTGGTAATTACATTAATTGCGGGCCGTTGTGGGCAAAAGTTTAAAAGATGCCCGGGTTGCCAACATCGAAAATAATGATCGGGTCTCGGTCGACCGTACGGATTCAGAATCCTACTTGGATTGGGTATGGTTGCTGAGCGTTGTGGTTGGGCTTGGCCACTTCCTAGTGTAGTTTGATGGCCAACATGGGGCTGAGTACTTTCAACAATTTCTTTTCCTTTGGAAAGGGGAGGATCTTGCACTAGATAATTTGTGGGGACTGTATGAGGATTGGTGTGTGTGAGAGCCTTCGCTAGTTGCGTCTCAACCCGTTTAGCGACCTGAGCGGCTTCATCCAAAGTCCTAGATCAACCGCAACTGAACTTGGTCTTGGATCGTGGGCCTTAAACCGCCGATGAACCTTGCGGTTTTCTGTGCCTCCGTTTCAGACAACCTATTGCGAGTCAGTGAGGTGATCCAATTCTGTTTGATATTTCGTGACAAAGAGGCCTCCCTGTTTACAATTCTGATACTTATGAAATAATACCTGTTCATAATCGCTCGGCAAATTTTGGGATTTCAGTAAGCGCTTCATCCGGGGCCACGAACGAATGGGAAGTTTGTTCTCGGGAGCGCTCGTATTCTGTAATTGCTCCCACCATGCGAAAGCGCCCGATTTTAACTTGTACGTGACAAGTTTCACTTGTAAATCATCGGAGATCCTCATGTGGTCAAAGTATCTTTCAACCTTGGCTATCCAATCAATGAAATCCTCAATGCCAAGTGCGCCATTAAAATTAGGGAGTTCACCCTTACCTCGAAATCCTCGATCAATGCGATCGTCACATGCTTCTCGATCACCGGGATGTCGGAACACAAAATCTTTTACTTCGTCATCGCTGGATCTGATATCCTCTTCATCAATCGGTCGACGATTGGCCACGGGCGATGTTCGACGAACAATGTTGTTATGAGGTACAACTGCTGCAGGAAGATGGGCGTCGTTAGGGGGTTGTTGCGGGGCGAAAGTCGTGGCGAGGCGATCGATTGAGGCTTGTAACACTTGCATAACTTGAAGATGTTCTCGTCGAAACTCCATGAACTCACTCGACGTGAGGGGCTGCTCATCGGAGCCACCATCTATAGGATTATTGTCATTGCTTGCACTTGAAGCCATCGCCGAGGAAAAACCTGCTCTGATACCAACTTGGTGCGGGCGGAAGCGGTGTGTGAGATAATTGATCTGAATCCATGGATCTACAGGGACTCCTTAACCTGTCTTCATCGAATCCACAATGGTATATCCCGAATCCATGAACCTTCTCTTCGAATCCACGAAGAACAACTCGAATCCATGAGCAAAACAAGAGAAAATTCTTAACTTTTACTCAAAATATATCAATCATCCTTTAAAACGAGAATTAAACAAGTAGTTATAATAAACTAAACCCTAGAAACACAACCTAGGTATCCTAATTGGAAAATGAAACTAATTAGGCGAAAACGGAATAAAAAACCATAAAAAAGAGGAAAGTTCGCGCACTTACTGTGCAATGGCCGGTGGGTCAGTGGGGGGATCCAGCCGACGGAGTTGAGGACCGGCCGATCGGTTTGTGACAAAAAACGTCCAGAGAGTTTTTACTCTCTAGATTGTGGGGTCCGGCTGGTCGGCTAGCTGGTCGGTTGAAGTGTCTGACCGGTCGTCCGACCGGTCGGCTGTGCTTATGTTCGGGACTTCCAAGCCCCTCTTGCTAGCTCAAGTGGGCCCACTTTTGGGTCCTTCTCCTTGTCCTCTTTTCATCATGGTCGGGAGGATGTCTCCCTATATCAGTCGCCCTCTCTTGAAAGAAACTCGACCTCGAGTTTCGCTTTCATCCACGCGGTCTTGTTGCATTGTTGCTTGAGACAAGGAGAGATTGTCTCTGACTCTTGATTTGTCGGCGGCCGTTACCCGGGATTGCTGGAGCGAGGATGATTTGCCTTCCATCCTTGTTGAAAGTAATAATATTGTCTCGGCCACGATGTACAACATCTCGATCAAATTGCCAGGGACGCCCATGGATCATGTGACAGGCATCCATATCAACAACATCATGGCATATCTGATCCTTATAAGCCTTACCGATTGAAAAGGAGACAAGGCATTGTTCTTTCACCTTCTTCTTGCTTCCTTTCCGAATCCACCCAATGTCGTAGGGCGAAGGATGAGGTGTAGTCTTGAGCCTCAACTTATTCCACAACTTCTTAAGAGACAATGTTTTCGCAGCTACCACCATCCACAATCACATTACATACTTTCCCGCCCACGGTACAACTTGTGCGGAATAAGTTATGACGTTAGGGATGAACATGTGAATCGATCGTGTGCTCAATATCTAGTATAACCAAAGATACACCTTGATCACCTGAAATCCACTCAGTCCCTTCATCCACTTCTTCATATTGCTCTCCATCAACAACAATTTTCGGCTCGGCTTGGACATCATCTGTGGTGGTAATTACATTAATTGTGGGCCGTGGTGGGCAAACGTTTAAAAGATGCCCGGGTTACCCACATCGGAAATAGTGATCTTGCCTCGATCGGCTGTACGGATTCAGAATCCTACTTGGATTGGGTATGGTTGCTAAGCGTTGTGGTTGGGCTTGGACACTTCCTAGTGTAGTTTGACGGCCAACATGGGGCTGAGTACTTTCAACAGTTTCTTTTCCTTTGGAAAGGGGAGGATCTTGCACCAAATAGTTTGTGGGGACCGTATGAGGATTGGTGCGTGTGAGAGCCTTCGCTAGTTGCGTCTCAACATGCTTAGCGACCTGAGCGGCTTCATCCAAAGTCCAGATCAACCGCAACTGAAGTTGGTCTTGGATCGTGGGCCTTAAACCGTTGATGAACCTTGCGGTTTGCTGTGCCTCTGTTTCAGACAACCCATTGCGAGTCGTGAGGCGATTAAATTCTGTTTGATATTTTGTAATAGAGCGGCCTCCCTATTTACAATTCTGATACTAATGAAATAATACATGTTCATAATTACTTGGCAAAAAATTGGATTTCAATAAGCGCTTCATCCGGGGCCACGAACGGATGGGAAGTTTGTTCTAGCGAGCGCGCGTATTCTGTAATTGCTCCTACCATGCGAAAGCGCCCGATTTAACTTGTACGCGACAAGTTTCACTTGTAAATCATCGGAGACCCTCATGTAGTCAAAGTATCTTTCAACCTTAGCTATCCAATCAATGAAATCCTTGATTCCAAGTGGGCCATTAAAATTAGGGAGTTCACCCTTACCTCGAAATCCTCAGATCAGTGCGATCGTCACGTGCTTCTCAATCACCGGGATGTCGGAACACAAAATCTTCTACTTCGTCATCGCTGGATCTGATATCCTCTTCATCAATCAGTCGACAATTGGCCACGGGCGATGTTCGACGAACAATGTTGTTGTGAGGTACAACTACTGCAAGAAGATGGGCGTCGTTAGGGGGTTGTTGTGGGGCGAAAGTCGTGACGAGGCGATCGATCGAGGCTTGTAACGCTTGCATAACTTGAAGATGTTTTCATCGAAACTCCATGAACTCTCTCGACGTGAAGGGCTGCTCATCGGAGCCACCATCTGTAGGATTATTGTCATTGCTTGCACTTGAAGCCATCACCGAGGAAGAACCTGCTCTGATACCAACCTGGTGCGAGCGGAAGCGGTGTGTGGGATAACTGATCTGAATCCACGGATCTACAAGGACTCCTCAACCTGTCTTCATCAAATCCATGACGGGATATGTGGAATCCTCGAGACCTTCTCTTCGAATCCACGAAGAACAACTCGAATCCACGAGCAAAATAAGAGAAAACTCTTAACTTTTATTCAAAATATATCAATCATCATTTAAAATGAGAATTAAACAAGTACTTATAGTAAACTAAATCCTAGAAACGCAACTTAGGTGTCCTAATTGGAAAAAGAAACTAATTAGGTGAAAACGGAATAAAAACCATAAAAAAGAGGAAAGTTCGCGCACTTGCTGTGCAATGGCCGGCTGGTCGGTGGGGAGATCCGGCCGGTCGGAGTTGAGGGTCGGCCGGTCGGTTTGTGACCAAAAACGTCCAAAGAGTTTTTACTCTCTGGATAGTGGGGTCTGGCCGGTTGGTTGAAGTGTCCGACCGGTCTTCCAGCCAATTGGCTGGGCTTATGTTCGGGACTTTTAAGCCCCTCTTGCCAGCTCAAGTGGGCCCACTTTCGGATCCTTGTCGTCTTTTCATCATGAACGGGAGGATGTCTCCCTACATCATATTTCCGACTCAGTTCTTTATTTATGTTTTGCAACTTCATGTTCATATTTCTTTAGGCCACCCATCACTACATCAAATATTACTTTTACCAAGGAAATGTTTCTTGGATAAATGATATAATTTCCTGGGTAAAGGTTATTACCAACAAAAATGTACGTCACAGTTTTTGTCGAAATATCACCCTCGGGAAAAGAAATTACCGTTGAAATTTAATTTTTCTCGGTAAATAGTTGACAAAAGTCAACACTTTCGTGGCTATTGTTTAATTCGTCGGTAATTATGCAACTATTACTCAGGAAGACTTTCCTTGGAAAGAAGCTTATGACCAGAGAGCTGTGCCCCTGAAAAAGCTATGACCGAGGAAGTATTTCCTTGGAGAAGGTAGTGGCAATGCCTACAAATCTCTCTTTGGAACATTCAATATCCCTACACCTACGAGTATTTAATATTCAATATCCCAATCACCCGATAGAACATTCAATCGTATACCAATCAAAATGACTATGCAACCATAATATTGTTTTGAATAAAATCGAAATGCCAATCCCACCAGTACATACAACCAATAAAAAAAAAAAAAAAAAAAAATCAATAGCACGAACATCCCCACTATCACCAACAAACAATCTGCAAAATAAAACAATACAATATTAGTAATTAATAACTTACAAACAAAATATGCATTTAGGTGTTCATTTTTCTTTTTCAAATCACATAATGAAACTCAATACAACTTGAATTGAAGATTTAGACCATGTAGGCACTGCTCCATTTCAGCAGCTACCCAAACTAGTTTCTTTGCCACGAATGATACGGGCACCTGCAGATATAAGATGGAGAGGAAAAGAAATGCAAAGAAGATCAACTCAAAGACTAGATCTTCTATTTCAAGGAAAAAAATCCAAGAAAAAAAAAAAAACTGAATCAAAGCAAAAAAAAACATGAAAAAACAGCTAATAGCAAAAGAAAACATTCCTATTTTTTTAGAACGGTTCATGAATTGTTGATCTCAACTACACTGCCAAACTGATCAGAGAATTTCTGAATTTAAAAAAAGAAAAGAACGATGATGATTACAGTGTACTGCTGCTCCATGGGCCCTATGATCGCTGACAACTGCATACGAAAGCCCGCATTCAGCAAGCTTCACGGTTTTCATGAAATTCTCGGAGATGACATGCAACAGATGATAATCTGGAAATCTCAAAACTGATTGGAGTATTTTGTCAAACAGAAACGAATTTCCCAATTTCAGCTAGTCAGTTCCCTCAATCTGTAAAAATAAAAATAAAAATCCCAAATATAAAAATTAAACACACACACATGTAATTAAACTCGAAAAGCCCCAAAATTAGGATCAAATTCACCTCTTCAAGAGGGAATGTTGTAGAAGGCAACATTGATGTCCTTGTTAGGGTTATCATCTGCCATGATGTCAGTTTCTGCTCCAAATATATATATATATATATATATATATATATATATATATATATATATATATATATATATATATATATATATATATATATATATATATATATAATCAGAGGTTACAATCATTTAATCAGTTGGAATTTTGTGGTTATAACCTATTTGAAGGCTTGGTTTTGATGCCCCAAATATCATGACATTTCATGATTAAAAAGTCTAATTTGGTGCCAAACATCATGATATTTCATGATATTTGGTGCAACCAAACAGAGCCTACATGTGCCCAACAATTTGGATTGATGTTAGGATATTTATGGCCTGGTACACAATTTTCGAGTGTATACATATGAACCATCACACTATTTTCCCTTCAGTTGTGCATGAATGGAGGAAAATTAAGATGCAGATGCAAAAAAGTAAATGATTTCTCAGAAAATTGGCAACTAAAGATTCCAGCAGATACTTTGCTGTTTGTTTTGTAGTGCAATTTTCCTTGGAAATAGAGTTTCACTTTCTTCACCACAATTGGGATTTTTCCCCTTCCAAGTACTAGATAATACCTTCTAGTATAAAGCTTGTTACATGCATTCACTTGTAATTGCTTAGTGCTTCCTGATGCTACTGAGAAGTTGGAAATGCCTAGATGCAAGCTGTCAAGCTTACCCTGCCTCCCTCGCTTGCAACGCTTACAGAAATGTGAGATCTCGTGGTGTAGCATGAAGTGATTGTTGCCGAGAGGACTAGTATTTCAGCCCAAGCCAAAACCAAGAAATCAATATATCTTTTCATTCAGTTAATGAAATCAAACACCATTTTCTAACATGATTCTGCACTTTGGATGGAAATTGAAACAACAAAAAATTATCAAAGCAAATTACACAAGTGAATGGACAATCCTCAAAATTCAACAGTCATTTCATTGTAGTTCAATATAAAAGAGCCACTAAGCATGTCAAGGTAGAAACGTAAATGCATAATCAATTGAAGATGATCATTATTGTTGTTTAAGCAACTAATGGTGACCCATTAAATGATGAATGAACCAACTCACTTTTCAGAAAAAACTTCATATAGTTGCCTCTGCATCCAAAACAACATCTAGTTAGGCAAAAATCAGAGAGTTTTTCTTCTCAAGTCAGAGACAATATACAAAAGAAATGGATGGCTGATGCAGTTTTCTTCCAGACATCCATTTGTTTTGTACACCAGTCCAGCAAAGAGATCATTTCCTAAAAAAGAATGGTAATATCACATGCAAGCATCACAAGCTCTATCATAAAAAAAAAAAAGTTTTAGATTAATGAAAGATGACCTCCATTAAACTTGCCTTCCCGGTCCTGTTCTCTCCAAGGATCACAATAATTTGGGAATCAGTGAATTCACCCCCAATCAATTTAAGCTTGAAAATGCCTAGAGTTTCAGTTATGGTTGGATATCTATGACATGCACAAGTTCAAATCTCCTTGGTGCTTCCCTGTGGAGTCTCTGCAACCTAAAGAAGGTAATAATGTCAAACCCAGGCCACTTGTAGATCACAACATGCTAACTACACAGCAATACAAAATCGTTACCTTAAATTGAAAGGACTCATCCAGGAACCGTAGATTGTCAGTAGAGAAATATCCAGCCAAATAGACATTAATTCCATGTCCAACAGAATAGGGAAGGGTCACAACTCCATATAACTTTGGCTTCCCATATAAGTAGCAGATGTAATCAGATAAGTAATTTAGGACACTAAGGTCATGATCCACAACAACCACATAGCTGAAGAAGGAAAACATAAACAGAGTTACTGTTTTACTCAAAGTAGAGGAAGATAATAGAGAAAATCTTAGCATAATCATGTATCCCAGCATAGACTGTCTACTTTTGAGTCCTGAAATTCATGCTGTCAGCCTGAAATAGGTCTGCTCAGTCCAATGCTTGAGCAAATTAGGATTAAAAAAAAAAATCAAATATTCACGTAGCAAACCTAATCTAATTTCTATCAAAGTTCTTGTTTCTATTACACGCACCCAACCAAAGCATTATAAAGTACATTTTCATGTTCCGTTCAGGCATTCTATCGAACACACGGCGAGCATCCTTCATGCCCCCACACTTCCCATACGTCTCAAGCAATTTATTGTGGGGGTTAGTTTTGGAAATGGATGCAGAGAGAGAGAGAGAAGGGGGATTTTGTGAGGGTTGTCTTTGGAAATGTAGAGAGAGAGAGAGAGAGAGAGAGAGAGAGAGAGAGAGACCATTAATAGAGTCGGCAGCTTCATCTGCTGCGCCCTCTGTTGCATTAGTCAATCGCAGCAATGACCTCCACCAAGTGCGTCATCGATCGTCAACAACAAGATCGGCCCAACCCATTGATTCTGACAGTCGAAAAAACGCTCTTCTTCTTCTACGCCAGAGCTGCTGAGCTTTTCCTTTGGAAATGAGAGGGTTTCATCCCAACCTAGCTTAAAGACGGACGCGGATTAGGGAGGGAGAGAGTGAAAGAGGGGTTTTGAGAGGGGGAGAGATTAAGGATTTCGGTTTCCCTCTCTCGATTTGGGGTCACGCGATCGTTTTGGCTATTGACGCTGTCACTAGCCAGGTGGGCTAGTGGTCGATGCTCTGTGGGCCCCACCATGATGTATGTGTTTTATCCACGCCGTCCATTCATTTCTCAAGATCATTTTAGGTCTTGACCCTAAAAATGAGAAAGATCTAAATCTTAGGTGTACCACACCACAGGAAAACAATTAAATGTCTACTATTAAAAACCCCTGGGGCCACTATAATGTTTATTTGACATCTAACCAATTCATTAGGCCATATAGGCCTACATGTAGGAAGAAAGAACAAATATCAGCTTCTTCTAAAAACTTCTGTAGCCCCAAGAAGTTTTTAATGTTGGGCGTTCAATTAACATTGTTTCAGTGATGTGGTTCACTTGTGATTTGGATCTACCTCAATTTTGGGTTCATACCAGTAAAATCGTCTGAAAAAATGTACGGACAGCATGGATGAAATCACAAAATTTTTAAATCTCTCAATTTTCATGACACTTTTCTTTTCCAAATCAAAGTTTTTTTAGTTGTAATATTTTTAATTTTTCAAATTTTTTCAAACTTCCCCATTTCTTTTTCAAAACGTTTTTTTTTTTCAAACTCATCAACTTTCTTTTTTATTAAATATCTTAATTTTTTTTAAAAACACCAAATCTCAATTTTCCTTCAAAATATAATTTATTTCCAACTTATAATTTTTTTCAAAGTGCCATTTTTTTAAAATGTCAATATTATTCAAAATCTCAATTTTCTTTCAAGATATAATTTATTTCCAACTTATAAATTTTTTCAAAGTGCCATATTTTTAAAATGTCAATATTACTCAAAATCTCAAATTTTTTTTCAAAATCACTTTTTTAAACCTCTCAGTTTTCTTCTTCTTAGAAAGAAAATCCCAAAATCTCACAAATAGTTTTAAAATTTTCCTCGGGGAAAGGAAGGCAGAAAATTGGAAGTAACCTTTTACTCAAGAAAAACTTCCTCGGTAAAAGTGATAATTAACAAAAAAATTTAAGCCGGCAGGCTTTTACCAAGGAAGTGTTTCCTCGGTAAAAATACGTTAAAATCTTTATATTTTTAGCCACGAAATAACCCCCTCTTCACCTATGAAATTTAAATATAGTCAGCATTTGTCAGTTTTACCAAGTTTTCCTTGGTAAAGGTGAAGTAATATTTACCCATAAAAATTCAAATTTCTTCAGGAAAATTGTATTATTACCCAGGAAATTTGTTTCCTCGGTAAATCTTTCCTAGGTAAAGGTCATTTTTCTTGTAGTGCATGTTCCAGATAGATAATTTTGAAACTCTAGTTTTTTACTTTGTTCCATTCACTGAAGTTCTTTTGGTCACAAAGCTACCATTTGATCTTCTTTCTGTTAGTCCACAATCTTATCATTTGTCATCTTAGTGGGCCTGGCATGGTAAGAAGCATAGGTGGTACCCTCTGGGAATGAAATCCACTTTTATATCAAGAAAGTAGAAACAGGAGTACCGACGCCTTTCATCTCAAATAATCTGGAGATGCCTTTGAGCTTCCTAATACATCACTGTATTGTCACTTGTGATCCACATATCATCCACATAAAAAGAAGGAAGGCCAAACACGTTACACTTAGTTGAGAATGTTGAGCTCTTAATTGTGCATATTCTAACCCCAATTCATCACTCATTATACAAGGTTTTCATTATTTAAAGACTAACCTAATGCATGTTTTGTGATCGCAGGAATGAGAGTAGACTTCACCCAATAGGAGATCAAAAGGGTCTACTTAGGAGCTTTGGATAATGACCTAAGGTGGGCCAAAGAAAGAAGAAAGCAGAGGGAAGAAAGAAATAAAGAAATGAAGAAGAAAAGGGGCCAAGACCAGTCGTGACCGGTCGGCCAACTCCTTCAAGCCCTCTGGACACTTGAAAACACTAGGGCCGACCGGTCAAAGGCCAGCCTACTCCAGCGAGCTCCCTGGACTGTCCAAGGTCAGGTCCGACCGGTCGTGACAGGTCGGCCAGCCCAGTCCGACTGGTCCAGACCGGTCGGCCATGCATTCAAACAGAAAGTTTCCTATTCGGGCTCCAGTTTTCTCTGCGCACTGCATAAGCTTACGTAATTTCTGGAAGATTCTGATGCTACGGAGCCTCCCCACTATAAAAGGACACTTAGGGATCGTTCCTACGGTATCTTAGAAGGATTTGAGGAAGGTGGGAGGCGGCGGAAGTGGATTTCGGAGTTCCACAACTCCTTCTAGTTTGCTTTTTATTTTTATGTTTTTCTTAGTTATTTCATGTTTCCTTAGATCATGAATGGCTAAACCTCTTAGCTAAGGCTAAGAGGTGAAACTTGTAGTGAATCTAAGATATTTCAATTCGTTTAAGTTGGTTTTAAGTTGGATTTCATGTTTATGAACAATGGTTTGAAGTTTAATTCAAGTTCCAAGTAGTTTTTCTTAGTCTTATGATGACTTATGGATGTTTGGAAGAATTGCTTGAGTTCTTAATTGTTGTGTGTTAGTCTAAACCTGTATGATTCGAGGAATTGGAGTACGCTCTAGTACTATGATCTTCATGTGGGAACTTCCTACCAAAGTTCTACTTTTCTGGATTTCTGTAGTATGTATGGGACTGTGTATGTGATTTGAATCAAGTTCAAATCATGATCTGGTTTTATCGTGTGACATGGACTTAATGATGGTTATGATTGTGAACTTAGTCTATTGAAATTGGGACTGACCTATGCAATTGAGTATGCTCATCCTAGCTTGCATTAAGTGAATCATACCCATTGATCTTACATATGGCAGATTGTTTGGTTTAACTACTCTATTATCCGACTAGATAGATCTTAATTTCGATTCTAGTTGAGAAAGTGAGAAACCACAGCGAATTGAGCATCAAAGATTGCTACAAGTGGATCCTTGAACCCCTAGTGCCTTTTTATTAATTGATTACTTCAGTTTAGTTCAAAGTTACTATTTACATCAATCATCTCAAATCTGGTTGTTAGCTTCTCAGTAGAAACTATTAGAAGTGTTTTGTGAATTCCTACATAAGTCCCTGTGGATCAACCTCGGTCTTACCGAGATTATTACTACATCGCAACCCTACACTTGGGGAAGCGAACAGAGAATGAAAAATGTGATTGGTATTTCATTGAAGTTTATAAACATGGGACTAAAATGACTAACTAAAGGCCTAAAGCCTCCTCTTATATGATGGCCATTGGAATTTGTAATTCTTTTTGGATCTTTACTCATCTGAGTAATGGCATCTAAGTAATGAGAGTTCCTATACATAATGACCCCTTAAGTCACATATCTTATTCGTAGATTTTAATCTTGCCTTCGAGGTATCTATTGTCTTGTTTGTAATGTTCTTGGTTGGGATCTGTGAAAATATATGCATTTTTCATTTGATATCGGCATTTTGTTGCTGTCATTGTTTGTGGTGTGTGAGGGATACATATCCCATTACTGATATTACAAGCTTGATTGCATGTCAAAAGCGAAATGTTTACTTTTTGTGGTTTTATTAAGCTCTTCTTTGTGCCAATTTTCACTCGATTTCACCACTCATTCCATTGAGACCATCTTGCTTGCAAGCCGTAAAAAGTATGAATTGCTGATAGATGCATTATCAAATGCTTTAAGTAGATGGCCTAAAGGATCCTTGGGTGAATGGAATTTTTTTCTGTAATGCTGGTGACTGGTCATGCATTCAGGTGTCTGATCATGATCTGCCCCCTTCATCAATTGGTGGGCCCCATAGGAGATGAAATCAGATTGGCAAGCCCCATAGGAAATTTAATCAAATTGGTGGTCCCCATAGGCAGCCCATTCATATTAGGGACCCACATCCGTGCACTCAGACATGCACTAATAAGAATAATTTTCCGTGGTGGCATGTGGGCGCAAATGTTATCCACACCTCTGTGGATTGCTCCATGCACCAAAGGTATCCCAAATGGAAAAAAAATCCAAACCCCTGAGTGGCTGGCAAATAAATACATGGTTAAGAATCAAAGCACATCAACGTACGAATTCAATCATGGTTCTTTCAATCTGGGAATATTTTGGTTAGTGGGCCATCCTCATCAACGGTACGTATAATAGAAAAATGGCCCTGACTTGTACAAACTGAATAAAGAGTGCCAAAGAGAGAATAAAAATTCAAAAGATATCTTTATTTTATCGAGACTCTTCTATTCATCTTTATTCAATCCAAAATACACGGTGAGATGGAAAGCCAGATCAGCATGTTGGGTGCTGAGGTGGCATCAGATGTGGTGTCCATGTCATGCACAGACGTAGAAACAATTGCAGAGGCCATAGACTTGACGGTCGCACTGGCCTGACCCACCCTGGTGAGCGTTGGCGCATGCCGTCTGGCAACGGTTCTGATCACATGGTTCCCTGGTTTTCATCGGATCATTGCACTTCACATATGCAGCTGCCCCACCTGTTTTTGGTGCACACAATGGTAAAAAAACCCGTCAGAAAATTACATTATTGCCATTGCAACCCATGCATACTTTACATGGGTTCTCTTAGATTGTACACGTGGGCCACATTCAATCAGTGTTCACATCATATAAATATTTATCAATCCAGACCGTCCAAACTGCAGAGTACCTAACATTGATTGGACGAGATATGAGAATCACATTGATTGGACGATCCTAACAGCCCAATTGGTGGACATCAAATAGACAGTCCAAAGTAAAATTTTAAAGAATCTGAATTGGATGGTGGAATCAGATGATTAAGATACTCTAGTGAATGAGAACTTTGGGCCGTGTTCCATCCACAATGGTGCCCGTGAATTGGATGGTCAGATCAGATCTCATTACATGAATACCACGTGTACGGTGGCCAAGGTAACAAATCACCTGGATGGAAACAGATGAGAAGAACAAGGAAGACCGGAACAGCAACAGACTTCATATTTGGGTTTGAAGATGAGATGGGAAGGCTGGAGATTGGAAGTAAGAGAGTGGAGTAAAAATGATGAGAGGCAGGGGGAAATGTGAATTTATAAGCTCACATTTAGGGCCGTAAACGGTCAGGTTTGGGGTGGGTTTAGCCAAAACCAAACCCAAATGGGTTGGGTCAAATTTTTTAACCTAGACTCCTTTATTGAATGGGTGGGTTTGGGTTTGGGTTTGGGTCTAGATTGGGTATGAGTCAACCCCATCAGACCCATTTCCACCCAAACCCATTATAAATGGGTATAACGAGTATGGGTCTCGATTTGGTGTGCAAGTAATTACCAGGTTTAAAACCGGGTCTGGCCGTACTGAGTAGTGGTTGTGTAGTGTGTACTGAGTAAATGTGGGGCCCCACCGTAATGTGTTGTCATGATCCACACCGTCCATCCATTTTTCCAGCTCATTTTAAAGCATGAGACCAAAATAGAAAAAAAAAAAAAATCCAAAGCTCAAGTGGACCACACCAGGGAAAACAGTGGGGATAATGACAGCCACCTTTGAAACTTCCCTGGCCCACAGTGATGTTTATTTGACATCCAACTTATTTACAAGGTCACACTTACATAGATGAAGGGAAAAAACAAATATCAGCTCAATCCAAAACTTCCGTAGCCCCCAAAAAGTTTTCAACCATAAGTATTTGATTCCTCCATTTTCCTATGGTGTGGTACACTTAAGTTTTAGATATGATTTATTTTTGGGCTGCCCTAAAACGAGCAGGGAAAACTTATGAACGGCGCGGATAAAACACATACATGGCGGAGTGTCCCACGCGGCGTGGTGAGTTTTTGATACTCTGACGCTTCTCGTGGTCACGGGGAGTTTTTATACTCTGGCAGACCTTGATTGTTGATACGCAGGCGCTTAGAAATTGTACACTTGGCATACAACAACTCAAATTCAATCGTCCAAATTGAGGAACCGACTGTAGATGTAGGAATCATCCCCGAACAAGATTGGTTGACTAATCCGCTTCCCATATAATCGGGTCAGGTTGATGGCCCTTCCACCTTCGGTGAATCCAGCCGATCAACTGATAGGCCCTACCATGAACGGTCCATGCTTAAAAATCTCACTAATTGCATTTGTATTAGAAAATCGTGGGTAAACATTTTCCTTTAAAATAACGGGACTGACATTTTTGTATTACCACTTAGGTGGACCACAAATGAACACCTAGGATTTTGAGGTTTGTTACTTCCCTTGAAATAGTGAGGTTATAATGAAAGTCAAGAACCGTCAATGTTCAATTTCTCAAGGAAAATTTATAAAGTCCTCTGTCCAAGGCTTTGCACAATACACTTAGTTTGCAGTTCTGACAAGTAAGACATGGTTGATTCGACCATGATTTGATGGCCTATAACATTGGTTGGTTTATAGGAATCAGATGTTGATGAACCATTATTTAAAGATTTTTTGGACAGTTGTAGAAAAATACATCGTTATAGTCAATCCTAACAAGGCAAACTACAAAGGAAAAATAGGCCAATCAAAATGTAAAAGTCGAAGGAAAAAAAGAAAAAGAAAAGAAACAAGGCACATAAGTTTATGTAGTTTGACAATATAACTATACTCATAAGGCAATAATACAAAGCATTTTTTCTTCACTAAAGTACAAGAAATGAAGAGTATAATGCTTATTTATCTCTCCCACTCTTAAATTGTACAATCTCTTACTAAAGAATCACCCATTGGGGATATTGTCATCTCTTTACATGTGTTCCTTTTATATAAACAATAGATCTATATAGAGGGCTTTTTTAAGGAAATACTAATCTCCATGCATATGCAAGAGGTGAGAGGACATTTCCAATATGGAAAAAATCACGACAGTTACCACCTTAACATTTGCCAATTCAAAGACTAGTTGATCTTGTTAATGCACTTTTTGTAACATACCAGTGCACCTTATTTGTCATTCACGTGCGTCCATGTGTTATAACATCGGTTAAGCCTTGGTAAGCTGAAGATTGAATAAAGAAAGAAGAATAGGTAAAAGAGATGCTTTGGTGACCTTAACCCTTAGAACTAAAACACCATAAACATCTAGATGATTTAGATTAAATAGTAAAACCCCTAGTCATCTTCATTAACCTTAGAACACTTAAAAAACATGATAAATTAGGCTAATAAAAGAGGTGCAAGCTGTTATAAATAGATCAGCCTAGAAAACAATTTTCAAGTGGACTTTGATCCATTTGAGTACAGTCTCGATGGGACTTCGATCCCTCGAAGACCAATTTGATCCATCGAACATATGTTCAGCGACATTTGTGAACTCTCTATACAGTTTTCCGATCAATCGAACAAAATACTTTAAGCCATTGAAGTGGATTTTTCGATCCATCAGAGAGTGTTTTAATCTCTCGATCTGGATGTCCAGTAACTTCATAAACTCTTTATACAATTTTTTGAACCATCTAAGTAGGATCTTCGATCCATCGAAGCTACTTTCGATCCATTAAAGGGTATCTTGATCCATCAGAGAGTCGCGAATCTGCTCCTTTTTTATCTTAGAGATTTATTTATAAAAGTGGGAGAGGGGATCTTTAGATTTAAGAGAGAATTTAATGATTTAGAAGCCACCATTATTAAAGATTATTAGAAACTCTAATCCTAACCAATCCAAGTCATTCTCCTTATAATTCATCACAAGAATTGAGCATTCAAAGCTCAAATGAAAATGAACTTGGTCTCTCCTGATTCTTAGGAGTTTAGAAACCTTGATCATAGGTAGAACCCTTATTTAAACACCCATTGGGAATCCAATTATGTGTATACCTCTAAGCAACATTTCTTACTAGTTGTAGAGGATTCACCACCTCTTAGCACCTTGGGCATCTCTATCGGAGCATCTCATGCAAGATAGCTAATCTTGGAGCTGGAGCATTTGACGACACACTAGCATCAGTAATCGAGGGAGAAAAGGGTAGCTGATTGAAGCATAGGAGAGTAGAGAACAAGCAACCCAAAGCGGCGCATCAATGAGGCTCAAATCCATCAAGTAAGGTTATCATTTGTAAGAGTCCACATGCTCTTTCCTTGTGGAGGATTGAGTATGAGAGTTTGAATTGCCAAACTCAATAAGTTTGGTTGTAGAACCTAGGCCTTTATGAGAGGGCTGACAAGTCTTCGTGTGGAGCCTCCAATGGGAGTATACATATATTGTATGGGTTGGGAGGAACTTTATTAAATTCCTTGGTTGGGTGGAACCATTAAACACCTTGGTAAGGTGGAACCTGCTTAAAAAATCTAGGTTGAGAGGAACCTAATTTAAACTCTCTTAATACGGTATGAGTACGGTGTGCTGAAGGGATGAGTACGATAATTTAAAATACGGTGTGCTGAAGGGATGAGTACGACAACCGGGAGTGGACTAGATACATAGTCGAACTACTATGCATGCTTCTGTTTGTGATGTATTTGAGCACATTGTTATCTTAGTATTATATGTTTAATTGCTTAATTATGAATGCTTGGTAGGAATGTATACTAGGCACTAGATATGCACATTCACACACAAGATATATTTTTCACTAATTGTGTGGATTTGAGCTTATATGGACGCATCTCTTATAGTCTATATTAGTTACATAGATTATGTGCTTAATTAGTTAAATCAATTATTAATCTATGTGCTTAAACTAGGTTGATTAATTGAGTATTCAATTGCTAGTCTATGTGATTGGACCCACCAAGGCTTAAAAGCCAAAGTGTTCTTGCTTGCTTAGCCCCCACTTAGGACTTAGCCATAATTCTACTAACTTCGCTCTAAGCTTCCACACAAATAGTGCCTTTAGTATGAGTCATGGGCGCGATTTCAGATCTAATACTGTACAGAAAACAAAAACAAATATACTTGTTCAAACACTATAAATTTCTAGGTAACAACATAAACGAGAAAAGCCTTACACCAAATAAACTTCTTTCTTACATTAGGTATTGTTATCATATTTACCACATTGTTGTTGGTGTGAATCTCCTGCAACAAGATGCATCAATCCTCCACCATGTCATGAACAAAGTGATATTATAAGTTATTGTGCTTAGTCTAAGCTTGAAATATTAAATTTGAACTAAGTGTAACCCGCTTGAACTATCATAATGAATCACCACTACTTTTTTACTTGAATTATAATTTTTCTAATAACCTCTTCGACTAAATATCTTCTTTATATACTTGTATAGATAATATGTATAGTATTTTCCTAATAGATAAGGCCACTATTGACTATAATATCAAAATTTAACTAAGTTTATTATTGGTCAAAGAGAATATGTAACTTATTCTTCGTTTATCACAATCTTATGTATAATCTATATCTAAGAACACAATGAACTCTAAATTTTGGTCACTATAACAAACTAAAGTATCACAATCTTATGTATAATCTATATTACCCTTTAAGTATCACTTCACCATTCTCCAATGATCTCTATCTAGGTGCGTAATATACTTATTGACTAGTCTCATTAATACTACATACCATAACAAACATATATAAGACTTCATACCATCAATGAATATGGTAATTTAGACATTTTCCTTCTTCATTCTTGTTTTAAGATACTAATCAAAAGACAGCTTGTAACTAATAGAGAATGTATTATTGACTGGAGAAATTTACATATTGATGCAGCATAAAAAAATTTCAACAGAATTATTATAAGTTATCCAGACTTTCATGTTTTTCTTGTTTCTAAGTACATTCATCTTAAAAATCTAATTGGTGAAATATGAATTCTACATATTAAATTCTTTACCTAAACAAGCTTTTAATGCTGCAATAATATCTTGTTAGTACCTACAACCATTATGTTATCGACATATAGAAACTTGATAATAAAATCAATATTACCATAACTATAAACATAGATACAATTATTTACCTCACATCTTTGAAATTCCAAACTTAAAATTAAGTAATTAAACTTCTTATAGCCACATATTGGTGCCTGTTTTAAATCGTAAGGATATTGTGCAGCCAACAAACTAAATTCTTTTTATTTTCTTTAATAAAGCATTTGGAATGGGTCATACAAAATTTCTTCATTAAAATGGTTATGTAAAATGTCATTTTCATATCCAACTATTTAAGCTTCAATATATAATTAATAAGCTTTTTAAACTTTATCTGTTTAAGGATCTTGTAACTAAGTGACAAGCTATATTAGTAGAATTTTTTCAAAAATATTACTAAGTCTAATCAAATTCAACATACTCCAAACATAAACCATAAGCATATTGTTTATATGTATAATAATTTTGTTCTACTACCATTGCCAGGAACTTTGTAGTGCTTATAAATGTCATGTTCATTACAAAAATTCTTAAATTTTTTAACGTGTACTCTAATTCACTAGCTGTTTTCATATACTTAATAATCCGTTTCTTTTGGTTTTTAACTTATATTTAAAACTTAGTTAAATAAGTAAAAATATCATTCTTCCATTTGAGTATATAAACTCATACCTTTTTAGAGAAATCATTAATAAAAGAAACAAAATACTTCGATCCTCTCAATGACTAAAGAGAAAGCTCAAGTGTCTTTTATGGAGCTTTTTTAAATAGACAATTGTAATACACCAAACTTTTCAATACTTGAGTATTAAAAGTCATCGGGTGTTAATTACAAAAAATTAATTCGATAAATGTGTGTGGGAATACATTTAATCTACATAGCTTACACTAGAAATTCGAAGAAACTAAATTTTGGAACTCCAAATGCATGAAGCTTCGAATGACATCCCATTACATTAATGTAACCGTAAAGTATCAATTTTGAGATCTAGATCACAAGATCCAATGTTCATCATACCACAATTCTCCAATGTTCACAAGATCCATATGCACCACTTGATCACATAAATCGGACCGTCTGATTTGAAAATCAACTATTAAGATTCACCCAAACTTGCTCAGAGACACTTCAGACCCTTAATGAACAATATAAAAGCAATCTAGAAACGAACTGACCATTAAATATCCATAATGTCACGTCCCAAATTCGGTTCTCGACGTCCATTTGCCGTAACCTGAATTCAGAGGTGGCAGCCTCCGTAATACCCCGATCTCGGATCCTAACCTCACACGCCAGGTTCCGATCCTGGGATACCACAAGGAGGATTTTAGGGTCTGAATTTTTTTTTGAAACGTGAGCATCACCATATGAGTACCATCAAAGACAAACATAATATTTCCACTAAGTCATTTCGTTTACATATAGTACTGAAAGGTAAATACACAATGTGTAAATATAAAAACTGTGCACAATCCGGCACCTCCTGCTACTGCACTTCCAACTCCAACTCAACGTTGCTGATACACCCTGGTATAACCTGCAGCGTAACAAACGCGCATAAGCTTCGAACGAAGCTTTGTGAGTGCGTGTGTGCATGCGCAATGCGTATGGCAAGCATGATAAATATCAGAGTAAGCAGCAAAGCATGATGAGAAATCTAAACCAAAACTTAGCCTAATTAGGCTACACGATCATGTGATATGAATAACCAGCCTACCACGGCTATGCAAGCATGCAATACAGATAACTAGCCTGCCATGGCTATGCAAGCATGTAATACAGGTAACCAGCCTACCAAGGCTATATACTCATACTATACAATGGCCTACAAGGCCTAATGTCACATGCAATGATCCAATGCATGTATGTAAATCACCACCTCTCATTACAGTGGTCCAGATACGAACAGTCATATCGCGATCGCCCAAGCAATGCAGGACTCGGAACTGGTAGCTCGCCCAGGCTTATAGCCCCGCCACATCACACCCGCCCACATCAGGACCGTCCCACATCATACAGAACATCAGTCACATCACTGATACCAATACCATCTCTGAAACGGAACATGACCAGGGTCTCACAGACCTCACTACTCACCAGTAGAATGCGAAAGCCTATCTGGTGCAATAGCGGACCTACTCATAGCTAGTCAAACTCAACCTACTTTGCCAACACTCTTTCGGCAGGTTAGGTCAGACCTCCTTCCAAACTGACCACGTGCAGTGGAAAACACCGCCGTTTGGTATTCGGCATACTGGTGTATGATTAAACCACCCGGTCCTTGAATGGAGCACCCACCTTGGTACCAACGGGATCAGGGACTTTCACCCAGGGACATCTTTAGCATCCAGTTTAAAGATCACATATTTTCGATGTTCTGCAAACCACGATGGAGCTGTGGTTGCAACGTAGTAACCCTGCTATATGCGGCACAAGCAGACGGTGCGAAATGAAACCATGCATACAAACGTGGGACGACATACCCGTGCAAGTCTCCAAATAGCACCATAAAACTATAGGGTTTCAAATACAATGTCACCGTCAACTGGTAATGAACTGCATGACAATCGCGGCCGCTATGGCCGGTTGATACAAGACAATCAGATGAGCCAAGCATTCATGATGCATGAATCAAGCATACAGTATGAGTGCCAACAAGTAGTCAATCTACCACGATGGCAATAAAGCAATCTAGTCCAACCTATTTGAGATATGATTAAGATGAGGGGACACATATGAATGATTGAGTCATAGTGCGGGATATCGCTAGCCAAGGAATCTTGCACCAAGGGCTACAAGGTATGCTAAGCTCTTCCTACCATACAGTGTAAGTCAGGATGATAGATTCCTGTCCTCGAATAGTCCCATACCTATTGGAGAGGTTTGTGATGGAGAGCACGTGAATTACATTTGCGCGACCACATCTCGAATGCTTTATGAATGCGTTTATGCCCTAGTGGTCCCCAACTAACAATGGTGATTTGGGATGCATACTCATTACACATGCATGGTGGTCGTCGAAGCATATAGTATAAATATCACATATGAGTATTGCAACAACACTACGTGTGGCAATAGACATACTAAAAACATCATAAAAAGATAATTCACTTATAACACAAACAAACACAAAGAGATAGGACCCTAAATGGATGGTATACAACAACACAGATGGTCCAATAATTAAACGGTGTTGATTAACCTTCAACATTCAGATAACCCAAATGGAAAGAAAATGATTGAATACACTATCGACACATCAAAGGTAGAACCTACTTGAGCGGCAAGAGTAGAATACCCAAAATCATGCCGAGCAATAATGGTCCGTAAAAGGAATGTCATAGAATAGGTTGCAAGATAGACAGGTCATGACAAAGAATCATAAATGGTAGGGTAATCTGAGATAGATGGTCAATACGATGAGGTCCAAAAAGGGATGACATGTTTAACCTCATATTGCAAGATAGGCTCCATATAATGGATGGCCTAGATGACATACGAACGTCGAGGATGAGCCCCACACTCGCCCTAAAGGTAAACGGACGGTGTGGATGGGATATACACGATATGGTGGTCTTTAATAGTTGGGTACAAGGGTAGGAGGGGTGAGTCATATAAGTATATAACAAGCTGAGTTACCAAGATCAATCAACATGGTGAGTCAACAAGGTGAGTCAATAAGGCAGGTTGACAAGGCGGGTCAACATGGTGAGTTAACAAAGTGAATTGACAAGGCAGTTCAACAAGGTGAGTTTAAGAAAGTAGCCCTATGACTTGGATCGAGCGAACTTTAGGGATGACCTTTCAATAAGGGTTTACACAACTAATCATCAAGGTGGATCCACGGGATGGACAACGCGGTCACTCGGACACACACACTAAGGTGGTCTCAAGGCTATCCTGTACATAACATGCTAGGGTCCATTCATTTGGATGGTTTGGATCAAGCACAAAATTAAGGCGGTCCTATTAGATGGCCAACATACATATCGCACCATAGTAGCCAATGGCTGACGTGGATAGAACACATGTATAACAAGGTGGACCTGTGGTTGGGGATAACCGCACAAAGGAGTGGGAAAGCCATATACATCAATGGGCCCCAACAGTTTGGGATCAACCCGATATTTGTACTTTCCCACTAATCAAGTGAGATGGCTACCAAACACCATGGTGGGGCCCGCACACCACACGTGTGGAACCCGACCCATGGCTGGGTGACTTATGAACAAGGAGAATGGCAAATAAACATAACAGATGGGTCCTGTAAAGTTTCTAATGGAAGGCGTTCAACCACCCTTACTTTCTAAGTGTGGCCCACCCAAAACTGGGCCCACACCCCTGCCAAGAAGAACGACAAGGTATACCCAACATTCATCAAGGTGGGACCCAAAGTTGGGCCCCTATCACCTTTGGTTAGATGGATAAATAAACATTACAATGGCCCCAAGGAAGGTTTCAAAGGTGGGCATCAATGACCACTGTTTCCTACAATGTGGTCCACCTGAGGTTTGTATTTACCTCATTATGAGGGCCCACGGCCCTAAAATAATATGGAAAAATAGATGGTCCGCATAGATAAAACAAATGCATTGTGGTGGGACCCCCAGGGTGGGCCACCTGCTGGGCAGCGTGCCAAAGCACGCTGCTTGGAGCGTGGCACCCAAATGGGCCCCAAGAGTTTTGAATCAAACTGATATTTTTGTTTTCTCCTTCATCCATATACATGTGATCTTATGAACAGGTTGAATGACAAATAAACATCACTATAGGGCTGGGAAGGTTTCAACGGTGGAGATCATTATTCCCACTGTTTCCCGTGGCATGGCCCACTTGACATTTGGATATGCTTAAATTTTTGGGCTCAGCCACTAAAATGAGCTGGAACAACATATGGACGGAATTGATAAAGCACATACATTCTAGGTGGGTCCCACTAGTGGGCCACCTGCTGGGCAGCCCAGCCAACCCACGGCCAGCGCTCCCTTCCTTCTCTCTCTTCTTTACCTTATTTATTTATTTATTTTTTATCTCATCAAGAGGGGCCCACAGAAGTTTTTGATCAAGCTGATATTTTTGTTTTCCCTTCCTGCACACGTGTGTGAGCTTATGACCAGGTTGGATCTCAAATAAACATCGTGGTGGGCCGTAGGAAGGTCTCAACGGTCTGTCACTGTCCCCACTGTTTTCTCTCAAGTGGGGTCCACTAGAGATTTGGATCTGTCTCATTCTTCAGACAATGCCCTAAAACGATCTCCTCAAATGGATGGACGGTGTGGATATAGCACCCGCATCATGGTGGGACCCATAGAGTGGGCCACCAGCTGGGCAGCGAGCCCAGCGTTTCGTGGACGCTGGTACTCCCAGCGTCAGCGACGCCTCTCCTTCTTCTTTTCTTTCTTTCTCTTTTTTTTTTGGTTTTGATTGAGTGGGGCCCACATAAGGGTGATCCACTCCATTCATCAGGTTCCCCAACTCGTGGAGGATCCAATGAGCCCAATATTGGGTAGGTGAATTGGTCTACAAACATTAAAGTGGTTCAAGGAAGTTTCGACAGTGGCCATCATGTTCTCCACTGTTTCCTGTGGTGCGGTCCGCTTAAGATTTTGGATCTGGTTCATATTCGGGCCCTGGCCCTAGAATGACTTAGGAAAATAGATGGACGGTGTGGATAAAACATAAACATCAAGGTGGGTCCCACGAGTGGGGACCCCATTCCCACGTTCCACGTCCTGACGCTGGACCGTCCCAGCATCCCTGACACTGAGGACGTCCAGCGTCCAGGTTCTCTATCCTCTCTTTTTTTTTCTTTTCAGTTTATATCAAGTGGGGCCACAAGGGTATAATCCAATCCGTTCATCAGGTTCCCCATCTCGTTGGGGATCTAATAAGCCCAATATTGGGCAGGTGATTCTGTCTACAAACACCACGGTGGGCCACAGAAGTTTCGACAGTGGGCATCCTTGCCTCCACTATTTTCTATGGTGTGGTCCACCTGAGATCTGGATTTACTTCATTTTTTTTGTACCCAACCTTAAAATGGGCTGGAGAACAGATGGACGGCGAGGATTGAATACATGCATCAAGGTGGGTCCCACGAGTGGGGACCCCAAGGTCAACGCCCAAAGGGGCTAGGCGCTGCTGGGCAGCAGCGTCCTCTGGACGCTGTTTGTCCAGCGGCCATCCTCTTCTTCCCTTTATTATTATTATTATTATTATTATTATTATTATAGTTAAGTAGGGCCCATTCATGGATGATCCAACTCATCCATCTTATTGCCCATCACAAGGTGGGCCCAAGGAAATAAAATGAAAGGTAAACGAGAAAAAGGGGGGAAAAGTTTGCACTCACAATGATGGTTGGACGGTTGGATTGCCGATCGGAAGGTCCGAATGATGATTGGGGTCCTCCAAGCTAGATCTCCTCCTTCAATCTCTCTCTTTCTTTCTCTTGATCTCCCTCTAAATCTCTCTCTACTCTCAAATCTCTTTCTCTCTCCTTCTCTCTCTCTCTCAAATCTCTTTCTCTCCTTTCTCCTTAGAAATCCTATGGACGAGTGGTGCTTGGGGTTTCTCTAGAGGAGAATGGCTAGCATGGGAGGGGGTACATGAGGTAATGATGATGATGATGGGAGAGGGCATGTGAGGTATGGGTTGCATGATTAGAGTGGACTTTTGGGAGAGAGAGTAATGGGGTGGGTATGGGGTGAGTAGAGTAGGGGTATGGGTGAGAGTGATGGTGCTTGATTAGATTGATTTGACATGTACTTGGGATTCGTGCAAGTGGGGCCCATGCCACACGCGCGTTGAGCGGCCCACCTCGGATTGCGCAAAAGTACGCATCTTTCAAACCGGGTATCGCAATGGGGCGTGCCGCGCGGCGTTGGAGTCACAGCGCCTACGCGGTCACCGAGGTATAGGTCTTGGGTCGATGCGGTACTAAATTAGGGTCGCGATCAAGGCTCTCTAATCTGGTCCATCTGGGACGTACCGGTACCAAAAATTAAATGTACGGAGGGCAATTTAGGGTACGGGTCTTACACATAATCTCTAAATAAACATGTATAATTTACATCGTGTGGCTCACTTAAACATCTAAACCACCTCATCCCTGCAAACATAGCCAAATAAGAGATTTTGAGTCTAATGGACGACTTTGATCGTCCAATACGACATTAGAGCAAGCCCTATAAAATAAATAAATAAATAAAATTTAAAAGTCCTAATCGGGCATGTACTCGAGTCAAATCGAGAAGGAAAATTTCTCCTTCATTCCCACTGATTTCGTTTTAAACGAATGAGATAGTTCATTTGTCTGTGATGGCCCACCATCATCACCTTTGATGATCCAGACTGTCTAGATCACAAGGACTTAGAATTCTAATAAAGGGGATCGAAGTTCCCATGGTTACGTGTGCACATGCATGTAAAAAATCATAAATGAAGGTTTCTTTGTGCGTCATACTGATTTCAAACAACAACCCCATTCTAACTCAAATTCTTGCCTGAGAGAGAATTTCTCTCTAAATCTCTGTCATCCATTGCTGGAATCCCAGCCATCAAAGTACTCTCCACTCGGATCGACTTAAAACAAAATTAGGACGTTTTTCTTCCCTACCAATAATCATTAAAACTGTTACAAATCAAGATTGATCTGGACCCGTTGTCTTCCTTTCAAATGATATTTAACTTCGAGAAAGAATATGGAGGAACGTCTAAAGGCTTGGAATCGTAATTGAACACACTCCAGCACGTGCTCTTGTTACCACATGCAAAAAACATATGGATTTGAAAAATGAGAGAACCCATTACATTTCGATCATATCTCTTTAAAAGGTGGGTCCCACAAGATCTTTGGAACCAATCTTAGTCATATTCTCCATTTCAGATGAAAACCTCACAACTAACGATAAGCTCCAAACTCATATCCATAATGTCCATTATGTAAAGCTCATGAAGAGAAACAATCCCAGCCATTCAAATAAAGGGTTAGTGAAAGCATACAAAATGAAAAACTTCACTTAAAACTAATGTCGCGCCAGGTCAGAGTGTCGACCTAATGTTGAGTTGACTTAGACTTGGCTCATTTAGGTCTGAGAGTTCTATAAAAGCTCCTCAATTCAGATAGGTCTTTTTGACCTTAGAAAGAAAAATATAGAGAAAGAAGGGGGGGGGGGGGGGGGGGGGGGGGGGCTCATCGACGTTAGGCTATTATCTTGACTTAGTTCGAGTTCAGAGTCGAGTCTGAGGTGTTGGGTGTTCGCTTCCCTAAGTGTAGGGTTGCGATGTAGTAATAATCTCGGTAAGACTGAGGTCGATCCATAGGGAAGGAAGTGAACAATTCTAACTATCCCAATAAATAGAATCTTAAGAGGTTTGTGAAATCGATTTTGAACATGAAACAGAAAAATCTGATAACGAAAAGATAACTAAAGCATCAAGATCCACTTATAGCTCTCGTTGATGTATAATTCGCATAGGTTTTTTAATTACTCAACTAGAATCAAAATAAAATCCTATCTAGCCGGATGATAGAGCGGTTGTATTATCAAAGCAATCCAACACATGTATTGTTCATCAACATGATTTCCTCAATTCAAGTTAGGACTTGAGCGCACTCAATTGCATAAGTCAATCCTAGTTCCAATAGATTAAGATCATAATCATAATAATCACCAAACCTTGTCACAAAGCTTAATTAATACCATGTTTTAAACTTGATTCAAATCACATAAATACCCAACACATATTTCAGAATTTTTAGAAAAGATAAAACTTTGGTTTGAAGTTCCCACATGATGATCCAAGTCTAGAGCGTATTGAATCCGATTCCTCGGAGCGTACACGTCTAGATCCATGCAAAACAATTAAGAACTAAAGCAATTCTTCTAAACATCCATAAGCCATCATAAGATTAATAAAAGCTACTTAGAACTTTATTCAAACTTCTAAAAATCATTATTCTTCATTAAATTCAAACTTGAAACCAATAAAATGAATTAAAACATATAGGTAAACTATAAGTTTCACCTCTTAACTCTAGCTAAGAGGTTAGCTAATAAAAAACATAAAAAAAAACTAGAACTAGAACTAGAAAAGGAAGAAAAACTAGCTGAAGGAGGCTAGGAAGCCTTCTATGACTTAAACTCCTTACTCCCCACATCCTTGCTTGATTTGGAATAGAAGAGAGCACCTCCTTTTATAATACATCAAGAGTACCACAACATAACAGATTTTGTTTCGCTTCGTACAGCTTAACCAATAGTCGGATTGCCTTCAAATTTGATTTGTAGCTTCCTTGTAATGTGATCTTCCTCATAGATGATTTAGATTTCTAAGATTATCTTCTGAATGAGCCTACAAATCAGATCAGTGACCACCTCTCAAAATCGCTCAATTCGGGTACCTTCAAAACCAGTCATCTTGCTTTCAACGCTCCAGAGTGTATAGAGGTCGGATTGATCTCAAAATTTGAAAATTGGTAGAAAACTTCTTCCTCTATATGATAGATGGATTAGTTTATCCAAAAAAATTCCATGATATGGTCCAAAAATTAGAACACTTAGGACTTTTTATAAAATCTGCGCAGTTGGAATCTCTCTGGATGGTCTATTTTTCTTCGACCGGTACGATCAAACCACACATCTTGTTGACCTGAAACTTTATGGTTATTCATATATAGATGTGTTCTAGAAGATGGTCAAAGTAGATTCTTCATATCATCAATGATGGGCCACCTGGACCGGCCCAGACTTGAGTAGGCGAAATTTGAAAACTTTTTGGATAGTTTGTATTGTTTTGGTCGCCACGGCCAATCCGTAGCTCCGATCGACACGAAACTACTTGGATTATTTCGGTGTCGAGCTCCTCTTCGACATGAATTTATTAGATTTTCAAATATCATCAAGATGGCCCCCGAAAACTGGGCTAAAAATTAAAAATGGAACTGCCTGTATTTGAAATCTGACTTCTGAAAGTGCATAGCCGAACTGTCATCCAACCGGTAGGTCAGCCTTCATAAAATTAGTCCAGAGAGTTTGCTATTTCTAGAGGGTTTGGCCGGCCAGTCGATGGCTGTGGCCAGTCGGCCAGTCAGGCTGTAAATTGTGACTTTTTCACACTTTTCTTCCTCCATTACATTGCATCTTTCCTCCATTTAATATCATTTATTTCTTTTATCTTCAAGGCATACAAAGTGACTCTTTTAACCATGAATTGGTGAAGTCTCCCTCTCATTCCTACAATCACAAATCCATACATTAGATTAGTCTTTAAATCATGATAACCATGCATAATGAGTGATGAATTGGGGTTAGAATATGCACAATTAAGAGCTCAACATTGGGTTGTTCCAGAAGTTAATGGGCATTCCCGAGAAGTGAAAAACGAAGAAGAGGGAGGGAGTGAGGGAGAGACAAAGCCTGTCGTGTCCAGATGTAATGACTCAATAAAGTTTGAGTCCGGAACTAAGCTTGACTTGCAGGATGTGATAATATCAGAGATTTGAGTTGATTACAGAGACTGGTCAGAGTCTAGAAGCTTATTAGACTTCTAGAATCAAAAGAAGAAGAAGAAGAAAGGGATGGAAGGAGGGACTCGTCGATTGAGCTGCACATGTTGCTGCGGAGTCAAGTTAAGTCAACTCACTGAAGTTAAGTCGAGCCAAGCTCGAGTTCAAACCAGTATGTGACTGTCATCGCTCTCTTGTGTGCATCTTAATCGCTGACGTAGGAGCATCGAGTTGATCCCAAGTTGAATCGAATCGGGTTGGAAGAGGTTCTCCAATGTGTCACCATGTCGACTTGCAAATTCATTAAGTTTAAACACAATTCGATCAAGTTCCTCTAAAAATAGAAAGAAGTAGGCATCGTGTCGTTCTAATTAAGAAATTCCATTCAATTTCAATAAATTTAGGCTTAAATTGTAGCTTCAACATTAGTTTCAATTCTAGTCCAAACAAGGATGTGATCATTTAACTTAAATCGATAAATTTTATGAATTAGGGTAAATGATCATCCATAACTTGGCATGATGCAAGATAATTTTATTATTTATTGTGGTAGTCAGTGTCATCCACCTCAATAAAAATGTCAGAGTGTCATCTACCTCAATAAAAATCTAAGTTTCCATTCCAAGTCTAAGTACCTAGATATAAGATATCATTGGATTTGGGATGCTCTTCAAAAAAAAAGTTTTTACAACTTGAGAAGATCCACACTAATAATAATGGCTCGGATATGATGACTAAGGACTTACTTAAAGATAAGCATGAGTTTTTCAAAAGCATCACAAGTTTGGACATGGAAAAAGCCTTCACATGAGTCAGGAAAGAGACATTATTAGGTTCTCTCCTCATGTGGAGGTAAGACCCACATGTGTGAGCTTAAGTAGCCTTTTATTACCATATGTGTGTTTAATCTTTTGGCGAAGTAAAGGAAAATGAGAAAAAGGGCTTTTGCCTAGAGATTTTTTGTAGCAAACATTGGGGTTTTCTTTCTTAAAAAAAAGGAGAAAGAGAAGAGAAAATGGATTTTAAAGAAGAAGAATCTTCACATCCGAGTTCGTGAAGGTCCATTCACAACGCCAGCTTCTTCAATTGTTTTCTCCAAGGACTATGTTGGGGGTTTTCACAATCCTTAGTTAGTGAGAAATTACTTTATTTCATTATTGCTTGTAATCTACTTTTGGGTGAAGTAATTTGGGTATCCAAGAGAGGTCTCTTGATAACTATACTTTCATTATTTCTATTATAGTGCATTTGTTCCCGACAAGATTTGGATTTGTTCCAGACAAGTTCTTGTGGTTTTTCCCTTCACATCAAAGGGTTTTGTACGTAAAAAAAAAAAAAAAATTAGTTTCTCGTGCATCTTACATGTTTGATGATTTTCTTGTTTGTGTTATAAGTGATTTTCAGCCACTAAATATTTTATATTGTTAATCCCAGTAATTTGCACATAGATGGAAAAGTTATGTGGTTTCCCAATAGATCATTCTTTACTTAGTGCTTGCAAATTACTTTATAACATACTTTACTTATTGAACTTTAGACCTAGGTTAAAAGTTCTTAGTTAAGTTTCTGCTAGAAGTGTTTCATTTAGTGGGCATTATACCCATCCCTTTTGATGTTTTCTAAATTAAATAATTTAAATCCCTTACAATGTCTTTCATAAGTGAGTGAGCCATATTTGGTTATGTTGGGGTAGTGCCCTTGAAAATAATGTTTATATTGCTCTTTAGCTTATTTATATTATCATTCTTTCATTGGCCTAGTTATTATGTGTGGAATGTGGCTTTATGATTATGGATTTATTGTCCTTAAGCACTTTGAGATTGGACACATCAGTTTGTGTCTAGGAAGGGATGTGTTTCATGGATCTCAGTGCCTTAATCATGACCTTAGATGTTCTTAAACATGCCTATACTATTGTGATTGGTCCTCTCATGTGGGGAATTGACTTGGTGTTAGGATGGATTATCTCCACCATTAGACCCTGACTTAATGTAACCATGCCTTCACCCCACCCACATGAGCATGTATAAGTGTCATAGTTGGTACCTTGGTTTGGGAGATTTGATCATTCACATTGGTAAGATTGGTTGCAAGTATTAGTCAGGGAGGACCACATGCCTAGACTAAAGGATACTTAAGATTGTAATAGCTTCATCAAATCCTTGGACTTGATTTTATGTGGATTGAAAAATCTTGATTGTAATTTCTTTGGCTCGATTTACAAGACTAAACATAAGCTATTAAAAGTGGGTATAGCTGGGAGGTTTCATTAGAGTCGTCAAAGTTCATATGATCTAACAAGAGGTCCACTTGGTTCACCCTGGGCATTAGTATGTAACTTGATATTTAGAATTTGGATCGTCGATCAAGTGTTTTAAAGGTCAGCCAACTATTTTATGGTCTCTAGTTGATTAATCATAGGTTTTCAACTATTAACTTTGAGTTTTAACCATTAATTTATTTTAAACTATGCTTGATGTGCATCTAATAGCTAAGATCTATTCATTTAGACCTTGGGGCGACATGGGTGGCCTTAGGTTAGTGAACATGATTAGTGAAAGGATTTAAATGGTTGAGGTGCATGCATGAATTAGGAAGGTAAATAGGTTCTCTTTATAATAAGGTACGTAGGAATCTATAAGGTAAAGTCATATACTTAAGCTCCTCCTGAAATTCAAATCTCCTCTTATTTAAAATCCTATTAATGAGGGAGAAAAGAGAGAAGTCTTTGGACGTCTAAGCCCTCCTTGGATGCCAATACTTATGAGAGTTAGAGAGTTAGAGAGAGAGAGAGAGAGAGAGTGGTAAAGAAGGGAGGAATAGTGTGAGCATCCCACCTCTTCATCTCCTATCTACTTTGCGCACACCCTTCATCACGCTTGTGGTCTAATCCACAAGTGATTTAGATTAGATCCTAGCCCCTTCAAAGGATTCTAATGAGATTTCTCCTTCTCCTAAACCTTAGATAGATCTAGGAGGGACTTACCCAATTGAGAGATCAACACTGATAATTTCATCAATTGATTCTGCTCAAGTATGAATATATGATGAATGGTTTGTTTTTGTTTATAGAATATGACTTAATCACGATAGTAAGTCATAAGTTTAATCAATTAAAATATTTTTTAAAACAAATTTCACTGCGATCGTCAAAAGCCCAACAAATTGGTATGAGAGTAGTCTCATCCGTTAATCATGACCTATATCTTTTTTATCATGCCGTTGAGCATGCCCATTCTTCGATCTGATTGATTGGATTATACTATGTGATGAGAGCATTCATGGTTTAAAATTTTAGCTTCAATTAGGAGATGTAAGTGTTCTGATTTCAATATATTACCAACAATGTAAATTGGATGGTTAATTAATTTAGAGATACATGTGTTGATCTAATATTTTCATCCATTGAATGTAAATGACATATGTTTATGTGGTTTGTAATGCGAGATGATTATTTTGAATGGCTTGGTTTAATTATTATATTAAAATTCATGATTATACAATTTATAAGAGGCGGTGCAATTTAGACCATTCTTGAGTTTTAAAAGTTGGAATTTTTATTTTTTTTTCTTATTTTTGATTTGTATAGCATCTTGAATGGCTCAGATCAATTGGGTCTTGGACATAAATTGTAAATCTGACGAGACGCGTCTCAAGGCTACGTGATCTAGATCATTGATGTTAGATCGTTGTTGATTGTGTGTGTAGTTATGATCTTGGTCGTGCCAAAAGAAAAATGGTTGGACGATCTAATGTTGGACACTATATTATGTGGATGCCAAATTGATTAATTGTTATGAACATTGTACAATTATTTGGATGGTGGTGTTGACTTAGATCATGATCAAACAATATCTAGACATTTTAGGTCCAATTGACCTAAAATTTGATTTGGAAGCATTATTCTATATGGCGAAACTTGTGGATGATTTGCATTTGACCTTGGATGATCAGATCTTTTAAGATTAAATCGGGGCTGGTGAATTCATTTTTGATGGATCTGATCCGTTTGAGATTGGAATGGTTTTAAACTTGGGAAAAGGCCCAACTAGGATGTGCAAATCACATCGATTTAGATTGAGCAATAAGAGGCACCATCTAGCATTTTTTACAAGCTAGTCGATATTGTATAAATGGTGATGTTCGCCCCACTTTTCAAGGCTAGCATATTTAATTCCTTGAACATTATTCAAGTTGCATCCAAGGGCCTCACAAATTCTAGTAGATTTTTTTGCCATATTCTTAGATGGATGCTTGGTGTAGAATGTGAAAACAAGAAATTTTAATCAAGATGCATTGGGTTGTTTATATGATTAAAGCGCATGTTGAATTATGAATTGTTGTATGAATGGTTACTTTTGTGAGTATGCATTGGCAATACAACCCTGGTGTGTACTTTTAAAATATCTAATTTGGGTGTACATCGACATTATAGCTTGGTGTGCATCCATATTTATTTTCTACTCGTTGGCAGTGGGAGTAGATGGGTCGAGGGGGATCGATCTATCAAGTTCATGTACCAAGAATGCATAAAATTGTATTCATTATCATAAAGTATTTTATATTCCAACACATTATTAGTATTCATGTGCATAAGAGTATATATACCGAGTAAAATCTTGTCTTCGATCCCTAGTGATATTATGAAATGTCCAAGACACTTTTTGCATTTGTTATATCGTAGAGAATCTGATATGAGGGGTACTGGGCCAATGCAAATGATTAATTGCCATGCCTTGGTAGTGATCTATTTGTGTGTGAGACAAACTGTGTCTCAATAACATGTAATGACTAATGCATTAATATAGGAGCAATCAAACATGGACACTTCATTACAGTTATTGAACAAGGTTAAATAACCATGAGAGGACAAGAGATTCATTTTTACGAGATCTGATAATAGAATTCAAGTTGAGGTTGCGGGAAGGGGTGGTCTATAAATTGGGCAGAAATAAGAGTATCATCCAGAACGAAGGTTTTATAGTACATCCAATAGAAGGAACTTGATATTTATGTCTAGACTAGAAAATAAGGCATATACCTTGCTTTTTAGGACTAAGGTCCAATTGTGTCATTATGATAGGGTAATTGTATATAGTGTTCTAAGAGGCGAACCGTATATTGTCTCCTCTTCCCTAGTTGCCTCATCACATAATGAGATGCACATTGCCAAAGTAGGAGGATCTAGTAAAAGAGCTTGCGAGGATACTTCCTCTCCCTACCTTTCACATTCGAGGCATGGGCATTTGAATGAAAACAAGCTTGAGAGGTTAGTGATTGACATGATTCTTCCTAATATTCAACATTAACCTTTGCTCGCTTGTATGGCCTATCTATATTAGAATATTGCATGAGAGCTCTTCCTAAAGGAAAGTAAGGACAAAACTGTAGAAAGATAGTAGTGGAATTAGTCATTCTAATTAGGTGACTATGAAGCATAAAGGAGTTGAATAAGAAAGTTTACGTAATGGGTCTGACACGTTAGAAGTGAATGAAGGGCCCAACGTTGGGACATGGTTTCCACACATTATAATATTGATAAAAGAGAGAGAGAAGGTTAGGGTTTTGCTAACCTAACACTTTATCTCATTATTTTTCACCTCTATTGCAATCTCTCATTGTCTTCTTCTCATCTCCTCTTCTTCTTCACCATTTATAGGTGCTACAAACATGTATATTTTAACAAAAACTATTCAACCTCTCAAGATAGTGCAAATTAACACGTATGGCTTGTTCAATATTAAAGCAAGAGGCAATTTTGAGTATTTTGATATGTTCATCGACAATTATTCTCAATTCAACTATGTACTTCTGTATAATACATAATAAATCAGATGTCTTTGAAACATTTAAAATATACAAAGTTTTTGTTTAAAAACAACTGAAAATGTATATTAAGGTTTTAAGGTTGGATTGAGGTGGGAAATATTATTGATAAAACCAATTTAAAGACTACTTAAATAAAGAGGAAATTATTATTCAATGGACAACACCTTATACTCTTGAACAGAACCAAGTGACAGAGAGAAGGAACCATGCATTACTCACTTGTTAAGATATGTCACTCTTCCTATTTCCTTAGCATGTTTGGCCAGTGGGATTACATGGTATTAGATGGGATAAAATTTGAAAAAGATAATCATTACATGTGGCAATGGATTGTCTGTTAATACCATTGGATTTTCAAATTTCAACCCTATGTTTGGATTGCTTGGATTACAAAAGAACATGGGTGTTCTAAGATTGGAAGAATATGAGGAATTATCTTTCTATCAAGACTGCCAATAAGTTGTGGGCCCCATTATGATGTATGTATTATATCAATACCATCCATCCACTTTGTGAGAGAATTTTAGGGCTTGGGCCCAAAAATGAGGCAGATCCAAAGCTCAAGTGGACCACACCATAGAAAGTAGTGATACAATGACGACTATCGTTGAAACCTTCCTAAGGCCCACCGTGATGTCTATTTGTCATCCAACCTTTTCATAAGATCACACAAACATGGATGAAGGTGATACACATGGTCATGGTGGGAGCCACATCATGGTCAGCTCTAGGAAGTTTTCAATGGTGGACGCTTTCGTTCTCATGTTTTCGTGTTACATGGCCCACTCGAGTTTTGGAAGAGCCTAATTTTTAGGATCTTGTAACATTATGGTCTTTTAAAACAAATGGACGGAGTGGATTTGTCATGGGGCACACATCATAAGCACTTTGCTACCGAGTATTGAAGTGAGATTAGGAGAATCCTCTCAATCCAACGCGTATAGGGAGTGGTTTCCAATGCCTTGAACCATAGCTGATGAATGAAGTCCTGAATGGAGATACGGTTGGAAATGTGGGATTTACAATTCAGTCCCTCCTAATACATTCTAATACAATTGTCCAATATGCCATAGTATCTGACAGAAATGAAGAACCGTACATTAGAATATATCAGAGGTCATTAGCTTTTTGAACTTGCATGGGTCTTCAAATTCAGACTGTCCATGGACGTGATCTATGCATGACTGTTGGACTTTTAAATGAGTCTGCACAATCTACACCGTCCATGATGTAGAACTAGCTAGATGAGGTTCAAGACTATTAACGTATTTAGGGTTTGAATTAGGAGTTCAAATCAAGACAGCCAATTAAAAGTTGCATGTGTGTGAGCACCATCAACATCATCCAATATGGACCGAATCTATACATGTGTCAGATGATGATAGTTAAACACAGGCCGCGTGTGGACCACATATCATAATAGTTTTAGACTGGAAAGAAGGTGTGCATGGTCGTTAAATCATAATCGTCTAATCGAGATATAGATAGGAATAACAATCTTATTTGGACCATATGTCTTATCTCAACCATCCACTAGATCTTTACCGTGGAAATAATCGAAGCAGTCCATTAGATCTGGACAGTACACATAATCTCAACTGTTCATGTGATCTAAGCCGTATTTCAGATATGAGCCAGACATCAGATCTGCACCGTTTAGTTAATATCAAACGTTTGTCTGATTTGAGTTGTTTGTTCGATATCAATCGTCTAACCTAAGATTCATGTGTATACACTAATAATAATCATTTTCCATGATGGCATGTGGGCCCAAATATTATATCTACTCTTTTGTGGATTGCCCCATACACTAAAGGTGTCCCAAATAAATTTAAAAATGTCCATAACCCTCAAATGGCTGGAAAAAAAATAGATGGTTGAGAATGAAAGCACATCAACCATACAAATTTAACAGTGGATCTTCAATCTGAGAGAATTTTGGGTTGTGGGCCATCCACATCAATAGTACGGATTGTAAAAAAAAATGCCCCTGACTTATACAAACTGGATAAAGAGTACCAAAACAAGAATAAAAATTCAAAAAAAACTTTCTTTTAATGAGAATCTTTTATTAATCTTTATTCAATCCAATACACGTTGAGATAGAAAGCCAGCTTAGCATGTTAAGGTGTTGAGGTGGCATAAGATACGATGTCCACATCATGGGCATTTATGGCAACAATTGCAATAGCCATAGATATAAGGGTCGCAGCTGCCCACACCATCGGGCACGGATTGCCTGCGAAAGCCTTTCGCACGCATCTCCCGTGCAAGGAATCTGGGTGGGGCCCACCGTGAGGTTTGTGAGAAATCTACGCTGTCCAACCATTTTGTGAGATCATTTTAGGCGTTGCGACAAAAAATGAACGGGATCCAAAACTCAAGTGGGCCGAAAACATGAGGATTGAACTTCCGCAGTTGAAATATTCGTGGGGCCACAAAAGTTTCGAATAAGGATAATATTTGTGTTTTCAGTTCATCTCAGTAGGAATGACATTATAAACGGTATGGATGGCATATAAACATCACTGTGGACCCCATAGAGGTCTCAACGATAAGAATTTCTCTACACCTTTTGCGTTAGTGCGGCCCACTTGAGTTTTGGATCCCGTTCATTTTTTGTAACAACGCCTAAAATGATCTCACAAAACGGTTGGACGGCATAGATTTCTCACAAACCTCACGGTGGGCCCCACCCAGATTCCTGGCGCTTGCAGCCTTGCAACGTTCTTCAACGCATGGATCCCTTGTCCTCATCGGGTTATTGCACATCGCATTTGCACCTAATCCACCTGTTTTGGCACACACATGATAGTAAAAATCTGTTAGAAAATTACGTTATTGCCACTGAGTTCCAAAATGTTCCACCTACATAATTTGCTCATACAGGTGGGCCATCATGGTTCAGTTTACACATCAAAGAAATGTTCATTAATCCAGATTGTCCAAACCACAAGGTGCCTTATGGATGGAGCATAGCATGGAAATCACATTGATTAGGCAATCCTAATAGTCCAATTGGTGGCCATGATCAAATGGATTGCTGAAAGTAGAAATTTAAACAATCCGAATTGAGTGGTGGGATTAGATGATTAGGATCTTCTAGCGAATGTCAACTTTAAGACATGTTCCATCCACAATGGCGCCCGTGAATTGGATGGTCAAATCAGATCGCATTACAAGAATTCCACGTGTACAGTGGTCAAGGAAACAAATTACCTCCATGGATGCAGATGAGAAGAATAAGGAAGACAGGAATAGCAATAAATTTCATATTTGGGTTTGAAGATGGAAGGAGAAGCCCGGAGTTGGAAGTGAGAGAGCAAAGTAGAAATGTAGAGAGGCTGAGGGAAATGTGTGAATTTACAAGCTCAAATTAACTTTAGTTGAGGTGGCGTAATTTAAAATGTGGGCCCATGACATGTCCTAATTTTGGCTGAGATATAAAATGAGCGTCCGAATTTGTAAGATTCTGCATGGCGTATTTTCGGGATGTGAATTACCTCTGGTCGGACCATTAAGCGTCCGACTAGAACTGCGTAGGTCCCAACGTCATGTATATGTTTATCTAAGCCGTTCATCCCTTTTCCAAAATCATTGTAAGTCATGGGCCCAAAATTGAGGCAAATCCAACTCTGTAGTGGACCACACCAGAGATGACTCTTGCATTTTAAGGCATGGACCCAAACTTTAGTGAGGTGATTTACTACAGAATCCGCTCTCCAGAGTTGTGTGATACTCTGGCAGAGTGTGATACTTTATACGTTGGCACTTAGAAATTGTACACTTGGCATTCATGAACTCAAAACCGTCCAAATTGGGAAACCAACTATAAGTGTAGTTAAGCATTCCAGTATAAGATTGCTTAAATTATTCAAGCGTTTGATTGGCGGACACTTGCTCGCTGAATTGGGACCATTGGCTTCTTTTTGCTTGAATTGTTCAATACACACCCGAGCCAATCAGCTACAATAGGAGATTATGGGTCCCACTAAATCATGAATGGGCCTACTCTTTGGCCGATCTGATTTATTCATTTTAATCAGATAGTTATGAACCCACAAAGGGTTTCCAATTTTTTGTTGAAGCTCTTTATAACCCATGACGAGAGTATCATTATGCTTTAATTCTTATTGTCATATGGTCCATTTATGATGAGCTTTTCTTAGGGATGGGTTGAATTTGGCCGATAACATGAAATTAAAACTCATTTCATGTTGGTGGGTTGGATTTGCTTCACGACAAGTCAGTGGGCGCCACATAAGATGTGGGATGAATTCTTATGGTAGGGCCCCTTACCGCAAGAAGGCCATTTGGTCATTTTCTTTATGTTCTTCTTCATTTTCTTTACAAGAGAAAACCAGACGAAAAGTTGAAGCTTCTTTGACGGTTAGTAGTTATACAAATTATTACCACACTCTCCAGAAGACCACAACAATTTTCGACAAAGATCCGTTGAAGCTCTAGTGAAGCTCAGTACGCTCTATAGGCCGAAAATGAGTGTTTTTATATTCTCTGGCTTCACTCTTTGACATAGAAGCTATGGCGGCCAAAGGTAGATTCTTTTGTGTGTTGTGTTTGTTTTTATTAGTAGGTATCAATGGTGAGAGTTTGTGAAAGAGATGAAGGTGTGGTGGTTCCCTTTATAGTTATTTTTTTAATTGGTTGGGTATGAATGGTGAGAGCTTGTGAAAGGGAGGAGGGTGTGGAAGAATATTGTAATGGATGAATTTTTTTAATAAAAAATATTGTAATGGATGAATGTGATGAATGTTGAAATGAATGAATGTTGTAATGGATGACTGTTATAATGGATGAGTTTTTATAATGGAAGAGTGTTGACATGAAGAATGTTGTAATGGATGAATATTATATGGTGGATCATCGATATCCAGTATGAATCATCAATATTCACTATGGATCACAAATGTTCAGTGTAGATCACTGATATTCACTATGAATCGTCGATACTCACTAGTGGATCACCGATCCCACCAAAATGATCATAACTCTCTCGTTACAAGTCGTGTTGGGGGTGATATTATGCTCATTGGAAAGATAGTTTGATGAACTTTCAAATAGCTTTGGAATCATCTCAGTTGGACACTATTTGATAGACCAAACGTGGGCCTAAAGTTCATCATGTTATAGATCACTGATATTCACTAAGGGTTGTCAATTCCATGAAAATAGTCATAACTCCATCATTACAAGTCCTATTAAGGTGATTTTATACTCTTAAGAAAGACAATTTGAAAATTTCAAATGGCTTTAGAATTGTGTCATTTAGACAACATTTAATAGCCCTAAAATGGGCCAAAATTTCATCATGACATGGATTACCGATACTCACTATAGGTTGTCAATCCCATGAAAATGATCAAAACTCCCTCGTTACAGGTTCGATTAAGATGATCTTATGCTCGTTGAAAAGATAATTTGATGAAATTTCAAATGACTTCAGAATCATGTTATTTAGACACTATTTGATAGCCCAAAAGTGAACCCAATGTTCATTATGGCATGGATGGCTGATACTCATTATGGGTCATCGTTCCCATGGAAACGGTGATAACTCCCTTGTCACAAGTCCGATTAAGGTGATCATGTACTCGTTCGAGCTAATTTGATGAAATTTCAAATGAATTTAGAATCCTCTCCTTTGAACACTATTTGATAGCCCAAAATTGGACACAAAGTTTATTATAGCATGGATCATCGATACTCAATTTATGTGGGTCATCGATCCCACGAAAACGGTCATAACTCCTTTATTACAAGTTTGATTGGGGTGATCTTATGCTTATTGTAAAGATAATTTGATGAAATTTTAAATAAATTTGGAATCATCTCATGACACCATTTGATAGTATAAAATTAGGCCCAAAGTTCATCATGACATGGATTGTCGATACTCATTATGGATTGTCAATCCTACGAAAACGATCATAACTACCTTGTGATAAGTCCAATTGGGTTAATCTTGTACTTGTTGAAATGATAATTTGATGACTTTCAAATAGCTTTATAATCATCTCATTTGAGCATCATTTGATAGCCCAAAAGTGGGCCCAAATTTCTTTACGGCATAGATTATCAATACACACTATAGGTCGCCAACCCCATGAAAATGGCCATAACTCCATTTTTCACACCCCAAACTCGGTGAACGGGCTCATAGAATTTCTGAATCTCAAATCTAGTAGTGGCAGCTTCCATAGTACCCTCATTCTCAACTCCTACCTCCCATACATCAAGTTCCAATCCTTGGATCCCACAATGAGGATTTTTAGGGTGATTTTTTTTTCATAAGGAGCATAACCACAAGTGTACAAAAATAAAAAACACTATCACATATCCACTATAATAGTTACTTGAGTACAGTATTGGAAAGGGAAATATATAATGTAACAAAAGGCCAATTGATTAGGCACATGCTCCTGCTTTAATGTTGTTGTGATCTATCATAACCTATACATAAACAATGTGCATAAGCTTACTATTAAGCTTAGAGAGAGAGAGAGAGAGAGAGAGAGAGAGAGAGAGACAGTGTGTGTGTGTGCGCGCGCGCAATGCATATGACAAGTATACAGATATCAAAATAAGAAGAAATGATGGAGGGTTAAACTGTCAAGTCCATGAATGTTATCAGTCATACCCAAGCTATGCAATGCAAGGGCCTACATGACCAAATGTCATATATGCTAAAGATGCAACACAACATGACAATCCTCAAGTAGTCCACATATCATAATAATTCACAATTGGATGGGTCTAGTATACTTCTGACATTAGTTGCATCCTGTCGTACGCATGACCAAGCAAGTGTAAGAGACCTCACTATACGCCTCGTCAATGTTATACAAAAACCCACCTGACTCGTCAATAGCAAACCTATTTCATGAGTTGGTCAAACTCAACCTAGCATGTAGCCCTCTACACTTAAGCGGGTAAGGTCAAACCCCCCCCCCCCCCCCCCCAACCGACCCCAACATAGTGGAAGACGCGTCCTACCAGTATCCATCCATCGTGCGCTCATGAATCCACTCGGTCTAGACATTAGAGCATCCTATTGGTACCACAGAGTTTAGGGACTTTCACCCAGGGATGCTTGTGACACCCTATAACATCTACAAATTTCTGATGTCCAAAACTCACCCACCAACCAAAACAAGGTTGTGGTACTACATCCCTGGTCTAGACATTAGAGCATCCTACTGGTACCATAGAGTTTAGGGACTTTTACCCAGGGATGCTTCTGACACCCTATAACATCTACAAATTTTTATGTCCATAACTCACCCGCCAACCAAAACAAGGTTGTGGTACTACATCCCTGGTGTTTCTAGGGAGTAGATGCAACCTGTCATACATAATGGACAATGCATGAATCAAATTGTCCAAGACATGCATCAAACCTGTGCGTATCACGCAAATCATGTAGGGCAACCCTACCTCGTACAGGTCCCTTAAGAATCTCAAGCCAAAAGGTGAATGCTATAATCAATCATCATCTATAGCAAGCATACAGATGATGCGTATGAACATGTGAAAGGACATGAGGTTCATATACTAAGCATGTTTATCAATGTGGAGCTACAAGTCTAAATACTTTAGCATGTTATCAAACATTAAGCCTTAAAGGGCTTAAAATGCAGAGAGTGAGACCTGATCAGGTGGGCCCCACTAGCAAATGTAAAGGTCTAGGTGGCATGGCTCACTTGAGACTTGAATCGGCCCATCATACGATCTGTATCCATATACTAAAATGATCCAGCAGACCTATGTACAGTATGGATAAAATAAAATACATACATCAAGGAGGGTCCCACTTGGGATAGCCTGGATAAAACATATACACCAAGGTGGGGTCCATAGTGGGCCCCACCTACAGGTTGGATAGCAAGTAAACATTACCATAAGCTTTAGGAAATTTCATTGATAGGCATTCAATAACCACCATTCTCTATGTGTGGCCCACCTAAAACAGGGCCCCATGCCCTTGCCAAGATGGACAACTGGGTATACAATAGATCCATCAAGGTGGGACCCCAAGATGGGCCCCACAGTCTTTGATTGGATAAAAAAAAAATCATAAAGGCCCTAAGAGAGTTTTAATGGTGGGCATCAACAACCATTGTTTCCTACAGTGTGGTCCAGTTGAGATTGTATGTCTTATTTTTTGGCCCATGGCCTAAAATGATATGAAAAAATAGATGGACGGCATGGATAAAACGTACACATCATGGTGGGATCCTCAAGGTAGGCCACCTGGGCAGCGTGCTTGCGGCATGGCACCCAAATGGGGGCCTTAGGAAATTTTAAATCAAGCTGATAAATAAGTTTTCCCCTTCAGATGGCAAACAAACATCATGGTGAGCCTTAGGAAGTTTTCCACGATAGGCATCATTGCCCTCACTATTTTTTGTGGGGGTGGCCCACCTGAGATTTAGATCTACCTCATGATTTAGCCCCAAGCCCTAAAATGAGCTAGAAAATAGAGGGAGTGAATTTATTACAACCATCAAGGTGAGCCCCACGATACAAGACTCTTTTGTAAGTTTTATATGTGTCATACAACCAAAAGTGTATGTGTGATGACACAAAACATAATGATTTTGATATGTCTAATCTTTTTAATTTTACATGCCTTATCATCAGCTATATAAATACTGCCACCATCATATAACCAATATGTATAAGAATAATCTTTATATTGTCATATAGAATGGAATGCCTAATATGTAACATTCATTGATGATTTAATTCTCTTATGAAATCATAAATTATAACACTTCCCTATCCTCAAAAGAATTATCTTTCTCAACTAGGTTTTCTTAAGAACCTTTTGAATGTGGTGTTTCATTATGTGAATCAGGTTTTAAATTTTCATAATTTTTCTTTTGAGTTTATAATTTTTCTACAAGTGATAATCCTTTCTACAATTCTAACTCTTTTTTATTTTATCTCATTTTTCTTAGATCTTGTGAGATCTCTCCCGCTGGTGTATCTTTCAATAAATTTTCCTCTAATATTATAGCATCATTAAGAGATCCTTCAATTTTTTACAAGACTTTTTAGTAAGCAATATGAACACCACTACCTCCATATTGAGATCTGTACTATTTTTTTTTAGATTTATAATCAAAGCATCCTATAAATTTGGCATCTAACAATGTAAAAAAAGCAACATTTTTATCATCATCAATCTTCACGACAACCTCTGCCAATATTTTAATCAAGGTATGGAACATATTCAATTGTTTTTGTAAAGAGGATCATTTGTTCAAGGTATATAAATATCATCGAAGAAAAATCTGATTTGACATTAATTCCCTTCGTACATGTTCTACATTTTGTCTACAAACCTTCAGTAGTGATTTGAATGGACACATTAAAAAAAACTACATCATCATGTGTAAGAAGAAGATCTACTATGGTTAACTAATTTTCTTCTAAAAGATCTCATCTTTAATATTTATGGGCTTTTTTCTTTTGTTAGTAACAATTGTACAACCTTCTTTTACCAACACTATGTTTATCTTCAATTTTAACAATGCGTAATAAGATCCATTAAACTTTGGCACATCAAATTTGATGGAACTAAATCTAACCATATGAAAGGAAATTGCAAAACAAATACCTATATTGAAAGGTTTTCCAAACCTTATCTCTGATACCAATTGTTGTGGAAGAAAAAACCCACACACAATTTGACAAAAACGAAGAAATGAGGTATGAATTTGGACTGAACTTTTATATTTTTGTATATTACTGAATTCGTATAGTGAATAGTATATATAAAGAAAATACAGTAGGACAATCTTCTGAGTTGCCTATTTTACATATTGCAAGGGATCACAAGGGGATCGGATCTTAAGAAGATCTAAAGAATAGAGGAAATTCCTTAATACTCCCCCCAAGTTGGCGCGTGAAGGTCTATAACACCCAACTTGCCAAGTAATAAATGAAACTGATCCTAACCAAGAGCTTCGGTAAAAATGTCAGCAAGCTGATGTTGAGTTGGGACAAAAGTTGTTAGAGTTTTAGAAAATATTTTTTCTTGAATGAGGTGACAATCAATATCAATATATTTGGTATGCTCATGAAAAACAAGATTGTTGGTAATATGAAGAGCAGCTTAATTGTCACATTATAGTCGCATGGGCTGAGAGTGTGGGATGCCTAAATAGCTAAGAAGGGATTTAAGACAAATAAGTTCACAAGAAAATGCCAGCTTGAGAACGTGTCACCTCAATGCCTAAGAAGTATTTCAAGGAATTGAGATCCTTATTATGAAATTTCGTATGAAGGAAACTTTTTGAGAAAGTAATGCCGAAAGGATCGTTTCTTGTCAAAATTATATCATCAATATAAAGTAAAATCGCAAAAAAGGAAGTTATCATGGAGTTTGTGAATAGAAAATGATCTGCGGATGATCGGTGATAATCAACTTCTTGAAGTGTAGAGGAAAACTTGAAAAAAAGGCGGTTTTAGTTTATGTCATGGAATTTGTGGATAGAGAATGATCTGCGAAAGATCACCATGGAGAAAAGCATTGTTCACATCAAGTTGATGTAAGGTCCAATGGAGAAAGACAATTATGGCCAATAGGCAGCGCACAGTGACAAGTTTAGCAACGGGAGAAAATGCCTCATTACAATCTAATCCCTTAATTTAATTGTAACCTTTTAACCACTAAATGAGTTTTAGAACATTCAATAGTACCATCAGTACAGTGTTTGACCTTATATACCCATTTACAACCAATATGCTTCTTTCATGGATGTAGACGTTGTAGGGTCCAAGTGTTATTTTGTTCTAATGCTTGGATCTTTGTGATCATTATGTCACACCAATATGAAATTTAACAGCTCGTGAATAAGAGGTGGGCTCATTATTAGAAGAGATGACACAAAGGGAGGCAAGATGGTTAAAAGCAAAACAACTATAGGAAATAAAAATAAATAAGGGATATGGTGTACCTGCGGGAGGCTATGAAGATGGTAAAGTACAATATGAAGCGATGGATAGAGTGGGAAAGATATAATCTCTAAGATGTAAAGGTCGAGAGGTGACTCATTAGAAGCGATGGGGGGGCGGGGTGGGGAATGTTAGGTGGTGGAGATGGCTTATTTGTGGAGGAAATTTCATGAATTGACACCAGCATTACAGGAATTGATTCAAATTATGCGAAGGTAGTGGTAAATGAAAATGTTGCTTCATCAAAGGTGACATCGCAGGATGTAAAGATGCACTTTTTTTCAAGTTCATAAACATGATATCCACGTTGCTCAAATGGGTACCCAATAAAAATGCACTTAGAAGCACAAGGAGCAAATTTGTGTCGGTCAATGCTAATTGTGCGAGTATAGCATAAACATCCAAAAAGTTGAAGATGAGCATATAAATGTTTACATTTGAAAAGCATTTTGTATGGAGTTTTATTATCCAAGTTAGGAGTCTGTATTTAGTTTATTAGGTAGGTAGTTGTAAGGACACCCTCTCCCCAAAATGAGAGAGATAAATGTGCTTGAAAACGTAAAGCATGCATGAGCAACCTCAAGGAGATGTTGATGCTTATGTTCAGCAACCCCATTCTGTTGAGGACTCTCAACACAAGTTCGTTGATGAATAATTTTGTTGTCATTAAAATTTTTTGCATGAAATTAGAAAGAAACACAGTTCCATTGTCAATGTGTATTTTGCAAATAAGAGAGTGAAATTTAGTTCGAACCATAGTACAAAATTTTTTGAGTAGAAATTGTGTTTCAGACTTAAAATGCATAGGGTAAACCTAAGTATAACGAGAATAATCGTCAACAATAGTGAGAAAATAATGTACACCAGTGTGAGAAGGTGTTAGATAACCTCCCCAGATGTCACAATGAATCAAAGCAAAAGGAACATTACTTCTATTACTACTTGGATAAAAAGGATGATGAATCTTTTTAGCAAGTTAACAAATATCGCAAGGAGAATAAAAGAAAAGGTGATGATCAAAGTAGAAGATAATTGAGAGAGATGAAGGTTGGACGAGTGTCCAAGGCACATGTGCCAAATGTTAGATCCTGACAGCTGGGTGTCTGGCATGGCTGAAGGTGCTGGGGTTAAAGATGGAATATAATGGTAGAGGCCATCTTGTACTTCACCCACTCCAATCATCTTCATCGATGTAGGTCCTAAGAGACATAGAAGGTTGGAAAGAATATGAAAACGCAGTTTAAACTTTGTGTTAGTTTACTGATAGATAAAAGATGAAAGTGAAGATTTGGAACACAAAGAATGTCATGCAATATCAAATTCTGGGATAAAGTAATGGAGCCAATATGTGACGTGGAAGTGACGTCACCATTAGGTAATTTGATAGGTTTAGCGTTAGAGGTTGGTATAGAATTAGTGAGGGAAGATGAGGTGGGACTCATATGATTGGAGGCTCTACCATCTATAATCCATGAACTAAAAGAGGAACAAAATGATGAGTTACCAACAAGATTGGCAATAGTAGAATTTCCTGTGGCATTCAGCAATGACAATAATTAATTATATTGTTCGGTTGTTAAGGTGGGTAGAGGAACCTTCGCATCCATATGTTTGTCTTGATCAATATTATGTGGAGATTTGATGACGACATTAGATGACGATCTACCAAAAGTTCTTCGTGGGTTGATTTTTTCCTTTAGTCCAAGTAGGTGGAGATCCTACCAAAGTGGGTGTGACCAAGTTGTTTGCAATGATCACAATAGGGATGACTACGTCCTGATCCACGGAGAAATTAAGTACCATGAGGAGTATTAGCTGACATGGCAACAAGCTCAATCTATGATGGTAAATGAAGTAGCCTTTGCGCTTTTCTTCCTGATTGATGATGTCATGGGCTTTGCTAACACTTGGAAGAGGGTCCATTGCTAAAATTTGACATCGAATGAAAGAGTAGGTTTTGTTTAAACAAATCAGAAATTGATAAAGACGTTCCGTTTCTTAAAAGTATTTTTATTCCTTGAAAGCTCCACATGTGCATTCAGGGACAATAACATGAGTATTCAGTTCATCCCCGTATGACTTTAATATATCGTAGTAATTGATAAAATTAATACAAGGAAAAACCATAAAAGAAAAGAGCTAAATTAAAATTGAAATTATAGAGAAAAACAAGAGAAAAGTGACATGAAGATTTACATGGTTTGATAATATGCCTACATTTACTAGAGCAGCAACATAAAAAAAAAATTCAATAGAAAGAAAAGAAATAAAGAATACATGCCTTACCTCTCTCTCTCTCTCTCTCTCTCTCTCTCTCTCTCACTAACTCTCTAGAAAGATTACCTTCTCTTTGCATGTTGGGTACTACACCCACCACGACCTAGTGGAATATGTGGAGGCCCGCTCTGATGTATATACTTTATCCATGTGATCCATTCATTTTGACCGATCATTTTAGGGCATGAGCCCAAAAGGTAGGTAGATTGAAGGCTTGAGTGGACCACACCACAGGAAGTAGTGGGGATTAAATTCTTACCATTAAAAAGTTTCAAGGGCCCACTGTGATGTTTATTTGCCATCCAACCTATTCATAAGGTCATATAGACCTATATGAAGGGAAAACATAAACATCAACATGATCCAAAACTTCTGTGACCATCGAGAAGTTTTCAACGGTAAGCTTTCAATCGTCACTGCTTCCTCTTCTTGTGGTGTGGTTCACGTAAGCCTTCAATCTGCATCTTTTTCGGGCTAATGCCCGAAAATGACCTTTCAAAATGGATGAAAGACATGGATAAAACATAAACATCATAGTAAGCCCCATAAAGGCCCTATAGGACCATTCGTCTTTAGCTATGTCCTGGTGGGGTTAGTACCAAATATGTGCCTGTCCACGTCTGTAGAACTCATTAGTTGGGTGCCTTGGAAGGTGCATTCACACATAATAGGTTCTCACTGATTTTTTTTAAAAAAAAAATAAATGAGGGCATATTGGTCATTTTGCCTCTTAAAAGACACCTTTGGCATTATATTGTAAAATCAAAATTCTAAAGGTATTTTATAGTAGAAGACTAAGGTATAAATAAGCAGGGCAGCAATGGTTAAGCTGCCTTGGCAATAGGGCTGGGGCTTGGTCCCTAAGGGGGTGTTTAGATAGTAAGTTACTTTGGATAAGCTACTTATGCCATAAGTAGCTTATCTTGGTTTCCGCTTATTCAGTCGATAAGTATATACTTATAAAAAACAATAGAAAATCATATTTAGTTTCCAACATCATAAGGAATTATCCCTCAAGTTTGTTTTATCCCCCTCACATCCACCATCCATAATATGGGGCCAACCTTTGATGTGGAGCATTCATTGTATGGGCCCTACCTTTGATGTGGGCTGTCCATCATACGGGGCCCACCTTGGATGTGGGTCAGTCATTATTGTAGCCCAACCTTTAATGTGAACCCTTCGTTATGTAGGGCCCACCTTTGATGTTGGTCATCCATTAAGTAGGGCTTACCATCAATGTTATTGTCCATAATGTGGGGCCCACCTTTAATATCCATCACCCATCATGTGGAGCCCACCTTTATGTGGATCGTCCACCATGTAGGGCCCTCCTTAGATATGAGCCACTCATCATTAGGGCTGACCTTTGATGTGAACCGTCCATCATGTGGGGCCCACCTTGATGTGGGTCATCCATCATGTAGGACCCCCCTTAGATATGAGCCACTCATCATTAGGGTTGATCTTTGATGTGGACCGTCCATCATGTGGGGCCCACCATTATTAATTTCCATCATGTGGAGCTCACCTTTGATGTGGACTATCCATCATGTGGGCCCCAACTTCAATGTGGGTTGCCCATCATGCAGGGATTGCCTGGGATGTGGGTCATTCATCATTAGGGGTTGACCTTTGATGTGGACGATCCATCATGTGGGGCACCTCAATATGGAACATCCATCATGTGGGGCCCGACTTTAATGTCCACCGCCCATCATGTGGAGCCCAGCTTTGATGGGGACCGTCCATCATGTAGGCCCCACCTTTCAAGTGGGTCGTCATCGTACCATCCCGCTTTGGATGTGGGCTTTTTATCATTATGGCCGACCTTTGATGTGGACCATCCAAGTGTTGGTCCACATTAATATGAGGCCATCCATCATGTGGGGCCCATCTTTTATGTAGACTGTCCACCTATGAGGTGCCCCACCTTCAATGTGGACAGTCCATGTGGGGCCTTCTTTGATATGGACCATGAGACAGAGCCTCTTTTGGCATGTACCATTAGTGAGAAGTAGAAAGTCATAAGTTAAAAAGTTAAAAATATTTACTTATTAAGATAAGTAGCTTTTAGCACAAAAGTTAATTTTACATTGATGCTTACCAAACTACCTTAAGTAAAAAAGTAAATTACTTAATATAAGTTAAAAAGTAAATTATTTGATGGTAGCCAAACAGGCTCTAAGCTTGTCAAAGGCCGAACCTTACAAGTCCGAACCAGTCCCGGGCCATTGATAAACGGCCTAGAATGGCCCATCGACCTAAACGTAGTGAATGCCTACTTTCAAGCGAGCTTTGCTCCATCAACGGTAAAATCCATGACTCGACAAGATTGTGGCAGATAGAAGACCACAGTTTAAAAGATTGATGATGGCTTATCACCAGTGAAGTTGCTTGTGATTTTTGAAGGGGAAGTCGTAACTTCAGTAGGCATCAGAGCTTCTTTCCGATATTCAGAAATGATATTTTTACCTGATTCAAAATATTTGCACGATTATCGGATTACTCGATTTCTAACATGATGGGTTACATACAATAATACATCCATATTTGCTCACCTGATTATCAATGGAATTTTTTATAGTTACCCAACTCAATTATATGTAAGGGATTTTTACCGTAAAATTGTGGAGGAATTTATATTTTCTCCAAACAATGCCTGATGATTTGAAATGAGGGACGCAATTACAAAAACTCCCTCATTTATTGTTGTCTTTAAAAAGTATCCAAAGCCAATACTTGTAGGCCACATTGTCGAAAATGAGTTAGATCCAATGCTCAAGTGGGCCACACGACAGAAAAGAGAGGGAATTGAACGCCTACCATTGAAAACTTCTTAGGGCCACAGACAACTATGATTAAGATGATGTTTTTGTTTTCCCTTTGTCAAGGTCTGAGTGACCTTATGAAGAGGTTAGATGGCAAATAAACCTCACAGTGGACTGCAGGAAGGTTTCAATGTTACTCGTTTAATCCCATGCCTTTTGTTGTGTGGTCCACTTGAGCTTTTGATGTGCCTTTTTTTTCATCTTATGCTTTAGAATAATCTGAAAAAAAATTGATGGGAGGTGCATATCTAACACATAGATCATGGTGAGGCCAAGAGAAATTTTATACCGTAAAAGTGGGTTATGTAGCATGCAATCCATCCTGGGAGGGAAAATAGGCTTGTTTTGTGAGCTGATGTCATTAATGATGACGTGGACCAATGAGAATGGATGGCACTGAATTTTTCTGTGCCTTCAACACAGACAATCCGCCCCTCTAATCATACGCACTCCACTATGATATATGGTTACACAAACAAAACATAGGTCAATCAGATCATCTGATCGGCTACACTTAAATTGAGATATTTTGAATGGTGTATATTGCTTTTCATGGATTGGCCCACCTTATGATTTGATCCACCATATCTTTGGTTTGTCTAATAATGATAATATTGGTGTACATCTGTTGGATGGGTTGGAAGTGAGACACATACTACATGGGCTCTAAATTCTCAATTTTCCACTTTGCTCTAAAGAAAAAGTATATTTCTAAAAATATTATTTTTCATTTTGAAAATATTTTTGCTAATATTATTAAGATTTAACTTCATTTTTTAAACTTTTAAATTAGATATTTCTCGGGATCTGCTTGCGTTTCTATGCATGTACATGCAAGCAAGATATTGTGATATCTAATCCATAGCTGACTTCTTTAAAATCTCACCTGCGGACTAGCCTATGAAACGTTGGGACTATGGGGGACTAACCATGCAGGAGGGCGAGGAATGTGCATCAGATCAACCCTGTTCATCAGGTACATTGCCATATGTTCACCCCAGATCCTAAAAATCAGTCCAATTGGAGACCTAGGTGGCCACACCTTAGGGAAGGTGTAACATCATAGCTAATAACTTCAAATTCATCTGTTATGCCCACATGAGTCTTAGAATGTCATAATTTTCAGGGGATTCATTCATCATGGTGTAGTGAATCAGATGAGCGGAGTTGATGGCATATATACACACCAACGAGGACCACACGTACGATTGTGACGATTTTTATGGTGGGACTTTCCATATCAACTGTTCCCAATTGTGTAGTCCACTGGAGGTTTTTAATTGGCCTGATTTTTGGGCCATAGTCCAAACGCAGGAGGGCACACATGATGGATGGGGTGGATCAACTCCATATGAAGTCCTCTATTGACGTCCCTACTTGACGTGAATGCGCGTAGTCAGGCAAGTGCTTTCCATAAGTTAGGGAGGCTGATTATAGTTTAGGGGACCGTGATGTTTGTGAGAAATCTACTCTGTCGGACATCCAAATGTTAGGGCATGCTCAGAGGAGGCGGATTTCCTACTAAAGCCTTTCACAGAGGTTCCTGTGATCGAAAGCTAGGTGGGGCCATCTTAATATTTGTGAGAAATCTACTGCATCTTCACTTTAGGACATGCAACCAAAAATAAGTAAGATCCAAGACTCAAGTGGCCCCACCATAAGGCAATAATGAGGATTTAATGACCACCATTAAAACATTCATATGACCACAAAGGTTTTATCAAGTTAAGTTTTCTATGTTTTTAGTTCATTACGGTGGGAATATCTTACAAACGATTTGAATGGGCATATAAACATCAAGGTGGAGCCTAATATGGTTTCAACCATGGGAATTTCTTTCCTTAGTTTTCCTTCTCATGTGGCCCACTTGAGTCTTAGATAAAGGTCAGTTTTTGTTGAATGTCATAAAATGAGCTCGTAAAATGGATATGGGTAGTAGAATGTTATACCCTGTTTTTAACCGTCCTTGTCAGAAATGATTGAGAGGAGAAGCCGATGCCATTTGCATTCAGAAAAGTCGGCCGATTGTCAATTCCGTTGGCCGACGCCGTATGCAATTATGACACCAACCAATTCTTTGGCTGATTTCCGTATGCAACTATGACACCGGCCGATTTCGTTGACTGATTGCCGTATGAGAAACAAGACAGCGACCGATTGCATCTTGTGTATGGAAAAAGCGACCGATTGCAGCGGCCAGTGACCAATTTCCACGGATGATTACCGTTTTGCAATCAGGACAGTGGTTGATTGCCATTTTACAATCTAGACAGCGGCCGATTACCGTTTGGAGCATATCCAAAAACTTTTGCTGGCCCAAGTTTTTAATGGTTATTCATCATTGTTTCTAGTTGTATGGTCCATCTGAGATTTGAATTATATTAAGGTTTGGGATCTCATCCTACAATGAGACGGAAAAACAGATGGACGGTGTGGATACAACAGAAATACATCAAGGTGGGCCACACATGATGGGGGTTGTTGTACCATATAGGAAAGAAGTCTCTGGAGAGTATGCAGTTACCAAGACGTGTAAGGAGGAAAAACAAGAGAAGCTTCTGGAAGGCAATGTGAGAGACGGTTACTGTAACCGTCAGGAAGTGGAGCATCCAAATAGTTCCATTTTTTAAGGAGAAAGCTATAAAAGAAAGAGGATCTTAGCAGTGCAAGGGATCTAGCACCAACCAAACCAATTTATCTTTCCAAATTACCAAATCCTTCACATTTCATAGTGTAATCAATCCATGTTTATATTTCAAGTATTTCGCATTTCTTAGAGTAAGTGCTTCATCATCTATTAAGTCAAGATTATATTAGCGCTCAGCAAGTTTGCCCAGGTTCTTTGTTTTTGTGTCATTTACGTTTCTTAGTGTAATCATTTCCTTTTATTCTCTTTAACATTAGTCGCACTTTTTAATTTCGATAGCATTATCTCTGAAATTACATTCCATAACAGCAAGTTTACTTTCATAACAGTAAGTTCCAATTTCACAATTTCAGCAAAGATTGCCCATGCAGTCGATCATAAATCCTTCATACACTTTAGAGTAACGCCAAGAGAAATCCTTTTGCTCGGAAGGTAAAGTTGCAACCCATTTTCTGGAGGACGAACCCGACCATCCAAACATCGCCTGATCATTTTTTCCAAAGCAACTGAGCGAGTGGATGGTTAGGCGGCCGATCTGTACAGATTTCGGTCATATATGGTCGATCACGACGTATCTGCCTTCCTTAGCGCTCGGGGTCATCGTTGTTCGGCTGGAACTGAGCCGCAAAAATCGGTTCTGACGCGCCGGCACACACATCACATGCATGGCCGATGAATAACTCGGCAACAGACTCCTTAAAAATATCACGGTGGCCCCCACCTAACTTCTCAACGCGCAGGAGCTTATGGGGAAAAGGCCTTCTAGGAAATCTGCGTCTCGAGTTAGGTGTTACTGCAGGTCATGATATATGTGCTTTATCCAAGCCGTCCATCCATTTTGAAAGATCATTTTAGTACCTAATCCCCAAAATGACTCGGATTGAAGACTTGAGTCGACCACACCAGAGGAAGTAGTAGAGACAATGATCCCACTGTTGAAACCTTCCTAGGGCCCACTGTGAATTTTATTTTCCAATGCACAAGTGGACCACACCACATGAAATGGTGTGAATTGAACTTCTACCATTCAAAAGTTATCAGGGGCCACAAAAGTTTTGAATGAAGCTCATATTTTTATTTTCCCTTCGTTCATGTCTGTGTGATCTTATGAACAGATTTGATGACAAATAACATCACTGTGAGCCACAACAAGTTTTCAACAGTGAAAATCATTATTTTCATTTTTTTCCATGGTGTGGTCCACTTGAGCTTTGGATATGCTTCAATTTTGGGCTCAGCCCTTAAAATGAACTGTAAAAACATATGCACGGCGTCGATAAACCACATAGATGGACAGTGGGCCCAACAGAGTTTACTCACTACGATAAAAGCCTACAAAGCAACTCAGCACGCAATCCGATTTCTTCGTCCGATGGGCGGAACATATCGTCTCATCAACTTTCTGCTATTGATCGAGGGTTCAGATTCGGTCCTAAAGTTTTGGCGGACATATGATGGTGCATCCAATGGATGATAACATGTGAGGCATATTTAGACATGTGCTGCTTTCGAAACATTGTTTACTCATCAGTCTTTTTTGGCTCTATGGCACTATCTTCTTTCGGCAAGATTTCTGTTTTTTTACCGCGCTGGCGTAACTTGCACTAGGTACATCGCACAGTAAAGGCTACCTCAGTGGAACTTTCAAGAGATCCACTCCGTGAATCAGGTACACTGCTTCATTTCCATGTAGGAAATAAAAAAAAAATCATGACCATCCAGAATTCAGGTAGGCCACATCTTAAGGAAAAAGTTGGGATCGGATGCCTGCCATTAACTTTGCATGGCGTCCATCTTGTTGTTTATATGCCATCCGATCCATTCATATCACGTGCTTCATCAGCATGAAAGAACTACCTAAAAATCCAAGTATTACAAAACTAATGTGGGCTATACCTCGTGAATTTAGAGGTATTTAGATTTAATTTTAGGGGGGGGGGGGGGGGGGGGGGGGGTGGGGGGCACCAAGACCAAAAAAAGGTGGTGATCTACCTGATGGACGGATTGGATCACAAGAATTTTCCTTTCGTATTACTTAGAAGAAAAAAAAAATTCCAAAACACAAGAATTTAAAATAAAAATCTAGAGGCATCTTATTATATTAGGACTTGTTTATGCAATCCGATAAACGGCGAGATGGAATGCCAGGTCAGCAAGCCGAGGACTGAGGTAACATCATATGGAGTGTCAACAGAAGTAGTAACAGTTGCAGATGAAATTACGTTGAGAGTCGCATTCGGCCACAGCGCATGGGTGACTGAGGGTGCAGAACCTGTGGCAGCGTTCCTTTGAGCATTCCTGCCTGAACCCATTCAGTCGATCATTGCATATCTTGTACGCAGCTGCCCCACCTGTTTATTTATTTTATTTTTTTTCAAGAGAGTAAAACGCCGTTACAAAATTACGGTCTAACCACTAGACATGGAACCCACTGTGATGTATTTGTTGTATCCACACCGTCCATCCATTTGTAGAGATCATTTTAGAGCATGAGACAAAGAATGCTCAAGTGGACCTCACCAAATAAAAAAGTGGGGATTGATATCCTACCATTAAAAAAAAAAAAAAAAAAAAAAAAAACTTCTTGAATCCACAGAAGTTCTAAATCAAGCTGATATTTGTGTTTTTACTTCTTCCATGCCTGTGTGAACTTATGAAATTGGATCTCAAATAAACAACATGGTGGGCCCTGGTAAGGTTTCAACAGTGACCTAAGTGGATCTCAAATAAACATCATGGTGGGCCTTAGGAAGGTTTCAACAGTCGCATCAGTGTCCCCACTGTTTTCTTTGGTGGGGTCCACTTGAGGTTTGGATCTGCCTTATTCTTTAACTCATGCCCTAAGATGATATCTCCGAGTGGATGGAGAGTGTGGTTACAACACATACATCACGATGGGCCCCCATAAGTAGGTGACGTCACTTCAGTAACCAGATAGCTACTCAACCTGTCAGTAACGACGTCACCATGTTCTGTGGGCCCAGCATGATGTATATGTTGTATCCACACCGTCCATCAATTTGGAGAGACGAGTTTAGGGCCTAGCTCAAAGAATGAGGCAGATCCAAAGCTCAAGCAGAACCCACCACAGAAAAGAGTGGGGCTAGTAACATCCACCGTTGAAAACTTCCTAGGCCCACCATGATTTTTATTTGAGATCTGATCTGTTCATAAATTCACACAGACACGATGAAAAGGAAAACACAAATATCAGCTTGATTGAAAACTTCGGTAGCCTGTAAGAAGTTTTCAACGGTGGATGTCATTGTCTCCACTGCTTTCTGTGGTGGGGTCCACTTGAGATCCTGATCTGCCTCATTCTTTGAGTCATGCCTTAGAATGGAGTCGGATTGCATCCTTCCTCGGTATGGACAAAGCGTCCATACTGAGCTGTGGAGGGGCCCACCGTGATGTATCTATTTATCCACTCCTTCCATTCCGTTTCCAAGATCAGCCCTACCACATAAGACCAAGATTGAGGCAGGTACAACGGTCAGATCAACCACACCAGAAATGACTCTTACATTTAATGCAACTTACCTTTAATGCTTGGTGCATTAAATACAACTTGAGCTCAGTATGTGGTGTGGTCGATCTTACCGTTGGACCTGCCTCATTCTTGGTCTCAAATGGTCTTCCTGATCTTGGAAATGGAATGGACGGAGTGGATAAACAGATACATCACAGTGGCCCCTCCACAGCATTGTATGGACACTTTGAGTCCATACTTAGGAAGGACGCAATCCGACTCCCCTTAGAATGATCTCTCCAAATGAATGGACGGTGTGGATACAATAGACACATCATGCGGAGGCCAACAGATCAGGGTGACCTCACTTAACAGGGAGATTCGCTACTCAACCTGTAAGTAGCTAATCCGCGTCCAACCTGGACTGCTCCGTGGGGTCTACTGGTGTATGCGTTTTATCCTCACCATCCATCCAGTTATTTTAGGGTATGGGTCGAAAAACGAGTCGGCTCCAAAGCTCAAGTGGTCCATACTAAATGAAGCGGGGGTGATAATGACACCCACCGTTGAAACCTTCCTGTGGGCCACCGTAATGTTTATTAGCCATCCAACCTGTTGATAAGGTCATGTAGGCCTGGATGGAGGGAAAACACAAATATCAGCTTATCCTAAACATCTACGGCTCTCAAGAAGTTTTTAATGGAGGGTGTTTAATATCCACTTTGTGGTCCACTTGTTCCTTGGATCTACCTTATGTTATGGATCATGTCCTAAAATGATCTGAAAAAATGGATGGACGGTGTGGATAAAACCCATACATCAATGTGGACCCACAGAGCCCTGCCTGAACGGATTATGGCTCAAGCCTGGAAGAGCGCAATCCGCTTCCCTGATTAGCACCATGCATGGTGTGCACATGGGTGTTCTTGGCTCGTACTGATGGACTACGTACGATGGTTCAGAGTACATATAAAATAAATATCCGTCAATCCAGACCGTTCAAACCATAGAGACCCTTGTGGATGGACCCTAGCATGAAAAGTGGCCTGGATTGGACAATCCGTCCATCCACAATGGTACCCACGAATTGGACGGTTAGATTAGATTGCATTATATGGATGCCACGTTTACAGTGGTCAATGAAATAAGTTACCTGCATGGAAACAGAGGAGAAGAACAAGGAAGACAGGAACCACAACAGACTTCATATCTGGGTTTGAAGATGGTACGGGAAGGCTTGAGTTCGAAGTGAGAGAGCGGAGTAGACATGCTTGGAGGCGGAGGGAAATATGTGAATTTATAAGATCATATGAATTTATAAGCTCATATGTGAATCTAAAATTTGGGCCATCAAATCCCCTCAGTTGGGCCTAAATATCAGACGAGGATCCAACGTACCATTTTCGTGAGATTTTGCAGGGCTTATTTCTAACTATTGCTTTCTTATCCTGGAGTGCGATTTGAAAGTCTGGCAGAGCGTGATAGTTGATACTCAGGCACTCATAAATTGTAGTCACCTCAAGTAAACCGTTCAAATTGCAGAGCTTACAGTAGATAGGCCATCATTGCAAAATCAGATTGGCCTGGACACTCCTCGCATTTGATTGGTGGACACTTGCTTGCTGAATTCAGACCGTTCGCTCTTTTCACTTCAACCGTTCAATTAATATCTTGCCACGTATGCAATTTCGAGATGCCTGCGTATCAACCATCACCCTATGTTAGAGTATCCAAATTCTCTTTCCTATTATAGGATCAATATAACCAAGGGTGCATGTTAGTGGCTAAGATCGGTGGCCACTCTGCCATACAATTGGATGCACAGTGGGTGAATCGGGACCGCCCAATATGATGGTCCATTGACCATGCTTATGATGTGTATCAACTGATTGACGGAGTGGATTTCAGACACATCACGGTGAGCCCATGGAAATTTGGTTGGGATATCCACATCTCGGGCCATTCCCGCCACCGAGAAATCCGATCACTGTTATATGCATTCGAATGCATGGTGGTTACAATGTCTTTGACGTATGTGGGGCCCAGTCATGATGTTTTAGTGAAATCCAAACCGTGTATTAGTTGAAACTTAGCATGTTCACAGCAATTACCAAGTATCATCCTTATTGAAAACTCTGGTGCTGTACAATATAGGGAGCAGTGTCCAATCACTGCAAAAAACCTGTATATTTACCTGACGTTGCCCATTTTTTTCTTTAATAGGGAATTTTACATAATAGTACCTCATTAATATGTTATTTATATCCCGGTACCTTTATCAATAAAGTTTTCATTAAGCTACCTCATTAATCAAGTTACTGTCAATTGTTAGTCCTATTATGATGTATGTGTTTAATCCACACCGTTCATCAAATTTGCCAGATCATTTTAGGGTATGATCCCAAAAAAAGGCAAATCCAAATTAATCTCAAGTGGACCGCACCTCATGAAACACTAGTGATGAACACTCACCATAAAAAAAACTTCTGGTGGGCCACAAAAGTTTTTGATCAAGCTGCAATATCCTTTTTCCCTTTATCAAGGTATATGTCCTTATCAATAGGTTGGATGGTAAATTAACTTTGTGATAGTCATTAAAGGGGAGGTACCCATTTGATAACAACTTAATTAATGAGGTAGCTTATTGAAAACTTAATTGAAAAAGGCACTGGAATGTATATAACAAATTAATGAGGTACTATTTTGTAAAATTCCCTTTTTAATATCTGATATTTGGCGTGTTGGATGTCATATGGTCCACATTCCATCCGGAAGTTACTAACCTGGGCGCCACCCTCCCCAATGCCCCCGATTGATCAATTTAGCGTGGCCCACCTAAGTGATGCATCACGCTGGATTTTTTAATATATACCTAAAATATGAGGACATGATGAATGGACGGGTTGGATGCAATTAGGTCAATTACGTCAGATTAAACTTTCCAAATGCTGTATTACGAACCAAAAATTATGGTTATTTGATTATTTAAGAGGATCGATGGGAATTCATGACGATATTGTTTCCACAAAACAGTGTCCACCAATCAGAGGTTAGGATTGTTCCACCATTATGATATTTAAAAATGACTTAGCCAATCTTGACTCCACGCTTTAATCACAACGCGTAAAATTTTAAGTGCTTGGCATAATAACTTTTCTCCCCGAGGTTATCATAGACGCTTAAATGTTACTTAGAAATAGCACACCTACATATAAGTAATTAAAATCCAAGCCCCATAGGATAGGTGGCATGGCGGGTGTAGAAGCGAGTCACCAGAAACTTTTAGTGGCTTGCTTCCAAGTCGGCCCATCCACAAAGAATCAATAGATCTTTGCCGGTGCTGACTTGGATCTTGGGTGACGAAAGCTTGGCCCTAAAGTTATCATAAACCATTAAATATTACTTATAAATAGCACACCTGCATGCAAGTAATTAAATTAAAGCTATGTCTACTCTTCTTCCCCTAAAGTTATCATAAACACTTAAATATTACTTAGAAATAGCATACCTACAAGCAAGTAATTAAATTGAAGCTATGTCTAAATTAAAACTATGTCTAATTATAAGTCCCAACTCAAATTTATCATTAGCCAAAAACTACGCTTATTTTATTATTATATTGTTGGATTGTTGGACATTTACAAGACAATTAAAAATAAAAAGTATTTAATGGTCCTATTTCAATAAATAAGAGCCTACAAGTCAAAGATTAAGATTGCTAAACTAATTTGTTAAAATTCTTCAAAAATGGCCTTTCTTTCCACAATTTCATAACTTTCTTGTTTTTGCTTATTTTAACTAAAATCTCCTACTGGTACCTTTTTCAATAGATTTTTCTCTAGCCTTTATACCATCATCAACAACTCCCTTATATAGTGCTTTTCCATGAGACCATTCAATATTCAATGTGAACACAACTAACATTTCATATTTAGATATGGATCATTGCTAATGGTCATAATAAAATAATCTCACAAATCTAGCATCAAACAAGGTAGAAGATTAAATTTTCATTTCTTTTCAATTTCTATATAGATCGTCGTCCATTTGCTAACCAAGTTATTAAATCAAGTTTTCTTGCAAAGATAATATTTCTTTCATTTTCATGATCTATTGTTATTATCAAAGGAAAATTTTATTTAACACTGATTTTTCTTTGTACTAGTTTTGCAATTCGTCCCATAAACCTTTTATAACTGTGTAATTGGACATGTTAAACTACACTGAATCATCTAATGGAAAAAAAAAAAAAATCTACTGTGGTTAACTAGTTTCTTCTAAAAAATACCATCTTTTTTCTACCTATTTCTTTTCTTTTCTTTAATTGTAATTAAATAGCATGGGAAATCAATACATAATTGGATCCATTAAAATTTATTACCTCAAATTTATTAGAACTTGATCAAACCATTTTAAAAAAATTGAAATATGAATGCTAACATCGATCTTGTACTAAAAAGGCTTCTTGACCTTAGGTTTTGACTCCATTAATTGTGGAAAACCACCTATACATAATTGATGTAGGCAAAATAAAAATCATAAAAGAAAATATCATAAGAATAACAAGAGACAAGAGTCACTAAAATTCACTGTTGGAAAAGAAGTAATATAGTACACAATGGAGGATAGAATATTAGATAACAAGACAATTTCTAATCGATTCAAGCTCGACTTGAATAGTCAATTTCTTAAGACAGATTTGCTTCCCTTTTCTAGAGATATCAGAAAGTGCAAAAGAAGAAAAATGGCAAATAGTCTTCAGGATACAATGAACTCATAGGTCCAAATTTCAACATGAAAATTTACGCATTTGAGTGTTGAATAGATCTCTAGTTTTAACACTGATATGCCTTTAAAATGTTTTAAAGAAAACATAGCAAGAGGGTAAATTTAAGTGCATTGTACAAACGACTGTTTGATCTAAGAAAATAGAGTAAATACTCTGGACTAAGATGTCCTGCCCATATAGAAATTAATGGGACATGGTGTCCTTCCAAGAGAGACACACAAGTGCCACTTCAAATTATCCACATCCATTCATAGTAACAGGCTATCTTCTATGAAAGGAAATGATCCTTTGTCTTGTGACAATTATTTCTGACTCTTTTTTTATAGAGATAATTATTTAACAATAAAAAATTATTGTCACATGTATGTAGATCCTAGTCAGCATAATTGCTGCCACATGCATGGCATGTGGCACCATTATCACGTGTACAGTAATGTCAGATTGTCGGAGCTAAGAGCAAAAATGTTTAAGCTCATTAGGCTCCTTGTGAGAGTGTTGATGGTGCTTCACACCATCCTTGTGGAGATTCAAACCTGTGAACACCGGGATCTACTTTTCTGAGGGCGCGAATTATCACTTCTATGGGTTCGCCTCTTTCAAGAGCTTTTTGCTGCTTTGTTGTGTATTTGAAGAGAGTTTATAGAAGATTAGAGTCGCCACTAGCTTGTTACTTCAAATCTACAGTCAGCTAGAGCCTGTAAAAACGTTTAGAGAAAGGGATCCGAAGATACCTTCCTCTAAAATGATTCATTGATCTGCGGTTAAAGATTTGAGGTAAGGGACTATGATTACAGGGTGGGAAGGTGTTAGGCACCCACTCTACCTGTACAAATGTACAGTCTCTACTTCACTAAATCTAACTAGTCTTTAAAGGTTAGGATCAATTCTCATGCATTCTCACAGAAGAATGTGTAATGCAATGATATGTGAATATGGGTATGACCAGTAAGAGTTTTTTATGGGAAGGGTCCAATCAAATCGGTAAACCACAGCATACGCTCGAACTGACAGGTGTTATGAATGATGTATGATGGTGTGTTTGATCATTTGGAGTTTCTGATAGGCAAGATTTAATCGAATCGGCAAGCCGTAGAGCATACGATAAAACCGATCAAGTGTTTACAGTGGATGTGATGAGCAGGGGGTAATGGGCAAGATACGATCGAATCGGCAAGCCATAGAGTATATGCTAAAATTGATCAAGTGTTTACAGTGGATGTGATGAGCAGGGGGGTTGGAAAAGTAAAGAGCGTTGCACTATGTTAGATATGAATGATATGATGTTATTATATGAATGGCCAGATGGACGGAGGTGTCATGTAGGCTAGCTCGAGCGGCTTAGGTTGGGACTTAAATGGCTTGAGAGGCTTGGACCACGGGCTGGCTGGGCTAGACCAAGGTCAAGCTCTTCACTCGCACTCAGGCTTTCCTTGGTGGATCAATGGGTTGAAACAGAAGAGGAGAGAGAGCTTAGAACTACTAGAGGTGGATTGGATTTTTTTGGATGCTCTAAATGAATTGGAGAGGGGGTATTTATAGCTGCCCAAGTGACAATTCCTGTAATTCTTGATCGGCGGCCCCCAGGGGTCTGCCCATACGACCTCCCTCTCCCAACTTTGGACAGCTAGTACTCCAAGCCTAGAGTACAAAAACTTCAGGTTTGGTGTACTTGCAGGTTTGGTCCTACTCTGAAGTTGAGGGTTGGAGTTTGGTTTGGGTTTAGGTTCGGTTTTTGCTTTAACTAGGTGAGTCGATTAGGTTGAAGGGTTGGGTTGACTCATTGACTTGACCCACCGAGTTGACTTGTCAGGGATTTTTTGCCTAGTTTCTCCTAAGGGTGGTTTTTAGGCCTATGATTTAGGGTGAGTTAACTGGGTTTAGCTTGGACTTGGGGTTATGGATTAGAGTTAAAATGGGTGAGTCAACTGGGTTTGGACTTGGTTTGGATCTAGGGTTTTGGATATGGGTTGGTTGAGTTGGTTGGGCTTGGACCTAGGGTTTGAGTTATGCATTGGGGTTATGGACCTCCATCCATCCAGTCATTCAATCAACTTTTCAGCCTGTGGTGGGGTGTTTACAGATGCCCCTCTTTGGCAGAGGTTGTGTGCAACCAAATGTCAAAGCGAGTGGACACCCCACCTTTAACTTGGTTATTCATAGATCATAGTCTGTAATCATTGCTTGCCTTTGTATTTGGGTCAGCTGGTTGTCTGGAAACAGATAACTCGTACATACTGTGGGTATTTGGAGAAATAGTTGTGATTGTCCCTACATGAGCTGCAACCTGGGTACCTAATCGCAAACCTTTCATTCTCGATCGGTAGTAACATCGGAAGGAAATAGTCTAGCAGAGCCCCTATGCTCTAAGAAGCTTTGTGAGGGTGCTGACTTGGTGCTAGTACTAGATGGCTCGTTGCTTTCCCACCCCAAGATTATTTATTTTTCTTGATCCTCATAGTAGTTAGCTGCCCTACGCTTTTTGCGGCCTTATAAGAGATTAACTATGTCGACTTGGATTCGATCAAGTTCCGCAAGCATCCCGGACTACTTATGTGCAAGTGACCTTTTTCCATGCAATCTTTTGGTTTTGACACTTAAGTTACAATTCATCGTTTACACTGTTCAGATTGCTTCTTTGATCGAGTTTTTCACTTTCATCATTTTCATACCTTGACATTTGGTACGACCGTCTTATCACTGGAGTTCAGGCCGACCGTACTCTGAGTGCATTGGGATCTTATGATCTCCGGGGAAACTACAAGACATCGGATCTTATTTGATTGCGCTGACTCCCATCCAAAGATATGGGAGATCTCTTAGTGCTTCGGAGGCCGAGCACTCTACTGGGAAAATATTTTTTGGATTTTCGAAAAGACCTAGTCTAGGAAGTGATACTCCATGGGGTTTTTATTGTAAGGAGTAAAAATTTTATTTTTTGAGAATGAGAGTTCAGCTTACACTTACCTCCACTAGGGATACCAATGGGGTTGTAGGCTAACCAGCTTTTATTGAAAACATAAAAGATCATGATTAATGCAATGGATGCACAAATTTGATGCTACATGCGTGGATGGATGCGACACAATGGTTGCATGGATGCATGGTTTGGATGATGATGTATGGATTTACCTCATTATCTTTCAATCCAACAGTTACAATTGACATAATAACTCACCTTCCCTGAAGTTATCATAAAAACTTAAATATTACTTAGAAAGAACACACCTGCATGGAAATAATTAAAATCTAAGACGATAGGATAGGCGGCAGGCCAGGCGTAGAAGCAAGTCGCGAGAAGCTTTTGGTAGCTTGCTTCCAAGTCGTCCCATCCGCGTAGAATCAATAGATCTTTGCCGGTACTGACTTAGATCTTAGGTGACAGAATAAGGCGGCCAAAAGCAATGAGCAGTTCCGGTCGAAGCTTGGCCCTGACGTTATCATAAACACTTACAAATTACTTAGAAATAGCACACCTGCATGCAAGTAATTAAATTAAAACTATGTCTACTCTTCTTCCCCTGAAGTTATCATAAACACTTAAATGTTACTTAGAAATAGCATACCTGCAAGCAAGTAATTAAATTAAAGCTACGTCTAAATTAAATTAAAGTCATGTCTAATTATAAGTCCCAACTCAAATTTATCATTAACCAAAAATTGCGCTTATTTTATTATTATACTGTTGGATTGTTAGACATTTATAAGATAATTAAAAATAAAAAGTATTTAATGGTCCTATTTCAATAAGTAAGTGTCTACAAATCAAGCTTAAGATTGTTCAACTAATTTGTTAAAATTCTTCAAGAATGGCCTTTCTTTCCACAATTTTGTAATTTTCTTGTTTTTGCACTCTCGACTTGTATTTTATCTAATATCTCCTACTAGTACCTTTTTCAATAGAGTTTTCTTTGGCCTTTATACCATCATTGGCAACTCCCTTAGTCTTTTTCCATGAGACCATTCAATATTCAACGTGAACACAACTTTTCATATTTAGATCTAGATCATTGCTAATGGTCATAATCAAATAATTTCACAAATCTAGCATTAAACAAAGTAGAAGATTAACCTTTCATTTGTTGTCAACTTTTACATAGATCGTTGTCAATCTGCTAACCAACTTATTAAATCAAGTTTTCTAGCAAAGAGGATATTTCTTTCATTTTCATAATCTATTGCTACTATCAAAGGAAAATTTTATTTAACACTAATTTTTCTTTGTACTAGTTTTGTAATTCGTCCCATAAACGTTTTATAATGGTGTAATTGGATGTGCTAAACTACACTAAATCATCTAGTGGAAGAAAAAATCTACTATGGTTACTAGTTTCTTCTAAAAAAATACCATCATTTATCTACCAATTTTTTTTCTTTTTCTTTAATCGCAATTAAAGAGCATGGGAAATCATTACATAATCATATCCATTGAAATTTATTACATTAAATTTATTAGAATTTGATCAAACCATTTAAAAAATTGAAATATGAATGCCAACACCCATCTTGTACTAAAAAGGCTTTTCAACCTTAGGCTTTGACTCCATTAATTGTGGAAAACCGCCTATACATAATTGATGCAAGCAAAATAAAAATCTTAAAAGAAAATAGCATAAGAATAACAAGTGACAAGAGTCACTGGAATTTACTGTTGGAAAAGAAGTAATATAGTACACAATGGAGGATAGAATATTAGGTAACAAGACAATTAGATTTAGCAGATTCAATCTCAACTTGAATAGTTAATTTCTCAAGACAAATTTGCTGCACTTTTCTAAAGATACTAGGAAGTGCAAAAGAAGAAAAATGACAAATAGTCTTTAGTATACAATGAACTCACATGTCCAAATTTCAACACAAAAATTTACATTTTGTGGACGCTCGCCTTTCTGCACTCCCGACCCTCCCTTTCGAAAAAGGGTTGCGCGAATCGTTGTTTACCACTGGCTCGCCTTATTCTCGAGGACTTTTTCAGTTGTCATGTTATCGTTGGGTTAAACTGGATATGTTTGAATGAGTTCTTATAAGACCAAAGTCGCCACTAGCCAGTTACTTCAAATTTACAGTCGGCTAGACCCCGTAGAAACGTTGGAGAAGGGAATCCGAAGATTCCTTCTTCTAAAATGACTCTTTTTTATCTGCGGTAAGAGATTCGAGGTAAGGGATCACGGTTGCAGGGTGGGAAGGTGTTAGGCACCCACTCTGCCCGTATCGAAGTACGATCTTTACTTCACATAATCGAATTAATACTTGAAAGTCTGAATTAATCCTCGTACATTCTCATGAATAATATGATGCATGTATATGGGTCTGAACAGTAAGAATTTCTAATGGGTAGGTTTCAATCAGATAGGTAAGCCCAAAGCATATGCTCGAACTGACATGGGCTTTATGCGATATGCATGATGTGTGTTTGATCGGTTAAAGCTTCTGATCAGTAAGTTCCGAACAAGTCGGCAAGCCTCAAAGTATACGCTAAGACCTGATCAAGTGCTTGTAGTGGAATGATAAGCAGGGGGGTTGAAAGAATACTAAATGTTGCACTTATGCTAGATGCGAATGAGATGAAACTGGTATAAGAGTAGCTGGATGGACAAAGGTGACGCAAGGGTTAGCTTCGAGCGGCTAAGATCGGGACTTATATAGCTGGAGAGGTTGAACCAGGGTTAAGCTAGGCTGGACCAGGGCTAGACTCTTCACTCACTCGAGCTCTTCTTGGTGGAGGAAATGGGCTAAAGGGGTGGAGATGAGTCGCTTCTCACAGAGGAGGACTCGAAGCTGATGGATGATAAAAATGAAGGGGAGACGGGGTATTTACAGCTGTGAGAAGTGGAAGCTCTTGTAACTAGGGACAGTCGGCCCTCAGAGGCCCGCCTGTATGGCCACCTTGCTCCAACTTCGGAGCGTATGGCCTTCGAACCTGAAGCAAGAAAGCCTCAGGCTCGATGTTTGGAGCAACTCCAAAGCTGCGGCTCGAAACTGGATGAGTCAACAGGGTTTGAAAGATGGGTTTGACAAGGAAAGTCGACTGGGTGCAAGCGCTGGTCTGACCCAGTGAGTTGACTCGGTAATTTGACTCAGCTGGTTGACTCACTAAATTGACTTTTTTAGGATTTTTGTATTGGTTTTTTCCATGGATGGTTTTTCATGCTGATGTTTAGGGGTGAGTTGACTAGGTTCAAGCTTGAGTTGGGCTATGGATAGGGGCTTGCAAGGGTGAGTTTGGCTGGGTTTTGGGTACAGGGTTTGCGGGTATAGACCTCCATCCATTTAGCTATCTCAACTAACCTTGTAGCCGAAGGTGGGGTGTCTACAGATGCCCCTCTTTAGCAGAGGTTGCTTGCAGCCAAATGTCAAAGCGAGTGGACACCCCACTTCTGACCCGGTCATTCATAGATCGTGGTCTGGAATCTTTGCTTACATTTGTATCTAAGTCAATTGATTGTCTGGAAATAGATAACTGGCACATACCGCGGGAGTTTGGAGAAAACATTGCGATTGTCCCTACATCAGCTGCAACTTGGGTACCCAATCGCAACCCTTCCATTCCCAATCGGTAATAACATTAAAAAGGTACAGTAGAGCCTCTGTGTCAATGTAATCTTACGAGGATATTGACCCTATAATTGTGTAACGCCCCCAAAATTCGACACTCGAGTATATAAACTCAAATTTCGAAATCAAGGGTGTTATGTAAATAATGAATGAATCCTTCACAATCACAACTGATATTTTTCTTTTCCATTTACATGGTACCAAATATATAGAATCAAAATAAACCAAACTCTAAAAATTTACCTATTAATCAATGGGTCTACGAAATTGTTCCAAACTGTCTAAACTAATGGCCATCTAATGGGCCTTATTACATCAATACTTCCAAATTAAAAATCAAAATAAATAAATGCTCCAAAAATCTTCTAGAGTATTCCCTCATCTGGCACCACTTCCTCGAAGTCTTCTAAATCATCACCTGTCACTACGGTTAATCGCATAACACTGCGTCAGCTATAAAAGCCGGTGAGTAATCTCATACGGTTTAACACATGTAATTCAATATAGGAAACCACATAACCACTAAAATACAAATCATTACAAATTTAATGATAATTTCTCCAACCAAAATCTCTTAAACATGCACATGATGCAAGGTATGCAAGTGTATCTCAAGAATCTCAGTACGGTTATCAACAGAACATCCAGTTGGTTAACACTATCATCCTAGAACATCGGTCCCTAGAGGCATAGCCAACTTGGATCACGAACTGTCCCACACCTCCGCTTGGCCTGCGTAGTTGGTCTGTTACATACACTTGGGTGCTCACCCAACCGGCCTCGATCAACGGAGCCTCCACCTGGCCTTCGTAGCTAGTTTGTTACACACACTTGGGTGCTCACCCAACATGCCTCGATCAATGGAGCAACGGTCTATCGCAATACTCACGTGTGCTCAACCAAAAATCAACCCAAGTGATCAACCACATACTGGAATTCTCAGTCACATAGAATGCATGATTCATATCATTCCTTTCCCAAATAATTCAAACAAAGCATGAGCTTTCCAGCCTTTCCCAAAGGCGGCACCAAATCACAATCATAACTACAAGTATTCATATAATTCCCACAATATATAACAAAATTCCCATGATTTATCAAAATCATCACAAAACACATTCATTAAGGATCAAATACGAAACGACACTTAAATTCCAACAATTAACCATAATTGAAGCCATGTTCACAATCCAAAAATATCGGGATTTCACAATATGCAACCTGAAACTTTCAAACGTGGCAGACTTAAATCTTCAGAGGAACAATCTCAAAATTAACTCCAACTGGAGTTCTCAATCGTCATTCAGATAAAACCAATTCTAAATCACATAATTAAATCTCACAATAGTAAGAAAACTTAACTTGAATATTTAAAAATAATCAGAGACTAATCGAAATAAACCAAGATTACATAGTAGAAAAACCATATGAGAAATAACTCAGATTTTCTTTTCTTCTTCTTCTTTTTTCTTTCTTCTTCTTTCTTTTTCTTTTCTCTTCTTCTTCTTCTTCTTCTTCTTCTTTCTTATTTCTTCTTTTTCTGGGCTTGGAAATTCACTCCAGTAGTAGCAGGTTGCAGCCGAACCACCCTCACTCTCTCTCACTCTCTCTAGTGTCTCACTCCCTCTCTCTCTCTCTCTCTCTCTCTCTCTCTCCTTTCTTTCTCTCCAACGTCTCTCTCTTTGGCGTTTTCTCTGAAGGAGGCAGGGATGTCTATGGGGGTTTTACAGAAGGTTTCAAGTCGTTGGATGGTGAATCCGGTTTCAAGAAGGATTGGTTTTTGGGTTGGCACCGCCTGGCACACACCTCGTCCGATTTTCTTTCAATAAATCGCTTAGGAACCGTAGGGATGGTAGGTGGGGTCCACACGACAGTGATGACGCGAATTTCGGACGTCCATTCAGTGTAGATAGAGAGATCTTGGGATTCTTTGTTTTTAACGATGAATTGAAGAGGCTTCGTTTCTCAGTTGGTGGAAGAAAAACTCAAGAGGAGTGTTGGCATGACAAAGAGAAAACGGTTGGACGGTTTGGATGTGCCACATGGGCCCACAAATGGACGGCGTGGATGGCTAGAACGGACAGCGGTTAACGCTGTTGCAGAGTTGAAGAAGGAGTCTTCTCACTCCTCCCTCCGGTCCGCACGGTCAAACGCGGTTTGACCGTGCGTGATACACTCTGATGATGTACACGTATTTTATTATGATGAATGTTACAAATCTAATCCATCCAATAGTTCAGTCACATAATTTTAGGGGATGACACCAAAAATGAAGCAGATCTGAGATAAGGTGGCCCACTTATGGCCCGATTTCTGATTAGGGCATTTGTAGGATGATTGGAGGGCCGAAATTTGACGTGTACGGTTAAAATATGCCCCTAAACTATTATATGAAGTTTGGCATGAAACTGATCATTAGAAACTGGCATACTTAAAATCATCAGTTTAACTTAAGTTTAACTAATAGCATTTTCGTAATTATTATAAATTTATGAGTTTTGTAAGATCCGACACTTCTACGCTGTTCTAGGGTTTATTTTGAGCAACTTTAATAAATGGATACTATACTAATTCCCTACAGATTGTTTATTATTAATTTATCAACATAATAAATCACGTAATTTACTAAATAATTAATTAAAATTTTATTTTAATTATTTCGAAAACCTGGGTCATTACAAATTGATTATCGTTACTTTCCCGGATCACTCCAGGAGTACTTGTTTTGCTTAACTGTCAAAGTGGTTAGCTGCCCTGCGTCTTGGCGGCCTTACGGGTGATCTACTACTCCGACTTGGACTCAATCAAGGTAGTTCAGGCATCTAAGCCCAGGTATGTGCTGGTGAACTTTTTCCACCCAATCTTCTGGTTTTGATACTTGGGTTATAATTTGTTTCCACCGTTCAGATGGTTTCTTTGACCAAGCCTTTTGGCTTTCATCTGTTTCATATCTTGGCATTTGGTACGACCGCACTGACACTGGAGTTCAGTTCGACCGTACTTTGAGTGCATTGGATCTGATGGTCCGCGGGGAAACTGCGAGACATAGGATCTTATTTGATTTTGTATCGGCTCCTACTCAGAGATATAGAAGATCTCTTAGTGTTTTGAAGGCTGAACGCTCTACTGAGAAAATATTTTTGAATTTTGAAAAGATACCCACTCTAAGGAGTGATACTCTGTAGGGTTTTTATTTGTAAATATGGATTTTTGAAAAGGAAATCTGGCTTGCACGTGCCTCCACTCGGGATGCCTATGGGGTCTTTGGCTAACCGACTTTTATTTTGAAAGCAAGTAAATATGATGATTGATGCGATGACTGCTGATGCATATGGATGCATATTTGATGATGGATACATGGTTTGGCTCATTCTCTTCTCGTTCAATGATTCTACTTTTGCTGAAGATGTAGAGAACTTTGAACTTATTACTTGTGGAGTTTTGCTCCCTGGAGATTTTCTTTTTAATGCGGATGTTTGGTTAGCGGGTTGTGGACCCTCACCGATTTTTCGCGCTCCCACACGACGACGTTCTCGCCCTTTCCTTTTCCTTTCGGAAAAGAAGGAGATGAGGATACGTGAGTGCGAAATCGCCGTTTGTGCCAATGGCTTGCCTCGTTCTTGAGGGCTTCGTTTGGTTGTCGTGTTAAGCTGGATATGTTTAAGTGAGTTTATATAAGACCAGAGTCGCCACTAGCCAGTTACTTCGAATCTACAGTCGGCTAGACCCCGTAGAAACGTTAGAGAAGGGAATCCGAAGATTCCTTCCTCTAAAATGACTCCTGTTGATCTGCGGTCAGAGATTCAAGGTAAGGGATCACGGTTACAGGGTGGGAAGAGGTTAAGCACCCCACACACTGCCCGTACCGAAGTACGGTCTCTACTTCACAGAATCGATCGAATACTTGAAAGTCTAGTTTAATCCTCGTATATTCTCATGGATGACATGATGCATGAATGCGGGTCTGAACAGTAAGAGTTTCTGATGGGCAGGTTCCAACAACGGGCAAGCCCAGAGCGTACGCTCGAACTGACAGGTGCTTAATGTAAGACGTATGCAGTGTGCTTGAATGATCAAGGTGTTTTATGGTGAAGCATGAATGCAGGTCTGAACAGTAAGAGTTTCTGATGGGCAGGTTCCAACAACGGGCAAGCCCAGAGCATACGCTCGAACTGACAGGTGCTTAATTTAAGACATATGCAAGTGTGCTTGAATAATCAAAGTGCTTGCAGTGAAGCAGGGGGGTTGGAAGAAAAGTAAATGTTGCACTTATGCTAGATGCAAATGAGATGATGCTGGAAAAGAGTAGCTGAGTGGACGGAGGTGTCGCAAGGGTTGGCTTCGAGTGGCTGGATCAAGACTTGGATGGCTTGGGAGGCTTGGACCAGTGGTCAGGCTGGGCTGGACTAGGGCTAGACTCTCCTCACTCGGGCTCTCCTTGGTGGAAAAATGGGCTAAGGGGTGGATGAGGACTCGGACCGCACCCGGACTGGCTGGACTTGAAGGGATGTTGTTATGAGAAGAGGCTAGGGGTATTTATAGCATTGGAGAGTGGCAGCTCTCGTAATTTTTTCCGGGCGGCCTGCTATGGGCCGCCCGTACGGCCGCTCCTCGATTTCCAGCGAGTACGGTCGCTCCCTCGGGGCTGCTGTTTGACTCGCTGGTCGACTCAGTGAGTTGACTCAGCGGGTCGACTCGGTGGTTTGACTCGACGGGTTGACTCGGTGTTTTGACTCGACGGGTTGACTCGACGGGTTGACTCAGCGGGTTAACTCAGCGGGTTGACTCAGTGGGTTTGACTTTTTTTTAGGATTTTTTGACTGGCCTTTTTTATGGGGGATTTTTCAGGCTGATGTTTAAGACTGGGTGGATTGGGTTCAGGCTTGATCTGGGCTATGGAATGGGGCTTACAAGGGTGAGTTTGGCTGAGTTTGGACTTGGGATTTGGGGGTATGGTCCTCCATTCATCCAGCTATCTCTACCAACAGTGTAGCCGAAGGTGGGGTGTCTACAGATGCCCCTCTTTGGCAGAGGTTGCGTGCAACCGAATGCCAAAGCGAGTGGACACCCCACTTCTGACCCGGTCATTCATAGATCATGTTCTGAAATCTTTGCTTGCTTTTGCATCTGTGTCAGTTGATCGTTTGGAAATCGATCACTCGCACATACCGCGGGAGTTTGGAGAAAACGTTGCGATTGTCCCTGCATGCGCTGCAACCTGGGTACCCAATCGCAACCCTTCCATTCCCGATCGGTACTAACATCGGAAAGGTACAGCAGAGCCTCTGCGTCGACAGTCTTACGAGGATGCTGACCCTGAGACTGATTGTATGATGTTTGATGTTTTCCCAGATCACTCCAGGAGTACTTGTTTCGCTTGACTGTCAAAGTGGTTAGACGCCCTGCGTCAGATAGTCTTACGGGATTCTACTACGCCGACTTGGACTCAGTCAAGGTACTTCAGGCATCCACGCCTAGGTATGTGCAGGTGGACTCTTTCCACCCGATCCACTGGTTTCGATGCTTGGTTTGCAATTCATTCTTTCCTTGATTGTGGTCTGGAATCTTTGTTGTCCTTTGTATCTGAGTCAGTTGACTGTCTGGAAGTTGATAACTCGCACATACCGCGAGAGTTTGGAGAAAACGTTGTGATTGTCCCTGCAGTTTGCTGCAACCTGGGTACCCAATCGCAACCCTTCCATTCCCGATCGGTACTAACATCGGAAAGGTACACCAGAGCCTCTGCGTCGACAGTCTTACGAGGTTGCTGACCCTGAGACTGATTGTGTGATGTTTGATGTTTTCCCAGATCACTCCAGGATTACTTGTTTCGCTTGACTGTCAAAGTGGTTAGACGCCCTGCGTCAGATAGTCTTACGGGATTCTACTACGCCGATTTGGACTCAGTCAAGGTACTTCAGGCATCCACGCCTAGGTATGTGCGGGTGAACTCTTTCCACCCAATCTGCTGATTTTGATACTTGGGTTACAATTCATCGTTTCCACCTGTTTAAATGGTTTCTGTGACCGAGCTTTTTGGCTTTCATCTTTTTTGTATCTTGGCATGTGGCACGACCGCACTGACACTGGAGTTCAGTTCGATCGTACTTTGAGTGCATTGGATCCGATGGTCTCCGGGGAAACCGCGAGACATCGGATCTTATTTGATTTTTACGTTGGCTCCTACCCAGAGATATGGAAGATCTCCTGGTGTTTTGGAGGCAGAACGCTCTACTGGGAAAATATTTTTTGGATTTTTGAAAAGGCACCCACTCTGGGGAGTGATACTCCGTGGGGTTTTTATTTGCAAATGGAAATATTTTTTGTCTTTTTGAAATGGGAATCTGGTTTGCACTCGCCTCCACTAGGGATGCCTGTGGGGCTTTTGGCTAACCGACTTTTATTTTGAAAGCAGGTAAACGTGATGATTAATGCGATGGATGCTGATGCATGGAGATGCAGGATGAATGCATGGTTTGGCTCATTCTCTTTCAGTTTGTTGATTTTTCTTTTGCTATGGGTGCAGAGAACTTTGAGCTTATTGCTTGCAGGGTTGTGCTCCCTGGGATTTTTCTTTTTTACACGGGTGTTTGGTCAGCGGGTTGGTCAAGATCCCGACCCGTGGTCGATCAGGTCCATCGTCCCAAGATGCTGTTTCTTTGCGAATGAGAATGTACGAGGATATTATTCGACTTCAAGATGTTCTTCTGGGCATACGTGTGATTGAGATGGTGTTTGGTTGCCCGTTTTGGTCAAGATTCTAATTTACGGGCGATTGGATCCGTCATCCCATACTGTGAAGTGAGCGGAGTTCAAGACTCCTGAATTGTAGTGCTGGGGATACTAATTTTTGTGATTTTTTGTAAATATGTGGATCCGAATCTTTACCTGAGCGGTCAGGGTAGAGATTAGTTTATTGAAAACACGGGAAATATTTTTTGTGATTTTCAAAATATTTTTTATGAAAGCAAGAGAAATATTTTTGTGATTTTTGAAATATTTTGATTGAAAGCAAGGGAAATATTTTTGTGATTTTTGAGAATATTTTGATTTGAAAGCAAGGGAAATATTTTTGTGATTTTTGAAGAGGTGATTTTGCAATGTTTTTGTATTTTGTGATTTTTCTGAAATGCAGGGAAAAGTATGGAATTTTCATCCACTTCCAGCTTCTACTGCTGGTAAGGCACCCGATCCATTTTACGTCAGCGAGCAAGACGAGTCTCACACAGTTAAGTGCCGTAGTTTTACATCTTCGGATGAGGAGATTTTGAGGGTTTTCAGTCAACACACCCACAAAGTTGCCTGTTCCTCATGTGCAATGCACATAGACCACGTATCGTCCGACGGACTCCTTCGGCCACAAGATGAGCCACATCCTCACATTTCCCTTAGTCAATCCAGTTTGGGGTCTTATGTTGCTCACAATTCCATGAGGGTGAGCTTCACCTCCCAACAGCCTTAATTCCCTTCATGAGTTTTAGGAACAGGGAACATCCGTCAGATTCAACAGCGACTTCCAAATCAAGGTTGTCTATCACGGTGCGTTCAACACGAACAGGGTTGCGGAGTTCTGCCCGCCTCAGCCCTTACCTGTTTAAAAGATTCTGGACACCCGTACGATCAAGTGTCAGCCATGTCCGGAACAGGTCAGGAAAGAAAGCCCCCGAGAAGTTAATCCTAGTGTAGTTTTAGGTCTTCGGACCGTAAATATGTACTTGCTGAAAATACATTCTTTTTTATGATTTTTCGAAAACTGTTCCAGGTCATAAAATCTCAATTTTGAACGGTCAGGATTGACACTGGTTTTTATTGGAAATCTCTCGGGATTTTGTTCCCGACATAGTTTAAGGTCTTCGGACCATGAAACTGTACAAAAAGGGGCAGATATATATATATATATATATATATATATATATATATATATATATATATATATATATATATATTCGAAATGGTCCAGATCATCAGATCTTGGCCTGAAAGGCTGGGATCGATGCTGGTTTTTATTAAAAATCCCTCGGGATCTCGATCCCAACGTAGTTAAAGGTCTTCGGACCAGAAACTGTACATGTGATGTATATATTTTTTTGGTTTTCTGAAAATGTCCGAGATCGTCAGGTCTTGATTCGATCCAAACCGATGTCGGCTTTTATTGAAAATCCCTTGGGATTCTGATCCCGACGTAGTTTAAGGTCTTCGGACCAAAATCTATACAAGTAAACAATAATCAAGGGCGGAGATTCTTGGGATTCTTCTTGGAATGGTTTGGATCATCTGGTCATGCCTTTGGATGGTTGAGATCATTGTTTGACCAAGTCAAATTCTTCTTTCTTTTCTTTGAAAATTCCATGGAACTTTTCCACATCGTCAACCCAATTTCTCACCTCGTTTCTAATGAGATGAGATTTTGGTGAGATTTCTTCCTTTTTTCTCACCATTCTCTTCCATCACTTCATTCTTACATGAAGGTACAAGATTCACTTGCAACCACCCTTCCCAAGGAGGAGTTCTTCCCAAGGAGAGGAGGTGAGAAGTCACCTCACCTAGGTAGGGGCTAGGACGGCCTCCCATGGGCCGCCCGACCGGTCTCTGCCTTCTGGTCTCTTCAGTGGGCTGGGTAAAAGGGTGCCCTCCCCTTTTCTATATAACATGGGGCACCCTCCCCCCCCCCCCCCCCCCCCCCCCCCCCCCCCCTCAACGTGCAATCTCTCTCTTCTCTCTCTCATATTCTCTCTTTTTCAAGTTTTCTCTCTCTTCTTTGGTGGTCCCTTGCTCTTTTCAAGTGGTGAGCCTTAGAGAAGTTTTGGGACAGCAAGGTGGTCCCTCTTTGGTGAGTGGTAAAGGTATGGACCACTTCCTTTCTCTTTTCTTATCCTTTTCCTTCTTCATTATCTCTTCTCATGACTCTTTTCTCTTTCCATGTAGTTATTCCAAGAGGTGTGAAGGTGGGCCCAAGCATTCTTGGCCTTTTTCTAGATCTCAAGTCTTTTTAAAAGGTGGTGCATGGAGAAGGACATTGCAAACTCTCCACTTCATTTTTTTTCTTTCTTCTTTTCACACTCCCCTCATGTATATGTAAAGGGTGATTTTGCCATGTCACCAAGTGTTCATGGCAAAATACTCTATCTTTTTCATGGGAGTTGGGCCTCTTTTCATATGTATCAAATGGGCTCAAAGTGAAGTCATGGCTCTTGGTGTATTTGATGGGCCCAATGCTTCATTTTGGGCTCCCTCATGCTTTCTTGCCCTTGTCATTTTTCCTTAATGCTCTTCCTTTCTTTTCCCTCTTCCTTTCAAGGTTTGGGCCCATGGGCATAGTAGGGCCCATCTCAAGTTTTGGGTTCATGGGGCCCACTTTAGGTGACCCCATCTTTCTTCACATGTATATGGACCAAGGTGGCTAGCCCATTCTTCATTTTGGATCTCAAGTGGGCTAGTTTTCCTAGTTGGGCCTACATGGACAAGTAGCCCAACTCTTCCATCATTTCTTGATTATGATGTACATCCTTGTACAAGGTGTAGTGGGCTCCTTGGAGTCTCTATATGTGGATGGGCTTTTGGGTCCTTATTGAAATTTGAATTCCTTTGGACCAATGTGTGCACCACTACACTTTGTCCATGTGGGTTTTTTCTTTTCATGCTCTTTTCTTTAATGGATGGAGGACTTGAGTTACTTGACCATCTACAAGTCCCATGAGTGAGTTGTTCCCACAATCTCACTAAGTTCAAATGGTTTTCCTTGTGGTAGGAATGTGGTTCTCAAGAGTTTCCCTCTAATGCTATCAACCTCAAATGGATGATCCTCAAGTGAGCTATCCATACAATCATAGCTCCTTTTCCTTTGGGGCTTGGTGGGTCATCCACCATCATTCTCATGTATGGGTGATTTTTCTTTAAATTTGTGGGAAAGAATGGTACCCATAAGTCGCCCATTTTTGTCCCATGCTTTGGGACATTTTGGGATTTTGATCTTCAAGTGGGCTATGTGTAACATTCTTATCCATCCATGATGGTTGGGTGACTCATCAAGCCATGCTCTTTTGTGCTCAAATGGTCTCCCTTTTGGTGAAAAAGTTGGTGCACATAAGTTGCCCAAACTTGCCTTTTCATGGGCATTTTCAACTTTGATTCTTCATATGGGCTATGTGCATCAACTTTCTACCCCTAGCTTCTTTGATTCATATGTTTGTGGGTAGACCTCCTTGTTGCATTTTCATGGTCAAAATTTTCATCAAGATGAGGCACATAAAGTTGCCCATGGTTAACCCATGAATGGGTCCTCATATTCTTCAAAGTGGGCTATGTGCTCTCTTCAATCCATTGAGATGAGGCATTTGGGTTGCTCTTGGGGGCCCGTTTCCTTTCTACCCCCCACTTGTCCATGCATGTGTGTAAAAAGATGGGAACATCTTAAGTGAGAAACATGACCTTCGCATGAAAGTGGATCAATCCTTGGCCACATATGGACTTTGAAGAGGGACTTCTCATGTGAAGTGGGATTCTTATCCTTTGTTGATCTCATGGCACTTGAGTGCATTTTTTGTCCAAAATGTGTCTTTAGATGATGGACTTTCTTGCCTAAGGCATGCCATGCCACCTTCTTTAAGGTGGGCCTTACTTTTTCCAATGGGCTCAACACATATCCTAAGTGACACATGGAGTTGGACTTTAGATTTTGCATTTGAATGTGAGTCCAATCCCATGGGTTTCCTAGATGATAATTTGGATTTTAATGGGTAAGGGATAGGGACTTACCTTGCCAAGCTTGTAGGATTCAATGGCGGATGGTGCCAGAGGTCACCGAGTGATTGACGAAGATGATCCCGCCTTCATCGTCCGCCGAGGGGACCACATGTGTTCCTTAGCTATGGAGCATTAACCTCTTCCCGCTATCAAGGGTCGAGGTACCAGGGATCGCTGGGACGACTGGATGAAGGATCCACAGCCCTTGCTTGAACGAGTACTGGATGGTACTCCTTTTGCTGGCCTCCTCACCCTACGTTTCCACAATAACGATGCTAACCGCATGATGCTCGCGGCCCTTTGCGAGAGGTGGCGGGATGAGACCCACACCTTTCAGCTCCCTTGTGGAGAATGGGGAATAACCCCCATGGACATTTACATGCAGATAGGCTTCCCGTTTCATGGGACAATTGTTCCTCAAGTCAGCTCTCTAGCTCCTCTCACTTCCACCGACTGGCTACGGCTTGTCGGTGACGTCCCACCCGAGGGTGAATTTCAAGGCCATCAAGTGAAGATGCGATGGTTCTACAACAATTTTGCCTCCGTCATCCCCACCACCGAGCGAGAGGCCCTCCACAAAGCGCGGGCCATGATTACTTATGCTTTTGGATCCTTTCTTTTCTGCCATGCGAATGAGAGAGTTGACCCCAAATTTCTTCGTTTAGTCGAGGATCTTCATCACCCCTATAACTGGAATGGGGCTATCTTGACCCGTATCTTTCAAGGTCTGGACAAGACCTGTCGGCATAGCCGGTCCTTCACAGGTTTTTGGCCTGTTGTTGAGGTATTTCTTCTTTCACCTTCCTTGGAGTCATTTACCTTCTTTCCCTCTCTGATCATTAGATGTGCTTTCGTCCAAACCTGCTTTTATGACCATTTTCCCCATCTCGCGCCGAGGATGCGGGATGATGTTGAGCCCTCTCAGTATCGCCACATGTACTGGCATCAGCAAAACCGTCAGCGGAACTCCCGAGTTCCTGGGGACAATTGGCGTGCTGACATAGACGGGCTGACCGTTGAGGACGTAAGTATCTTGCTTGTCTTTGCCCTCGTGCTATGCTGTAATTGATTGTGGTGACTTCATTTGCTGCAGCTTGCTCGGATGCCGTATGCCAGTTTCCCTCTCTATTATACCCCTCAGCGCGTGGAGGCATATGATGCTTCATGTCTCCGTATCATGCTTTCCGACGCTGAATCTTTTCAGTGGTACCTGGGGGAGAGGTTGCTTCGGCAAGTCACTGGGGTGGCTCGGGTCCCTTGTTCTACACCTCCTCCAGCTGCTCGGATGCCAGTTGATGAGAGAGTTGGAGCTCTTGTGGGCCAGCCTGGATTTTGTTTCACGATCCCGGATCGTGATTATGATGAGTGGTATTTGCTGTTCGGCCAGGGGCCTCTGCTTTCTTCACTTTATGTTCCAGGTGGCCGTCGCAGGTATGCTGGAGGTTCGGTGACTGCTCTTTTGATGGATCTTTATCGTCGGGAGAGGGACGCGAGGAGGGACGATGATAACTATGTTGGTGACTTGTAGTCTGCTTGGGTGCCCTGCTTTGTATGGCCTTGTATCTTTGCTTTTATCTTCTTTTATATCAAGCTCTTTTAAATGAATATATAATCTTTGATTTGTCTCAAAATTCTTTGATGATGTCTGGACGCTTTGACCTTTGACTTGTTCCTTAATGATTTGTGGAAGATGAGGCTTCTTAACTGCATGGATGATGACTTGAACGGTTCAGATTGCTTGATTAGGCCTTGTGAGCCCACTTGATGATCAGATCTTGGATTCTGGCCCTTCTTTTGATGATCGAACCTTTGATCTTGCTGCTCCATGACTTGTGTAAGCTTTCCAATGGTTTGGATCCTGATGATTTAGCCCTTGAATGGTTCAAATTGATAGATTCGGCCCTGTGGGCCCACTTGAGACCTTAGCTTTACTTTGGGGCACCTCTTTTGATGATTTGTGAGGCTAAGAAGGCTTCTCATGGTGTGGATGATGGCTTGAACGTCTCAGATCGCTTGACTCGGCTTTGTGGGCCCACTTGATGATTAGATCTTGGATTCTGGCCCTTCTTTTGATGATCGAACCTTTGATCTTGTTGTTTGATGGCTCATGTAGGTCCTTCAATGGTTTAGATCATGATGATCTAGTCTTTGAACGGCTTGGATTGCTTGTGGCCCCCACTTGATCACCTTTCCTTCTCTTTGACTTGATCAGCCATGCTCTGGCCGCATTGCTTCGTGATTGGATCGGTGGGGCACCTTTTATATGATCTTGATCAGCCTCAGTCGAAATCTGGAGTGGACCGGAGCCTTGGGCGGCCCATGGAGCGCCATTTGCTGACGTGGACTGTCAGCCTCACCTACCAAGAACCCTGGAGCCAATCCCGCGGAGAGAGAAAATCTGCGTCCGCCGCCCAAGGCTCGCCTCTTGAGCGGCCTGGGCTGGCTCTGGTTCGGACATCCTCTGCTGTCCCCTTCTCCTGTCCCCCACATTCTCTGTTCTGGGTTATTCGATTCAGCCATGAATCTTCTTTTCCCCTTGTCTTTTCTCTTCATTTTGTCCTCTTCCCATTTTGTCCTTTCTTGGACAGCTTTAGATGATGATTTATGGGCCATAGTGGGAGAGGTTGGTGGGTCCCACACTCCAGCATTTGGTGAGGGCTTTAATGGTGGAGGGATTCCTTTAATGGAGGGTGTAGATGGTGCATTGAATGGAGGCATTGATGAGGGGTTAGGGATGGTGGTTGATGGTGTTTTGAATGGCCCCATTAATGGCAGCCATGCTGAAATTCCAGATTTGAATGGGACCTTCATTATGGGAGGAATGAATGGTATGGATAGGATGATGGGGTGGGACATAGGTGAGGCTATACATCCCTTGAATGTGGGCCACATGGATGATGTGATGGATGGTGGTGATGGGACCACAAAGGACATAGATGGGCTGATCTCATGCTTGGATGGGATGGATGGTTCAGATGATACCTTTGACGGTTTGGATGCTCTGGATGAGGGCCGAGATGTGCGATATACTTGCTTGGGTGGACTTGATGTGGTCATTGATGATGTCCCCCTGATGATGGACGGTGTAGATGCCTCGATGATCCCTTTGATCGGCCAGGATGATGTTTGGATTCATGATTTCCTATTGGAGAGGGCCGCAGGTCCAGATCTGACCGTTGATTCTTCGATCGGGGTTGCTGGGACCCTTCTGGATGGTTCAGATGCTTTCTTTGACGGTCAGATTGGTCAGGATGCCACGATGTGCGGTGTGATCTTTACTGGTAGCCCTTTTGATGGAGGGCATCGCCCTTCTTTTGATCGTCGGTCTTTTGCGCACTCCGTTCATAAAGTGGGCGAGTCTTCCCGTGCGGCTGAGGTTGTGACAGTTTCCGACAGTGATGCGACTATATCAGACATAGCCATTACTGGGGATAGGTTAGGGGCTGTCGAGTCTGCAGAGGTTCCAGCTTTTCCTTCTCCTTCGCCCGTTGACCTTCCGATCCTTGATGAGTCATCATTGATTTCTGGGCCTTTTGTGCTGGAGGGGGTACCAGTGAGGACTTGTCAGCTGCTTCCTCGTCCTTCTTGCTCGCCACGACTGCTTGCTTGGCTTGACAGTTTGTCAGCTTATGAGATTCGAGATTTGGAGTCCTATGGCTTCAGCAGTCTGATCCATATGGCCAGAGTTGATATTGACTGGAGGATGCTCGGAGCTGCCTTGATTGACTGGGTCCCTTCGTTGAACTTGTTCGCGTTCAACGATATGGAGATGGGACCTTCTTTGGAGGAGCTTGCTCGCTTGACAGGCCTTCCCTTGGATTATGCTCAGTATTTCTCGCCGAAGACATCGCCGAAGACTGCTACACCGCAGAACTGGTTCGGGATTTCTTATCTTGTTCATCCTGCAGCTGCCGGTCAGGATGCTGTAGTGTTCTCCTTGGACTTACTGTATGATCTTTTTTCGGGTCCTTGGGGTGTGACCGGTTCTACCTTTGCTCGGAACGCACTGATGTTCTGCTTGATAGCTGAGGTGTTGTTCTCGGGATGGCGCAGGTCCCAGACTCCTTTGCTTTTTGAGGTGATGAGTCGAGCTATCCGACGGTAGGGGATCATTTCTCTTATCTTGGCCGAGCTGTTCAATGGGCTGACTGACTGCGCCCTGGGCCGCACTCGTGTTCTTCGCGGCTGTTGTGCCTTTCTTCAGGTATCTTTTCTGCACCCTTTTTCTTCTTGCTTTGTTAGGGATTGCTTTGCTTTAGCTGAACTTCTTTTCTTTTTTTGTGATCAGGTCTGGCTATGGGAGCGTCTTTCGCTGACTGTTCCTGTACCTTTTCCTGACACTCGTTGCCCAGACCTTATGCGACACATTATGGAGTTTCTTCCTCATATAACTAGGATGAGCGAGCCCTTGTATCGCAGGATGTTTGCTGAACTTCGTGACTGGAACATTCGTTGGGAGTCATCTTGGCTTTCACTTCCTCCAGTGCTTTGCGATGCACACCGCCATCCTCTGATGTTGGTAGGCTTTCGATCCTACTTTTCTTACCATCCCATCCGGTTCCTGCGGCAGTTTGGGTATGAGTAGGATGTTCCTCCTTTCGCTTTCACGGGTATCGGGCGTCGAGTACTTCCCTCTAGATCTTCTGACTTCAGGACCCGGATTGATTATTCTTGGGCGAGTTACCTGACTGCTGATTTGCTGGGTTTTGAGCTGCGGACTTTTCCAATGGCGACCGCCCCATATCAGTACTGGGTTGCTGAGCAGTCTTTGTACCGACGTATCCCTTGCTGGCACCAGACTGCTGATGAGGATGAGCAGGATATCCTTGGAGATGCAGGCTCTTCATCTGGTTCATATGAACCTTTTGAGGAGCGCCCATTCATTGATCCTTGCTTCCTTTTGGCCACTCATGGCCATCTGCTGTCTGAGATCTCTGCACTTCGGTATCATTGTGAGATGATGTAGAGGAGATTGGCTGCCGATCAGAGGTTGACTGATGAGGAGACAGCGATCTGTACCCTTGAGCGCGATGAGGTGCATTACCTGCGTATGGAGGTGAGCAGGTTGAGAGCGAGACTATCTTTTTATGAGTCAGAGGACTTACCTGATGTGGCCGAGGAGGAGGGTAGAGATTGATTGTGTTGGCCACCTGCACATTCTTTTTTGCATATATGATTGATGATGATTTTTTTGTATTTTTTTTGAAAAAGGTGATATGATATGTGTAAAAGAAATATGATGCTTTTAATTGAAAAGAAAAAACTGTTTGAAAATCTACTGTGCCATGAGTTGTCTTGTGAGTGTGTCTGGATTTTGTGTCAGGATATAGGAATCAGAACTAGGGCTCGGCCAATGCCTTGACCGATGTCTCGAGGTTTGACTTGTGTGCTCCTTTGGTTCCCTCAGAGGTGTAGGCAATGGAAACTGTTGCTTCTTGAGATTGTCAGAGTTTGTAGAGCTTTTCGCTCCTGACTGCACTTCTTCTTGTTCTTGCACTTTCACTGCTTGAACCGATCTGGATCGTCTGATTTCTTGGTACCTGCACTTTTATTTTTTTCTTTTTTTCATTTGAGCCATTTTTGCCTGCAGTGCTCTTTCGAGTTTTCACCACAGCTGGCTTTTTCCCGTCATTTTTGCCCGTGGCGTCCTTTTGGGTTTTCACCACGTCTCGAGTGTTTGATCTTGCCTGCCCCTTGGCAGCTATACTGTTTTTACCCTTGGCGCCCTTTCAGGTTTTCACCAAGTCCGCTGTATGCCCACTGTTTTTACTCGGAGCGCCCTTTCGGGTTTTTACTCCGCCCTCTTTGTTTAGGCACACATTTTCTTCTTTTTTTTTCTCTCTTTTTTTTTTTGCATCCTTGGATAACTGCGGTGGCTAGAGGTCGGGAATCCGTCGTTGCCGGCCAATGGGAGTCTTTCAGCCCTTATCCTAAGTTACGATGATAGAGCTGTTGGTCTTAGCTAAAGATCCCTTCTGAGGTGGATGGATGGATGGATGTGTTTCTTCTTGGACTGATTTTTTTTTTCTCTTGGGTGCCTTGCTTTGGCTTCCCTTTTTCTTTCTCTTTTCTTCTCTCTTTTTTTTCTTTTATATTCTTTTTCTCTCCTTTTTTTTTTGTCTTTTCCTTTTGAATTCCCCCCCTTTTTTTGTATTTTCCTCTTTTTGAATCCCCTTATTTGAAACACTTGTTGGTGGACGGAAATGATTTCTCAGAGATCTTAGCTTTGACCTCTTGACTTCAGCTCTATTAAAGTAACCTTTGATAAGGTCAGAATAACTTACCCGTGAAAGATCTTCACGTTGTCGGCGTTGGTTGGCTCAGGAAGATCCACCCCTCTCATGCTGGTGAGTCTGAGGGCGCCTCCGGGAAGTACTTCTCTGACGATCAGTGGCCCGTCCCACGAGGGTTTGAACTTTCCTCTGGGGTCCGGAAGGTGCGACGGTAGAATCTTCTTCATAACCATGTCGCCTACCTTGAAACTTGTTTTTCGGACTCTCTTGTTGTAAGCCCGAGCGATCCTTTTTTGATAGCACTGTGAATGACTTAGTGCACGCATGCGCTTTTCATCTGCTAGCTGTAACTGATCGAATCTGGCCCGTTGCCATTCTCCTTCTTCAATTCTGCTTTCTAGTAACACCCGTGTAACGCCCCAGATTTTCGAGATTTATTTGAAACTTTTTGAAAATTCATTTTTAATTTATTTTTTATTAATTATCGTACATTTACTGTTGATTTGCGAATAGCGGGGCATCCGTAGGAGATCCGATAGGGGACCCTTTACAAAAGTTGCTTAGAATGATCCCATAAACATCGTAGAAAGATCAGATTTCAAAAATCACGCACTTTTTAGATAATTACGAAAATGCCATTAGTTAAACTTAAGTTAAGATGCCATTTTTAAGTATTATAGTTTCTGACGATCACTTTCACGCAAAATCATGGATTTAAGATTTTGGGTACATATTAACCATACACATCAAATTTCAGCCCTTAAATCATAGTAGAAGTGGTCCGATTGTCAAATCAGCCCCTTAACCCTTGATTTTCATGTCCATCGAGTGAGAAAAGTAGATGGTTAGTCGTAGTCGAATATTTCTCTTCATATAAATGACTTGGATCGTCTTTATCATGGACCAATAGTGTGATTTTAGTGCCCCACCTTGATAAGCCTCTTTCTTATGCGTGAAGTTATCCCGTTCTAGAAATTAACGAGCTACCAACTCTTCTCAAATTTGAACCTTTCAATTTACCCACTTCTCACCATCAATCGCTTCTCAAATTTGGACCACTTATTATACTCATATGACTACGAGTTTACACAAAGTTTGGACCCCGATCTATAATCCTACACTGTTGAACCACAAAGCCAGCACCTTCCTTTTCCGCCAAAAGTTAAAATTTCAGATCTAGGCATTTCTCACCATCAATTAACTACTAAATTTTGTACAATTGTTTGCCTATCATGACTACATATTTTTCCAAAATTTGGGCCCTGATCATCAAGCGTAGACCGTTAATTGAGATTTAGCCCTTTTTAGCACCCGTCAGGCCATTTTCAATGATCGGCCAATCTAGAATGTGGATCATCAAGAAATTTACGTATTCTGACTCTACTCTTCGAGCTTGATAAGATGAACGGATTGGAATTGATTATAGATCATCTGAATATTGAGATTTGAGAAACCCACCTCAAGAAGTTGTTACACAAGACCTCGCGTGCACATCCCTCTCCATATTTCTACTACGCACCTCCAAATCCTTCTCCTAACCCTAGCCTCCATGTCGTAGAGAGAGAGAGAGAGAGAGTGAGAGAGAGAGAGAGAGAAGAAGAAGAAGAGAGTTCTTTCTCATATTTTTCCAGCGGCTAGGATCTTCTACAACCATCTTCTAAGTCCATCCTAAGGTGAGGATTTCCTTCAAGCCTTTCATTAATAATATTATGATTATCATAAGTTTCTTTTGTGGCATGTGAAGTTTTTTGGTTTTGAATTGCTGATCCATATAACATGAAGTTTAATGTAGGATTTGTAATGAATATCATTATATAATGATGTGATTCATTGTTTAGATCTTTGACTAAGAAGCATGTGTATTTGTGTTATTTATCTTTGTAAAATCTATGCCCTTATTTCCTTAATATGTGTTTTACAAGTAACATTGGTTTTCATATTGTGATATAAAATATGTGTATAAGATCATCATATGGATATCCCATTATTGTATACTCTTTGTCCCTAAGTTGGTAAAATTATTTGATGTAGAGAGATGGAACCCGTGAGAGGTGTCCATGATGGAAGAATATATCTTGACTTAACTGAGAGAATGAAGTGATTGTTTGTTAATGGATCCTTACATGTACATGATGCTTGATTTGATCCATTTACAGTACATGGGTATTTTAATGAATTTAGTCATGATGTACAACATTGGCTTTTTGGGACATGATGAAATCATAAAACGGGACAATGAGTGGACACTAATGGTATACAAATTCTCATGAGCCGAGGTTGGTGCTATGGACACTAATCCCGTGCTGTCGGCCTATGCTGGGTTGCTTGCGACTCCCCATAGTGACCATTGAGTTTTATTTAAATTGGTTGTATGCGAAAACACTTAAATAAAGGTGAAACTAAAGTCATGCATTCACTTGGCTCCATGTGGGTGTACGGAGTTGAGAATAGGCTAGAGCGTCCTACTTCTCCCGTACACTGTCACGTGTAGATTGGGCTATGAGCGTCCCATTTCTCACGTGGTCGGGCAAAACTCTGGGCTTGTGCGTCCCAGGAACCTCTGGTGACTAGTGGTTAGCATGAAGTCGTAACAGGGAGTCTCCCACTTCATGGATTGTGATTCTAGCCAGGGTGCCTTAGCCAGAGCATGCATTCCATGCATCGCATTAACAAAGATTTTTAGTTGGTTATTTTGATTTGATTAAATGATAATATCCTGCTTGCGTTTACTCTGTACCGTTATTATTATTCTTGATTGTCTTGGAGGAAATATTCCCCACTATGATAGCGTTTAACGCTATCCCAAACACAATTTAGATGATGCAGGTGAAGATCCAGGTATTGAACCCGATTTTTAAGGAAAAGAGTTCGATGTTCGTACAATCACATGGCGGATGACGATGTTAGAGAAACTTAGTCAATGTTTTCATTTATTAAATATTTCTTTTGAGTAGTTGATACATTTATGGAATTGTAATAAGTCTTCAAGAGAAGACATAGTTTTGTATTTTAATTAATCAGTATGGATATTGGTTGGTTCCCTTATTTAAACATTGATGATGACGTAGTAAGTTTGATAGAATAAGATGATAATTGTTTCCGCCATTGTGCTTGAATGCTATATTTTATTATTTGACAAATTAATTATTCCATAAATTACTTGGAAATTCGGCCGTCGTATTATACACGAGAGTCGAAAATCTCGGGTCGTTACAGTTGGTATCAGAGCACAATCGGGACCTCTGGGTTAGAAACCCGACCATTTTCATAATTAATATCCCTTAGGGCTTAGATTCCCATGAAATAGAAACAAAAACACCTAAGTTCATCCCCCATTGGATGCATGAGATGTTATGAATCTAGAGACTCAAACATAGGCTCCTTAAAATCATTAGGATAGTCGATGAATGTAAACATATGAAATTTTAGGATTTTTGAGAAGTGGGTTCTCACTTTTTCTAGAAGTTTTGGAGCTCTCATCATTTTCTCATATTTAGATCAGCGTTACACTGAGTCATGGGATTTATCTTCCTCAAATTTTAAGGATAACTATTTTATTTTGAATTATTTTTGTTAGGACAAATTTCCTGACCCTTTGGCAATGTCACCACTAATAATTATATTTTTGGAATTGATAAATTTTTTAAAATTTTTATACATGTTTCTAACTCATTACCCAACACTTTCATAAAATTTCAGATCAATCCTACCTTTATATAAATCGTGAAAATTCTGTTAGTAGAGAAAATCATGCGCTGGAAACTGCTGGACTGTTACGTTTTTCAGACTTTTAGAGGTCGGAATCATATCTTACCATAGGAATTTAATTCTGAGAAAAATTACAGTGATTTCTCACCTAACCTTCATATTACCCTCCAAATTTCAGGTAAAAACCAAGTTCGGTTTGAGAGATAAAATTCTAAGAGCGCTTATAAGTCCTGTGTTCCAGATTCAACACTATTCTAGTTCCTTAGCTTTGAAAACCTCTGAACCCCTTGTTTAGGCTTAGTTATTGTAATATGGCACCCTTAGAAGTACTTCCTAGCATATTCTCATACATCCCTACGAATTTTAGGCCCAACTATGTTACTTTAGGTAGATTATCGTAACCATAAAATGCTATTTACCAATCCCTCACATAGATCTTCGACCATGTCTAACAATGAAAGTAAATAAGATCTCGTAAGGTTTTAATGTTTTATATTGTTGGATTTCAATTTAGTGATCTTTGTTGATGTTTTCTTTGTTGGAGAATACATGAAGGTCCCCACAATGTTAGACTAAATCGGCCGCACGGGAGGGCAAAACCATACCTAATATATTGTGTAAGTGATTGGATCTTCGTTCAAATCCCGAGGGTCGACACTCGGAATTTCGAATGGATACTAATGAACTCAATGCTCAGGTGCGAGTAGAAGATCTAAGTATCGGATCTGAATCTACTTGAACTGTTCACCCGTGATGTCGACACAATACAAATTGCATCCTTGTTCTAACTGGACGACTTTTGTGCATTCTCTTGGAATGTGTGTGATTGTTTTCTTTGGATGACTAAAATAAGATAGATGTATAGACGACCCTAGGACGTAGAAGCTTAGGCACTTAGATTCTATAAAGAGCTAAAATACGGTATTCCTAACTTCACCTTTCTGTCGCACTTTCAACTATTAAAGAACTGTCGATGATATCTCATTCATTTTGTTATCTGCTTGTTTATTTACTCATTCACGTGACCATTCGATCATGCCAACCTAATCAAACTCAGATCTATCCTCTAAACTCCCGGTCAGTCATCACATTATCGATCAAACATCCTTAGTAATCATCTAACCCTAATCATCATTTTAGATCCTTGACTATAGGAGCACCCCCAGACCTAAGACATATCAGGGCATCAGTTAGACCCATCGTTATGTATAGAACCATCTAGGAATCAGAGTGCGCAGTGGAAGCATGATAGGAAAAAAATTTGGGGGAGCATGTAAAAATCGATGTCGAGTACGGATTTATTTTTAAGGGGGGTGGATTGTGATCGCGTCTGACCCGGAATAGTTCAGAAAGTTAGACGAGAAGTCATAAACTGAGATTGCCCTCAATCCTTTATCGACGATGCTTAGGAAACTTCGGGGACGAAGTTTGTTTTTAAGGGGGGTGGTTTGTAACGCCCCAGATTTTCGAGATTTATTTGAAACTTTTTGAAAATTCATTTTTAATTTATTTTTTATTAATTATCGTACATTTACTGTTGATTTGCGAATAGCGGGGCATCCGTAGGAGATCCGATAGGGGACCCTTTACAAAAGTTGCTTAGAATGATCCCATAAACATCGTAGAAAGATCAGATTTCAAAAATCACGCACTTTTTAGATAATTACGAAAATGCCATTAGTTAAACTTAAGTTAAGATGCCATTTTTAAGTATTATAGTTTCTGACGATCACTTTCACGCAAAATCATGGATTTAAGATTTTGGGTACATATTAACCATACACATCAAATTTCAGCCCTTAAATCATAGTAGAAGTGGTCCGATTGTCAAATCAGCCCCTTAACCCTTGATTTTCATGTCCATCGAGTGAGAAAAGTAGATGGTTAGTCGTAGTCGAATATTTCTCTTCATATAAATGACTTGGATCGTCTTTATCATGGACCAATAGTGTGATTTTAGTGCCCCACCTTGATAAGCCTCTTTCTTATGCGTGAAGTTATCCCGTTCTAGAAATTAACGAGCTACCAACTCTTCTCAAATTTGAACCTTTCAATTTACCCACTTCTCACCATCAATCGCTTCTCAAATTTGGACCACTTATTATACTCATATGACTACGAGTTTACACAAAGTTTGGACCCCGATCTATAATCCTACACCGTTGAACCACAAAGCCAGCACCTTCCTTTTCCGCCAAAAGTTAAAATTTCAGATCTAGGCATTTCTCACCATCAATTAACTACTAAATTTTGTACAATTGTTTGCCTATCATGACTACATATTTTTCCAAAATTTGGGCCCTGATCATCAAGCGTAGACCGTTAATTGAGATTTAGCCCTTTTTAGCACCCGTCAGGCCATTTTCAATGATCGGCCAATCTAGAATGTGGATCATCAAGAAATTTACGTATTCTGACTCTACTCTTCGAGCTTGATAAGATGAACGGATTGGAATTGATTATAGATCATCTGAATATTGAGATTTGAGAAACCCACCTCAAGAAGTTGTTACACAAGACCTCGCGTGCACATCCCTCTCCATATTTCTACTACGCACCTCCAAATCCTTCTCCTAACCCTAGCCTCCATGTCGTAGAGAGAGAGAGAGAGAGAGTGAGAGAGAGAGAGAGAGAAGAAGAAGAAGAGAGTTCTTTCTCATATTTTTCCAGCGGCTAGGATCTTCTACAACCATCTTCTAAGTCCATCCTAAGGTGAGGATTTTCCTTCAAGCCTTTCATTAATAATATTATGATTATCATAAGTTTCTTTTGTGGCATGTGAAGTTTTTTGGTTTTGAATTGCTGATCCATATAACATGAAGTTTAATGTAGGATTTGTAATGAATATCATTATATAATGATGTGATTCATTGTTTAGATCTTTGACTAAGAAGCATGTGTATTTGTGTTATTTATCTTTGTAAAATCTATGCCCTTATTTCCTTAATATGTGTTTTACAAGTAACATTGGTTTTCATATTGTGATATAAAATATGTGTATAAGATCATCATATGGATATCCCATTATTGTATACTCTTTGTCCCTAAGTTGGTAAAATTATTTGATGTAGAGAGATGGAACCCGTGAGAGGTGTCCATGATGGAAGAATATATCTTGACTTAACTGAGAGAATGAAGTGATTGTTTGTTAATGGATCCTTACATGTACATGATGCTTGATTTGATCCATTTACAGTACATGGGTATTTTAATGAATTTAGTCATGATGTACAACATTGGCTTTTTGGGACATGATGAAATCATAAAACGGGACAATGAGTGGACACTAATGGTATACAAATTCTCATGAGCCGAGGTTGGTGCTATGGACACTAATCCCGTGCTGTCGGCCTATGCTGGGTTGCTTGCGACTCCCCATAGTGACCATTGAGTTTTATTTAAATTGGTTGTATGCGAAAACACTTAAATAAAGGTGAAACTAAAGTCATGCATTCACTTGGCTCCATGTGGGTGTACGGAGTTGAGAATAGGCTAGAGCGTCCTACTTCTCCCGTACACTGTCACGTGTAGATTGGGCTATGAGCGTCCCATTTCTCACGTGGTCGGGCAAAACTCTGGGCTTGTGCGTCCCAGGAACCTCTGGTGACTAGTGGTTAGCATGAAGTCGTAACAGGGAGTCTCCCACTTCATGGATTGTGATTCTAGCCAGGGTGCCTTAGCCAGAGCATGCATTCCATGCATCGCATTAACAAAGATTTTTAGTTGGTTATTTTGATTTGATTAAATGATAATATCCTGCTTGCGTTTACTCTGTACCGTTATTATTATTCTTGATTGTCTTGGAGGAAATATTCCCCACTATGATAGCGTTTAACGCTATCCCAAACACAATTTAGATGATGCAGGTGAAGATCCAGGTATTGAACCCGATTTTTAAGGAAAAGAGTTCGATGTTCGTACAATCACATGGCGGATGACGATGTTAGAGAAACTTAGTCAATGTTTTCATTTATTAAATATTTCTTTTGAGTAGTTGATACATTTATGGAATTGTAATAAGTCTTCAAGAGAAGACATAGTTTTGTATTTTAATTAATCAGTATGGATATTGGTTGGTTCCCTTATTTAAACATTGATGATGACGTAGTAAGTTTGATAGAATAAGATGATAATTGTTTCCGCCATTGTGCTTGAATGCTATATTTTATTATTTGACAAATTAATTATTCCATAAATTACTTGGAAATTCGGCCGTCGTATTATACACGAGAGTCGAAAATCTCGGGTCGTTACAACCCGTGATGGTATTTCCACCTCGACTGGTAGAACTGCTTCCATTCCATAAGTAAGCTCGAAAGGAGTAACGCCCGTAGCAGACCGTACAGACGTTCGATAGGCCCAAAGTGCATATGGGAGCATATCTGACCAATCTCGATAGGTCACGACCATCTTCTCAAGTATCCTGACGATTGTCTTGTTTGCGGCTTCTACCCCACCGTTCATCTGGGGACGGTAGGGGCTTGATCGATGACGTTGGATCTTGAACTTGCTGAGGAAGTCATCCATCTTCTTGTTGACGAACGGGGTCCCATTATCTGTGATGATGGCATTGGGGATTCCATACCGGCATATGACGTTGTTCTTCATGAATTTGATCACCTAAGATGCTGCAATTGTGGTGTAGGAGGCTGCCTCTACCCACTTGGTGAAGTAGTCGACTGCCACAAGTATATACTCATGACCATTTGATGCTTTGGGACTGATCTTGCCTATAATGTCGAGTCCCCACATGGAGAAGGGCCAGGGGGTGGTCAGGTTGTATAACTCTGATGATGGGGCATGGATTTGATTTGCATGCTCCTGACACTTGAAGCATTTTCTGACGTGCTGGCAACAGTCTGTCTCCATGGTGAGCCAATAGTAGCCGAGTCGTAGAATCTTCTTTGCCATCATGTGCCCATTCATGTGTGGGCCACAGATTCCTTCGTGTATTTCTTTCATGATCTTTGCAGCTTCTGTTTCATCAACGCATCGAAGGAGGATGTGATTATAGGATCGCTTGTAAAGAGCTTCGCCACTGATGGTGAACTGGCCAGCCAAACGCTGAATGGTTTGGCGATCTGTCGCTGTTGCTGACTCTGGATACTCCTGGGTTTCGAGATATTGCTTGATGTCGGCATACCAGGGTTTGTCAGGGACAGCTTCGGCTTCTTCTATTTGCAGGCAAAAAGCAGGTTCTTCTTGAATTTCGACTGTGAGCTCCCATTCTGAAGCTCCTTTCGGGATTTTGAGCATTGATGCAAGCGTGGCGAGAGCATCTGCAAACTGGTTCTTGGCTCTGGGGATGTATGAGAAGGTGATTTCCTTGAATTCTTCGATCAGATTGTCAAGATACACATGATATGGTATCAACTTCTCGTCTTTGGTCTTCCATTCACCATTGGTCTGATTGATGATAAGCTGTGAGTCTCCAAACACTCGTAGCTTCTTGACGCCCAAGATTATGGCTTCCCTTAAGCCAGCGATGCATGCTTCATACTCTGCCATGTTGTTGGTGCACTCGAATGCGATGCGCCTCGAGATAGGAATAGGGACATCACCTGGAGAGTAGAGGATTGCTCCAATACCACTCCCTTTAGAATTTGCTGCGCCGTCGAAGAATAACGTCCACTCACCTTTCTTCTTTTCTTCTTCTTCAATGAGCAAGAGATCTTCATCAGGGAAGAATGTCTTGAGTGGTTGATAATCCAGGAGGGAATGGGCCGCAAGATGATCGGCGAGGGCCTGTCCCTTGATTGCCTTCTGAGTGACATAGGTGATGTCGAACTCAGACAAGTAGCTGCCATTTAGCTATCCTTCCAGTGAGTGCCGGTTTCTCGAATAGGTACTTGAGTGGATCCATGTGAGCGAGGAGGAGAATAGGGAATGCGATCATGTATTGACGGAGTCGCTGAGTTGCCCAGACTAGGGCGAGGCAAGTCTTCTCTATCGGGGAATACCTGGTCTCGTAGTCGGTGAACTTTCGACTCAAATAGTATATTGCTTGTTCTTTCTTTTCGGTCTCGTCGTGCTGGCCGAGGACACAGCCAATGGCTTCTGCTACTACCGAGATGTATAACAATAGTGGTCGTCCAAGAGCGGGCGGTACTAGGACTGGAGGATTCATGAGATATCTCTTGATGCGATCGAAGGCGACTTGGCAATCATCATTCCATTCTTTTGGAACGTTTTTTCGGAGGAGCTTGAAAATGGGTTCACAAATAGGTGTGAGCTGTGCGATGAAGCGACTGATGTATTGAATTCTGCCGAGGAAGCCACGAATTTCTTTTTCTGTTCTAGGAGGGGGCATCTCGATGATTGCTCTGGTTTTGGTCTCGTCGACCCTGATGCCATCCTCGCTCACCATAAAGCCGAGGAGCTTACCTCCCATTGCACCGAAGACACATTTCTGAGGGTTGAGGCGGAGCTTGTACTTTTCTAATCTGTTGAATAACTTCTTCAGATCTTCAAAGTGTCCTTCAATTGTGCGAGATTTGACGATCATGTCGTCCACATATACTTCAAGTTCTTTGTTCATCATGTCGTGGAATAATGCTGTCATTGCTCGCTGATATGTTGCTCCTGCGTTCTTCAGACCGAACGGCATTACCCTGTAACAGAAGGTTCCCCAGGGAGTGATGAACGATGTCTTCTCACGATCTTCGACGGCCATCTTGATCTGATTGTAACCTGAGAACCCGTCCATGAATGAGAAGATTTTGTATCCAGCAGTGTTGTCGACCAGAGTGTCGATATGTGGCAAAGGGAAGTCATCTTTTGGACTGGCTTTGTTGAGATCTCGGAAGTCGATGCACATTCGAACCTTGCCGTCCTTCTTTGGTACTGGCACGATGTTGGCGAGCCATTCAGGGTAGTTGGAGACTACCAAGAATCCCACGTTGTACTGCTTGATGACTTCATCTCGGACTTTCAGAGCCCATTCTGGCTTCATTCTTCGAAGTTTCTGCTTCACTGGCTTCATATCTGCCTTGGTTGGCAGATGGTGTACAACGAGCTCTTCATCGAGCCCCGGCATGTCTTCATATGAGAATGCGAAGTTGGACAATCTTGGAGCTAGGAACTCTATCATTTTCTGTTTCATCTCAGGTGGCAATGATTTTCCAATGCGTACTTCCCTAGGGATCTCAGGCGTCCCCAAGTTTACTATCTCAAAATCATCGGCTACAACATTGGCTTTAGATTCGAACTTTTTGAGGAGATCCTCTAGTTCGGGAGCCGGATCATCATCTTCCTCATCCCGAGCTTCGTCCAGACCCATGAGCTCGAAGTCTAATTCGATGTCGAAATCATATGATTCGACTTCAAACTCATGCGACTCTTTAGACGAACTTGGCACACTATTGAATGCAGGAAAAGAAATGTTTTTTGGTTTTTGAGATTTTTCTGAAATTGAAATGCTAGATGTTTTTGGCTTTTGAAAATTTTTAATTTTTTTGGATTTTCGAAATTCGTGGGACTTTGAACAAGCAGGCATTGCAGACCATGATTGAGCCCAACTTGTTCTAAAGTTCCGGTCGCTGCTTAAACAGGCATTTTTTTTTGGAAGCCAGAGCCCTCAGATGGCTCTTTGGCTGATTCAAAAGTTAGGGGAACAGATGACCATTCAGGACCCCACACTTCCTCCCCTGAAGAGGTGGGGGTTGATGCTTTGGGCGAAGAATCATGGTCTGGCCCAATGACCATGACTTCTTGCTGGTCGGGTTCGAGATCTGAGTCGCACTCAGTCCCTCCTGGATCACTTACCTCGCACTGCAATTCATTTGGTTCCGCAGTGAGACACATGTTTGGGATCTGGACATCAGACCAATCTAGGGCCGGCCATTTCCCTTTCTTGGTCCAATGGATGGGCTGCTTCTGCCCCTGGCTGGTGATTGTTGATGTTGACTTTGCAGAGATGGGCAAGTCATGCCCCTTGCTAATTGGTGCTGAGATGGGCGAGTTGTGCCCCTTGCTGATTGAAGCTGAAGTGGGCAGGTTGTGCCCCTGGTTGGGAGCAGGTATCAGAGTAACCTGGTCCTGAAGCTGCTGTATTTGACTTCCTTCTTCGTCTTCATCATTTCCTTCTTCTTCTGGAGGCTTAGATGGTTCGAGAATCTGATCCCATCGAATGGGGGGCCACGTGGCCCAAACTAGGCTCATCGGGAGGCCTTTGTGTAGTGCAGTCGGTTGATTCCCTCCTGGATCTTTGCAAGGTTCTCCTGGCTTGACGAATTGGATGGGTGAGCACCGAAATTTCTTCCTTCTCTTGTCCATGAAGGTTTCCTTGTATCCGAGTCCCCATTTGCGTTGGTTATATACCAACGGTACCTTTCTGGACTTGAAGTGATTCTTCATTCGGTATTTAAGGCTCAGACGCTCTGCCGGTGAAAAGACACGGTCCACCCTTATCGGTTCTGGATTGGCGATAGAGTTCACAGTCTCGAATTCGAAACTATGAAACGGGATGTCTTCCTCAGAGTGCTGGATATCGATGACCGGGATGCCTGGTTCAGTGGTAGCAGCATTGGAGGGAATGATGAGCTCCTTCTCTGCATGGATAGAGATCACTTGATTTCCACAGATGTATTTCACTCGTTGATGCAGGGTTGATGGCACAGCTCCAACCTTGTGAAGCCAAGGTCGTCCGAGCAGCATGTTGAAAGAGGCTGATATATCCAGGACTTGGAATGTGATGGTGGAGACTTCCGGACCTATCTGTACCTCTATGTCAACCTCCCCTTCCACTGATCGGCGGGTGTTGTCGAATGCTCTGACACATATAGTGCTGGGACGGAATGAAGAAGGACTGATTCCCAGACGTTCCGCAGTCTTGAGTGGGCAGACGTTTAAGCTTGAGCCATTATCGATGAGGACCAGTGGGACGCAGAGGTCTTTGTATCGTAAGGCTATGTTGAGGGATCGCCCGTGATCTCGTCCTTCTGGTGGCAACTCATTATCTGTGAAGGTGATGGCGCGTGGAGCCAGGAGTTGTCCAATCATCAATGCTATCATCTTTGGTGCCGTATCGGAGGAGACGTGAGCATCGTTCAAGGTTTTGGCAAACATTTCTCGGTGTATGCGAGATGTGCAGAGTAGCTCCCATACTGAGATTTGAGCAAGGATTGACTTGAGTTGAGTCGCCACATCGTATGTGGCTTCATTTTTGTTGCCGAGGCCTGAGAGAGCGCCTTTGGGATCTCCTCTGTTCTGATTATCTCTTCGGATGCAACGCCCATTGGGATTCATGTTCCCCACTTCCGCACATTCTGGATAGTGCCATGGAACCTCTTTGTAGTTTTCCTCCCTTTTGCCTTCTAGGACCACCGGTTCTTGCAACGGTGTTGGTGCGGGTACCAGATCTTCCTCGTATGGAGCTTTTGCCTTGAGGACTACATTGTTGCCTGTGCTGAAGGGGTAATATCGAGGCTTGTCTTCATAGACCACATAAGGTCGTGGTCCTGGCTCTACTGTTCCTGGGGCAGGAGGCTCCCATGGAATGAATACTGATCCTATTGATATGGCAGGAGGTTTCTCTGTTCGTCCCAGCTGCCGTAGTGTGATTGACACGCCTCCGGAGTTTGCCCCTTGCAATACGACTGGCTCGACTGGAATAGCTCCTTCCAATACAACGGGTTCTTGTTGTTGATGAGTATAATCCTTCCATTGTGGATTGGATTGTTCTTGAGTTGCCCCTTGCAAGATGACAGGTTCGTATGTGGGCTCGATGTATGATTGTGCTCCTTCCAAGACGACTGGTTCCCAGCTTGAATGATTGTAAGGTGCCCCTTGAACAACTGGTATATCATATGGAGGTGCTCCTTCGAGTACTACTGGCTCGGAGATTGAAGGAAGAAAGGGACCTGCCCCTTGCAAGATTGGAGGAGGATTTGTCGGCCCATAGGTGTAGGTATGAATGGATTGGATGGGGGAGAAGAAGCGATCGAGATGGTCCCCTTCTTCCATACTATTGACTGCAGGGCCACGAGACGAACTGGGGTCCGTTGGATGCTGAGGCAGAGGATTCTGAAGGACGTTGGTGGAAGCTGCTGGAGAAGTCCCAGGGACCGAGATGACGATCTTGCGGTCATCAATCAGGTCTTGTATGGCATTCTTCAAAGTATAGCATCGATCAGTGGCGTGGCCACGTCCTTGATGATAGGCGCAATACTCATTTTCTCGGTAGTTTGGTGGCAAAGGATGAGGAGGAGGCCTAGGTGTCATCAGAGTGAGTAACTGCTTTTGTACCAGCGTAGTCATGATTTGACTAAGTGGTTGACTGAGCGGAGTGAACTTCCTGGACTCCCTGTAATTCTGCCTGTTCTGGTATGAGTATTGGCCGTTTCCTCTGAACTGCTGCTGTTGTCGAGGTGGTTGTGGCTGAGGATTCGGTTGTGGCTGATACCGCTGAGGCTGATGCTGAACTTGATTCTGCTGATACTGTTGACGTCCCTGTGGGGGAGCATGTTGACTTCCTTGAGCAGTGGTGTTGATGTTGTTTACCTCTGTTGGGTGGGGAGGAGAACCACTGCCGTTTCCATTCCCGTGCCCGATAGGTCTTCCTTCCACTCTGTTCCTCTTGACTGGAGTGGCTTGATGAGGCCATGGGGAAATCGTCCCGGCACGGATTCCTGCTTCGACTTGTTCTCCAGCACGGATTAGCTGCGAGAAGTTCGCATATGGATGCGAGATGAGATACCCGGATATGCCTGGATATGTTGAATGAACAATCATGGAGACTTGTTCTTCGTCATCAATGGGTGTCCGCATTCTGGCTGCCATAGCTCGCCAACGTCCCACATAAGCTGATAGTGTTTCATCACTCCTTTGTCTGAGAGCCGCAAGGTCGGCTCTTCTGGGTGCCATGTTGAGATTGTACGCGAATCTGTCGACGAAAGCGTGGGAAAGTTGTTCCCATGTCCTGATGCAGTGGCAGTCCAGTGAAGTGTACCAATCTAGGGCATCGCCCTTCAGAGATTTTTGGAACAAACGAAAGAGGGCCCCTTCATTTCCTGAGATTGCACTCAGCTCTCCACAGAAGGCCTTGAGATGTGCTGTGGGACAACCGCTGCCGTCGTATCTTTTGAACTTTGGAACCTCAAAGTTTTGAGGTACTTGAGCATCTGGGAAAGGACACAAGTCTCTGAACTTGGTCGAAGGTAAGTCGATTCCTTGCTGTCGCTGAAGCTGATTTTGCAAGATCTGGAACTGCTCCCGTAACTCGTCCAGTCCTGAGTGATCTATTCGAGCGACTGGTGCCTCCTGGAGTAAGGCACGTTCTTCTTCGGCATAGTGGTCGATGTCTTCGACCCTATGTGCTTGCTGAAAAGCAACCGCGGGCTGCTGAAGCTGATTTGATGACTGAACTGGATTCTGATGAATTGGTGCTTGAAAGGATTGTAGCTGAACTGGAGATTGTACTGAAGGTTGAACTGGAACTTGCTAGAAATTTACTGGAGATTGCTGAATTGACGATTGCTGAAAATTAACTGGATTTTGCTGAATTGAAGATTGCTGGAAATTAACTGGAATCCCATCGGCGGGGATGTGCTGGAATTGAAAAGTGCTCCTGTTTGTAGGAGGCTGAGATGCTAGGAAGTGACCCCCTTGTTGGGTATTCGCCACTGTCCGCTGATTGATGTGGGCTTGACACTGACCCCCATTGTGGGCATTCGCCAGTGCTGTCCCTGTTGCTGGAAATTGAATTGAAATCCCATCGGCGGGGATGTGCTGAAATTGAAAAGGTGTCCCATCGGCGGGGACATGCTGAGATCTACTGAGATTGTTGTTTGCAAGATTGACTGGAAGCTGACTGGAAGTCCCTGCGACTGGGATGCTCTGAGATGGCCCCGTTGTTGCAGGAAGGTATTGAGAAGGATGCCCCATAGCAAAGGGCTGAGAAGGCTGCTGTCGGTAGTCTTGGGCAGACTCCAATGGTTGTGCTTGATTTGAACTGGAGGCCGGAGGGATCCGGCATGGTTGTTGAGATTGCTGAACTGGGCCAACCGGATTGTTGGCTGCTGCGGTGGTTTGTGCTTGCATGAATTGCAAGAGCATTTCTTGCATTGCTCTCATTCCTTGTGCCAATTCTTGTATGATTGGCGTATTGTCAACGGGCTGTTGCGCTGGAGGTTGCGCTTCGGTCATTTCAAGAGCAGGGAAGTGATGAGTTTCTTCTTCGTGGTCGGACATGGCTTGCTGAGCCCGAGTGCGGATTATGCTGCGGAAGGGAAGCTGTCTCCGAACACGTTGAGCCCGAGGAGGCGCAATGGTGAGGACTATATTCTTTTTGGGTTTTGGGATTTTCTATTTTTTTTGGTTTTGGAATTTCCTTTTTTTTTGTTTGGGTTTGGGTAGAATGCTATGCAGATGAGATTGTATGAGGATTAGTGACTTTCAAGTACGGGAAGGATTCTGTTTTTCAAGTCGGATCACGACTAGTGGGATTAGCTTGTCCCCAGCGGAGTCGCCATTCTGTGGACCCTCGCCGATTTTTCGCGCTCCCACACGACGACGTTCTCGCCCTTTCCTTTTCCTTTCGGAAAAGAAGGAGATGAGGATGCGTGAGTGCAAAATCGCCGTTTGTGCCACTGGCTTGCCTCGTTCTCGAGGGCTTCGTTTGGTTGTCGTGTTAAGCTGGATATGTTTAAGTGAGTTTATATAAGACCAGAGTCGCCACTAGCCAGTTACTTCGAATTTACAGTCGGCTAGACCCCGTAGAAACGTTAGAGAAGGGAATCCAAAGATTCCTTCCTCTAAAATGACTCCTGTTGATCTGCGGTCAGAGATTCAAGGTAAGGGATCACGGTTACAGGGTGGGAAGAGGTTAAGCACCCCACACACTGCCCGTACCGAAGTACGGTCTCTACTTCACAGAATCGATCGAATACTTGAAAGTCTAGTTTAATCCTCGTATATTCTCATGGATGACATGATGCATGAATGTGGGTCTGAACAGTAAGAGTTTCTGATGGGCAGGTTCCAACAACGGGCAAGCCCAGAGCGTACGCTCGAACTGACAGGTGCTTAATGTAAGACGTATGCAGTGTGCTTGAATGATCAAGGTGTTTTATGGTGAAGCATGAATGCAGGTCTGAACAGTAAGAGTTTCTGATGGGCAGGTTCCAACAACGGGCAAGCCCAGAGCATACGCTTGAACTGACAGGTGCTTAATTTAAGACATATGCAAGTGTGCTTGAATAATCAAAGTGCTTGCAGTGAAGCAGGGGGGTTGGAAGAAAAGTAAATGTTGCACTTATGCTAGATGCAAATGAGATGGTGCTGGAAAAGAGTAGCTGAGTGAACGGAGGTGTCGCAAGGGTTGGCTTCGAGTGGCTGGATCAAGACTTGGATGGCTTGGGAGGCTTGGACCAGTGGTCAGGCTGGGCTGGACCAGGGCTAGACTCTCCTCACTCAGGCTCTCCTTGGTGGAAAAATGGGCTAAGGGGTGGATGAGGACTCGGACCGCACCCGAACTGGCTGGACTTGAAGGGATGTTGTTATGAGAAGAGGCTAGGGGTATTTATAGCGTTGGAGAGTGGCAGCTCTCGTAATTTTTTCCGGGCGGCCTGCTATGGGCCTCCCGTACGGCCGCTCCTCGGTTTCCAGCGAGTACGGTCGCTCCCTCGAGGCTGCTGTTTGACTCGCTGGTCGACTCAGTGAGTTGACTCAGCGGGTCGACTCGGTGGTTTGACTCGACGGGTTGACTCGACGGGTTGACTCGGTGTTTTGACTCGACGGGTTGACTCAGCGGGTTGACTCAGTGGGTTTGACTTTTTTTTAGGATTTTTTGACTGGCCTTTTTTATGGGGGGTTTTTCAGGCTGATGTTTAAGACTGGGTGGACTGGGTTCAGGCTTGATCTGGGCTATGGAATGGGGCTTACAAGGGTGAGTTTGGCTGAGTTTGGACTTGGGATTTGGGGGTATGGTCCTCCATTCATCCAGCTATCTCTACCAACAGTGTAGCCGAAGGTGGGGTGTCTACACGGGTTAATCAAGATCCTGACCCGTGGTCGATTGGGTCCATCATCCCAAGACACTGTTGCGTTTGTTGCTGGGAATGGATGAAGGAGGTTCTAGGTTGCAACCTTAAGGTACTCTTCTGGGGAATGGATATGATTAAGATGGTGTTTGGTCGCCAATTTTGTTCAAGATTCCAATTTACGGGTGATCGGATCCTTCATCCCAAATTGTGAAGTGGGTGAGTGGAGTTCGAGACTCCTGAAGTGCTGTGCTGGGGATAGTGATAATTTTTTACAATTTTTGTAAATATTTGATCCAAATCTTTACCTGAGTGGTCAGGATGAAGATCGGTGTTATTGAAAACAGTAGAAATATTTTGTGATTTTGAAGATATTTGATTCGAGTCTTTGCCTGAGTGGTCAGGATGAAGATCGGTGTTATTGAAAATAGTAGAAATATTTTTTTATTTTAAAAGATGATTTTGCAATGTTTTGGTGGATTTTTTAAAATACAGGGAAAGGTATGGAATTTTCATCCACTTCCAGCTTCTATGCTAGTAAGGCACCCGATCCATTTTACGTAAGCGAGCAAGACGAGTCTCACACAGTTCATCCACTTCCATCTTCTACTGCCAGTAAGGCACCCGATCCATTTTACGTCAGCTAGCAAGACGAGTCTCACACAGTTCATCCACTTCCAGCTTCTATTGCTGGTAAGGCACCCGATCAATTTTACGTCAGCGAGTAAGACGAGTCTCACACAGTTAAGTGCCGTAGTTTTACATCTTCGGATGAGGAGATTGAGGGTTTTCAGTCAACACACCCACGAAGTTGCCTGTTCCTCATGTGCAATGCACATAGACCACGTATCGTCTGACAGACTCCTTCGGCCACAAAATGAGTCACGTCTTCACATTTCCCTTTATCAATCTAGTTTGGGGTCTTATGCTGCTCACAATTCCGTGAGGGTGTGCTTCATCTCCTAACTGCCTTAATCCCCTTCATGAGTTTTAGGAACAGGGAACATCCGTCAGATTCAACAGCGATTTCCAAGTCAAGGTCGTCTATCACGGTGCATTCAACACGAACAGGATTACGGGGTTCTGCCTGCCTCAGCCTTTACCTGTTTAGAGAACTCTAGACGGGTACGATCAAGTGTCAGTCATGTCCGGAACAGGTTGGGAAAGAAAGCCCCCGAGAAGTTAATCCAGTGTAGTTTTATGTCTTCGGACCTCTTGGGATAGATTTGTGCAGCTAAACTCAGATGGTAAATCTTTTTTTTTTTTGGAAAGTTTCAGGCCTTAACTCGAGTGGTCGAGATTGGTACTGACTTTTATGGAAAGCTTAAAAGATTTTTGGTATTTTTGAAATGATCCGGGTTATCAAACCTTGACTCGAAGTGCCAAGATTAATACCGTTGAAAGTAGAAAAGTCCCCCCGAGAAGTTAATCCCAGTGTAGTTTAAGGTCTTCGGACAGAAAATATGCACATGCTAAGAATACATTCTTTTTGTGATTTTTTGAAAAGATCTGGACTATCGGACCTCGATCAGAGCGGTCGAGGTCAATACCGATTTTTGTTGGAAGCAAAAAAGTCCCCCGAGAAGTTAATCCTAGTGTAGTTTAAGGTCTTCGGACCAAATATATGTACATGCAAATACGACACTTTTTTTGTTTCGGAAAGATCCGAACCATCGGACCCCACCTTGAGCGATCGAGATCAAATGATGGTTTTTATTATGAAATCTCTTGGGATCTTGATCCCGATATAGTTTAAGGTCTTTGGACCAAAATTTGTACATGATAGAAATACATTTCTTTTTATTTATTTTTTTTAGAAAAGATTCGGGTCATCAAATCTTGATCCGAGCGGTCGAGATTGATGCCGGTTTTAATTTTGATCCCGATGTAGATTAAGGTCTTCGAACCCAAAATTTGTACATGTTAGAAATACATTAAAAAAAAAGATCCGGGTCATCAGATCATGATCTGAGCAGTGAAGATTAATGCCGGTTTTATTGAAAATCTCTCGGGATTTTGATCCCGACATAGTTTAAGGTCTTCGGACCCAAATTTTGTACATGCTGGAAATACTTTTTTTTTATTTTTAGAAAAGATCCAGGTCATAAGATCTTGATCCAAGTGGTCGAGATTAATGCCGGTTTTATTGGAAATCTCTCGAAATTTTAATCTCGACGCAGTTTAAGGTCTTCGAACCCAGGTTTTGGGATTTTTGAAGTATATATTTTATTTTTTTGGAATAACCCGAATCTCATACCGAATGTTCGAGGTTGAGACCAGTTTTATTGGAAATGCATACTTACCTCACTCTATTTGCCTTCTAGTGTGCTCTTCATTGACACAGTGATCCTAATGGCTATTGCACGCCAACTACCCATCTTTGCACATTGTCTTATACCAGCGGGTGAGATTACTTTGTAGTTGATGGAGCTTCAACACCTGTGAGGAGAGAAAGCACTTTAGCAAAAAGATTGAAGTATTGGAGCAGGGGGAGAGACGCTTACCTTTTGGGAGGAATGACCAGGAGAAGGGCGTTTGCAGGAGGCACTCCGCGAGTTGACTGGAGGATTGGATTATGTTTATTTCAAAAGCCTTCTATGATTTATATACATATAAAAGAAATTTTTTCTTGAAAAAAATTCTTTTTAAATAATTAAGTAGGCAAATCATACATGGAATGAAAATTTGTGCCAAGTGCTTATCTGTCTGTGCGTGATTTGGATTTGTACTTTTAGATGTTGGAATCAGAATATTTGACTTAGCTAGAAGTCATACTCTACTTTCCAATCGTTCACTAAGGTTCCTGATGCCTTAAAGTAGTGCATAATGGTATCCTTCTCCTAGAGTTTGGGCAGAGCTTAAAAGAATTATCGATTCATGGCCACCCTCTTTGCTTCCGTTGAATCTTTTGTCACATGGATCTTTCATGTACTTGCTTCCTTTTTTTTCTTAGCCATTATTACCTGCAGTACCCTTTTAGGTTTTCACCACGTCCGGCTTGCCCGACATTTTTGCCCGTGGTACCCTTTCGAATTTTCACTACGTCCCGGGTATTTGATCTTGCCTGCCCCTTGGCAACTGTGCTTTTTTTTTTTTACCCTTGGCACCCTTTCGGATTTTCACCAAGTTCCCTGCGTGCCCATTGTTTTTACTCAGAGCGCCCTTTTGAATTTTCACTCCGCTCTTTTTGTTTAGGCACATTTTTTCTTTTGAATTTTTTAGATAAACGTAGAGGCAAGAGGTTGGGAATCCGTTGTTGCCGGCCGATGGCAACCTTTCAGCCCTTATCTTAAGTTACAATGACAGAGCTGTCGGCCTTAACTACAGACCCTTCTTAGGTGGATGGATGGATGTGTTTCTTGGGTTGATTTTTTTTCTTTTCTTGGGTTGCGTGCCTCTTTTTTTCTTTTCCCTTTTGTTTTACTCTATTCTTTTTTTTTCTCTTCCTTTTGCTTTGACTTTTGAACCCTTTATTTGGAACCCTTATTGGTCTGTAGTGATTCTCAGAGGTCTAAGCCTTGACCTCTTAACTTCAGCTCTACTAATGTAACTCTTGATAAGGTTGGATTGGCTTACATGTGAGAGATTTTCACATTGTCGGCATTAATTGGCTCTGGAAGATCCTTGCCCCTCAGGTTGGTGAGTCGAACGGTGCCTCCCAGAAGAACTTCTCTAATCCTTAGGCCTTACCCCTTGAGTCTGATAGATGCGACGATGCTCGCTGCAAATCTAATATGACTTTTCTTTCTTCAACTTCATTCTTTATTAGCTTCATGTTGACAGGATTTTGACTTGAACTTTATAGGCATGTCTTCTGATTTTAAGTTTCTTGAGGAAATCTTTCATCCTTAGATTCCGAAGGGTGTCTCATTGCCAATGTTGATAGCATGTGGGAACCCTTAACAACTAATGATATCATTCTTCATGAGAACTATCACGCGATATCAGAATGTTACCTCAATCCACTTTATGAAGTAATTGATTGTCACAAGTATATGCCCATGTCAGCTAGATGTTGCCGAGTCAATCTTTCTGCTGATGTAGATACCTCGTACAATGAATAACTGGAGCATTATCAGGTTGTAGAGTTTCGAATCACACACATGAATCTGGTGTACATGCCGCTGACACTTAAAGTACTTTCTGACGTGTTAATAGCAATCTGTCTTTATCGAACCGCGAGGTTTCTCCAATCATTCGTCAAGTCGCATACTCCAGCATGGAATGCAAACATAGACTTGGCAGCATCTTCTTAATAAGCTTGATGAGTTTTTTATCGAGTCCGGATAAGTCTTTATAAGACGCGAGATTTAGAAGTCATGACTTAAAAAATTCAATCATTCTCTGCTTATTTTTCGAGGACAATGATTCTTAATGCACACTTCCTTATGGGTCTCAAGAGATCCTAGGTTTACAATTTTAAAATTTTTTGAGATAACATTGGCTTTTGGCTTGAACTTTTCGAGGAGACCCTCTAGCTCAAGAGTCGGCTCATCATTTTCCACATTATTTGGCTTTGTCCAAACCTTTGAGTTTGAAATCCAACTCTAGATTGAAATCATATGAGTCAACTTCATACTCAAGTGCTATGACAGATAGACTTGACATTTTATTGTTTCAGATTTTTAAAAGATTTCTGATTTTTTTTTTTACTTTGAAATATTTTCTGATTTTTTTTTAATTTTGTGAATATCTGGATTTTTTTTAAGTTTTGGACTCTGTGAAATATAAATATTTTTTTTAAAATTTTGAAATATTTGGTGTTTTGGGTTTTTTAATTTTCTGATTTTTTTAAAGTTTTTTTTAGAACCTCGAGCAAGACGGCGATGCAAACCAGGGGTTGCCTAATTCGGCCCGGGGGGTCGAGAACTGTCAACTTTTATTGGTCGTCATGGGGCTACAAACTTACTACTGCCCTGCACTCCTTCCCCTCAGGAGGCAGAACTAGAAAGATCAGTAGGCCAACCCTCATCATCGCGCCCAAATGTCATGATAGATCTGGAATTAGGCTCCGAGTCAGTATTGGATGCGATTTCTCCTGGCTCATCCCCGGTGTATTGTAGCTCTTCCGGTTCATTTGGCTGAGGTGGGACCAGGACTGTGGTCCAGTCCATTGAGTGAAATTCCTGCCCCTTGCTTGAGTCTCCTTTGGGCAACTTTATCGGACTCAATCTACTCGCTTAATCATCGAAAGTAGAATCCAGCCCATCATCAGGGTAGACAATCCCTGCATTGATAAACTGGATTGATGTGTAGATGCAGGGATTGCCCTCTTCTTGACGATTTTGTCTTCTCCTGATATCTCTGCGCTTTGGTTTCCTAATCCGAATAGGCTGATATCGCAGTCTTCTTCTATCCACATCTTCTTGAACCTCCGTGATTTGGGCCGAGTCTTAATATTCAAGCTGAGAGTAAAAGGTTTGACACTCGGCAGGAAGGAAGACGTAGTTCGATCTAATGAGACATACACGAGGGAAGTAATTTACATTGTGAAACTCAAGACTTTGGCATGAGACATCCCGATTAGAGCGTTGTACGTCCATGGCTGGGATGGTAGGCTCTCGAAAGTTGGATGCTTCTACCTTGAGGATTTGTTTGGGATCGGTGATGATGGTGATCATCTTATCTTTGAAGATGTGCTTGACCCTTCAGTGAAAATTTGAAGAGAGACACCGATTCTGTGAAACTAGGCTCGATCGGGAAGGAGATGGAATGAAGCTGAGATGTTCAAGACCTGAAGAATGATGGTTGATATTTTTGAATTGATTAGAACCTGGACATCAATCTCCCCTTTGACCTCCTCGATAATGGCCACATAATTGAAGCTGAGCCCCGACTCTACTAGGGCATGTGGCATGCTATCTAAGGAAGGGCTTCTTCTTAGAGGATAATGGCTGGAGTAGGTGCCGCATAAGACGGTGATGTGGGCAAGTTGTGCCCCTGGTTTTTTTACTGGAGAAATGGGTAGGTTGTGCCCCTGGATAGATGTTGTGGGCAGGTTGTGCCCTCGATTGGCTAGAATGGGCAGGTTGTGCCCCTAGCTGAGTGATGCTGCGATAGGGAGGTCGTCCCCTTAGTTGACTAGAATGGGCTGATTGTGACCCTGGCTGGAAATGGGCAAGATGTGCCCTTAGATGATTGGGATTAAAAGAACTGGGGGTGCCCCTTATAAGATGAGAGGCTCGAACTCTAAACTAGAGTCGATGGCCCGAATAAACTAGAGAGGAGGCTCTTCTTGGCTGATGAAAGCTGGATAGGCAGGAGGTGCCCTTTGCATTATAGAGGCTGGACCGACTAGAGATGCCACTTGCAGGATGAGGGGTTCTGAAATTGGATTGGTTGGGGGTGTCCCTTGCCAACCTTGATTAAGGAACTATGGGTTCCATCTCGGTTGTTGTTGTTTCTGTTGCTGCGGTTGCCCATGGTGAGAGAGGAATAGTGCACCTTCGGTAGAGGCGACAAGATCATCTTCTTCCATTGGATGGGAGACGGGAACACTATCGTTATCGCTCTCGTATCTAGTAGGCTCACTTTCCACTATCGGTTGTACTGGAGAGGCCCGATGAGGCCACCAAGGGGAGATCATCCCAGCCCTTATTTTAGCTTCGACTTATTCCCCGGCGTGAATGAGTTGGGTGAAGTTTGCATATAGATGTGAGGTAAGGTATCTAGAGAAACTTGGATTTGCTGAGTGGACGATCATGGAGATTTGCTCCTCGTTGTCGATGGGAGTCTTCATTCTAACGGCCATGGCCCGCCACCGTCCAATGTAAGCTGATAATGACTCATCATTTCTCTGTCTTAAGGCAGTAAGATCCACTCTTTTCGGTGATGAGTTAATATTGTACACGAAGAAATTGACAAATGCTTGAGAAAGATGTTCCCAAGTTTTGATTCGATAGTAGTCTAGTGACGTGTACCAATCTAATGCGTCGCCTTTCAGGAACTTTTAAAGCAGACGGATCAATGCTTCATTGTTGCCTGCTACAGCATCTAGCTCACCACAGAATGATCTCAGGTGGTCTATAAGACACCCTGTCCCACCATATCTTTTAAATTTTAGTACTTGAAAGCCTTGAGGTACCATTGCATCGGAAAATGGACAAAGGTCCCTGAACTTAGTGGATGAAAGATCCACCCCTTGTTACTTCTACAACTTTCTCTTCGTATCTTGCATCTACTCTCGGAGTTGTTCAATTTTAGAGGGACCAGATGAGGGAGATCTTACCTCTTGCCAGGCCTGAGCTAGCCCCCTTTCGTAATAATTAGTGTCATTGACGCTCCTATGATTCATGCTTGAAGGAGGTTGGGCCTGATAATTACTCTCATTATAAAAACTTTGTTGAACTGAGGCTGGAAAATGAGATTGCAGAGAAACCCCGATCACATGAGCATGTTGAAATTGACTGCAACTCTCATTAAGGAAATGATGTTGGAATTGGATGAGAATTCTGGTTGTGGAATGTGAGAGAAAATCGCTCCCATTTATAGGAGGGTATTGGAAGAAATGCCCTGACATCAAGGGTTGTTTTGACTGATGGCCCCCATTAGGAGGGTATGGAAAGTTCAGCATGAACCCTAACGACTGTGGTTGTGATGAACTGAAGGCTGGAAGAGATTGTGGCTGTTATTGTTGTGCTAGGCCAACCTGGGTGTTGATTATTGAAACCTGAGCTTGTGTGAACCGAAGAAGCGTTTCCTACATTGCTTTTATACTTTGTTGTAGCTCTTGGATACCAGGAATTAGCATGGATTCTGTCGGGTTTAACTGTGGAGAGGAAGCCTCAGGTATTTTGAGGGCAGGGAATGAGAGAGCCATGACGATTTTGTATTGGACGTGGCAGGGTGATTTGGTTTGGAGGAGTAATGGTGGGGAAGTATGCTCTACCCCTTTTTTTTAATTTTGGGATTTTTTTTTGGGTTATGGATGAAATGCTATACAAATGAGATTGCATGAGGACTATTGACTTTCAAGTATAAGAGGGATTCTGTTTTTCAAGTTAGATCACAACTAGTGGGACTAGCATTGTCCCCAGTAGAGTCACCATTATGTGGACGCTCGCCTTTCCGTGCTTCCGAAAAGGGGTTGCACGAATCGTTGTATGTCACTGGCTCGCCTCTTTCTTAAGAAATTTTTCGGTTGTCGTGTTATCATTGGGTTAAATTGGATATGTTTGGATGAGTTCGTATAAGACCAGAGTCACTACTTGCCAGTTACTTCAAATATACAATCAGCTAGACCCCATAGAAACGATAGAGAAGGGAATCCAAAGATTTTTTCCTCTAAAATGACTCTTTTTTATCTGCGGTCAGAGATTCGAAGTAGGGGATCACGGTTATAGGGTGGGAAGGTGTTAGGCACCCACTCTGCCCCTACCAAAGTACGATCTTTACTTCATAGAATCGAACTAATACTTGAAAGTCTGAATTAATCCTCGTACATTCTCATGAATGATACAATGCATGTACATGGGTTGAACAATAAGAGTTTCTGATGGGCAGGTTCCATTTAGATAGGCAAGCCCAGAGCATACGCTCGAACTGACAGGTGCTTTATGCGATATGCATGATGGGTGTTTGATCAATCAAAGCTTCTGATGAGTAAGTTCCAAACAAGTCGGCGAGCCTCAAAGTATACGCTAAGACCTGATCAAGTGCTTAGTGGAATGATAAGCAGGGGGGTTGAAAGAATACTAAATGTTGCACTTATGCTAGATGCGAATGAGATGAAACTGGTATAAGAGTAGCTAGATGTTCAGAGGTGTCATAAGGGTTAGCTTCGAGCGGCTAAGATCGAGACTTATATAGCTGGAGAGGTTTGAACTAGGGTCAGGATGGGTTAGACCAGGGCTAAACTCTTCACTCACTCGGGCTCTCCTTAGTGGAGGAAATGGGCTAAAGGGGTGGAAATGAGTTGCTTCTCATAGAGGAGGACTCGAAGCTGATGGATGATAAAAATGAAGGGGAGACGGGGTATTTATAGCTGCGAGAAGTGGTAGCTTTCGTAAATAGGGACGGGCGACCATCTGAGGGCCTCCCGTACGCCAACTTACTCCAGTTTCGGAGCGTATGGCCAGGAAGCAAAAAAGCCTCAGGCTCGAGGTTCAAAGTAGCTCTGAAGCTGCGACTCGAAACTGGGTGAGTCAACAGGGTTTGAAAGGTGGGTTTGACAAGGTGAGTAGACTAGGTGCAAGGGCTGGTCTGACCTAGTGAGTTGACTCAGTGATTTGACTCAGCATGTTGACTTACCAAGTTGACTTTTTAAAGATTTTTGTATTGGTTTTTTCTATTGATGGTTTTTCGGGCTGATGTTTAGGGGTGAGTTGACTGAGTTCAAGCTTGAGTTGGGCTATGGATTGGGGCTTGCAAGGGCGAGTTTGGTTGGGTTTTGGGTATAGGGTTTGGGGTTATAGACCTCCATCCATTCAGCTATCTCAACCAACCTTGTAGCCGAATGTGGGGTGTCTACACATATTTAAGTGTTGAACATATCTCTAGTTTTGAAAATGTTCTGAAGAAAACACAGAAAGAGTTTAAATAAAGAGCATTGGACAAACAACTGCTTGATGATCTAAGAAAATGGAGTGAATACTCTAAACTATGATGTCCTGGCTATATAGAAATTGAAGGGACACGGTGTCATTCCAGGAGAAACACACAAGTGCCACTTCAAATTATCCAAATCTATTCACAGTAGTAAGTTATTTGCCATGAAAGGAAATTATTTCTGTCTCTTTTTTTTATGGAGATAATTATCTAACAATAACAAATTATTGCCACATGTATGAAGATCCTAGTCAGCATAACTGCCGCTACATGCATGACACGTGGCACCATTACCACGTGTACAATAATGTCATATGTGCCCGAGATAATGGCCAAAAAGTTTAGGCTCATTAGGCTCCTTACAAGAGTGTTGACAATGCTTTGCACTATCCTTGTGGAGATTCGAACATTAGTTCTATTAATAAAACTCCCTCCTCTTATCATCTGGTCATACAGACTATTTATGGAAAGTATTCATAATAAATATATTTAGTTACCTAGTAAAAATAAATTTTATTTTTTAAATTTATCTTTTATTGTAAAACCACAACAATTCTCAAAATTTCAAAAGTAAAAACAATGATAAGATTATATAGAATATTAGTTTAAACGGGTGCATAAGTAAAGGTATCTTATATATTTGAAAATTTACTTTAGTTGCATATGTATTAAAGTTTTGTCAGGTACTTAGTGACCTATTAGTCGTGAACTAAAGACCTTATATGACTCACCGAATATATAACACATATCTATTTATATATAACTTGGAGATCAAAAAGTTCACACATCTATGGTCTTGTGCATATCCTGATTTCATGAGTATTTTAGAGACAATCCCAATCTCTTCGAAAGCGGCCTCACTTCTTTACTTATATACGTAGATCTATCAAAGATGATTTTACTTTATCTCAATAAAGACTTCTTATAGACCTATTAAGAGTTAGTACCTAATCTTATAAAAAATTTCAAAACCAGACACTAGACTTTTAGAATAAGACCTAAAATTTTCTAGTGTATGTTTCAATCACTTACTCGACTTGTTTGTACCTTTAAACCTAGACTATATTTTAAAACTTGTATAGGGTTACCATCAAGCGTGAAAGTCATGTCTTTATAGATCTTAGTCTCATTTCTTTAGTAGTTCTCCTTATTTGATCTCTTGATAAACATTTTGTTAAGAAATCTACTAAGTTTAAGATGGATTTAATATATTCTACTGTGATTACTCCATCTCCGAACAATCATTTAGCAAAGTTATGCCTTAGATTTACATTTTCAGACTTACCATTGTAAGTTTTACTCATAGCATGACAAAGAGTAACCTGACTATCACAAAAGTTAGATATGACTTGAGTAGGTCTTAGGCAATATGAAAGTTCTAGCAGTAGGTATCTTAGTCATTCTTCTTCTTTACAAGCAACCACAAATGTTATCACTACATGAAAAATTGTGAAATTCAACTATAAAATTCGATGACCCATGGTGGACGAACGGATATTGAGTTTTTCGACTGCTGGAAGCCATAAAAAATTTAAATCTAAGGGGAAAAAGAGAGGTGAGAACCCTCTTTCCCACAAACCTCTCTCTCTCTCTCTCTCTCTCTCTCTCTCTCTCTCTCTACCCCCTCTATCTTGAAAATGTCCCAAGGATGCGACGACGTAGGCACTCTCCATCTCCACTCCTTGAGGTCTCTCTCTATTTCGCGTTGTTCATTATTGAATGTCAAAGTCGAATTAGCATTTTACAATCGTGAATTTTCTATTTTCAATCTCAATATTCAATCCTTAATTAGGGCTTTCTAATGTTAAATCCCTAATTAGGGTATCTATTTTGATTAGAGGTGGGCACAAACCAAGCCAGCTTGAAAGCTCGGCTCGGATTGGTTCGAAAAAGCTCGACTTGGATTGGTTCGAATGGAAGTTCAAACCAAACCAAGCCTCAAAGTCAAGCTTGTTTGAAAAAACAAACCAAGCTCAAACTAGGGCAATACCGGCTCGGCTCGGCTCGAAGCTCGATTTGATTAAGCTCGGTTTGATTTGGCTAGTAGATTGTAAGCACACCGTTTCCTATGGTGTGATCCACTTGAGCTTTGGATACGATTTCATTTTGGGACCATGTCCTAAAATGACATGTAAAACAGATGGACAGTGTGGATAATGCATATAGATGATTACATGGATAATACATAATACATATACATGAATGCACACTGCTTCATTGCACTTGTAAAATTATGCTCATGTACTTTTGTTTGGAAAATACTCTTACATGTCTATTTTGAAGATGCACTCCTTCGAAGGATGTTAAACATCATATAGTAGGATACGTTTGTACTTTTGTTTTCCTAACTTTTTAAATTCTTTTTTAATTAAATAAACAAGCAAGAAAAAGAGCTGTCACCTGCTTGAACTCGGCCTAGCACGGTTTGAAATTTTCGACCAAGCCTATCCTTGCTTGAACCAATTTTTTTTTTTGTAGCAAACCAAACTCGGGCTACATGGGTCGGTTAAAACCCAAACCAAGCTGATCCACAAACTGAGGTGGTACAAAAAACAAGTCAAATCAAACTAGGGTTAACTTGGCTCAGCCCGAATCACCTCTAATTTTGATGACAGATGAATGGCTAACACTTGTAAAATGGCATAGTTCACGTGGCGTCCATTAGATGGGCTTCACACCTGCACAAGGTGCAGGTGATCATGGGGCCCGTTATGAGTTTTGATGAATGATGGATGGTCTCAGATACGGTGGTTTGATGCGTGGCCCAACGTGTAATAATTTGTGATGATCAATGGATGGACCGGACATGCAAATTGGCATGGATTGGTGTAAAAACCACATACATTCACAGTGGGCCACAGAGTTTACTCAGTACGATGAAAGTTACTCAGTAACAGTAGGCAATCCGATTTCTTCGTCCAATGGGCGCAACATATCGTCTCAGCAACTTTCTGCTATTGATCGATGGTTCAGATTCGCTCCTAAAGTTTGGGTGGACATATGATGGTGCATCCAATGGATGATAACACGTGAGGCACATTTACACATGTGCTGCTTTCAAAACATCCTCTCGGCTAGATTTCTTTTTTTACAGCGCCCGCGTAACTTACTCTAGGTACATCGCACAGTGAAGGCTACGCTGGTGAAATTTTCAAAAGATCCACCCCGTCCATCAAGTACACTGCCACATGTTCATCTAGCAACTCAAAAATCATGACCATCCAGAACTCATCTAGGCCACGTCTTAGGAAAACGTTAGGATGGGATGTCTACCATTAGTTTTACAACGGGCCCATCTTGCTGTTTTTATGCCTTCCGATCCATTCATCAGCATGAAAGAATTACCTAAAAATCCAAGTATTACAAAACTAAAGTGGGCTATACCTCGTGAATTTAGAGGTATTTAGATTTAATTTCATGGGGGTGGCCCAACTGGGTGTTGAATCATCCTGAATTTATTGATCAAATCAGAAAAGATGGTGATCTACCTATTGGACGGAGTGGATCACAAGAATTTTCCATTTCAATTACTTAGAAAAAAAAAATAGTTCCAAACACAAGAAATAAAAAATAATAATCAAGAGGCTTCTTATTTTATTAAGACTTGTTTATGCAATACGATAAACGGTGAGATGGAATGCCAGGTCAGCAAGTCGAAGACTGAGATGGCATCATATGGAGTGTCAACAGAAGTAGTAACAGTTGCAGATGAAATTAAATTGAGCGTCGCATTCGGCCACAGCGCAAGGGCGACTGTTGGTGCAGAACCTGTCGCAGCGTGCCTTTGAGCATTCTTGCCCATACCAATTCATCCCATAATTGCATATCTTGTACGCAGCTGCCCCACCCGTCTTTTTTTTTTTTTTTTTTTTTTTTTTTTAATTCGAGATAGTAAAACCCTGTTAGAAAATTACGGTATAGCTACTGGACATGGGACCCACCCACGTAATTATCCTCACCATCCATCCCGTTTTACAGATTATTTTAGAGTACGATTCAAAAAAATGAGTCAGATCCAAAGTTCAAGTGCTCCACACCAAATGAAGCAGCGGTGATAATGACACCCACCGTTGAAACCTTCCTGTGGGCCACCGTGATGTTTATTAGCCATCTAACCTGTTGATAAGGTCATATAGCTAGGCGTAGATGAAGGGAAAACACAAATATCAATTTATTGAGGGTGTTTAATATCCACTTTGTGGTCCACTTGAGGCTTGGATCTATCTTATGTTTTGGATCATTTCCTAAAATGATATGGAAAAGTGGATGGACGGTGTGGATAAAACCCATACATCAATGTGTCCTCACAGAACCCTGCCTGAACGGATTATCGTTCAAGCCGTGCAGGGCGCAATCCGGCTTGCATGGCGTGCACATGGGTTGTTCTTGGCTCGTACAGGTGGACTACCATGGTTCAGAGTACACATAAAATAAATATCCGTCAATCCAGACCGTCCAAACCATAGAGCCCCTTGTGGATGGACCCTAGCATGAAAAAATGGCCTCGATTGGACAATCCGTCCATCCACAACGGTACCCACGAATTGGACGGTTAGATCAGATTGCATTACATGGGTGCCGCGTTTACAGTGGTCAATGAAAAAGTTACCTGCATGGAAACAGAGAAGAAGAACAAGGAAGACAGGAACTACAACAGACTTCATATTTGGGTTTGAAGATTGTATGGGAATGCCGGAGTTTGAAGTTAGAGAGCAGAGTAGAAATGATGAGAGGCTGAGCGAAATATGTGAATTTATAAGCTCATATTAACTTAAGGTGCAGTGGCATGTTAGGCTATCAAATCCCCTCTGTTGGGCGTAAATATTAGACGCGCTAGGATCCTTCGTGAGATTTTGCATGGCTTATTTCTAACTATTACTTTTTTTTTTTTTTTACTATGGAGTGTGATTTGATAGTCTGGCAGAGTGTGATAGTTGATACACGGGCACTCATAAATTGAAGTCAGCTCAAGTAAACCGTTCAAATTGCAGAACCACAGTAGATAGGCCTTCATTGCAAAATCAGATTGGCCTGAACACTCCTCGCATTTGATTGGTGGACAATTGCTTGCTGAATTCAGACGGTTCGCTCTTTTCACTTCAACCGTTCAATTAATATCATCCAATCGGCTAGTTTGGTAATAAAATCATTTTAATTCTCTCTTTTTATGATCCATGTAGATTGGAGTCGACAATTTGGGGGCTTTAGTTTGAGCTAATATCTTGCCACGTATGCAATTTCGAGATGCCCGCGTATCAACCATCACCTTATGTTAGAGTATCAAAATTCTCTTTCCTATTAAAGGATCAATATAACCAAGGGTGCATGTTAGCGGCTAAGATCGGTCGACACTCTGCCATACAATTGGATTGACCGTGGGTGAATCAGGACCACCCAACTGGTGGGTCCTACTATGATGGTCCATTGACCATGCTTATGATGTGTATCAACTGATTGACGGAGTGGATTTCAGACACATCACGGTGAGCCCATGGAAATTTGGTTGGGATATCCACATCTCGGGCCATTCCCGCCACCGAGAAATCCGATCACTGTTATATGCATTCGAATGCATGGTGGTTACAATGTCTTCGACGTATGTGGGGCCCATTCATGATGTTTTAGTGAAATCCAAACCGTGTATTAGTTGAAACTTCGCATGTTCACAGAGAGTACCAAGAATCATCCTTATTCAAAACTCTGGTGCTGCACAATATAGGGAGCAATATCCAATCACTGCTAAAAACCTATACAATATTTACCTGACGTTGCCCAACCTTTTTTTTTTTTTACATATCTGATATTTGGTGGGTTGGATGTCATATGGTCCACATTCTATCTGGAAGTTTCTAACCTGGGCGTCACCTCCCCAAGCCCCCCCAATTGATTAATTTAGTGTGGCCCACCTAAGTGATGCAGCACCCTGGATTTTTTCATATAAGCCTAAAATATGAGGACATAACGAATGGACGGGTTGGATGCAATTAGGTCAATTAGGTCAGACTAAACTTTCCAAATGATGTATCATGAACAAAAAAAAAAAAAAAAATTATGGTTATTTGATTATTTGACACGATCGATGGGAATTCACAACGGTATTGTTTCCACAAACCAGCGTCCACCAATCAGAGGTTAGGACTGTTCGACCAATATTGTATTTAAAGATGACTTAGCCAATCTTAGCTCCACGCTTTAGTCACTGCGTTTAAAATTTTAAGCGCTTGGCATCATGGCTCTTTTTTTTTTTTCCTTAAGTTATCATAAACACTTAAATATTACTTAGGAATAGCACACTTGTATGTAAGTAATCAAAATTCAAGCTGATAGGATAGGTGGCCGGCCGGGCGTAGAAGTGAGCCTCCAAAAGCTTTCGGTAGCTTGCTTCCAAGCCGGCCCGTCCACGAGGAATCTGACAGGCTTTTCCTCCTTAGGATAGAGGAGAGGTTGTGTAGTAGTAGGGTCGGTCGATCAGTCTAATATTGGCCCTTGAGGAGCCCTGCATGCTGGACTTTTATAGTCTATCCAAACTGGTCGACCGACTGGTTGAATATTGGATTTCTCTCACAAATTTCGATGGACTATATTTGGTCATTCTCGACTGGTCGACCACCCTGACTGACCGGTCGACAATGCGTGCGGACGTCGATATACCGTTTCCTGTTTTGGCTCTAACTTTTGCAAAGTTCTACATAAGTGCTTCCAAATCGAGATAAGGGTATTCCAATAAGTGTTCTACGCGTCCAATGTGAGAGGGAGAGAGAGAAAAAAAAAAAAAAAAAAAAAAAAAAAGAAGAAGAAGAAAGGAAGAGAAAGAGAGAGGAAGCTTGTAGAGAAGGGATTTTTGCTTGTGAAGATTAATCCACAGTGCAGATGACATCTCAGGTTCTTCTACATCCTTGAATCCGGTAAGATCTCTTGTTTTCTAGTTCCTTTTTATTGTTATCCATCTGTGTGTAGGGGAAGAAGATTGGATCCAAGCGGGATGTACTTTTGATCGCTGTGTAAACACTACTTTACATAGTGGATTGTTGATCTGGACGAGGTCCCGTGGTTTTTACCTCTGTTGAGGGTTTTCCATGTAAAAATCTCTTATGTTCATGTGATTGATGATTTGATTGTTTTATTGCATTATCATATCATTTAATTCACGTAATTGGGGTGCGAGATCCTAAAGTTCAGTGCAATGCTCCCAACAAAAGTGGTATCAGAGCGTCCTGGTTGTGTAAACGGACAGTGAGATCCTTGTGAATTATGGACAATGGCTCATCAAGGATGATCACCCTCAATGGGTCTAACTGGCCCATATGAAAGGCTAAAATGGAGGATCTACTTTATTGTGTGAATTATGGACGGCAGTTCATCAAGGATGATCAGCCTCAATGGGTTTGACTGGCCCATATGAAAGGCTAAGATGGATGATCTACTTTATTATAGAGATATATATGCTCCAATCACAGAGGAATCGGCTAGGCTGAAGGATATGACCGATAATGATTGAAAAAAGTTGGACCGGAAGGCAGTGGGGTTTATTAAACAGTGGTTGGATGATACGGTGTTCCACCACGTATCTACGGAAACCTCAGTCGCTAACTTATGGCAGAAATTAGAAGGGTTGTATGAAAGCAAGACATCCGGCAACAAAATCTTCCTAATTAGAAGACTTGTAAATCTGACATTTAAGGAAAACACTTCCATGGTTGAGCACATAAATGAAGTCAGCAGCATTGTGAACCAACTCTCTGCTATGAAGATGGTCCTGGATGATGAGCTACAGGCCTTGTTATTACTTAGCTCGTTGCCTGATAGTTGGGACTAGAGCTGCACACGAGCCGAGCTCGAGCCAAGCTTTACAAAGCTTGAGCTTAGCTTGATCAGTGGCCCAATGAGCTTGAGCTTGGCTTGGCTTGAGCATCGAGCTCAAAACAGCCGCTCGTGCCGATCGAGCTTTGTTCGAGCCAAGCCGAGCTAAACCGAGCTTTTTCTTTTTTTCTTTTTTTTTATATGAGCGTATAACTACAAACTAAACCAATTACAAATATACTAAAAGTTAGTGACTATTGATTGTATTTAACTACTTGTAGACTACAAAGTCAAAGTACAAACCTTAATATCTTAAAATACTTCATAGGATAAATGCCTATGTCCATAATAATCATCCCCTCCATCAGATCCATCCGTGCCCGAGTTGGTATCTTCTCCAAGTTGCTCATTAACCTCACCTGAATCAGAAGGTGGGGAGACTTTTCCATCATGTTCTTGTATAGATTCAACTAGTTCTTTCAAACTTTTTTTTATGAGCTGATCTATACTTAATACCCAATATCTTATAGAACGAGGTGAGTCTGGATACAAACTTCGATGGCTTCTTGCTTCCCGTGCTCGACCCTGCTTCAGCGTCATGTTGCCGAGAAGAAGTACATCGTTGATATCTAGACGCATTTGCCTCTTGTTTACTTAACTTCAAGGCAATTTTTATTTGTTCTGCCTCCATAGCCCTCATTCTAGCTTCCCTTTCCTCTTCCTCTTCCTCTTCCCTACTGATTTCTTCACTTTCTCTATTTCAGATTCTTCATCGATTACAACGGGCCTGTCATGGTATATCTTATGGCTAGTTGTATTCGGTCTTGGAGATGCCATAGAAGACTTCCTATTGGAGTCTATGAGAGCTTAAAATAATTCTTGCACCTCCCGAGGTGCTTTAAGACACGATTTTGCATCCCCCCCCCCCCCCCCCCCCCCCCCCCCCCCCGACATGATAAGTGTAGTTTAAGCCGATTTGTTTTGTTTACAAATCTGGCCCCACACAAATTGCAATGAATTTTCATTCTTCCAGAGTCTGGGGAGTGGACTTGGAAACCGTAATCCCAGATGTCAGTGGATGGATCATCTGAAGACATTGCTGCACACCTTAATGTTGTAAGAGAAATGTTTTGAATAATAAAAACAGTAAATCTAAAAATAGAATTACACAAATTTAATGACATGGATGAAAACATTATATGAATGACATATGTTTAGAATTTAGAAGAATAGTAATTCAGTAAATTCAAAAGTCATAATATAATCCATAATATCATCCATGAATCACAATCCACAACCTTTAAACAAAATTGTTCAACATTTTAAAAGATAATATGAAATTTGAAAAGTGAACCTCCTTTAAACAGATGAAGGAATAATCTCTCATAAACCCTCGACGACGTCCTCCTCTTCATCATCAACGTCAAAACTGCTACCGCCCCAAATCGGACGCAACCAATCTTGTGTACAGATGAGTGCTTCAATTATTTTTTATGTAAGAGAGCTTCGATGTTTGCTGACAACCCTACTTCCCGTGCTAAATGCTGATTTTGATGCCACTGTTGTAATCGGAATAGATAAGATATCACGTGCCATCATCGACAGGATAGGGTATTTTCCTTCAAGACTTCTTGCCTTCCACCAATCTAATACATCAAAATTTTGGATCCCGACCTTCACAATAGATTCACTGAGGTATGAATCTATTTCTGACTTGGTGGTATTCTCAAATAATTTTTCTTCCCCATACGCCGATAAAAATTCATCGAACGGATCAGAACCAACTACACTTGAGCTACAACCAGCTTGAGGTTGTTTAGCTTAATCTGTGTCTTGTCCTTTTGTTATTTTAGCAACATATATGTTGTACAATTCCACGACTGCTTCACGAACACATGCGGTTTCTACTGCTGCTTTTTCAGCCGAAAAAATCTTCTTGAATATGAAACTAAGCATCGCAATCTTACCTCAAGGGTCAAGAACAGCGGCCATCGCCATTAACAGATGACATTCAGTCCAGTACTTGTCAAAATTTTCTTTCATGCCTTCAGCCATCGCCTGTAGAAAATCCGGACCTGTGGTGGCAAATCTATTTAGGCTTTCTTTAATCTTCCAAAGTGATGGAAGAAATAGATTTGCTGTAGGGTATTTATTTCCAGAAAAAATCTTCGTCGATTCATAAAAAACCTTCAGAAAGTTGTGAACTTGCCCTGCTCGTATCCAATCATTTTCTGTAGGGCACCAGGTGTATGATTTTTCACGCGCCTTGTATTCGGAAAAAGCAATTTTCAACTCCATAGCAGAATCCAACATTTCAAATGTCGAATTCCATCGCGTGCATACATCTAATTTCAATGATTTCTGCGACTTAACATTCAAACTGTGTAGTATCTTATTCCAGATACAAAGTCTAGAAGGCGACCCCCTTATAAATTTAATACTCTCTCTTATATTCTCAATCGTGGAGTCAATTGATTTAAGCCCTTCTTGCACAATTATATTTAGAATATGTGCACAGCATCGAACCTGGAATATTCTTCCATCAAAGAATAACTTCTCGGTCGTCTTGAATTGATTTCGCAAGTGAAAAATGGCACTATCATTTGCGGATGCATTGTCTAATGTTATGGCAGAAATCTTATCATCGATGCCCCATTCCAAAAGGCAATTATAAATACGATCTGAAATTGCCCAGCCATTATAAGGGGGAGGAAGATGATAGAAGTTTATGATTGACTTACACATCTTCCATTCTGCATCTACATAATGTGTGATCAGTGACATGTACCCCTTCCTCTGATTCGATGCCGTCCACAAATCTGACGTCAAACTTATACGTAATACCGATTTCAACACTTCTTTTAGCTTTGCTTTTTCAACTTCATACATCTTCATACATTCTCTCATCACCGTCATGCGTGACATCTTTTCAACCTTAGGATTAAGGTATCTGCATAATTTGTTGAATGACTTGCTCTCGACGAATCTGAAGGGTTTTTCTTCAACTATAACTAACCGAGCAATCAACTCTTTAACCTTCTCTTTCTCAAATTTATGCGTCGTAATACTTGCTTGAGAATCACCTACGGACGGAGAAAATGAGAGCATTTGCTGGCCTCCTTTCGCGGTTCTTGGTCGTTTGGGACACTGTGAAAGATATCTAGCATAATGTGTTGTTGCCGAGCCTTTATGTTGAACGCTGCCTTACAATGCCTACATATCACTTTCGTTTCACCACCTTTCGTCTCTTCGTCAAAATCATCCCAAATAGCCGATCTTTTCTTTACTTTAACCGTTGATCCAGTCGGAGCAGACCCGGCATTTTCATCATCTCCCTCTACATGTAGAGGAGACGTGGCCGACGCACCAACGGTACTTTGTACTTCCTCACTAGTCATCTATAATTAGAAAAATAGAAAACAATGTCATTCTAATTTGTATGTGGACATTCCTAAAGGCTAAACTTTTAATGTCTCAGGGTCTCTATGAATTTAGTTCCACTTTTTATCCCATTCAGTAATATATCATGTACTGTACTCACACGATTTACATGCGAGTCGAAAATTCGGCAGCATCTCCCCTAATTCTCCAAATATATGAAAAATTCTATATTGATTTGGTGCCATCAACATTATCTGTTATTCGCAGACGAGGCATTCAATCAATATAGAACCATATATTCGGAGAATAAATTAGGAGACGTATCGAATTTTCAAGTATATGTAAAACGTGCAAGCAACTTAAGTACATGATATACTACCGAACTGTCCATTGATTTGGACAATTTAAGAATACATATAGTACAAATATTATTAACCAATAACTATAACGAGAGTTATAGTTCTAGGATAATACAATGTAGTTCTACATGCATTCTTAAACGGGTGGATAAATTTATAAATTAAATAGGCAACTAAGTTTAAATAGGTAACTAATTAGGTAACAATTCATAACTATTTAAACAATTATAAACAATTCACAACAAATCATAATCATTTAAACAATAGGAAACAATTCATAACTATTTAAACAAATATAACCAATTGACAAAATTTAAACAATTATGAACAATTCACAAATCAGTAAATCACAACTATTTAAACAATTATAAACAATTCATAAATCAATACCCAACCCAACCCAACCAAACCCACTAACTCAACCCTACACTACCCACTCGACCCAACCCACTTGACCCACTGAGTCAGCCCAACCCTACCCGACCCAGCCCACTCAACCCACTCACTCAGCCCAACCCTACCCGACCCACTCGACTCAACCCACTGACTCAGCCCAACCCTACCCGACCCACTAATTCAACCCACTCACTCAGCACAACCCTACTCGACCCATTGACTCAACCCACTCACTCAGCCCAACCCTACCCGACCCACTCGACTCAACCCACTGACTCAGCCCAACCCTACCCGACCCACTGACTCAACCCACTCACTCAGCCCAACCCTATTCGACCCATTGACTCAACCCACTCACTCAGCCAACCCTACTCGACCCACTCGACCCAACCCACTCACTCAGCCCAACCCTACCCGACACGCTCGACTCAACCAACTGACTCAGCCCAACCCTACCCGACCCACTTGACCCAACCCACTGACTCAGCCCAACCCTACCTGACCCACTCGACCCAACCCACGGACTCAGCCCAACCCTACCCGACCCACTCGACCCAACCCACTGACTCAGCCCAACCCTACCCGACCCACTCAATCCACTAACTCAGCCCAACCCTACCCAACCCACTCGACCCAACCCACTGACTCAGCCCAACCCTACCCGACCCACTCGACCCAACCCACTGACTCAGCCCAACCCTACCCGACCCACCGACCCAACCCACTCAGCCCAACCCTACCCGACCCACCGACCTACCCTACTCAAAAAAACCCCAATATCATTTTTCAATCTCCATTTCAAAAAAAAAAAACCTAAATAAGAAAAAAAATTAAAACGAACCCTACCTGGTCGCTCGCTGCCTCGCTAGGGCAAATGCCGGGTGGAGTGTGGTGCGGCCGTGCGGGCCGTGCAAATGCCTGGTCGCTCTGGTGAGGTGCGGCCGTGCCGCGTGCGGTCTTCTGACTCGGGCATTCAGCTGCCTGCTGGAGTGGAGGGTGGAGGAAGAAAGCTTAAGCCAGAGAGGGGTGGAGGAAGGAAGCCGGAGAGAGAGAGAGAGAGAGAGAGAGAGAGAGAGAGAGAGAGGGACGTGCGGACGACCGAACTCCGGCTGGAAAATCGGGCAAGGAGGAGGGAGCTCGGCGGGCTGGGAGGGTTTTGTATTTTGGAGAGAGGGGGAAATGAAAAGAGTGAGTGGGGTCGGGTTGGGTCTTAGGGTTTTTAATTTTAAAATAATTATATATATATATATATATATATATATTATATTATATTAAACGAGCTCAAGCCGAGCCGAGCTCCAGCCGATCGAGCTTTTCTCGAGCTACAAGCTTCGAGCCAAGCCGAGCCAAGCTCTCTCTTGCTCGAGCTTGGCTCGTTTTCAAACAAGCTTCCAAAATTCAGCTTGAGCTTGGTTGAATTGGCCGACAAGTCAAGCCAAGCCGAGCTTATACGAGCCAAGCCGAGCGAGCTTTTCGAGCTAGCTCGGCTCGTGTGCAGCTCTAGTTGGGACACATTCGTTGTCTCTAAGTAACTCCGCTCCAGATAGAAAGGTATCAATGGAACAAGTGACTAGTTGTCTCTTCAATGAGGAGACAAGGAGGAAGTTCCAGGGGTCGTCTCAGCAAGAGGCCTTGGTGACACAAGGATGGGGGAGAGGCAAGAACAAGAAGGGTGGAAAAACCTGAGATAAAACTAGAGGCAAGTCGAGCACAAGAAGAGATGTTGAGTGCTGGAATTGTGGCAAGAAGGGTCACTAGCGAAATTAATGTCACACCGAAAAGGAAGACAAGAAAGGAAAAGGGAAGGAAAAGAAAAATCAATAATCAAATTCTACTGCGGTCACCTCAGATGGCGATGTTGTGGTTATACTCTCTACAGATCACGACATTTGTTGCACTACTACGAGTCAAGACACTGATTGGGTGATAGACTCGGGAGCGTCATTTCGCGTGACTCCACACAAGGACTTCTTCATCAGTTACAAGTGAGGCGACTTTGGCACGGTGAAGATGGAAAACTCTGGAATATCGAAGATCGTGGGAGTTGATCTTTGTGTGAAGATCGATGTGGGCTGCACATTGGTACTGAAAGATGAAAATTATAAGAATCAAATATTAAGAAGAAGTCGTAAAATAAATTCTAAGATGAAATTGGGACGTCTGATCTATTGGCAACATGTAGTTGCAAAAATTATCAATTTTAAGGGGTCTATTGCTTGTAATGTTTTTGAAACTTTTGGTTACTAAATTATTTTTATAATTTTTATGGTAGCTCATCATTAAGTTTAATATTGTTCCAAAAAAATTCGCCCCATTTAAGTTGTAGAAAAATTATTAAAATTGACAGAGTACCAGCTGCCTTAAGACAATAATTTTCTGAACAGATTCTAAATCTTTCTAAAATCATCCTCATTATAATATTTTTTTAATTTTTATATTTTTTATATGATTTCAAGATCCAATCTACCTTTTGAATTACTTCAATCAGAATTATAACGAAGGAGATATGAATTTTTGAAGTCGCATAGAAATGCATAGTTGAAAATTTTAAAAATCCAAAAAAAAAAAAAAAAAACTAGCCCCATAAAATTCCGATCAACCGGATATGCCCCTGGTCGACCATATTTTCATCTGGTCGACCAGTTCTTGCTTGACCAAAAATTTTGAAAAATGACCTTGGTGTTTTCAGGTCTACCATAAATTGACTTGGTCAACTGGATCTTGATGTCTAGTGACCCTTTTTTTTTTTTTTTTTTTTTCAAACTCTCAACACTTGTAACTTTCTCTTTTTTTTCTTTTAAAACCCTTAACACTTATGAAATTTCTTCTTCTTCTTCTTTTTTCTTTTGGCCTAGCATGTTATGAACGACTAAATCTCTTTTCAACAGTTGAAATACAAATCAATTTCAAAGCATAATGGATGGCCAAGCTTGGAACAAATTTGACTGTCCCTGACCCATTTGAGGATGCCATCTATGGACCACTTGGAACATCATCCACTAATCATCGCCTTACATGAATCTGGACCATAATGATCGGATTTTAACGGCTTAAAGTATGGGGCTATGAATAGACAGATTTTGACATCCAAATGGCCAAGGTTGATGTGTTGATCTTGGCCATTAAATGAAAATATTTCGAGATCTGGAATAGCTTAGGATTGGGCCAGAATTAGATCTCTTATGGCTGCCCAAAACACATCTTTAGAAGAAAAAAATCATTTTATGTAGTTAAAAAGATTATGCTTATTGAAAAATATCGTAATATGTGGACTTATGGTACTTTTCTGACCTGATACAATAAGACTGATCTAGCCAGAAGCTGTGATCATCCGAAAATCATCGTTTACCAGGATTAAGGAGCCTAAAAGAACCTCGAAAATGTCAGCAAAAATGAACCTTGATCTAAGGTCCTTGGAGACCTCAAACAACAAAATTATCTCTAGACCGTAGATATTACGTTAACATGAAGATCATGGACAATCGTGCATTGTTTCATGTAATGTTTTCAATGGTCATATTATGAAGTCGAATCTGACCACATGGCAACCATTTTTTTATTGGATTTAAAAAGACTTTATTAAAGCCTGGTTATGAACAACGAATTTTGGTTAGACCATGATTTGGACCAATGGATGAACTAGATGTAAAGTCTATACAATGACTCAAGGTAGAAAGTCGTTGATTGATCTATTTTACTGATGTGTTAGAAAATCTTGTGGGGCCACATAGTGTAATTGTCTCAAGGAAAAATGAATCACAATTCGGATTAATGGGCACACGTTACTTGGGTGGTTAACATATGGCACCGCCCGTTATTAGAACCATACTATGCCTCATGGGCCGACTTTTGATGTAAAGTGTAGATAGCCATTTGATTTTCTCATAAGTTAATTTGATCTTATGTGTGACCCTAACTCATCTAGCTTTAGGTCAGCAAGAGAAATCTAAAACTATGAACTTAGTATTTTGAGGAAGCCAGTTTCCTATATGCCGACGAGGGAAAGTTTTTGTCCTATTGGAATGATTCTAAGTGTGGACATTAAGGTGGGCCCTAATGTTCACATTTCTAAGTTCAAGCTTCAAAATTATCAACCGTTTTAGGGATTTGATCCTAGGGTTCGTTATCTCTATATTACTGGATTTCCTATATTGCCAAATACACATGGAATTAGGGAAATCCCCTCAGGTTCAAACCTCTAAATCTAAAATCTCTAACCGTAACAAACCTAAACTCATATTATAAATCTTAGATTTTTACGTCGAACTCAGAAACATCCAGAGTAAGGGCTTGAATCGTAGGGTTTTGTTCGCTTGCCTCAAGTGCAAGGCTGCAATGTAGTAATAACTCGGTGAGATCGAGGTCGATCCACGGGGAATTAGGGTAAACCAATCCAAACCATTCTAGCAACTTCAATTTTAGCAATTTAGACTTCAAATTTAGAACTAGAACTAAAACAGTAATTTAAGAAAAATCTTATATTAAAAGAGAAACTATGGCTTTTAAGGATCCACTTGTTGTAGTCCAATGCCAATCCATTCATCCAAGCATAAACACAACTAGATTCGAAGTTCTATCTCTCATCTAGTTGGAAGATAAAGCATTCAATCACACACAATCCCACTAAGTCAGGAATTCAAATTCTAGTTCTAATTAAGCATGTAGAATCTAAACTTGTAGCCTTCGAAGTAACAGCCATGCTAAGAGACTATAGCATGCTCTAGGGTTACTACAATTTGAATCTAATCAATCTAAACATGATAATCTCATAGAATTGTAAGGAACTCATGTCCGAAGTATATGAACTCTTATAAAACTTCTAAAAATACTAACTTTATTCAAATTAGAACTTAAAAATCCAAACTTAAAGTAAAGGTACTTGAATTAAAACGAATTGAACATTGAAACTAACTATAAGCTTCACCTTTTAATCCTAGCTAAGAGGTTCTAGCCAAGTATTGTCATACTTGAACTAAAAATAAAAGAAAAACTACTTGAAAACATAGAAAACAATAAAAATCCTAATTGGAGGATTTACAAACGCTCCACAACGATCCTCTCCAACTCCCACGACTTCTCAAGCCTTCTATGATGATCTAGGAAGGAAGCCAAGGTGTCCTTTTATAGCAAAAATCAGCCACCGCCTCAAATTGCGTAAGAATTTACACACGTCGATCGTCGAGCACCCGGTCTATGTTGGTTGGGCGCCCGACCATACTTCAAAACAGTCTAACGCGTTTTGGTAAATTCTCTTTAAATTTCGGGCCCCCGGCCAACTGATGGTCGAGCACCCGGTCAAGTCCAGAAAGTGTCCTGCGAGCTCTCTTATTTTTCTTCAAATTTTGGGCGCCTGGTCTACTGATGGTCGGGCTCCCGGTGGCCGATTGTTGTGTTCTCTGAATCATTGTTTTCTTCTAGCCAATCCAGGTCTTTTGATGTGATTCTTCAAGGTTCCTTTTCAGTGTCTTCAATGTGGTTCGAATGGATCCTTTTAGCTTCAAATTCATAACTTCTCACTCTCATTACTACAATCACAAACATACATTAGGTTAGTCTTTTAATAATAGGAATCATGCATAAAATGTGATGAAATGGGGTTATAATATGTACAAATTAAGAGCTCAACACATCCCCCAACCAGCATTTTGGTAGTCCCGAGCAAAACATGCATGAAACAAATTCAATTCTCTAAAACACAATTCTATCTTAGAAACCATGCTTCTATAAACTTCAAGACATATAAGCATAAAATTCAGAAAAACTTAATGATAAGAAATTGAAGTCCTAAACTCTGTAAAGATAATAAGTGTTCACATAGAATCATCACCGATTAATTGACAAATAGAAGAATTTGAACATGTATGATCTGGTGTGCATCGTGAAAGTTTATTGTTGAACCTCCAATTTATACATTGTATAGCCCATTACATCACATCATATACATGGTTTGCATGTTTAAAAAGCCCATCTAATGCATGTTTTGTGATTGCAGGAAGAGAACAGACTTCACCCAATTGGAGACCAAAAAGGGTACATTTAGAGCCATTGGATGAAGATTGAAGGAGGACCAAAGAAGGAAGAAGAAAGAGGGAAGAAAAAGAAGAAAAAGAACAAGGGCCGACTGGTCGACCGGCCAACTTGCCAGCCATGCTGTTGTATTCACTGGACAAAGGACCAGTTGGTTCGACCGATCTTGACCGGTTGGCCAATGGGTTGGCCACCCTGCAAACATCCTCTCTGGACGCTGGAGCAAACGATCAGCTTGGTCCGACTGGTCTTGACCGGTTGGAGAGCAAGTCAGAAATCTCCACTGTACTCTTTGGACACCTTTACAAACCTATCGACCGGTCAAGACCAGTCGGCCAGCCCAGTCCGACCGGTCCCGACCGGTCTGCCATGCATTAAAATAGGCAGTTTCTAAATCTGGGCTTCAATTTTCTTTGCGCATTGCGTAACCTTACGCAACTTTTGGATGTTTCCGATGCAACAGAGCTTCCCCACTATAAAAGGACACCTAGGATCTCTTCCTTGGGGATCATAGAAGCCAAGGAACTTTGTGGGAGAGGAAGGAAGCCGTCGTGGAGCGTTTGCAACCCTCCAAACTTCGGGTTTTTATGTTTTCTAGTTTTTTTTTATGAGTTCTAGTTGTAGTATGACAATGCTCAGCTAGAATCTCTCAGCTAAGGCTGAGAGGTGAAGCTTGTAACCAATTTCATGTTTGATTCAGTTTAATTCAAGTAGCTTTACTTCAAGTTCGAATTTTGAATGTTCTAGCTCTTAAAAATTGATATTTTTAGAAGTTTTATGAGAGTTCATGTGCTCCAGACATGGATTCCTTGCAATTCTCTGAGATTGTCATGTTTTGTTTGATTAGATTCAAATTATGGTAACCCTTGAGCATGCCATAGTCCATAGGCATGATTTTTACTCCGAAGGCTATGATTCTGAATTCTACATGTGGTTGAATGGGACTAGAACTTGGAAGTTCAACTTAAGTGATATTGAATGTACTTTAATGCTTTATTTTCCAACTAGATGAGAGATAGGACTTCACATCTAGTTGAATTTTATGTTTGGATTGATTGGATTGACATGAAATTACTACAAGTGGATCCTTGAAAGCCTTAGTGCCTTTAATTACTGTTTTTCTTAAAGTTACTGTTTTAGTATAATTCTTTCAATTGACTCCCTTAATCACTGCAATCCTAGTTGCTGGAATAACTTAGAACATGTTCTCTAATTCCCTATGGATCGACCTCGGTCTTACCGAGATTTATTACTACATCGCAGCCTTACACTTGAGGCGAGCAAACATTTATCTCATGAAATTTCAGGATTCCATTCTTCATAAATCAGTGAAACAAGAGATCTAAAAGTGTACAGATCAACCAAATGCCTATGACAAGAATTTGTCTTACCATTCCTTCGACGGCTTTCACACTACTTCCTAGTTCCATCTTTGGTTACAGATAGACCATCCCCTGGTTGGTAATAGGTAGCCCTTTTCAGAATTTAACAACAAATATTCAATAATAACCGTACCTTTTTTCCTTTCATAAACATGAGATAGGATTTTTAGAAATTCATATATTCCATTCTTCTTTCTCATGAACAAGGATGGACAAAGTTCCCCGGCTTGGTTCCTAAGCACTTCAAACCTTTAGTCTACCCAATCTACAAATCTAATAATCCCTTCAAACCATGAGAATCATGTAACGTGAACTAGGCTAAAAAAAAATCTTCAAATTTTCTATCAATCAACTCAATAGGGGGATTCATATATAACACTATTACATTTAAGCTAATTTAGAGATCTCAAAATCATATCAATTCATCTCTCATCCTTTCATAGTTGTGACACCCCAAGTGCATAGAAATAAGGTTTTCCAAAAGAGCTTTGAATTTTTAGAAAAATTGAAAAAAAAATCTACAAACGTTGCTCGAAATGTTACAAAACATTAGATTCATCTAGGAATCTCACCCCCCAACCAAATCTTACATTGTCCTCAATGTAAAAGATATGCAATCAACATGAGCATGAGAGCAATGATAAAAATAAAAGAGGGTGAGAACGAGAGTACCTGAGAGAGTCAATCGTGGAAATGTACCTCCGACAACTAAATCTACTAAAGAAATAAACCTAAAATAAAAAACAAACTAAACCTAATCTACTATATACCTCCGTCAGACTAGGAGATTAGTTATCTCGCTATACAGGATCTTTCAGAGAAAAAGACATATCCTCTGAATCAAATTTCTTGACAAATGGTTTAAGGCATTGTCCATTCACTTTAAAACAGTTACATTCGCCGCATTCGCTATCTCGATAGCCCTATAAGGAAAAACTTCTTTAGCAATATATGGGCCGGTCCATCGAGATCTCAATTTTTTAAGAAAAAGACCAAGTTAGGAATTGTACAAGAGAACTTTCTAGCCTTCATGGAAAGTTTTCCTGAAGATGTGTTTGTCATGGAAGGCTTTCATCGTACTCTTGTAAATCCTCGATTCTCATAAGCATCATTTCGGATGCCGTCAAGCTTATTTAATTGGAGTTTGTGAAGCGAGTTAGCGTTTTCAATGTCGAAATTCAATGCCCGTATTGCCCAATAGGCTTTTGTGTTCAAGTTCCACAGGCAAGTGACAAGCTTTCCCATAGACAAGTCTATAGGGAGACATTCCAATGGGGGTCTTATAATCGATACAGTGAGCCCCAAGAGCATCGACTAATCTTTGAGATCCGGTCTCACCGTCTTTTCTAAAATCTCTTTGATTTCTCGATTGAAAATTTCAACTTGCCCACTTCTTTGTGGGTGGTATGGGGTACTCACTTTATGCCTATTGCCATATTTCTTCATTAAGGCTTCGAAAGGTTTATTGCAAAAGTGAGAGCCACTATCACTTATGATGGCTCGAGGCGTTCTAAATCTGGATAGTATGTTTTCTTTAAGGAACTGTAGAACCATGCAATGATCATTAGTTTTACATGGAATCGCCTCTATCCACTTGGACACATAGTATGCGGCAAGTAATATGTAGACATGTCCAAAAGATGAGGGGAATGGTCCCATGAAATCAATGCCCCAACAATCGAAGACTTCGAGATGTTGAATTGGGTTGAGAGGCATCATATTCCGACAGGACAATCCTCCTAGCTTTTAACAGTGCTTGCACACTTTGCAAAACTCGTGGGTGTCTCTAAACAAAGTAGGCCAATAAAAACCACATTGTAGAATTTTTGCAGTGTTTTCTTGGCCGAAAAATGACCCCAACACGCTTGGCTATGACAAAAGGAGATGATAAATTTTTTTCATCATCAGGGACACGTCTCTTAATTATTTGATCTGGGGAATATTTGAAAAGTAATGATTCATTCCAAAAAAATCTGCGCACTTCCCTTAGAAATTTTCGTTTATCCTGCACAGTCCAATGAGTCGGCATCGCACTTGTGGAAGGATAGTTTGCTATATCAGTGTACTATGGTGCGTGTATAGCAAGAAAGAGTTGCTCATCAGGGAATGAGTCCTCAATAGCTGACTCGTTAATGGAATCAGGTAAAATTAGGCAGGATAGATGATCCACCACCACGTTTCTACTCCCTTCTTATCTTTGATCTCTAAGTCGAATTCCTGAAGGAGTAGGATCCATTTAAGTAAATGGGGCTTAGCATCCTTCTTAGAAAGAAGGTATTTCAGCGCTGCATGATCCATGTAGATGATAACCTTGAATCCTATCAAGTAAGGCCTGAATTTGTCCAAGGCAAAAACAACGGCTAGGAGCTCTTTCTCCGTAGTCGAGTAATTAACTTGGGTAGGATTCAAGGTCCTACTCGCATAGTAGATAACGTGAGGTTTCTTATCCTTCTTTTGACCTAGCACCGCCCCAATAACATAATCGCTCGCATCGCACATCAACTCAAAAGGCACGGACCAATCTGCTGGTTGCATGATAGGTGCGGTTGTCAACATGTCCTTTAGCTTTGAAAAAACTAATTAACATTTGACACTCCACTTGAATTGATGTTCCTTTTGGAGAAGGTTACATAAAGGCCTAGAGATATGGCTGAAATCCTTTATGAACCTTCGACAAAATCCGGCGTGTCCAAGAAAGGACCGCACATCTCGTATGCTTTTGGGTGGTGGTAGATTAGCAATAATGTCTATTTTGGCCCGATCTACCTCTATTCCATTGGACAAGGTGATATGTCCAAGGACTATTCCTCTTTGCACCATGAAATGGCACTTCTCCCAGTTTAAGACAAGGTTTTTCTCCTCACACCTAGTCAAGACCGATTTCAAGTGATGGAGGCACTCATCAAATGTACAACCAAAAACAGAAAAATCATCCATGAATACCTCAAGAAATTCACCCACCATGTCCGAGAAAATACTTAGTATGCATCGTTGAAATGTGGTGGGTGCATTACATAGTCCGAATGATATCCTTCACTAGCGAAGGTGCCGAACGGGCACGTAAAGGTGGTTTTCTCTTGGTCTTTCAGGGCTATCTCAATTTGGTTGTAGCCAGAATAGCCATCTAGGAAGTAATAATAGGAATGACCGCTAACCTCTCTAAAATTTGATCCATGAATGGGAGAGAGAAGTGGTCTTTCCTAGTGATCGTGTTTAGCTTCTGATAATCTATGCACATACGTCAACCTGTGGTCACTCTAGTCAGTATAAGCTCATTGTTAGCGTTCTCTACAATGGTAATACTGAACTTCTTAGAGACAACTTGGGTAGGACTCACCCATTGTCTATCTGAGATGAGGTAGATGATACCCACATCTAGTAGCTTTAACACCTCAGCCTTGACAACCTCCATCATGTTTGGATTTAACCTCCTTTGAGATTGTCTAGTCGTTTTTGCATTTTCTTTGAGGTGTATACGGTGAGTACAAACCGAAGAGTCTATCCCATTGAGGTCCGCTATTGTCCAACCTATGGCTCCCCTATGTTCTTTGAGAAGCTCAATCAACTTGAGCTCTTGGTCTTTTCCTAGGTGAGAGGCTTGACAACTGGGAATGTTTCCTCTTAATCCAAATATACATATTTAAGCTCAGATGGCAATTGTTTAAGGTCAAGCTTCTGCAGTTGGATATTAGACGGTAAAGGCTTTGATGTGGTTGGTGGCAATTTTTCAAATTGGGGCCTCCATCGGCTAGTATCAACTATCGGTTTCTCATTACTCAATGCTTGGACAATATCACATAAGATGGGGTCCTTAGAATTTTTAAAGTGTGCCAAGCATGTCTCCAAATTTTTTAGTGGTTCAAGTTGGAGGAGCTCTTCTTCTTCAAAGGATTCGAGCATGTTTACCTCGAAAAGCTCATCATCCCCGTTATTCTTTTGCTTTTTGCACATATGGAACACGTTCACTTCCAATGTCATGTTCTCAAAGGACAATTGCATCACCCCATTCCGGTAATTTATAATTGCGTTTGATGTAACCAAGAATGGGCGGCCTAAAATTACCGGTATTTGAGTGCCAGTATCCATAACCGGTTGCGTGTCCAAAACAATAAAATCCACCGGGTAATAGAATTTGTCGACTTGAACCAATACATCCTCAACCATCCCTCTTGGTATACGGATGAATCTATCAGCGAGTTACAACGTGGTTTTTGTGGGTTTTAATTCACCAAGGCCCAATTGCTCGTATACCGAGTATGTGATCAAATTTACGCTTGCCCCCAAATTTACAATGCACGCTCAATCTGGTGGTCACCAATGATACATGAGATTGTGGGACTACCGGAATCCTTGTATTTTGGGGTTGGTCTTTTGGGTGAGAATGGCACTCACTTGCTCATTTAGGAAGGCCTTTTATTGCACATTATATTTACATTTTGTTGTGCATAAGTCCTTTAAAAACTTGGCATATGAAGGAATTTGTTTAATGACGTCAAGCAATGGAATGTTGATCTTGACTTATTTGAAAACATCTAAAATGTCATGAGAGTTTGGGAGAGGTTTTAGAGCAACCAATCTTGAAGGGAATAGTATTACGAGATTATAAATGTGTTCCATTTCTTGTGGGGTTGAGCTAGATCCATCCTCATTCTAAAAAATTACTAAATCATTAGGCTTATCGGCCTTCACTGGAATAGATTTATCCACTTTTTTACTACTTTTAAGAGTGGTGATGGATTTTGCTTGCTCCACATATTAGTTGGGGAGATTAGGGGGCTGATTTCATGTGCTTGTTTAGGATTGGGCTGAGGTTGGGTCGAAAAGGTCCCTTAATCTCATCAACCGACACTTTAAACTCTTGAAATATTTGCTTATTTAATTGATTGATTTGTGTTTGCCCTTGCATAAACGCCTTTAAAGTATCCTCTATTGAGAATTGAGGTGGGGCCATGTTTTACAAAGGTGGCCCTCCTTGAGAGTTGGTAGGATTAGCTATGGAACCATTCCTCTAATTGAAATTTGGATGGTTCTTCCAAATGGAGTTATACGTGTTACCTACCGGTCCATTGAAAGGTCGTTGATAACCATATGCAGCATTTTCTTACTCTTGTAGCAACTCTTGAAATGCAGGAATTGTAAAACAATCTTGCATAGAGTGTACATTAGCGGCACAAATTCCACACACGTTTTCAATAGCTTCAGTGGTGTTGGAAGTTATGTTTTACTTAGTTCCATGGCATCTATCTTCCTTATGAGGTTAACTATCTTAGCATTGACATCATCTCCCTTCTTAAGGATATAGATCCCTCATTTTTCTTTTTGTTGAGGCGGCTTGAGGTTACTAGGTTTGTCCTAAGTATCCCATGATTGGGCATTTTCGGCCAACATGTCCAAGTAACTCCATGCGTCCTTGGGATCTTTGCTCATGAACTCACCGTTACACATCATCTCTACTAATTGACGCATATTCGAGTTCAATCCTTCATAGAAGAAGCTAATGATTCGCCAAATCTCGTAGCCATGATGTGGACAAGCAAATAGGAGGTCATTGTATCTCTCCCTGTTGGGGTCCCAAAAGTGAGGATCCCCGAAATGATGATTCCGAATGCCAAAACCATCACGCGGTCAGATTTAGGGCCAGTGCATCGAAAATCGCGGCACGAATCACGACACACGCATCAGATTTGCCTCAAGCATGAAATTGGGCCGGTAGTAGACCCCACCGGACACCGTGACCAAAACTGTCCAAAATTGAGAAAATACCTCAATTATGAAGAAATAGGAGCAGTGCATCGGCATTCATCGCGAGGCGGACCCCGCAAACCCCCCAATTTGCAAAACCCAAATCTATGGGACACGAATATGCCCAGCGCATCCAAAAAATGAATTTAAGGGCGCACTGCGCCCAGCGCATCCAAAAAAATGAATTTAAGGACGCACTGGCCCCAGCGCGTCGCAAAATAGCCCAGCGCATCCAAAAAATGAATTTATGGACGCACTGGCCCCAGCGCATCCAAAAATTCACCCAGCGCATCCAAAAAATCAGTTAATTTCAGGATGCGCTGGCAGCTGGCGCGTCCTGCAAACCAACTTCTGGACTCCAATCATTTCGCGACGCGCCGAGCGCATTTATCGACGCGCCGACTCATTTTCTCGACGCGCTACACGTGTCGGCCGCTTATTGGACGACGATACCTATAAATACCCCGCCCACCACCTCATTTGCATCATTCAGCAAGAGAGAGAGAGGACCTCGTCGCCGGAAAACCTTTGCCGATCGCCGGAATCCTTCTCCGACCGCCGGAACCCCTCGCCGGAAATCGCACCTCCGATCATACCAGGTCTGGAGGAATGACTAAGTCATCTTTTTCCGATGCGCCGGTCCCAGCGCATCATAAAAGTGACCCAGCGCATCAGGAAATTATAATTTTAGGACGCACTGGCCCCAGCGCGTCGCAAAATAGCCCAGCGGATCAGAAAAATACAAGTTATTAAGTCAAAGTTATTTTAAGGACGCACTGGCCCCAGTGCGTCGCAAAATAGCCCAGCGCATCAGGAAATTATAATTTTAGGACGCACTGGCCCCAGCGCGTCGCAAAACAGGCCAGCGGATCGAAAAATTATATTTTAAGGACGCACTGGCTCCAGCGCGTCATAAAATTACCCAGCGCATCATGAAAATCAATTATGGACGCACTGGCCCCAGCGCGTCAATAAAATCAGGCCAGCGGATCGTAAAAATCAGCACTTTGCACGTTCGTTCCAGCACCCTTAAATCCTCATTTGATAACATTTTTAAGCCCCGTTTGAGCCTATTTTGGGTATTCCGAGTGTTCCGGACGCAATGGAGCAGTCAAACGACCCATTCGGGCTACCCAATGAGCAGAACACAAGCCTTCGGAGTCCGATCCGACCCAACGAGCTGAATGGAACAATTCTCCCGAAAAGAGGCCGCCGGCGCCCGGAATCATACTGATGCATCATCATTACGTGTACTATCATAATATGACCCGAATTCAGGTCTGGACTAAGCAAAGGGGACTATGGTTAACACGATAAACCACACCAGGAGAGTTCTGAACTATCACACACAATCTGTTAAAAACTGATATTCCAAGAACAGTCGATGCCCTACCCATCCAAACGGCATCCGCTGGTTGAGCTGCGCAGGTACACACAACTGTAGAATGGACTTCCCGAGGTCACCTGTCCCTACATTGACAGGCGCGGGCCCAGAGTCGTCCATCTCAGCCATAAACCCTGACAGTCTCAGCCCGGATCTCCGGTCAAAACATGGGACATAGACATCTGACTCGTACAAAGGTGGATCAGTCTATAACAAATACGAGTCTCCGCGACCATACAAACACAGGTCTCCGCGACCATACAAACATAGGTCTCCGCGACCATACAAATACAGGTCTCCGCGACCACCAAAACACAGGTCTCCATGACCAATGAACTCTGAAACCATAGTCCCCGCTGACTAGTCTTTTGCCTTTTAATCAAGGGTCATCGATCATTCGATGTAATTAAGGGTTCGTGCCAGATCACGGCCTGGAATGTACAAGATCTCAGAATCTCTGGAATAAAATTCGCCTTGCGATATCTCTTCTCTTGTGTACTTTGGTGAATGCTTGTGATTGTCTACGAATGTTTCTATATTCAGAACTCCAGAGCAACAAAACCCGACATTTCAAGAAAGTGTAATCGTATTCATTTTCTAGTTCTAACAAACTGGCGACTCCACTGGGGATCGAACTGTACCAGAATCCCTGGTTATATCTGAATATAGGTATACTCTAAGATCAATTACTTACAAACACGAATCTACACATAAGAAAGTTACAGCGAGGCGTAATGTTTCGGCGCCCTCCGGGCGTCAAACTGGCGACTCTCAACGGGAACGTTCTTCCCTTCATCTTTAAGGCAATGGATGCTTAAAAGGTTTTCGAACCCACAATTTCCACAACTACACGAATTTTTGTCTCCTTCTTGCTTGTTTTGTCGATTTATGCACTGCGATCGATGGGCTCATACTCCCGACCGCGCTTGTGAACTGTTCTAACGATTTTTATGACATACCAGAATTAGCGAGATACTAGGATAGACAGAAGAAATGGCATACTCAATGACCAGTTCATGCACCTTCCTTACCACTGGAGGCTTCAGCTTCCCTCGCTTCATCTCAACCATGACGACTGCTTCTAGCTCAGGATGGCAGTTGGTCGAAATGCGCCGGCAGAAGAAAGAGCAGAAGAAAGCAGCCAGCTTGGCAGCATACAAGAAAGCGAATGTTGCAAGACCTTGCCCGGCGACCAAGGGACAGTGGCAACCAAAACAAGGGCAGAAGACTTCCACCAACGGTCAGGCCACATCAACCACGTCCTTGGTGCCCGCAATGACGATCAAACAATTTCCGCCGTTGTCCAAGGTCACCCGCGCCGCACAAAAATCAACCAAAACCACGATCGCGAGAAGCTCCAAGCCCACAATAGTTATCGAGCCAGGACAGGGGCAGAATCAGAAGGCCCGACCAGTGCTGGTCGCAATGGTCCAGGTAGCAGAAGCGGAAAGCAAAAAAGAGGGA